>CM076990.1:14602500-15852500 GCA_039090855.1 Macrothele yani | reverse complement strand
TGGGTTCGGGTTCGAATCCCGTTTCAGGCATGGATGTTGTGTTTGTCTCATGGTACTGGTTCGCTCCCTTCCCTGGAGTCAGTGGCCCTAAATTAGGGACGGGCAACTGCTTATAGCCCATTGAGTTGCTCACGGTGATCGTTAAACCTCCAATAAAAAAAGAAAATGCTCATGTCGACGAAGTTTGAATACGAACGTAATTAATTTGACATTTATGAGATATAATCAATAATTACCAACTAATACGAACTTTTTTGACGCATGCGCATTGACGGATGACAAACGTCACGCTATCTTTTAGCTTTAACCTGTATCTTCTATACGTAGTATAAAATAGAGTCCTCGGTAGGCGTCTGTCGGTTTGTTCGAGCTAATCTCGAGAATCGCGGGACGGATTTTGATGCGGTTTTCACCATTCCGTAGAGCATTTGTCGAGGAAGGTTTAGGTGTATGAAATATTAATCTATGACAAAAGGGAGCCGAGCAGTAACGATTTTAGTGACAAGTCAGAGAAAAAACCGCCGTTCGCATTCTTTCGTGGCTTCCACTGCCTAAACAACTATGCGCGGCGACCGATTTACGAAACCTTTTTGCTCATTGGAAAAAAGACGCGAGGCGCATGCGCGGCGGCCGGTCTGACAGTATATAATGCCACAGACTAAATGTGTAGTTACATCGGACGCTGAAAAAGAATTGGTTTATCGGTTTCGGTCTAGCCCTAGACAGGACCATTCGTGATCTCAGGAATACAAACAGACATATGGGTGGATGCACAGTTCTGTTCTCCGGAGATTTTCGTCAAATCTTACTAGTTGTGACAGAGGAACGAGAGCTGACTAGGTGAACGCTTCTTTAAAAAGATTTTACATTTGGCCGGATGTAACTAAATTATCACTCAAAACTAACATGAGAGTACTCTTATCTTCGAAAGATAATAGTCTTTTTACTGAAATGTTACTTAAAGTTGGGAATGGAGATTTTTTATCTATAAATGAAGGTAAAATTAGCCACAATTATGATTTATGTGTTTAAGCCAGCAACATTCAAGAATTGATTACTGATGTTTATCCCGAAATCCATGACCTTTCAAATAAATCGCTTTCATATTTTAAAGAAAGAGCAATTTTATCGCTGACAAATGCACAGGTTCGGAAACTTAACGAGCTGGTGCTCTCCAAATTCAATGCCCAAACTCAAGTTTATTACTCAGTAGACAAGGTAGTGGACACTGAAGAGACCGTTCATTACCCAACAGAATTTCTAAATTCTTTACACCCTTACAGCATGCCAGCACACAAACTGCTTTTGAAAGTGGGGCCTCCTATTATATTGTTACGTAATCTAAACCATCCGAAGTTATGCAATGGGACGCGATTACAAATAAAAAATTTGAAAAACTTTTTGATTGAAGCTACCATTTTAACTGGCTGTGGCACTGCAGAAACAATTTTAATACCGAGAATTCCAAGTATTCCATCAAATTTGCCGTTTCATTTCAAACGAATCCAATTCCCGGTAACACTCTGCTTAGCCATGGCAATAAATAAAGCACAGGGTCAGACACTGAACGTGGCTGGCGTTGGGCCGGGTCGCTAGTGTATTAATATTACGCTTCTTCATTTGTAGCGCTCTAACGCATCTGAGGATGGACACCGCAGCTGGTCCGAAAGATCTTATGCTTTTAACTTTATGATGTTTTAATGATTTTAGGAATAAATAGTCTTTAAAATGGTCATCAAGGTCGAATTCAAATTGTATTCATGCATTACTCTTTGGAATCGTGCAAAAGACGGTAATACGTTGCATTAAGGAAACTGCTCACCCCACCCACCCCCTCTTCTTTTTTATTTGTGTACGCCCATCGAACTTTTCGAATTCTCTCTAGCAAATGTCACCGAAATGCTAGTATTTTAAATGTTGAGATACACTTTGTATGTTAAGAAGTTCGACTCAAAGTTTGTTTTTTAATTAACTAAAAGGAACTAGTGCAGTCTCTTCCTTTTGTTTGAACGTAGACTTAGTTTCCCTTTGACTTTGTTACTTCTTGAATCTTTTAAGGAAAATGTTTTCATTAGAAATCTGCATAAGAAATCTAGCCCCCGGTGAGAGGAAGCAAGATTGTTTTACATATCCAAACAAAATTACTCCTCCGACTTCCGACTTATCTTGTTTTCGCGAACTTCGGCGTGTTCTGCTAACTTTTAATTTAATCTATCCTCGCCATTTTCCTTTTCTATTTCAGAAAACAATTCTTGCCTTGTTCTGAGCCTTTTTTATTCCTTAATTATTCATATTCCGAACAACTGACTCATCCATGTCTGATGGACAATTTCATAGCTTGTAACATACACAGAGTGATCACTAAATTATGACCACCCATATCAAAAGTGGATGCGGTCCCTTGACCACACGATTTCCAAGAGGGCGCGATTAGTCGACCGACGTAGCATATATAAAGTGTGAATGGAGCAGCACGTAGCAAAATTTGGAGCCTGATAGGTAAACGGAAGGATTTCGGATTTTGAGAGAGGACAGATCGTGGGAGCTCAGAGATCGGGTCCCTCGATTTCTGAAACAGCTGAACTGGTGGGTTGTTCGCGAGTTGCCGTAGTTAAAGTGTATCACGGCTGGCGTGAAAATGGTCAGATAGCGAACCGGAGGCAAAACTGCATAGGGCGGCAAAGGTCAATGTGAGAGGTAAGCACTGAGTCTGATGACTTGCACAGGCCGACAGACGCAGCACTGTTCGACAGTTGACTGCCCAATGCAACAGAAGTCAAAACAGTATCTGTCATGACTATGGGTTGCATGCTCGCATGTATGGACTTTAACAGCAGACGACCCCGACGACAATCTCTCCTAACTACGGTTCATGGGCGCAAAATACTCTCCTGGTGCAAAGATCATTCCAGTTGGACGTCGGATGACTGTTTGTTAAAAAGTGTGCTGGTCTGATGAGTCGCGTTTCTTACTCCACTCCATGGATGTTTGTGTACGTATAATATTTGGAGCAAACAGCATGAGACACTCGATCCATCCTTCCTGGTCTCCACATTGCAAGACGGTGGAGGCGGTTGTATGGTGTAGGGCATGTTTACCTAGCAGGAACTTGGACCCCTGGTGCATGTGGAACAACGTATGACTAGTGCCCAGTGTCGTGAATTGCTTGCTGACTCTGTACACACAGAAATGTTGCACTTTTCCTAAATGGCGAGGGTGTCTTTTAAGATGACAATGCTCCGAGCCACAGGTCTAATGTTGTGCAGGAATGGTTTGAGGAACACAGTTCACACTTCCACCATATCGATTAGCCTCCGAACTACTCCGATATCAACCTCACAGAGCTCTTATAGAACGGCATATCAAGCTTCTAGATGCACAAATCATCACCATACCTGCCTTGAAGGCCGCAGTACACTCAGTTTCGTTGGCCATACTTTTTAACTGCTTCCGGCATCTTATTGAATCGATGCCACGTCGGATAGCTGCTGTTGAGGGCGAAAGGAGGACGCACGAAGTATTAGGTAGGTGGTCATAATTCAGTGATCACTCAGTGTATAACTACTGGAATGAGGGACAAGTCTCTATGTTTTCCATGTAATAATACTTTAGGAGGAAAAGTTAAAATTTTCAATGAAGAATCACGGAGTAGGAGGAGGATGTCGTGCGATTATGCGTTCATATATGAACAGTTTGGTGAGGGGATGACTTTAACTCTTTAACTGGCTGGAGCAAATTAACTCGGTGTTAACAAAATGGGATGGAATCAGCCCGAAATGCGTATATTCGCTGTTGAAAAAGTAAGACGAACGCGAATTGAACGAATAAACGTGCGCATCAGAAAGCATTGCTTTGCTCCTTAGCTTTGTTATTCAAAGTGGTGATTTAGGGGGATGACACTAATCTTTTCGATTGATTAACTGCTAAAAAGGCTATGGCGGCGAACTTAGGGAAGGAGAGAGAAGATATTTAAGCCGCTTGCTTCTATCCAATGGCATGATATCCGTGTCAAGGGGACTAACCCTTCGCCGTGTCTTCCGCATTCGCCTATTCTTGTTTCGCTTATTCCTGCTACGTCGAAAGTTAATGGGTTCCGACATTTTAGGCGAGGAAAGAATTCTTGATTCGCCGATTCCTGTCTCGCCTAAACTTTCAATTGCTAGAGAGGGAGGGATTCACCTGAAGTAAACTTCCTTTTCCCTCTATTCTTGTTCCGCCTATTCCTGCTACGTCGAAAGTTAATGGGGCGAGAAAATGCTATTACATTATTTCACTTAAGCTTTACGGAGTGATTTTAAAAAGAGATACATCTTTACCTCCCGTGAATTTTTTTTTTAATCGAAACACTAAATCTTTCGTGCGTAAAAGAAAAAAAAAAAAAAAAAAAGGACAATTTTTCCCTGAAAAAAAAAAAAGCTAGTTTTATCCCTAGAGTTTGAAACTAGTTTTATTTCTTTAATCGAAAAAAAAAGCCAAGTAGAAAACAAAGTTGTGTAAAACATTTATAATTTAAAAAAAGGGAGGGGGGAGGGTTGCTATTACATTATTTCGCATAAGCTTTGACGGGGTAATTTTAAAAAAAAAGATACATCTTTACCTTCCATGATTTTATTTTTTTATCGAAACACTAAATCCTTCGTGCGTTAATGTAGGAGACATCAAAATGATGAGTAAAAAGTAATAAACAGAAGGTAGATGTCAGAGGTAGTCGTCAGCGTGATTAAGGTATTAAAATGTGTCGTCCAATCAAAATCGTGAGAAACTATAGTGAGAGGTGGGGGAGGGGTTACGTGTGTGTGTGTACGGCAGAATTCAAGAAAGCGCTGATAATGAAAGGTAAAGAAGAGTAAAAGATAGAGGAATGTTGATGCAGGGTCCGGACTAAAGCCCACCGGACATTTGCCCAAATGGACACTTTCCCAGTATGGATGATCTGTAGATAATATGTAACGTCGGAGGACGTTTCCAGTCTAGTCTAGGAAAATTTATCACATAAATATTTATGGACCGTATAAAAATTGCACTTTGTTTTAGAAATGTTGAAATTTAAGGGGGTTACTCCCAAACCTAAACTTATATATATTACCTTTGTTATGGGTTCAAAAAGCTCAAACTAAAATCACAAGACAACGCTATCAACAAACGAGCAGCACACTTAAAAATTTGGAAAAGTTTAAATTTAAGGGGTGTTTACCCGTTAAATGTAAACTAACATATATAATCTTTTTCATGGGCTCTAAAAAGCTCAAACTTAAAAATTTGGAAAAGTTTAAATTTAAGGGGTGTTTACCCGTTAAATGTAAACTAACATATATAATCTTTTTCATGGGCTCTAAAAAAGCTCAAACTTAAAAATTTGGAAAAGTTTAAATTTAAGGGGTGTTTACCCGTTAAATGTAAATTAACATATATAATCTTTTTCATGGGCTCTAAAAAGCTCAAACTTAAAAATTTGGAAAAGTTTAAATTTAAGGGGTGTTTACCCGTTAAATGTAAACTAACATATATAATCTTTTTCATGGGCTCTAAAAAGCTCAAACTTAAAAATTTGGAAAAGTTTAAATTTAAGGGGTGTTTACCCGTTAAATGTAAACTAACATATATAATCTTTTTCATGGGCTCTAAAAAGCTCAAACTTAAAAATTTGGAAAAGTTTAAATTTAAGGGGTGTTTACCCGTTAAATGTAAACTAACATATATAATCTTTTTCATGGGCTCTAAAAAGCTCAAACTTAAAAATTTGGAAAAGTTTAAATTTAAGGGGTGTTTACCCGTTAAATGTAAATTAACATATATAATCTTTTTCATGGGCTCTAAAAAGCTCAAACTTAAAAATTTGGAAACGTTTAAATTTAAGGGGTGTTTACCCGTTAAATGTAAACTAACATATATAATCTTTTTCATGGGCTCTAAAAAGCTAAAACTTAAAAATTTGGAAAAGTTTTTTTTTTTTTTTGATTGGAGGTTTAACGACCACCGTGAGCAACTCAATGGGCTATAAGCAGTCGCCCGTCCCTAATTTAGGGTCACTGGTTCCAGGGAAGGGAGAGAGCCAGTGCCGTAAGACAAACACAACATCCATGCCACACCGGGATTCGAACCCGGACCCCTTCGGACGAATGATCAGAGGCCAACGCCTTAGACCACTGCGCCACCGGGGCGGCTTGGAAAAGTTTAAATTTAAGGGGTGTTTACCCGTTAAATGTAAACTAACATATATAATCTTTTTTATGGGCTCTAAAAAGCTAAAACTTAAAAATTTGGAAAAGTTTAAATTTAAGGGGTGTTTACCCGTTAAATGTAAACTAACATATATAATCCTTTTCATGGGCTCTAAAAAGCTCAAACTTAAATCACAAGACAACGCTACCAATCGACAAACAACGCCTTTGAAAGTTTGGAAAAGTTTAAATTTAAGGGGTGTTTACCCGTTAAATGCAAACTAACATATATAATCTTTTTAATGGGATTCCTTGCGTTCACTCTTGTTGTTTGCTTAACTTCAAAACCGTAGAAACAGATTTGATATAATGGTAAACGATAAGCTTTTTACATTACGAACAAGAACATATTGTAATGTATCAAAATTTTCTTCAAAAATTAAACAGGATGTACATCAGTAATCAAGTGCAGATATTTATTTCGGTCAAAAACGAAGAGAGTACATGACCCCATAGAACCAGGGGTCCGGATACGAGCCCAACTTCATTGACCGACTACGACATGAGCCCACAGGACATCAGCCACTTCCGAAAATGGCCTGATTTTATTGCTATTGAATGTTCACATGTGTAAATCCTAGTAGCAGAAATTTCCGGTCATAAAAATTCCCCATGTTGGAAAGATCCCTATCCGTTTATAAGAAAACAAAATTATTAAATTTAAAATAAATGCCGCCTGCTGCACGATACACTTTAATGATAAAAAAACTATGTACAATTAAAATAAGTATATGTTTATAAGAACTTTCAACGCCACAACAGCGTCATCCTCTTTTGTGGCGTTGAAAGTTCTTAAACATATACTTATTTTAATTGTACATAGTATACCAAGCTGATAACTCCAATGTTCCACAGGGTTCAATTTTAGGACCTATCATTAACGTGTATCGCGCAGGAGACGGCATTTATTTTCAATTTAATAGCTTTTGGTGCACGAGTTAATTTCTTCATATAGAAAACAAAATTGTTACAAACGAAAGAAGAATATGGAGGAACTCTCCACTAGGTATCATTTTCCAGCCGTAACACTGGGAGTGCATTTTTGAAACCACAGATGAAAATAAAAGGCAGCACGTTATGCCCTAATGCTTACAAGGCATCTAGGCTAAAGAGTACTTTTGCAAAATAGAAGCTATAAATTTTAAGGTAGACGCGTTAAGTATGTATATAATTAAAAAATAAAATGAGACTATAAAAAATAAAATGAGACAGAATTAGACACAGGGAGCGTACATAGGTCTAATAATTTTTATGTTACTGAAATTACAGAAACGGAAAAGAACTTAAATACATAAATCCCAGGTCTGGCCCTGGATATGATGATCTTCAACTATTTATCATAAAAAATGTCGCTAATCTTATTCTTGATCCCCTATTGTTTATATTTAATAATGTATTCCAATCTGGTGAATTTCGTGATCTACTTAAAATCACAAAAATAATACCAAAATGCAAATCTGGATCAATAAACAATGCAAACAACTACCGCCCTATAGCTAATTTATAAATTTTTGCTAAAATTTTGGAGATTGATTTACAACAGATTGATCTCGTACAGTCATAATCTAAAAATTATCCATCCAAATCAACATGGTTTTCAATCCGGAAAGTCAACCGAAACAGCCTAATTAAACCTACAACAAACAGTCCAGCATAATTTCGAACTTAACTTATATATCATCGCTTTACTTTTAGACCTATCCAAAGCTTTTGATACCATAAATCACATCATCTTACTACACAAATTACGTACAGGAATAAGGAACAATGAACATTCTCTTTTTAAAAGTTATTTATCAGGTAGGCAACAATATACACAAATTAACAAACAACAATCCACTCTTCAATTCATACCAACTGGTGTTCCACAGGGTTCAATTTTAGGACCTATACTTTTCAGTATATATATATTAACGACATCTTTATTTCAATAAGTGATATTGATTTACTCCTCTATGCAGACAACATAGCCATCCTCACTTCATTTAATTCAACGACTGACACTAGTATGAATGTTAATACTCAACTTAATAACATCTCAAATTGGCTAAATTCCAATGAATTAATAATAAGCACTACCAAAACAAAATCATTAATTTTCTCAAAACAAAATATTTCACAACCTCCTTCCATCTCATTATCAATCAATGGTACAAATATAGAAGATATTAACTCCTTACTTATATATATATAGACCTTAGATGGAACCAATATGTGGACCCTCTTCTTCTCAAACTCCCCCAAAACATTGGAGTTATGAGCTTGGTATCCACAAACCTTACCTATAAAACACTAATTCATTTATACTATACCATGTTTCAGACTCATTAATTATGCAATCTTATCGTGGGATCAGACGACTAAATATAATTTCAATAAACTTCAAATTCTTCAGAACAAATGCTGTATATAAGATTAATAGATCTAAAATTTGATAGAAATACACAACTAACACTATATAATAACACAAGAGTTTTCCCAAACAAATACAACATTCTTACGATTAACCAATTATATTACTTCATAATCGGGAAAATTATGTTCAGACGCATTAAGAATAATTTACACGCCGACATCATACAAATTATACCACAGATACACACACACATGACACACGCACTAACTCACATATTCGGCCTATTCATCCGAAAACTGAGACTATGAAGCAGAGTATAAATTACATTGGCCCACACTACTGGAACTCATTACCGACGTAACTAACTTGTTTAAATAATTTTAACCTTTTTAAAAGAAAACTAAAAACTTCATAATGAGTTGCAGCTCCTCAAATTAATGGTTACGGTGGATGGAAACTACGACTAATACTATGACTTGTATATCGTGATGTAAATTGTTTTTTCAATGATATCTGTAATGCTAATGTTTATTATCTTTTCATATATCATTAACTTTTTTTTTTCTTTATTGTTACTACGAAACTTTTGTTTCGTAGTAACAATATAAAACAACTACCGATTTCAATGTAAAACTAGCCTAGGAAGCATGGGACTTTGTCAGGCCTCGCTGGCCTTTCCCCCTGCTTCCTTGCTGTGCAGTATTTTAATAGATATTTATGTAACACTAGTTCTTAGCTCAGCAAAATAAATGAATTGAATTGATTCTGAGCAGCTTACGAAGGACATAAGCTTAGGTTTTATTTGTAGGTCTTAAGTGGTAAGCATAACATTTGGTACGTGCACAAAGGAAATAATATTTGTAAAAATCTGAGGATATATCAGTTACATTATTATATTCCCCTCAGGTTACTGAGAACCTAGTAGCATCATGATAGTAAAAAACTCGTTAGTGTTTGACTCCTCTTTGTACACGGTGCGGCTCTTTTGACTCCTCTTTGTATACGGTGTGGCTCTTTTGACTCAACAGGAAGTGGTAAAAAACGTTTAAGTCGCCATAAATTGAACTGTGGCTGCGATACATAAGCTTTTTTAGTGACTTCTGAATTCTGTTATGAGTGTCACAGAAATTTTAGTTATCCACCCACCCTCCGAACCAGAACTGGACAAGCAGCTGGCACATTAGCCTCAGATAATATTAAAGATGTAGAACCACAACTTTACTAGCTTCTTTCCCAGACAGTTCTGTACTCTTGGCCTTTGAACTGAAGAGGTAAACAATTATGTCATGGTCTCTTTTGCTTTTTACTCAGCATTTGATGTCTTATACATTAACGCACGAAAATTTAGTTGTTTCGATAAAAAAAAAAAATCACGGGAGGTACAGATGTATCTTTTTTTTTTAAAATCACTTCGTCAAAGCTTATGCAAAATAATGTAATAGCATCCCTCACTCTCCCTTTTTTAAAATTATAAATGTTTTGCCCAGCTTTGTTTTCTACTTGGCTTTTTTTTTCGATTAAAGAAATAAAACTAGTTTTAAACCCTAGGGATAAAACTAGCTTTTTTTTTTTTTTTTTTTCGCGGGAAAAATTGTCCTTTTTTTTAACACACGAAAATTTAGTGTTTCGATTAAAAAAAACCACGGGAGGTAAAGATGTATCTTTTTTTTTTTTTAAATCACTCCGTCAAAGCTTAAGCGAAATAATGTAATAGCATTTTCTCGCTCCATTAACTTTCGACGTAGAAGGAATAGGCGAAACAAGTATAGGCGACAAAGGAAGTTTGCTCCAGGTGAATCTTTCCCCTCTAGCAGATGAAAGTTTTAGGCGAGACAGGAATAGGCGAATCAAGAATTCTTTCCTCGCCTAAAATGTCGGAACCCATTAACTTTCGATATAGCAGGAATAGGCCAAACAAGAATAGGCGAATCAGGCAGTAACCGCCCTTCGCCATCATGCCTTCGATCATGGAAGAAAGAATAAACCGCCCCTGTGACATAGTGGTCTAAGCGCTGATTTCTGACTAATCGGCCGGGATGTTTCCGGGTTCGAACCCCGGTGAAGCATGAATGTTGTGCTTATCTTACGGCACTAGATCTCTCCCTGCCCTGGAACCAGTGTCTTTAAATTAGGGATGGGCGACTGCTTATAGGCCATCGTATTGCTCCCGTTGGTTGATAAACTCCCAACAACAAAACCATTGGCCGCTTAAAGGGTTAATTCTAGACGAGTAACCAATGAGACGACGAACTGGTCTCATACTCTCAGCTTTGAAATTTGAAGAACATTCTAATTTTAAATTAAGATAAATAATCATTAGAAATGGGTACCCGTCTTATATCCTTTGATATTCCACACGCCAATCATTACTGTGAAAAACTGATATAAATTTCAAATGAATTAATGCCAGTCTTTTAGCTTTTAATGCCGATTTTGTGACTTAAAAATGTGTCGTACTCAACAGATTTTTCCCTTCAAAATGGAGCTGTTTCAATGCATACATTGCGAATTGCATGTGCTTTGCAGCCGGACGTCGCACAGAAAGAAAAGAGTATGTCTGACAGTACATTTTCTTTTTATTCCGAGAATTCATTTGTCAACTCAGATTAAAATTTTCTTTAGGATTCCGCAAAGCATGGTGGGCGTATTTATGCCAAGAGCTTAGTGAAGGAAGCGGAGTGAGGTACTTCATCTTCAACCACAACGTATTGCGCATTTCTGGATTATTTCACATAATGTTGCAGTCTCAATTCTGTGGAATTTATTGCCTTTTTAAGATTAATCTCTACGTCAAAAATTCTTTAAATTGTTTTCCAAATGTTTTAAGGTCTCTAATTTATTCGTTAATCCTACAAGTATGAGACTTTCCGACAAGAAGGCGACGCAACAGCGCAAGGAATAGCACACAATATTAAAGAAATAAAAACAGCACACACATGCATATGTGTAGAATCAATTAAGCAAGCTCTTCCGCGGAAGTTAATCTCTTCGAGATGCAAATTAATTTGCCTTTACAGAGCAAATGAAATGGTTCGTGACGTAGAATGTCAAGCGATGTTAGAGAAGTGTTTATTGGAGATGCTTCAATGTACGAATGACAATCCTCTCCGGCATTTGTGAAAATTGTATTGCACAGGGTTGGGAGAAAGCCACTTCGCAGAAAAGTTTACATCATTCATATAACAAGAGATTTTTTTTATGACTGCAATACTTTTGATGTTGAGAAAATTAAATCAACAAACTTTTGATGTTTTTTTTTTTTTTTTTGTTTTTGTTTTTTTTTTTTATTGTAGGTTTAACGACCACCGTGAGCAACTCAATGGGCTATAAGCAGTCGCCCGTCCCTAATTTAGGGTCACTAGTTCCAGGGGAGGGAGAGAGCCAGTGCCGTAAGACAAACACAACATCCATGCCTCACCGGGATTCGAACCCGGACCCCTTACGGACGAATGACTGATGTTGTTGAAAATTTAAATCAACAACGTTCATTCGTAACTAAATATCTTATTTTAAGATCTATTTACGTACAGAACTGTGAATTGAACAAGTCGTCTATAACTTAACATTGTCACGAAAATAACCGTAAATTTTTTGTTTGAAAGCGCTAGACTTATTGATAAACCTGATTCGACTATGAAGTTTAATATTTTAGAAGCTTTCCACATATATCGCAACTATTCACGAGCAGTAACGACATGGCATGTACTCCAGCGCTTAGAAAAAAAAACTCATCAAAATCCCTGACCTCCGCAACGTTGATAATGTCACAATGATTTAAATGTTTGCGCGCTCCATTTATCTGGAAGTTGATTGGAGGTTTAACGACCACCGTGAGCAACTCAATGGGCTATAAGAAGTCGCCCGTCCCTAATTTAGGGTCACTGGTTCCAGGGAAGGGAGAGAGCCAGTGCCGTAAGACAAACACAACATCCATGCCTCACCGGGATTCGAACCCGGACCCCTTACGGACGAATGACTGATGTTGTTGAAAATTTAAATCAACAACGTTCATTCGTAACTAAATATCTTATTTTAAGATCTATTTACGTACAGAACTGTGAATTGACAAGTCGTCTATAACTTAACATTGTCACGAAAATAACCGTAAATTTTTTGTTTGAAAGCGCTAGACTTATTGATAAACCTGATTCGACTATGAAGTTTAATATTTTAGAAGCTTTCCACATATATCGCAACTATTCACGAGCAGTAACGACATGGCATGTACTCCAGCGCTTAGAAAAAAACTCATCAAAATCCCTGACCTCCGCAACGTTGATAATGTCACAATGATTTAAATGTTTGCGCGCTCCATTTATCTGGAAGTTGATTGGAGGTTTAACGACCACCGTGAGCAACTCAATGGGCTATAAGAAGTCGCCCGTCCCTAATTTAGGGTCACTGGTTCCAGGGAAGGGAGAGAGCCAGTGCCGTAAGACAAACACAATATCCATGCCTCACCGGGATTCGAACCCGGACCCCTTACGGACGAATGACTGATGTTGTTGAAAATTTAAATCAACAACGTTCATTCGTAACTAAATATCTTATTTTAAGATCTATTTACGTACAGAACTGTGAATTGACAAGTCGTCTATAACTTAACATTGTCACGAAAATAACCGTAAATTTTTTGTTTGAAAGCGCTAGACTTATTGATAAACCTGATTCGACTATGAAGTTTAATATTTTAGAAGCTTTCCACATATATCGCAACTATTCACGAGCAGTAACGACATGGCATGTACTCCAGCGCTTAGAAAAAACTCATCAAAATCCCTGACCTCCGCAACGTTGATAATGTCACAATGATTTAAATGTTTGCGCGCTCCATTTATCTGGAAGTTGATTGGAGGTTTAACGACCACCGTGAACAACTCAATGGGCTATAAGCAGTCGTCCGTCCCTAATTTAGGGTCACTGGTTCCAGGGAAGGAAGAGAGCCAATGCCGTAAGACAAACACAACATACATGCCTCACCGGGATTCGAACCCGGACTCCTTTTGGACGAATAATCAGAGGCCATCGCTTAGACCACTGCGTCACTTGGGCGGCATCTAGAGTTTGAGCCAAATGCTCAGCGACATAACAGTAGATTTTAAAGTTAAATATTTAACTGTGAATAAACGTTGTCGATTTAGTCTAATCAGAGATTTTGCTCTATTATGAATCTTCCAGGTACGTATCCAGGATTTCTGTTTGGCGGGGAAGGGGGTGCAGAAAATTGCATACGTACGTGCGTGTGTGTGAGTGCGTGCAATATAACTTTTCTAATTCCATGAACACATAGAGAGAAGAAGACCTATTTCTTCCGGCCTTTTGAGAGTTGTTTAAAATTTTACAAAAATGACTTTTTACTTTTAATACACTGGTGTGCAAAATTTAGAGACGAGCCAGATTTTGACCTGTAGTGTCGCACAGGAGCGACCAGGATATGTGAAATTCAAACCATAAGTTATTTACTATATTCACGTATTTAGATGATTTTCACCTTGGATCTCGCCCTTTGGATTATTGTTTTAATTATATATAGCCAGTGCCGTTAATGCCCACCAGATGGAGACGTCTCAGTAGCTGAGCCCATCTTACGGATTTATGATGTCAGATGCTGACTGTAAAATAAAAACATACATAGCACTGTGAATTGTTGGCAGCTGTGGTGTAAAGCTAGCGCGCCCGGCTAGATATCGAGAGATTCGGGATCCGATTCCCCGACGGTGTCCGAATAACAATTTTTCGGTTGCTGTGCGTTGTTTAACGTGGAAATAGTGATGGATTTATTTGCTCTACTGACGCCACATATTTAGATGATTTTCACCATGAGAACATTATTTACTGAAATGATGACTGAAACAACACCGACACGACTGCAGATACTAAAGATATAGTGGAACTTGTGACGTTCTACAGAAGTGAAAACATGGGTCAAGACGACAAATCTGAAGTGAGACATTCTGTCCTCGTAGCTCAGTTGGGAGAGCGATTTACTCCGGAGTGAGGGTACAGGGATTCGATGGC
The DNA here is from genome assembly GCA_039090855.1 of Macrothele yani. Taxonomy (NCBI): domain Eukaryota; kingdom Metazoa; phylum Arthropoda; class Arachnida; order Araneae; family Macrothelidae; genus Macrothele; species Macrothele yani. Next base: position 15,837,905 of record CM076990.1, on the reverse strand, counting down.
CGTCGCGGACAAACTTGTGTTTTAACATTGGCGCCCGATTGTGGAAAATGGATCCACTGGCCGTTTGGCTTCTTCGAAAAATGTGTGATGTTCGTTCCACACATTGTTTGGAATAAACGAAAAATTCCTACTTTGCTTCAAAGAAAAAAATAAGAGGGAGATGATGTGACGTACTACAGAGGTGAAAACATGTGTCAGGACGACAAATCTGAAGCGAGACATTCTGTCCCCGTAGCTCAGTTGGGAGAGCAACTTACTTCAGAGTGAGGGGACACGTATCGATGTCCGTCGCAGACAAACTTGTGTTTTCCAAACTTTAATCAGAATTGGCTACATAGCTCTGGGTGCCATTATACAGAAGCATCACTGACAAAGACGGTACGAAGGAAAGAATAGGTTCTCAGTAGTGGAACATGACCACCCGAACGTCGGTGTATGATTTAAACTGTCTGTTCATACTTCGCACTAGGCTGTTGATGCGTTCTTACGGTAGCATCGCCCATTCTTCAGGAGCGCCGTCTTCAGCTGTTGGACAGTTTCCATTGTGTGTGGACGTGCCACAACGCGCCTCCCCAGAGCGTTCTCACACGCGTTCCATGGCATTAGGTAGCAGGAACATGCTGGCCAATCCACCCACTGAGTGTCTTCACTTTTCAACAGCTCATCAGCTGCTACCGTACAATGGGGTGTGGCGTTATCGTCCATTAACACGAACTATGGGCCAATGGCACCTCGGAACAGACAAACACGGGGAAGGATTACCTCTTTACAGTAGCGCGCAGTGGTTACAGTACCTGAAGCTCCGTACCTCCATCAATCAGAATGACTCCCTATACGAGAATGCAGCTGCTGCCATATCTATCCCTTTCATTGATGTTTTGGGGTTGATACCGAGTACCTACCTCACGCCAGATTAGCTGACATCCAGAATCAATAGATGATCTAGATCTGCTCTCACCATTAGATAGTACCGTATCCCACTGTTCTGATGTCCAGTCCTTTTGTTCTTTAGATCACTGTGAACGGTGTTTCGTTTGAACAGATGTTAATGGAACACAGCGTTCTGGTCGTCGGGCAAACAATCCACATTTGTGTAGTCGCCTGGTCACTGTAAACCACGATATTTTGTGTCCTGTGCTCAAGTTCAGTTGTTTTGCAAGGTTACTTGTTTGGTGTAGATCCCTCTTAGTCTGTGGGAACAAATAGCTGTCTTCGTTGGATTTGGTATTTGGTGTACGATCACCACCTGTCTTTCGCACAGCTTTACCTGTAATCCTGAAGGCCAACCATGCACGATACGATGCTGTGGGCGATATCAAACTCTTGGCCACATTCATCATAACTCGCTCTTCCTCTAGTGTACCAATTATTCGACCACGAGTAAAATCATCAAGATATTCTCGATGGGCCATTTCGTCTATCTAGCACACAACAAACACAATCGAACGTCTGTAACACTTATTCACATCATTCAGTGACTTCCGTTCAACTGATGCTGTTGGACTGCATGAGAGGATTTCGTTCTCACGTCACGCAAACCACACCTCATGCTCCATTATTACGCATGTGCTGTGCCAGACACGGTCTTGAGTTTATTTATGTTTGGGTGCTGCTGCTACTTACGGCGTTATTTCACTTTTTCGACTTCGTCCTTAAGTTTTGCACACCAGCGTAGTAACCAGTCACTACATATAAATTTTGTGCATTGTTTATATACTTACAGGTAATTCAATTAATGTTAATAATTTTATACAAGACGATTTTAAACTACTTTTCATCTTTGAACTACCGAACTACGCCCGTTGCACTACTTTTCATGTCCCACTCGGTTCATTATGCTCTACTTTTTTCGTACCCTAACCTAGACCGATCAGTGCAGGCCTCTACATCAAACCATAAATATTCACCTGAGTTTGATAATTTCCAAAAGCTCAGATTTAAATGCATTGGTTTTCGATTACTCAAAAATAATACACTGCTTGACAATTGCTAAGGACGGATCATAAACGGCTATATAGCGCATAAAAAAGTAAGTGTGGTTGGATGCCGAGTGAAATAAAATAATGTCAGAATACGAGGACATTACAAGAAAGACAATTTATTGTGCTCTGAAATCCAGAAGGCTTTGGAACGTGTTCAAGGGACAAACAGGCCATTTTGTGCAGAATACGTACACGTGAAAAAAATGCAATTACCGTCCGCAGGCGTTCCGGCGTAAGATGTCAATACGGGATATGGCCACCATGGAGGGCGATGCAAGATTCCACACGTCGTGTCATGCTTTGCACAACATTATCAAGCAGCTGTTGGGGTAATTTATCCCATTCCTCTGTCAGTGCACGGATGAGGGTGTCCTTGTTTATTGGAGGCCATTGGCGTCCAGCAAGACTCCTCCCCAAAGCATCCCACACATTTTTAATGGCATTCAGATCTGGAGAACGTGCTGGCCATACAAGGCGTTGAATATCCTCGCTCTCAAGACACTCCTGGACAGCGACTGTTCGATGACATGTTGCGTTGTCGTCCATGAAAATGAATCTATCACCGACAGCACCACGGAACATGCGAACATGATGTAGCAGAACATCATTAATGTATCGTTGGCCAGTCATTGTCCCAGTTGGAAGCACATAGAGGGACGTACGGCCATTGATCATGATGCCAGCCCATACCATGACACTACATGTAAGATATCGGTCCTTTCCTGTATGTTTGCTGGGCAATATGCAGTACCACTATCACGCCAGATCAGTTGTCGTCGACAATCAGACGATAGACTGTATCTACTCTCATCTGAGAAGAGGACAGCAGACCAGTCGTTATCAGTCCAATTGCTATGTTGATGGCACTATTGCAAACGGGCGGTACGGTGACGTGTGGACAATGGGATGCACACAACAGGACGGAGGGCGTATAGTCCTCCTTCATGCAAACGTCTGGCGGCAGTTTTTCGGGAGATCCGCTTGCCAGTAGCATCCATAACCTGATTTTCTACCTCACTAGCTGTGCTGCGCCGGTGTCTTTTTGTTGATAGCACTATGTACCGATCTTCTGCAGGTGTCGTACTGCGAACACGACCTCCCCCGTGACGTTTGCTACACTCTCCATTTGTTTAAAATGATTTCCAAAGCCTTGAAACAACACTGTGGCTGACGTCGAACTCCCTGGCAACATCTGTTATTTTTCGTCCTTCTTCAATCTTGCCAATAATACGGCCACGCATAAAATCATCTAGGTGATGTCGGGAAGACATACTGAAACTTGCAAGTTCGTCAATTGATTCTTTCCCTTTCAACTTTGCGTTTGAACAACAACGGTCAATACGTGTCAAATCCTTTATATCTCTTATCAGCGCTATGACGTCACGAACAAGTTCTGCAATCCAAAATCTGCATACGCACAACACGTCTTACTGTACCCCGCACTTATGCTAATTTCCACATTTTTCTGCCTTCCATTTTATGGTTGCTATCGTTGCTATTGTCATCCGTCCTTAGCAATTGTCCGGCAGTGTATTTGTGCTACTGCAAAAAAAAAAAAAAAAAAAAAATATCTATCTACACTGCCGGAAAGTGAAAAAAGAACACCATTAAAAATTGCAGCTGATGCATCTATGAGATTTATGTCGTAGCAACAATTTGTTAAGAAAGGAAAGTGATCACACGTGTGAAGTGATTCAGTGTTTATTTTACCTTTTAATGCGTATTACAGTGTACCGAAGGCACATCTTAATGAGTTGTTCCACCTCCTCCAGCAGCAATACAAGCTTCCAATCTGTTGTATAAATGCTGGATATCACGCTGGGGACAGCATTCCATGCGCTTTCAACTTGGATGCGAAATTCAGAGATGGTCGCTTCCTGACGAGTTCTGCGGAAGAGTCTTTGCCCGATCCAATCCCAGACATGCTCGATTGGAGACAAGTCCGGAGAGCGTGCTGGCCAAGGGGGAGTTGATGCACAGCCTAAAGAGCAGATTGAGTTGCCCGAGCGGAGTGTGGGCGGGCTTTGTCCTGCTGGAATGTCGCATTGGGGATCGCACTTAAAAATGGCAAGACGACCGGCTGCATGATGTCGCTGATGTACACTGTTAAAACTTTTGTGGTAGGTTGCACCAATAAGTGGTGCTACACCAGCTGCACCACTTTCTGAGAAAAGATACTCCGTCGTATTTTGCAAATAAAATCCGACAACATGGTTCAACTTTTCACCACGTTATAGTACAAAGTTACACGCAAGGTTGCGCCATGTTGTTGGGTTTGTTTTGCACCACAGAGTGGTGTATCTTTTCTAAGAAAGTGGTGCAGCTGGTGTAGCACCACTTTTTGGTGCAACCTACCGTAACATTTTTAACACTGTACGTACAGCTATTCAGTGTACCCCTTGCAAACACCAGACTCGTACGAGAGTGCTAGATAATCGCTCCCCACATCTGAATGCCCGGCGTGGGGCCTGTGTGTCGTTGGCGAATACACGATGGCAGAAGCCGCTCACCTTGTCGCCTCCGGACGAGTACACGACCATCAGACACTCTCGAGCAGAAACGGCATTCATCACTGAAGACCACTGACCGCCATTCTTCCCTTCGCTCCAATGAACTCGTTCTCGACACCACTTGCAGACGTGCTCGACTGCAACCAGGGATCAATGGTAACCGTGCCAACGGTACGCGTGCCCGTAGTCTTGCTTCCAACAAACGATTCCGTATCATTCTGATAGACACCCTTGATATGACAAAGGATCGAATTTGTGACGCCGTAGCCGTCCGCTCTGCCAACACCACTCTCCTGATACGCCGATCCTCCGGTGAGTCCGTAACTCTGTATTGCCCGGAACCACGTCTGCGAGCGTGCGAAATCTCCTCTGACCGCCGAGGCCACCATCTTGCCACGGCCGATACCTCTCGTTTCGCTCGGTCCGCAATTGGACGAAAGGACCAACCTCCGTCCCGCAGACCCACTATACGACCTCGCTCGAACTCTGATAACCGAACAAATGTTGCGCGCCTGCGTCGTACAGGCATGGTAGCTTCTTCAAGGAGCGCTGAACAACACGACACCAAACGAATGACTTCGTTCTGCACGCCCTAGTCCTTAAGTACGCGCTGCGTATATTTGCATGTTGTCGTCCGTAGTGACGTCAGTATTTCATCCAGTGACATTCCAACTTGGATCACAGTTTCTTCTGCCCTTAACAATTAGCATATAATAATATGACGTTCCTACCGGCATTCCTTCTGGGTGTTCTTTTTTCACTTTCCGGCAGTGTATAAGATGCATATTTAAACATTAGGCGCCACCCCGATGGCGCAGTAGTCTAAGCGATGGCTTCAGATCATTCGTCCAAGATGGGCCTGGGTTCGAATCCCAGTGAAGCGTGCATGTTGTGTTTGTCTTACGGCATTGGCTCTCTCCCTTCCTTGGAACCAGTGGTCCTAAATTAGGGACGGGCGACTGCTTATAGCCCACTGAGTTGCTCACGGTGGTCGTTAAACCTCCAACCAAAAAAAAAAAAAAAAAAAATTGAAGGGGAAGGGAGTCAGGACCACCAGGTCCCTCTCCCTGGATACGAGCCTGGCATCGTCTCTTTGTTTCATTCATTGTTCTGTAGTCGAAATCCACTTTAAAGAAAGTGCAGCGCATTTAAGTAAGGGTTTTAAGAAGTCCGTCTCTTTGCTTCCCACGCTGTTGGGGAAATTTAAAGCCCTTTACAGCAGGACTTTTGCATATCGTAAATGCCAGTATTCAATTAGACAACATGAAGACGTCGTTGAGTCTTCGTATTTAAAGTCTTAAATACCAGTATTCAACTAGACAACATTCAGACGTCGTCGAGTCTTCGTATTTAAAGTCTTAAATGCCAGTATTCAATTAGACAACATTCAGACGTTGAGTCTTCATATTTAAAGTCTTAAATGCCAGTATTCAATTAAACAACATTCAGACGTCGTTGAGTCTTCATATTTAAAGTCTTAAATGCCAGTATTCAATTAAACAACATTCAGACGCCGTTGAGTCTTCGTATTTAAAGTCTTAAATGCCAGTATTCAATTAGACAACATTCAGACGTTGAGTCTTCATATTTAAAGTCTTAAATGCCAGTATTCAATTAAACAACATTCAGACGTCGTTGAGTCTTCATATTTAAAGTCTTAAATGCCAGTATTCAATTAAACAACATTCAGACGTCGTTGAGTCTTCATATTTAAAGTCTTAAATGCCAGTATTCAATTAAACAACATTCAGACGCCGTTGAGTCTTCGTATTTAAAGTCTTAAATGCCAGTATTCAATTAGACAACATTCAGACGTCGTTGAATCTTCGTATTTACAGTCTTAAATGCCAGTATTCAATTGGACACGGGTTTCTGATTATTCTTCTAGTGGGCCAAGTCCTGGTCTTGAATGAGGCAGGGTTGGTGCGTTCATCTTATGACACTGACTCTCTCCTGTTCCTGGAACTAGCTGCCCTAAATTAGGGATGGGCGACTGCTGATAGCCCTTAATGTTGGTCACATTGGGGGTTAATCTCCTTTCCAAAGAAGCTATTCACAGTGGCATAGCGTGAAAAAAAGAAGCTATTCACAGTGGCATAGCGTGAAGTTTGGAAATATCTTTAAGGCCCCTATGTGAAGAATTAAAAGAAAGACAACCATCCCGAAGACGGAAGTGTTCACGCTAATTAATACTAGTGACCCAGGCGTATGAATCCTTTTGACGCTCACAATCAGAAATATCTGGTCCAACTTCGGAACCTCCCGCCCCCGTCGCATACCCCCTTTCTCTTTTTGCTCTTCGTCCACATGGTTCTTAAGGCAACGTAAGTATCTGTGTGTAACGCCTCTGCTCCGCGGTATTAGTGAAGTACATATGTTACTTATTAGAGTTGCATGACACATAAGACCCTTGCTTTTCACAGCTGTGATAACAAACCCTACTTTCACAGCTAAATCAATTAAGCAATAAACTTGAAATTCTGCCATAAAGACTATCTCTATTACCTCACAGCCTAGCTCCAAGTACAAAATTTAAAATATTTTTTTTCATGTGATTTGTGTTCAAGCAAAATGGTTATATTCATGTTAAGATTAGAGGAAAGTATTTGATATTTTCGACGAAAAAAACAACAACAACCCCATGGGCCCCTAAAATGGAAGGGCCCTCCTGTAGTCGCGTGCCCTGCGGGGGGGGGACTGGCTATTCGCGTAGATGAACAGTAGCGATTCCCAAACTATGAAGTTGACATATTCTTAGATAGAAGGAAATATAAATTTCTAGTGCAAAGAAAATCTGTATTATTATGAGGACTCTGCGATCTCTGCATTGCTTATAGCCCATTGAGTTGCTCACGGTGGTCGTTAAACCTCTAATCTCTCCATACGATGTAAGGTAGAAATTTGATCATAAGAGCTGTTTTTCCTTTTATTTATGAGAGAAACGATAACACATTTAATCGGAACGCCGCACGTTCGGAGGCTGCTCAAGTTGAGTTTTAAACAGAGGCGTAGCCAAGGAAGAGGTTCTCGGATCCGGACCTCCCCTGGTGGGTAGAATGCATACGAATTTAAAACGATATATATGTATTCATGTGGCTTTCACCAATGAATCAAATCCATGAACCCCCCTTAAGAAATTTCTGGTTATGCCACTGATTTTGAATTTCATTAAGACGGAACATTTTTGTTTTGTTTTGGGTTTAACGACGACCAGTAGCAACTCTTAGGCTGTAAGCACTCTTCCGTGCCTAGTTTGGGGGTCATTAGTTCTAAGAAAGGGAGAAAGCCAGCACCGTAAAGCAAGCACACCACCCATGCCTCAATCAGCTCTAGCTCGGACGACTTTCCAGAAGGCAGCTCCTCGGACCACAGACCACAAGATGAAACATTGCGGTCTTGCATGTACAACTATTCCTCAGGAAAGCATTCAATGGATTATGAAAATCGGATATGTGGTGTGTTCACCTGGAAATCCATATTTGGCAAAGTGCGAAAATGCTCTGCTGGTTGAATTAATTATTGATTCAGGTGAATCGATTACCTTTGCGATTCGTTTTTAATAACCCAGGCAAAAGAGGCATTAAATGCACATCTCAGTTGGAAATCAGTAATACAAGTCATTTTTTTTAAATTTATTTTTAATTTTTTTTTTTTTTTTTTTTTGGAATTCAAATGGGCTACAACAGCCGACGACGATATCGCCTGTCACCTTTGACTCCTCTGATGAGGGGTGGATTAAGACAGCGAAACCAGTCCGGGAAGTTTACCCTTGGGGTCCACTACGAAAAAAAAAGTTACTACAGGTAAAGACTTCGTAAATTCCATCATGAAAAGAAAAATCTGTTAGATCCTGAATCGAACATAACGATCAGCCGTGAACAAATTTAAAAAACAATTTAGCACGAAATAATTTTGAATATCCGCTCATGACTGAATATAAAATCAAGCCACCCTCAAAACGAGGTATTGTACCAGGAAACCTTTTTACTTTACTTAAAAAAAATTGGTTTTGACAAAATCACTAGTCTCTTACAGATCGCATTTCCAACTAAATCACGTTGAAGGTCATTCTGAAAGTTGAAATAAGCACATACCACATTGCAATTTTCTTACTCAATTCATTTTTGTATTTGGCCCCTAATCACATTCTAAGCAATAATCCTACTAGGCGTATACCTACTTCCTTGAATGCCTAACTCTTTTAAGTCAACCCATTATTTCGACTCATAAGGCAGTACATCGTTTTCACACGGATTTTAAAATATCTTTACGGATTTCTGTGCTCTACGTCTGTAAGTGGATAAGAGCTTTGGAATGATGGAGCCATCACACTAGGAACTAGTCTCTCCTCCAAGATTAAAAAAGGAGAGTAGAGCCTGCCAATGAATGATGGTGCCATCACAGTAGAAACTAGTCTCTCCTCTAAGATTAAAAAGGAGAGTAGAGCCTGCCCTGTAGGTCGTTGGTGCAGGACCCTGCACCAACAACCTACAGAGGTTGGACAGAATAATGGGAACATCTAGGAAATAAATGTTTTGCGTGTCTAATACGGTGTGGGACCACCTTTTCAAATCCTTCTGAACCCTCCTTGGAATGGACGCATACAAATCTTGGATGGTGGTTAGTGGGATGTTACACCATTCTTCATGCACAAACTGTTCCCGGTTCTTGGAAGATGCAGGAGGAGGATAACGGGATCTTACTCTATTTTCCAACGCAGACCATAGGAACTCGAAGTCTGGTGATAGGGGAGGCCAAGAAAGGTGTGAAAGTTCGTCTTCATGTTCCTCAAACCATGATTGGACATTCTGAGCTCTGTGAATTGGAGCGTTATCATCTTGATAGATAGCATCCCCTGCAGGAAACGCCATTGGATAGATTTGGTCAGTCAAAATGGTTTCATGCGTCCTGCCAGTATTCCGTCCTTTCAAGGTGATCAGTAGACCTACTGAAAATCAGGATATGACCGCCCAGAGCCTGGGTTGTACGCTTCTGACGGTGTTCTCCCCACGTAAACACGTCCTGTGGTGGGGAATAGTGTGAATGTGGACTCATCCGACCATATTACACGCTTTCATGCATCGGCAGTCCACGTTGTACGCTTATGGCACCACTGCAGTCGCCGTTGTGCATTCATCCGGGTCACCAGAGGTTTTGCAATAGCAGCTCTGTCATGAATATCTTGTTTATGCAGTTCCCTGTGAACTGTTTCTGTTGATTCTGGGGTTTGCAGGTGCAGATTGAGCTCCGCACTGATTTTCGACTCCGTGGTCTTCCTATTACGGGTGACAATTATCTTTAATGCCCTCGTGTCTCTATCAGTCGGGGTCGTTTCCTGGCAGCTCTTGTATTTCGCAGACGAGGTTTTGCCACGAACACGGTGTGCAGTCATGACAGACACAGTAGCTATCGATATCCCCACTACCCTGGCGACTGTTGTCACGGAGGCACCAACTAGGTGACCACCAACTTTTTCGAAGTCCGTTAGGCCGCCCATTTCGTCGTGACCCTGAAAAAAAATTACTTTGCAACAAGACACTAAATTCACTTAAACTGGACCTTGAGGTTCTAAACAAAGCTATTGCAACCAAAAAGTGGTGGATACCGATGCGTATTGCGACGTACGCAGCTGCATTAGAAGTCACGTCTCTGAGCGTGGTGTTCATATTATTCTGTCCAACGGCTGTACGTCTAACTGTAGTTAGCTGTTGCTTAGTTAATTTATAAGAGTCTGCTTCATCCGGAGGCACTTTTCTCACGTAAGTGTGGAAAATTTTACTATGCCTTTTTGGAGAAAACGTCCAACATATATAATAGAAGGAAACTTTTTTTGTTGTTGTTTACGGAAACAACACGCTTCAGAGAGATATAAAACTCAAATGAAGTTAACGATTACTCATACGTAATAAAACAAATATTCGTTCGTTCCAAAAAATTCAGACATAAAGTATACGAAAGAGTGGACCATTTCTTGAGTAATCCACCGAGAAATGTCCCGGTGAACCAATCCGCCACTGCCCCTGATCCACCATGTCCGGTGGACCAATCCACCACTGCCTCTGATCCGCCATGTCCGGTGGACCAATCCGCCACTGCGTCTGATCCACCATGTCCGGTGGACCAACCTACCACTGCCTCTGATTCACCATGTCCCGGTGGACCAATCCGCCACTGCCCCTGATCCACCATGTTCCGGTGGATCAATCTGCCACTGCCTCTGATCCACTATGTCCGGTGGACCAATCCACCACTGCCTCTGATCCGCCATGTCCGGTGGACAAATCCGCCTCTGCCTCTGATTCACCATGTCCCAGTGGACCAATCCGCCACTGCTCCTGATCCACCATGTTCCGGTGGATCAATCTGCCACTGCCTCTGATCCACCATGTCCGGTGGACCAATCCACCACTGCTTCTGATCCGCCATGTCCGGTGGACAAATCCGCCTCTGCGTCTGATCCACCATGTCCGGTGGACCAACCTACCACTACCTCTGATTCACCATGTCCCGGTGGACTAATCCGCCACTGCCCCTGATCCACCGTGTCCCGGTGGACCAATCCGTCACTGCCTCTGATCCAGCATGTCCGGTGGACCAATCCGCTACGGCATCTGATCCACCATGCCTGGTGGACCAATCCACCACTGCCTCTGATTCACCATGTCCCGGTAGAACAATCCTCCACTGCCCCTGATTCACCATGCCCCGGTGGACCAATCCCCCACTGCCTCTGATCCACCATGTCCTGGTGGACCAATCCGCCACTGATCCACCATGCCCGGTGGACCAATCCACAACTGCCTCTGATCCACCATGTCCGGTGAACCAATCCTCCACTGCCTCTGATCCACCATGTCTGATGGACCAATCCGCCACTGCCCCTGATCCACCATGTCCCGGTGGACCAATCCACCACTGCCCGTGATCCACCATGTCCCGGTGGATCAATCCGCCACTACCTCTGATCCATCATGTCCGGTTGACCAATCCGCCACTGCCTCCGATCTACCATATCCGGTGGACCAATCCACCACTGCCTCTGATTCTTTAACGGGATTGCCGATTGCGTAAAATATTTTGCGTGTTCATGGTAAACCCTTGTTATAGTTGTGCTTGAAAAACTAAGAAGAATAGCTATTTGGTAATTGCTGAAGTCGACTCACTTAGATACCACTTTCAAAGTCGCTCAGATCACTCCTTTTGACCATTCCAATCTTTAATGGAAAGTTAACTGATGCCCAACGAGCTGATCTGTCTGATTTATACTACACCGCACCGTCTTACGAGTTGGACTGATTAATTTGCATATGTGACGAGAACAAGTGTGCCTAATAAACTGGCTTTTCAGTGTAGGTAAGATTACAAACATAGCTTATTCTGTCGTGTTTCTGTTTCGGCCGACACATTTATTCCGCAAGTTTATTTTGCAAGCAAAGGTATGGAAGAGAGCAACTGAACAAAAATGTGCACAATGGTTATATTCAAATTGATCGAAACTTGAAACCTGGTCGTTCTGGGTGGTGTAGTGGTTAGCATACTCGGGCGCTATTCGGGAGACGTGGGTTCGATTTCCGCTTTATCTGATTTACCATTTATGTCATATTTACACCAATAAACGGATGCACATCTTCCAAATTGGTATTGTACAATGGTGTAATCCCGTATTTCATTCATTAATATTCTCCGCCTTCGGGAAATCACGGGAATGAATTTTAAAATTCCAGATTCGCTATATATGCTTCGACTAGCGAATCCTGTGATGATTGTATTCAAATTAATCGGAAACTTGAGACTTGGTCGTTCGGGGTGGTGTAGTGGTTAGCATACTTGGGCGCTGTCCGAGAGACGCGGATTCGATTCCCGCTCCAGAACGACGAAATTTTCAAGTTTCCGGATAATATCTGACTTAACACCCATGCCATATTTACACCAATAAAGGGATTCACATCTTCCAAAAATGTGCATGTTTAAAACCTCGTATTTCAAATTATGAAATCTGATTGCAATGGTGTGAACTTGTTTCGGCTGCAGAGAATCAGTGTAACAGCTGAAATGATAGCAAACGCTTATTTTTCACGCATAGTAATGCATACAAAGCTTTTCTGAGCTTTACTCCGATCTATTCTTGAGTTTATAGAGTGAAAGACATTTGCTGGTGGCGCAATCAAAACCGCAGTCTTCTGCTCCGGAGCCGAATGCTTTTCCAATTAAGCTAAACCGACGAAGTTTGTCACTGCAACTTTGTTGTCTTGACATATGGTCACTTCTGAGGTAAGTACGTCACACATGTCCCTCCCCCTTGAGAAAGGGCTGGGACGGAATCGTAGGTTTCCGGGCCAGCCGGCAAACCACGCTTGAAGGAGAGCTCACTGTAGGAGAAGGAATTGTGACTAATTCCAGACAATATGGGGAACGAACACAGTACATGTCACGTATATCTCTCCTCGAGAAAGGGCTGGGACGGAGTCGTAGGTTTCCGGGTCAACCGCCAAACCATACTTGAAGGAGTGTTTACTGCAGTAGAAGGAATTCTGACTAATTCCAGACGATGTGTGGAATGAACATCACACATTTTTCGAAGAACTCAATGGCAGGAGATTTTCTGCTCTGGAGATTTCTTTCTGGATTTCCTTCTTCTCCGGAGCTGAATGCTTTCCCAATTAACCTACACCGACGAAAACTTTGCCGTCTTGACAGGTACCTCACAAAAGATAGAATAACAAGCCCTGCTTCTTCCGGCGAGAGTAATTCGAAATTTTGATCAACACATTTTGCAAACATTTTCCCGAAATGTACATTGGAAATCATCTTGGCGAAATTTACACATAAAGGAAGCCTTTGTGAATGCTGTTATTTTCTCCTTTTATTTTTTTCAACTTTTGCAGCATAAATCCTGAAAAAAAAAAAAACCCAACAACAACATGAATACAGATGCTACTTTTCAATTTTAGAGCTAAGTATTGAATCTGCGGTCAAAGGCAGAGAGAGCTAAAGCTCGCATTAATTCTGAGCATTAAGGTTTCCACATTTTTTCGCTACCGCAGTTTTTCATTCTGGTTTGTTCCGATATTACAAGTTTAGCTTGTATGTCTTCATTCGGGGTATTTACGAAGCGATTATCGCTGCAGAATGTACCAGAACTTCTGTATAAAAGAAGCATCGATTTAGTGCTTGAGGCCGGATTTTTGTGGAAGCACGCAAGAAATTCCAGCAGCTCGCTGGTCAAACAGCAGCGATCTTTGATAAAATGGAATATGAGCAGTTTATATCATGTCAGAACCATGATCGTACGTTTTGGTTACCCGCTAAAACGGGTTAGCTTCCATTGGTTAATCTTCCATTGGCTCCTCTTATCTGCACAGGTGATCCTCTCACAAACTCTCTTGAGGAAAAGCTGATCTCCTTTCACTTCTTTTACTGAGAGAAATGCCTCGCAAAGACGACGATAAATCTTCTACAATCCAATAACTTCTGTGTCATGTCATTAATTGTGTTCTACCAGCGTGAGTTTCGTATGATACCAGACTCTTGAAACTAATAAAGGATCTGGTCTAGATAGCAGCACACCTTCTCTTTTGAAATTCGGAACACCTGAGTAGATTCAACTGTTTCGTGTTGATTTCATCTTGCACGTGAACAACATATCAAAGAGACTCGAACATAATTCCACAAAATAAATCGGGTTTACTTTATTTAAATTATTTCTATGAAAAGGTAACACTAGCAGGGACGGATTGGCCTGTACGAACCCTGTGCACTGTAAAAAAAAAGAGCGGTGTGAATTCACGGAAAATTTCTGAAAATAACGTGCAGCAAAGTTTCCGATAAGTATCCATCTTTTAACGGAATTTCCGTTTTTAAAAAAGTTCCCGTTTTTATTCAACCTTCGTATTTTCACTAGTCAGTAATTCCATTTATTTCAGAAAAGTCCGTTTCCAGTTTTTCCGTATTTAGACAGAAATTTCGAAAAATCCAACACGATGAATATTTCAGCCCTTACGCGAGAGGACCCTTTTGCGCGGTGGTAGGAATCAAGCTAAGGCAATCAAGGAAATACAAGGCCATGACATTTCCCTTCGTTTGTGACGTCACTCTCTGTTACGTGGCCTGATTAGTTGGCGTCGTGTTTGACGTCATGCACGACCGCGTTGGAAACCAATCTGAAGCCTTGGTTTCCACTTGACCTCACTACAAGTTGGAACTCATCTCTCTAACATCACGGAGGCCAGGTATGGCCTAGTGGTCAACGTTCGTGACTACCACGGAGAAACCTCAGGTTCTATCCAGGCAGGTACGAACGCTCGAACCACTAAATATCCGCCGTGCGTCGGATGAGCACGTTAACCCATCGGACCCCGGGTACTGACCCCCTGGTTATAAATAAGGGCATCTTCCTCCACCTTTCTACCTCGATTCCGTGTTACTTTCCTATCGGGCACCTGAGTCCAAACCTCCTAGCTTCCTGTTTCTAAGGGTTGTTTAAGACCTGGTGTCAGACATTCCCTGCCCAAAATCCTCTACATATGATATGTTCTAATCTAATCTCTAATGTCATGGCCTTGTATTTTCTAGACGGCCTTGATAGAGCCCAGGTCATTTAGGTTGAAGCCGCATGTCTTAACCACTGAGCCAGAAAGTCACAGGAGTCAGACTCACGTTCAAGGTAAAACTAATTGTGCGATGATATTTTTTTTTTCATTAATGCAGCGATTTAGTCATTTTATTTTCTATTGGAGCTTATTATTTCTTTTAATACGTTTGTAATAATTTTGTATATATAAAGAATTTCTGGTCCGATCGGGAGATTTTCAGTGTTTTCAACTACAGCTGTACAATTCTTTATATATATTCCCCTCCCCCGCTCTCTCCAAAACAGGTTTCCTACGGTAATAGATGCCCGCAGAAGTTTTGTTGAGTTGTAGTTTGTAAACGATGAAAATCTCCCGATCGGACCAGAAATTATTTTTCTTTTGTTTTCGGCAGAACCCCCCTCCCCCCCGAGAGGTTTCCTCCGTTAGCACATGCCCGAAGAGAATTTGAGTTGTGTTTGTAAACTCTGAAAATCTCGTGACCGGTCCAGAAATTCTGCATATTTTATATTTTTGGTACAAAGCCCCCCCCCCCCCCCCAAGTTTCCTGCGTTAGCACATGTCCGTAGAGAATTTGTTGAGTTGTATTTGTAAACGCCGAAAATCTCCGGATCGGACCAGAATTTTTTTATATTTTATATTTTTTGGTATTAAGCCCCTCCCCCGAAAAGTTTCCTGCGTTTGTACATGCCCGCAGAGAATTTGTGGAGCTGTAGTTAATAAACCCTAAAATTCTTTTGGTGAGTTGTAGATTATAAACGTTTTTTTTTTAAATAAAGAATTACATTAAATATCGCAATTAAGAAAATACGAAATTACGGAAACTTTGTGTGACTCAGATAACCAACCTGTGGGGCCGGGGACTTGAACCGGTCAAAAATGCAATTTCTATATGGCTATTTAAATATTTGTGGCCAGTTCTCCGGTGGCCAATTCAGGTACACCTAGCAAGGGAGATTATTACGAAGTTCAAGGAATACATAAAAAGTTCTGTTTATGCGGAACTTCGTATTATGCGAGCTTGTTATAAAATATATGGGCACGAGTTTAGCTACTACAAGCATATACACTGCCGGACAATTGCTAAGGACGGATGACAATAGCAACGATAGCAACCATAAAATGGAAGGCAGGAAAATGTGGAAATTAGCATAACTGCGGGATACAGTAAGACGTGTTGTGCGCATGCAAATTTTGGATTGCCGAACTTGTTCGTGACGTCATAGCGCTGCTAAGAGATATAAAGGATTTGACGCGTATCGACCGTTGTTGTTCAAACGCAAAGTTGAAAGGGAAAGAATCAATGGACGAACTTGCAATTTTCAGTATATCTTCCCGACATAACCTAGATGATTTTACGCGTGGCCGTATTATTGGCAAGATTGAAGAAGGGCGAAAAATAACAGATGTTGCCAGGGAGTTCGACGTCAGCCACAGTGTTGTTTCAAGGCTTTGGAAATCATTTCAAACAAATGAAGAGTGTAGCAAACGTCACGGGGGAGATCGTGTTCGCAGTACGACACCTGCAGAAAATCGGTACATAGTGCTATCAACAAAAAGACACCGGCGCAGCACAGCTAGTGAGGTAGCAAATCAGTTTATGGCTGCTACTGGCAAACGGATCTCCCGAAAAACTGTCGCCAGACGTTTGCATGAAGGAGGACTATACGCCCGCCGTTCTGTTGTGTGCATCCATTGTCCAGACGTCACCGTATCGCCCGTTTGCAATGGTGCCATCAACATCGGAATTGGACTGATAACGACTGGTCTGCTGTCCTCTTCTCAGATGAGAGTAGATATAGTCTATCGTCTGATTGTCGACGACAACTGATCCGGCGTGATAGTGGTACTGCATATTGTCCAGCAAACATACAGGAAAGGGACCGATATCCGACATGTAGTGTCATGGTATGGGCTGGCGTCATGATCAATGGCCGTACATCCCTCTATGTGCTTCCAACTGGGACTATGACTGGCCAACGATACATTAATGATGTTCTGCTACCTCATGTTCGCATGTTCCGTGGTGCTGTCGGTGATAGATTCATTTTCATGGACGACAACGCAACATGTCATCGAACAGTCGCTGTCCAGGAGGGTCTTGAGAGCGAGGATATTCAACGCCTCGTATGGCCAGCACGTTCTCCAGATCTGAATCCCGTTGAAAATGTGTGCGATGCTTTGGGGAGGAGTCTTGCTGGTCGCCAATGCCCTCCAATAAACAAGGACACCCTCATCCGTGCACTGACAGAGGAATGAGATAAATTACCCGAACAGCTGCTTGATAATGTTGTGCAAAGCATGACACGACGTGTGGAATCTTGCATCGCCCTCCATGGTGGCCATATCCCGTATTGACATCTTACGCCGGAACGCCTGCGGACGGTAATTGCATTTTTTTCACGTTTACGTATTCTGCACAAAATAGCCTGTTTGTCCCTTGAACACGTTTCAAAGCCTTCTGGATATCAGAGCACCATAAATTGTCTTTCTTGTAATGTCCTGGCATTCTGACATTATTTTATTTCACTTGGCATCCAACCACACTTACTTTTTTATGCGCTATATAGCCGTTTATGATCCGTCCTTAGCAATTGTCCAGCAGTGTAATAAATTAACTATTATACAAATTTCCTCAATTTTTGATGTATCTTTTACGGAAATGCAGTTCCATGATTTATCACTTTTTATCTGTGTTTCCTTATACAATTTGCATAAATATTAGAAAACAAAAACGTATATGGAAGTCATTGCAAGCATTCTGGTAAACTAACCCCTTACTTCCTACTGTTTTTTAAACACCATTCGCACGTATTTAATGTACGTGAAGTTTCTGAAGAACAGAACGTTTGAGGGCTAAGTGTAATTAATTAAAGAAACTGCAAGTCACTAGGGCTACCAGAACGAGAGTGGGTTATTGCAAGTAATTCAGCGTATCGAGACTTAGCTTTCAGCCGCTGATTAATTCAAGTGTTTCGTCCGTTTCTTGACCAAGAAGAGAATAGAAATGGAGGAGGAAAAAGTAAGTAAATGAAAAAAAACAACAACTGATCGATGAAAGTCATAGATCTATACGCCCACACATTGGGTATCTGGGACAAAAAAAAAAAAAAAAAAAAACACACACTAGAGGCGGCAGGAAGTTTGGACAACTCTTGGCTAAAAAAGGGGCTCTAAAAATGGCCGCTGAGATATCCACCCTCTCAAGGGACAAGAAAACTCACTTCACCGAAACTAACATCATGATCACTGGTAAAAGATCGCCACCTCGACTAAAAAACCAGACTATTTCTTTAACACACAAACACACGCACACTCAACTGTCAAGAGGGATGGAAGAAAATGAATGTAGAGAAAACTCCCTAATAGCAAGAAAGACCCTCTTCAGCTTCAGGCATTCATACTACTCTTCTCCGTAGGGAGTTGGACCGTTAGGAATTTCAGATTTATTTGTGAGGTGGGCAAGACGAAAATGTGGCGAAAATGATCTCCCGTTTTTCCCTCTCTCTCTCTTCCCTTACTTCTTTTTCCCTGCAGGTTGCGAATAATACCCACAACTTCTTTTTACGCGAAATATTCTTCAGGGAGGTGCTGTTTATCGAATAAATTGTAACCACTTATAAAGATTTTAAACTGACTATATGTATAGCGTCAGTAAAATTGTACACATACAGTAAGCCCGTTAAGTAATGAGACAAAAATTGTTATATCAAAACAACAAACTATATTTTGAATTATCGTTTACACAGATTCAAAATAATCTCTCTCCAACTCCACACGTCGGTGAGATCTTTCATATAGGTATCGAAGGCCCGGTGGAAGTCCTGAATCGGAACCTCCTTCAGTCTGATGTAATCATTGGCA
Organism: Macrothele yani; assembly: GCA_039090855.1. Taxonomy (NCBI): domain Eukaryota; kingdom Metazoa; phylum Arthropoda; class Arachnida; order Araneae; family Macrothelidae; genus Macrothele; species Macrothele yani. The sequence goes on along the minus strand of CM076990.1, from coordinate 15,818,960 downwards.
CTAATGCGCCTATTTTATATGTTTTCAATCTAGCCACTCTTTCAGAAAACTTGAAAATTATATTGCCATGGTGCGGAAATCGAAGCCGCACCTCCCGATTGCCGGTCGAGCATGCTATCCGTTACACCACCCAGGACGAGGAAGTTCCAAGCAACTCAAATTAAGCAGATATAACTTAGAAATCTGAGAACATTTCAGATTTGCGCTAGTCGAAGCAACTATTGGGTTGGTGCGAATGAAATGTCTGGAGCAACGAGCAGTGGAGACAGGCCCCCACTACAGTGGAATGGAACCACCCATAGGTGTTGCAGGTATTACGTCACAGAGTTACTATAAATAGCTAGCATGTGTGCGAAGATTCATGCCTGGTTTGTTTGGGCATAACGTGGCTTGCAAAAGAAACATGCAGGTGCCAGATTTGAGAGTCATCTTCCTGTATGAATTTAAACTGGGCCATTCTGCCGCTCGAAACGTTAACAACGCGTTTGGGAAGAATAAAGCCAACGAACGAAGCATTCGGCGATGGTTTGTGAAGTTTCGAAGCGGAGATACGGACCTGCAAAACGAAGCTCGTGGTCACCGCCCTGTTGCTGTTTCTGATGATATTCTGTTACGTGTGGTTGAAGCGGACCCCCGAAAAACGTGTCGTCAGATAGCGGCAGAGGACAGTTGTTTGGCACTACACGACAGTTGTTTGGCACTACACGACAGTTGTTTGGCGTCGTCTGGCTGCGCTGGGTAAGTTCAAAAAGCTGGACACGTGGCTGCTGCATGAGTTAACAACTGTCAAAAAGACTAGGCGTTTGGGAGACTGTACGTCGTTGCTTGCCAGGAATAAACAAGAACCTCTACTGCATCGAATCGTCATCTGCGACGAGAAGTGGATCTTTTATGACAATCGGAAACGATCTACACAATGGCTAAGCAAGGAACAGCCTGCTGGATGACATCCTAAGCCACCCCTGCATACCCAGGCGATGTTGCTCCTTGTCTGATGGTCCACAGCCGGGAGAATTCATCAGAGTTTCTTAGCAAGAGTCCAAACCATCACTGCATAACGTTACTGTGCTGAATTACACCACATGCACCGGAAATTGCTGCAGGAACAACCGGCTTTTGTCAACAGACAGGGTGTTATTCTGCTCCAGGACAACGCTCGCCCTCATGTCACACAACGAACAATGCTGTCACTAAGTGTCTTGGGCTATGAAGTACTGTCTCATCCTGCCTATTCCCGGACTTGTCTCCGACAGACTATAATCTGTTTCGCCGCTTGGAGCACTTCCTGTCCGGGAAACAGTTCACGACAGAGAACGAGGAACGAGGTTCAACGTGCAGTTCATGACTTTTTCGGGTCCTAGCCACAAGACTTTTTTCGTTCCGGGATCATGGACTTGCCGAACAGATGGCAACTATATGTGTCAATGCCGAGGGAGATTATTTTGCCTAGGTAAGTTGTCCTACTTTTCCATTTCTGCCGTCCACATGTGCTGTGCTGGTCCTTTGCCGGACATTTCATTCGCACCAACCCAATATAAGCTTCATCGTAGCATCCTAATGACCTTTTCTCACATCCGGGGTCAGATGTAGGTCTTTTAAGTTCCAGTGCTTCATAGAACATCATACATAAATGGGAAACGAATTTCCCCGAAGAAATATTTCTTAGCAAATACATGGAAGGCGATACAAATGTAATCATTGACACTAATATGTCGTATTTTCACTGTTGTCAATGTAGCCACTCTTTCAGAAAACTTGAAAATTATATTGTCCTGGAGCGAGAATCGAACCACCCAGGACAAGGAAGTTCCAAGCAACTGAAGCTTGGAAACTTTCTTGTCCTGGGTGGTGTCACGGATAGCATGCTCGACTGGTAATTAAGAGGTGAGGGTTCGATTTCCGCTCCAGGTCAATGTAATTTTCAACTTTTCTGAAAGAGTGGCTACATGGACAACAGTGAAAATACGGCACATTAGTGCCAGTGATTTAATTTGTATCGCCTTCCATGTATTTACGAAGAATTGTTTCTTCGGGGTAATTCGCTTCCCATTTATGTATTGGGTTGATGCATAAGGTCGTGCCGTTTTTTCACCGCACTACCGGAATGTATTACATCAGAAGGGAAAACAGAATCAATCAACTATGTATTTCCCCCAATTGTTTACGATGCTGTCCCAACGTCTGCAATGCCATTCTTGAAAAAGCGTGCATGCTTTGCTGCGAAAAAAATCATCAAGAAAATTCTGGAGATCAACATCATTGTTGAACGTTTTGCCACGGAGTGCATTCGACAGATATCGGAACAGGTGATAGTCCGAAAAGGCGACATCAGGATAATACGCCGGATGTGAAAGGATCTTCCATTTCATGTCCTGAATGGCCATTTTGGTCATGTTTGCACTGTAAGGGCGTGGGTTATCATGTTGGAGAAGGACACCATGGCGCCGATGTGGTCGTTTCTGTTGAAGTGCACCCTCTACATGGCGAAGGTACTCACAATAGAGTGCAGCGTTGATGGTCCGATTCCTCGGCAGCATTTCCCAGTGAATAATGCCTTCTTTGTCCCACCAGACACACAACATGATCTTCGCAGGATGAAGGTCATGTTTTGGACGTGGTGTGGGCGTCTTGTTTGAGCTTAACCTTTCCCTCCGATGCCTGAAATTCACGTACAGGCACCACTTTTTATCTCCAGTAACAATACGTGACAGAAAGGGTTTGTGTTGCTGAGAACATTCACGATAACGGGCGAGCAAGAAACCACATATGGCAACACGCTGATTCTTGTTGTTTTCGGTGAGAGTGTGAGGCACCCAAGACCCCAATTTCTGGACCTTTCCCATACGTTCGTTCCAGGTGTTGCACCACTGTTGCCTGATCACAGTCCATCTCAGTGGCCAATTCACGTATGGTTTGACACGGATCCAAGTGGATGAGGTGGTTCAAACGATCCTCATCAAAATGAGATGGACGATATGAGCGTGGAGAATCGTTGAGGTCCAAATTGCCACCTCGGAACCGCTCAAACCATTTGCGGGCTGTCCTCGGAGCAATAGCATCCTCCCCATACACAGCATAAATTTGTCGAGTAGCCTCGGCGGCTGTGGATCTCTTGTTGAACACGTAGATGAGCAGATGCCGAAAATGTTCATTCCTCTCTACTTGACACTCCATACTTGCGGACCTAAAAACCAAAAAACCATTAGCCATAATCACACAACGCAATATGATTTAGATACACAATATTACTGGCTGCATTTTGATATACAACGGGCCATATGTACTGTCACTACTGAACTGGGAAGCACTCGTAAACTAAAACTGCATGAACTTATGCATCAACCCAATATGATCTCCTTCAGTGTGTTCGTCACCCCTCATTGGATGTTCTCAATGTTGCTGAAGCACTTCCCTTTCGAGGCACACTTCACCTTCGGGATTAGAAAGAAATCTGAGGGAGCCAGATCTGCCGAATAGAGTGGATGTTTGATCACATAGATTGACTTCGAGGCCAGAGTCTGCTTCACAGGTAGTGTGCGTGCGCGTTATCGTGCAACAGGAACAAATTGTTTTCGTGAAACAGTTCTTTTCTGACATGTCGCATGAGAGCGTACAGACGTTGCATTACTCCTAAATAATGCTGACCGTTCACTGTGGTACTCTCAGGAACAAATTCGCGGTGGATAATTCCAACAGAGTCGAAAAAACAAGGACCATTGCCTTGACACGTGATTTCTGCAATCGGACTTTCTTCTGCGAGGTAGAAGACGTTTCATGCAATTCCATGCTCCAGCGTTTTTTTCAGGATCAAACTGAAAACACAGACCTTCATCATCGATGATAATTCTTTGCAACAAATCACGATCTTGATCAACTGCATGGCCACCCCGGTGGCGCAGTGGTCCAAGCGCTGGCTGATGACCATTCGTCCGTGAGGGATCCGAGTTCGAATCCCGGTGAGGCATGGATGTTGTGTTTGTCTTATGGCACTGGCTCTCTCTCTCTTCCCTGGAACCAGTAGCCCCAAATTAGGGACGGGTGACGGCTTATAGTCCATCGAATTGATCATGGTGGTCGTCAAACTTTCAAACATAAATAAAAAAAAAGTCAACTGCATAGATGAAATTTTGATGGCCTGAAACGTGGTTCTCTCTCTGTTTGTGTATCAACGTGCACAAACCTCGAAGAAATATTCGTCCTGTGCAGATCTTTTTCCAAGATTAACCTGGCCATTTCCTTACCGTCCCGAAGCTATTCACTGAGTAGCCTAATGATCATTTGCCTGTCTGTAATGAACACTCTGGTTCTCTTTTTGTTTGTGTATCAACACAAACAGAGATCTGCACAAGAGAAATAAGGCGAAGCTATTCACTGAGTAGCCTAATGGTTATATGCTTTTAATAAACACTCTACACTCTAATTCCCTTTCTGTTTGTGTATCAACAAAAACTGAGATCTGCCCAAGAGACATAAAGCGAAAATATTCACTGAGTAGCCTAATGGTTATTTGCTTGTAATGAACACTCTGGTTCTTTTTCTGATTGTGTATCAACTCAAAGAGAGATCTGCACAAGAGAAATTAGGCGAAACTATTCACTGAGTAGCTTAATGGTTATTTGCTTGTAATAAACACTCTGGTTCTCTTTCTGTTTGTGTATGAACACAAACAGAGATCTGCACAAGTGAATCAGGTTCCATTCTATCAAAATTTCATCCATGCAGTGGATCCTTTTTTGATTGAAGGTTTAACGACCACCATGAGCAACTCGATGGGCTATAAGCAGTCACCTGTCCCTAATTTAGGGCTCCTGGTTCCAGGGAAGAGAAAAAAAGCCAGTGCCGTAAGACAAACAAAACATACATGCTTCACCGTGATTCGAACTCAGACCTCTCACGGACGAATGGTCATCAGCTAGCTCTTAGACTACTGCGACACCGGGTTGGCCATGCAGTCGATCAAGATCGTGATTTGTTGCAAAGAATTATCATCGATGATGAAAGTCTGCGTTTTCAGTTGGATCCTGAAACAAAACGTTGGAGCATGGAATTGCATGAAACGTCTTCTACCTCGCAGAAGAAAGTCCGATTGCAGAAATCATGTGTCAAGGCAATGGTTCCTGCTTTTTCGCCTCTGATGGAATTATCCACTCCGAATTTGTTCCTGAGGGCACCACGGTGAACGGTCAGTATTATTTAGGAGTAATGCAACGTCTGTACGCCCTCATGCGACGTGTCAGAGAAAAGCTGTTTCACGAAAACAATTTGTTCCTGTTGCACGACAAGGCGCCCGCACACTGTGAAGCAGACTGTGGCCTCGAAGTCGATCTATGTGATCGAACATCCACTCTATTCGGCAGATTTGGCTCCCTCAGATTTCTTTCTAATCCCGAAGGTGAAGTGTGCCTCGAAAGGGAAGTGCTTCAGCGACATTGAGGATTACCCAGGTCAGTGGTGACGGTGCAGATGGCCAGTTGTATATCACAATGTAACCAGTAATATCGTGTATCTAAATCATATTGCGCTATGTGATTGTGGCTAATGGTTTTTCGATAGCCTTCACCAAATTTTCATTTGTCCGCGCTGAAACTGGAAGTCTTGTGGGTGATTTATCCTCGTTTAACTCCCTCGAATCTTTAAACATTGAAAACCAGTGGAATACCTGTGCACGTCTCAGACAGTCTTCGCCGTAAACTTTTTTTTATGTCTTGGTGCACTTCAGTGGTAGTTTTCCCTAATTTACAGTGAAATTTTATCACATTTCTTTGCTGCATTACGCAGCTTCTGACACGCTCCACTCACACAGTCTTGCGACAACTGCTGCGTCACCTTAGTCGAAAGTTGCACCTGCGATCACAGCACACTCCAGCGATCAAAACTATAAACACCTTTGTTACTATCATTCAAAGACCTGCCTCGTATAAAACAATCTCATTACTTAACGGGCGCAGTGTGTATATCACAATTTAAGCTGACCATGTGTGTACATCATCGCTTTAATTGAACATGTGTATGGGATCACTTAAACTCTGTGATGTATACTCTTATATTAATTTCCTTTTTTTAAATTGCAACAAGAAATGAAATTCATATCACAGATTCCCATGTTACAGAAGACAACTGATTGCATTTGTAGAGCTATGCAACATTTTTTCCCCTTCAAAACTCAATATCTTTAGGAGCCACCTCGTGCAACAATAACAAATTCTACCCTGAGTTGTATTGAATGGACGACGTTTTTGATATCGTTCTGGGGAATATCCTGACAGGCTGCTCCTATGCAAGACCAGAGTTCAATTGTGGTGACTGGTGTAGGCGCTTGACCAGCCAGTTGCTTAGCTTCCATTTCCTAGACATGTTCGATCGGGGAAATATCAGGCGAACGTGAAGGCCAGGAAAGAAGCGATGTTTGCCGTGTGTGGAAGAGGTTTGAACATTCGGAACCACATGAGGCTGAGCATTGTACTTCTGGAATAAAGTGCCAGGAGAACTCTGAAGGAAGGGTATCACCTGTGCTTCTAAAACATCCCTGATGTATATCTCTGGCTGTTGAGGGTTCCCTCAATTCGTATTAGGCGAGATCGCGAATCGAGCCCAACGACGCATCAAACCATGACGCTTGGCATTGGACCGGTATGACGCTGCAAGGTGCCGTTCACCATGATGTCTTCGAACACGTATGCAATCACTATGGTGCATCAAGTAGTTGAATCGTGACTCGTCAGAAAACACAACCTAATGCCAATCAGCCCTTCAATGTCTGTGCTCGAGACCCCATTACAGCCTGAGGCGTTTGTGGTTGAGGGTCAAAGGAATGCGCAGCAATGGGTTGCTAGCGACTAGCCCTCTCTTTAGCAGACGACCTCGAATTGTGCTATAGGACAAAGCCTGATCTGTGACAGTGCTCCGCTGTATCTAAAACACCGTGAATATCGCTATGCGATCGTGTAGAGGTGTCATTTCTTGCAGTCGTGCGATTTTGCAGTCCATTTCCCGGATTTGTGTGCGTCCGAGCCTCATCTGTCTATTGACGCCATGTTCGCATCACTGTACTGGCGTCTTGTCCTGTGCGAGTGGCCATTTTGCGGTAGGAAAGTCCAACTTCTCTCATCCCAACAATCCTTTCTCGCTTAAAGTTCGTCAGGTGTTCAGAATGCAATCTTCTTCTGTGACGGGGCTTAGTGAGACACAACAAGCCTCCTTTCGATTCAATGTCGGCTCTTCACTGATTGCAATACCTCATTTGACTGATTGCAATATCTCTTTACACCTAAGACCGGACAGTTCAGAAGGCGCTGCTCCGAAATCGCATGCGTATTTTCACTGATATTTTAATCATTTGCATGTCTCAACCATGTACATATACTGTAAGTTTCAAGCTAATGCTAGCAGTCCTTCATGGTGTTGCAATTTTCACAAACAGTAATGTATACACTGATGTCCAAAATTAAGGTCACAAACACATTTTTTACAGTAATTCAAAATAGCAACCTGTAAAATGTTTAAAATTGCTGTCATATACAGGGTGATTAGAATCGACCGCACAATAAACCTACCGGACGATTCCTCGTCGAAAAAGAAGCCGAAAACCGTTGTCAGTTGTCCGATCGGACGTCGCATTCCGGAGACATACGCGCCGAAAGTTCGTGACGTCACATCCGGTAAGAATAGACATTAGAAATAACTTACCCAATCACTTTGACAGAAAACATGTCATATACAGGGTAATTATTGATGTGTACCACTGCAACACAAATGATAAAACATGTGCATTCGTGTCAGATTACAGCATGTGTTCAAAATGACCACCTTGTAGTGCGGAACGGGCTGTAGCCCGCATAGGAATAGACATCTGCACGCGTTGCAGCATAGGAGGGGTTACAGTTGTGAGGGCCGCGTGTAAGTTAGCCACTAGGTTTTGCAGGCTGTTGACAGGCCGTCGATATACCAGTTCCTTTAGATGACCCCAGAGGAAGAAGTCCAATGGGTTAAGATCCGGTGATCTAGCGGGCCATGCGACAGGACCACTACGGCCAAGCCATCGACCGGGATATTCCGTATCCAGCCACTGGCGAACATTTGCAGCGTAATGCGCCGGTGCTCCATCATGCTGGAACCATAGATTGCTGAGAACAGCCATTGGTACATTTTCCAGTAAGTCCGGCAGAACATCACGTAGGAACACCATGTAGTTGGCAGCTGTGACACGTTCGGGAAGAAGATATGGTCCCACTAGGATATCGCCCACAATACGACACCAGATATTAACACCCCACCGGACCTGGTGAACACGTGAGGATTGTCCAATGCCCAAACATGACTATTATGGGTGTTACAGATACCCTGCCATGTAAACCTTGCTTCATCAGTCCACAAGATCCGGCAGATTCATGAAGCTGTTATCGGCAGCCTTTTGCTGTAGCAGCCACTCACAGTATGCCTGTCTTCGAGGATAATCCTGTGGTAATAGGCCTTGCACTCGTGTGATGTGATATGGATGCAGGTCTTCGTCGTGTAGAACTGCAAGTACGGTACTTTGGTGCACACCGAACTATCGCGCAATCGCACGGCTGCTGGTCGTTGTTTCCTCCTCTTTGAACTCTAGTATAGCGTCCTCGATTGATGGTGTTCTCACAGAGGGTCCAGCGCCACTGTTTACACTTGGACGTGGTGCGAAAATGCCTGTGTCACGCATTCAAGTGTCAAGCCGCCGTATGACCTGGGCGTATGGCCCGCTGTAGGCCCTTACTGCACGCAATACTGAACCATGGCATTCCCCCAATAGGAGATACATGTCGCAATACTCTCTCAAACTGCACGACATAACGCTACCCACACTACTGTCAAATGTACCAACGCAGTATGAGCTTACCTGCTACCGTCGCCAATCCTTTTTATCCCTACCTGCAGTATCGCGCCGGCGTGCAACTGATGGTTGCACGCCACCACGTCTTTCGAATTTGCATATCCACCCCGTGGCACACTTTTAAATGTTGGTTGCTTTTTCCCACCTTTGTTTTCTTTTCAATTGGAGGTTTAGCGACCACCGTGAGCAACTCAGTAGGCTATAAGTAGTTGCCCGTCCTGAATTTAGGACAATTGGTTCCAGGGAAGGGAGAGAGTCAGTGCCGTAGGACAAACACAACATCCGTGCTTCACCGGGATTCGAACCCGGACTCCTTTCAGACAAATGTCCAGAAGCCATCGCCTTAGACCACTGTGCCACCCGGGCGGTTTGATTGAATTGTGATACGTGCGTCTGTATAACTATCCACGTCGCTCTTCAACGAGCATGTGCGTTACCGGATGTGACGTCACGAAACTTTCGGCGCGTATATCTCCGGAATGCGACGTTCGATCGGACAACGGTTTTCGGATTCTTTCTCCACGAGGAATCGTCCGGTAGGTTTATTGCTCGGTCGATTCTGATCACCCTGCATACTTTGGGGAACGGTGAATCTAATGTAAGCATCCACTGTTTGTTAAACGGTTAACAGGGTGAGTTTGGTAAGAGAAGGTGAAAGTGACCGTTTTCTGCATCTGCGAATTTCGTCTTCAGAGTTGTGTTTCTTGCAAGAAAAATCACAAGATTGATTTCAGTTGGAATGAGTGCTCGGAGTCGTTTAGACGATGGACTGAAGTGGAGAGCCATCGACTGGTTTGAAGCTAGCCAGTCTCAAGCGGAGGTTGCTTGATGGTTACAGCTGTCACGAAAGGTCCCGCCTGTCTCGTCCTAGTTTTGATTCTGGCTGGAAGCAAGTCAGATGAAGCAAATTTAGAAATAAAACAAGAAAGTTTAAGTGAAAGGTGTGTTAGGGGGTGAAGAGCTGCGACATATCAACGTTATTAATGAGATGAAAGAATCATTCTGTCCTTAAGCTGTTGCATTGCCGCTATGATTTTGAACTTACAGTTTAACTTCAGCTGTTACTGCTGCTGATTGGTTTACAAGCCTTGAGAATTCCCTCCTAACTCATCAGATGATGTATCGTGCTACAATCATTGAACAAGGCGGTGCTTCAATTTACTTAAACTAAAACTAAAAACAAAATTATTCATATTATCATACGTGTTTTTGTATTTCCTATTACTTCATTGTACATACTTTTCAATATATATAATATTATTGTATAATATTTGTATTTGCATGTTTGATGTATTATGTGTTTGTATTGGTTGTATTATCATTCATATTTTTGCATTTATGTGTTGTATTAATTCCTTTTTTTTTTACCTATATCTACTATTTCTTTTGTGTTTGCATATGGTGCAATTTGTAATTTTGTCCATATTTTTTTTCGTACAGAAATTGTATCTGATTTGATTGTGTGGTGATTGGTGTAGTGTGGCAAAGAAAATAAATAAACATCTTATTTTGGACTTCATCCTGTAAGTCTGCTTATTTTAATACCGTTCATTTCGTAGTTATTTGAACCCAGAGTAATATTACAGGATATAATTCCTTCTAACATTTAGCAATTAGCGACATCGTTTACATTTTATTTATCAGATCTTCCAAACAATAAATAATTCCACCATATCGGAAACGGAATAACAGTTTTCTGCCTGGAGTAACAGTTTTCGTGCGTTCACCCTTCATCAAATTTTCATTTCAATGAAACTAATCCGAATAATTCTGGCATTTTGAGTAGCCTAAAACAAAATGTTTCTTTTAAAGGAAAACACAGCTTCATTTACCTCAGAAGCGCTTAATCTCCCTTTTTAAATATTCTGGCATAATCCTTCAGTCGTGTGGCAAAGCAGATTTCATAAAATGTTTTATTAAGCGAACTAAACACCATAAGCGCTGCTGACCAAAGTTATGAAGGAAAAAAAACCCCATCTTTTTAAAAGTTACAGTTGTAACAATCAATTTGTTGATTTCTGTCATGCATATGTTCTGGAATCAGTCCGTTAAGCATTACAGGTAATTTTTTTAAAGCATTGTGATATCGTTTCATCAAGGCTTTACAGCGCTTCCGTCTACGTATTATAAACACTTTTATCGTCTGAGTGGAATTAGTTTCGTCAAACATTTTTACATGCACCTTTTATTTCAAACATTTTAAGTTGTTTTTGTGACTAAAGCACAACCTGTCTTCTAAAATGCACTTTTCGAAACAGTTTAAGTACACTTCAAAACATATTCTTTCTACATATCTTTGGCAAAGTATTTGCAGCATAATTTGAACATTTTCTTAAAGTAAGAATATTTTATCCCCTTATTTTAAGTACTATATAATTACTTTCGTCAAGCACTTCATATACCTTTTAAGCATTTTCATCAAAGCGTATTGTAACCACTTTTGTAGAAGCATTATCAGAAAGCACAATTGTTTCCTTTGCCTCAGTGCTAATCCTTACTCAAGTAATACGTCATCAAAGCAGCGAAATACTAATTCTCTCTTTCAGTTGCTAATTCCGTGACGTTCAGTTGAACTGCAGGTATTTGCATTCCCATCGGCATAAAATATTAATCAGGGACCTCTCTTTATTCAACTTGTAAAACACACGTGTAAATTTTGCATGAAGATTTATCGACTGACTGGGAAAAGCTGGAGATAACCGATACCTACATTTACTTTAGACAGCAAATATCAAGTGAAGGTCACATTGATGAAGATACAGAGCGTGAGTCGAAAGTTTTGCAATATTTTGAACACTTTGTCTCTTCATACGTATCTTTATGGCGAAAGCTGACTAGCATTCAAAGTATAGGCCATCGTGTTGCACCGTGTTTAGACACCTGTCTGCCAGTTCTTCGATTCCGCGATGGTACTAGTTCTTGTACTTCGAGGTGAAGAACTCTTTCACCCCAGCTGCCACTTCCTCCTGGTAGTTGAAGTGCCGCCCGTGAAGGGAATGGGCCATGGACCGGAACAGGTAATAATCCGACGGGGCAAGATCCGGACTATATGCTGGGCATGGCATCAATTCGATGCCCTCACGTTCCTGGAGTTTTGCGCGCGGGTCGTTCACGCTGTATGAGGCCGAGCGTTGTCCTGCTGTAGGAGAGCGCGCTTTCTGTTAACCAGTGCCGGGTACTTCTCCTCCAAAACGGCATACATCCGCTTCAGATGTTCAGAGCGGAGGTTGGCGTTGATAATCCAACCATGTGGAACAAATTCGTAATGACTTATCCCCTTGAAATTCCACCAGACGCATAGCATCACCTGGTGCTCAAAGCGCCCACGTTTGGCAATAGGATGGGGAAGCTGGCCCAGACTCAACTACCGCCATTGTGTGTTAGGATTACGGAAATAGACCCACTTTTCATCGCACGTAACAATTCTCTTGACGAAACGTATATCGCGCGGGTTTTCTAGGAGTTTCGTGCACACTTCCACTCGGCGGTTTGCTTCAGCTGGCGTCAGTTCGTGAGGGACAATGCGGCAGCTTCTGTAGACCTTGCCGAAGTCCTGAAGGCGACGAACCACGGTGGTCTGTGATATGCCCAGCTCGCCTGATAATCTCCGAGTGCTGGTAGTCGGATTTGCCTCTACTGCCTGGCGCACGGCCTCCGAATCCACGGTTCGCGGCCTACCTGCCGAATGCGGACAGCATTCGTCCTAAGTGGCCTTGGCTGATCGTCGAGGTTTCTATCACCTGAACGAAATTTCTTGAACCATCTGTTTGCGGTGCTGTCGTCCACGGAACCTTCCCATTTCGTATGAAAAATGTTTCGTGTTGCTTGAGTAGCGTTATGGCTGAGTTCAAACTCGTAAAGCAAAAGTTCCCTAATTATCCGGTTGTGGCTGTTCATCTTTTAGGCGTACCAACCACAAACAGAACGACGACATGCAATGCTTTTCACAGCAATGACTACCACTTTATATCCTGTGACGTGCCTGCCCAGCAGGACGCACACGACATAAAGGCAGATAGCAGTGAGAACAAATGTCTGCGTAGCTCAGTTGGTAGAGCGACTTATTCCGGAATAAGCGGACAAGGGTTCGATTCCCGGCGTAGACCAAAAATGACGGAGAAATTTACTTCGTTGTAACTGCGCCCGAACTTCCCGAATCACCCGGCCGTTAAAGATCTGGTGTGATGTTCTTTCCACACCGCGAGACAGGAAAAATAAGAGACTTCCTTCTTCGGCGCTTCGAAAAATAAATGTGTGTGATGTTGCATTCCACACACCAGATTGACTGGGTGTTCTCAGGTGCACGTTCTACAGCGAATGGCTGCCTGCAACGACTCATGGTCACGGCTGACCCGTGGGCCATGCCCTAGGCCCTCTTTCGGGGAGGATGTGACGTACCTGCCAGCAGGACGCGCAGAACATAAAGGCAGATTGCAATCAGAACGAACGTCCGCGTAGCTCAATTGGTAGAGTGACTTATACCGGAATGAGGGGACCCAGGTTCGAGCCCCGGCGTTGACAAAAATGACGGAGAAATTTACTTCGTTATAATCCCTTTCGACTGACTGCAGTGCGCGACTTGAAGTAGTTTAAACACGTGACATACCCGCCGTAGCATTTGCGTTTATGCAAATATTGCAAAACTTTCGACTCACCCTCTGTATTAGTCGACGTGTGAAACTTGGTTGGAGAACTTTTACAATTTTTAAGAGCAACATGCCATTATGCAAAGGCGTAACGACGCATTTCTGCGCCCGGGGCAAATCACAAATATTACCTCCCCCTCCCCTCTTCCACCACCGAAGTCATTAAGACAATAAAACCTTTAGCCCTTTGTGCTTTAAATATTATAATAGTGCTTGTTGCATGAGTTTTTAGGACAGTAACACTAGTCGTCTTGTGTGTTGATTACGCACAAATTTGCATTATTTATTATCCACACGCTTATACAATTACAATTTTTCAAAATAACTAACTCGCCACCAGGAGTTGCTTCTGACGTTTCGCTTCATACTGAAATTTATGCTATATTTTTAAAATGATATTCTCTTGTAGTTATTTGATACCTATAATCATTAACAGTTGTGCAATAGATCTTAAGAACCGGTTAGTTTCTCTTTCAGCGGACCAGAGGAAGAACTTTACGAAGTTACCGCAGCCCTCATTGCCATTTTCATTGTACTACAACAACCTAACGCTTAATATTTTTATTGGGGAATGATAAAGTAACCAATGTATTACGAAGCTGAGTGTCATTTCTGATCCGAAACGGGGATGTCATTTCACCCTCTTGAATTGCGTTGGAAGGAGGTAGAAAATGGGGACAGCATTCGGCAGAAGGGTTTCGTACATTTCCCTTAACCTTACTCACATCCCCTTTAATATTTTACAGTCCATTTACAGCATTAAAATACAGAAGGTACAGAAGGTGGTGAAATTCCCCCAAAAAAACTACATGAAATGGACCGAATACAGCTTGCTGTGGTACAGTAGTGATCGAATTGCCCCCAGAGAATCTTCAGCAATGTGAACGACATCCTCATCTTGCAACGAACGAACAACCGCGCTTATTTCTGAATGTGAGCGGATAACATCTTCTTTTTAAGGAACAAAATGCGAATTTTAGCTGCCAAGCTACCGAAACTACACAAATATTAGAGGCAAATTCTGTAAATGGACAAACGACAAAGTATAGAGCAAGAAAACAACCAGAAACTGGTGCAAAAGTTTCAATTCCGATTTCAATCACATCGTACGCAGTGATCTTGAGTTACGCCAGGAGAAGCCGTCCCGCCTGCTCCGCCCTTGTTACGACAGGGAAAGACGTCCCATCTGCCTCGGGCCGCGGGTGGCCTAGTGGGCAACGTTCCTGATTGCCACGGAAAGGGCCTCAGGTTCGATCCCAGGCAGATACCAACGCTCGATCCACTAAATATCCGCCGTGCGTCGGATGGGCACGTTGAGCCGTCGGACCCCGGGTACTGGCACTCCGGTAATAAATAAAGGCGTCTTTCTCCCCCTTTCTACCTCGCTTCCGTGTCACTTTCCCATCGGGCGCTCTAGCCCAAATTTCCTAGCTTTCTATTTCTAAGGGTTGTTTGATCTGATCTGATCTGAATGCATCCTTACAGTGCTTACGTACGGAGCAGAGACGTGGACCTTAAATAAAAAAAACATACAGAGACTGCAGACAACGGAAAGAAGCATGGAAAGATGCATGCTTGGTGTAATCAGGAAAGATAAGAAGAGGAACTCATGAATAAGAACATTTTCCTTGTGAGAGGAAGACAAGAGTGGAAGACATCATGATTAGGGTAAATTTCATGAAATGGCAATGGGCTGCAGATACTGCCAAAAGAACGGACCACCGGTGGACAACCGAAATTTTAGACTGGATTCCAAGGGACAGCAAAAGACCTAGAAGATGACCACATGGGAGATGGGTGGATGCAATTCGAAAGCATGCGGGAGTGACATGGAGGAGACTGGAGCAAGATAGACCGTTGTGGAAGAAACTTGGGGAGACCTTGACCCAGCAGTGGATTGATAATGGCTGCCAGTCATGATGGTTGAATAGGCAATCAGTATATGTATATATGTATATATACACTAATTAGCAATTGAATTTGAGATACCTGTCTAGTAACGTGTAGCACCACCTTTCGCCCTGATGACGGCGGTGATTCGTCTAGGCATGGACTCGACAAGACACCGGAAGCGTTGGGAAGCCATACGGATCTACGACCCCTGAACAAGCTCCCACAGTTCACGAAGATTTGATGGAGGGGGGGGTCATCTCTCTCGATAGCATCCCAGATGTGCTCGATGGGATTGAGGTCAGGTGACCTAGCTGGCCAAGAAAGCGAGGTCACGTCGGTGGAGAGTTCATACAACGATTCGGATACAATTCTGGAGCGATGGCACGGTGCATTGTCTTGTTGCAGGATGAGGTCCCCATTGGGACGTTGAAGACGCACAAACGGGAGCAAATGGTCGTCCAAGATATCCCTTGACCTGTGAAGGACGATGTCACACATACCAGGGGTCCCATTTCAGTCCACATATAAACAGTCCCCAGACGAGAATGCCATCCCCACCAGCTTGAAGAGTACCCTGCTGGCAAGAAGGATCCATCGCTTCATGTGGTTTGCGCCGTACTCGTATCCTGCCATCCGCATGTACCAACGTGAATCTCGACTCCTCAGTCCAGGCAACATTTTTCCACATGTCTAGGGTCCAGTGGCGATGTAACCGCGCCCATGCTAATCTTTGCACATTGTGATGTGCGGTCAGCAGAGGTACCCTCGTGGGACGATGGCTTCTGTATCCCATAGCGAGGAGATGGTTCTGGATGGTGTGGCTGCTTACACGTTTTTTTTTTTTGCACCAGCGTTAAATTCCCGAGTGATTTCCTGCACTGTGGCCCGTCTATCCGCTGTTACAATGCGAGCTAGCCGACGATGACACCGCTCATCCACACGCTGTTGTCCACGGCAGTTGGCCCTTGCAGGGATGGTTTTACCGGATTCGGTGTACTCAGGGTGCACCCGTGACACCGTGGCTCGTGAAAATCCCAGTGCCGGCACGACTTCTGAGATGGAGTGACCCATTCTTCGGGCCCCGACAATTTGCTCAGGATCAAATACGCTTAGATCCTTCGTCTTACCCATACTGCGTCCGACTCTTACTGATTCCCGTCACATCACTCCTTATATTGTCGGATCGCTGCATACGTCATGTCGTTTCCGTTTACAGGGCCGCCCCCAGCGCCACATTTGCATAACGCCAGCGCCGCCTCGGTGGCGCAGTGGTCTAAGGCGATGGCCTCTGATCATTCGTCCGAACGGGGTCCGGGTTCGAATCCCGGTGAGGCATGGATGTTGTGTTTGTCTTACGGTATTGTCTCTTTCCCTTCCCTGGAGCCAGTGACCCTAAATTAGGGATGGGCGACTGCTTATAGCCCATTGAGTTGCTCACGGTGGTCGTTAAACCTCCAACCAAAAAAAAAAAAAAAAAAAAATAACGCCAGCTGTCTCTAATTCAATTGCTCTTCAGTGTATATATGCTATTGAAATGAGATTTTATTAATGAGATGCTACATACCAAGGACAGAAGTGATTACAGTCACAGCAGCAGGACGATTTTCCGCGGACGTGCGGTACACATTCCGGTCAGCATTAGTACCGCGTCAGACCGCCTCGTGCTCCGATACATACGGTGGTGCGGTGTCGGTCATGAAGTCAAAGAGACGCCGTATGTTATCCTGGGACAGATTGGCCCACACTTCTTGCAAGTGACGCTCTAAATAACGAACACTGGGACATTGAGAAAGTTGGCGTCCGATATGGTCCCACACGTGTTCGATGGGCGAGAGATCAGGCAATCTAGAAGGCCACGGAAGCGTCGAAGCATGACGTAGACAGTCCTGGGCCCATAGCCGTGTGCGGACAGGTGTTATCGTGTTGTAAAATGGCTCAGGACCGCTGCGCCAGGAAAGGCAGCGCATGGGGCCGCAGGATCTCCTGTACGTAGCGCTGAGCTGTCAACGTTCCTCAGATCACTGCGAGGAAGTCCGGATGTCATACGTGATGCCTCACGAGACCATCACGCCTGCAGTTAGAGACGTGTGACGCTGTACAGTGAGGTTCGGATTGTAGCTCTCACCTGCGGTCCTCCACACTGTGACAGGGTGGTCGTCCGTTCCCATACTGAAGCGGGACTCGTCGCTGAACACTATGCGTCGCTAGTCCGTAGCATTCCACGTTACTCGCTCTTGACATCACTGCAATCGACGCTAACGATGATCAGGTGTTAATGGCAGAAAACGTAAGGGCCATCGAGAGTGCAGATTCGCCTCCGCCAGGCGTCTGGAAATAGTTCTGGTGGACACAAGAGTCCCTTGTACAGCCGCCACATGTCTCTGGATATTGGGCAGGGACGTCGTTGCATCTGTGCGTGCCGCTCTCACGATCCCACTGTCCCCTCTGCTGGTGGTGTGTCTGGGTCGTCCAGAGCCAGTCCACTGTGTCTGGGTGCCTTCCCGTGTCCATTGCTCCCAACACGATCGCACCGTACTGTCCGACCGACCCAAATGGCCGCCAATTCGGCGCACCGGCCACCCTGCCTCTCTCATCCCAACGATACGGCCTCGTTTAAACTCCGTCAGCTACTCGTACGGACATCTACGGCGGCTCCTTGGCATGTCTATCGCTCAGGAATCTCACCTGACTCTTACCGTTCACTTCGGCACGAATGTGGAATCCCCTGCGTGGCGTCTTATAAGGCCCAAGGATTGCGATTGTTGCGCAGGTATTGGACGCGCGGTCATGCGAAAAAGCACGAAACTTAAATCATTTGCATGTCTGCCCCTCCCCGTAGTTATTCTCTGAGTTTCGTGTTAATCGCACGGTTTTTTATTTGTGCGCGAATTTTTATGATAATGAGTGTATGTATACAGAGTGGAAAGAAACGACAGCATAAGCACCACAGGGGGTGATTCCTTGGGTCAATTCAAGCATAAAATGTTTTGCGACATTTTTGGATTTAGGGCTTAGTTTTCCAGATATAAGCCTCAAAATGTGCGTGACGTCACGTCCGGAATCGCTTGTTTTTGCGGCTTCAAGCCCAACCCGAGTGTCATTCAGGAAAGCGCGTGGCGGATGCCTGATGTTGCAATCGCAGTACAACAAGAGTCACGCAGATTGTTTCCGGAGTCGTGTTACGTCCGCAATTGTCGAGACGAACGGAATTGGTTGATCTGTTACGTGACATACGGCCTCGGAGAGCACTGCGATATGTAAATCAGTCGTGATGACTGCAGAGGTACTGATCTTGTAGAATCAGGCATCCGCCACGAGCTTTCCTGCATGACACTCGGGTTGTGCTTGAAGCCTCAAAAACAGGCGATTCCGGACGTGACGTCACGCACCTTTGGGGGCTTATATCTGGAAAACTAAGCCTTGAATCTAAAAATGTCATAGAGCATTTCATGCTTGATATGACCCAAGGAATCACCCCCTGGGGTGTTTATGCGGTCGTTTCTTTCCACCCTGTATAAATACGTATGATAATATGTTGAGGATTTTTAGGAAGGGAATGTCTAACCACAGCTTTTAAACAACCCTTAGAAAGATGAAGCTAGGAGATTTGGGCTAGAGTACCCGATAGGAAAGTGACACGGAAGCGAAGTAGAAAGGGGGAGGAAGACGCCCTTATTTATTACCGTGGGGCCAGTACCCGGAGTCCGTCGGCTTAACGTGCCCATCCGACGCACGGCGGATATTTAGTGGATCGAGCATTCGTACCTGCCTGGGATCGAACCTGAGGTCTTTTCCGTGGCAGTCACGAACGTTGCCCACTAGGCCACCCGCGGTACAAATGAGGGGATTGAGTGTTTTCGTTTATCGTATTCTATAACAACAAATGTTATGCAGTTTAAAAAATACAAAAAATATATATGCATTATCATTTTGTATTTATTTAAATGAACGCAAAAAAAAACAACTAAAAACACGTAAATAAATCAACAAAAATCTTAATTTTACTTGGCCTTGAAAGAAGAACAAACGATCCGGATAATTGGAATTCCGGATATCTGGAGTCCGGATAATTGGAGTTCTACTGTATATCTACGCTCTGTTGCTGACTATTCGTCCGAAATAGGTTCGAACACCGGTGAGGCATGGATGTTGTGTTTGTCTTACGGCACTGGCTCTTTTCCTTCTCTGGAACCAGTGGACCTAAATTAGGGACGGGGACTGCTTATAACCCATTGTGTTGCTCATCCTAATCGTGAAACCTCCAAGCAAGTAAAGAAACAAACAGAAAGAAAAAATGAGATGGATACGATGTCAAGTAACTGTACGGTTTCAGAAATGGCTTATTTTTACCAAAAAAAAAATGTTAAATGGTTTAGCAACGTTTCTTCAAATGATAACAAATGTTTCTGATCATTCGTGTGAGTTTAGGCTAGATTCGAGCTCTAGTTTGGACATGGATGGCTGTGTCTCTGTCTCTTTCCTGGAACCAGTAGCCCTAAATTAGGAACGGGCTGCTGCTAAGAGTCCTATGAGTTGCTCACGGTGGTTGTTAAACCCAGAAGCAAAAATAAAAAAGAAACACTTCCTGCCTTTAAAATCGTTTAAAATTACGGTTTAAGTAACATCTATTTGAAAAAATATATTTATTTAAAAAAAAAGCCTGACTTTTAAAAGTATTTATTAGATGGAAACTACACATACGAAGAGGAAAATGAAATGGGAAACAAAAAAAAAAAAAAAAGGTAGCTGAAGAAATGAGAAAAAGAAACACAACAGAAACAAGTCGTTAATGATATGCTCAAAGAACTGCAGTGCGAATGAATGAAGTATAAGTAATCGCAAAGTATTGACACCGAACGTTACATTTGGAGAGAGAACGTATATGCCCTGTCCTTTCTGACATCGTGGGAAAAGCTACTATACATGAATATGCTAAATCCGTGAAGTTCACTTATTAACCGAGGCTTAGGTGTTGAAAATTCATGCTCGCCTCTAAAGGTCAAAAAAAAAAAAAAAAAAAAAGGAAAGGAAAGACAAGGAATTGGTGAATAGCCAAGTGTAACGTACCAGGAGATGTGACGTACCTGCCAGAAGGACGCACACGACATAAAGGCAGATAGGAATCAGAATACATGTCCGCGTAGCTTAATTGGTAGAGCAACTTATTCCGGAATGAGTGGACCCGGGTTCGAACCCGGCGCGGATAAAAATGACGGAGAAATTTACTTCGTTATACAAGGCGTGGATGTTTCTGAAACTACGTTCAACTATGAGTTAAATTCATTCATCAGCAGAGTTAAAGTTTTACCAAATCACTTTTTTTCTTTGCTATTTTTCTTCTGAAAAATCAGTGTGTTTATTTGTTTCAGATGATTAACATCCAACAATGGCCGACCACTGGAGGAACTCAATGAAGTCGTGCAAGTGTAACGTACCAGGAGATGTGACGTACCTGCCAGAAGGACGCACACGACGTAAAGGCAGATAGGAATCAGAATAAAAGTCAGCGTAGCTCAATTGGTAGAGTGACTTGTTTCGGAATAAGCGGACTCAGGTTCGATTCCGCGGCGTAGAACAGAAATGACGGAGAAATTTACTTCGTTGTACAAGCATATAAACTACTGAATTTTTTTTAAATTTAAAACTACTTTTGAATTTCGTCACTGCTGCTCCTTGTGCCTATGGCCCTGCTTGTTTGGGCAAAAAATTGCCAAAACAAACAATTTACGGTTTCTCCAAAGTAATAATTGTAATAAATTAATTTCTATAAAGAAATAAGTACTAATAATAATAGCAGTAAATTTATTTCTATAAACAATCTGTACCAATGATAATAGCAATAAATTCATTTCTATAAAAAATCAGAACCACCTGCAATAATAATAATAATATTAATAATAATATGCTTTTTATTAATATGCTTTCTGTTAGGATATAATAATAATAATAATAATAATAATAATATCGTAACAGAAAGCATAGTCAATAAGATGATCAGGCAAGCAATAAATAAATAAATAGCCAATAGATGAGAAGGACAAGCAATTTTCGTAGAACAGCAAAAGGGTTGCCAACAGGACTGTAGAGAATGCCAGGAACAGCTTTCTATCAACGCTGTTGTAATGGAGCAATCCTTCAAGACGCATCGCAACATGTACACAGCATATATCGATTACTATAAGGCCTACGATTCCGTACCCCACAGCTGGCTGATAGAGGTCCTTGAGGTCTACAGAGTAAGGCCTGTAGTCATCAGCTACCTTAAGGCGGCCATAACAGAGTGTAAGACAACCATCAAAGTCGAGAACATCACGACCAAGCCAATTCGCATAAGGAAATGCATCTTCCAGCGAGATTCACTTAGCACACTGTGGTTCTGTCTAGCACTCAACCCGCTGTCGACCATGCTGATCGAAAGCAAATACGGGTTTACCATCAATGCAATAAGATCAACGAGTACAAACTTTCCCACCTCATGTACATGGATGACTTCAAGCTGTACCTCTTCGCAGAACCAACTCCATCAGCTAATCCGGATCATCTAGGTCTTCAGCAGTAACATCAGGACGGAATTCGGTCTAGAGAAATGGAAGTCACACGGTATAAACCGAGGAAAAACGATTCACGTAGCTTCCGATTGAAGATCGGAGAAGCGATCGCAGCTATGGAGAAAGGAGAATCCTATAAATACCATGGTATGCTTCAGGCCCAAGGCCTGGAGCACAAAGAAATCAAAAACAATCTAGCCGCTAAATACAACCAAATTCTAAAGAGGCTAATGGAAACCAACCTCAACACTCGTAACATTACAGGGATTATCAACACATACGCAGTTTACAGTCCTCACGTATTATGTGAACCAGAGTGACAAGAAGTACACAGCCCTAGACCTCTTGACTCAGAACATTGATATTAAAGCTAGGGAGCCAAAAGAAGAAGCTTGGAGCAAAAAAGTTCTACATGGAAGGCACTACAACGATCATCAATCCGACCATGCAGATAAGACTGCCTCCAATGCATGGCAAGCAAACGGATCACTCTTCCCCGAGACCGAAGGGTTCCTGAGGGCTATACAAGATCAAGTTGTAAACACCCTAAACTACAGGAAGCCTACCCTGAATGACACGTCAGTGGAAAGCGACACATGTCGGCAATGCCATCAAGCGCCAGAGACCATCCAACATATCACAACAGAGTGCAGAGTCCTCACACCAACAGAGTACAAGAACAGGCACAATCAAGTCGCCAAGATCGTCCATCAGAAACTGGCAAGAAAGCACCACCTTATTACAACTGAGCCTGTCTTCTACTACAAGTATGAGCCAACAACGTTCCTAAAGAACAACATGCACAAGATGTACTGGGACAGATCGATCGGAACAGATAAGACCATACCCTATAATCGGCCAGATATCGTGCTGCAAGGACGATATCTGGCCGATTGTGACAAGGAGAAGAAGCCAATATATCTCATTGACATAGCCGTCCGTACCCAACACGTGCAACATCCAAAAGACCCACGGAGAAAAGCTGTCAAAGTATAACGATCTAAGATACGAAGTCAAGGAAATGCAGCATATGGAGAACGTCACTACCGTCCGTATAGTAATATTAGCCACAGGAGTTGTACCTAAAACCATTCATAGCACTGGACCTTCAACCTAACATCTACATGGAACTACTGAACGCAGCTATCCTGAACACTTGTAGGAGAGTAAGGAAGTTCTTGGGCAAATAAAAGAAATACCACTTCTCAGACTTGGTGTGTCGTACCCGTCCCGGAAGAAAAAGAAAAGCATCTCCCCAGGAAGGGGGGGGTGGAATCATCTCTGTAGTAATAATAAATTTATCTCTATAAAACAATCAGCACCAATAGTGTAATAGTACTAAATTCATCTATATAAAAATCAATAATAATAATATAGTACTTTTATTTAAGATATTCTGCAATATCTTACCTACCGTATTTCTATTGTGCGAATGAAGCCAAATAACCATTAAAAATATTAGTTGTGTAGATTTGCAGTTCGTTTTAGAAATATACTATTGATCATGAATTATAAAAACATAAGATCAGCAAAGTGAACTTAGAGAATTTTTAAGGAATTTCACTAATCTTTGACCTTAATATCTGTGCAGAACTTTTATAACGTAGCATTTAAGCATCTAAAATATCTTCTGCTGCTGTGCTACATATTTTTGAATGTATGCAAGCTGTAAATTAATTTATATAAAAAAATCAGCACCAATAATAATAATAATAATAAATTAATCTTTGTACAACGATCTGTATTAATAGCAATAGTACTAAATTAATTTATATGAAATCAGTATCAATAATAGTAATAAGTTCATTTGTGTGAATAAATCAATACAAATTATAAAGGTGATAAATTAATTTCTTTAAAAAATCAGTACCTGTTTCTATGTGCAGTATTTCAACAATACCTGAAATATGAATAGCATATGGGTAGACGAACTATTTTGTTTTTCTCCAGATAAACTGCATTTTCCGCAATGAGTATTAAGGGCAAGGTAGTTAATGCACATGGTCTATCACCTCATGCGACCTAATAGAGCACCCAATGCAGGGGAAGTGAAATCTCTTATCTCCTTAGGATTAAGGGAGACGCAGCAGATAAAAGAAAAATCTTAAGTTATCTGTGCAATAGGATTAGAGAAGAAAGCATCTACAAAATCAAATAATTTCCTACAATTAATTTTATTAGTGCTATTAAATTACTTACCTTGTGCTAAACTAAAACAACTCATTAAACCCAAGTGTTGAGTAAACGCATTATGGTGGACTTGATTGCGTGGTTCTTGAAATGTCTACGCCTCCTGAATTATGAGGCTTAATAGAACAACTGTGAGTAAGGTCAAGCTGTCCATTCATGACACAAATTCGCTTATGAATTCTCGATGTCAAGCGTCTATCACTATTACACAACATGATCGGCAAGTGTATGGAAGACAACTCTGGCCATCTACAGTGTGAAGTGACAGTGCGATTTCTGGAATTGAAGTAATGCATACAACAATTTTTAGTAAGGGAGTGTCTGATCCCAAGGCCTGCACTTTCAGAAAATGGAAGCTAGTAGATATGAGTAATGGCAACCGGAAATAAAACACAGAAAAAATTAAGACAGGATAGAAAACTCTGCCCGCAGGATTGATGAAAAGCTGGCAAAGAACCCAACGGGGCGGAACTCTTCCGTGCTGAAAGAACGGGTTCGACTGCCGAATAGGTTTCCCACATTTCTTTCCAAATATCCTGTCTTAGGCTTGTCTATTCCACAGCTTTGCTACAGTTTTGTTTATATCATCCATCCATCTTCTCTCTAGACTTCTTACTCCCCTCCTTTCTTTATACGGTCTCTATTATGTTATTATTTTAGTCCATCTATTATTTTCTTTTCTTTGCCATATGGCCTTTCCATTTGCATTTCGAATTGAGTACCTTTTCAGATATGTCTAAATATTTTGTTCTTGATCTTGAATCTGTATCCTTTACTTTATCTTGAAGTCTTATATTTAGTAGGGATCTCTCCCCCTTTAGGTTTTTTTTTTTTGCAATTTGCCTAGTATTTTTTTTTACGCTTTCCAACCGTACGTTGAAGAAGCGTATACATTCTGTTTTTCTTTGTCCGTCTGTCCGTCCGCACGATAACCCGCATAAAAATGGTTCGATTTCGATGAAATTTTAGTACGTGGTAGGGGACAACCTGGGAAAGAACCCTATTGGAAATGGACGAACGGCTCGGTCTGCATGTCAGTGCTTGCTGGCCACTAGTGGGTGATATGGGGGTCAGCGTCATTTTCTTGTAGGACTTCCGTCCACAGGTAGTAGAGTTTAGGTCCCAGCCACCTACAGCGAGATCGCCTTTTGGGCAGGACACAGAAACGGAAGGAATGAGAGCAAGTCTAGCGACTTTTGACAGAACAGTTTGTAGTGAGATTAGAGTACAGTAGATGGCGCCACCGTACAAGTACGAAATTGCACATAGATGGGTGAGAGAATTTCAGGGAGGACATAGGAAAGGATACCCATTTAACCAGTGGGTCCAGCCTGGGGGCCGTCACTTTACGTGCTCGTCCGATGCACGGCGGATATTCAGCGATTGTTAGTAAATCACGCCATCTCTGAAAGATCAGCCCAGGCCTGAAACACTAACCACTAAGCCATCCGCGGCCACTAGTGGGTGAGGATGCCTCGTCGTGTGAAATAGTCGTACAGTAACATCAGCGAGTGCGACAGGGGTCACGTTATCGACATAAGAGACTGCAGTGCTTCCCTCCTGGAGATTGCCGGCCGTGTGGGGCGATGTGTGTCCGTCGTGCCAAGAGTATACACGCAATGGTAAGAAGAAGGGCGTAGGAAGAGAATGTTCTGGACGTCGCACACAGACAACGCGAGGGACAACTATCACCTCATGAGGGTGCCCCTGAGTGACCGTTCTGCATCATGAATGGCGTTGGCGCAGCAGTGGCGAACTGTGTTGCATTCTCCCTTGCCGGTTATTACAGTTAGTACTGCACGCTCGTCGACCTCTCTTCAGGCTACCTTTGACACCGCAGCAACGAATTGTCACGCTGCAATGATGCACTGAATGAAGGGAGTGGCATGACAAATAAAGGGAGTGGCATGACAAATAAAGGGAGTGGCATGACGAATGAAGGGAGTGGCATGACAAATAAAGGGAGTGGCATGACAAATAAAGGGAGTGGCATGACGAATGAAGGGAGTGGCATGACGAATGCAGGGAGTGGCATGACGAATGGCACAATACCGTGTTCTCGGAGGAAACGCGTTTTCTGTTTAGGCGAAAAGGAAAGCAACATCTGCCTCCACCGACGACAGGGGGAGAGTCTTCTGGAAAATATTGGCCGTATTTGTGACCGCGGATAACAGGGGGAAAGTCTTCGGGAAAATTATGGCCGTACCTGTGTCCGCTGACGTCAGGGAGAGAATCTTCGGGAAAATGATGGCCGTATCTGCATCCTCCGACGACAGGGGAGAGTATTCGGGAAGAATGATGGTCGTATTTGCGTCCGCCGACGACAGGGGAGAGTATTCGGGAAGAATGATGGTCGTATCTGCGTCCGCCGACGACAGGGGTAAAGTCTTCGGGAAGAGTGATTGCCTCTGTCCGCCGAAGACTGGGCAGAGAGACTTCGGGAAAAGGATGGCCGTACCTTTGTCCGCCGACGAGAGGGGGAGAGTAGAGAGTATTCGGGAAGAGAGATGGCCATATCTGCGTCCGCCGACGACAGGGGCAGAGTCTTCGAGAAAATCATGGACACATCTGTGTCCGCCGACTACAGGTGGAAAGTCTTCGAGGAAATGATGGCCGTATGTGCGTCCGCCGACGACAGGGAGAAAGTCTTCGGGAAAATGATGGCCGTATCTGCGTCCGCCGATGACAGGGGGAAAGTCTTCGAGGAAATGATGGCCGTATCTGCGTCCGCCGACGACAGGGTGAAAGTCTTCGGGAAAATGATGGCCGTATGTGCGTCCGCCGATGACAGGGGGAAAGTCTTCGAGGAAATGATGGCCGTATGTGCGTCCGCCGACGACAGGGAGAAAGTCTTCGGGAAAATGATGACCGTATCTGCGTCCGCCGATGACAGGGGGAAAGTCTTCGAGGAAATGATGGCCGTATGTGCGTCCGCCGAGGACAGGGTGAAAGTCTTCGGGAAAATGATGGCCGTATCTGCGTCCGCCGATGACAGGGGAAAGTCTTCGAGGAAATGATGGCCGTATGTGCGTCCGCCGACGACAGGGAGAAAGTCTTCGGGAAAATGATGGCCGTATCTGCGTCCGCCGATGACAGGGGGAAAGTCTTCGAGGAAATGATGGCCGTATGTGCGTCCGCCGACGACAGGGAGAGTGTCTTCGGGAAAATGATGGCCGTATCTGCGTCCGCCGATGACAGGGGGAAAGTCTTCGAGGAAATGATGGCCGTATGTGCGTCCGCCGATGACAGGGGGAAAGTCTTCGGGAAAATGATGGCCGTATCTGCGTCCGCCGATGACAGGGGGAAAGTCTTCGAGGAAATGATGGCCGTATGTGCGTCCGCCGACGACAGGGAGAGTGTCTTCGGGAAAATGATGGCCGTATCTGCGTCCGCCGATGACAGGGGGAAAGTCTTCGAGGAAATGATAGCCGTATGTGCGTCCGCCGATGACAGGGGGAAAGTCTTCGGGAAAATGATGGCCGTATCTGCGTCCGCCGATGACAGGGGGAAAGTCTTCGGGAAAATGATGGTCGTATCTGCGTCCGCCGATGACAGGGGAAATTCTTCGGGAAAATGATGGCCGTATCTGTGTCCGCCTATGACAGGGGGAAAGTCTTCGGGAAAATGATGGCCGTATCTGTGTCCGCCTATGGCAGGGGGAAAGTCTTCGGGAAAATGATGGCCGTATGTGCGTCCGCCGACGACAGGGAGAAAGTCTTCGGGAAAATGATGGCCGTATCTGTGTCCGCCTACGGCAGGGGGAAAGTCTTCGGGAAAATGATGGCCGTATCTGTGTCCGCCGATGACAGGGGGAAAGTCTTCGGGAAAATGATGGCCGTATCTGTGTCCGCCTATGGCAGGGGGAAAGTCTTCGGGAAAATGATGGCCGTATCTGTGTCCGCCTATGGCAGGGGGAAAGTCTTCGGGAAAATGATGGCCGTATCTGTGTCCGCCTATGGCAGGGGGAAAGTCTTCGGGAAAATGATGGCCGTATCTGCGTCCGCCGATGACAGGGGGAAATTCTTCGGGAAAATGATGGCCGTATCTGTGTCCGCCGATGACAGGGGGAAATTCTTCGGGAAAATGATGGCCGTATCTGTGTCCGCCTACGGCAGGGGGAAAGTCTTCGGGAAAATGATGGCCGTATCTGCGTCCGCCTATGGCAGGGGGAAAGTCTTCGGGAAAATGATGGCCGTATGTGCGTCCGCCGACGACAGGGAGAAAGTCTTCGGGAAAATGATGGCCGTATCTGTGTCCGCCTATGGCAGGGGGAAAGTCTTCGGGAAAATGATGGCCGTATCTGCGTCCGCCGATGACAGTGGGAAAGTCTTCGGGAAAATGATGGCCGTATCTGTGTCCGCCGATGACAGGGGAAATTCTTCGGGAAAATGATGGCCGTATCTGTGTCCGCCTACGGCAGGGGGAAAGTCTTCGGGAAAATGATGGCCGTATCTGCGTCCGCCTATGGCAGGGGGAAAGTCTTCGGGAAAATGATGGCCGTATGTGCGTCCGCCGACGACAGGGAGAAAGTCTTCGGGAAAATGATGGCCGTATCTGTGTCCGCCTATGGCAGGGGGAAAGTCTTCGGGAAAATGATGGCCGTATGTGCGTCCGCCGATGACAGGGGGAAAGTCTTCGGGAAAATGATGGCCGTATCTGTGTCCGCCTATGGCAGGGGGAAAGTCTTCGGGAAAATGATGGTCGTATCTGTGTCCGCCTATGGCAGGGGGAAAGTCTTCGGGAAAATGATGGCCGTATGTGCGTCCGCCGATGACAGGGGGAAATTCTTCGGGAAAATGATGGCCGTATCTGTGTCCGCCTATGGCAGGGGGAAAGTCTTCGGGAAAATGATGGCCGTATCTGTGTCCGCCTATGGCAGGGGGAAAGTCTTCGGGAAAATGATGGCCGTATGTGCGTCCGCCGATGACAGGGGGAAAGTCTTCGGGAAAATGATGGCCGTATCTGTGTCCGCCTATGGCAGGGGGAAAGTCTTCGGGAAAATGATGGCCGTATCTGTGTCCGCCTATGGCAGGGGAAAGTCTTCGGGAAAATGATGGCCGTATCTGTGTCCGCCTATGGCAGGGGGAAAGTCTTCGGGAAAATGATGGCCGTATGTGCGTCCGCCGATGACAGGGAGAAAGTCTTCGGGAAAATGATGGCCGTATGTGCGTCCGCCGACGACAGGGAGAAAGTCTTCGGGAAAATGATGGCCGTATCTGTGTCCGCCTACGGCAGGGGGAAAGTCTTCGGGAAAATGATGGCCGTATCTGCGTCCGCCGATGACAGGGCGAAAGTCTTCGGGAAAATGATGGTGGTATGTGCGTCCGCCGACGACAGGGAGAAAGTCTTCGGGAAAATGATGGCCGTATCTGCGTCCGCCGATGACAGGGGGAAAGTCTTCGGGAAAATGATGGCCGTATCTGCGTCCGCCGATGACAGGGCGAAAGTCTTCGGGAAAATGATGGCCGTATGTGCGTCCGCCGACGAGAGGGAGAAAGTCTTCGGGAAAATGATGGCCGTATGTGCGTCCGCCGACGACAGGGAGAAAGTCTTCGGGAAAATGATGGCCGTATCTGCGTCCGCCGAGGACAGGGAGAAAGTCTTCGGGAAAATGATGGCCGTATGTGCGTCCGCCGACGAGAGGGAGAAAGTCTTCGGGAAAATGATGGCCGTATGTGCGTCCGCCGACGAGAGGGAGAAAGTCTTCGGGAAAATGATGGCCGTATCTGTGTCCGCCGATGACAGGGGGAAAGTCTTCGGGAAAATGATGGCCGTATCTGTGTCCGCCGACGAGAGGGAGAAAGTCTTCGGGAAAATGATGGCCGTATGTGCGTCCGCCGACGACAGGGGGAAAGTCTTCGGGAAAATGATGGCCGTATCTGTGTCCGCCGATGACAGGGGGAAAGTCTTCGGGAAAATGATGGCCGTATCTGTGTCCGCCGACGACAGGGAGAAAGTCTTCGGGAAAATGATGGCCGTATGTGCGTCCGCCGACGACAGGGGGAAAGTCTTCGGGAAAATGATGGCCGTATCTGTGTCCGCCTATGGCAGGGGGAAAGTCTTCGGGAAAATGATGGCCGTATCTGTGTCCGCCTATGGCAGGGGGAAAGTCTTCGGGAAAATGATGGCCGTATGTGCGTCCGCCGATGACAGGGAGAAAGCCTTCGGGAAAATGATGGCAGTATCTGCGTCCGCCGATGACAGGGGGAAAGTCTTCGGGAAAATGATGGCCGTATCTGCGTCCGCCGATGACAGGGGGAAAGTCTTCGGGAAAATGATGGCCGTATGTGCGTCCGCCGATGACAGGGAGAAAGTCTTCGGGAAAATGATGGCCGTATCTGCGTCCGCCGATGACAGGGGGAAAGTCTTCGGGAAAATGATGGCCGTATCTGCGTCCGCCGATGACAGGGAGAAAGCCTTCGGGAAAATGATGGCAGTATCTGCGTCCGCCGATGGCAGGGGGAAAGTCTTCGGGAAAATGATGGCCGTATGTGCGTCCGCCGATGACAGGGAGAAAGCCTTCGGGAAAATGATGGCCGTATCTGCGTCCGCCGATGACAGGGGGAAAGTCTTCGGGAAAATGATGGCCGTATCTGCGTCCGCCGATGACAGGGGGAAAGTCTTCGGGAAAATGATGGCCGTATCTGCGTCCGCCGATGACAGGGAGAAAGTCTTCGGGAAAATGATGGCCGTATCTGCGTCCGCCGATGACAGGGGGAAAGTCTTCGGGAAAATGATGGCCGTATCTGCGTCCGCCGATGACAGGGAGAAAGCCTTCGGGAAAATGATGGCAGTATCTGCGTCCGCCGATGACAGGGGGAAAGTCTTCGGGAAAATGATGGCCGTATCTGTGTCCGCCTATGGCAGGGGGAAAGTCTTCGGGAAAATGATGGCCGTATGTGCGTCCGCCGATGACAGGGAGAAAGCCTTCGGGAAAATGATGGCAGTATCTGCGTCCGCCGATGACAGGGGGAAAGTCTTCGGGAAAATGATGGCCGTATCTGCGTCCGCCGATGACAGGGGGAAAGTCTTCGGGAAAATGATGGCCGTATGTGCGTCCGCCGATGACAGGGAGAAAGTCTTCGGGAAAATGATGGCCGTATCTGCGTCCGCCGATGACATTGGGAAAGTCTTCGGGAAAATGATGGCCGTATCTGTGTCCGCCTATGGCAGGGGGAAAGTCTTCGGGAAAATGATGGCCGTATGTGCGTCCGCCGATGACAGGGGAAAGTCTTCGGGAAAATGATGGCCGTATCTGCGTCCGCCGATGACAGGGGGAAAGTCTTCGGGAAAATGATGGCCGTATCTGCGTCCGCCGATGACAGGGGGAAAGTCTTCGGGAAAATGATGGTCGTATCTGTGTCCGCCGACGACAGGGAGAAAGTCTTCGGGAAAATGATGGTCGTATCTGCGTCCGCCGATGACAGGGGGAAAGTCTTCGGGAAAATGATGGCCGTATCTGCGTCCGCCGACGACAGGGAGAAAGTCTTCGGGAAAATGATGGTCGTATCTGCGTCCGCCGATGACAGGGGGAAAGTCTTCGGGAAAATGATGGCCGTATGTGCGTCCGCCGACGACAGGGAGAAAGTCTTCGGGAAAATGATGGCCGTATCTGTGTCCGCCTACGGCAGGGGGAAAGTCTTCGGGAAAATGATGGCCGTATCTGTGTCCGCCTATGGCAGGGGGAAAGTCTTCGGGAAAATGATGGCCGTATGTGCGTCCGCCGACGACAGGGAGAAAGTCTTCGGGAAAATGATGGCCGTATCTGTGTCCGCCTATGGCAGGGGGAAAGTCTTCGGGAAAATGATGGCCGTATCTGCGTCCGCCGATGACAGGGGGAAAGTCTTCGGGAAAATGATGGTCGTATCTGTGTCCGCCTATGGCAGGGGGAAAGTCTTCGGGAAAATGATGGCCGTATGTGCGTCCGCCGATGACAGGGGAAAGTCTTCGGGAAAATGATGGCCGTATCTGTGTCCGCCTATGGCAGGGGGAAAGTCTTCGGGAAAATGATGGCCGTATCTGTGTCCGCCTATGGCAGGGGGAAAGTCTTCGGGAAAATGATGGCCGTATCTGTGTCCGCCTATGGCAGGGGGAAAGTCTTCGGGAAAATGATGGCCGTATCTGTGTCCGCCTATGGCAGGGGGAAAGTCTTCGGGAAAATGATGGTCGTATCTGTGTCCGCCTATGGCAGGGGGAAAGTCTTCGGGAAAATGATGGCCGTATGTGCGTCCGCCGATGACAGGGGGAAAGTCTTCGGGAAAATGATGGCCGTATCTGTGTCCGCCTATGGCAGGGGGAAAGTCTTCGGGAAAATGATGGCCGTATCTGTGTCCGCCTATGACAGGGGGAAAGTCTTCGGGAAAATGATGGTCGTATCTGTGTCCGCCTATGGCAGGGGGAAAGTCTTCGGGAAAATGATGGCCGTATCTGTGTCCGCCTATGGTAGGGGGAAAGTCTTCGGGAAAATGATGGTCGTATCTGTGTCCGCCTATGGCAGGGGGAAAGTCTTCGGGAAAATGATGGCCGTATGTGCGTCCGCCGATGACAGGGGGAAAGTCTTCGGGAAAATGATGGCCGTATCTGTGTCCGCCTATGGCAGGGGGAAAGTCTTCGGGAAAATGATGGCCGTATCTGTGTCCGCCTATGGCAGGGGGAAAGTCTTCGGGAAAATGATGGTCGTATCTGTGTCCGCCTATGGCAGGGGGAAAGTCTTCGGGAAAATGATGGCCGTATCTGTGTCCGCCTATGGCAGGGGGAAAGTCTTCGGGAAAATGATGGCCGTATCTGTGTCCGCCTATGGCAGGGGGAAAGTCTTCGGGAAAATGATGGCCGTATCTGTGTCCGCCTATGGCAGGGGGAAAGTCTTCGGGAAAATGATGGCCGTATCTGTGTCCGCCTATGACAGGGGGAAAGTCTTCGGGAAAATGATGGTCGTATCTGTGTCCGCCTATGGCAGGGGGAAAGTCTTCGGGAAAATGATGGCCGTATGTGCGTCCGCCGATGACAGGGGGAAAGTCTTCGGGAAAATGATGGCCGTATCTGTGTCCGCCTATGGCAGGGGGAAAGTCTTCGGGAAAATGATGGCCGTATCTGTGTCCGCCTATGGCAGGGGGAAAGTCTTCGGGAAAATGATGGCCGTATCTGTGTCCGCCTATGGCAGGGGGAAAGTCTTCGGGAAAATGATGGCCGTATGTGCGTCCGCCGATGACAGGGGGAAAGTCTTCGGGAAAATGATGGCCGTATCTGTGTCCGCCTATGGCAGGGGGAAAGTCTTCGGGAAAATGATGGCCGTATCTGCGTCCGCCGATGACAGGGGGAAAGTCTTCGGGAAAATGATGGCCGTATCTGTGTCCGCCTATGGCAGGGGGAAAGTCTTCGGGAAAATGATGGCCGTATCTGCGTCCGCCGATGACAGGGGGAAAGTCTTCGGGAAAATGATGGCCGTATCTGTGTCCGCCTATGGCAGGGGGAAAGTCTTCGGGAAAATGATGGCCGTATCTGTGTCCGCCTATGGCAGGGGGAAAGTCTTCGGGAAAATGATGGCCGTATGTGCCTCCGCCGATGACAGGGAGAAAGTCTTCGGGAAAATGATGGCCGTATCTGTGTCCGCCTATGGCAGGGGGAAAGTCTTCGGGAAAATGATGGCTGTATGTGCGTCCGCCGATGACAGGGGGAAAGTCTTCGGGAAAATGATGGCCGTATCTGTGTCCGCCGACGACAGGGAGAAAGTCTTCGGGAAAATGATGGCCGTATGTGCGTCCGCCGATGACAGGGAGAAAGTCTTCGGGAAAATGATGGTCGTATCTGTGTCCGCCTATGGCAGGGGGAAAGTCTTCGGGAAAATGATGGCCGTATGTGCGTCCGCCGATGACAGGGGGAAAGTCTTCGGGAAAATGATGGCCGTATGTGCGTCCGCCGATGACAGGGAGAAAGTCTTCGGGAAAATGATGGCCGTATCTGTGTCCGCCTATGGCAGGGGGAAAGTCTTCGGGAAAATGATGGCCGTATCTGTGTCCGCCTATGGCAGGGGGAAAGTCTTCGGGAAAATGATGGCCGTATCTGTGTCCGCCTATGGCAGGGGGAAAGTCTTCGGGAAAATGATGGCCGTATGTGCGTCCGCCGATGACAGGGAGAAAGTCTTCGGGAAAATGATGGCCGTATGTGCGTCCGCCGATGACAGGGGGAAAGTCTTCGGGAAAATGATGGCCGTATCTGCGTCCGCCGATGACAGGGGGAAAGTCTTCGGGAAAATGATGGCCGTATCTGCGTCCGCCGATGACAGGGGGAAAGTCTTCGGGAAAATGATGGCCGTATCTGTGTCCGCCTATGGCAGGGGGAAAGTCTTCGGGAAAATGATGGCCGTATGTGCGTCCGCCGATGACAGGGGGAAAGTCTTCGGGAAAATGATGGCCGTATCTGCGTCCGCCGATGACAGGGGGAAAGTCTTCGGGAAAATGATGGTCGTATCTGCGTCCGCCGATGACAGGGGGAAAGTCTTCGGGAAAATGAGGGTCGTATCTGTGTCCGCCGATTACAGGGGGAAAGTCTTCGGGAAAATGATGGCCGTATCT
The DNA here is from genome assembly GCA_039090855.1 of Macrothele yani. NCBI lineage: Eukaryota > Metazoa > Arthropoda > Arachnida > Araneae > Macrothelidae > Macrothele > Macrothele yani. The sequence goes on along the minus strand of CM076990.1, from coordinate 15,784,249 downwards.
GCGTCCGCCGATGACAGGGGGAAAGTCTTCGGGAAAATGATGGCCGTATCTGCGTCCGCCGATGACAGGGGGAAAGTCTTCGGGAAAATGATGGTCGTATCTGTGTCCGCCGATGACAGGGGGAAAGTCTTCGGGAAAATGATGGCCGTATCTGCGTCCGCCGATGACAGGGGGAAAGTCTTCGGGAAAATGATGGCCGTATCTGCGTCCGCCGATGACAGGGGGAAAGTCTTCGGGAAAATGATGGCCGTATCTGCGTCCGCCGATGACAGGGGGAAAGTCTTCGGGAAAATGATGGCCGTATCTGCGTCCGCCGATGACAGGGGGAAAGTCTTCGGGAAAATGATGGCCGTATCTGCGTCCGCCGATGACAGGGGGAAAGTCTTCGGGAAAATGATGGCCGTATCTGCGTCCGCCGATGACAGGGGGAAAGTCTTCGGGAAAATGATGGCCGTATCTGCGTCCGCCGATGACAGGGGGAAAGTCTTCGGGAAAATGATGGTCGTATCTGTGTCCGCCGATGACAGGGGGAAAGTCTTCGGGAAAATGATGGCCGTATCCGCGTCCGCCGATGACAGGGGGAAAGTCTTCGGGAAAATGATGGCCGTATCTGCGTCCGCCGATGACAGGGGGAAAGTCTTCGGGAAAATGATGGCCGTATCTGCGTCCGCCGATGACAGGGGGAAAGTCTTCGGGAAAATGATGGCCGTATCTGCGTCCGCCGATGACAGGGGGAAAGTCTTCGGGAAAATGATGGTCGTATCTGTGTCCGCCGATGACAGGGGGAAAGTCTTCGGGAAAATGATGGCCGTATCTGCGTCCGCCGATGACAGGGGGAAAGTCTTCGGGAAAATGATGGCCGTATCTGCGTCCGCCGATGACAGGGGGAAAGTCTTCGGGAAAATGATGGCCGTATCTGCGTCCGCCGATGACAGGGGGAAAGTCTTCGGGAAAATGATGGCAGCATCTGTGTCCGCCGACGACAGGGGGTGAGTGTTCGGGAAGAGTGTATTCGCACTAGGCGTACAGCACCAACACGAGGCATTATGGCCTGGAGTGCTACTGTGTACGAAAGCAGATTACCTCTTATAACAAAGTAAATTTCTCCGTCATTTTTGTCCACGCCGGACATCGAACCCTGGTCCCCTCATTCCGGAATAAGAAGCTCTACCAATTGAGCTACCCAGACGTTCGTTATCGCTGCTATCTGCCTTTATGTCGTGTGCGTCCTGCTGGGCAGGCACATCATACTCTCGTGAGTCTCTCTACAACCATAATGGCTGCCCGTTAGGTCAATGCCGTTTTAGTCCGTTCACCTTTATTGAACCTCTTATGCCACATAAACGCACGCGGCCATATTTCACAAGCACAATGTCACACCGCATGTTGCAGCGACAATATGTACCTTCAGGGATAACGCAGTCTGTCGTGGTCGGCTAGATCACGGGATTTATCACCTATAGAAACTCTCTAGGACATGCTCAAACGACAGGTGCAGTGGTACGACCGTGCGTCAGTAACTCTTGAAGAATTTTGGAAGCGTGTCAATACAATCTGGATGGCTATTCCACAGGACACCATTTACACCTTCTTTGATTCGATGCATAAGCAAATATAGTAGATGATACAAGCCAAAGTTAGCCACGCCAATTATTAGGTGTACAAATAAGTTTTAAAGCGTTTTAAGACAACGCAACATGTAATTTGAGAAAAAACAACAATACCTTTACGAATCAAAATATGCGCCGTCATTATCTATCACCTTCCGCATCGGTCGGCCAGCTGACGGATTCCAGCCATGAAGAATACCTCTTCGTGTGACGTGATGAAGTCGTCAAACCATTTTTGCCCTTCGTCACATGCCCGGAACCGTGCAGCAGACAAACCATGTTGCATCGATCGGAAAAAATGATAGTCTGAAGGGGCTGTGTCGGGACTATACGTCGGGTGCTCCTAAACTTCCCAGCCAAGCGTCAATAACGTTTCCTTGACCGATTTCGTGACATGCAGCCTAGCGTTGTCGTGTAGTAATTTCACGGGACGCAATCTTTTGCCTGTGAATAGACGTTTCAGATAGATTTTCTGGTTCAATCGCAGCAATTGTTGCTTGTATCGATCAACAGTAACAGTTTGTCCCTGCTCCAGTAGTTCGTAATAGAGCACACCCTTCATATCCCACCAGAGGCACAGCAAACGTTCTTGGAGTGAATATTGCATTTCGGTGTCCAAGTCGTTGCTTCAGCGGGGTTTACCCAATGTTTTTTGCGTTTGAGATTGTCGTACCATACCCACTTTTTCTCACCCGTAACGATTTTCCACAGGAAATACTTTCTGTGTTGTTTATTCAACAGATTCAAACACTTCATGACACGCTCATTTTTGTTCCTCTGGCTCAGGTCATTGGGCACCGTTTTTCCTTCCTTCTTAATCTTTCCCATTGCGCGTAAACGATTGGAAATGACTTGTTGACTTACCCCCAGTTCTTGAGCCAGTTGTTTTTGCATTTGAGACGAATCTTCATCCAGTAATGCTTGCTGTTCCTCATGTGGAACCTTCTGCAGGGCGCCGGCTAAACTAAAACTCATACGTGCTTTTATTCTGCCCCAGAACAGAACAGATCGATGGACATGCTTTTGCAGCACTTTGATGAAATTCGTAACGAATGCAGTGTCGAATAAATGCAGTATCGCTTGACATCTTTCAGCTACCGATGTGCAAGTGCGTTTGACTGTTGGGCAAAACTTTTGTGTCACATTTTGTGCTCTGGACCAGTTACGGTCACATGACAACAACGCTGGGGAATGTCGGATATGTAAATTAGCGGTATACGTCACACAAAAAAAACCGCTTTAAAACTTATTTGTACACCTAATATTAGCAACATCAACTCACCTGTTACGTTCGCACCGAGATGCTAATAATTTGTTCTGTGTTACCTAATGAGCATGTCCTGTAAAAATCAAAGTCGCAGCTCGACTTTTTTAAGGTGTTCTGTTTTTTATGAGCATGAGTGTGTTACTGTATAAATTAAAGTGTTTATATTTATTTGTTGCAGAATATTAGTACGTAGTATTTCATGCGCTATTAGAAATCCATTACTACATGTTTTCAACTTTCAGCATGCGCATGAAGGTATGGGTTTATCCATCTGTTAGTCCTGTCATCTATTTGTACGTGAGTGCGATTTTTTCGCTTCTGGAATTCGGATTGAAGAAAAGTTATACCTGATGTTGGTAAGCGGCGTCTTGGTTTTACAAATGTTTTGCTTTTGCTGACGGAGAATTTTCCTTTCAACGTCTGTGTACTACAGAGGTAAAACACGTGTCAAGACGACAAATCTGCAGCGATATATTCCGTCCGTGTAGCTTAGTTGGGAGAGCAACTCACCCCGGAGTGAAGGGGCGTGGTTTCGATCTTCGTCACGGACAAAATTGTGTTTTCACACTTCATAACTGCACGCGTGTGTTTTGTTACTAAAACAGATGAAACAGCTGTAGCGGATAGGTCAGGCAGCCCAAAGGTGAAATCCTGTTGACATCAAAAACGACTGTAGCGTCATCTGTGTTACAGCAGAACTTTCCTTACTGATGCTCAATATGCATCTCGTTTGTTTTGCTTCGATGACTAGCTGAGGGAAACTTGCTAAGCAAGGAACTACGACGCGAAAAGTTCTCGTACTCCCACGCAGGTTGCCACACCGTCTACGCAACTTTTCGTCTGGTCTCATATAATTTGGTTTATGTAGTCATTATATCTCTTTTGTGTACAGAAGCTGGACTGGATTTTTTTGAACAGAGGTAAGCATAAAGAAGGTTTTCTAATTATTCCAGTGTCGAATATTTCAGTTAGTCAGTCAAAACTTGTAGCACAGTTAAAAAACGCCCACAATGTTCTATGCACGAGAACACACAATTTCGTTTTATCTGGAATTGCCCTAAAGCTTCTTCGTTGTCCTGGGGTATCCTAGAAGGTTCCGTTGTCTTCTTTTTATGGTGAAAGGTTAAATGATGTGTTTTGTAGTCCTCCTCTGTTCATAAGTATTTTAATTATGAACATAAGGAAACATATTTAATACAAAATGTTTTCTTCTTTAATACGTCTCTCATTAGTCATTTCTCGTACTTTTTTTTTTTTTTGATTGGAGGTTTAACGACCACCGTGAGCAACTCAATGGGCTATAAGCAGTCGCCCGTCCCTAATTTAGGGTCACTGGTTCCAGGGAAGGGAGAGAGCCAGTGCCGTAAGACAAACACAACATCCATGCCTGACCGGGATTCGAACCCGACCACTGCGCCACCGGGGCGGCATACGTACGTTTTAGGAATTACGAGACCTGAAACGTGTTGTCTAATAGAACTTATCATGAATTTTTTTTTAATTCTCATGTTTTTCGGCAATTAGAAGTATTGTGGAGCTTTCTAAAATTTTTCAAAAAATATTCTCATTAATATTGTTTTTATTTAATTCAGATTGTACAGAAAAACTAATTCTGTGTCTTTTTATTTTTGTTTCTTTGCCGACAAATTCTCTTTATTGCTTTTTTCTTGGCTTTCTCTTCTTATTCCCACTCACTTAGATTTTTTTTCTGATTGGAGGTTTAACGACCACCGTGAGCAACTCAGTGGGCTATAAGCAGTCGCCCGTCCCTAATTTAGGGTCACTGGTTCCAGGGAAGGGAGAGATCCAGTGCCTTAAGACAAACACAACATCCATGCCTCACCGGGATTCGAACCCGGACCCCTTACGGACGAATGATCAGAGGCCATCGCTTAGACCACTGCGCCACCGGGGCGGCCACTTAGGTTTAGACAACAGCTACAGCTTGTTTAACTGCATTTACTTTTTAGCTTCGGTTAAGTGTATTTAAATTGTGTTAAGACGACGGTCGCGCGGTATTTTTTATTTTCTAAATAGGCAGAAAAGAAAACTGTCGATACGTGACTTGTGAGAAGTTTGGTAGCTTAGGTGTTCGGCGAAGCGCAAAGCCTTCGAATCCAGTACAAAGTAGTTTGACAACCAAGCTCTGTGTAGGAAGATAGCCACCAGATATGAAAGGCCTTTCAAATGAAACCTGCGCCCAAGTTCGCATCTTCATAATTAATACTTAAGCAAGTAGGACTGAAGCAAATGCGTATTTTCCGCAGCAACGGCTTTCAGCAAAGCTCTTAAAGTAAAAGAGATGGCTAATGCTGTGTACCAGGTAGCTAATACCCTTAACACAGTCCCAAAAGCTTCTTGAAAGACCGACACGTCCATTCCAGAATCCATTTTCAAATTTTGCTTGAGTGATATGCGCAGTATTATAAACCGAGGAGTTTTCTCAGCTGTCGGTAATTTATATGGGGACTTTTACAGTGTTTCACTTCGAACGCAAATGGTGAAATGTTTAGAAGACGAGGCACTTGATATTTGTAAAAATCCCGACAAACAAGTTTTGGCACGGAGGAGAAACAGTCTGGGATGTGTTTATATATATTAATCATTAATCTTTATATATATAAAGATTAATGATTAATGTAGATTATTTAACCCACCTTTTCCGAGATAAAGATTAATGTAGATTATTTAACTTACTGTTTCCGTGAGGATGATGCAGTCACTCTTGTAACTGCCTTTTCAGAGCTGCAGAGTATGATCCAGGAACTTGCTGACAAAGAGTAAAGATGCGGAATTAAAAATTTACTTTCAGAAGACAAAACTGATGTACAATGCTTTTACAAGAAATGAAAATTTATCGGTTGATGAGGAAAAGCTGGAGATAACCGATACCTACATTTACCTTGGACAGCAGATCTCAAGCAAAGTCACATCGATGAAATTAATCGACGTATAATACTTGGTTGGAGAGCTTTTGGAAGAAACAGTATAATTTTAGAGAGTTATATGCCATCCTGCTTTAAAACAAAAGTGTTTAATCTATGCATCCTTAAAGTTCTTACATATGGAGCAGAGACGTGGACCTTAACTAAAAAAGGCATACAAAGACTGCAGACAACTGAAAGATGCATGGAGATGTACATGCTTGGTGTAACCAGAAGAGATAACAAGAGGAACTCATGGATAAAGAAAATGACAACAGTGGAAGACATCATGATTAGAGTAAAATCCCTGATATATATATATATATATATCATCATCATGATCATCATTGTCAACCATTATCAGCTGGACGAAGGTCTTCCCACGTTTCTTCCACAACGATCTGTCTTGTGCCAGTCTCGTCCATGTATAGCTAGACGGGCTGGGAGTGACTCAATTAGGTGCTGGAAGGAAAGTGTTCACAGGTATGTGGAGCCATGCTGACTGCAGTGCATCTGAGAACTGCTGGAGAGTGCGTGGTGGAGAATCCATAGAACGAAGAACACGATCGAGGTGGCTCCACAGGTGTTCAATTGGGTTTACGTCTGGGGAATTAAGGGGCCACGAAAGTACATTGAAGTCTTCATCGTGCTCTTCCAACCACTCTCGGACATTTCCAGCTGTGTGACACGTTGCATTGTCGCGCTGGAAGATCCCATCCGCCTCAGGTAAGACAATCAGCATGTATGGGTGTACGTGGTCTGCAAGGATAGATTCATAACAAATTCGGTCCATATTGCCTTCCAAAGGTATTAGGGGACTCAGGGAATCCCACGGAAACATTCCCCAGATCATATCGCTGTCCCCACCAGCTTGTGTTCTTCCAGCCGTGGTTGAAGAGTGTTTGTTCTCCGATGTTTCTAGCCTTATACGCCAACGTCCATCCTTTCGATGAAACAGAAAGCGTGACTCATCGGAGAAGGCAATTCATTGCCAATCAGCGGAGGTCAAATTCCGATGCTCCCTTTCTGCCGATGCAGCTTCGTTAGTATAGGTGCGGTGACCATCCGTCTGCATCGGAGCCTTATACGCAGCAGGTTTCTCTGAACTGTCGTTTTAGACACACCTCTGTTAGCCTGTGGTTCATTCGGCCAGTGAGTTGCTCCACTGTAGCGTGTCGATCGGCCCTCGCGCACCTTCGAAGATTAAGTTCATCTCTCACATCAATGGCACGTGCTGCTCCTCAGTTTCCACGTCCCTTATTCGCAATGGTGCCATTCCTCCAATCACGATTCACTTTATCCACAACAGCACGCGAACAGTTCACAAACTCTTTTGTTTCAGAAATACTACCACCCTTGAACCGAAAGTCGATAATCATGTCTTTTTGCAAATCTGATAAATCGGTCCTTTTATCTATGACAGCAACGAGTGATATGTTTTCAGAATGCCTACAGCACACCATGTGTACCCTCCAAGCCAGGTCATGACACGTGCCTTCCTTCATTGGCTACCCGCTGTTGACGTCAAAAGTAGGAGGTGGTCTTAATAATGTGTCTCGACTGTGTATCTATGTTGATCGATTGTCATCTACAGTCTCACAAGCAGTGGGCACGAGAGCACCGGCTCTGCACATTGGACGACTGGAAAAGAACTCCGTCTGCTTCGACGAGTCCAGGTTGAAACTCCAGCATGCCCAAGGACAGTTCGTGTTTGACTTCGAGCCGGTGAACAGCTGCAGCCAGACCGCACGTTTGAACGGAAACAGGCAGCCACCGGCGGTGCCATGATGTGGAAATTCTTTTCATAGACATAACCGGTGAACATAGCCTCGCTGCCAGATCCAACGTAAGAATTTCTCGGGAACAAGACTTACCCTACATGGTGATAGTGTACCCGAATGGCTCTGAACTCTTTCAGAAAGACAACTTCTCTTGTTACAAGGCCTGCGTAGTTAGGAATGTTTCGTGAATCATGTCCAAGTATTTCGTGTGTCATCGAACATTTGTGGGATGCAGTGGAACTTCTGGAACGTGTCATTCTGTCTACCTAGAATAAAATATCTAAGGATGCAGCGGAACTCCTGCTGCCAGTGGTCTAAGCACTGGCTTATGGCCATTCGTCAGAAAAGGGTCGGACAGCCAGTGGTCTAAGCGCTGGCTTATGGCCATTCGTCAGAAAATTGTCGGACAGCCAGTGGTCTAAGCGCTGGCTTATGGCCATTCGTCCGAAAAGGGTCGGACAGCCAGTGGTCTAGCTCCTGTTGGCGCAGTGGTCTAAGCGCTGGTTTGTGACCGTTCGTCCGAGATGGGTCGAGGTTCGAATCCCGGTTAGGCATGAGTGTTTGTCTTACTTCCTGGAACCAGTGACCCTAAATTAGGGAAGGGCGACTGCTTAAAGCCGACTGAGTTGCTCAAGGTGGTCTTTAAATCCCCAATAAAAAAAGGAACAAGTAGTTTATCACAAGTGGAGAGGGTGCGCAGATTCTGTTTCCCTCACATACCAGGTTGGTCTATGAAACAGCGAGACTGTGTTAGTGGCGAACGAAACGCGCGGTGCAGGTCGAAAGTGACTGTGAGGCCATTGAACTTGAGCTGTCCGCAACCGGAAAGGGGAAGTTCACCAAGCTCTCTGCATCAGTTCCGTGACACGTATCAACGGAAACAGACGTGTTGTTCATCGTGCGTAGGGAAAATGCTGAGTTGAGGAACCGAGCAACTCATAAAAGTAAAATTTCTGATGAAATTAAAAATGCTAACCCAGTCTTTTCCTGTGCTGAGTGAGGTGTACGGGGAAGAATGCATACCACATGCGCTTGCGTTTATGTGGCATAAGAGGTTCAATAAAGGCAGGGAGGACATTAAAGTCGACGCACGTCCGGGATATACAAAGATTTAAGAAACAGAAGACAGTGTTTGCCAAATGTTCTATGCAATTGTTCCACGCCTTATTATTACACTGGTTTCCATAAATTAAAGAAAGAACTAATAATTTGCGATAACTCAGCCAAAAATAATCAGAATTGCATCAAATTTGTATATCTGGCATGAAACCATTGCTGGCTCTAAAAATCTTATATAAAGTAGTGGCGCTGCAGACGTACGTCGTCAGCAGCCACCGGTATAAAAACACAAGTTTCACGAAGTGGTAGGGTTTCGTGTTTAAAATAGCTATCGGGAAAATCGAAGATAGCTAACATTTACCAGAAGAGTTGCGATTTCGAGCCATTGGATGCCTGGAGGTAGGTCAGAGTCAAAGAGATGTGGCCAGATGGTTGGTTGTCAGTCCTTCTGTAATCCATAGGCTGTGGAATGCATTTCTAAGAATAGGTACAGAGTCTAGAAGGTACAGCCAAGGAAGGCCTAGAGCGACAACTGCCGTTGATGACCGTTATTTGCAGTTAACCGCACGAACACAAAGGACCTCAACACCAACCCAGCTCAGATCTGCCCTTGCTGCCGGTACTGGAAGGTTGATATAAGCTTCAATGGTACGCAGACAGCTTCATGAAGGAGGTCTGTACATTCGAAGACCAGCAATTTATGTGCTGCTCACCGCACGGCACAGGAGGGAGCGATTGAGTTGGGCACGCATGCTTAGCTGGAGTGAAAGTAACTGGAGGTCTGTCCTCTTCACTGACGAATCGAGATACAGTTTAGAGAGCGATTGCAGACGTAGTTTGATCTGGAGGGAGCTAGGAAGCCGCTATCATCCCAGTAAAATCCGTGAAAGAGATAGTCATGGTGGAGGTAGTGTGTGTGTTTGGGCTGGCATCTCTTTAGGTGGTCAAACAAATCAATATATTCTACCACGTGGTAATCTGACTGCACAGAGATATAGAGATGATATATTCTACATCCATATGTACGTCCTTATGCAACAGACGAAAGGTTTCTCCTACAGGACGATAATGAGAGACCACACAGAGGCCGCCTTGTGGAGCAATACCTTGAGGAGAAAACCATTGTCCGTATGGAACAGCCAGCTTAATCTCCGGACCTAAATCCAATTGAACATGTTTGGGATGCTCTGGGGAAATTTATTGCTACCCTTAATCCGCCTCCCGATAATCTACAAGGGCTTTTTACTGCTTTGCAGGAACAATGGACATTACTGCTTACTGAGTTAATTGACACCATCATAGTGAGCACGGAATATCGCTGTCAGGCCTGTATTGCTGTTAAAGGTGACCACACATTATATTGGAGCAACTTCCCCATTGAGTTTCTGTACCCTGGTTTTTGACATGTTCCTGTATAGTCCATTTTTTCTGATATTAAATAATGTTTTCGTGATTTTTTTTTGCCTAACCTATATTCACAACTTAATGCATCTTATGACCGATTTTCATGAAATTTCACCGAGCAGTTTCTCAGTTATCCTGATTTTTCTGGTTTTTCCTTATTTATGGATGGTAAACATCCATAACGAGACATGTAATGTTGTTTTTTGCCTAATATATGTCAAAACTTTAACATAACCTTCGTACCATCAATTGTATTACTAGAACTGCGTACTGCTAAGCCACTGATAGCTAGTTCATAAACAAATCTTAATTACCCACCAGAGTTGGAAACGGGTCAAAATTTTCAGACTCAGACCAGTAACTGATCCGAACAAATCTGCTTTGAACTATAAATTCGAAACTCAATTTATATATATATATGTACATATAAACGTAATGTATATATATTCATCCGAATAACTGCTTGATATTTAATAACTGAAATCCTTTTTTAATAATAAAATTTGGTTACTTGCTAAATTTAAGTGCCATTTTAGTGCCTCTATTTTGCGTAATACAGAAGTAATGGCTGACTATGACCGTGACTATGGAGTTTATTACAAATGGGAATCATTATTTACGATTACACAAATCTATTTTTTTAAATGTATTTAGATTGTTCACTCTTTCCGCGCTTTGATGGAGGTGCGCATACTTTCACGTGGTCCGTTAGATTTTTGGTTCCACAATCTTTTATTACACCATTGACATCTTTCTGTGTAATTATACGCTTTCCACATTTTGAACAACAAGCAAGACCAAACAACACAGAATTATCCACCGCTTCCTTAATGAGAAGAAAAAATTTCCAGCACTCACTCTTCCCGTTGTGGTATTCAACTAGCACGTATTTGTTGGCCTCGACGCCTTTCTCAACCTCCTTAATATTAAATCCATCCATATTAACAAATAAGGAGTTAATGTCGACATGACATGCCATGGGAACGGGATGTTAGCAGGTCAATCGAAAACCTCTGAATGCTCAAAGTTACTCTTAGTCATACAGTGAACTTCGCACGGAGAGAGTGAATCAGCTGAGAAGCAAGCGAATGGCGTTTGCCTGTACCTTGCCCTGAACAATCGCACTGTAAAAGAACGCAAAGGAAGGATCTTTTTACGATATGGTGTCGGTGTGTTTGATGTCGGTCGGTGGAAATCTTCGTTGCTTTAAGAAAGAGACGACAATATTTTTTGCATGGCAAATCATTATGCACTCCGTGGACACCAGTATCGACTACAGAATTCCACAACGCGTATTTTTCTTTGGAATATATTTTTCTCTTTTCAAAAATAAAACGGGAATAAAATCGGGTCAGAATCGGTCAGGAACACAATGACCCGACCCGTTGGACTCGCTAGAAATTGTCAACCCGTTGATTCGTTACCTGTTTCCATCTCTGTTACCCACTGAGCTAAATTAAGCGACCTAACATCCAGAAGAGAATAGACTTGAAATGACTTACAATAAAACGGTCTTTATTGTAGTCTCTTCACGGCACTTCAGGAATGTAAATTATTAACAACGTCACAATTCACAATAGTGATCCTATATCATCTTAGATTCAGCGTTTCTCATTATAATATACTAATTACAAAAATTGCTACTGTAATTTATCAACAGCACCTCACACCACACCACACCATCATTTTTGCTGCTTGCTCCAACGTTATATAATTGGTTCTTATCACGTATACACACACACACATCACGCACCCTGACCTCAAGACTGCTGCCAACATACATTTCGTGAGCGAGAAAATATAATGTTAAGCTTGAAACGCTAAAAGAGGATAAAATCAAAATTTACACAGAGAAAGACAACTAAAAATGGAAGTAAAATTAGAGTATATGTCATAGACTGTTAGGCAAATTTTATGTGAAAACCTGAACATAGCAAAGGTTTGTGCCAAGATGATTCCGAAGCTTCTCACGGCTGAACTAAGTGAAAACCGCAACCGAATTTGTGAAAATTGCGAGAGAACAACCGCGCTACTCAAGGGCATCACACCAGATGAGCTACAGTAGGCTATTGCTTTGCCCGGTGGAAGATCAGTACGCAGTGGTGTGTTGATGTCGAAGGGTGAGAACAATGAAGGGGATAAGAGTAAAAAATGGAAATTTCGTATTTAATTAAATCTATAGCGTCAGTCTTGTTATTTAAGAGCATCGTATTCCTTTGAACAGTACAGTAAGTGTAGATTTGAATGAATAAGTCTGCCGTTGAAAAGCAATAGGAATTAGAACACCACCAATAGTGAACAAGCCCACTTTATGACAGTGACGAGATTCGAACTTATATCTTCTTTTCCGGAGTCGAACATTCTACCAATTGAAATAGGCCGGCAAGGCTTATCGTCGCAACTAGCCGTTTTGACACGTGCGTTACCTCTAATGTAGGTACGTCACGCAGTAAAATTTTAGCAAATCTTACCTCATTCCTACTCATTTTATGAGCATTGACAGTACATTCCTAAAACGAAAGGTACCTTGGATATTTGAAAGTCACTGAATGTATGTTACTATTGTTGGACGAACAGATTTTCGATTTCTCAGGGAGAGAGGAAAAGGACATCCACTTTTTCCACTTTATTCATATTTCAAATCTGAATCTGATTTGAGAAATGGAATAAAAAAATCAGTGATGGAATAAGAAATATTTGATGTACGGTATATAAAGAATGAATTTTTTTATAAAAAATGTAGGAAAAGGAAAGAAAAAAGAATGAAGTTCGGGCCTTTTATGGATTTAGGCCTCGTAGCTGACTTGACTTCTCATTCCTGTGCCCGAGATTGTTTCTCATGATAATAGAAGAGAAGTTTCATTTCATTTTGTTTGCTGTTAAGGTGGTTCCACCTAAAATCTCTGCGTTATGTTTCCAATGGTAAAACTTCTTTGCATATTTTTCCCTCAATTAATGTATTCCCAAAGGACCAAAATTTGCACTTCGATAAAGCTAATTTTAAGTTATAGCATGGGATACTTTATTACTTGCTAAAACATAACCATAATTAAGCAACCCAACATTTGTTTGGCTACTGACGTCGTCAATGTACAGGTAGCGCCGTCTATTTAGAGGTCTGAACATTACTCAAAAAAAAAAATTGATTTTTAATATAATTATGTTTATGTTTTAGCAAATATTAAGTATCCCATGCTATATCTTAAAGTTCGCTTTATCGATGTGCAAATTTTCATCCCTGGGAATACATTAATTACAAATAAAATATGTATAGAAGTTTTACCATTGGAAACATAAGGCAGAGATTTTAGGTGGAACCACCTTAACGAAAAGAAAATCACTTTAAACTCTGCTTGTTTGTCCTTCCTTTAAAAATAAATGTTCTCATTATCTGAGTCCGAAAATAAAATAAAATGAATTCGGAGTGCTTGAGGCTTATTTGAAAATGATCTAAGACAAAAAAACGCATGAAGACATCTTTCTACATCGATTTGACGCAGACAAAGTGAAGAGAAGACCAAATAATTCTTGAGGTGTACCCGCACAAAGAAGCACCCACCACAGGGGCAGAGGTGAATCCTGCCCACTCAATAATTTTCCGTGTGGTAGTTTCCCTCCAGTGCTTCTCAAACTGTTTAAATAAATAATATTTTTCTTTTTCTGTGCATAACATTTTCAAAATGCATGCACTGAGATATTTATAAAAGAAATATTAATATTCAGCAAGAATAGTCACTTTTCTTGTTTATATGAGTAGTTTCAATTGCGTTGTTAAGTTTTATAACATGCACAATCTATAGACAAAGACATCGCTCTTTCCACGTTTTAGCAACACACAGCAACCGAAAAATTGTTATTCGGCCACTGTTGGGGAATCGAACCCCAGATCTCTCGATATCTAGCCGAGCGCGTTACCCTTACACCACGGTGGCCAACTATCCAACGACGGTGCTTTATTATGTCAGAAGCTGACAGTAAAACACACATAGCGCCGTGGATTGTTGGCCACCGTGGTGTAAGGCTAACGCGCTCAGCTTGATATCTCGAGAGATCTGGGATTCAATTCCCCAGCAGTGGCCGAATAACAATTTTTCGGTTGCTGTGTGTTGCTAAAACGTGGAAAGAGCGATGTCTTTGTTTATTCACTGACGCCACGTGTTTGGAGGATTTTCATACACAATCCAGTCAAAAAATTGCGACCACCTGTTAGTATAGGTATGACCTCCTCGAACCACCAATACCACAGTTATACGGCGTGGCATGGATTCAATGAGATGTTATACTATGCAGAAACCAGAGCTTCTCGCAGATCATTAAGAGTCCTCTGTGGTTGATCCATACGTCGAACCTGTTGGTCAAGATAGTCCCACAGATGTTCAATGGGATTGATGTCCGACGACATTCATGGGTTCGAATCCCGGTGAGTCATGGACGTTGTGTTTGTCTTACGGCGCTGGCTCTCTCCCTTACCTGGAATCAGTGTCCCTAAATTAGGGACGAGACGACTGCTTATAGCCCACTGAGTTGCTCATGCTGGTCCTTAAATTTCAAGCTGCCCCGGTGGCGCAGTGGTCTAAGCGATGGCCTCTGATCATTCGTTCCAAAGGGGTCTGGGTTCGAATCCTGGAGAGGCATAGATGTTGTGTTTGTGTTACAGCACTGGCTCTCTCCCTTCCCTGAAACTAGTGACCCTAAATTAGGGACGGGCGGCTGCTTATAGCCCATTGAGTAGTTCACCGTAGTCGTTAAACCTCCAATTCAATCCAATAAAAAAAAACCTGAAATAAAAAAAAAAAAATGTCCGACGAGTACGGTAGCCAGGATAGTAAGCTGAAGTCATTAGAATGATCCTCAAATCATTCTCACACACACTCATAGCAACATGGCAAGAGGCATCATCTTCGTGCAGAGTGCTTCAAAAATAAAGCTGTCCTATGTGATAAGACGGCTATATTTTTGAAGTTGGTATTACCTCGCTGGACGCAACCCATGACATCGAGGCAGGCAGTCATCATGAATGGAAGCATTTGATCCGCCGCAATGGATAATAGGTAGGCAGAAGTGTTCATCGTGCAGTTGAGCGGAGTGATTGCTTCCAATGATTCCCAGGAAAACATTCCGCACACGAGCACACTGCCACCTCCTGTTCGTTTCTTCTCGAGCATCGTGTCGGGGTGATTTATGTGAGCAGTGCTTCGCCGTACTCTCCATCGACCATCCATGCAATAAAGCAGAAAACCGATTTGTCTGAAAAGGCGACTATCTTTCACAAGTACATGCTTTCTCTCAGATGCAAATTAACGCAGTAATCGTCGATGTCTGGTCGTCAACATAGGTACCTTGAGTAGACGGTGGCTCCGGAGACCCATAGAGAGCAGAGTTCGTTGGACTGTGGTCTGGGATACGCTCCTCGATGCGCCTGAATTAAATGTTCTGGCCAGTTTTTTCAGCTGTCGCTTCCCACGGTCGTCAATGCTCTGTGGGCGCCTACTATTACCTCGATTACTGCAGGTCTTGCTGGTTTCCTTTCATTCCTGGAACACTTTAAAAACTGCACCACGTGAACAGCCCACACTATCTGCCCTTCCTGTAATGCTGCCACCCTTCAGTCTGTAGCCAACAATAATTCCTTTTTCGAACTCTGTTAGGTCACTTCGTTTTGCCATTTTCACGTGAAAAACCACAAACTGTCTGCGAGTTCGTGTCCTTCTAAATGTCTTACATGATCTGCATATATATTGCTACGCACACCATCTGGCTGTTGGTTACGGTTCCTTCTTACATCAGAGGTGGTCATAATATTTTAACAGGACTGCGGGTATATCTCTCTCGAAACTTAAAATTTACCTTTTTCACATTTTGTTTTTGTATTTTATCTCCCCCTCCAATAATTTTCAGAAGTCGGTGCCCCTGCCCATTTAAATAAGAAAGTACATGCTACTTATAACAACGCGCATACTGAAATCAAAAAGCACATAAAAGACCCAGCTAAGCGATGGCTTCTGCTCATTCGTGCGAAAGAGGTCCGCGTTCGAATCCAGTGAGGCATGGATGTTGTGTTTGCCTTACGGCACTGGCTCTCTCCCTTCCCTGGAACTAATGACCCTAAATTAGGGACGGGCGACTGCGCATAGCCCATTAAGTAGCCCATGGTGGTCGTTAAACCTCCAATTAAAAATAAAGACCCAGCTGCACCGAGTGGTGTCGAGACTAGAGATGGAAACGAATCACGGGTCAAGGGATCAACGGGTGAACGGGTCGACAATTTCTTGCGGGCCAAACGGGTAGGGTCAAGGTGTTCATGACCCGATTTCAACCCGGTTTTATTTAAGTTTTATTTTTGAAAAGCAAAAAAGAATTTGTTTTTTCAAAGAAAAATGCGCCCTCTGGAATTTTGTATTTGATACTAGTGCCCTCGGACTGAAAATGATTTGTCATACAATATGAAGGAAGATTATCACTTCCATCTGAGGAGCAATGATGAAAACAACATCCACATTTTGGAAACTTTAAACACATCATAAGTTTGTAAAAATTAGTGTTGCTCTGAAACATATTCAGAAGTTTGATATGTTGTCAAAAAAACAGCAAAATCTGAAATTAAACATTTAGCAAGTTACTTAATTTCAAAAATTCTAACTGCAGCGCCATCAGAATTAAGTAGAACAGCCTTAACATCACTGCGGAGGGACTTTTTGATTCTCGCAGATGTTTGAAAACATGTGTAAAACTGTTGGGTTATATCTTGCAAATGAAAGACGACAGTTTCAATACTTTTTGTAAGAAATTGGGTAAATTATACATTCCAATATATAGATTTCTTGGATTTCCATATAACCTAAGATACCAACTGTAAAGGGACATTTTGAACGCTCTATATACACTGGCGGAAAGTGAAAAAAGAACACCAAGAAGGAATTGGCGGACGATCATGAAATTTACATATGTTAATGGGGTCGAGTTGACGTAGGTGTGAGGTTAATTTCGGGACCAACCGGTGAGCGCTTACGCCACAGCACGGCATGATATGCAAATTATCGTCGGTGGTATTTAAGGAGTATACGGCGAAGTGAATGTAATCAGTCGTCGGCGTACGGACACGTGCGAAGACCCTGAAGAAGCTGCAATGCCTGGACATGGAAGACGTGTACGATTTCAGCAGTTATCGGACTTTGAGCGAGGTCGTCTAGTCGGACTCCGCGAGGCCGGGTGGTCGTATCGTCGTATTGCGGAGCGAATTGGACGGGAAGTATCGGTGGTGGTACGATGGTGGCGTAGATGGTCCGAGGAACATTCCCACACGAGAAGACGTGGAACCGGGAGTCACAGACGGACTGATGAGCGGATCGATCGACGCATACGAAGAGTGGCGTTGTCAAGCAGAACATCCACTGCGACGCAAATTCGAGCTGCCGGTGCATCTGAGGTGACTGTTCGAACAATCCGCAACCGTCTACTGGATGCAGGACTACGTGCATGTGTGCCACTGGCATGTGTACCTCTGATTCCAGCCCACCGTCAGGAACGGCTGCAGTGGTGCCGCCAACGTCTGCACTGAAGAACGCAATGGCGATCTGTCGTGTTCAGCGATGAAAACATATTCTGGTTGGGAGCCTCCGATGGCCGTATGCGTATTCGCAGACGCACAGGGGAGTGTCTCCACCAATCTTGCATCCGCCAGCGACACACAGGGCTTACACCTGGTCTCCTGGTGTGGGGAGCGATCAGCTATCACTCCCGTAGACAACTAGTGTTTGTACCGGGTAAGTTAAACAGCACCTCCTACATCAACAACATCATTCAGCCCGTCGTTGTGCCATTTGTAAGGTCGGTCCATCGTGGTGTTTTCCAGCAAGATAACGCACGCCCACACACGGCACGTGCAACGCAACATGCACTTCAGGGTGTGCGACAACTTCCATGGCTTGCACGCTCACCGGATTTTCCCCCCATTGAGCACGTGTGAGATTTTATGGGACAACGACTTATCCGGTCTCCACGGCCAGCCACGACCATCTCCGATTTACGCGTCCAGGTTGAGGATGCTTGGAACTCGATACCCCAAACTTACATCCAACATCTGTACGACAGACTCCATGCCAGAATTGCACAGTGTGACGCAGTTCATGGCGGTTCAAATTCGTACTAACCATGTTACATGGAAATGTTATTTTTCAGTTTACCAGCAAGTACTGCTGTATTTTGCCATAATGTTTTGATCACGTTATCATCCTCTGTATTCCGTTATTATGCTGTATAAATTTCGTTGGTATCAGACGTCTCCTTCTTGGTGTTCTTTTTTCACTTTCCGCCAGTGTATATATATATATATACATTATAATTCAAAGCAGATTTGTTCGGGTCGGGTCCAATTATGTTATGTTCGGGTCCGTGTCCGGGTCTAAAATGCTTAACCCGTTTCCAACCCTGGTCGAGACAATATAACAAAGATTATTAAAAAAACACTGTTCTTGATTTGAAGAAAATTTATTGAATCATGTGCGAGTAGATTTACGGCAAATAAATTGGAAGAATCTAGAAAAACGAATAAATTAGGTTTCAAAAGTTGTTTGTAAATAGTATATTTCATTGTATTAAAATTCGAAAAATTTAGGACACAAGGATCATCTACATATCGGCGATGTAGATATTTTCAGCAAAAAATAATTAGTCTTTCGTTCCACACAGGAGAAGAAAAAACGCCTACATCACGAAAAGTAAGACAACCATGAATAATTTGGCTAATTAGAATTCATTCTTTAATAAAATAAATTTCACACATGTGTAGATAATTTCTCTCTTTGCTCCTTCCTTTATCGGTAAAACGAAAATCGCCTGGCCTGAATGGAAGTGAAATAAGGTTCCCCCACAATTGAATAAGTGAGGAGCATCTGCTACATAAGACACACATGCACGTACGCATTTGCACAGCGAAACTCTTCTCAAAAAGTGAGACAGATGCATTCTGGATATTGTTTCGACTTGACGTGATTCCGACTTCTTGGCTAGTTGAGCAGAATTATTCTGATGTGTAAACATCCATTTCTCCGCACGTTTTCAATCGCAAAAGAAACAAAGAAAAAAAAAAGAAGACTAATATCGGGAGTGTATTTCTTCTACTTGTTTCCCGGTTTGACGATGAATGGATTCCATCCACCATTTTTCAGGATTTTTTGTAGATTAACGGAAAAGCATTACAATTTAAAACCTCTGTGAGTGTGGAAATTGCGTTGAAAAAATATTGAATTAGTATGTTGTTAGGTGTTCTGAAAACACCATTATGGCAGTGGAAACATTTTGCGTTTCCTTGCAATTAAACGTTTAAATTTTTCCATTCACAGTTTATGCACAACCTTGAATTTGATTTTGCGTTTCCTTGCAGTTCAACATTAAAATTTTTCCATTCACAGTTTATGCACAACCTTGAATTTGATTTTGCATTTCCTTGCTGTTAAACATTAAAATTTTTCCATCCACAGTTTATGCACAAACTTGAATTTGATCTTGCCTTTCCTTGCAGTTAAACATTAAAAAATTTTTTTGTCCACAGTTTATGCACAATCTTGAATTTTGCTCACCAGCACAATCTCTTGTTGCTCTGGCTCCGGAGTATTTGAGCATGCGCAGTTAACAAATCTACTTGGAGAGTCGGAGCACGGCATGCATGGAAGCACACTTCCACTATTTCCATTCTTGTTTTTTTTTTTATCGGGAAGAAACGGAATAACTCTGTCTAGCGTTAGTTACTAGATTATTTTAGTGTTATTCTTCTGTTTTATCAATGGAACAGTGACAATTTAGTATCCTAATATGCACTCATGTCCAAAAATTAAGGGCCACTTATATTTTCATATCATACTTTTATTCCAACAGAATGTGGATGAAAATATTTTAATGCGGAGTAAACAAAGATGAAAAGAACATATACAAGAGTTGTCCCAAATCAACTGTGAATGTTTTTATAAGAAATATATGCGTACCATAGTATCACGGAAGTGGTCATCTTTTTTCGAAATACTGTTCATTGCATCGAATACAGGTGTCCTGACATTCCTCTTACTTTCTGAATGGCTTTTGTAATTCTGAAATGCTGTTGAAGCATTCCTACGCAGCTGTAATAAGTTGTTGATCAGTCTCAAACTGTCTTTCCCGTAATGTCTCTTTTAAAATGGGGAACAACCAGAAGTCACATGGTGACAAGTTTGGACTATTGCAAGTTGGGGCATCGACTTAATATTTATTTTCTCCGAATAAGAAACGACAGAACTAGCCATGTGGCTGAACAAACTCATTTCATGTCCAAATACTCACTTAAAATTATGTTAAATGACGATTTTGAAATGTGAACCATATCTTCGATATCTTTAGTTAATATACGTATACACCGATTATTATTATTATTTTTTAAATGGAGGTTTAAATTTTTATAAAATGATTTATTGGACCTGGTGGTACAGAGACATAGCAAACAGGCAGACGTAAACAGGATACAGATATTTCACATCAACAAGTACATATCAAACATGTTTTTACAATATGCTAAATGACCAATGTACACAGAGAGCCAGTGTTGGACTAGTAAACATTGAGAACCAGTGCCGAAAGACAAACACAAACATCCATGCCTCACCGGGATTCGAACCCGGACTCCTTTCGGACGAATGATCGAAAGCCATTGCTTAGACCACTGCGCCACCGAGGCGGCTGCACCGATGAGTCCACTTACCTAATAAGCTGTAGGACCCCCGTTAGCCCGCAAAACAGCGCCCACTCGGCGAGGCATCGATTCGATGAGGTGGCGATAGGTATTCTGGGGTATCTGGCACCATAATGTCAACAGCAGGTCCTCCAGTTCCAGTACATTTCGGGGTGGTGGAGATTTAGCGCGAACTCCGTTTTTCCAAGTCGAATCACAAATGTTCGATTGGGTTCATATCAGGTGAATTTGGGGGACAATGCATTAATAGAGAGTCACAGCATATTCCTCGAACCACTTCTGGACGATTCTGGCGGTGTTGCATGGTGCATTATCCTGTTGGTAATGGCCATCACCAGCAGGGAACACAATTGCCATGAATGGGTGAACTTGGTCCGTAACGATGTTCTGGTACTTGACAGCTGTCAGGAAATGCGTTATTGGGACAATGGAGTCTAAAGTGTCCCCCAAAAAACCCCATCGCCCACAGCATAACACCGCCACAGCCGGCCTGTTTCCGCCTAACAGTGCATCCAGGTGCCACATCCTCCGTTGGTAATCCGCGTGCCCGCGCTTGGCCGCCTTTGTGATTCACCAGGAATCTTGATTCGCCAGACCAGGCCACTTTCTTCCAATCATCCACGGTCCAATCTCGATGATCTTGGAGGCCAATTTCATGCGTTGTTGGCGACGATGTGCAGTGAGCATTGGGACCCTGCTGGGTCTTCGGCTACGCAGGCCCATGCGCAAAAGGCTGCGATGAACTGTGTGCTGTGACACATTGCCCTGATCACCACTGTTGTAGCTGTGGGTGATTTGTTGCACTGTGTACCTGCCGTCGCCGCTGCGAACATTGCGCAACAGTCTCCGCTCCGCTCCGGCATCTATGAGCTGCGGATGACACACTTCTAGACGACAGTTTGTAATTTGGCCATCTGTGTACAACGTTTGATACGTATTCACTACAGCGGCGCATGAACAGCCCACAAGCCAAGCCATTTCCGAGATCAGGCGCCGTGCCATCGTAATTTGTCCTTTATCAAACTCAGATAAATCAGCAGCTTTTCCCATTCAGACTCCGAACACCCTACTAACCGAAAGCTGATCCTCGGGTTGTGTATATACTGCTCTGTGAACTTCACTTGCTCCACCATTTGGTCTTTAGGCAAGCTCATTTCTCTAGGCTGGGGGTGGTCATAATGTAACGGCTCATCCATGTAGGTGTGTACCTTTCCGTGTAATAACACCTATTGTATTTTTGTTTACCTCTGTTAAACTAGTTGAAGGACTCACGACCATCCGTAAATTCTGTATGCCATTTATATTTTTTTGATTTTCCTGATTATGTATCTTTATATGCTTCTTGTATAATAGGGAAAGCCTCTCCGGCAGACTTCTTAAGTCGACAGCAAAATTTAATGGCCCATTTTCCCCCCTTCTTTCACATCCATGTTTTCGAAAAATCACAGCGCGAAAACACTTGTTAGGGGTTCACGAAACGACACTTATTAAACTGCGCACTACCGACGTGATAAACAGGTGTGGCCGGTTGCTATGGTTACAAACACGACTACCGTTTTTTCGGGACTCGCGCCAAGTCCAACGCAGTACTGCACATTTTTGTTTTAAAAACAATTCCCAGTTGTTTTGGGACAAGCTAAGCACTGAATTTGTACTTATTGATACAGAATATTGCTAAAAGAACAAAACATGCCATTTTCTGGCATTGGCTCACACGTTTCCTCGTAGCGTAAGAAAGAGCTGACCGAACCAGATCTGGATGGCGTAGTGGTCCAAGGCGCTGGCTTATGATCATTCGCCCTGGTTGGTTTCGGGTGAGGCATGGAAGTTTGTCTTTTGGCACTGGCTCTCAATATATTACTTCACAATGTGTTCCATGAACAACACTGTCTATATCTGTGTACATTAATCATTTGACATGCTGTCAACTATGTATGATTTGTACTTGTTGCTGTGTAATTTATGTCTCCAGTATATGTCTGTTTGTATATCATTGTAGTACCACCAGGTCCAATAAATCATTCTTTTAAACCTTCAACCAAACCAAAAAAAAAAAAAAAAAAGAACCCGACCTGATTCACGGTGCGCTATGAATCTTGTTGAATACAAAGCGCTGGTGCCATTCGGTAATGGAAGAACCTGTGCACGAGGCTTCTTTCGATATTTTCGTTTAAAATTCCACTGTACGACAGTCGTAGAATAGCTTTCGTTCTACCACAAAACTCTTGATGCACGCTTGCTGCCAGTGAAGTCTAACACTTTTGGATTTCCCCTTGCACTAGTGCCACTTGCGTAATGTTCTAATACAAGCAACTTTGAAATCCACCGGAAGACGCAGCGAAGTCTCGCAGCGCAGTTATCTGACATAGCCGGCAGCTTCATTCTCTGACGACCGTCGACTCAAGGACTCCTAGGGGTCTATCTACAAATTGCATTTGCGAGCCTAAAGCTCACATATATATTTTTTATGCAATTCAGAAAAATGGGTATTATGCTTGTAGCAGGGAAACGAAAGCGAGCCCAAATGAGAAAGCCAAGGGGTCAAATGAGCTGACACAAATGGCTATCAAACCAAGAGGTGTCAAATAATCTGACACAAAGGGCTATCAAACCAAGGGTGTCACAAAGTGTTATCAAACGAAGGGGGCCAAATGAGCTGACACAAAGTGCTATTAAACCAAGAGCGTTACATGAGGTGACACAAAGTGCTATTAAACCAAGAGGGTCAAATGAGGTGACACAAAGTGCTGTCTAACTAAGGGGTTCAAATGAGCTGATACAAAGGGCTATCAAACCACGCGGGTCAAAGGAGCTGACACAAAGGGCTATCAAATCAAGGGGGTCAAATGAGCTGCCATAAAAGGGCATCAAACCAAGGGGGTCAAATGAGCTGACACAAAGGACTATCAAACCAAGGGGGTCAAAGAGCTGTCAGGAAGGGCTATCAAACCAAGGGTGTCAAATAATCTGACACAAACGACTATCAAACCAAGGGGGTCAAATGAGCTGACACAAAGGGCTAACAA
The DNA here is from genome assembly GCA_039090855.1 of Macrothele yani. Classification (NCBI taxonomy): domain Eukaryota; kingdom Metazoa; phylum Arthropoda; class Arachnida; order Araneae; family Macrothelidae; genus Macrothele; species Macrothele yani. Next base: position 15,760,461 of record CM076990.1, on the reverse strand, counting down.
ATCAAGGGGGTCAAATGAGCTGACACAAAGGACTATCAAACCAAGGAGATCAAATGTACTGACACAAAGGACTATAAAACCAAGGGGGTCAAAAAGCTGACACAAAGTACTATCAAACCAAGGGGGTCAAGTGAGCTGACACAAAGGACTATCAAACCTAGAAAGTCAAATGAACTAACACAAAGGGCTATCAAACCAAGGGGGTTCAAATGAGCTGACACAAAAGGCTATCAAACCAATGGGGTCGAAGGAGTTGACACAAAGGGCTATCAAACCAAGAGGGGTCAAATGAGCTGATACAAAGGGTTATCAAACCAAGGATGTCACAAAATGCTATAAAACAAAGAGGGTCAAATGAGCTGGCAAAAAGTACTAGCAAACCAAGACGGTCAAATGAGGTGACACAAAGTGCTATCAAACCAAGGGGTGCCAAATGAGCTGACAAAAAGGGCTATCAAATCAAGAGGGTCAAATGAGGTGTCACAAAGTGCTATCAAATCAAGGGGTCAAATCAGCTGACAAAAAGTGCTATCAAACCCATGGGGTCAAATGAGCTGACACAACGGACTATCAAACCAAGGGGGTGAAATGAGCTGACACAAAGGGTTATCAAACCCAGGGGGTGAAATGAGCTGACACAAAGGACTATGAAACCAAGGGGGTCAAAGGAGCTGACACAAAGGGCTATCAAACCAATGGGGTCGAAAGAGTTGACAGAAAGGGCTATCAAACCAAGGGGGATAAACGAGCTGACACAAAGGACTATCAAACCAAGGGGGTCAAATGAGCTAACACAAATGACTATCAAATCAAGGGATCAAATGAGCTAACACAAAGGGATATGAAACCAAGAGAGGTCACATGAGCGGACACAAAAGGCTATCAAACCAAGGGTGTCACAAAGTGTTGTCAAACCAAGGGGATCAAATGAGGTGACACAAAGTGCTACCAAACCAAGGGGAGTCAAATGAGCTGACACAAAGAGCTATCAAACCAAGGGGGTCAAATGAGCTGAAACAAATGATTATCAAACCAAGGGGATCAAAGAGCTGACACAATGGACTATCAAACCAAGCGTGTCGCAAAGTGTTATCCAGCCAAGGGGGTCAAATGAGCTGACAAAAAAGGCTATCAAATCCAGAGGGTCAAATGGGGTAACACAAAGGGCTATCAAACCAAGAGGGGTCAAATGAGCTGACACAAAGGGCTATCAAACCAAGAGGGTGTGACGTACATTCTAAATTAACTTTCCTTTTTTGTTTCTTTCCCTATGTAAATCTTGAGTTTATTCTGTTATACTTCACTCTTAACGAGATATCTTTTCTCCCAAACGAATACTGTTGGCAACATAATTGAGGTTGAATGAACATGACGTATGCCTGAATTGATAAGAACGAGAGATAAAAGCGACGACTAATCTGTTGCTTGAGGAGGTTGCTGAAGAGCGATTATTGCGAGCGTTGAAAGAGTTCGTTGTGAAGCGAGCGTTGTGTTAAGAGCTGTGAAGCTGTGTGGTGTGTTTAAATATTGATATCGTTCTATTATGGACGTGCTACAACCTTGAATAAAGCATCTTTTCCGTAAGTTTGACTTCTGTTGTTTACATGTTTCGTCTGGCCGTTAAAGTTTCTTTCATTTAGGAACTATTTCTTAGTATGTTGATGTTTTAAATTAACGTAGAAGTATAAAAAGACTTCTACGTCATAAGAGGTCAAATGAGCTGACACAAAGGGCTATCAAACCAAGGGTGTCACAAAGTGCTACAAACCAAGGGGGACCAAATGAGCTGACACAAAGTGCTATGAAACCAAGAGGGTCAAATGAGGTGTCACAAAGTGGTATCAAGCGGTCAAATGAGCAGAAAAAAGTGCTATCAAACCAAGAGGGTCAAATGAGGTGGCACAAAGTGCTATCAAACCGAGGGAGACAAATGAGCTGACAGAAAGGACTATCAAACTAAGGGGGTTAAATGAGCTGACACAAAGGACTATCAAACCAAGGAGGTAAAACGAGCTGACACAAAGGACTATCAAACCAAGGTGGCCAAATGTGCTGACACAAAGGGCGATCAAACCAAGAGTGTCACAAATGGCGATCAAACCAAGAATGTCACAAAGTGCTATCAAACCAAAGGGGTCAAATGATCTGACAAAAAGTGCCATCAAACCAAGAACATCAAATGAGCTGACACAAAGGATTATGAAACCATGGAGAGTCAAATGAGCTGAGACAAAGGGCTATTAAACCAAGGGGGTCAAATGAGTTGACACAAAGGGCTATCAAATCAAGGGGGTCAAATGAGCTGACACAAAGGGGTATCTCCAGAACTAATGAAGATACAGAAACGTAATACCATTTGTTTTAAAGCTTAAGACAAGAGCTGTCTGCTGTATATTGTCGGACTGGGCCATGGGCTAATAAAAAAAGTTATTAAATGTTATTTTGCTGAGAGCAGGTAGAAAAATGAGGTAACCGCAGAGAAAATAAAGCTAGTTTTCAACTTCAAGTTTTCGTAATCAGCATGCAAGCATTTTATGGTACACGCTGCCTTCGGCATTACTGTATTGTATCTATTTGTGTTATGTTTAAAATAGAAAACTGGTTCCAATCCTGGCTGTGTTTCCTAGGTTAGGGGTGCGCAACCTTTGGGCCAGGAACCTTTTTGGGGTCGCCATTTCCCTCTTTTTTTCCTCTTTTTTTTTATAGAAAATAGAATGGTTACCAAAATAATACGATTAGAGATAATTATAATGTGCAATCTTTGTAATCCTGAGCAATCTCAAATACTCTCGCGGACTGTCTCGGTGGAAAGGTGACATGCGCGCATCATCAAAAACGCGGTACGTCCTGCGCAATTACCAGCTTTTGCTCTCACCACGCCAGCTTTGCTCTCACCACGATCAAGACCAAACACCGTTCTAAAATGTCCGTAGTAGGACATTACCCAATATCCTTTACATCCTCTTTCAAAGTCGCTGAAATCACAAGTCTTTCTCATATTGCCGCTATCAGTGGATTGTACACGTCTGAATCCTTCGTAGTGAGCTACACTATATAGACAAAAGTCACCGGACACCCCTTCAAAAGCAAATAAACGGATCCCAGGCGTTGTTAAGATGCGCGGTACAGCTACAAACGGTTTAAAAACAAGCCTGCAGCTAACCGCGATCATATCGCACTGTGAGGTTGAGTGAAAATGTCCTGAGGGGAGAGAACTGACTTTGAGAAAGGAAAGATTGTTGGCTGTTATATATGTATTAGTGGGTTGTCCATAAGAGAAACCGAGAGGTGTTTAAACATACCCAAGTCAACTGTTTTGGATGTATTGAATAAGTGGAAGACACATGGCATGACTGCAGCAGCAAAGCCCACCGGTAGACCAAAGAAAACCAGTGATAGAGGACGTCGAAGCCTCAGGAGAGTCGTTACAGCTAATCGACGGAGTACTGCACAAGACCTCAGTTCACAGGTGAGTAAAAAATGCTGGAACCTCGGTATGTACACGTACCATTCGCAGAGAACTTCATTCCGGTTACCGTGCTCGTGCAGCTGCTCATAAGCATTTCATCTCTACTCGGAATGCTACTCGTCGTTTAGCATAGTGTAAAGAACATTTATCGCGGACCGTAGATTAATGGAAACGGGTCCTATGGATTGAAGAATCAAGATAAACGATCCATCAGTCTGATGGCCGGATGTGGGTATGGGGAAACGCTATTTACCACAGTGTACTGTTCCTACGGTCAAGTTTGGAGCTGGCAGTGTACTCGTATGGGATGTTTTTCGTGGTATGGTCTCGGTTCATTGGTTATCGTGGACAAACCTGTTAACCAACATGTCTGCCTTGATATTCTGGACAATTATGCCCTACCAACTCTGTGGCAATACTATGGAACCGAGCCTTGTTGGTGCCAGCAGGATAATGCACCAAGTGCCGCATAAGAAGTTTGGAACCAAGGCCTACTACTAAGTAACAGTTAGCGGCAGCATTATGTGCTGAATGGAAGCGCATACCTATCACTGTGTTCCAAAACCTTGTCGAAAGCATGTCTCAAAGGGTGATTGCATGCATTAAGGCCGAAGGTGGACCAACACCTTACTAATGTATATCAATAAATGCTATGTTGTGTTTCTTTTTAGGTGTCCGGTGACTTTTGTCAATATAGTGTATTTATAAAGCCATTTCAATACTTCAGCGTATATTCTACATCAAAATACTGCCTGTCCTGCCCTATGGCGGAGGACATTTATTAAGCATTAATTTTGCGATGAAAACATCTAATCTAAAAACATTAGGATTTCCTTTGTTTGAACGTTTGACACTTAGGTGCCGCACACTGTTAAAGAAATTTCTAAAATTCATGAGCCACTTTCAGTGACCTCTTTCGTGAATACGCGAATCATATTTCTGATACAAACTTTTCAGTGAAATGACAGAAAGAAACCCGAAGCTCACGGATTTTCCGTACGTCAGGAAAATTCTGAATTTTCAAAACCCTTCCCGCAGTTCCTTTTGTATGTTAACTGAAGAACTCTGTTCTAACTTTTTCCGTATCTGTTTCACGAGAAAATTCCGGTAATAGGAGCGATTTGTGGGAATACTTGAGGTTTAACTAAAATCTCTGCCTTATGTGTCGAATGGTAAAACATCTTTATATATTTTCTTCGCAAATAATGTTTTCCCCAAATATGAAAATTTCCACATCGATAAAACTAACTTTAAGTTATAGCATGGGATACTTAATACTTGCTAAAACATAACCACAATTATATTAAAAATCAATCATTTTTCTTTGAGTAACGTTCAGACCTGTTAATAGATGGCGCGACCTGTACACTGATGACGTCAGTAGACAAACAAATGCTGGATGGCTGTTATGTTTTAGCAAGTATTAAGTATCCCATGCTATAACGTAAAGTAAGTTTTATCGATGTGCAAGTTTTCATCCTTGAGAATACATTAATTGCGAAGAAAATATGTAAAGAACTTTTACCATTGGAAACATAAGGCAGAGATTTTAGGCGGAACCACCTTAACTGTTAAGTTTCAATCGTCTGTCGAGGGATCTGATTTTGACGTCCAATAGCGTGATCGAATATTGTGGATATTATTTCGCACGTATTTTGGTTGCTGTGGCACAGGATATTTCTTCTCCTCTCCCCCATTTTGTGCGCCAGCTTTTATACTAATATATTGTGTTACTGTAAGAAACCGGGTACTTAAATTATTGCACAGGTGATTGTACGATGCCTACGTATCAGTCTTTGTATCCTTTTAGATAAAAGCTATTGCAGTTGTTAAGTGTAAATTTTATATTTAGGAGTTTGGTGAAATAATACTATAAAACAACACATTTAACCTTTTCTTAAAGATAACTGAAAGTCATTGTCAGTTTTAAAAGATCTCAAGTTCCAAAGCATTATGTTGCTTTCAAAAATCACGATGGAAAAAATACTTAATTTGTGACAAGTCCTCATACAGAAAAAACAAAATTATTACAAATCTATTGAAAAAAAATACAGGTAGGCTCAGTCCTGATTGAGCAATCAGTTTGGAACGTAGGACTACGACTTGCAGATCGGAGAGTTGAAATGAGCTAGTCGAGTATGGTTTCAAAGCGTTTATTTAATTTGTTATAGCCAACAGGCTATGATATGAAAAGCAGATTACATCATTTATATAAAATAATGCTGGATAGTATGATCCAGGAACTTGCTGACAAGAGTAAAGAAGTGGGATTAAAAATGAACTTTCAGAAGACAAAAGTGATGTTCAATGCTTTTACAAGAAATGAAGATTTATCGATTGATGGAGAAAAGCTGGAGATAATAGACACGTACGCTTATCTTGGACAGCAGATATCAAGTGAGGGTCACATTGATGAAGAAATTAATCGGCGTACAAAACTTGCCTGGAGAGCTTTTGGAAGAAACAGCATAATTTTGAAGAGCAATATGCCATTATGTTTTAAAAGAAAAGTGTTTGATCAATGCATCCTTCCAGTGCTTACGTATGGTGCAGACCTTAACTAAAAAAGACATACGAAGACTGCAGACAACTCAAAGACTCATGGGGAGATGCATGCTTGGTATAACCAGGAGAGATAAGAAGAGGAACTTGTTTGATAAGACAAATGACAGGAGTGGACGACATGATAACCAGAGTAAAATCACTGAAATGGCAATGGGCTGGATATGTTACCAGCAGAACGGACCAGCGATGGACAACCAAAATTTTAGATTGGATTCCAAGGGACAGGAAAAGACCCAGAAGAAGACCACGTGGGAGATGGGTGGATGAAATTCGAAAGTATGCTGGAGTGACATGGAGGAGACTGGCACAAGACAGACCGTTGTGGAGGAAACTTGGGGAGACCTTCGTCCAGCAGTGGATTGATAATGTTGACAATGATGATGATTATGATATTGTGAACACAAAGCAGATCGATACACGAGTTACCCAACATGGTGCTCTGTCTTCTTGGATTTCTTGCGCTCCTCGTCGCTTGCTCTTGCCTCTTTTTTAGATTTTCTCTACTTTTGTTTGCGTTCATTCTGCGAACTCCGTGGCATTGTCGAAATTGGTAACCCGTTCACACGGAAACAATTTTTTTAAAATTTAGTTTAAACCACTGTTTTTTTTTTTTTTTTTTTTTTATGTTTGAATAGATCTCGCCGAGAGCTATAAAACGATACCACACACAGTCGTTTGGCACTCACGGCTGTCCAGATAAACCGCGATACTGTCAAAAGTGTTCACCGGTTTACAAGAAACAAGAAAACAATTTTTTAAATGTTGAGTTTTCAGCTGCGTTTCCGAAAATGTTAACCCGTTTACACAAAAACAATTAAAATTTTTTTTAGGTCAAACCACTGCGAAATGTTCTTCATTTATTTGAATATATCTATATATCTCATCGAGAGCTTTAAAACAGTACCACGCACAGCTATGTGGCTCACACGGTTGCGGGGATAGACTGAGTCAAAAGCGGCGGCACCCCCAGAAATATTGCACCATCTTCCCAGGAAGCGAGGGGAGTGTCGCGCGTACTTTGTATTGCCCAGTTCGCGAATTGGACTCCATACAGTTTACGAATATGCTAACACGATTAGTATGTGGCACGTATTATTAACGCTATAATGATTTCAATTTTTGCCACAGGTGGTCTGCCGTAAGTAGTTAAATATTCTTTACCGATTGATTTTTTGTCGCATGATAAACAAGCAGAACGAATTCTAAAAATTCAAGATTATCCGGGGAGTTAGAGGTAGTGTTACGTTAAAATAATAAGCTCCAAGAGAAAATAAAATAACTATATCACTTGCATTAATGACAGAAAAAAATCGTCATGGCGCAATTAGTTTTATCATGAACGTGAGTTAGATTTTCGAGTCTTTCTCTCAGTAGTTAAGACGCACTTTATCTGTTGAATCAACCCAAACGACGTCGGTTCGGTCTCACCACCGGGAAAGGATTAGCTGGTGTGAGGGCTAAAAAATTAAGCGTCTGCGTAAAATTTCTGTATAGATAAGAAAAAACCTGAACCGGACTTTCTTGAAATAAACGGAATTTCTGACTACAGAAAATCTGTGAAAATACGAAAGTTAAAAAAACCAAAAAAAAAAAAAAAAAAAAAAAACCGGTGCTTTTATTAAAACGGAAATTTCGTTAATAGACGGTCACCTACCGGCGCCGCCCCGGTCTAAGCCGTGGCTACTGACCATTTGTCCGAGATGGGTCCGGGTTCGAATCCCGTTGAGGCATGGAAATTGCGTTTGTCTTACGGCTCTGGTTCTCTCCCTTCCCTGGAACCAGTGGCCCTAAATTAGGGACGGGCGGCTGCTTATAGTCCATTGAGTTGTTCACGTTGGTCGTTAAACTCCCAATCAAAAAGAACAACTTCCGGCAACGTTGCTTGCACATTTTTTTCAAAAATGTTCCGTGAATTCACACCACTTATTTTTTTACATTGCAGTGCAACGAGCCCTTGCCTGTTTTGATTGCCAAATCCCTGCTTCAACCAATATAATTTTTTTTTATTGTTGTGAAGTTCATGAAACACACTTTCACATTTGGACATCACAAACAAAAAGAATTCCTGGTTATTATAAAATTACACAACGTATTTTATTTCAACGTCTTTATCGACGGGCTTTTACATAGTATTTTATAAATTTGTAATGCATTGAATTGCATCATAAATAAAAAAACAGAAAACCCTTCTTGTTTTTTGCCTGGCATTCGAGTAGTTAATTGCACTTCATGTTATTAAATATTCTTTACTGATTTTTTTTCGCATGATAAAAAAGCAGAACAAATTAACAAATTCTAAAAATTCAAGATTTCTGAATAAATTATGTTTGCTACAGGACTTTTAAAGATATTTTTTCTAAATTGTCTTTTCTTTGGAACAACCTTTAAATGTCAAAGCATGATGAAGTAATATATTGTTGGCATTGCATTTTTTATGACCTTACAAGCAGATAAACTTTTCCTCTGGTGAATTTTTAAGATCTCTGGCGGGATTCGGCGTAGGAACTCCTAAGGTACTGAGTCTGAATGTTTCATGACATCATACGACTTATTTTTCTCTCAAACAACAGGGGATACGTTTTTTCATACACACTCATGTAATAATATATTTAAAACTTACAAAGAGATTTCGTGTTCACCTTTTCCCTAAATTTCGTATTCTTAAGACTTACGAAAATGACTGTTTACTGGAAAAAGGCATTGAACACTGTTAGTTGCTATTCTACGGAAACTCTGTTAATATAATTATGTGGTTAGTATGCATTCCGTGGAAACTTTGTCAATGTAATTATTCTGCCATCGTGGCTGTATGCATTTAGAATTTTTCATTTTGAGAGAATTTTGCTGTATGTGTGTGTGCGTCATAATTTCTGAAAAATCCGAGGTCATGAAATATACACTGGCGGAAAGTGAAAAAAGAACACCAAGAAGGAATTGGCGGACAATCATGAAATTTACATATGTTAATGGGGTCGAGTTTACGTAGGTGCGATGTTAATTTCGGGACCAACCGGTGAGCGCTTACGCCACAGCACGGCATAATATGCAAATTATCGTCGATGGTATTAAAGGAGTACGGCGAAGTGAATGTAATCAGTCGTCGGCGTACGGACACGTAGGAAGACCCTGCAGAAGCTGCAATGCCTGGACATGGAAGACGTGTACGATTTCAGCAGTTATCGGACTTTGAGAGAGGTCGTCTAGTCGGACTCCGCGAGGCCGGATGCTCGTATCGTCGTATTACGGAGCGAATTGGACGGGAAGTATCGGTGGTGGTACGATGGTGGCGTAGATGGTCCGAGGAACATTCCCACACGAGAAGACGTGGAACCGGGAGTCACAGATGGACTGATGAGCGGAACGATCGACGCATAAGAAGAGCGGCGTTGTCAAGCAGAACATCAACTGCGACGCAAATCAGAGCTGCCGTTGCACCTGGGGTGGCTGTGCGAACAATCCGCAACCGTCTACTGGATGCAGGACTAGGTGTACGTGTGCCTCTAGCATGTGTACCTCTGACTCCAGCCCACGGTCAGGAACGGCTGCAGTGGTGTCGCCAACGTCTGCACTGGAGAACGCATTGGCGATCTTTCGTGTTCAGCGCTGAAAGCAGATTCAGCTTGGGATCCTCCGATGGCCATATGCGTGTTCGCAGACGCACAGGGGAGCGTCTTCACCCTTCTTGCATTCGCCAGCGACACACAGGGCCTACACCTGGTCTCCTGGTGTGGGGAGCGATCAGCTATCACTCCCGTACACAGCTAGTGTTTGTACCGGGTACGTTAAACAGCACCTCCTACATCAACAACATCATTCATCCCGCTGTTGTGCCATATGTAAGGTCGGTCCATCGTGGTGTTTTCCAGCAAGATAACGCACGCTCACACACGGCACGTTCAACGCAACATGCACTTCAGGGTGGGAGACAACTTCCATGGCCTGCACGTTCACCGGATTTGTCCCCCATTGAGCACGTGTGGGATTTTATGGGACAACGACTTATCCGGTCTCCACGGCCAGACACAACCATCCCCGATTTACGCGTCCAGGTTGAGGATGCTTGGAACTCAATACCCCAAACTTACATCCAACATCTGTACGATAGACTCCATGCCAGAATTGCACAGTGTGACGCAGTTCATGGCGGTTCAACCTCGTACTAACCATGTTACATGGAAATGTTATTTTTCAGTTTACCAGCAAATACAGCTGTATTTGGCCATAATGTTTTGATCACGTTCTCCTCTGTATTCCGTTATTATGCTGTATAAATTTCGTTGGCATCAGACGTCTCCTTCTTGATGTTCTTTTTTCACTTTCCGCCAGTGTATATTGAAGGAAAATTTAAGGCGTCTTTGCCAGAAAGTGAAACATTTAGTTTCATATGCTCAAATATGTTTATTTCAAGCAATATGTTTCTACTCCTAAATATTCGTGCCTGGGGAAGTAAAAGATATTTTACACTAAAGAGCAATTGAATTAGAGATACCTGTCTAGTAACGTGTAGCACCACCTTTCGCCCTGATGACGGCGGCGATTCATCTCGGCATGTACTCGACAAGACACCGGAAGCGTTGGGAAGCCATGCGGATCCACGACTCCTGAACAAGCTCCCACAGTTCACGAAGATGTGATGGAGGGGGATCAGAGCCTCGAACATCTCTCTCGATGTCATCCCAGATGTGCTCGATGGGATTGAGGTCAGGTGACCTAGCTGGCCAAGGAAGCGAGGTCACGTCGGTGGAGTGTTCATCCAACTATTCGGATACAATTCGGGAGCGATGACACGGTGTATTCTCTTGTTGCAAGATGAGGTCCCCAGTGGGATGTTGAAGACGCACAAACGGGAGCAAATGGTCGTCCAGGATATCCCGGTAACGTTGACCTGTGAGGGGCGATGTCACACGTACCAGGGGTCCCATTTCAGTCCACGTAAACAGTCCCCAGATGAGAATGCCACCCCACCAGCTTGAAGAGTACCCTGCTGGCAAGAAGGATCCATCGCCTCATGTGGTTTGCGCCGTACTCGTATCCTGCCATACGCATGTACCAACGTGAATCTCGACTCATCAGTCCAGGCAACATTTTTCACATGTCTAGGGTCCAGTGGCGATGTTCCCGCGCCCATACTAATCTTTGCACCCTGTGATGTGCGGTCAGCAGCGGTACCCTCGTGGGACGATGGCTTCTGTACCCCATAGCGAAGAGATGGTTCTGGATGGTGTGGCTGCTTACACGTTTTTGCGCACCAGCGTTAAATTGCCGAGTGATTTCTTGCATTGTGGCCCGTCTATCCGCTGTTACAATGAGAGCTAGCAGACGATGACCCCGCTAATCCACACGCTGTTGTCCAAGGCAGTTGGCTCTTGCAGGGATGGTTTTACCGGATTCGATGAACTCACGGTGCACCCGTGACACAGTGACTCGTGAAAATCACAGTGCTTGCAATACTTCCGAGATGGAGTGACCCATTCGTCGGGTCCCGACAATTTGACCACGATGAAATGCGCTTAGATCCTTCGTCTTACCCATACTGCGCCGACTCTTACTGATTCCAGTCGCATCACTCCTTATATTGTCGGATCGCTGCATACGTCATGTCGTTTCCGTTTACAGGGCCGCCCACAACGCCACATTTGCATAACGCCAGCTGTCTCTAATTCAATTGCTCTTCAGTTTACAATCATTTGCAAAAGTTTAAGAGCACCTGTTAATTTATTGAAAATTAAGATTTTCAAAGAAACAACTAATTACTAGTCAGAGATATTTGAAAAAAAGACACCACAGATGAATGATGACACTGCATGTAGTCCTTTGCATGGAACACCATCATGAATATACACTGCTGGCCACCCAAAATGCAACACCAAGAAGGACACGAGATAGCAAAGCCAGATTTACTGAACACATAACAACAGATACAATGATGAAACGATTGAGCTTACAGGCCGTGCGACTTGCGGAACACGCAGACATCAATAGTTCGTGTGGTCCCCATGGCTGGCAATAATGACTGCTACACGCCGCGGCATCGCACGAAAGAGGCTTTTCATGTGGGCTTTGGGTATGTCGGTCCAGGCTGCTTCCACACGTTGCTACAGTTCATCAGGCGTAGCCGCGGTTTGTGCTTGCCAGGCCACTTGGTTGCCGATCAGCGACCAAACGTGTTCAATGGGCGATATATCGGGAGAACAAGCGGTTCACGGCAGCAGTGACACTTGGCGGGCCGTAAAGATTGTTGCACGATGCGTACCACGTGCGGACGGGCATTGTCCTGTTGAAATGTGGCCGTTGGCAGGTCCTGCAGGTAAGGGAGGACTACAGGCTCCAAAACCTCGGAGATGTAGCGGTGGCTGTTGAGTGTACCGGCGATGCGTACCAGAGGGGTGCGGGTGTCATATCCAATTGCGCCCCAAAGCATAACGAAAGGCGACAGACCGGTATGGCGATGCATAATGCAGGCGTCATACAGTCTCTCGCCACTGTGCCGCCACACGCGGATCCGACCATCGTGGTGTTGCAGGCAGAAGCGGGATTCGTCGGAGAAGACTATGTCGAGCCTTTCCGTAGTCCAGGTGCGGCGTTCAACGGCCCACTGCCGCCGCACCCGCCGGTGGTGTAACGTCAATGGTAATCGGAGCAACGAGCGCCGTGCGACAAGTCCCCGCTTCTGCAGACGACGTCGAACGGTACGTGCTGACACAGGTTGTTGCGCAATACACCCTAATTCCTGCGCTAATGTTCGTGATGTGGCGGTGCGAGCGGTCAATGCCCGCCGCACAACATGCCGGTCCTCTCGACCGGTGGTGTGCCGCGGCTGCGGCAATCGCTCACGTCGTTCCGTTGGTCCCTCCTGCACCCACCGAATCCATACTCGCCTCACTGTGGCTGGATGTCGTCCCACACGGGCGCCGATGTCTCGGTACGATAAACCGCTGTCGCGATAAGCCACTATTCGTCCTCTGTCGAACTCCGAAACGTGCTGGAATGACTGCCGTGTTCTGCGACGAGTTATCAGGAAGCTTCCCACGCACAGGTCCGGCAGCACAACACACTTCCACTACTTACACCCCGCCTTCTATGTACCCTTCTTATAGTGCTTCTCCGTGGCGTGCCGGGCGCACATGATTTGCATATGCCCTGCAATGGTAATCGTTTGCATGTTCTCTCGGTGCGACGCATGCTGCGAATTTCAGGCCAATCGGATGCTTCCTGTGTTGCATTTTCAGTGTTGCATTTTGGGTGGCCAGCAGTGTAGATTGTGCATCTGTGTACTTGCACAAGTGTTCACAGTTTCTCACGTAACATTTCCACATAAAGAGAACCAGTCATGATAGTTCCTGTAGGCAAAAAGGATAATGAAGCAGTACCTGATGCTGACATAGTATCCCATATCATCTGACTAGGCGGATGTCTCACGATGCTAACTGTGTATTTTTCATCAAACCTTTTGTCTTTTGGTAGTCGAACATGTGCTTCACGTGATTCAAATTGAAGGTCAGTTGATGCATCGGAAAAAAGAACATGGCTCCAAGATTCAGCAGTACACGATTGATAACGTTTCGCAAACTGGAGTCTCTTCTTTTTCATGACATAGGTTAGTCTGGGTTTATGCGCAGGTTTATAAGACTTTAATCCAAAATCTTTGCTAAGACGTCGTGAAAAAGTGTTGATACTAATATCAGACCCTTTCGAATGTAGAAAGGCATTTATTTTCTTGCACAAACTCCTCGGAGAACGCATAACTATTCGCCTTATGGTATTGTCATCACATGGGGTTGATTTTTTTGGACGTTCACTGCTCTTTCGGTCGCTAAGTTCACCTGTATCTCAATATTTCATGATCGTATTATAAAAAGCAGTCTTGCTTACATTCACCTTTCCGCTTATGCCACGTTCGGAGTATTCTTCGTGATGAAAAATAACTATTTGTGCCCTCTGAGAAACAGTTAATGACACTTTTTTGCCCATTTCTCGCTATATAGAAAATACGTACAAAGCCTCTCAGCATGAAAACCAGAAGCAAACTGACGCTCGCACGCTTCCCCCAACTCTATCAATAGCTGCCGCTGTATAACGATGCAACTGCAACACCGACAGGAAGTTGAGTAATTCAGACAGTACCGACAGGAAGTTGAGTAATTCAGACAGTACCGACAGGAGTTGAGTAATTCAGACAGTACCGACAGGAAGTTGAGTAATTCAGACAGTAGCTGGCGCAATCGGCAGAAATCTCCTGATACTCGTACTAACAGGTGGTCTCAAAATTTTGTAAATGACCATAATTATTTTTTTGGCAATAAATACTGGGGCCATCCGGAATGTAAGTACCGTTTGAAGATAAAACGAAAAAAAAAATATATTGATAACTGATTTTGGTACTTACGTATTAAACAGGGGCCCTCAGCAGAGACCGCTTTTGGCGCAAATCTAAGCACGGCAAGCACACGTACAAGAGTGAAACAGTTTAATATAAAGGAAAGAAACATATACTCCCTAAATGACACACACAACAGTTTTTTTTTTTGATTGGAGGTTTAACGACCACCGTGAGCAACTCAATGGGCTATAAGCAGTCGCCCGTCCCTAATTTAGGGTCACTGGTTCCAGGGAAGTGAGAGAGCCAGTGCCGTAAGACAAACACAACATCCATGCCTCACCGGGATTCGAACCCGGACCCCTTACGGACGAATGATCAGAGGCCAGCGCCTTAGACCACTGCGCCACCGGGACGGCCACACAACAGTTAAACAGTTCAATATAAAGAAAAGAAAATTTACTGCCTAACAACGCCAAATATACATACAAAAGTCAAACACTCTAAGTACTTTGCTCTTACAGCTTTTTACATTACACTACCAATATTGCCATTCTTAAACATACGCTGTCTTCGCAATATTCCTATACTCTGAGAAAACTCACTGCTTCTTCCTCAGTGTTAAGTAGATCCCAAATTTTCATCAAATTTCCACAAAATGGTGAAAGCTTACTTACTTAAATAGCATTATCAATTAACGATTGAAGCACACAGAATCTGAAACAAACTAGGAACGAGAAACATAGTATCCAATGAAGTTCTCACGGAAAAGGGAAACAAAGTATTCAATGAAATTCTCAGGACGATTGAAGCACACGAAACGCGAAACAAACTAAGCATGCCGCCCTGGGGGCGCAGTGGTCTAAGCGATGTTTTCTAATCATTCGTCCGAGATAGGTCCGGGTTTGAGTCCCGGTGAGGCGCGGATGTTGTGTTCATGTTACGGGACTGGTTCTCTCCCTTCCCTGGAACCAGTGGGCCTAAATTCGGGACGTGCGACTGCTTATAGCCCACTGAGTAGCTCACGGTGGTCGTTAAACTTCCAATCATTAAAAAAAAAAAAAAAACTAGGCACATGGAATGGGAACCAAAGTATCCAATGGAGTTCTCACGGGAACGGGGAAGAAAGTATCAAATGAAGTTCTCATGTGACGTCATGAGTTCATTACGAAGAACGGACCTAATAACCTTTGAGGGCGAACATAGCGAGTGAGATGGCCCGAAAACAACGGACCTTGCAGCATGATCATCGCGGGTGACATGGGCCTCTGTTTAATACGTAAGTACCCAAATCTTTAAAGTGCGATGAATTCTACGTACCTTAATCTACTTTTCAGCATACTGCTCATGGCTGTTAAGGCATTTGTCATATTTATCATGACTCAAGTTTCTGGATACCCTCCTCATACAAGTCTGCCGCTTGGATTTCGAGCCATCGCTCAGCTGTCATCTTCAGGTCACCGTCGAAGGAATGATATGTTTCCACTGCAGGGCCTGCTGTTTCGATTCAGGCGTGACGTGAGAGACTAAAGTCCCATCTCCCGTCACTATACGGCTTCCTCCTCGTACCATCCCCAAAATTCCAAAAAAGATCCCACGGGCTTCGTTTTGTGCTCTTCCGTCAACATCTTTGGCACAAATCGTGCACACACTTTTCAGTATTGAAACTTTTCTTTATTTCTAAAGGGAAATGTTCTGAAAGATCAGAATTGTGAAGCGTTTGCTCTCCCTAATCTTTTCATTCATTCTCTGCATCAAATCTTAAGTGACTAGAGCGTTCATGACTACTGCGCAATTCGTCATGAACGTTCTGTCGTCCTTCATTAAACATTCGAACCCACTTCCGCACCATTCCTCCACTCATTGCATTTTGTCCGTAAATTTCGCAAATCTGTCGATGAATCACACTTGATCCGACATTTCTCGCATTCAGAAACTTTTTCACAGACCGGACTTTGCAGTCGGCGGGACGTTCTATTAACTTACATTATCAATTTAACACAGAGATTACTAGCAAGTGACATCCATTTAACACAGAGATTACTAGCTGGTGACAACCAATTAACATTGAAATTGCTAGCAAGTGACAACTCATTAACACTGAGACTACTAGTAAGTGACAGCCAATTAACACTGAAATTGCTAGCAGGGGATCTCCATTCAACACAAAGATTACTAGCAACTGACATCCATTTTACACAGAGATTACTAGCTGGTGACAACCAATTAACACTGAAATTGCTAGCAAGTGACAACTAATTAACATTGATACTGCTGACAAGCAACAATTACTTAACACGGTGATTGCTAACAAATGACCGTCAATCAATCCTGAGACTGCTGACAAGTAATAGCCAATTAATACTGAAATTGATAGCAAGTGAGTTCAATATGAATAAGGCACCAATAAAGTCCATAATTACCACAGACTTGGAAAAAGAAATATTTCCGTGAAGTTCTTTCCACACTTTTTGCACGATGAGGAAAAACTCAGTCGGTTGAATGCCTACAAGGATATTGAGGAAAACGCTGACTGTGAATCTGTTTTTTTTATCAGCATTATCAGTAGGAAAGATAGTTGCAGCTTCCAGTATGTATGACGTATACTCTAAATTAACTTTAATTTTTATTTACTTTCTCTATGTAAATTTAAGTGCATTATCTCTTAACGTTTTCAATCTTAAAGTTATATCATCTCGCTCGCGGAATAATGTTAGTAACAATATTGAGGTTAGAGAGAACATGACGTATGCATGCTGACCGCTAAGAACGAGATATATACACTGCTGGCCACCCAAAATGCAACACAAAGAAGGAAGCATCTGATTGGCCTGAAATTCGCAGCATGCGTCGCCCGCGAGAGGACATGCAAACGATTAGTATTGCAGGGCATATGCAAATCATGTGCGCCCGGCACGCCACCGTGAAGCACTATAAGAAGGGTGCACAGAAGGCGGGGTATAAGTAGTGGAAGTGTGTTGTGCTGCCGTACCTGTGCGTGGGAAGCTTCCTGATGCCTCGTCGCAGAATACGGCAGTCAGTCCAGCACGTTTCGGAGTTCGACAGAGGACGAATAGTGGCTTATCGGGACAGCAGTTTATCGTACCGAGACATTGGCGCCCGTGTAAGACGACATCCAGCCACAGTGAGGCGAGAATGGATTCGGTGGGGGCAGGAGGGACGGACGAACCGACGTGAATGATTGCCGTAGCCGCGGCACACCACCGAACGAGAGCACCGGCATGTTGTGCGGCGGGCATTGACGGCTCGCACCGCCACATCACGAACGTTAGCGCAGGAATTAGGGTGTGTTGCGCAACAACCTGTGTTAGCACGTACCTTTCGACGTCGTTTGTAGGAGAAGGGACTTGTCGCACGGCACCCATTGCTCCGATTACCATTGACTTTACACCACCGGCGAGTGCGGCGGCAGTGGGCCGTTGAACGCCGCTCCGGGACTACGGAATGGCACGACATTATCTTCTCCGCCGAATCCCGTTTCTGCCTGCAACACCATGATGGTCGGATCCGCGTGTGGCGGCACCACGGCGAGAGACTGTATGACGCCTGCATTATGCATCGCCATACCGGTCCGTCGCCTGGTGTTATGGTTCGGGGCGCAATTGGATATGACACCCGCTCCCCTCTGGTACGCATCGCAGGTACACTCAACAGCCACAGCTACATCTCCGACGTTTTGAAGCCTGTAGTCCTCCCTTACCTGCAGGACCTGCCAGCGGCCACGTTTCAACAGGACAATGCGCGCCCACACGTGGCACGCATCGTGCAACAATCTTCACTGCCCACCAGGTGTCACTGCTGACGTGGCCCGTCTGTTCTCCCGATATATCGCCCATCGAACACGTCTGGTCGCTGATCGGCAACCGAGTGGCCCGGCAAGCACCACCCGCAGCTACACCTGATGAACTGTGGCAACGTGTGAAAGCAGCCTGGACCAACATACCCCAACCCAGATAAAAAGCCTCTTTCGTGCGATGCCGTGGCGTGTAGCAGCCGTTATTGCCAGCCATGGGTGCCATACGAACTATTGATGTCTGCGTGTTCCGCAAGTCGCACGGGCCTGTAAGCTCAATCGTTTCATCTTTGTATCTGTTGTTATGTGTCCAGTAAATCTGGATTTGCAATCTCGTGCCTTTCTTGGTGTTGCATTTTGGGTGGCCAGCAGTGTATATATGATGCTGAAGGAGGAGCCAAATAGTGTGTTGGAGGAAGCTGTATTAGACTGAATCAATAAAAACGGGGATTCCAAAATAGAAAAAAAAAAAAAAAAAAAGAAAAAGTTCTGGCTCCAGTTTGTAGCGTTCTTTATTATTTGTAGCTTTGAGAATACTACATAAGATTTCCTCTTCTAATTTACTCTATCTCAAAGTGAAACAAAGTTACTCAAATGAACTTTTTTAGAAAGACTTACTGTTTACTGTTTATTCCATCAACATCGTATGAGCACTTTACTTAAATATTCCACAATACGTGAGGAACTAATCACAATAGTTCTAATATTTCAAAACTGATTAGCGTAAGTTAGTAAGAAGAAAACTTGATTAACTCCAAACACTAAATATATAAACAACACAACTCGAATACGCAGACTTCACGTAAACACAGTTTCCGTCCAACACAGCTTCCTCCACTACACGTTTTGGCGGCAGCTTCAACATTATATAATATATCTCTCGTTGTTATCTGGTTACGTGCATACGTCACGCGTTCTGACCTCAAGATTGTTGCCAACATCATTCAGAGAATGAGAAGATATAACATTAAGGTTGAAAACGCTAAAAGAGAATGAACTCAAATTTACATAGAGAAAGCAATTAAAAATGAAAGTTAATTTAGAGTATACGTCATACATGGCAGTCATACTATATACCCAAGATAAAGAAATGTTTATTTCTAAATTTCGTTTGTGAGAATCATGCTGGTGGTATTATTCTATAACAAAGGGATTTTCAATGAGAAATTACTTCCAGAAGGAACGAATGCTACCAGCGGAAACTACTCAGAGGTTATAAATCGTTTAATGGAGAAAATAAATGGCGTATAGCTTGAGTTAAAACAATCTTGTCACCAGCTGTTACACGACAATGCGCCTGGTCACACAGTTATCAGCTGCAAACGTTTCTGATGCATAAGAAGTTTAGAGTGTTCATCCAACTTCAGTACCTCACTGACTTGGTTTCAGCAGATTTTGTTCTGTTTCACGACTCTAAATTGCGGACGGCGATTTTAGGACAATGAAACAGCAAAATTGCGTACCATCACAGCAGACGAGTTTTCTAAGCCTTTTTCAAAATCTGTGTGATCTCTGTAACAAGTCTATCCAGTGCCTTGAGGACTATTTTTATAGGAGACAAGATCCTATTTTCCTTATTTGAATTGTCTCATTACATTTTTTAGTAGCACTTTATGTTTTCGAGGCGCATATTTGTTTTAGGTGCTACGAGGCACACATTTGTTTCTCACAGATTCTTTGTACCAATAAACAGCAGCATTCTCATTGCGTTCTCTCATTTTTCTTACAAAATATGAACGATGTAGCCTTTTCCCCGTGTACATCTTCATATAAACTGCTCATCGATCATGTATTCAATTAAATATCATTTGCGTTTCTATGCTCTATAGTATTTCTTTTCTCATGTGTTAAACTGAAACGACGTAGAAGCCTCCACCCATTTTTTTTTCATACGTACTTTCTGCGAATATTTAGGTAGTGACCTACAGGAAATATAAGAAGAAGAAACAAAAGAAAATGTTTAAAAACAAAATGATAAATCACATTTCTGATCCTCAGGACTTGTTTCTGGAATTAACCTAATGGTCCAGCTGTCGTGATCATTTTGCTATTTCACCACCTAAGAGACGAACTAGAGTTCTTTCCTTTTCTTTCTTTTCATTGAATAGGTGTAATTACAGACGCGACGCTATGGGAGGGTTGGGGTGAGCGTCATCTCATCCAATTTTTTTTGAGCCCACCCTTTTGCCCCCAAACTGTTTAAGCTGTTAGATCATATGACTTGTGCAACTCTCTAAGATTTTAGGAAACTTGGATAAACGTACCTGCATTGTTCGAATTTACAGAAATTTTGTAATATAAAATAGGCTTTTTTGTTAAATTTAGTGTTTGTACTCCTGGAAAATGGATGGAGTCCTCTGCGAATTTCTAAGAGAGTATTAGAAATACGCCATTTTTATAAATATATTTTAAAAGATGAGAGAGAGAGAGAGAGAGAGAGAGAGAGAGAGAGAGAGAGAGATTCCTTGAAAGGTTCCAAACTAAGATTCATAAACAGCTTAATGAGAGCAAAAAAGAAAAAAGAAACAATGAAAGAAAGGAGAAAGAAAGAAAAAAGCTACGTAAGAGTAAGCTTAAAGAAATAGTAAATTGTAGATTTTCTTATCCATGGTTTCCACATTACATACGTTGAATAAATTCTACGTACAATATGCACCTAAAAACGTTTTTTGGACTAGGGATATCATTGTCAACGTTGGGTAAAATCCGCATGAACGGAATTTTTCGGCAAAATTTCTGCCTAGCATTTCAAAACTTATGCCCCTCCCCAATCAGGCTGGCGTCGCAACTGTGTAATTACGAGAAAGTGTCATTTGTTACTTATAAAATTACTTTGTTATAAACAGTAGGTGGGTAAGAGTGGTTCAGACCTCACGTATCCTGTGCATGTTGGAACTGTGGCTGAAGAATGAAACTCGTACTGTATATCAGTCGCAGAGTTAGCGTTCTTAGAGCTCTCAGAATTATTTTTACTCTGTATACATCAGTTGTTCAAATTTTAACACACTTGATTCAATATTGTCTAAGAACAGAGTGAAGGACCCCCATCGCTCCTAAATAAAAATACTTCTCTAAGCACATGACTACGAAGGAAATAAATCTGTGATGAATTTAACTTAAGATATAAATACTTCTATTTCAAGTTCCTTTTTCGAGAAATCCAATTTATTGCCTGCATGAACCAAAATAAGGGTCTGAGTTCTCATAATAAAGAGCTTTTCCGGGTGGTCTAATACTTTTCCAGAAAGACGTTTTTAAACAATCCGCTTTCCACCAAAGCTGCTTTAAAACCGAAAACGAATACTTTTTCAGGTACTGTATATCCTATGTAGTTGTTCACACCCCCTCAATATGACCCACGCAAACTTCAAATGTTGAGGATTATCTGCTTTCTAGAATATTTTTTTTTTTTTTAAAGATTTTTCATGATATCAACTGAGTACTACACTCACACATACAGGAAATGAATGAATATTTCTTCAGAGCGTAAAAGTCTAACGATATCTTTCTGTTCTTCCTATATGAGAGAGAACGTTTCTTTAAGCGGAAGACAAAAACAAATCAAAGGAATCAGAATTATGCTACAGCTGGAATATATTTGTATTTCTTTGCATTTAATAAGTTATTCAAATTTTTTTAACGAACATATTTGTTAAAAATGAAAAGAAATTCGTGAGTAACGTTACGCTGATTTTTGTCTCGACATCTTTGTAAATGAGCATGGGAATGAGTTTGTCGTTTTTTTCTTGGCGTGCGTTCTTCCCCTCTTTGCTTGTCGACAAGACGTTATAAAAGTCAAAAAACAAAACAAAACAAAACCTCCCCTTCGGAAAGGGGGGGGTCGAAAAGCGCAAGCATCTTTCATACATGTCTCTGAGAAAATATTCCTCTAAGTGTCATAAATATTGAATAATGATTACGTTAGATAAAATAATTCGTGCTCCTTTATGGCACATTTTGGAACAGAATTGTTCTGGAAAATGTACCAGTGGTACATTTGCATCGCTTAATTTCTAAGCATTGGCTTCTGACTCTTCCCCCAAGTTGGCCCGGCTTCGATTCTAGGAAATGGCTTAGGTGATGTGCTGGTCCTACGGCTCTGGCTAGCTCTCTTCCCTGAAACCAGTGGCCCTAAATTAAGGACGGACGACTGTTTATATACCTTAGAGTTGCTTAGGGTGTTCGTTAAATTCCACAACAAACAAAAAGTAATAATTTATAAGTAATACAACTTTCTTATTGCTCTGTAGAATGATATTATTTCATTCAGTATCTTTAGTATCGAAAAAAAAAAAGAAAAAAAAGAAAGAAAGCTGGCGCTCTGCGATCATATGTCCCGTACGCATAACTCTCCCTTTCATTCATTCGTCCGTTCTTCTGCTTCAAGTTAACGTATCTGTTCACTACAGATAGTCGGCGCCTTCTTTTTCGGAAATGTTCCCCTTCCTCTGAAAGTCACGTGACTGGCTTAGCTTGACGACATTTTAGTGAAGCTGCTCTTCTTCTTAACAGGCGAGACGGGTTTGTGCCTCTGTCAAAATAATTTGAATGCGTGTTTGTCCCTGCTGACACATAGCCTGAAAAATTTGTGTACACACCCTATTCGGACTGAAAACTTTGCCACTCATAAATGTCCACTTCAATGCGTATCCATCGGGATAATTATACTGTAGCTGCTTATGATAACTTTCATAGATTTTTTGTGCAAGTCCATTTGTTACTTGAACTCTCGTATTTAAATTTCGAGTTGTCTTTTGACATAAAGCCAATGTTTGAAAGCATTGCGCTACGGAACTATGTTAAAGACGTTAGTTTTATTTATAGATTTCTAACATCTTCAAAAAGTTTAATTTGTACAGTGGTTTGGTCGAAAGTCTTTGTAACTTTCCCCTTTCACAAATTAGAAAGAAACTGTATACAAAACCGACACTTGCAGTCTGTTAATTTAACCTCTTCTGTGTTTCGCTCTAGGTTTGCTAATACTTGGTCGTTACGCAGTAAAATCCCGCAGTTCACTCGTCTGGTCTATAAGTAATTCACATGCATCGGAAAATAGAAAAACGTTTGCTAATTATTTTATATTTGGCATGGTTCGTGGTAACATTCATTTCCCAGCATATATACAAGAAAAGGATCTTTTTTATGTTTGGAAAATTTTTTTTTCCAGGGAGTGGCTGACCTATATTTGCCGTTACTGCATACAAACATACCTTTTCTCCTCTGCATGCCCACGTAAGAGAAATAAAAAGGTTTTGGACAATTTATCTTGCATGGCCCAGAATCATACATTAATTAAAATTTATCGAAAGATGACTTCTGTGGACACCAACCGCATAAAATTGGTCTCTGTATAGTGTAACCAGGGCATCATGGATTCAATAGGGTTAAGCTGTAATAACTATTTAGAAAATGGTGAGTTCAAATCGTCTCGCGTTTCCTTAGCGTTAATTATGAGATGGTCAATTTTCCCCCAATTTAGTGCAGCTGCATTCCGTACGAAGTTATCGCCGAGTTCGATTTTAAGGCTTTTTATTATTATGCGAGAGAGAAAGTGGTGGCCAATGATCTTTGAGGGGAAAAAGGACCGTCGTTTTCGACGGTCCTGGCGGTCCCTTAGTGGAACTCAGTTTTCGCGCGGGGTTTAGTAGCAGAAAGAAAGTAATTAAAGTAACTCACGCACTTTCTGCGAATAGCTGGATTGGGGTATAAAGGCGGGGAGTCACTGGCCAAATAAAAAAAAAAAAAATGGGCCGCGGGTGGCCTAGCGGTCAGCGTTCGTGACTGCCATAGAGATAACCTCAGGTTCGAACCACTAAATGCCCGCCGTGCGTCGGATGGGCACGTTAAGCCGTCGGACCTCGGGTACTTGTTCCCCGGTAATAAATAAGGGCGTCTTTCTCCCTTTCTACCTTGCTTCCGTGCCACTTTCCTATCGGGCACTCTAGCCCAAATCTCCTAGCTTCCTATTTCTAAGGGTTGTTTAAGACCTGGGGTCAGACACTCCCTTCCTAAAATCCTCTACATATGATCTGATCTTATCTGGCAAAAATAGGAGAGAACAATGCGGGGGATTCGGTTCGAAGCGGAGAGAGAGGGCGGTCAGAGAGGATTTGTGTCTCCTCGGAGTGAAACCGAGATGGTGGGCGGAGAAAGAATGTTATCGTAAAAGCAGAATGAAAAATACGGAAACAAATACTTAGCGGCGAGAGAACTGAAGAACTGTCATTATGATAGAGAAACAAATCAACGTGTTAATAATTTAGAGAAACGTGTTAATAATAACATACAGATCAACGTGTTAATAATAATATACAGATCAACGTGTTAATAATAATATACAGATCAATAATAATACAAAGCTTGAAATGCCTTCCACATCACATCAGAATACACTTATTCTTCACTGCAAAGAACGCCTTATAATTTTAGGAGATATTTTATTTATCGGTTTCATCATCAGGGATAATACAGGAAAAAACCACGGAACTTAGAAATTCTGTACAGGTGAAGTTCCAACGAACCCTTGACACAGGGAACTGAAATATAATTCAACGAATAGCCCTGTAGCAATAGTGTGACATTCTAGGACACCAGCTTTCCTTTCAGAAACACAATACAGTGAAACCCCGGTCGTACGTCCCCCGCATTTTCCGTTTTTCCGTTTCGAGCGACGTTCTTCTGAAGACCCGATCGTTCTCCTACATTTCCCCCGTGATATATGTTTTTTCAATCATACGATTTCCCGCTTCGAACGTCGTTTAAAATTGTTGGTGCCAAACCTGATTTTCCTCTAATTTCGTATCTTTCTTGGTTTTCGTTCATATAGGATTGCTTTAAACCTGTTCTTCCCTCTTCCGCTGCATTCCTCAACAGAATCTGACGACCAGGTTGCCTTAAACCGGTTGATCCACCCCAGAATTTATCGAAAGCACGTGACGACCAGTTGGGGCAATGTCGCTTTCCTCAGATTGTACGTGTCTCACCTTAGCAACTTTGCTGGATCGCCTCGTTTAGTTCTGTAAATTCCCTTCGTTGAACGGGCCTGCGTTCATCTTGGCAACAACGGTGTGAGGTTTTAAGAGCAATTCAGTCAGTGTGCTGTCTGTTTAAATCTTGGTTTTTAGGCGTGAGAGTGAAGATGGCGAGTAAGATGCAGAAATATCTTTCCTTAGCTGAAAAAGCTACCATTATACAAAAAGACAACGAATTTCATGGAACTAAAGTTGAATTAGCGAAGTCTCTTGGATTATCAGCTTCAACACTGAAAATAGTTTTAAAACAGAAAGAGTCAATCAAAATTACTTCTGAAAGGTTAGGTCATTGTGCTAATAAGAGGACTTTGAAAAGTTCACCGTAAGGCGAACTTTTCAAGCGGCATGAAATGGATTAAAACTTGTGAAAAACATTTTCCTTGGTCACGATTCTCAAGGAAAAAACACTTGCAAAGCCTTTTAATTTTTCAGAAAGCTTTGCTTGAGCTAAATACTAAAAAAAGAAAGCAAAAGGAAATTACAGATTTTTCCAAACTAATATCCCATAATCTAAGTACGTACTGCATTTTTTTGGTTCTTACATATAAATGTGTCTACAATACATACTATGTTCTAGTATAGTACTGTACTACTAGTGTAAATTGGTTTCTATTTTTTGTACACATTATGCACGCCTGTAACTTTTATTTTACCTCGACCTTACTTTTACGTTTTCCCTCATCGTACCACTTTTTATGCTGGTCCCCTGAAAATCGTAAAATCGGGGTTTCACTGTACTTTGTTCTTTTGGAATGGACAGGGAAGATGCTATATCTGAAATGCCATAAAAAAAGTGCAGCGCTGCTAAGTAAATTGTTCGAAAAGCCTGAGGAAGATTCATTCTTTATTTGCAAACTCTGAAATGTCAAATAAAAAAAATATTGCTAAAATATATTGGATTTATCCCTCATACCCATAGTGTTTTTTAAAAAATTATTTCAACAATCGATTTAATTTACTCAAAAGGGCAATTTTTCTGCGATACACTGCTTCATTTTTATTATTTTCCTATTATAATTTTCAATGATCGTTGGAAGTGTACAAGCCAATTTTCTCTGGTAAAGCTGTTCTATTTCATAGTTTTGTTGTGCCCAAGCACCTGGGAGTGGGGAAAAAAGTCTTCGGGTGAGATGTTCTTTCTAACTGGAGTTTCCTATTTTATGGAAAGCACAAACAACTTGGACTTATTGTTTCCATAAAGCTATGCGTTGAAATTGAGAGAGATATAATTTGCGCTTCTTCGTCTTTTTGCGGGTTATTCAATATATGAAAGTTCCTTCATCTCAGATTCCAATCGATACCCCGAATGGTTTTTGGTAGGATTAATTAAGCAAATAAATTAATTAAACGTTCGGATCTCTCACATTAAAAGCTTTATTTTCAATATTTATAACACACGGAATATCACTGTTTGAGAAATAATCCTACTAAAGCGATGCTGCGATGTCTTAAGCTAATAAAACAATGAACCAAATGATTTATGCACGGCATAAAATTTCATGGCCCTTTTCCTTAGTAGGATTCAGCAAAATTAACCACTGCGTCTTTCCGAAATTGGAATACTAAAAAGAAACTAATTAGATAACTTCCATTTCAGCATTTCGAAACTGAATTGTTCATTTAAACATGGAGCCAACTAATATCTAAAGCGAAAATGCAAGAAAACATACGAAGCTCACATTGATGAATTATAAAAACGCAGTTTGTTAAAATATTTAAGGCGTACATAAAAATTCACATACACTGCTCGACATAGAAAATGCCTCACCATGGAGAAACGCACGAAATGAGACAAAACTTACCCCACATGTAGACAAGTAGGTGCGAAAGAAGTGATTTAATTTCTAACGCATTGCATTAAAGCAATGGACGAAAAGAGAATGCAATTTGGTCTACCGTAGGTCATTCAAAAAGTAACGAGACTGACGTCATAGCACCAAAACAAACCCACGCAGAAAAATGTTGCTACCTGTGTAGAAACACCTGCATCGTCAGTCGCGTGACGACGCGTCGATACAGCGCTCCGCTAATTCAATCTTTTAGTAGACGGCGTAGACTTCAGACGTGTTTCTGCAATTCAGTATGGATTTAAAACTGGAGCAAAAGGCAGCCACAGAATTTTGCGTGCTTTTGAATAAAACCGCCACAGAAACGCACAAAATGATTAAAACAGCCTACAAGGAAGATGCTTTGTTCCGTGCAAGAGTTTTAGGAAGCCTAGTACAGACCCAGATTATGATTAAAACAGCCTATAAGGAAGATGCTTTGTTCCGTGCAAGAGTTTTAGGAAGCCTAGCACAGACCCAGATTATGATTAAAACAGCCTAAAAATGAAGATGCTTTGTTCCGTGCAAGAGTTTTAGAAAGCCTAGTACAGACCCAGATTATGATTAAAACAGCCTATAAGGAAGATGCTTTGTTCCGTGCAAGAGTTTTAGGAAGCCTAGCACAGACCCAGATTATGATTAAAACAGCCTAAAAGGAAGATGCTTTGTTCCGTGCAAGAGTTTTAGAAAGCCTAGTACAGACCCAGATTATGATTAAAACAGCCTATAAGGAAGATGCTTTGTTCCGTGCAAGAGTTTTAGGAAGCCTAGCACAGACCCAGATTATGATTGAAACAGCCTAAAAGGAAGATGCTTTGTTCCGTGCAAGAGTTTTAGAAAGCCTAGTACAGACCCAAATTATGATTAAAACAGCCTATAAGGAAGATGCTTTGTTCCGTGCAAGAGTTTTAGGAAGCCCAGCACAGACCCAGATTATGATTAAAACAGCCTATAAGGAAGATGCTTTGTTCCGTGCAAGAGTTTTAGAAAGCCTAGTACAGACCCAGATTATGATTAAAACAGCCTATAAGGAAGATGCTTTGTTCCGTGCAAGAGTTTTAGGAAGCCTAGCACAGACCCAGATTATGATTAAAACAGCCTAAAAGGAAGATGCTTTGTTCCGTGCAAGAGTTTTAGAAAGCCTAGTACAGACCCAGATTATGATTAAAACAGCCTAAAAGGAAGATGCTTTGTTCCGTGCAAGAGTTTTAGGAAGCCTAGTACAGACCCAGATTATGATTAAAACAGCCTATAAAGAAGATGCTTTGTTCCGTGCAAGAGTTTTAGGAAGCCCAGCACAGACCCAGATTATGATTAAAACAGCCTATAAGGAAGATGCTTTGTTCCGTGCAAGAGTTTTAGAAAGCCTAGTACAGACCCAGATTATGATTAAAACAGCCTATAAGGAAGATGCTTTGTTCCGTGCAAGAGTTTTAGGAAGCCTAGCACAGACCCAGATTATGATTAAAACAGCCTAAAAGGAAGATGCTTTGTTCCGTGCAAGAGTTTTAGAAAGCCTAGTACAGACCCAGATTATGATTAAAACAGCCTAAAAGGAAGATGCTTTGTTCCGTGCAAGAGTTTTAGGAAGCCTAGTACAGACCCAGATTATGATTAAAACAGCCTATAAGGAAGATGCTTTGTTCCGTGCAAGAGTTTTAGAAAACCTAGAACAGACCCAGATTACAGCGCGATACAAGAAACTTCTCACTGGTGTAAGCTGTTTGCAAGACGCTCTCAGCTAAATCTACATTTTACTCCGAATTCTGGCAGATATTCAGAATGTAAGAAGGCAGTGTGTTAAATATTTAGTCACTGATAACTGCAGTTGAACTTCGAAAAATAAACTCACTGCTTCGAAGCAGCAGTAAGTTTATTTTTGGACTACATGGTATGCCCCTTTTTCATTTCGTACAGTGTGTGCTATAACAACAGAGCGTCAACTTGTAAGATTTAAATGTGAATAAACTTGGCAGCCTTTCTTGTAAAAAATGAACTAATTTAATCTGGCTAAACTCTTCCTCTGTGGTATTTTTTACGTTCAAGAAGGCATTTCGTTTCGGATAAATATCTATAGAAACATTGTTATATATAAAAACAATTTCTGAAAAACATTCGCTTGACTGCACTATCGATAGCAAATACGGAAGTGACAACGTTCGGTATACCCAATCCCCTTATACTGCTCGCAATCTTTTTTACCCAGAAAAATAGTTTATATCTTCCTAATCTAAAAATGCTCTTTTTCCTGTCTGCTGGTTTCTAAAACCTAGGATTTTATCGGCGCCATTCCCAAAATAGCCACTGTATAAAATCTGAAACACCTTAATACCTCGTTAAAAAAGGGGATTTTTTTATACTTTCAATTCCGCTCTTTCGTCATGAACTCTTCCGAATGCGGCGTGTTAACCTTTTGTATTTGAAAAGCTTAGAGATATAGTGAAATGGGGGTGGGAGTGGATCTGACATTGCGTTCTAGGAAAGGGTATTGCAATGTTCCCATAGGATTTAATGGCAGTGGTGAAAGCAAAACGGATGTCGATGCACACTACTTGGCCAAAATTATTCGAACATCTACCTGTATTTACAACGAATTATTTTATTTAGAAATCTTAGTACGCACAGGAGCAACCTCTGATTTAATCACATCGGTCCTCCTCTGGATATTCTTGCTACCACAATCCGGAAATTCCCGACCGGAATGTTTCTTCACGCTTTCTGAAAAGCAGCTGCCATAGCTGGTTTGAAGGAAGCTGGATGTGGTCGAGAGCTGATTTGATGTTTCAGTGCATAAATTCATGATGGACAATGACCCTGAATGTCGAAGATGGCCTCTAGCATGATCTTGCCTCAACATCACTTAAGTTTCCTCATCAAACAGAAGTAATCGCGCTTCCCACGTTTATATGTGAGTCACGGAAAAATTCTCATCGGCCGCCATCGGGAATCGAACCCAGGGTCTTCCAGTTACACGCCGGATATGCTTCCACTGCAACACAGCGGTCTTGAATTCTCACAGACTCATAAACGTAAACAAAGCAACCTGCCATGTGGTTCGGGAGTAAGTCGTTTTTGAGTCTGTGAGAATTCGAGGTCGCTGTGATGCAGTGGTGGCATGTCCGGCGCGTAACTGGAGAACCCTGGGTTCGATTTTCGGTGGCGGCCAATGAGAATTTCCCCGTGACTCACTTATAAACATGGAAAAAGCGATGACTTCTGTTTGATGTTCCTAATCCACGTCAATTGTGTGTATTACTTAAGTTTCCGTTGGACTGTTGCCCAAACGAACGCGCAACTTAATGTTAACGCGTTGCTCAGAAAATGCCATTTTTCATCAGTCGCCAAACACTATGTAAATTGCTCACAATACCCGGATGTACCGCAGCTAGCGCGTGACGTAGATGTACCAAACCAATTTTCCTGTAAGGAGGGGATAATGTCGTAACATAATCCAATAATCACCGTGGGTATGCGATACACGTACTTTGCCGTCCGGGAATTTTTGAATATTATTCTATAGGTAGCAGTCTTGACGCTTTAAATTTACATATCACAAGCCCCATCGCATAATGTGTTAATTCCAAAATTTCCTGCCGATTGCAAGGGTCTTCAAAATCCGATTTTACATCTGCAAGAACTTAACAGCTTGTAATATCGCGTACATTCAGGTTACTGAAGTAGAAGCCAAACACCATCTCACGATGTGCTCCGAATTTATTTCTGTTTCTTCGGAAGATCCACGCTTTTAATGGTGAACTTCCATAGACAAAATACACTCATTGTCATAAAAATTCGCGCACCAAGAAGACGTCGGATTGAAGTGAGATTTTAGTAGTAAGATGGTACATACCAAGGGTAAAAGTGATTACAATATCCCAGCAGCAGGACGATTTCCCGCGGACATACGGTACACATTCAGGTCAGCGTTTGTACCTCGTCGGACCACCTCGTGCTCGGATACATGCGGTGATACGGTCCGGCATGGAGTCAAAGAGACGCCGTATGTTATCCTGGGACAGATAGGCCCACAATTCTTGCAACTGACGCTCTAAATTACGAACACTGGAACATGGAGAAAGCTGGCGTCCCATCTGGTCCCACACGTGCTCGATGGGCAAGAGCTCAGGCGATTTGGCACGCCACGGAAGTGTCGAAGCATGGCGTAGACAGTTCTGGTAAACCCGAGCCGTGTGCGGACGGGCGTTATCTTGTTGGAAAATGGCTCTGGGCCTCCCCGCCAGGAAAGGTAGCACATGGGGTCGTAGGATCTCCCGTACGTAGCGCTGGGCTGTCAACGCCCCTTGGGTCACTGCGAGGGAAGTCCGGCTGTCATACACACGATGGCTCCCAAGACCACCAGGCCTGCAGTTCAGGACGTGTGACGCTATACAGTGAGGTTGGGATTGTAGCGCTCACCTGAGGTCCTCCACACTCTAACACGGTGGTTGTGCGTTCCATACAGAAGCGGGATTCATCACTGAACACTATACGTCTCCAGTCCGTAGCATTTCACGTTGCTCGCTGATGACACCACTGCAATCGACGCCGACGATGGTCAGGTGTTAATGGCAGAAAGCGTAAGGGCCGTCGAGAGTGCAGATTCGCCTCTATCAGGCGTCTGGAAATGGTTCTGGCAGACATAGGAGTCTCTTGTACAGCCGCCACATGTCTCTGGCTATTGGACAAGGACGTCGTTGCATCTGTGCGTGCCACTCTCACGATCCCATGGTCCTCTCTGCTGGTGATGTGTCTGGGTCGTCCAGAGCAAGTCCGCCGTGTATGAGTTCCTTCCCGTGTACATTGCTCCCAACGAGATCGCACCGTACTGTCCGACCGGCTCATATGGCGGCCGATTCGGCGCGCCGGCCATCCTGACTCTCTCATCCTGACGATAGGGCCACGTTCAAACTCCGTCAGTTGCCCGTACGCACATCTACGGCGGCTGCTCGACATGTCTATCGCTCAGGGATCTCACCTGGCTCTTACCGTGCACTTCGGCACGAATGTGGGGTCCCCTGCGTGGCGTCTTGTAAGGCCCAAGGATTGCGATTGCAGCGCTGTTCTTGGACGCGCGGGCATGCGGAATCGCACGAAACTTTAATCATTTGCATGTCTGCCCTCCCCGTAGGTATTCACCGAGTTTCGCGTTAATCGCACGGTTTTTTCTTGGTGCGCGGAGTTTTATGACAGTGAGTGTACAAGTGGAAGAAAGAGTGTAAATCCAGAATTACATAATCAGTGAAGTTTCTTGATACTTTTGGCAACTCAGTGTAGTTTGTGAGATATATAATGGTACAAAACGCTTAACAAATGCTTTAAAAAGCAGAACTGCGGGATAAAACTTACGCAAACTGCTTAGAGACATTTGTAAACGAATTACACGGCATTCTGTCTGAAACATTGTCCTGACCAAACAAAACTAGGGAACAAAGCTTTATCAGCGATTAGCAAATCTGAAACACAATCAAGTAAATCAAACTCGCAAATGTACTGCCTAAATCCCATTACACACCAGTGTTATTGTTTAACCTACATAGCGGTTTAGAAGTTGCTTCTGCGGAGAATAGCTCCGTTGAATTGCATGCGACTGTCTCAGCGGAATTTCTTTCACTTTACTAGACTGAATACTCGTAAGAAGAGATTTCGGATCTTCATAAATTACGAAACAATGTAGTTTAATTAAAGAACTGATTACGAAAAGATAAAGTTACAATGCACATAATCATTATCAAATTTATAGGCATTCATTCATAAAGCATTCAATTGCTGAAAGTATTTATTTGCCTTTATAGCGAGTTGCAGTGTTTTCCGGAAGATGGAATCAGAGTAAGAACAAACTGTCTACGTAGAAGGAATGCATAAGTTGGCAAAGCAACTCACAGTATTTAATTAAAGTCACATAAAATGTATGCTAGGAGATTGCTCTTCTTATGGGACGACAGAAAAATAATACTGCAAAACTTAGGAAGATAGAGCTCTTGAGAGTAATGCCCACGGAAATACCCAGATGAGATAAACAAAACTGCAACCACCGGCAATGAGAAGAATCTATGAGAGTTCTGCGCCTTTAATCAAATGAACTGCTCTTTTTTGCACTGCATCAAGAAGTTTTATGGATGACTTCTGCGCGCTGCTTCAAATGTTGAAGTCGTACTCTAGACATGAACGTACTTGTGAGTTATACAGGAGATTCGTCCTTGATGGTAATAAAGCAAACATTATATCTACTTTGTTAGAACATTTACTGAAACAATCGATTTGCCTACAAACAGTGCATTTCTCAAAGCTTCATATGCAATATGCAATATCCATGGGTCCCATGGATGACATGACATTCATTGAAAGGATACTCCGTTTCTCGATATGTAACAATGCAGCTCTCAGAAATTTCCAAAGTTGTTAATGGACATCTTGTACTTCCTACGCAAAGTCTTCAATGAACACTTCATAAAAAAAGACGTCAAGAGATGTGAGATCTGTTGAGGGAGGGAGCCAGGTGCCCTGTTCTCCAGACCATAACCTGGAATGTTTTATGAGTCACACGGCACGTTAAACGTTGCCCAGCAAAAACAGTCTTGCTGGGCCAGCACTGCCAGCAATGGCCCAGCACTATGTTGTCGCTGCCGAACCGTCAATAAAATGTCCGGGCGGCCAACAGAAGGGCCAGCAGTTCAGGCTAACAGCTGGCCAACAGTAGGCACCCCATCAGTTGTCATATGCCACAACAGGGCCATCAGTGGTCCATCAAAGGCAGTAGCTGCCACAAGTGGCCCTTCAGTGGCCCTGCAAGCACGTGCCAGAAATGATGGCTAGCCTAATGTGGTCCGCTAGTGTGCCGTTAGTGGCAGCCGGCAACCACGTGACGTAACTGGTGGCTTGCCGAATCTTGTCCTCCAATTTCCCAGTAGTTGCCAAAATAATAATAATAAAAAAAAGCAAAGATAACCCAGCAAAAACACAAGTGCTGGGAAACTGCTGGCCACCAGCTGGCAGTGATGGATCACTGCTGGCTGAAATCTGCCGCTCACGGCCCGGTAGTGGTCCGTTGGTGGCAGCGCTATCAGTTGGCGAGCCATTGGTGGCAGCGCTATCAGTTGGCGAGCCATTGATGGCCCTGCAGTATCGCCGTGAATTGTGGGCCTCCAAGAAAGTGCCACTAGTGGCCCGTTGTTGGCAACCAATGCAACCCCCAACAGCAGGTGGAAGCATCAGGACTGCGCATGCGCAGAAGCAACGTTTGCTGTGTCTGTCATGGTACCAGTTAGTTGAAGACGACGCTATCGCCATCGTGTTATTTTAGTGGATGTTAAGAAAAAAATCCATATGTGGAGAGGCGAATTAATTTCCTAATGAAATTTTACGTCGACGAAGATATCAGATTAAGCCGTGAAATACTAGATTACAGCCATGAAATACACCCACTCCATTCCCATGAATAACAATTCATGGAATGGAGTGGATGAATAACAAGAAAAAATTTGAAACCGCTTGAAACACATATCCTGGAAAACCATTAAAACAGCGTTTGTTGGGGGAAAAAAAGAATATACGCATAATAAAATTTATTAATTATTTGAAAGAAAAAAAAAAGCAACGCTATGTGATGTACTCATCCATGGGTTGAATACACAAGACTGGGAGGAATTCGCTTCTAAAAATAACGAGAAGTAAAATAAAATATCTTTTACTCTTTAAAGCAAATGTAGCTTCGAACAACGGAAAGGAAAGACACAACGTTAAAAATGTAACAGAATGTGACATGAACCCGGATAAATATATATTTATTCAACAATCTCTTTTCAAGACGGCAAGGACAGTACAAAATTATGGAAAGCGACTCTAAGTATGTACACGCCTTGAAAATGAGTGAAGTTCCCTTAAGGTAAAAAAAAAACTATCGTTACGTTGAAAAAATTAATTTATCAGTTATATGAAACTGACATTTATGAAAAATGCCTCGCAATATTGTAAAATGAAAGAGGGAAGCATTTGATTACAAATTGCATACCAAACAGATAGCTTCCAGCACATATCCGGGCGTAGTCAATTAGTCCGGTCGGTAGCGAGCGCGGCTTCCACGCAAACGGCCCAGGATCAAATCTAGTCCGATGCAAACGGGCGTTTTTCCGGTCTGTCGAGAAAATTTCCCCAGCGCCGTACATTAATTCCCAAGCTTCGTAAGTGTAGAAAAAAGATTGTAGCTTTAGGAAACTGCGTTTATCCATGCTTCTTTTTTTGTTATTATGGCTACTACTGGGAAATTGGCGGACAAGATTCCGCAAGCCACCAGTTACGTCACGTGGTTGCTGGCTGCCACTAGCAGACTACATTAGGCTAGCCATCATTTCTGGCACGTGCTTGCAGGGCCACTGAAGGGCCACTTGTGGCAGCTACTGCCTGTGATGGACCACTGATGGCCCTGTTGTGGCATATGACAACTGATGGGGTGCCAACTGTTGGCCTGAACTGCTGTCCCTTCTGTTGGCCGCCCGGACATTTTATTGACGGTTCGGCAGCGGCAACATAGTGCTGGGCCATTGCTGGTAGTGCTGGCTGCCAGCAATGGCCCAGTGCTGGCCCAGCAAGACTGTTTTTGCTGGGAACCGCATTTTCCCAAAGCTACATTTTTTTCCCGACTCGTACGTAGCTTGTGAATTAACGCACTGCGCTGGGGAAATTTCCTTAACAGATCGGAAAAACACCCGTTTGTATCTGAGTTGATTGTTCTGAGTAGTTAAAGCTGTCTGTTTGGTATGCAATGTGTAATCGAATGCTTCCCTCTTTCATTTTACAATATTACGAGGTATTTTTCATAAAAGTCAGTTTCATATAATTGATAAATAAATTTTTTCAACGTAACGATAGTTTTTTTTTTTACCTTAAGGGAACTTCACTCATTTTTCAAGGCGTGTACATACTTAGAGTCGCTTTCCAAAGTTTTGTACTGTTCTTGTCATCTTGAAAAGAGATTGTTGAATAAATATATATTTATCCGGGTTCATGTCACATTCTGTTACATTTTTAACGTTGTGTCTTTCCTTTCCGTTGTCCGAAGCTACATTTGTTTTAAAGAGTAAAAGATATTTTATTTTACTTCTCGTTATTTTTAGAAGCGAATTCCTCCCAGTCTTGTGTATTCAACCCATGGATGAGTACACCACATAGCGTTGCTTTTTTTTCTTTCAAATAATTAATAAATTTTGTACGCGTATAATTCTTTTTTTTCCCCAACAAACGTTGTTTTAATGGTTTTCCAGGATATTTGTTTCAAGCGGTTTCAAATTTTTTCTTGTTATTCATGCACTCCATTCCATGAATTGTTATTCATGGGAATGGAGTGGGTGTATTTCATGGCTGTAATCTAGTATTTCACGGCTTAATCTGATATCTTCGTCGACGTAAAATTTCATTAGGATATTAATTCGCCTCTCCACATATGGATTATTTTCTTAACATCCACTAAAATAACACGATGGCGATAGCGTCGTCTTCAACTAACTGGTACCATGACAGACACAGCAAGTGTTGCTTCTGCGCTTGCGCAGTCCCGATGCTTCCACCTGCTGTTGGGGGTTGCATTGGTTGCCAGGAACGGGCCACTAGTGGCACTTGCTTGGAGGCCCACAATTCACGGCGATGCTGCAGGGCCATCAATGGCTCGCCAACTGATAGCGCTGCCACCAACGGACCACTACCGGGCTGTGAGCGGCAGATTTCAGCCAGCAGTGATCCATCACTGCCAGCTGGTGGCCAGCAGTTTCCCAGCACTTGTGTTTTTGCTGGGTGTTGAATCACGTTCATGTTTAAGCACCGGGAGGTGCTTTTCGTTGTCCTATAAATGACAGATGTGCATCTTTGCTGTTCCGCAAACATAAAGCGTTGCTTCAACCGAAAAGCCGCCCCGTAGAAGAACTTATTACAATGAAAGAAAGTAAATATTTTTACAGGGAATTCTTTCTGAAACGCTTTGTTCGTGACTCTCTGAAGTAAATGAA
The DNA here is from genome assembly GCA_039090855.1 of Macrothele yani. Taxonomy (NCBI): domain Eukaryota; kingdom Metazoa; phylum Arthropoda; class Arachnida; order Araneae; family Macrothelidae; genus Macrothele; species Macrothele yani. The sequence goes on along the minus strand of CM076990.1, from coordinate 15,723,444 downwards.
GTTTGCAAGCACGCAATCGCAGTATCTCAAACATGATGTACGCAGTTGAGCAAAATAGGTTTATATGGCGAAATAACTTGCAAGGACTTCTCTAAAATACTTCAAGCAGTCTCTGAAACAATATATGCATAGTTCAATGGTGAAAGAACACACAAGGACTTTTCTAAAATACTTCAAGCAGTCTTTTAGACAAGAGGTGCGCACTGAAGCAAGATAAGCTTGTATGGCGAAAGAACTTGCAAGAACTTCTCTAAACTACTTCAAGTAGTCGCAGTCTCTTAAACAAGATAAGTGCAGTTGAAAGAGATCAGCTTGTATAGCGAAAGAACTTGCGAGGATTTCTTTAAAATAGCATTTTTTTTATTGAAAGTTTAACGACCACCGTGAGAAACTCGATGGGCTGTAGGCGGTTTCCCGTCCCTAATTTAGGGCCACTGATTCCAGGGAAGATAGAATCTCAATGCAGTAAGACACTAAAATACCTAGTCTTACCATAAATACTGTTAGGAAATATTCAATGAAATGGCAAAACAAATTTAAAGATATAATATACCTATGATATGACATAAGTAGTACACTTATGAATACATGACACCAATCACTTTTCAAAATTTCACCTTTTTTGCCTTCACAGAGTCCTTCAGTCTCTGTAGCCACTCATCAATAACTTTAAGCAATGTCTCCACAGGGAAAGCTGCTACTGCCCGCACCAAAGAGCGTTGAGACTATCAATACTGGGGGGTCTGTTTCTGCAGGCCATGTCCTCCAGTGTGGCCCACAACTTGTATTCCAATGGGTTGAGGTCTGGGCTGCTTGAAGACCAATCAGCTGGAGAAATGAAGTCTGGAAAAGCCACTCCTGGGGTTGATTTGGCCTTGTGGGAAGGTGCAGAATCCTGCCGAAAGCTCCACTGTCGGTTTTGGAAGAGGGTGTGGCTCACAGTTTCGACCACTGGCTCCAAAACCCTGTCCTGGTAGACTTTAGCCGATGTTTTCACTCCTTTCTCATAGAAATGGAGCTCCGTGGAAACCATGACAGAAACAGAATGATGGCCTCGCATGGTCCTTGGAGCTTTCTCCTGAGCTTCTTGTGAGGTTAACGCACGCACCGTGTCATTTTGGGGGTTGAAAGCCTATTCACTAGTGAAAATGTTTTAATTAGAGGAAAGGATCTGACGTGGGGATTGTCTGCATAATAGTGCAGCAAACGTTTCGCTTTTAGCACTCTCTGCTGCTTCAATCGTGGGGTGAGAAAGTGCCCTGTACGTTGCTGGCAAGCTCTCACCCGTAGGTCACTCTGCAGCACGCGCGACATCTACATTCTTGAAATGTTAAGTTCACGAGCCATCACTGATTGCTTTCTGACAGGATGTCGTCGAATACAGGCTGGCGCTGCTTTTACGAGGAAAGCAATCCTCACGATACACTGCCGACCCTTTTTGGGGGCGGTCAGCGACGGTCCCAGTCTCAAGGAACCTTTTTCATGGTCCGGTAGACAAAAATTCGGCTGATTTTCAGCTTCTTCAGCATGTTGAAAATCTCGGAAGCTGATTTTCCAACTTTGTGCAGCGCTATTACTGCAACACGATTCTTATAATCGGCCCACTCCATGGCAAGTTCTTCACGGAATATGTTATCTCCTCTGTGACTGAACACACAATGACTCACTAGATGCTTCATACCTGCTGGCTGGTCGGTGACGTTGCACACCCGTTGCGTTGCGTACCATCTGTCGAACGTTTGTAACAGTATTTATGCTAAGACTGGGTACTACAAGCAGTCGCAGTTTCTTAAACAAGGTAAGCGCAGACTTGCGAGGATTTCTTTAAAATACTTCTTTTTTCTTTCTTATCTTTTCTTTTTTTATTTATTGAAGGTTTAACGACCAGTCGCCACTGGGACGGATTAAAATACTTCAGGCTGTCGCAGTCTTTTAAACAAGAATTTCTTTAAAATACTTCAGGCATCCGCGGTCTCTTAAACGAGATGTAAGCAGTTCAACAAGATAAGCTTTCCAGGAGAACAAACTTGCAAGGACTTCTTTAAAATGCCACAGATTTAGGACTTCTGAAAGTGTTTCCACAGGTGCCGCGAAGAGCCATGCTGCTGCAACACACTTCTTGTCTCCTACAGACATTTTATTGCAAAGCGTCACGATCTGCAAGTTTGTGCTGTTCGATCATATTACACCTGGTTCAGCTAACTTCGAACGTAGATGTGCAAGCCGGCAAAAAAGATCCATCTTCTGCCATATGGAGCATTTCTTTATAACTGAAACAAGAGGTCACGCTTCGGACCCTATGCTGCCCATGAGCATGCAGAGGGTATACAACCTTGAAATCCCTAGGTGAAAAAATCGGAAACTTGCCGCATTAAATTTAATTGGTTGGACACAATATTTACATTCATTTTATAGATATCACTTTAAAATTTATTGGCATTTGTGGTGGGTAATGCAGTATACTGTCAAATGTTGTTCACAGGAAAAGGCTCATCCAGCTCGAGACGGAAATCCAAAGCTATTATGAAGCAGACGAAGAGATTCACTTATCTTGCTGTTCCAAAATAAGTAGGAGAAAATACTCAGACCGAAAACAAATACTAAAATCCTCCTTCACATAGAGTAAACTTACGCGAAAATGGCAGATTAATTGTGATAGCTTTTGTTGTTTGCAAATAGCGACTGTATTCTTCAAAAACTAAGCTTCTACGGGGAAAAATACTCTGAAAAAAGCACTGTATCCAAAGACCTTAATTATACTGCTAATTACTTATGGTAATTTAATTTTCTTACATGCGTTCTTCCTCTGGGCCAATTTTTTGGGCGCCGTCATTGCCACGGCTAAAGCTGACTGTGCAAGCATTTTCCAGGACTTCTCGCTTCCGATTTTACTTCAGATTTCTATTTCGCTCTCTCTCTCTGTCTTTACGGTCACGGTCCAAGCCTTATCTCCCACGCTCTTTCATACTTCTTGAGATCTGTTAGAACGAAAAGAAACTGGTCGTCGATATTCTGAAATAAAAACTTTAGATTAAAAAAGATGCCTTTCTCTCATTTTTTATAGCAATTTGACTAAAACGAAAAGTATTTTCTTCATAAATACATGGTAGGCATTGTAATGCTATTATTGGCATATTTTCACTGTATTCCATGTAAGCACTTCCTTCAGAAAACTTGAAAACTTTAATCGTTCTGGAGCGGAAATCGAACACGCACCTCCCGATTTCCTGTCGAGCATGCTAGTCTTTACACTACCCAGGACAAGAAAATTCCAAGCAACTGAGATTTGCGCTAGTCAAAGCTATTCCTTCCCCATCGTAGCGTCTCACGACCTTTTCTCACATCCAATGTCGGATGAAGGTCACAAATTCCAGTGATGAAACTACGTCATATACAATTGGGAAACGGATTTCTCCGAAGAAATAATTCTTCATAAATACATGATAGGCATTGCAATGCTATTATTGGCATATCTTCATTGTATTCCATGTAACGACTTCCTTCGGAAAACTTGAAAATTTTCATCGTCCTGGAGCGGAAATCGAACCGGCACCTCCTGATTTCAGGCGTGAGACGCTACGATGGGACACGAATAACTTCGACTAGCGCAAATCAGAAATCTATATTCAGTTGCTTGGAATTTCCTTGTCCTGGATAGTGTAATGACTAGCATGCTCGACCGGAAATCGGGAGGTGCAGGTTCGATTCCCGCTCTAGGAAGATGAAAATGTGCAATTTTTGTGAAGGAAGTGGTTACATGGAATACAGTGAAAATATGCCAATAATAGCATAAAAAGTCTTTTCTTCTACACAAAATTATGCTTTGTTTTAGACGTTTGGCAGTTTTTGCATTCGGTAAGTGTCTATTGATAAATGTGCATGCGAAGTTACATAGATTTTCAGCATCCAAAAGAGATGCTTTTTAACGAGGTTTACGTTTCACTTGTCAGGTGATTATAAACGCAGGTCTGTCATATTTTACATGGAGGAAGGTGTTCTTGTTTTATGACAACCCCTGAGGTTACGCAAGAGTCAAAACGGCAAGTTGCAGCGATAAGCCAAGTTCGGGGTAGTTCAGTCGGGAGAATAACTGGCTCCGGAGCGAGGAGACGTGGCTTGTAATCCCACCATCGGCAAAAATGGGTTCGTTCGCTATATTGGCGCCCGAACGTAAAATTAATCTCGTGGACTTGATGTTTGAAAAAAATGTGTGGTGCTTCTTCCACACATCGTCTGAAATCAATAAAGAAATTCTTTCTTCTACAGTGAACTCTCCCTCCTTCAAGCATGTTTGCGGCGGACTCGCAACCTGCGATTTTGTGCCCTCGTCTTTCTCGAGGAGAAGATATATGTGATGTACCATCGAGGTGACACAACAGTCAAGACGGTAAGTTGCAGCGATAAGCCAAGGTCGGTGTGTTCACTGGACAGAATAACCAGCTCCGGGACACCACCGGCATCTGCACTGTAGTTTTTCGAAACACTTTCTACAATTTTTTTTGAAACTTTTTTTGAATCCACTTTTGAAGGCAGGGTTGTTTATGCACCACTTAATTTGTTACTGTAAATTTCGGCCATGAGAAGATATAAGGCTCGCCCAAATGAAACTGAGACTGTTGGTTTTTTTGCCGTAAGTGTTTATAGGTTTGAATATGTGAACATACAGGAAGTAAGAGTGATACATGGGCTACATACCCGCTATACAGAGTCGCTTTGTCAGTTCAAGCAAGTGTTCCAGCGCGGCACGAGATTGTGGATACAATGAGGGAAGAACGTCCGTGGTTGGCTGTGGAAGCAGTCTTCAACGCCGTCCCGGAACTCAGCGTCGTTAGCGAACCGCGGCCCTTGAGAACTTTTTTCAGTGGTCCGAAGACGTGGTAGTCGTAGAACGACAGATCGGGGCTATAGGGGGAATGTTCGAAAACCTCCCAGTGTAAGCTCGGAAGCAAATCATGGCATAGTGTCGCCACATGTGGACGTGCGTTGTCGTGCAGCAGAATAATCTCATTTGACAACATAACGGGTCGCTTACTCTTGATGGCTGTTTTGAGATTGAGTAACGTATTTCAGTATGTGGTTGCCTTGACCGTACTACCTGTGTCCAGCCAATACAACAGCAATGGGCCATTCTCATCGAAGAAAACCGTAAGCATCTCTTTTCCAGCCCTTAAGGAGGACTGAGCTTTTTTGGAGCGTGGAGAGTTGGTATGCCGCCATTCCATACTCATCCATTTTGTTGCCGCATCGAAGTAGTGGCACCAAGTTTAATTTGCGGCTACAATCTTGGAGAGAAACTGCCCCCCCCCCTCTGCGTGGTAACGATACAGATGATCCAGGCAAGCACCCATTCGCTGAGTCTTCTGCTCCTCCTGGTGATGCTTGGAGGACCCATTGTGTGTAAACCTTGCTGTATCTTAATAGGCAATGGAGAATTGCATTAACAGTTCCCTTACCCATGGACAATGTTGCCGCAAGTTCGCGGTGGGTGGTTCGGCGATTTTCCTTCACAAGGTTGTCCACGGCAGCAATCGATTCCATGGTGATGGCCAAGTGTGCTTTCCCAAGTCTCGGCATGTCCTCCGTACTCACACATCCTCTACGAAATTCAATACACCAGCCGAACACTGTACACCGTGACTTACACTCATTCCCATACACATCCTTCATACGACGATAAATTTCGGTTCCACTAACACCTTCTGCCGTCAAAAATTGCCTAACTGCCAGCTGGGCCTGTTTAGAAGAATCCATGTCACGACCCTACGTAGTCAACTTGCCTCCGCACGTGCAAACAGCACACTGATCACGTGCCACCGATAACAGCATGCTTCCTGACATGACACGCCATCTACCGGCGCAAAGGCTGTGTAATTATACAACGACGCAATTACACGAGTCTCACTTTCATTTGGGCGACGCTTGTAAAATAAAAAATACTGAAATGTAGATATGCTCAATTTTGAAGGTTTACAGTTTTAGAATGTTAGGTTGAACAAAAAATTAGAGCTTCTTTGACATCTTTATGAATTACCATGCAGAGTAGCTGATGTAGAAATTGTTCAGCTGATGTCAGCTACAATTCGCACAATTACTGCTAAAACTTATCTTAAAATAATACATGGTCAAAAATATTTGAAGGGAAACCTTTCATGCTTGTGATCTGAAGATTTATTGCCTAGTTTGGATGAAAACCCCATGTAAATCGTTTCAAAGATATAAGGAGCTTTCTTAATTGCGTGGTATTCTGGTGAAATTTTGCACATCTCTGTTGAGTGTAATTTTTTACACATGTAATATTTAACACTCCAATGGATATGCTCTCAGATCTTCCATTTCATTGAAAACGTGCTCCTTCATGGACAAACGACACTGAAGAAAAGTCGAACTGGGCAGTGCGCATAGAAGAAGGAAACGTTAAGGTTTCAAGAAATTATAATGTAACACGGACAGCCTCATCTATCGGATAAATTGTTCTAGAATTTGTATTCTGGTTGTAAATGACAGTTCTCAACAAACGCCACCACTCTTTGAAATTGAAAAAACAACGAAGATAATTCCGCTTTTACCCAAACGATATGATTTGAAGCGCTTCTTGATTGTAAGAAAGCAATCTAGTCGGTATGATCTACGTACTTAGATAACACTTCCAGTCTTTTTACTTTTTTAGCACGTCTTTTGTAAAAAAAGATCGTGCTTCTTTTATCGGCCTGTCCGTACATCCATCCGTCCGTCCGCCTGTGTACCCCATATTTCTGAAACTATTAGTCCGATTTCAAAACTTCTTTTTGCATCGGGAAGCTTGAAATATGCGAATGATGATCTTTATTTAGTTTTTTTTTACGAGTTACGATTTCGCAGCTAGAGGGTGTAAATGCAGATGACATCGAATTCAAAATACATTTTATTTCATATATTTGCTTCTAAACATCCTATTGAAAAAAATCTTTTGCTTTTCGATTCCATTTATACCAAAGAGTATTTTAGGTCTAATCACTTTTTCAAGATACGCATAGATTTCCCGCTAGGAGGCGTAAAAGTAAATTGCGTTTTTCCCAATATCTCTACTTCAAAACCCCGAATTGAAAAATGTTTTCTTCAGAAGATACAGTCCCGATGGGAAATCTTTTGCATGTAATTTCTGATTTTTGGTAAAGAACAGTTGGGCCACCAGGTGGCGTAAGTGTTAATTTCTGCTTCAGATGTATTTGCCACAAAACCTGAACTCCTAAAATCTCGATTGAAAAAATTCTTTCGTGGACTCATGCCACTCACGTCGATAAACCTTTTTGGAATATTTTTTTCTTAAAATATTCCATGGTTTCACCGTCAGAGGGCGTAGACGTATATTTTATTTTCGGAAATATCTTTGCTTCTAATGGTCCAATTTGAAAAAGAAATTCTTCTTTATCGGAGAGAGTTTCCTGTGCGACATGTTTTTAATATAATTCCATAATTTTTAAGTAATTCATAGACTTTTCGCTAGGGGACGTAAAGATAAATTGCGTTTCCCCCCATATTCCCACTTCTAAAACTCCGATTTGAAAAATTCATTCTGCATCGGGTACAGCTCCTGATAAGAAATCTTTTGCGTATAATTTCTAATTTTTGGAAAAAAAAATGGTTTGGCCACTAGGAAGCGTAAGTCTTAATTTCCACTTCTAATGCACTTGCAGCAAAATCTGAGATTCTAAAATCTCTATTGAAAAAGAATTATTCTGTGAACCGATACTACTCACGTCGATAAAGCTTTTCGGAAAATTTTCCTCTTAAAATAGTGCATAGTTTCTCCACCAGAGGGCGTAGAGGTATATCTTATTTTTGCCAATACCTCCACTTCGAAAATTCCGATTTGAAAAATTCTTTCTTTGTTCAATAACGTTTCATGCGCGAAATGTTTTTCATATAATTTCAAAATTTTCAAATAGTTTATAGACTTTCCGCTAGGGGGCGTTGAGGTAAATTGCGTTTCCCTTGATATTTCTGCTTCTAAAACTCCGATTTGAAAAATTCTTCCTGTATCTCATACAGCTCCTGATGGGAAATGTTTTTCATATGATTTCTAATCTTTGGAAAGTAATGGTTTGGCCACTAGGAGGCCATAAGTGTTAATTTAGGCTTCTGATGTATTTGTAGCAAAATCTGAGCTCCTGAAAACTCGACAGGAAAAAATCTTTCCTGGACCGATACCGCTCATATCGAAAAACTTTTAGAGAATACTTTCTTCTTAAAATAATGCATGTTTTTCCCGCCAGGGGCATAAGTGCATATCTTATATTTGTAGATATCTCTGCTTCTAAGTGTCCGATTTAAAAAACATTTTCTTTGTAGGAGAGCGTTTCCAATGCGAAATGTTTCTCATATAATTTCAATTTTTTCTTAAAGCACAAGCCTGGAACCAGAGGGCCTAAAATTAGTGAAAATCCTCTAAATAAGATTACAATTCCGTTTACAGCAATATCTGCGGGATTAAAAACCCCATTGAAAAACTTCTTTTTTCGGTGAGGTACTACTGTTTCCCATACCTGTTCCATTGACTTTGAATAGCTTTGATACATTTAATTCGCGTCAAAACGGATTCAAAAGATGTGCTCATTACACCCGAAAATTCGGTGTCATCTTTCTTGTTCTAACTCGCTGTGTTGTTGGCAGTCTATGAAGGCTCACCCTTTCCCGATTTCGCACATACGCTTAAAGTTTATTCATAGCGCAGAAAGTGTCTAAGTTTAGGCATTATGGAAATTGTTAGTTTCCGTCATTACTTCACTACAGCAAGAGCTATTTTCTGACTACGCACTCTTCCAATTTGGAACCATCGTGCAGATATCACTGCGTTAGAGCGATATAATACGTACAGCGCAAGCACAAGTTTTTTCTTTATATACTTGAGGTCGTTATTCCCTAACTTTAGCACGTTTTTTATAAAAATGATCGTGCTTATACTACCGGTTTGTCCGTCCGTTTGTGAATATCATATCTCTGCATCTATTAGTCCGACTTGAAAAATTCTATTTGCATTGGGAAGCTTGAAATGTGCAAATGATGATCGTTTATTTGTTTTGTTTTTTTACGATGCAGAATTTCTCCTCTAGATGGCGTAAATGCAGATTATCTCGACTTCAAAATACATTTTATTCCATGTATTTGCTTTTTGAAAAAACTTTTTTACCTTCCGATTCCATTTACGTCGAAGACTATTTTAGGTATACTGTAGTAACTTTTTCAAGTTACGATAGATTTTCCGCTAGGGGGCGTAAAAATAAATTACGTTTTCCCCGACATCTCTGCTTCTAAAACTTCGATTTGAATTTTTTTCTACAGCGGATACAGCTTCTGATAGGAAATCTTTTGCACATAATTTATAATTTTTGGTACAGAATGGTTTGGCTACCAGTGGGGAATAAATGCTAATTTCTGCTTCTGATTTATTTGCAGCAAAATCTGAGTTTCTAAAATCTCGATTGAAAAACTCCTTTCGTGGATCGATGACACTAACACCATAAAGCTTTACGGAATATTTTTTTCTTAAAATATTGCATGGTTTCTTCGCCAGGAGGCGTAGATGTATATTTTATTTTTGCCAACATATCTGCTTCTAATGGTCTGATTAAAAAAAAAACCCTTCTTTGTTGGATAGATTTTCCGGTACGAAATGCTTTTCGTATAATTTCAAATTTTTCAAGTAATTCATAAGTTTTCCGCGAGGGGACGTAAAGGTAAAAAGCCTTTTCACCGACATCTCTGCTACTAAAATTCCGATTTGAATAATTCTTCCTGTATCACATACAACTCCTGATGGGAAATGTTTTGAATATAATTCCTAATATTTGGTAAGGACTGGCTTGGCCACCAGGGCGGCATAAGTGTCAATTTCTGGTTCTGATGTATCTGCAGCAAAATTTGAGCTCCTGAAAACCGATTGAAAAATTCTTTTCTGAACTGATACCTCTCACGTCGAAAATTCTTTTTGAGAATACTTTCTTCTTAAAATAATGCATGGTTTTGCGGGCAGGAAGCGTAGATTCATATCTTATATTTGTCGATATCTCTGCTTCTAAGAGACAGATTTGAAAAATTCTTACTTTGTTGGAGAGCGTTTCCGCTGCGAAATGTTTTTCATATAATTTCAATTATTATCGTTAAGCATTTCCTAGTCTGAACGCTACATTTTTTTTGTCGGCGAATTTGTGTTGTGGCAACTGACGACAGGTCAAGAGAATGATATATGCGAAAGCTGATAACTAGAGTGTTACGTATTTTGAATTTTACGGGGTAAGTTGATTTGTACACAGGGGGTTGATTTTTACGGAGAGAGTTGATTTGTGAGAGATTTGATTTGAGTCACTTATGGTTAAAAGTTTACGCTTCCTTGTTCTACGTCTGAATTATTTCTCGAGCGTTAGCGAGACTTAAGAATTTTATGAAATAAAATCCTTAAGTATTTATTTTTGATGTTGAAGCGATAGTTGATTGATTACGAATTGGAGTAATGTTTTGCATTTGATGTTTGCTGTGATCGAGATTATTAACTAAACTGTGTGTGTTGACGAAAGACATACATCTGCAAAATCCTAACAAATAAATAGTGGGCATAGTAAGTAAGCCTTTTTAATTCACCTGGCGGTTATTATTCTTTGCCTAATTAGCTCTTTCGTTTGTGATTAAGGGTAGTCAGATGACTCCATCTTCCCCATGTTAATTTGCGCAACTTTAGGTACATTTATTTCATAAACTGTAGCATATATAAACTTAATTTTTTCCCATTGTAAAATACACAATTTAAGTAACATTTTAAGCAGAGAGTTTTTAAAAAAAAATTAGATGAATTTTTTTATGTTTGTTTGAAGTTGCTCTAACAAACTACAAAAAATAAATTGTAAAGTAATATATTTTCAAAATTAATAGGAATTTTAAAAATCCCTCTGCTCAAAATGTAGAGCTAGATATGAAGAACAAAAAAATTCATGCAGATATCCGCTATGGTTCTTGAGAAAAGTGCACCTATATGTTGAAAAAAAAATGCTTTTTTTAGGAAACGCGCTGAAAACCAACACTGAGGAAATTAATGCGGCTAATCTTACCTTAACGCATTCTAGCTCCATATGAAGGATATTCTTGGTCCTCTTGCTCTTGGTACATATCCTCTAACTTCGTTTTGGCTAGGCTGGCCTTCTGGCGACACTTTTTTTCAATTTCTTGAATCGCCTTATCAGCTCTTGCAATTCTTCGTTCATCAATTTTTTTCATTGTGTCTATGCAATTTGTGCCAGGAGAAATTCCCAATTTTTTTCAGAAGTTCACATTTCACTATGTTCCCCTTCTTAAAAGTAGCTACAGCCTCATAAATACCTAATTATAATGCTGTTTTCACTGCAAAAGTAGGTTTCGATATTCTTGACCGAATTGTGCTGTTCAAGGACTTGCAAGGATTTTGAGTGCCACCATGTAAACATTACTGGAGGAGCTGTGGATTGGCTAAATCTTTAAAAATGGGTTTAATTTCCTCCATAACAACTCTCGGTAGGTGTGTATGGCCATTATGGTCATATGGTTCATTCTTATTTTCTGCCTTTTGGAACTTGCACCAGCTTTCAGCACCCTTTTGGCACAACCCATGATGAGACGATTTCATTGCGCTCCTTCATTCAAATACTCATAAAATGTGATCTACTGCGCAGAATCACATACATTTCATATCAAATTAAACCTAAAGGTGCATAGAATAAAAAAAAGACTTGAAACCTGAAATTTGAATTTTTTTGACCCTTGGAATCGTCCGACTTCCCTTAAGCTATCTGGGATACTTGAGTAAGGCTTTACACTGAAGCCAGTTAATGCAATAGGTTTACGCTTTAGTAAGAAGAGAACTTTACAGTGCAGTTTATGTTGGAGTTGTCATAGTTGAACCATAAGCATTTGTCATATAAGCAAACATTACGTTCCACGAAACACTTCGCAAATTCCCTTGACCATTTTATATGTCACCTTTACTTGTTGTTACTTTATGTCAAAAGGGCACCCGATTTTGTTATCAAAATTCTTGGAATTCGGTTTACTATATTGTAGAAAGGCGCTGATATTACACTCAAAATACAACTGAGTACTGCGAATTTAATAGTTTTCTCAGTGATTATTTGGAATTGTGGATGATGTAGCCATAAACTGAAAAGAAGGAAGTATATACATCAGAAATGTCGTTCTGCAGAATAATTCTGATTTCTAGAGCAAAAGGTATGTCTAAACGTAACGCTAGATAAAAATTTTGAGAGAGAAAGAGGACAAAACGCAGTGAAAAGATAGAATACCTTGAATTTAAATTCTTCTGAAGCTTGACATTGCGTCGACCGGAAGAATTCTGCCATGGACAGATCGACTCTTTAGTCAGGTATGTGATAGTAGAAATACTCTCAGCGCAAAACGTTTGGCCAAGTGATTTGAGGCGCAAGCTTTTGACCATTCTTCCGAGATGTATACGGGTTCGAATCCTGGTTGAGGCACGGATGGTGTGTTTGTCGTATGGCACTGGCTTTCTCCCTCCTTGCAGCCAGTGTCCCTAAGTTAATTATTGTTAACTGCTTATAACCTAGTCAAGTGGATGTTACAGGCAGATGGGCGACAAATTAATCATGCAAGTGGACATACCTCAGAAAACTCGAAAATGTCATCGTTCTGGAAGGGGAATCGAACCCGCATCTCCAGATTTACGTTCGAATATATTACCGTTACACCTCCCAGAACAAGGAACCTTCAAGCAACTCAGGATTTATTTTGGGACTCAGATGTAACTGAAGGATCATATGCGCTTCAATCTGCGCATGGCGGAGTTTTACAACTGACATTGTGAGTCCCAAAATATATATTCCCGGTTGATTAGAGGCTCCTTGTTTTGGGTAGTGAAACGGTAACACACTCAAACGTAAATCAGGAAATGCGGGTTCGATTCCCGTTCCAGGACGAAGTAATTCCGAAAAAAGTTTGGAATGATTTAGATGATACATCTCTCTATCATAATGATGATTTTTTTTTTTTTTTTTTTTTTTTTTTTGTATTTCGGTAAAAGTTATAAAAACATTTATAATTGATGATAACCAGTAGCGCACGCAGAAATTTCCCAAGAGGAGAGGGGCATGGGCCGTGGTACACAGAATTTTCCCAAGGTGGGGGTGACCCCCCTAAATTTACCGGAAAAAATAGTCGGGGACCATAACAATTAAAAAGGAGGTTAATTTTTTTACACTTATTCATATCCATTCAACAGTAAAGTTACAGAACAAGAAAGTTAAATGATTAGAAGAAGCAGTAGATGAAATTCTTTTGCTGGTTAGATTTTTCCAAATTTGTTTAACAGAACTACTCCCTTATTATTATTTCATGTTATATATACGGTACATGATTAAGAAGCATATTATATAGATCGCATATCGTGGTGATTTCTTGTTTCAAATTTCGGCGTGATAATTTTCTGCCCGGGAAGGGGGAGGGTGCGCCACTGATGATAACTTTGGATAGTTTAGTTGGATTCTGTAGAGCTGCATTTACTACTTCCTTATTATTATTTCATGTCTATACGGTACATGATTAAGAAGTATATTATGCAGATCGCATATCGTGATTTTTTGTTTCAAACTTCGGCGTAATGATTTTCTGCCGGAGGGAGGGGGGCATCCTCCGCCCCCTTGGTGCGCCACTGATGATAACTTTGGATAGTTTAGTTGGATTCTGTAGAGCTGCATTTACTACTTCCTTATTATTATTTCATGTTATAACTATACGGTACATGATTAAGAAGTATATTATTCAGATCGCATATCGTGATTTTTTGTTTCAAACTTCGGCGTAATAATTTTCTGCCGGGGGGGGGGCATCCGCCGCCCCCTTGGTGCGCCACTGATGATAACTTTGGATAGTTTAGTTGGATTCTGTAGAGCTGTATTTTTCTGGCACAAGTTATTTTTATTATTACATCTCGTGTGATTATAAATTCCTTGAGATAACTTGATTGTGTTCTTGATAAATAGGAAAGTTGATAAATTCCGTTATTTCATTATTTTGATTTGGTAAAATTATTTACTAGCCCTTCACACTACGTAGTTACTGAGACGCACTTGACTCGGCACCTGTTCGCAGAGCCTATAAATTTCATGTATCGGCAGCCAGCTGGAAATAACTCAGACTTTGTTTCTAAAATATGGCGCTTCGCAATCTAGGGTCAGATGAGAGCACTGTGACTGTCGTAATGGTCTGCTGCTGTCTCATTAACTTCGACCACAAATCTTTTCTCACGCAGTTCTCGCAAAGCTGCGGGTGGTTTCCGGGACAACGTTACTGCTGAAGAACAGGAAAATGTTTTCCGTATTTGGACATTATGGATCTTATTTTGTTCCGGCCAGAGATTATTGAGCCGACAGGAAAAGATAAAACCAAACCGATATTGAAGGGGTCCATCATGATACACGAATCTCACAGGCAGGACAGGACACGTATATAACTCTCCGCATACCCATACACGTACACCAACCTCGTGTTTAATCGTGTGTATGCCTACGAATGAAGCATAGCAGAAGAAATTTCATAAAATTTATGATCGCTCAGAGAATATCTACAGCATATTATCCATTTTAGCGCCTGTGCGGTATTAGAATAAATTGCAAAATATTACTCTGTTTATCGGGAAAGAAATGGATAAAGCTGAGTGTTTTCCTGTTCTTTGCATTTTCAGAGTCTTGGAGGCATGTCAGTGAAGTCAGCATTTCCTCTGCGCTTTGTACGTGAGTGGTTTTCAAAAAGCAGCTTCTGAAGTCTGCTAACATGATTTCATTGTGCCAAAATGGTGGTATGCGTCGACTCTCGGAGAATTACAACAGGGCAGACATGTTGTATGCTGTTTTCGTACCCAGTACAAAAGATTTTGGAAAGAAAAAAATCTTAAGCTCAGTCAAATGTTTAAGAGGTGCACTCATTATGTCTAAAAGTGTGGCATAATGTGTACAATAATTAAGTTTATGTGGTTGTAGGAAACATTGGATTAACCTCACTTCAACGTCAGCTAAAAGCTTAACTTTTGCTTGGTGATTTTACGTTGTTAACCTTGATTATTCTAGCTCGTTCGATAGATGTTCGTAACAGACTTAATAAACAAGCATTAATTCTCTAATTGTACACTTTCAGAATAATGGACAGGATAAGTGATGAGTCATTACTTCCAAAATCCAAGCGCCACTTTTATTATCTCTTCCATTAGGTCAGTTATTCTTCAAGAATCACTTCGTTCGTAACAACAAAGTGAAAAGACTTTACATAATGATTCGTTTAACAATTGTCTCTCTTCACATAGCATTTAATATAACGTACTCAGAACATTGCTTTCTTATTGTATTCAAAATACAGATCACTGTAACATCGCTCAGTATAACATACCTCTGATAATATTGTGTGACGTGCCTGCCCCACAGGACGCCCATGAGAAAAAGGCAGATGGCAATGAGAGCACATGTCCGCGTAGCTCAGATGGGCGAGCGACTAACTCCGGAGCGAGGGGACCTGGGTTCGATGCCCGGTGCGGACAAACGTGTACGTTATATTGGCGCGCGAACTTCCAGGATGACCCGGCTGGTAAGTTTCTCACAGTGGTGTGATGTTCTTTCCACACGGCGAGACAGGAAAGATGACAAGCCATTCTTCAGTGCTTCGAAAGAATAAATCAGTGCGATGTTACGTTCCACACACCTAGTTGTATGGGATTTCTCAAAAACACGTTCTTCATGGGATGACTGCCTACAGCGACACATGGTCCTGGTGACCCACAGGCCATCCCCCGGCCCTCTTTGAGGCGGGGGGGGGGTGTGACGTGCCTGCCCCGCAGTGTTACGGCGGAATTTTCCGTATTCCTCTTACATTTGGAATTCTTTATTGTTTTTTCTCTAACATTTTAATAATTTCAATTTTCCAAATTTTTTCCTGTTCACCCCGATGAAATGTTACTGGCGAAAGGGGTCCGTATTATCGATCGGTATCAAAGGGGCCAAGTTAGAACCTTAATTATATTTCGTTCTGATAATTACCGGACTGGCAATATACAGGCCACCGAACCTCTTTCATTTTATTTTATTTTCTCCCTTTTTTCCCCAACGCACAGAGAACGCTCGCTGTCACCCAGGAAGGAGGGGCAGATAGAAGGAGGCCTGAATTAGTCAATAATTTCCACGTACACGGAAGGTACGGTACAACAAAAAATCACACGTTCTTACTGAGTTGCACGGAAAGGAAGTCATTACTCTTCAAAGTGGCGTAAGAATTTCCAAAACCTATACAGCGCGAAATGCCCCGCGGATTCCCTGAAAAGGGGCAAGATCTCAAATTGTCACACAGAAAAATCCGTACGTGACTTTTTTTCCTATCTTAGAAATCAGGTGTGACGCTGCGTGAAAAGGTTGGGATGAAATATTTCAGCACCGATCGTGTCCTGTGAAAAAGGAGCTTCCACGAATCTCCAGCGAGTTTTTCAGAGCGATACACAAACTGCAAGCCCAGGGGCCCTCGGGAGACAATGACGCAACCCGACGCCATTTTGGGGAGGTGATCTGGCACACCCCTTCGCACCGGACGCAGTATGCGGAGAAAGAGGCCTAGGGGGAAATCAGCAGAGAGACAGGGAGGAGAACACAACTGACTGAGTAGGGAGTGAGACGAGAACACTATGAGATGAGAGAGAACTAGAGTGGACACGCCACGAGCCGGAGTGAGGAGGAACCGGATTCGATGCTCGGTGCGGACAAACTTGTATGTTATAATTGTTCTTAGCATCAACTCTAACCCTGCACATTCAACATCTGAATATTAACTGTTATTTGCCTTTGATTGGCCTCGGTTGGTCTAAGCGCTGATTTCTGACCATTGATCACACACACACAGTAGAAAAAATAACAACATTAGAGATAGAGGTGATCCTCCGCGCAGGTTGGAACAGACCCAAACTGAATGCAGGCAAGAAATAGGCGGATGGC
The DNA here is from genome assembly GCA_039090855.1 of Macrothele yani. Classification (NCBI taxonomy): domain Eukaryota; kingdom Metazoa; phylum Arthropoda; class Arachnida; order Araneae; family Macrothelidae; genus Macrothele; species Macrothele yani. Next base: position 15,706,444 of record CM076990.1, on the reverse strand, counting down.
AGGGTCTCCCAGCAGTGTATCGTAGTCAATGAACATGAGTGAATGAACGTGGTGAATCGAGCGACTGTGATGGTGGACGCATTGTCGGTGCAAGACACATAGGTTATTGTATCTCCATAAGAACCTTAGAGTTCCGGAGTGTAACCATGTCACGCATGTACCGCGAGTATACCATCAACGGACGTTCCAACGCCCAGAGAGCAAGCGATGGCCGACCATACGCCATTGAAGACCGGGATCGACTTAGACTGTCCAGACTCGTACAGACCTACCGCTTGACAACGGCTGCGCAATCACATCTGGGTTAAATGTAGGAGGCCCAAGCAGAGCCTGAGAACCAACGGTGTTGCGCACGCTGAGTGCCTTGGGCAACGGGAGCCGACGCCATACTCGGGTGCCATTGTTGACTGCTCGTCATCGGACATTACGTTTCGCCTGATGCCGGGAACATCAAAACTGGGCATCTGCAGGGTGACTCCGCGTCGTGTGGACAGAGGAATACCATTTTCAGCCGTACCGAGCTGACCGAAAGGTACAGGTGTGGCGCATCGACAGCATGACGCCGTGGCCTCGTGTGGCGAGGTCGGCTCTGTTCAAGGCAGTGGTGGATCTGTGATAGATTGGGGAGCCTTCTCATGGGACGCATTAGGTCTCATAGCGTGTCTTCAGAGGCCCTTAACCACTGCGCGACACCAGCATATTCTGGCTAATAAACTACAGGCACGCTTTAATAGACTTCGTGCATCCTGAGGCAGATGGTCTGTTTCAGAAAGACAATGCTCCGCCTCACTGGGCCCCAACTACCCAGGCATAGCTCGAGGAACAAACATTCGATTGGAAGTGACTCTTCTTCGGGAGTTCAAAGACGACGAACAAAGCGGAAGACCAGTGACAGCTCGCACGAGTGAAAACATTTCGAAGGTTCAGGCCATCGTATGTGCCAATATGTAACGTACTACAGAGTTGAAAACATGTGTCAAGACGACAAATGTGCAGCGAGATATTCTGTCCGCGTAGCTCAATTGGGAGAGCGACATACTCCAGAGTGAGGGGATTCGGATTCGATGCTCGTCGCGGAAAAACTTGTGTTTTCATAAACAGACAACAGACAACAGACGATGGGGCAAATAGCAAAGGGTGCTGGGATATCGGGGACTACGTGTCAACGGATACTAACAGATGATCTAACGATGCACCGGGTGTATCAACACATTCGTTGGCCATACAGATGGAATGGCAGGAGATCTCGTAACCGCTGCCGACCAAGACCCACAATTTCTTAGAAGAATCATAACGGGGATGAAAAGGTGCCTCGTCTTTGATCCGCAGATTAAGCGGGCATCAGCTACATGGAAAACGCCATCGTTTCCGCGCAAGCAGAAATTCCCCCGAGATCGCAGCAAAGGAAAGGTCATACTAAAGATCTTCTTCGACATCCAGGGGTATTGTTCATCCTAAATTTATTCCTGAAGGACGCAATGTAAATAAGGAGCTCTATCTGGACATTATGCAACGTCTACGTGAGTCGAACCGCAAGAAGAAGCCTTAATTGTGATGCGATCAATCGTGGGTGTTGTTACACGACAAGGCACCGGCACAGTGGTTACTTCTCATTGGTACGTTTCTCGCCGAAACAAGAGCTGTTGTCCTCCCAAGACCACCGTTCTCACCCGACCTCTCCCCTGCGACTTCCACCTATTCCTTGAGCTGACACGTCGACTTCAGCGTCGTCGTTTTTGAAGTAGTGAAAAACGCATCGCTGGCTGCGCTGAAGGACATTGCAACGAATGTGTTCCAGATGTACTTCGACAAACTCCACAGCCGTTGACAGAAGTGCTTTGTTGCAAAGAGGGTCTTATTTAGAAAGAGGGTGTGCTATAGTTTTGTAACTCTATGTATGGACTTACAGAGCCAGTCCGGGGACTTTTGGATCCTCCCTCGTACAACATGAAATGTTAAGCTTGATCATATGTTATGTCTAAGTTTATGTATGTTCAAATATTAATTGTCTGAAATCTTATTTACCATAAAAAACCTTCAGAATTCGGATATGAATTTATGATATGTTATATCAACGTTGAGGTACACTCCAGTGTTATTATGATCTCATGTTTTACCTGTGTGGAGGTGTGTGAAAATTACACAAAATCTCATTTTTTGTATACAAAGATGTTTTATCTGTGCGAAGGTATATGAAAGACTTGATCAGGTTTTACATATGTTACGAAACACATTTAAAAAGTAATTCGCATTTATATCCACGATAATTCTAAGAATAAATACGATTTCACTTTAATCCAGAAGCATGAAACATTCAAGGAGTCAAGCAGACTTTCATATTGTACCTGAGAAAAGGCATATTTAAAGTTCAGTGACTTTTAATATATTACGACGAAAAAAGCTATATGAAGGCAGAATGAACTTGACAAAATTCACATAGAGCACCAGGATTAAAGGAGAGCAAAAAGTGTATTTAACTATTTTGAAAAGAGAAAAGAAAAAATCCAGAAAAAGCGAAGAAAAGTTTGATGGCAAACAGATAAAGTGAAAGTGGAATTGAAGAAATTAATGGCTCTGTCTACTGTTCTCGTTAAAGTGTTTTGAAAACAAAAACCAGGAATGTATAACCTAGCTTCAGTGGATTCGCAAGACACAATTTAATATATAAGTTCCTCCATGTTATCAGTATATATAACTTCCTCCAGTTATCAGTATGTTTTAAAAAGGAAAACACATTCTATTTCTTTTCCCTTAAGATCAGAGACGCTAATCCAGACTTGAAGAAATATGTGCAAAAACGTACTTAGTAATGCCTAGATGGATACATTCTTGAGGAAATCAGATGAAAGAGGATGGGTGTCAGAAGGCGAAAGATGGAGCTTACGAGAGTGGGAGAAAAAACGAAAGAAAAACAGAGTGAGAAAAATAGAGATAAAAAGAGATATAATAGACATACAAATATAGATTAGGTACAGACATAGATTAGACAGATAGAGAAAAATAAATAGATGATAAAAAGTGTGTGTGTGTGTGTGTGTGGGGGGGGGTATTTAAGCAATGCATCTTTCCAGTTTTTACGTACGGAGGAGCAGACTTGAACTTTAACTGAAAAATATATACAATGGATGCAGACAACTGAAAGAACACGGAGAGATGCATGCTTGGTGCAACCAGAAAAGATACGAACTCGTGGATAAGGAAAATGACAAGAGTGGAAGACATCATGATCATGATAAAATCCCTGAAATGGTACTGGACTGGACATGCAGTGCAGATGAACCACAATCATTGGACAACTGAAATCCTAAACTGGATTTGGTATGCTTCTGAATCTTGCCCACCCATCTCCCAATGGTCTTCTTCTTGGCCTTTTCCTATCCCTTGTAATCCAGTTTAGTATTTCAATTGAAGATCTTAAAGCAATAGTGGGTTACCCACATTTTGTAAGAACGGAGAAAATGAACCTTAAATTAAAGGGAACTGGTAACCGAACTAACATACCACGACATGTTAGAGTTCATTCCTCAGTTTTTACAAAATGTGGGTTGGCCTACTACTGCAGTAAGGTCTTCAGTTGTCCAATGGTTGTCAGTTCTTGTGACGGGCAATATGTCCAGCCTATTGCCGTTTCAGGGATTTTACTCTGATCATGATGTCCTCCACACTTTCATTTTCCTGATGCACGAGTTCTAATCTTTCCAGGTTACATCATCGTTCCTCTTTCAGTAGTTTGTTGCCTCTGTATGTCTCTTTAAGTTAAGGTCCATGTCTCTGTTTTAAGTAAGCGCTGGAAAGATGCATTGATTAAGCAATTTTCCTTTGAGACGTAATGGTATATTGTTCTTGAAAATATTAGTTTCCTCCAAATGCACTAAAACCAGTTTTTACACACCGATTCATTTTTTCATCAATCTGCGTATAAAAATTTGTTACGGAGCTTTTGAAAGAAACAGCGGAATTTTCAAGAGCAATTTACCGTTCTGTCTTAAACGGAAAGTGTCTAATCAATGCATCCTTCCAATTCTTACTTATGGATCAGAAACATGGATCTTAATTAATATATACACAGTCGAGTTACATTATTGTGACCACCGTGTCGTGAGCTGACTTGGAGGGTATGTAAGGTGGGCTGTAGGCAATCTGAAAACATATCACTCGTTGCTGTCATGGATAAAAGGAGCGATTTATCAGATTTTAAAAAAGGGATGATTATCGGCTTTCGGGCCAAGGGTGGCAGTAATTCTGAAACATCACAGTTTGGGAATTATTCGCGTGCTTCTGTGGTTAAAGTGCATCGTTATTGGAGAAATGGAATCATTGCGAATAAGCGACATGGAAACTGCGGAGCACCACGTGTCCTTGATGTGAAAGGTGAACATCGGCTTTGAAGGCGCGTGAGGGCTGATCGACACGTTAGAGTGGAGCAACTGACTGGCCGAATGAACCAGATAGGGGGCTACCGGAAGTGTGTATAAAACGACAGTTCAGCGAATCCTGCTGCGCATGGGGCTCCGATGCAAATGGATGGTCACTACACCTACGCTAACGAAGGTGCATCGGCAGAAAAGGCTTGCATTTTCACGGCAGTATCGAAATTGGACCTCCGCTGATTGGCAAAGGATTGCCTTCTCTAATGAGACACGTTTTCTGCTTCATCGAACGGACGGACGTTGGCGTATAATGCGAGAAACATTTAAGAACAAACACTCTTCAAATATTGCTGGAAGAACACAAGCTGGTGGGGGCAGCGTTATGGTTTGGGGAATGTTTTCGTGATATTCTCTGGGTCCACTCATGCCTGTGGATGGCACTATGGGCCGAATTCGTAATGAATCCATCCTTGCAGACCACGTACACCCGTACATGCTGATTGTCTTTCCTGGGGCGGATGGGATCTTCCAGCACGACAATGCGACGTGTCACACAGTTAGAAATATCCGAGAGTGGTTGGAAGAGCAGGATGAAGACTTCAAAGTGCTTCTCTGGCCCCGTAATTCCCCAAACTTAAACCCAATTGAGCATCTGTAGGACCACCTCGATCGTGTTGTTCTCTCTATGGATCCTCCACCAAGCGCCATCCAGCAGCTGTCAGACGCACTGCAGTCAGCATGGCTCCACATACCTGTGAACACCTTCCAGCTCCTTATTGAGTCATTCCCAGCCCGTCTAGCTGCTGTCCGCGCTGCACACGGTGGTTAAGCTCAATATTAGCTGGTGGTCACAATTATGTGGCTCGACCGTGTATATGTGTATATCATCATCATCGTCGCCGTCGTCGTCGTCGTCGTCGTCATCATCATCATCATCATCTATCATTATCAATCCACTGCTGGATGAAGGTGTTCCCAAATCTCCTCCACAATTGTCTGTCTTGGGCCTGTCTTCTCCATGTCACTCCAGCATACTTTCGAATTTCATCCATCCATCTCCCATGGGGTCTTCTTCTGGGTCTTTTCCTGTCCCTCGGAATCCAGTCTAAAATTACGGTTGTCCATCGCTGGTCCGTTCTTCTGGTAACATATCCAGCCCATTGCCATTTCAGTGATTTTACTCTGGTCTAAAGTCGTCCACTCCTGTCATTCTTCTTATCCACAAGTTCCTCTTCTTATCTTTCTTGGTTATACCAAGCATGCATCTCTCCATGCGTCTTTGAGTTGTCTGCAGTCTTCGTATGTCTTTTTTAGTTAAGGTCCATGCCTCTGCTCCATACGTAAGTAGTGGCAGGATGCATTGATTAAACACTTTCTTTTTAAGAAATAATGGCATACTGCTCTTATAAATTGTACTGTTTCTTCCAAAAGCTCTCCATAAAAGCTTTATACGCCGATTAATTTCTTCATCAATGTGACCCTCACTTGATATCTGCTGCCCAAGATAAATGTAGCAATCGGTTGTCTCTAGCTTTTCTCCATCAATCGATAAATCTTCATTTCTTGTAAAAGCATTGAACATCACTTTTGTCTTCTGAAAGTTCATTTTTAATCCCACTTATTTACTCTTGTCAGTAAGTTCTTGGATCATACTCTGCAGCTCTGAAGGGGTAGTTGCAAAGATGACTACGTCATCAGCAAAACGAAGGTGAGTTAAGTAATCTCCATTAATCTTTATCCCTTTGTTTTCCCAGTTCAATGATTGAAAGACATTTTGCAATATGGCGTTAAAGAGCTTCGGATATATGGTGTCACCTTGTCTCACTCCCTTTCCAATTCTTATTTGTGCTGTATCCTCAAATATACGAACCTTTGCACTTGCATTTTCATAGATGTTATTAATAATGCTAATGTATGTATCTTCAATACCGCTGGATTTCAAAGCCATTGTTACTGATGATGGTTTCACGGAATCGAAGGCCTTTTCATAGTCAATAAAAGCCATGCATAATGGGAGTTCATATTCTGTTATTCTTTCAATTACGAGGTAGTTGTCTCAGTACATGGATATGATCTATAGTGCTGTAGCCACTTCTGAATCCAGCTTGTTCTCTCCGTTGGGCCATGTCTAGTGTTACCTTCAAGCGATGTGAAAGAACCTTAGCGAAGATTTTATAAAGCACTGATAGGAAGATGATGAGCCTGTAGTTCCTGAGATCCTCAACACCACTATTTTATGGAGCAGGATCATTGTAACATTGTTCCAATCCTCAGGAATCTTCCCTTCATTAAGACATCTGGTGAAAACTTAGGGGAGTGTAGTTTCAATTTCTCCACTTGCTTCTTGTATAATGTCCACGGCAATTCCATCTTCTCCTGGAGCTCTTCCCCGTTTCATGTTCTTAATTGCATATGTAACTTCTGCAGGGAAGATTGGAGGGACTTTGGCACTGGTACCTGCCGTAATGTCTGGAATGGATGTATCATCCCTTTCATATAGTTTTGAATATAAATCTTTCACCCTTGTCAAAATGTCGCTTTTATTTCTTGTTACAGTGCCATCTTCTTTTCTCAGTGCCATAATCTGTTTTCTTCTCTTACTGAGATATCCTTTCGCTCTCTTCATGCTCTGGTGGTTTTCAATTGCTTTCCTCACTAGTTCACAATTGAATTTCCTTATGTCTTCAGTGATACCTTTTCGCACTGTCTTGCATAGCTCTAATATTCCACATTGGATGTTACGTCTTTATTTGTCCTCATCTCCCTTCTCTTTCGCATCAACATTTTTGTTTTTCCTGAAATTTCTTCATATGTAACTTGTTCTTAGTACCACCTATTTTTGTTGCTGTTTCCATAAGAGCCTTGGTGAGTTCTGTGTTAGCTTCAGAAATATCCACTTCTTCCGATGTTAGGCCTTCTAAAGCAGAGAATCTGTTCCTCAGTTCCAACTTGAAGGTATTTTGGTGTTTTTTAAGGTTGGTTATGTCAATCCATTTTGTTTGTTTTATGAGCTTGCTACGTTTGAGTTTAGTGTTGAGGTGCATCTTACATCTCTATCATCACTACCTGTGTTGAACTTGTTTAGCACACTGCAGTCTTCTATGACGAATTTTTTGTTACACATAATAAAATCAATTTCACTTGTCATCCCATTCGGAAGCTTCCATGTCCATTTCCTGTGTGGCTTTTTCTTGAAATAGGAGTTCATGATGAAAAACCTTTCTGCTTCTGCAAATTCTACGAGATTATTTCCACGTCGATTTCTGTTCCCGTAACCTAATTTACCAACCGAAGTTTCATTCTGTTGCTGGTACCCTACTTTTGCATTGAAATCACCCATAATGATCTTTAAGTTCTGTTTGCCTTTGTTATTTAGATTCCGAATTTCCTCGTAAAATTCTTATAGATAATGAAAAGAGTGAAATATATCATGGTGAGAGTAAAATCCCTGAAATGGCAATGGGCTGAGATTGGAGAGCATTGCTGCCGAAAGAACGGACCACCGATAGATAACCGAAATTCTAGACTGGTGGATTCCAAGGGACAGTAACACACCCAGGAAAAGAATGAAATTGGAAAGCATGCGGGAATGACACGGAGGTGACTGGCGCAAGATAGCCCGTTGTGGAAGAAACAAGGGGAGACCTTCATCCAGCAGTAGTTGATTGTAATAGTTGTTGTTGATGTTGTTGTTGATAATGATGATATATAGATAGGTTGAGAGATATATAAATAGGGGAAAGATAGAGAATTACCATTTAAAACAATCTGGGACCCTCGAAAATTCAAGAACTGCAGTCATAATCAGATGCTCTCGAGTAAAAACGCTGGGTATATTTTAAGAAGGAAACAGCTTTGCGCATCAGAAATACTTAGGAGACCGAAACCCATCGACTAAAAGACCACATGGGAAATGGTCAGATGAGATTGGAGAGCATTTAGAAGTCACTTGGGAGAGAACTACTCAAGACAGAGAGAGAACTACGAACGCACTTGTTGGAGAGTTATTTGTATATAAAAGTTGGGGAGCTGTTCCATTTCCGGATGTCTGTGATAATCATATTTTTTCTCCCCACTCTCTAAAAAATATGATTATCACAGAGATTCGGAAATGCCCTTGGACCACAAGAGAAATACAGTGAAAATTTAAGAGAAAGTACTATTTCACAAAGAATATGCTACTGATAAAAATTAAATATTGCAAACATTAGACAAGAAAAAGATTTATAAACGAAAGGAAGAGTACGGCGCGAAAGTCACTTATTGTAGCTGTAGCCATTTGAAATCCTCTCCTTAAACTTGTATGAAAAATCAGGAACTAAGTAACTATGGTTGCCACACTTTGTAAACGTAACAGGTAAATGCTATCATCACAAAACAACCAGTTTACCTCCCACCTTCACTTGCATACTTTTGTAGACTATATTTATTCGTGCAACTTCGCATTTCCAGTTTTCGAGCTATTTATTCATTCCATTCTTTGCCTTTATTTTCCATTGATGCAAATCTACCTATAGATTTAAGTGAAAAACAAACGTTTATAACTATGCCAAGGAAATCTTCCTCGTGTTTTTGTCATGGGAATGCTCGGAAAATTTATTCGACTAAATTTAGAAAAACTCCGCATGCATGCGGTATCCTATATTTTGCTTAAAACGCACCTTAATATTTTCTGCATTCCAGAGATAACCAAAATTTAGCTAAAATACTTCGAGTTAGTTTCCATATCTCCTTCGAAATAGCTGTCAGGTGTTGGAGCACATAACTTATTTATTCTGCCATCGCTGGATTCTCTTCTTCCGTTATAGTGGCAATGCACTTTTCGCGACTTCACAGAATGTCGGCAGGAAAAACGTAATAGTATATATACATAAACGTGCATAGTAAAATTATATTAGTAATCTGATTTATTGACTTAAAAATGAAAATAGGTGTTTCCTTGGTTTCACACATAAATTTTTGCGAACTAAAAAGCTTATTCGAGATCTGGATCGAGGTGCATTCTGGCCACTAAGACAGGATGCACCTCGAACAAGATCCGTAAACTTTATAGAAAAATACAAAACCAAACATTTTCTATACAGCAACTACGCTATCTGAACTCAATTCCCTAAATATCAAACGTTTCCTACCAACTCAAGAACGCACTCAAGAGTATGAACTACGGCGTCGACATAAGATGTCCGGCATCTTTATATACCATGCTTAAGATAAACATTGACAACCCCTCTTTTTCCAACAAGGCAGGTGTTTATGCTATCCCTTTACAACATCGGGACAGCTCCAAGCGGTACGACATAACCAACTAATCTTATAGAATTAGAATCAATGCGCATAAATGAGGCTCAAAGGGTGGTAAAGTAACCAACGGTGTTTTCCAGAGAAGTCAAGTTCAAATCCGCTGCTCCTTTGTGCCTCTTTTACAAACAGAATGAAGTAGTGGGATGATATACACTGCTGGCCACCCAAAATGCAACACCAAGAAGGAAGCATCCGATTGGCCTGAAATTCGCAGCATGCGTCGTCCGCGAGAGGACATGCAAACGATTAGCATTGCAGGGCATATGCAAATCATGTGCGCCCGGCATGCCAGCGATAAGCACTATAAGAAGGGTGCACAGAAGGCGAGGTGTAAGTAGTGGAAGTGTGTTGTGGTGCCGGACATGTGCGCGGGAAGCTTCCTGATGCCTCGTCGCAGAATATGGCAGTCATTCCAGCACATTTCGGAGTTCGACAGAGTACAAATAGTGGCTTATCGCGACAGCGGTTTATCGTACCGAGACATCGGCGCCCGTGTGGGACGACATCCAGCTACAGTGAGGCGAGTATGGATTCGGTGGGTGCAAGAGGGACGGACGGACCGACGTGAGTGATTGCCGCAGCTGCGGCACACCACCGAATGAGAGGACCGGCATGTTGTGCGGCGGGCATTGATGACTCGCACCGCCACATCACTAACGTTAGCGCAGGAATTAGGGTGTGTTGTGTAACAACCTGTATCACCACGTACCGTTCGACGTCGTCTGCAGGAGCGGGGACTTGTCGCACGGCGCCCATTGCTCCGACTACCATTGACGTTACACCACCGGCGAGTGCGGCGGCAGTGGGCCGTTGGACGCCACAACTGGACTACGAAATGGCACGACATTGTCTTCTCCGACGAATTCCACTTCTGCCTGCAACACCACAATGGTCGGATCCGCGTGTGGCGGCACCGCGTCGAGAGACTGTATGACGCCTGCATTATGCATCGCCATACCGGTCCGTCGCCTGGCGTTATGGTTTGGGGCGCAATTGGAAATGACACCCGCACCCCTCTGGTACTCATCGCCGGTACACTCAACAGACAGCGCTACATCTCCGACGTTTTGGATCCTGCAGTCCTCCTTTACCTGCAGGACCTGCCAGTGGCCACGTTTCAACAGGACAATGCGCGCCCGCACGTGGCACGCATCGTGCAACAATTTTTCACTGCCCACCAGGTGTAACTGCTGCCGTGGCCCGCCTGTTCTCCCGATATGCCGCCCATCGAACACGTTTGGTCGCAGATCGGCAACCGGGTGGCCCGGCAAGCACCACCCGCGGCTACGCCTGATGAACTGTGGCAGCGTGTGGAAGCAGCCTGGACCGACATACCCCAAGCCCACATCCAAAGCCTCTTTCGTTCGATGCCGCGGTGTGTAGCGGCCGTTATTTCTAACCATGGGGGCAACACAAACTATTGATGTCTTCGTGTTTCGCAAATCGCATAGGCTTGTAAGCTCAATCGTTTCATCTTTGTATCTGTTGTTATGTGTCCAGTAAATCTGGCTTTGCTATCTCGTGTCTTTCTTGGTGTTGCATTTTGGGTGGCCAGCAGTGTATAAGAAATTATATAATTTATATAAAGAAATTAGCTTCCTACTCCACCCTAAATCAATTGCCACTCAAGAATCCTTAGAGATCATTACCAACAGTGAGGCTTGCAATGATAGCGTCTCTCTAGATTTGCCACGAATTTGGAAGCAGTTCTTCAAATAAAATCTTCTTTTTTCCAAGATACCGCGAGACACCAACGTAACGCCTCGTGTCTTTGAATGAAACTTGAATTGGTTCTTTTATTCTTTAATCAAATCCCAATGCTAAAATTAGTGAAGCGTTCTATTATTCAAATTGCAGTTTTCTGACTACCTTCCTTGAAAAAGCCATCTGGTTGGTGTGCGAAAGTTTGGAAACATTAGTTTCCATTTTCACGCCAATAAATCGGATTACTGATATAGGTTTACGGTTTCATGTATAGTTAAAACTAAACAAAAGTCCAGAATTCTTGAGGACAGTCCTCGATTTTTGTTTAATGTCTATAAAAACGTCTGTTGCCTTTGGGGACGCAAATTGTCCCCCAAATTTTGAATTCACGCTTCCTCATTAACTGTGAAATCTGACGAGTTAATGTGGAAGCGTGAATTGTCCTCGAATTCACGCTTCCTCATTAACTTGTTAGATTTCTAATGAAAAATGTTCTTAAAAATAGTCTTAGTTGTATTAATTTTCCAACATGTTCCTTGTGAAAACAAATTTTGACTGTTTCTTTCCCTTTTTCTGAGTTTGCGACTACCGTGAGCAACTCTAAAGACTATTGGCAGTCACCTGTCTCTAATTTAGGGACATTCGCTCTAGGAAAGAGACAGATAGAGTAAGTGCTGTAAGACAAACACACCACAAATGCTTCATTCGTGATTCGAACCCGTACCAACTTGTACGAATGGTCAGTGCCCAGCACTAAGAGCACTGCACCACTGGGACGGACAAATTTCGAATGTACGTGTTCTCAGTACTTCCCAGAACTTTGGCAAAATGAAGAATTTGCCATGCAATTCATTCATCAGTGTGCAACTTGATTTTAATTCTGCGCATGTGCCTAAAGTAAAGCATTCCACTTTTTCTAATATGTTCTTGCCATCATAACTATTCCTTATCAGTACAAATTATCAACATTCTACAAGGTACATCTTTTTAAGACATAAATTTTCATATATCTTATGTCAATAAAATATAAATATGGTCAACTTGAGTACAGTTGGTGTACATCTCTTCCTTATTAATTAAATTTAGTTTTGTTACCATTTTAGATTTTGAAGTTCTATAGTCTTTCAAACATCGTAGTGAAACCAAATTGCTGAAACGTCTCTGGTTTTTCAGAATGTTCTTCTTTGACATAAGTCTATTTATATTTAAAACTTGAAGATCACCCGGATGCTTTGATTTTTGAGGAAGTATCTTCCCTTTAAGCAGTTTTAATGGGCAACCTAAACCTGACTTATCAAGTTTGTAACAAAATGCTTATCGCTGGAATCACGCTTTCAAAAATCGCAGAATTCGATGTACACTGTTTTGACAAGTCACCGGACACCCCTTCAAAAGCAAACGGGCGCAGTGGTCTAAGCAATGGCATCTGATCATTCGTCCGAACGGGGTCCGGGTTCGAATCCCGGTGAGGCATGAATGTTGTGTTTGTCTTACGGCACTGGCTCTCTCTCTTCCCTGGAACCAGTGACCCTAAATTAGGGACGGGCGACTGCTTATAGCCCATTGAGTTGCTCACGGTGGTCGTTAAACCTCCAATCAATTAAAAAAAAAGCAAACGAACGGATCCGCTGCTGCAAACGGTATAACAACAAGCCTGAAGTTGACCGCGATCTTATCGCACTGTGAGGTTGAGTGAAAATGTCGCGTCGGGAGAGACCTGACTTTGAGAAAGGAAAGATTGTTGTGCGTTATATTAGTGGGTTGTCCATAAGAGAAACCGAGATGCGTTTAAACATACCCAAGTCAACTGATTTGGATGTACTGAATAAGTGGAAAGCACGTGGCATGCCTGAAGCAGCAAAACGTACCAGCAGACCAAAGAAGATCAGTGATAGAGGACGTTGAAGTCCCAGGAGAGTCGTTACAGCTAATCGACGGAGTAATACACAAGACGTCAGTGTACATGTGAGCAAAAATGCTGGAACCTTGGTATGTACATGTACCGTTTGCAGAGAACTTCATTCCATGGGTTACCATGGTCGTGCGGCTGCTCGTAAGCCTTTAATCTCCACTTGGAATGCTACTCGTCGTTTTAGCATGGTGTAAAGAACATTTATCGTGGACCGTAGATCAATGCAAACGGGTCCTATGGACTGATGAATCGAGATACACGATTATTCAGTGTGATGGTCGTGTGTGCGTATGACGGCAGTCGGAGGAACGCTATTTACCACAGTGTACTGTTCCTACAGTCAAGTATGGGGATGGAAGTGTACTCGTGTGGGAGTGTCTTTCGTAGTATGGTCCCGGCCCATTGGTTATCGTGGAAAAACATGTTAACTAGCACGTCTACCTTGATATTTTGGACAATTATGCCCTACCAACTCTGTGGCAAAAACTATGGAACCGAGCCTTGTTGGTACCAGCAGGATAATATACCGAGCTGCAAAGCAAGGACTGTTACGGCGTGGTTTGACGATAATTCCGTATCTTGTGTGGACTAGCCAGCATTGAGTCCTGATCTTAATCCCATAAAGCACCTATGGGATGAATTCGAACGCCGCATAAGAAGTTTGGAGCCGAGGCCTACAACTAAGCAACAGTTAGCAGCAGCATTATGTACTAAATGGAAGCGCATACCTATCGCTGTGTTCCAAAACCTTGTCGAAAGCCTGTCTCGAAGGGTCAGTGCATGCATTAAGGTCAAAGGTGGACTGACATCGTTCTAATGTATGTCAATAAATGCTATGTTGTGTTTCTCTTCTAGGTGTCCGGTGACGTTTGACAATATAGTGTATACCAATGTGCTCAAGAAAGTATGGGAAGCGACTGATACTTACAGGTCTGTACGGGCTTTAATTTGGAAAACCCGGACTGGTTCAGAATTTCCACTTTACTGCTGGGCCCGACCCGTTTTAGACTTTCATCAAGAGTTCTCCGCCATTTATTGTAACTAACACAATTCTACCTTCACAGCAGGGTTCTTCAGCCCGAGTCCCGCGGGCTGAAGAAACGGGACTCGGGCTGCTCAGGCAAAGCAACCCGAGTCCCGACTGCGTTTTGTGAGATGAAAACATTTTTTAATGCAGAAGCAAAATGCTAAACCTTCCAGTTCAAGCCCAGCTTTGCCTGAGCCGGGAATGTTTTACTTAAGGTGGTTCCGATCGGCCGTTTGTCAGAGGCCGGTTGAGTGAGTACTGTGCTATTGATTGCGAATCAAATCGACTGCTGTTCCAAAAGACTCTGCTAGCAGAGCGAGGGGAGTGAATTGCTCCCCTCAAAAATCTTTTTTTTAATTCGATCCCTGAATATACAATAGGGTTTCGAGGCAGTGGGTTTGGACTTAGTTAAAACTGCCCTTGTGAGGGCAAAGTCCAAGCCACGGTCATAGCAAAGTGCGCAACTCTGACATACGAGCGGGTACGTCGTCGTCGTGCCGATCCCCCTGATCTACGGATCAGGCCAAATCCCGCACTCAACCGGGGTCAGGTGCAGGTTACAGCGGAAGGACCCCAGGGTACCGCTGAGCACCTGACTGTCGAACGTTCTAAGTCTGACCGACCAGGGACACAGGTCCCAGGGCTTACACTCGGTTAGCAACCCGAGTAGAGAGATGGCAGAGGACGCGGGGGCTTCAACCCCCGGTCCAAGTGAGCCCGTTGAGGCAGACTGCGGCTTAGAAATTCCGTCGGAATTCGCAAGCGCAGTCAACTCCTTCTTCCAAGAGTTGGAGAGGATTCTAGAGAATCCTTCAAACAAGGTTCTGGTTAACACCAGAACCAAGATAAGGAAAGTAGCGAACTCGCTACAAGCAGCTTGCACCAAGCAAGTGATAGAGATGAGTCTCATCCAAGGGAGACTCCAGGAAAGAAGTGAGCACGCTAGCGCGGCTCCAAAGACATATGCCGAAGCGGCTCGAGTGAAGCCAGGCAAGGGGAATACGGCCCCTAAGCAAAAAACGGGTAAGAAGGAGGTAGCCAAGAAGGTGGCACCCAAGAGGGTCGAGAAGCGGCACGTGCTTCTCGTTTACCCCGCAACAGACAAGGGTTCTCCCTCGTCGGAAGACGTAAAGGCGGTTCTGCAAACTCAGATTTGCCCCGCCAAACTCCAGATTGGGGTTAAGGGAGTTAGAAAGGTCAATGGGGGAGGAGTAATGGTGGAATGCTCCTCCGCCAAAGAAATAGAGAAATTGGATTCGGAGCTAAAGAGCAATGCAGTGACGAAGGAGAACCTTCGGTCCAGATTGCCAGCTAAGAGGAATCCAAGGTTTATCGTCTACGGGATAGACGGAAACCTGTCAAGGGAAGAGGTCGAGCAATGTCTCGCGGAACAGAACCCAGAGTTGGAGGAGAGCAGCCTCCAGCTCAAGTTCTCGTTGAAGGTGAAGGGTGGGAAACGCCACTGGGTAGCAGAGGCGGACCCACTGACCTTCAAAAAGAGTAATGAAGCGAGGCAAGCTCGGAGTGGGATGGACCGTCCACTCAGTAAGGGAATATCTGAGGGAGGTCCGTTGCTACAGGTGTAACGGGTTCGGGCACTTTAGGTCAAGGTGCACCGAAGAGCAGGATAGATGTGCCCGGTGTGGGGAAACCGGGCACAAGCGCCAAGAGTGCAGCAATAGCCCGGTCTGCACTAACTGCTTGGCAAACAACAAGAGATTCAGGCGTCGAGTGGATGTAGGCCACTCGAGCCTAGACAAGGAATGCCCAAGCCTTGTCAGAGAACTGGCTCTGCTAAAAGAACGCACTCATTATGGATAATAAACCAAAGAGAGGCGTTAAGGTGCTTCAAATCAATCTGCACCACGCACGGGCAGCAACAACACAGGCCCTGGTGACAGCCACTGAGCAAAAAGCTCATATTCTGCTATTGCAGGAACCATTCGAACAGGGGGAAGAGTGGTGGGCTTCCCTTAACTCCTACCGGATCTACCACCCTAGGGTGGCAAAGTCCAGGGTGGCCACGGTCGTGAAAGACCCGTCCCTAGCGGTTCTCGAGATAAAATGCTCCGAGAACGTGGTCGCCCTGGGCGTGGAATGTGGTGATGCAAAATTTTTAATGGTGAATGTATACAGTTCTCCAGCAGGCAATTTGAGAGAAACGCTGAATGAGCTAATGGCTCTATTAGGGGAATTCCCCAGTCATGAGATAATAATAGCAGGCGACTTCAACGCGAAGAGTCCTCTCTGGGGCAATCAGAACGAGGACGAACGCGGCCAGCTACTAGTGGACTTTGCCAACGCGGCAGACCTGAGTTTCTTGAACGATCCAGAGAGCACCCCGACCTTCCAAGGGGCGAGGGGCTCCTCTTGGATCGACGTGACTCTAGTCAGAGTCTCAAAGCGCAGCCTTGTCCAGGATTGGCAAGTACTGGACGACGAGAGCTGCAGTGACCACCTAGCGCTATCTTTCGTTTTGGGATCGGAAAAGCCCATCCGACCCAAGCGCAAAAGATTCTTAATGAAGAATCTAGACTGGTGGGCTTTTAAAGCCAAGTTAACTACCTTGTTGGGGGTAGGAGGGAAGAAGAGGCCGCAGAAGTGTCGGACCTCAACTCCCTCTTTGAAGAACTTACCAGTCAAATAACAACGCTATGCGAGAGTAGTAGGGGAAATAAAAGGGGAGCCAAGGACCCCCACCCCTGGTGGTCGGAGAAACTAAAAGCTCTAAGGGCGAGAGCTAGGCGGAGTAGGAAAGCTCTGCAAAGAGCAAAAGCTACTCCGCAAGACAGGGAGTGCACAGAAGTGCATAAAAAGGCTCGTTCAGCATACAGGAGAGAACTGAATCTCTCGAAAATCTCCTACTGGAGAAAACTGTGTGAGTTTCAAACTCCGGCTGACCCTTTCGGGATCCCCTATAAGATCTCGAGGGGATCCATAACCGAACCGCTAAAACTAGCAGCGGTAGAAAGGGCAGACGGTAGCCTATCAAAGACTCTTGATAGTACCGTAGAAAGTCTCTTGGATTACCACTTCCAAGGAGACGAGGGAGAAGGGGACTCCCCTCAACAAAAAGAAATAAGGGAAGAAAGTCGGATCCCGCCGGACACTGGTGAGGACCCCCCTTCACGAGAGACGAAGTGGAGAATGCCCTCTCCAGTCTAAATACGGGCAAAGCACCAGGCAAGGATGGGTTCGACCTCAGCATAGTCAGAGAAATCTACTATGCAAATCCCGGGTATTTTGTGGCGCTCCTAAACGATGCCTCGGGAGGGGAATCTTCCCAGACTTGTGGAAAACAGCGGTGCTAGTTCTTTTCAACAAGACCGGAAAGAACAAAAATGACCCCGCAGCCTATAGGCCCATCTGCCTCCTCTCGGCGTGGAGCAAGGTGCTGGACAAGCTCATAACGAACAGAGCGCTTGGCTTCCTCATGGAGCAGGGAAAGCTAAACAGGAACCAATTTGGTTTCCTTCCGGGGCGTTGCGCAACGCAGGCAATTCGCAGCCTCCGAGAGAGGGCAGAGAGGAACAAAGCGGAGGGGCTCCATACCTGCTTCATCTCACTAGACGTGAGGGGGGCATTCAACAGTGTCTGGTGGCCAATGGTTTTAACCAGACTTAAAGAACTTGGCTGTCCAAGGAACCTGTTCAAACTGATCAGCAGCTACCTGTCTGATAGAAGAGTCGAGTTCGAAGCGGGGAATGGGCAATCCTCGCGTTCGTACCATAGAGGGTGTCCGCAAGGATCCAACTCCGGGCCGCTCTGGTGGAATATAGTTGCTGATTCAGCACTGAACCTAGACCTGGGGCCCGCAGTGGAGATTCAAGCCTATGCGGACGATTTCGTTCTCGTGGTCTCCGCCTCAGGGAGACACGTGATCGAAAGAGAAGCACATAGGGCCTTGGATGTGCTAGAAAATTGGAGCAGAGAAAGCAAACTGTGCTTCGCTCCTGAGAAGACCACTCTGCTAGCAATAGCTAAGAGAGGAGTAATGAAAACACCACCCCAGTGCAGATTCCAAGGGTGCACTATCAAGGCGGTGCGTGAAATGAAATACTTGGGTGTGGTCCTGGATCAGAGTCTATCAGGGCTGCCACACCTGAGGCACCTTAGAACAAGGTGCACGATGATTCTCAATAGATTGAATGGCATGAGGTTAACGGGCAAAACCAAGAAGGCCATCTATCAGAGAGGAATTGAAAGAATTCTGACGTATGCAAGTGGGGCATGGTGGAATCCCACAGTCAGAATGAAGAAGGGGATAAACCAAATCCAAAGGTTGGCCCTACTAGGGATAACCGGTTGTTTTCGCACAACGTCAACCCTAGCACTCCAAGTGCTGGCGGGGTGCGAGCCGGCAGACCTAGTAGTGGAAAGGGAGGCAGCAATGCACTGCCTAAGGTCAGGCGAGGACGTCTACCTTCTCGGTGCGCCGCATCGAGCCTCCGACATGGAGATGGAAAGTGTGGACTGGCAGATCCACCCTGCCGAGGAATTTTGCCCACCGTGGGACTAGGAGAAACCCACGGGAGTTGGGCATGAGCTGTTCACGGACGGCTCAAAGTTGAAGGGACAAGTGGGGGCAGGCTTCTGTGCGTTCTCGGACGGGAACGAAGCCACTGCAGGAAGCGTGAAATTATCGCAGAACGCTTCTGTCTTCCAGGCAGAACTGCTGGCGATAGAGATGGCACTCACCTGGGCACTCCCCAGGCGTAGTAAAGAAAGAATAAAACTCTACTCGGACAGTGAGGCAGCACTGCAGGCTCTGAGTAGATTCAGGGGAAGAAACCCCATCGTCCAGAGGATCAAAACCCTCTTGAGGGCAGAGGGAGATGGGGCAGTTAGTTTCCACTGGGTACGAAGCCATGTCGGAATCCTAGGAAACGAAAGGGCAGATCAGCTGGCGAAGGCAGCCACGCTGAAAGAGACGGTCGACGTGCAATGCAGAACGCCGCGAAGGTGTACTCGCGCAGCATTAGCACGTCGGACCATGACCGAATGGCAGGTCAGATGGGACACGGGAGAGACAGGGCGGAAGACACACAGAGTGTTTCCGAAGGTCTCGACCAAACGAGCACAAACAAATAAGTTCCTGAATCAAGTACTCAGTGGCCATGGCATCAGCCCTGAATACCTAGGCAGATTTGCCATCAGGAACTGCACTTGTCCCTGTGGAAAGAGAACGGCAAGCATAGAACACTGCGTACTTGAATGCAGTGGCTTCGCCGAATGGAGAAACACACTGATCCCAGGTGTGCAAAGAACGCGAAGATTGGATCTGCTCATCCAATCTTCCGTTAACAGGAGGGGATAATAGCCTTTGTAGAAAGGCTAACCCTCCAGCAACATACCATCTTCCCCAATCAAACGGGGACCGAAACGCAGGAGGTGAACGTGCACACCGAAAGCGAATCGGAAGATGAATGAGGGTAGAAGTCTGTGGGAAAGCAGACAAAGAGACCACCAATGTAAATATTCTGTAAATAAATTTTGCTATCTCTTGATGTTGTAAGTCCTAAGCATGAGGACAGTGTATACATGTGTGTAGGTGTTTGAAAAAGAAAATAAAGGGAAATTATTCCCCAAAAAAGTTCGAGGGCAAGGAATCTTCCAGTCAGCGAAAAAGTAAGAAACGACCTATCCCGCCAGACAGAGCGGGAACCCAGACAAGGTATTCTAGGTCGCCTGCCAGCACGTCACCACGGGCTGGTCTCTGGGCCATTGGGGTGGCCAGGGTCCGAACCGCGTCTCAAGGCAGGATAATTGTCGCAACATTTCAAAATAACATCCAAGGTGCTCAACAAGTCCCCGTGGAGCCAAGAGAGATTGGCGGAACGGGACAATGAAATCAGTATATTAAGGTGGTTCCACCTAAAATCTCTGCCTTATGTTTCCAATGGTAAAACGCCGCCCCGGTGGCGCAGTGGTCTAAGGCGCTGGCCTCTGATCATTCGTCCGTGAGGGGTCCGGGTTCGAATCCCGGTGAGGCATGGATGTTGTGTTTGTCTTACGGCACTGGCTCTCTCCCTTCCCTGGAACCAGTGACCCTAAATAAGGGACGGGCGACTGCTTATAGCCCATTGAGTTGCTCACGGTGGTCGTTAAACCTTCAATAAAAAAAAAAAATGGTAAAACTTCTTTACATATTTTCTTCGCAATTAATGTATTCTCAAGGATGAAAACTTGCACATCGATAAAACTAACTTTACGTTATAGCATGGGATACTTAGTACTTGCTAAAACGTAACCATAATTAAGACATCCAACATTTCTACTGATGTCATCAGTGTACAGGTCGCGCTATCTATTAACAGGTCTGAACGTTACTCAAAGAAAAATGATTGATTTTTAATATAATTGTGGTTATGTTTTAGCAAGTAATAAGTATCCCATGCTATAACTTAAAGTTAGTTTTATCGATGTGGAAATTTTCATATTTGGGGAATCCATTATTTGCAAAGAAAATACACTGACGGAAAAAAAATCCCAACACCAAGAAGGGGTTGTGTTAGATAAACGACAGTTGGTAGGCGGTGAGAGTACATCTGTAAGTTGACGTCTTTCAAATTTCGTGCTCGGCGCATACGTGTGGCGCTAGTAGCGCCCCTCGGAACGAGCAAAGCAGGTTTGCTGTAAATACGCGCTGTAACGTTCGTGAGCGTTAGTTATCGTTGAGATTCGACGTAGAGTGTTGATGTTAGTCAACAATGCCTTTAAGAAGACGAAGAAGCCATTATCAACAGCTCACGGAGTTTGAACGAGGTCGTGTTATAGGGCTACGAGAAGGTGGATTTTCTTTCCGCAATATTGCAGAACGACTTGGCAGGAATGTAGCCATTGTGCATGATTGTTGGCAGCGGTGGTCAAGGGAAGGTACTGCCTCAAGAAGACCGGGTTCCGGCCGGCCACGTGGCACTACTGAGCGGGAAGACCGCCGTGTACGGCGTATGGCCGTGGCGCATCGTACCGCGTCTGCGGCAGCAATTCGAGCTGCAGTTGCCACCACAGTGACACAACGAACTGTTGCAAATCGGTTACTTGAAGGACAGCTCCGAGCCAGACGCCCTGTAGCGTGCATTCCACTTACTCCAAAACACTGCCGTTTGCGATGTCAGGCTAGAGCTGATTGGAGGACGGAGTGGAGATCTGTTGTGTTTTCTGATGAAAGCCGGTTCTGCCTGGGTGCCAGTGATGGCTGTGTGTTGGTTAGAAGGAGGCCAGGTGAGCGCCTGCAACCAACCTGTCTGCGGCCGAGACACACTGGACCTACACCTGGAGTTATGGTCTGGGGAGCAATTTCCTATGACAGCAGGAGCACTCTCGTGGTTATCCCACGCACCCTGACGGCACAGTTGTACGTCGGTCTGGTGATTCAACCTGTTGTGCTGCCATTCATGAACAGCATTCCAGGGGGTGTTTTCCAACAGGATAACGTTCGTCCGCATACCGCTGTTGTAACCCAACATGCTCTACAGAGCGTCGACATGTTGCCGGTGCCTGCTAGATCACCAGATCTTACACCAATCGAGCACGTATAGGACATCATTGGATGACAACTCCAGCGTCACCCCCAACCAGCATTAACCGTCCCTGTATTGACCGACCAAGTGCAACAGGCATGGAACTCCATCCCACAAACTGATATCCAGCACCTGTACGACACAATGCATGAACATTTGCGTGCTTGCATTCAACATTCTGGCGGTTACACCGGTTATTAATGTACAAGCATTTCATGTTTAAAATGGCTCTTCTCGCGCTTACATTAAGCTGTGATCTTGAAACCTTAATCGATTAAATATGTTACCTATACAAATGTATTGCCGCCATTTCATTCCTCTACAACTATTTTTTCGTGGTGTTGGGATTTTTTTCCGCCAGTGTATGTAAAGAAGTTTTATCAGTCGAAACAGAAGGCAGACATTTTAGGTGGAACCACCTTAACTGATGAAAAAAAAAAAAAAAAAAGCCCGGCTGGTGCAGAGGTCTGCTGACGTTGCATGAAATGGTAAGCCAACTGCAGCCTATTTTATTTGCTGTGAATAACACTGGGTGTTTTAGGTAAGCCACAGCTTTTTACTAGGGCGCACAAGTGCCGTCTCTCTATCAGTGTTTTTTTCTTTTTCTGGAAATCTCTAGAAATGTTTTGTTCTGTGGGTAAGGATTCACAGGACGTGCTTATTAAACCCACGAGAGCGGTGTCATCTTTTTTAGTTTTCCTTCATTTTTTCCCCTTTGGTTTTTCAAGTGAAACTGAAGTATAGTATTTTCGTGCCCATAAAGTTATTTTCACGTCAGACAAGTGCGGTTTTCAACTTGTGACTATATCTTTAATTTAAGCTTCCTTTGAAGTCTGTATTTTTTTATGTAGATTTGTTTCCCTCGTTGAATTTTTCTGACTTAACGACACACTATTTTCCTAGGTGAATATTCTAAATTGGCATCACTGGCCGAGAGTCACATCTCGATAAATAGCGAAGATGAAATCAAAGCTGCGAGCTTTTCGCTTTGGGTAGAGTTTTGTTTTAATGATCAGAAGTATGCAGAGTTGAGAAAATTATTTGTTGAACGAACCGATATGACTTTTGAAGTGCGTGTTGATAGCAGCGTTTGTTATTGGGAAGTGATTAAAAATCAGCTTTGCTCTACAATAATGTGCCAATAAGAGGGATATACGGGGAAATTGAAATTGTAAGTGCAGTTTGCCAATTCATGGACTGCCGATAGTTCAATAATATTTTATGTTTATTGGTGTTTAGTTAATAACAATTTCAAGTGCAAACTTGTAATCTTGCAGCTTCTACGAGAAAGAGGTAAACTAAATTTTTAAGTTTCAATACGTACCTTAAATCTTCATATTTCTAAAGTGTCAAAACATTATACAGGGTGAGGTACACATCAAGACGAACAATATTTGCAATGGAACCTATGGCCGTATTCCCCTCCTAGTGCCAGAAAAGTGCACGTTCCAAAAACGTCCAGCAGGCACACGGAGTTCCAACCAGTGCATGAGAGGCATAAGATGCAAACCAGGTGCGCTGAACACGTGCGTAGACGATGAGGTGCAAATATTTAAAATCGCAGCCGAACCCGTTCAGCGATATGACCGTGCGAACATCACATGAGAATTGACGTATACGTCTGACCGGCGCATCGTACCGTGTGTTCCTGGAACAAGTGCTTCCCTGTTTGTTGCAGGATATTCCGCTCACCACACGGGGGGACATGTGATTTATGTATGATGAAGCCACAGCGCACTTTGACACCGAGGTTTGATACTTCCTTAATGCGACATATCCCGGGAGGTGGACCAGTGGCTTCGCCTCCATGCACCCCGGACCTTAATCCATTGGAATTCTTCTTCATGGGGCACGTGAAAACATTGGTGTACGAGACACCTGTGGACTCCCTGGAAGATCTCGTCGTGGAAATCGCTGTTGCTGCGGACAAGATGAACACCACACCGGGAGTCTACGAGAGGGTACGACAGTCCTTCATTTGCCGCTGTGGGCTGTGCAACGACACCCTTGGAAGGCAGTTTGAGCAACTCCTTTGGGCCTTTCTCTGATGTGATTGGAATTGTGCAACTCATAAATTAGGTATGTCTCTTTGTTTTCAAGGTTGAAGGCTCAACGTGGATATGCAACTTCTCTCTTTTCTGGCACTAGGAGTGGAATGCGGCCCTAGGTTCCATTGCAAATATTGTTCGTCCTGATGGATACTATCACCCCTCTTGTTTTGTTGAAGGAGTTTACAATCAGCCTGTATTTTTAAAAACTTCTATTGAATTTTTAAAAAGGATGGGAAATGTTTGCTTTGTTAATTCTTACAGAAAGCAGAGTCTGTAAAGCGAAACATTTATTTTAAGTATTGAAACAACCAAACCAAATCAGGCGGAAACTTTAGTCTTACGGTCCACTACAAAAGCATATGTACCCACAGGGAAACACCTCATAAATTCCTTCATGGAAAAAAATCTATCACTTCCTGAATGAAAAAGAGCTGTTGAAATATGCGTTGCAAAACAAATTCCTGATAAAATTTTAACAATTGAACGGTGAAAGAATTTAAAAAATACGTTCATGATTGAATGTAGCATCAAACTACTATCAAAACGAGGCGTTGTATCAGATAATTACTCAATTACTCACCATTGAAAAATTTGGTTTTGATAAAAAAAAAAAAAAAAAAAGAAAGAAAAGAAAAGAAAAAAAAATGAAAAAGAAAAATCACGAGTCTCTTGAAAAACCCATTTCTAACTATCTAAATCAGCATGGAGATCATTCTTAAAGTTGAAATGTGTGTGTGCACATGTCACATAACAATTTTCCTACACAATTAATATTTATACAGTAGAACCAAGGCCGTCTAGAAAACACAAGGCCATAGCATTAGAGAGATGAGTTCCCTCCGTTTGTGACGTCATTGTGACGTTACACGGACTGCTAGGTCGGTGTCGTGTTTGACGTCACACACGACAGCGTTGGTAAATAATCGGAAGCTTTAGTTTCCGCGGGACGTCACTAAAAGGGGGAACCTATCTTTCTAATATCATGGCCTTGTGTTTTCTAGACGGCCTTGGTAGAACCCGTTTATAACGAGCCCACATTTAGAGAGATCTCCGATTTAACGAGCAAAACAGGAACACTTTTGTTTGGTATAATGTAAATTTAAAGCTAATTTGACCTTTTCTAACGAACAAAATTTATTGAAGTCCCCGGATTTGATGAGAAAGTGAAAATGTAAAATGATCACTTTTAACCTGCAAGGTAACGAAATTTAATGAAATTCCGTATTTAACGAGGCAGAGAAAACCTGCTTTGTACTGTCCTGAAATGCAATGGTGGCATACAGGACGAAATTGCAACAGCGCAGGAATCTTAGCGTACTAATTTTTTTTTTTTTTTTTTTTTGAGGTTTAACGACCACCGTGAGCAACTCAATGGGCTAAAAGCAGTCGCCCGTCCCTAATTTAGGGTCACTGGTTCCAGGGAAGGGAGAGAGCCAGTGCCGTAAGACAAACACAACATCCATGCCTCACCGGGATTCGAACCCGGACCCCTTTCGGACGAATGATCAGAGGCCATCGCTTAGACCACTGCGCCACCGGGGCGGCCCGTACTAAGTTGAAGAATGTTGATTAAAAAAGTGGGGAAGATACACATGAAATGCTCAACAAGCGAATTGTGCAAAACACTCTCTGCCTGCAATCCATTCCAAGAGGCTATGGCTTGGGTGTATCACAGCAGCACAGTTGAAAACAGGGTATCCACTCCTAGGCAGATAACGGATGCATGGGGATCACGCACATATAAATGGATTTCTGGGCGATAATTGCAGAGAGGAAAAGGAGAGTATTGGATTGGGAGGGGAAACTGGAGATAACGATTCCTGGAATTGTGTGTCCATTGTCTCTTTCACCCTCCAAGTGAGCGTTGCATTGGGAAGATCGGTGCTGCTTTTTCTTCATGTGTGTTGTGTAGTCATGCTGCAGTCAGTCTAACGTGGCTGTCAAGTTGAATATACTTGGAAGATTTGATTAATTAATTATAGTGCCAGTGTAGTTAATTAATTAAATCTTTCAAGTATGTCCACTTGTTATGGATTTTAATATCAACGTATATGCATATAATCACGTATGCATATTTTTACATGGTGGGAATTTTCACACACAAAAATGGATTTAGTGAAGATTTACGCTGGTCCCGAATTCCTCGTTATAAGCGGGCTCTATTGTATTCAGTTGGTGACATATCGCTCACTACGCAATGGTATTGGTATCCCCTCCTTGAGTAGCGTCTTTTCTTTCTTTCTTTTTTTTTTTTTTTTTTGTTTAATTTGGGTTTAACGACAATTGTGAGCAACTCAGTGGGCTATAAGCAGTCGCCTGTCCCTGGTTTAGGGTCACTGGTTCCAGGGAAGGGAGAGAGTCAGTGCCGTAAGACAAATAAAACATCCATGCCTCACTTGGATTCGAACCCTGACCCATCTCGAACGAATGATATGAAGCCATCTCTTAGACCACTCCTCCACCTGATGAGCGGCAGCGCCTTTTCTGAGTCTACCCATTATTTTGATCCATGAACCAGTACTGCAGAAATTGTTGTTTCTGTTAGGATAAATGTGAGTGAGACAAGGATTGCGAATACAATGTCTGATAAAAAAAGTATCCGACTGCATTCCCCCTCCCCTAGACTAGATAGATCACGGAGCTAAGTTTCTGTGGCACGCGAATTTGGTCTTTATGCGCATGCGTACATTTTTGTCAGCTGCTGGATACTTTGTGAAGTATCATCACTTAATTTTAGGGATCGCCATTTGGTGCTGCTTGGCGTTCTTTTTGATCTCCTCTGTGTGTTCAAGTCTGCTTCCCTTCAAAGGAATTTCCATCTTCAGGAACAACCAGAAGTCTCAAGGGACCATCTGGAGACTATGGGGCTTACCTCACTTGTGGGATACAGTAAGGCCTGAATAAGGTTAGACCAATTGGCTGGGGGCATGATCATGGTGCAGCTGCCAGTTACCTTGCTGTCATAATGCAGGTCTCTTACCCCGCACTGCATCTCGCAGGCGACGAAGAACTCTACGCGGCAGTACTCTTTGTCAACAGTTAATTTATACCACGTACTTCGTCGATCATTTCGTGGTTCCTGCACGTGGTGTGCCTTCCTGAAAACTCGTCACTCTCAGCAGGCGTTCGTTCCTCTTTGAAGCAGAGATTCCACTTCTTGATATCTTTTGTTTCATATCGATGAGGAATTTATCGATTTAAAACGCATACATAAACAGTGATAAACTACGTATATTGATTTGACACTTCCGTATTTGTACGAATTTTTCAAGAACTGTAGACGTTATAATCAAAGGTGAATAAAAATATCAAGCAGAAGTAATCGCTCTTTCCACGTTTATAAGTGAGTCACGATAAAATTCTGATTGGCCGCCACCGGGAATCGAACCCAGGGTCTTCCAGTTACGCGCCGGACATGCTTCCACTGCACCACAGCGGCCTCAAATTCCTCCAGACTCACATACACTAACAACCAAGCCACCCGGTAGGTTAGTTTTTTGGAGCCCAGCACAATGCTGGGGATTCACCAAAGATGGTAAGCAGCAACTGAACAAATAACTAGAAGGCCCACTTGCATGCCTTAAACAATTTTTAATCATATATGCGAAAGTTTATATAAAATCTGACTTGCTTGCGTAATTTAAAGAATTCACCACAAAGCCCGCATTGGAAACAACGTCAGCATGTCGTGATTCAAGATTGCCATGTCCTATTCTCATAGAAAATCTGTTACTACATAATCCGAATATTTCAAAATTAGAAAAAGCAGCTTTTTTCTAGGAAAGTTTAGTCTTAAAAATATGGATGGAGAGCAGGGTGGGAAATTAGCGGGTGCAAGGCGCAAAATGCGACAGTAATGTTTCGTTCTGCGACTAGTATTTTGAGCACGTGTGCAAATTCGCGACTTCTTAAATTTATAAGAAATTGAAGGTCTGGATTACTACAATTTCCACGTAAGCATCTTCTAAATGTCCAGTCTTACAGTCACAAAATTTAATGCTTGCTTACGATTGCACATATTTTCTGATATTTTGGTGGGCATTAGTGAAACATTAATTTAACTTTCCTAAGTATGGATCATATTCATAGAAAGATGTCATAGATGGTTCTAATTTTCGACCTACAGGATAAGCACGTGTAAACTTCTGTGACTCATGTAGATGAACTCGGTAAATGGGCAAACATTTCCCCCTCCTGTTCGTTTTTGTTTTCAAACTGACAAATATGCGGAATTTGAGAAATACGTGAATTCATGCATGCAGTTTATTTTAAGTACGAGAAGCTGAATGTGGTGGACCTTAATCTCCAAATTATGAAAATACAGCAAATTTCAATTTAGTTTTGGTGTTCAGGGTATTTATTATACACCTGATAGAGGAAATGAAGGACATTTTACTGGTAAAATAGGAGTTTTAAACTGCATTTTACAGTGAGTTTTGATAAAATGTGGTTTAAAAATCTACAAAAAATATTTTCCACCCCAACTCCACGCACACAATTTTTTATTCACATAGGTCAAATTTTAAACATATAAGAGAATTAATATCCCATATTTAATTATTTAATTAACAATTTCTTTTACATGCACGTGAGCATACCTATTCGTCTAAAAACAGATTCTGCGCATGGCACTGTAAGATTTGCGCCTAGAATTTCAGCTACAGGAGCGAATTTGTACATGCCAATTTTTCCTATTTTCGCACCCTAATGGAATTAAATAATATTTGTACTTTGCAGGTAAATTAAAAATAACACCGATAAGGCCATGCAAAATTCAAACTTTCTGTTGCCGGCATATTAGCTTTCCAACTTCTCATGCAAAATATAACTATTTGCGTCACTGTACCTTGCGCATTTTTGTGGCTCTTTACTTCTTAAAGGGTTGGTATGGCAGTCTCATTGAATTTATAGGACTCAGTACGGCATTTCAGGTTTCTAAACTAAATAAATAAAATTTCAATTAAATATTCATTTCGGATGAAGACCAATATAACAGCTTCTAATCATTAAAAATATGATATGAATAATAAGCTGAATATCAGTTAATTAGCACTCATAGTTATCGTGGAATATCAGTTAACCATTAAGGTCAATCGTAAGTGAAATATTAAATTAACCAATAATATTACTCTGTATTACGCTGATCTAATTTTTTTGCATGTTCACATTTTTATTATTTATGAAGTTCGGTCGGATTATTTTAGGTTATTTAATAAAAATCACAGCCGTATCGTTTATAGAGAAAAGTTTTATTCATTTTAAATAGTTGAGGATAATCTCAGTGGCTTCGTCTCTCTCGAAATTTAAAACTTTCAAGACGTCTCTGGAAACTAGTTTTATGATCTGCGTGAGGCTCAAGTTTACTCCTTGATCTCGTGCTTTCTCAGAAAAAAAAAATCATTTAATTCTGATTAGTATCGATTAACCCGTACCTACTGAGGAAAAGAGGGCGCATGTGGCCACCAGCTCAAATGGTTTGACAGAATCACAATCCTAGTCAAGAAAATTTTTCCTGAAATCACAAAATTATGTTCACTAATTAGGTAGAAATATTCTTTTTTTGATTACCAGGAATCAACAATGAAGTTGCGCAACAATGAAATTGTACTTGAGTTAATAATGTTGCTTAGACGCAGCTTATAAGAATGATCAATGAACAATACTTCCAGCTCTAGTTTTCTACAATGGCAAGATATCCAAATATTCATTGTTTCATCAACGGAATAATAATTAAATTTGCGCAACAAGGAAACATACTAGAGTTATTAACAATAGCTTTGTTACGATGAAGTCTATAAATATAACCGACGAATGAGAATTAATGGTAAAAATCAGAATAAACAGCAAACGATAGTTTCCTCATAATGGAAAACGTACAAAACAGAGTGTAGGCGGGTTAAATGTCCCTCCTAATAAATCCATAAAAAAACTTCGGAATAATATTTTTTCAGGTAAAACTGACCGTACGGTGAAATAAATCACTGATTTAAAGTAACATGCAAAATCAAGCGAATGAAAAGAAAGAGACAGAAATAAAGGCAGCCCTGTCTGCTGTAGATTTAACGGTAGTTTTAATAATAACGCTTTGTGGAGACTCTTTGGCATTGTCACACTGTTCCGTTCTTTACTATTTGTGGGTCTGAAACACTACTAAAGCTTTTTTGGCAATAGAACCTCTTCTTATTTACATTCTAAGTAAAACGAAGTCACTCAAAGTTTCAGAAAGACTTACTGTTTATTTTTTATTCCATCAACTTCGGGTGAGCATTTTGCACGAACATTCCAAAATTCGCGAGAGACTAATTACAATAGTATTTATCTTTCAACACTGATTAGCGTAATTTAGTAATCAGAAAAGTCCAAACACTAAATTTATAACAAAACTCGATTATGCAGATTTGAAGTTAAAAACAGTTGCAGCTCAGTAGAGCTACACCACACCACACTTATTGGCTGCTGCATCAACATTATACACCTCTGGTTCTTATCTGTCAACAAGCATACGTCACGCCCTGTGACCTCAGAATTGTTGCCGACCTCGTTCCGCGAGAGAGAAGACATAACGTTAAATTTGAAAACGCTAAAAACGTTTTTGTTGAAAACGCGAAGATATAACATTAAAGCTTTAAACACTATATGCATTTCTAGTGTTTTTGGAAAACGCTAGAAATGCATATTATTCTCTTGAAGCACTAGTCTTTTGGTTGGATAATTTTACTCAGGGAAAGCAACTAAAAATGAAAGGTAATTCAGAATATACGTCATAACACGTGGTTAATGTTTTGAATTCAGTTATGATAATGCGCTCTTTTGCTACCATGTTTAAATTCATTTTGTATGATTGTATAAAGATATACAATCCTACAAAATAAATTTAAACATGGTAGTGCTCAGAGTTACTGGAAATTTCAGTGCAAGTGAAATCCAAGTGCATTGCAATTTTCATTAGGAAACCAGCATTTACCCTCTTCAGTTCACTTTTTCCCCAAGATGCGCCATACTTCAACAGTGAACCAGTTCGGAATTCACGGAATACAATTATTCTACTACAATGTATATACAAATTATAAAGTAGAAACACTTTTAGATACTTAAAAAGCAATGTTAACATGAATTCTAGATCAGCAGGAAGATAGTTAATCAAAGACCTGGAGCCTATAAGATTTTATTTCATTAATTCATTTCATATGAAAACCGATGTATCGAACCAAGACGTACCTTTCAAGAAAGAAGCAGTGAGGATAACTGCAAGAAAAGACTGATTTGTTATCCAAAATTCTGTTTTAGCCAACGAAAAGACTAGTACTTCAAGTGAATAAAATGGATTTCTAGTTCTTTTAATAGAAATAATAATAACAATAAAAGTAATAGTAAAATCAATAATAATAATGAGAGCAATAGTAATAATAACAACAGCCAAGGCTGACCTTTTACACGACAGAAGTCACAAGTAAATCATTTGCATGATAAGACTTAGGGCAAACCATTCGTGCAAACAAGACTTACTATTATCAGTGGATCAGCCTGAATTTCTCAATTTGCAATAGGAAATGTGTAACACATGAGAAGAAATGTGTAATACATGTATTTTTCCAGGGAACTCTCCTTGTATTTTTGCAAGTTTCGAAAGAGAAGCCCTGAAAATCAAAAGAAGTATCAACATGCCATCGCATCCATCTTATTTAGTAGATTTCAAGAGAGAGGCCGCAATCTACCATAAGATAAGGGTTTCGGTTTTCAAGTGGCAATATGGAAGCTAACAAGTGTCAATATAAAAAAATCTGCATAGTCCATGATATTATCAGCTGGGAAATACCATATATACAAAGAGAAGGAGGAGCAGTAAATATGAATACATGTGTGTGAATATATATGAATTTCTGCTGCTGCTCTTTCTGCTTTTTTACAACGGTTTAAGAAACATACTTGATGTTTATGACAGTTAGGTATTTTCCTTTTCCTTTTTTTTTCAATTCAACATTGGAAAAATGAACAGTAGCATGTGTTTTTTCGATCTCAATGACTCAGTATCAAATGTTTAGCACCACTCTGAGCTTATCGCACAAAGTGGGGTTAACATGTAACCATACAAAAGCATGAATTTCTCAAGGACTCATCTTTTGGGGTTATGAAGAAGCATGTGTGAGATCTCTGGTGCAAAATGTTTTTCTGTAATGGATAGGCGAAAATAAATACTGTTGAGGGTACAAGGAAACATATGTTGAATTTAAAAAGAAAAGGAAACTTTTTCTCTCTAATTAAAACATTTAACCATTAAAATAACGTTTACGTATTTACAAAGTTAGGTTTAAAAATCGTGGCGCACACTTTTTAACATTTAAATTATTTTCTACTTCTAATGGATATCTACGACCTTTTTATTTTAAATTATTATTCGAATAATTATTGGATTCTAAAAATCCGAATTTCTTCTTTTTGTTTTAGTTAATAGCTTACCATTTGAGGATTATCCTATGTAGATTTGAAGACTTTTCAATCCCTAAAGCTTAAGAAAGAATTATTCGGCCGAACTATCCGAGACCATACCGAAAAGAAGAGATTGAAATTGTCGAAGCGGATAGAGAGTTACTGACTGATGAAAACATGGCATAAGACTATAATGAATAAACTCTTTTTCTAGGCTAAGCTAATTATAATGAATAAAGCTTTCAACTAAGCTAAGTATAATGCTTCTGCTACTGAATTATATGCTTGTACTAAGCTTCAAATAGTGAATTCAAATGGTTGTTGTTACTAGTTAATTAAGATCATGAATAAAGTCACCTGCTAGTAGTGTAGTAATAGTAATGAACAAACTTATAACTGGTAGTAATGTTGTAGCAGTAAGTAAGATGAATAAAGTCTTATGCTGGTTGTTACTAGTAATATTAATTGAAATAAACCTAACAGCCAGACAGAGGTCTGACAGTACTATGAACTGAGAAAGACGTACTTACGTAAAACCTTTTATTATGAACTTCTACTGGTATCATCACACACAGCTACTCAAATAACACGTAGCTCCTTGCACATGAACGGAGCTCTATACTCATAAACAAACGCTCTCTTTCACATAAACCAACACTCTCCGTACAACAACCAACGCTCTCCGTACAACAACAAACGCTCTCCGTACAACAACAAACGCTCTCCTCCGGTATCGTTGAACGCGCCTATTTATACTGGCTACCACCACGTTATGACTTACACTCATTGCCAGATCTCATTCAGCGGGTGAAATAACATCTCGTTCAGTAAGAAGATAATTTACATAGAAAAATAAAATAACCAGAGATAGTAAAATCAAAAGGAAAGTGAATATAGAGTATACGTTACAAGACATATTACAGCAAAAATGAAATCAAATCGATCTCCAAATATGCCGCATTGGCCAGAATACACTAGACTCTTGCTAATCCGGCCATTCCTTGCACAGCGGAATGCCAGATTAGCGAGATGCTGGATCACTGAGAGTAAATAAACATTTAGTTTAATTATTCTTAAATGTAATGCAACAAGTTTATTGTATGTAGTTCATTTGTATTACATACATGTACAAAATTGACAAAAATCACCGGGCAATTAGAAGAGAAACACAACATAGCATTTATTGACATACATTAGTACGGTGTCGGTCCTCTTTCGGGCTTAATGCATGCCCTGCCACTTCGAGACATGCTTTCGACAAGGTTCTGGAACACAGCGATAGGTATGCGCTTCCATTCAGTACGTAGTGCTACTGCTAACTGTTGCTTAGTAGTAGGCCTTGGTTTCAAACTTGCTTTATGGCTCAGTGCATTATCCTGCTGCAACAAAGCTCGGTTCCATAGTATTGTCACAGAGTTGGTAGGGAATAACTGTCCGGAAAATCGCGGTAGACGTGCTGGTTAACAGATTTGTCCACGATACCCAGTGGGCCGGGACCATACCACGAAAAACACCACCACACGAGTATACTGCTAGCTCCAAACGTGATCGTAGGAATAGTACACTGTGGTAAATAGTTATCCCCAGGCTGCCGCCATACCCACACACTGCCATCAGACTAATGGATCGTGTATCTGGATTCATCTATACATAGGACCCGTTTCCATTGATCTACGGCCCATGATAAATGGTCTTTACTCCATGCTAAAACAACGAGTAGCAATCCGAGTAGAAATGAAAGGCTTATGAGCAGCCGCACGACCATGGTAACCCATGGAATGAAGTTCCAGCATTTTTACTCACCAGTACACTGAGGTCTTGTGCACTACTCCGTCTATTAACTATAACGTTTGGTCTGCAGGTACGTTTTGCTGCTTCAGGCACGCCATGTGTCTTCCACTTATTCAGTACATCCAAAACAGTTGACTTGGGTACGTTTAAGCACCTCTCGGCTTCTTTTATGGACAACCCGCTAATTTAACACTCAACAATCTTTCCTTTCTCAAAGTAAGTTCTCTTCCGCAGCGACATTTTCACTCAACCTTACAGTGCAATATGATCGCTGTCAGCTGCAGGCTTGTTTTTATACCGTTTGGAGCTGTACCGCGATCTTAACAATGCGGCAGATCCGTTCATGAGCTTTTGAAGGGGTGTTTGGTGACTTTTGTTAATATAGTGTACATACATACATATCATTAAGTTGTTCTCTGAGATTCAGAAGTTAGCTCCTCAAAAACAGACCACGTGCCAAGTACACATTTATCTGATCGAACTACACTATCTACCAACAAGTAATTGGACACTTTATTCACCTTCAATAGTTGGTGGAGCCTCCACGAGCGGCGATTACAGCTGCGACCCTCCGGGGCATACTCTGAACCAGGCTTTGTACGTTGGCTAGCGGTATTTTCTTCCACTGGGCTTGGAGAAGACAGGTCAGTTCCTTCACCGATTTCGGACGGTAGGGGCACCCCTTAAGTCGACGCTCCAACTCGTCCCAGAGGTGCTCGATAGGGTAAAGGTCTGGGCTCTGGGCAGGCCAGTTCATTCGATTAACCCCATGGTCACCATACAAAGCCATGGTGGACCTCACAACGTGACAGGTGGCTTCGTCATCCTGAAAGTAACATGGGTCCACCCCGTAAAACTGCCACAACGTAGGAAGCGCATGGTCATCCAAAATGGTGCAGTAGGTCTCGGCGTTGAGTCTACCAGGAATTGCGACCAAGGGCCTCGTACCATACCAGGAGAAACACCCCCATAGCATAATTCCACCTCCGCCGAACTTCACAGTTGGCGCAATACATTCCGGTAGGAGGCGTTCTCCAGGCAGACGCCAAACCCAGACCCTGCCATCCGAACGGTAGAGAGTGAACCTTGATTCGTCGCTCCAGAGAACCTGTTTCCACTGTTCAACGGTCCACTGTCGACGTTCTTTGCACCATGTTAGCCGAGCAGCGCTATTGGACTTGGTGATCAAAGGCATGTGGGTGGCAGCACGTCCATGATAACCGAGCAGATGGGCTTCCTTACAGATAGTATTCATCGAAAGAACACTACCGGATGCCTGTTGAAACTCCTCGCTGATGTGGCCCATTGATTTGGTGCGGTTCTTCCGAATTTCTCTGGCCAGCACCCGTTGGTCTCTAACTCCCAGTTTTGTGAGTCTGCCCGGTCGGGGCACATTCCGACAGTCACCTCTCATCTTCCACTAGGAAATCACGTAAGGCACTGTCGATTTTGGATACTTCAACTCGCTGGATAAGTCACGTATGGATCTGCCATTTCTGTGATAACCGACGATTACACCTTTCTCGAAATCAGAGAGCTCCGAACTGCGTGACATCTGACATGCGACTGGTTGCGTTGTTGTTTCCCACACGATATTTAACGGCGGCGGCCGTAACATGTATCAGGAACGCAGATATCGTCGATTGCAGGGGTGTCCAATTACTTGTTGGTAGATAGTGTAGAAATTACTTACTGTTGGTATATCAACTGTCTTCATTTAAAACGATCACGGCACACAGCTCGAGTATCATTAACATCCATCACACGCTGCACAGAAGACTTTTTGTATTTCATATTTATAATGTTTTTCTCAAACAGACATTCGTGAATCTCGTCCTTCCATGATTTCCTTGGCCTTCCTCTACCTTTCTCTCTTGCCACTTGGGCTGAAACAATTCTCTTAGTCAGCACCTCATCACTCATTATATCGACATAATCAAACCACCTAAGAAGTTTCTACCTTACTAACAGCATTTCGTCTCACATTACACATCTGCAACACATCTTCGTTCCTCACATGATCAGTGCGTGTCTTACCACAAACACCCCGTAAGTAACGCATCTCCCTAGTATACAAACGACACTTATGTCTTTTCTGTAGTACCGAGGCTTTATAAGCTGTACATCAGAGAAGATGAGAAAATTTTCAACACATTTTCTCTCGTAAAGTAGGAACAATTACGCTTTCATATATAGCCATTCGGGATTTTCTTGAGAAACCATCATTCCTGTGAAACCCTCTTAAAACCCACCCTGTGGAAAGCACGGATATATACGCTCGTAGATATCTGTGCCCAAAGCTGCGACGACGCAACAATACATTCGTCGAAAACCTGTTCAAAATCGGCGAGAACGCAGTATTGCGTCGAAAACATTTCCGGTCTCATAGTGGCGAGAACAATTATATGCGCATCTTAACTACGACGAATGCTACAGGACGCTTTTCTGGGAGTCCGCTGTCATACATGTTTACAAAATTTCGCATTGGCTGTACCAAAGCTCCTGCCAGCTGGAGGCTATGGCTCTCTCTCAAAAAAAAAAAAAAAAAAAAAATCACTCGCCTACTGATTTCGCCATCCCTGTGTCAAACATACTTCCTAAATATACAAAATCATTCACCTGGTCAATCAATGTGGCATTATGACTTATCTTGCGTTCAGTACTAACAGCTTCTCGCTCAAAAACCATAACTTTGGTTTTTCCCTTATTTATACTCAATTTGAATTACATGCGAACTTCGTACATCCGAGACAACATACTCTTCAATTCCTTTTTGCTTTTAGATTTTAGTTTAAGATTTCTCACACTGCTGGCGCAGAAGCTGCCAACATCTTCTGAAGTACATAATGCAAAAATCAAGCGCGTTGAGTGCTAAAGTAATGCTAGTAAAGCGTGACAAAGTGTGTCATCGACGAACAGCTTCATTAACCCTTTCGCGACCACGATGCTAAAATATTTTGTCACTCAGAATACCACAGCGCCCGAAAATGTCTGCTGCTCCTTTCCAAATTTCATTCCACTCCCTTTGTCAAGTTAAAAAAAGTAGGATTAGTGCTGGGTCACCACTCGAAACGTCCGATCTCTAGGTTTGCTATGCACTGTCCTTTGGAAGTTTCCCTGGAGCAATCAGTTCATTCTTCAAGTGAGAGCCTTAGACAGATGAGAATGGTAACAGCTGGAAAATCTTGTTTACTTTCCCCTTTTATTGTTCTTTCTTCTAAAAAATATGGTCTCAGTCTGCTTATTTGGATTGAGAAAGTTGACAGAATTTTTGCAACAAATTTTCTCTCGTAAACTCAGCTTTTGGAACGATGTAAAGTATCACAGACAAACAAAGCACCTGTCAACAAAGCAAGAGTTCTATTGAGCGATGTCAAGTATCATAGACAAACAAAGCAGCTGTCAACAAAGCAAGAGTTCTATTGAGCGATGTCAAGTATCATAGACAAACAAAGCACCTGTCAACAAAGCAAGAGTTCTATTGAGCGATGTCAAGTATCATAGACAAACAAAGCACCTGTCAACAAAGCAAGAGTTCTATTGAGCGATGTCAAGTATCATAGATAAACAAAGCACCTGTCAACAAAGCAAGAGTTCTATTGAGCGATGTCAAGTATCATAGACAAACAAAGCACCTGTCAACAAAGCAAGAATTCTATTGAGCGATGTCAGAAGGCTGAACATTATAGCCCCGGGACAGACCAACTTCTGGTGCCCTTCTTTGTTTAACAACAATAATGATGACTGAGGGTGTCTTCTACTAATCGCTCGGACGCCATGCACATTCAAATAACATGCGGGGTAGAAAATCCTACTCATCTTCTCCGGGCGACTTGAGCGCTTGTGGTTGTCTGGATGTACGGGCGCGTCAGGCGGTGTAGTAGCAAAAGGGTTAAAGCAGAAAGAAATCCGAGACATCTTTCAAAATGACCGCACTAAGTAGAAAATGCAAGATTGTGCTGTATTACAATTGTATGTTTCTTTTACTGTGTGTAGTACATACGCATACATATTGTACTTTACTGTATTGATATGAAAATATTATTTCATTGCTGTAAATGAGACAGCATAGTACGTACAGATCGTGTTGTTTACCATTATCATATACACCGATTAGCCGTTATATTTTGACCACCCAAAGCGTAGAGAAATGAACGCGCCTGGAGACCGAACGGTGGTGAAGATGAAGTTCACAGAGCAGTATATTTGCAAACAGAGGACCGGCTTTCGGTTAATAGAGTGTTCGGAGTCAGAATGGGAAAAGTTACCGATTTATCGTAGGTTGATAAAGGACAGATTGTATTGGCACGGTGCCTCGGAACTACGATCTCGGAAACGGCGCGGCTTGTGGGTTGTTCATGTACCGCTGTTGTAAGTACGTATCAAAAGTGGTGAACAGATGGCCAAACGACAAACCGTCGTCCGCAGCTCATTGATGCCAGAAGAGAGCGGAGACCGTCGCGCATTTTTCACCGCGACCACAGAGACACAGTGCTACAAATCAACCGCAGCTACAACAGTGGTAATCAAGGTAATGTGTTACAGCACATAATTTATCGCAGCCTTCTGCGCATGGGCCTGCATAGTCGAAGCCCCAGCCAGGTCCCCGTGCTCGCTGCACGTTATCGCCAACAACGCATGAAATGGGCCTAAGATCATCGAGATTGGACCGTGGATGATTAGAAGAAAGTGGCTTGGTCTGATGAATCAAGATTCCTGGTGAATCACGTAGACAGCCGAGCTCGGATACGCCGATTACCAACGGAGGCTATGACACCTGGATGCACTGTTGGGAGGAAACAGCCCGGCGACGACGGTGTTATACTGTTGGCAATGCTTTTTTGGGGGTCACTTTGGGCCCCATTATCCCAATAGCGCAATTCCTGACAGATGTCAGGTATCTGAACATCGTTGCGGACCAAGTTCACCCATTCATGGCAATTGTGTTCCCTGCTGGTTACGGCTATTACCAACAGGATAATGCGCCATGCCACACTACCAGAATCGTCAAGGAGTGGTTTGAGGAACATGCCTGTGTCTTCTGTTAATGTTCTGGCCTCCAAATTCACCTTACATGAACCCAATCGAACATTTGTGTTTCGACTTGGAATAGCTGGTTCTCGCTAAATCACCATCATCCTGAAAGGTACGGGAACTGGAGGACCTGCTGTTGACATTATGGTACCAGATACCCCAGGATACCTATCCCCACCTCATCGAATCGATGCATCGCCGAATGGCTGCTGTTTTGTCGGCAAAAGGGGTTCCTTTAGCTTATTAGGTAGGTGGTCATAATGTAATGGCTCATTAATGTATGGTTGTCTCTTATTTATGGCTTTTTAATACATATATAATTTCTATGAGGTACGGCGGCGCAGTTGTCTGAACACTGACTTATATTAATTAGAGAGGTTAACAAATAACTATGGAACAAAACCAAACCGTACTAACTCACAAAAATCTTTTTATAAATTTCAGCAATATTCAGCTTAATTCTACCCAAATAAAAGCTCTTCAAAAAAGGCTAAAACATGCTTACTCAGTATCCAAAAATCAACAGGTACAAAACTATTCCGGAGGTCGAAAACATTATCAAGTCACTATGTCAGCCCATTCAAGAAGAAACAAGATATAAAGTGGCCAAAGCCATGACTTCATCAGCAAAAGTAAACATTGCCCTACTTCAAAGTGGAATCAAGAAGAAGAAAAGCAACTACGACTACTACAATAAGACCCGATGCTTGCTAAAATTACAGCGGACGAAACTACTTAAGTTATTATACTTAATAAAATTGACTATGATGCAAAAATGAATCAAGCTATATAAAGAATTCCCATGCAATTATTCCTACTGACCTACTGCAGCTACAATAACAGCATTAAGAAGATTAAAAAGTCAACATTCTCTTCCACTTACCGTCTAAGATAACATGCACCCTCCTCCGGGCCCTAGAGTCCCAGAACTCTTTGGAAAATTAAAACTGCATAAAGAAGGACATCCTGTCCGACCACTAGTGTCTAGTTATGCCAGTCCAACTAGGAAAGTAGGATATACTCTAGCCAAATTGCTCTGACCATTAACAAAATGTTCTAAATTCTCAGTTTCCAGTTCATGTCAAGCCCTAGTCAGAATCAAAGAATTTTCTTCTAAAGGTGCTACTTTCATGATGGCTTCATTCGATGTCATATCACTTTTTCCGAATGTTCTAATACACACTGTACATAATATTATTGAATCAAAACTGGAATCATAAGCAGCTTACTCTACATCTGAATTTAAATCCATTATTTCTGCCTTACGCTCGATACAAAAACCCGCTCATATTTCCGATTTAATGGAAATATATATCGTCAACTTGAAGGTACACCAATGGGCTCTCCATTCTCGCCTCTCTTAGCAGAAATTCTCTTACAGGAATTGGAGAATCATGTAATCCTTTCCAACTACCCCTGGACTTCATTTACACTACGTGGATGACATTCTCATTTTTTGGCCTTCCACTAAGGAAGAGTTGAACCAGTTCATAGACTGCTTATCATCTCAATATACATATATTAAGTTCTCCATAGAATTTGAAGAGAAATTACCTTACCATTTCTGGATTTTTATTTAAAACGAGACCTTAAAACGAAACAAACTGTTCAATACTCAGTGTATCAAAACCCCACATCCTCTACCGTCATGATTCCATATCAATCAGCTCATCCATATAACCAAGAACTCAGATCCATCCAATTCCAAGTACTACGAGCATTTAGCCACTCATTGACGGTAACATTGCGAAATCAAGAAATAGCCCAAATTAAAATATTTGCATCTCATCATATTAGTTGATTCTATCGTAAAGAAAATATCTCCCACATGTGATACTACTTTAATAAACGATCGTAGACCAATTAAATATGTAGGATCACTCCCATACATTTCCAACATCATCAATATACTCAAAAACGTTTGCCATCGTCACAATATTGGTTTCGGTATACGAACATACAATGTACTATCAGGAATAAAAAATGATAAAGATGATGTTCCTTTAG
The DNA here is from genome assembly GCA_039090855.1 of Macrothele yani. Taxonomy (NCBI): domain Eukaryota; kingdom Metazoa; phylum Arthropoda; class Arachnida; order Araneae; family Macrothelidae; genus Macrothele; species Macrothele yani. The sequence goes on along the minus strand of CM076990.1, from coordinate 15,665,297 downwards.
ACAACCGATATGGAGTATATGTCATTCCAATGAAGACTATAGACATTCAAGATGAAGATCGTATATGTGTTGGATCTACACTTAGCTCATTAAAAACTCGTTTAAGAGAGCATCAATACAGTATAACATAAGGACAAAACTGATCAAAGACTTCCATATCACGGCTATCACACAACGGATCTCATTACCCATGTTGGAGCGAAGCTAACATCCTCGCCACGCCCTACTCAAAAGCATCAATCCTCCTAATGGAAAGTCTGTTTCTTCTCAAATATGGTGAAGTATGTTGCATTGATGTCACATCCCTTTGCCTTGAAAAACGGTGCGTAATGCGATTTAACATATAGAGACTTACATCAATTTCTTTCCTTCATTTATAATACTTAATACATTGCTTGACATGTACTATATTTATCGGTGTTTTCAAATAATTCACGAGATATTATGTCCGTCTCGTGCATGTGACAATATCAAGAAATATCACATATTGTTATTGTATTCAAATCATACTCAGTTCCATTCTCCTACTAACATTTGAAGATGGGTCCGTTGCTGCCCCGAAAGTTCTAATGTTTATTGTATGAATTAATAACTACATTCATCACATTTAATAATTTAAACAGTCAAAATGTGTTATTTGAATCAAATCAAATAAGATCGTGTAAAGACGGCAAAAATCTACATAGAAAGTCAACGTAAACACGATTGAACATTTAATTAGATTTTTACTCTGCTTTTCCATTCTGAAGACCAAACACGTTTGATTGAACGTGTTTGGTCTTCAGAACCGCGGAGAGAATTATAAACTTTTCAAACAAAAATTAAAAAGAAAAAAAGTAGACTCTCACGGTTACGGTTTCGACGCTTTAGTTCCATGTCCGTCCACTGGCGGCTTGTTCTATTGAGATCATCTAGACTAAATTGTTGCCATGAGCCTTCATGGAGGATTTACTTTTCGGTTTCCTACTCTGTGGCAACGGGACAGAGTTCACAGCATGATTCCTTCACTGCTAGTGACCAAACGAGCCAGCCTTAAACGTGGCACATATTCACGCATGCGCGCTAAAGTCCAAGTTCGCGCGCTACTGAGTCTTGGCGTCTTGTTCGGTCTAGTTTAGGGAAGAAGTGCGGTTGGTTGAGCGGTAAGTCTACGAATGAGGGTATGGGAATTATGGGAAATGGCAACAGGTATTCGAGTCTCCTTCAAGATCACAAAAGGAGGTTAGGGAATACCAATGATCCTGGGTCAGACGACCAACGCCTAATAGTGGTTAGCTTGATGTTTATTATCTTCTAACAGCGTGCTTGGTCCGGCGACACATTTCTCACATAAGTACAGAGAATTTTGCTTTGCCAGTTAAGAGAAAACGCACAACATATAGATAAAAGAAAACGTTTTTTAAGGAAATAACTGTTCAAACAAAAATAAAGTTCAAATGAAGTCAAGAATTGTTATTCATAAGTACCATAATAATTATTTGATCGTTCCAAAATAGTCAAACAAAAAGAATTGCGAGAAATTGGATCATTTCTTCAGTGGTCCACCTGGAAATGTTCTGGTGTCCCGCTGGGCCCATCTGCTTTTGATTTTAAATGAAATCAAAGCTCAAAAATCGGTACTACTACCACTGTCTGCTGTGTTGTATAAGGATGTTCATAAGTAGTGAGACTTTCTGCCTGAAAGAGTTAAAACATGGCATATCGAAAACTAATCGCCGCAAGCATTCAGACAGCGGTCCTATGGCTGCACAAGTCCTTGTATTCCTGTGGCATAGAAGGAGGTAGACTGCTGTTGCAACCAGTTATCTAAAGCATCACGAACCTGATGAATTTTTGCCTTTGAGAATTTTTTTCATACGATCCAAAGATGTGAAAATCTCAGGGCTATAGGTCAGGAATATACAAGGATGTTGAAGGACTTTCCAGTGAAAGCGCTTTAATGTCATTTGCGTGCTAGCTGCCGTATTCGGCCGGACGTTATCATGTAGAAGCACAATACCCTGAGTGAAGTTGCCAGGTCTCTTGTTTTTCATGGCTTGTTGAAGCTTCATTAAAGTTTGACAGTATAAAATAGTTCGGCATTAATGGATGATCCTATTGGCAGCCACTCAAGAAGCAATGGTCCTTGATGGTCAAAGAACATGGTTAACATTATCTTGTCTGCGGAAATGGTGAACCGTAATTTCCTCGGCGGTGGCGAGGAAGACATGTTTCCACTGCACGCTTTGGCAGTTTCGAATCTGGCTCGGCACCAGCTTTCGTCCCTAGCAGTAATGTGTAGCAGGAATTCTTCACCTTCTTAATGGCAGCGGAACAGATGCTGTAACGATAGTCCCATTTGTTCACTCATCTGTTCATCGAACAGATGTTTGAGTACCCACGTGGTACAGACCTTACGATAGTCAAGGTGCGAATGCATGATCGTATTGGAAGTTTCGATGTTCACGCAGCCGTACTATTCGCCAGTTCTAGGATCGTGATTCTTCTTTTGGCCTTTGTTGCAATGCAACATCCACACGTGCAATTGTCGCCACTGGAACAGCACGACGTGGTGCTTCTGATCTTGGCTGGCCTGCAGTGTTTGTTCGTCCACCACTAAAGAACTAGCACCGCCGCATTACAGTACTGCGTGGAAGACAAGCAGGCCCATATACCGCCTTCATTCGTTTGTGAATTTCGCTTGGTGGCGTTTACTCCGTTTTCAAAAACTGAATTACAGCACGTTAAGCAAATTTGGACGTATCCATCTCCTACGAGAGAACTATTTAGTTAAACGGCTTCAGTAACAAACAAGCTGCAATGCAGTTGCATAGCCTTTAAATCACCTGTACACTAGCGTCGCACATTGACAAAATTAGGAAGCGCAAACGCACTGTTCACTACTACTTTGTTGTTCACTACTTATTGAACAACCCTTATAAAAGTAACTTTCCGAGTAAAGAAAAATGTCAAAAGCTGTAGAATGGACAAGTACCTATTTTGAACTTTAATTGCTCTTTGAAACAAAGGAAAAATGATTGCTCCTATGCATTGATACAGTCAAAATATATCATAAGCAATACCAAAACATGCATTTTATTATAAAAATTTGCTAAACTATGAAGGCGTCTATCCGGATTTCTACTACCACCCCTCAAAAAAATAAATAAAAAGATATCATGCTTTCCAAATATCTAAAATTTGAGGGACGGATTGTACCCGGTCCCTCTTTTTTTACCGACGTTTTAGCTGCCTAACTAGCAGGGGTCGGTTTATTCGAGAATATGTACAGTACAAGTAAGAACATATTTTTATAAGTACTTAAAATGCTGATTGCATCCATCACCGATGCTGAATAGGGAGCAGGCGAATTCATCGAAAGCAAATTAATCGAAAACGAATTAGTCGAATGCAAATTCATTGAAAGCGAATTCATCGAAAGCGAATTCGTCGAAAGAGAATTCATCGAAAACGAATTCAACGAAAACGAATTCATCGAAAACGAATTAGTCGGATGCAAATTCATCGAAAACGAATTCATGGAAAGCAAATTAATCGAAAACGAATTAGTCGAATGCAAATTCATCTAACGAGCAATTTACCGGGACGACTTTTTCGAAAAATAAATGAAACGAATCCATCGAAAGCAAATTAATTGAAAACGAATTAGTAGAATTCAAATTCATCGAACGAGCATTTTACCAAAAGATGACTTTTCCGAAAAAAGAAAAAAAAATGAAACGAATCCATCGAAAGCAAATTAATTGAAAACGAATTAGTAGAATTCAAATTCATCGAACGAGCATTTTACCAAAAGATGACTTTTCCGAAAAAAAGAAAAAAAAAAAAAAATGAAACGAATCCATCGAAAGCAAATTAATTGAAAACGAATTAGTAGAATTCAAATTCATCGAACGAGCATTTTACCAAAAGATGACTTTTCCGAAAAAAGAAAAAAAAAATGAAACGAATCCATCGAAAGCAAATTAATTGAAAACGAATTAGTAGAATTCAAATTCATCGAACGAGCATTTTACCAAAAGATGACCTTTCCGAAAAAAAAAAAAAATGAAACGAATCCATCGAAAGCAAATTAATTGAAAACGAATTAGTAGAATTCAAATTCATCGAACGAGCATTTTACCAAAAGATGACTTTTCCGAAAAAAAAAAAAAAAAAAAATGAAACGAATCCGTCGAAAGCAAATTAATTGAAAACGAATTAGAATTCAAATTCATCGAACGAGCAATTTACAAAACATGACTTTCTCGAAAAAAAGAAAGAAAAAAAAAAAAAAAAAAAATCATCGAAAGCAAATTAACTGAAAACGAATTAGTCGAATGCAAATTCATAGAACGAGCAATTTGCCGCCCCAGTGGTGTAGTGGTCTAAGCGATGGCCTCTGATCATTCGTCTGAAAGGGGTCCGGGTTTGAATCCCGGTGAGGCATGGATGTTGTGTTTGTCTTACGGCACTGGTTCTCTCCCTTCCCTGGAACCAGTGACCCTAAATTAGGGACGGGCGACTGTTTATAGCCCATCGAGTTGCTCACAGTGGTTGTTAAACCTCCAATAAAAAAAAAAAAAAAGAAGAAACGAGCAATTTACCGAAAGACGACCTTTTCAAAAATAAAATGAAACGAATTCATCGAAATGGAGCTTAGGAAGTGGCCATCGAACAAGTGGGTATACGGACAAATGGCCACAAGACAACTAGTCATTAGACAGCTGGCCACACAAATTTTAAAGTCTGTGTAAAAATTGCAGTTTCTTGCCACTTCACCTACCTACTGGAAATACTGTACGTTGCTGTGAAAATCTGACGTGCTCAACAAACATTATTGTCATTTATAAAATGAGAGTTGAATTGGGGCTTACGGCCTTAAGCTATGTATTTTAAGGCCATGAGCCTCAGCTTATGGCCTTAAACTATTGTTTTGCGCCTGAGTAAAAGTGCGATTTTTATTTTTATTTTTTATATTAAACTTACTACCATGAGAGATGTGGGTTCAGAGTTGCTAAAACGGGCAATCCCGAGGCCCATATATCATTGCTTTAGCAGAAATAGAACATTACGATAAGCAATTTCGATAAAAATCAATTTATTTTCCCATTTCACCAACGCGGAATAGCATGGTGAGATAAAAGCAATAAAATTGTAATCTTCAGAGGCGATCTACAGAGAAGTGGAAAAGGTGAAATCAAAAGCGTGAGTTTTGTAAGATTCCGCTAACAATTTTATGATCATCCTACACGAAGAAAAAAAAACTAGTTTTTGTGCTGGCCCGGTAACACACTTTTGGTCACTTGGCTGAATCCCATTTGTGATTTTGGAAAAGCTTACCGTGATATTTTGCATCTTCAAGTGATTTCGCTTTCAATGAATTCATTTTCGATGAATTCGCTTTCTATGAATTCGTTTTCCATGGATTCGTTTTCGATGAATACATCTGTAGCCGAAAATATCGCTGTGAAGTATGTTTATTTATATTTAGTGGAATAACTTTCTACTCCTTATAATTGACATGATGTAAAATATACACCATATTGACAAAAGTCACCGGACACCCTTCAAAAGAAAATAAACGGATCCGCGCTGCGTTGTTAAGATGCGCGGTACAGCTGCAAACAGTATAAAGACAAGCCTGACGCTGTCCGCGATCATATCGCACTGTGAATTTGAGTGAAAATGTCGCGACGGGAGAGAACTGACTTTGAGAAAGAAAAGATTGTTGGGTGTTATATTAGTGTGTTGTTCATAAGAGAAACCGAGAGGCGTTTAAACCTACCCAAGTCAACTGATTTGGATGTACTGAATAAGTGGGATATACATGGCGTGCCTGAAGCAGAAAAACGTACCAGCAGACCAAAGAAAATCAGTGAAAGAGGACGTCGAAGCCTCAGGAGAGTCGTTACAGCTAATCGACGGAGTACTGCACAAAACCTCAGTGTACAGGTGAGTAAAAATACTGGAACCTCGGTATGTACGCTTACCATTCGCAGAGAACTTCATTCTATGGGTTACCGTGGTCGTCCGGCTGCTCATAATCCTTTCATCTCCACTCGGAATGCTACTAGTCGTTTAGCATGGTGTAAAGAACATTTATCATGGGCCGTAGATCAATAGAAACAGGTACTATGGACTGATGAATCCAGAAAAACGATCCACCAGTTTGATGGCCGTGTGTGGGTATGGCGGGAGCAGAGGGAAACGCTATTTACCACAGTGTACTGTTCCTACGGTCAAGTTTGGAGATGGCAGTGTACTCGTGTGGGGGTGTTTTTCGTGGTATGGTACCGGCCCATTGGGTATCGTGGACAAACCTGTTAACCAGCACGTCTACCTCGATGTTGTGGACAATCATGCGCTACCAACTCTGTGGCAATACTGTGGAACCGAACCTTGTTGGTACCAGCAGGGTAATGCACCGAGCCATAAAGAAAGGACCGTTACGGCGTGGTTTGACGATAATTCCGTATCGTGTGTGGACTGGCCAGCACAGGGCCCTGTTGTTAATCCCATAGAGCACCTATGGGATGAATTAGAGCGCCGCATAAGAAGTTTGGAACCAAGGCCTACTACTAAGCAACAGTTAGCGGTAGCGATATGTACTGAATGGAAGCGCATACCTATCACTGTGTTCCAAAACCTTGTCGAAAGCGTGTCTCGAAGGGTCAGTTTTCACACAGTATTTATTAGAAGAAAGATACATGAGATGTGCTTGAATAAATCATCTCAAATGATGTATGACAAAAAAAATATTTACAGATGCTTGTAGCTCACGCTACTGCTTATTTACACGGTTCTGTACATTGATGATAGTAAAAAAACAGTTAATTACACTCGAGTGTGTGGTGAGGCAACAAAAGTCTCTGACAAAGCAAAGAATAGGACCAATTCAGCTTGAAGAGCGTTATACAATATTAATTTTGCACAGTATTGAAGCAAGGAATAATACAGAATTCGAGCTTGCAGACATAGATTCAAAAGACAGGTGATGAGAAAATAACAGAATGTGCAGCTTGCGCTACGTTAATTACAGGATTCGGTGCAACGTTTGCATGACAACAGTTAAGTGCAGTAGAAATCTGGCGAGGCAATATGAATCTCTGGTAATACAGAGAGTAAAATCAATCCAGAATGATGAGCACTATAGAGTATAAATTTTACACAATATTGATGGAAAAAAGTTCTGACCGAAAGGTGATACATTGTGGGTGACCTTAAAAACCAGGAGGTTGCAGGTGATCAAGGAGACAAACATGAAATCAAAAGTTCGAAAGACATGATGAAAAATTTACAGATGAATGTGGCTCGCGGTACTACATGTTACATACAACGGTGATATGAAAAATAGTTATATACAATAATTTTCCTGAGAATACAAAAGAAAAAATAATCTCTGAAAATACAGAGAGAAGACACAACGCATCACAGTGAGTATTGGAGAACACAAATTTACACAGTTGAAAAGTAAAATTACACATTTGAATCAGGAATTGAAGATAAGAATATACTGTAAAAACGACAAAGTTTACAGATGTCTGTGGTTCGTGAAACGACCTATATACATGATTCTGTACAATGAGAAGTTACAATTTATATATATTGGTTTGTCAGAGGTGGTGGAAGTACAGTTTGTTTCCTGCAGAAGTAATATATCAGCATTCAGCGGAGCAAGATCCTCTCGTACCAGCGCATTCGCAAGAGGTGTCGCAAAACCACGACAATTAAGTGACACCACCTTGAATGTCTAGGTTAGTTGTGGGATGCAGTAGGAATTGACTGGCTGTAGTGATGGAGTGGAGTCGACGGAGAAAACAAGCACTCCACGGGACCTCGTCCTCAGTGCGCCGAAGAGTGTTTTCAAGTGAGTGTAATTGAACCAGCACTTGTGGAAGAGCTGCTTCATACTGCTGAATGGAAGTGCGTGCTGAGGAAGGGCTAGAGGACCCTAAAAGGCAATCCAGCACGTCCTCGTATGGCAGAGGCTCAGCAGGGAAAGCATTTTCAGCAAGAAAAGTTGTGAATTCATCTAGTGAGGGAAAGGCACCCTCACATGCTGTCTCAGAGGAAGTGTGTAGAGGCGACCTGGAGAACGGTCGTCGAGAGCTGACGGAGTGAGTGGATGAGCGGGTAGAAGATCGAGATGATCTTCGGGACACCAGAGTCTTTGACTTCTTCGTCTTGGGGTGAGTAGCACCACTGCGTTTTCCAGCAACCACAAAAGCTTCATGATCGTCTGGAGAGTCTGAACCCGAAGCGTTACCTGTGACTCGTGTCATGGAGCCAACTGTAAAAGCTGAGGAGTGGTCAACATGTACATCAGCAGTGGTTGTAAAAGTACTAGGGGGAGTCGATTTTGGAAGCCTGGGAAAATTCGTAGGATCAGCAGGAGGTGGAGGCATCAAAGTCGTTTGTTGACCAATGGCAGTAAGCTGACTTTTGGAAGATCTTGATTCCGCGACTTTCCTCGAATAGGAAGAAGTCTGTGAAGCGTTGGTGGACAAAGTAAAAGAAGATGTAGTGTGTGGAGCTGTTTGCAGGGAGGCACGTGGGCACTGAGCCCTTATGTGGCTTTTGCTCTGACAGATAGTGCAATACTGTGAAGTGATTATCTCAACTCTTCTGCGTTGCTGTCCACAGCAGATGTGCAAAACATTCGGAACCGCTTTCAGCTGAGCAACAGATGAAAAGAGGACTCGAGCAGTGCGGCGGAAACCCCGAATCGATTTGTCTTCAGGGTGTCTCTGGGAGCCGCAGAGAGAGTCGTTATGGAGCCAACAACTCTGCCGTACCTGCTGAGCAAGGTGCAGAGTGCAGCGTCGGATACTTCTGGTGGTACGGGGTAGAAGGTCACCTGCATCGGGTGGTGCGCAACCGGTTGTGCTAACAGATGCACGTCATTGATGGTTAGACCTTCCGTAAGGACCTGGTCAGCATGCGCTTTATCCTTAAAATAGACCAAGACAGATCTGGGTTTTCGAGCTACAAAGTCTATTGCATCCTTTGGTAAGATAGTTTTGAGGGCTCGGCTATATTGCTACAACTTAGCGTCGGGAAGCGCATCAAAATAGACGCCCGTTCCATAGTGGAGGAAAAAAGGTGACCAGCTCGGGAATCCTCTGGTATGTCAATTGTAGCAGTAGAACCGACGACAGTGACATAGGATTCAGGAAAAGGCATAGCAGATGAAACTGGGGGTGTGAGGACCCCAGAAGTTGCAGAAGCATAGGACGCTTGGGCAGACATGGGTCGAGAATTCGATGAATCGGCCCCTAGCAGTGAGGGCGGATCAGAAAGTTGATGAGAAGTAGAAGCTGTGAGCTCAGTATTGCTGATAACGGATACGTCATCATCTGCTGAGATGTAGATAGGAGACTTGGCACTACCGCACTTGGTGGGAGTTATAGCTGGAGAAGAAGAGGTGTCCATGACGTCGCAATGACGCTCGGGAGCCACCTCATTAAGCTGAGCAGGAGCTACCGCGGTAGAAGAAGAAGAGGAAGCTGGCTGATCTGCCAAGATAAGGATGTGGGCGTCACCCTTGTCTGCCTCCGCCATCGAAGCAATGGCGAGACTTTAACGAAAAAAGACCAGCTTGGTTGAAAAATAAAACAGTAAATAATGAGAAAATATGGCACTCACCAACCTGGGAGATACACGAACGTAAAGTGTAGAACTTCAACTTGAAGATACACGCAACCACAGAAACTAAAGCACTCAATAAACACCTTATAGCAACGAAAATCACGGAGCTCAAAACCCAACCACTTCGAGCTTCGAAGGGTCAGTGCATGCATTAAGGCCAAAGGTGGGACCGACACCGTATTACTGTATGTCAATAAATGCTATGTTGTGTTTCTCTTCTAGGTGTCCGGTCACTTTTGTGAATATAGCGTATGTATGGTAAAAACAGAAGGCATATTTATGGGTGGAATATGAAAGGAAAAATTAGGCAGCTGTTGTTTTAGTTCCTCAATACAGATGTCCTACGTCAGGAATCGCCACAAAATATGGCTCTATCTGGGAGTTGTACTGATAGTCGTAGCAAATCCATTATAAATTGCCATACATATTGCGATTCCTTTTGAGAAACTTGACGGTTCATTGGCACTGAATTCGTACGAAGGTATTATAGCGCAAGCAATATTAGTTTTTTTTTTTTTTTTTTGCCGTGTGGAGTTATTTGAGAAGCAGGCTCTCGTTGGAGGTTATTCCGATTCCGGAATTTAATAATTTCATCAAATATCGTTGAGATTTGTTATTTTCTCTACCAGCACTAGAGTTTCATACTCAGAACTTTACAAACACTTGGAAATATTGGTCGATTTATTTAGTAAAAACCTTAAGAAAGAATATAGTAAAATCCTTAAGGAAAGCCGAGTCATTTTTGCACAGATATCTGTGTATTCTGCTTGAAACTTCTCTGTGGAATCAATTTCACCCTCATTTGCTTTAAATTATTATACTGGATGTCAGTGCTATTCAAACGTGTTTTGCATCCAACAGTTGTTCTCGTTTTAGAGCTTTTAAATAAATCGATATGATGAAATCTCTTTACATAAAATCGATATGATGAAATCTCTTTACAAAACTCCTTTTGCATGAATTGATGCTACATGGTTCAACGCCCTTTCTCAAGCGAAGATGAAGGATATTTGTTCGCAGTTCGCTAGAAAGTGCAGCTGCTGTCGGGACGGTTGACATTCGCCTAGAACACGTATCAGTAAACCGGTGGAAAAGGCTCCGAGACGAATAATCTGATGCAAATAGTGTCATCTAAGTACTGTAAGGTGTTGTGCAGAGTGCTGATAAGCGTTTGTTAAATCCGCCATGCACTGAGGATATATCATCACGCTTAAGTCTACTTAACGATGAATGGTCATGTTTATCCTGATAAGTTGTGTGCATACAAGGTGAAAAACTTTTGTGGGAATTTTTTGGACAGTAAAACCAAAACTTATGGCTCCGATTGAACAAGTAGATTTATGTCAGGGCGAGGGTGAGATAGAATAAAGCAACAAGCAGTTGACACATCAGCAAATATTGTTTTTTTCGCAATGTAGTAACAAATTTTAGATGAAATCCCCATATTGCTTTCGTTACAGGAAAGTTTATGCGCTTAAAGCAACCAGAACTAAAATCTTTTTAGCAACTGCGTAATAATTTATGACGCATTCTTGGCAGATGGTTACATTTAATCCAGTTTCCTAGCATGGCTGGTTCTCTGGATATCTGACTGTTCCCCTTAGATAAAATACACTGCGTTTCATAATGAAATGATCACCTACTATTTCAAGCAAAATGATGTGCAAAATAATGAAAACCACAAAAAAAGTCATCTTGCTGAACAAAAGAATCATTAATTCAATAATTGCAGATACAAAGGTAAAAAAGGCTTTCGAAAGCAAACAAGAACCTCTTTTTTTCAACATTTGGCAAAACAATGGTGTTTCAAAATGATATGACCCATAACTTAGTGTCCAGTATATCCACCAAAAAGTTCTTAATCAATGAAAACATTCTGTCAGGCATGGAACGTACACATTCTTGTAATACTTTCTGGTCTATTTCCGCTCATTTAGAAACTATTGCTGCCTTTAGTTTGGTAATTATGACGCTGAAGTTTTGTCTTACTACTACGTTAATTTAAAACAGCAACACACTAAGAAATAGTTCCTAAATGAAAGAAACCTTAACGGCCAGACGAAATATGTAAACAACAGAAGTCACACTTACGGAAAAGATGCTTTATTCAGGATGTAGCAAACACATCGTAGCATAGCATATTGCACTAAACTCTCCACACACCACACAACTCTTAACACAACGCTCTTTTCACAACGCTCCTTTCAATAATCAGTTTACAATCCAACGCTCTCTTCAATAATCAGTTTACAACCCAACGCTCTTCAAGCAACAACTTAGTCGTCGCTTTTATCTCTTGTTCTTATCAATATCAGGCATACGTCACTTGCATTCAACCTCGCCGCCCCGGTGGCGCAGTGGTCTAAGGCGTTGGCCTCTGATCATTCGTCCGAAAGGGGTCCGGGTTCGAATCCCGGTGAGGCATGGATGTTGTGTTTGTTTTACGGCACTGGCTCTCTCCCTTCCCTGGAACCAGTGACCCTAAATTAGGGACGGGCGACTGCTTATAGCCCATTGAGTTGCTCACGGTGGTCGTTAAACCTCCAATCAAAAAAAAAAAAAAAAATTCAACCTCAATTGTGTTGCCAAACGTATTCGTTTGAGAGAAAAGATATTACGTTAAGAGTGAAGAATAACAGAATAAACTCAAGATTTAGATAGGGAAAGAAACTAAAAAGGAAAGTTAACTTAGAATATACGTCACATAATATTCGTGTACTACCTTGCGCTTCCGTACACCACTCTTCCTAGAATAATCCACACATTTTCCACGAGATTAAAATCGGATGGGCATTCCATCACATGCATTCCGTTGCTCTAAAGCCACTCCCATGTGCTGTTTGCTGTATGAATCAGTGCGTTATCTTGTTTAAGAATCCATGTAGATTCAACAATTTGATCAGCACAAGGCAGCAGATTGTCCTAAAAAAACTTTCGTAATCCATAGGCTTCATTTTACCTGATACAAAAGCGACGGCAGTTTTATTCTCAAATCTGAAGCCAGCCCTAACTATAACGGTCCACCATCTTGTTATCTTTTGGAAACAAAATCTCAGGTTTTTTACGAAAATCGCACTAATATACAGGGTGTTCCAAAATTGGTCTTTACAACTTTGACCCTCGATAAAACAAAAACGGAATAAGAGAACAAAAATGGGTTTATTGCATATTGAACAACACGTTCCAAAGTTTGTGGGGATGCTAGCAGAGCTCCACATGCGCACCGTTGGTTGCACGAATAACGTCGAGACGGTATTCGAACTTCTTATCATGTTCTCAGGAATTGTTGTGATAGCAGCTCTAATCCTGTGCTTCAGCTCATCCACATTCGGAACCTTTGTGCGGTACACAATATCCTTAACATATCCACACAGAAAAGTCTAGTCTCAGATGGTAAGTACCAATGAACATGGAGGTCAAGGAATTGAACAATCCAATGCAATCCATCGCTCCGAAAAAGTTTCATCAAGAAACTCACGAACACAAAGTGCCCAGTGCATGGGTGCACCTTATTGCTGGAAGATGATAGCTGGTTTCATGCCCTCCAGTTGGGGGTAACAAACTCACTCAGCATGTTCAAACGAACATTAGATGTGACTGTGTTTTCGGCGAAAAAGAATGGTTCAGTGATGCCGTTGAGCTGGAGACCACACCAGATGTTGACCTTAGGACTGTCACGTTCAATCTCACGGACGGCATGTGGGTATTCAGACCTCCAAATTCTGCAGTTATGCTTGTTGATAACACCACTGACACGAAACGTTGCCTTTTCGCTGAATAAAACACGTTTCAGGAAACCTTCCTGATTATCAATCCTGTGTAGCATATCAACAGCAAAATCGAATCGTTTCGGTTTATCCCCGGGGTGCACTGCCTCTGTCAACTGCACTTTGTAGGCAGTCAGGTGCAAACGCTTGTGAAGCACCCTGTGTATCGTTGTAGGTGGTAATCCCAACTGCCAAGAGGGTCTGCAATGTCTGTGGAATGCAGCTCTCGAAATACCAAAAAAATAAATAAATAAAAAAAAAAACAATTCTTAATAACTTTACTTTTAAGCGATTCAGGAGTCACTCAAATAACTTCAGAAAAGGTTACTTACTATCAGTCTTTATTCGTCAAAAGCGTCTTTAGCTCAACTCAGCCTTCAACAACATTAGTAAAATAATCCAACGAATGTAACTCTTTGTTAAGAAAAACACAACACCAACACTAAAGTAGAACTAACTTCCAACATCTATACACCACTGCTTCTCAAAATATTTTATATACATCACATTATTGTGACCATTAGGTAATAACCAGAGTAACTGTCGTGTGCAGCGCGGACAGCAGCTAGACGAGCTGGGAGTGACTCAATAAGGTGCTGGAAGGTATTCACAAGCATGTAGAGCCATGCTGACTGCAGTGCATCTGACAGCTGCTGGAGGGTGCGTGGTGGAGGATCCACAGAACGAACAACACAATCAAGGTGGTCCACAGATGCTGAACGGATTTAAGTGTCGGGAGTTAGGGGGCCAAAGAAGTACTTTCAAGTCTTCATCGTGCTCTTCCATAAACTCTCGGACATTTCTAGCCGTTTGACACTTCGCATTGTCGTGCTGGAAGATCTCATCCGCCCCAGGGAAGACAATCAGCATGTATGGCCATACGTGGTTTGCAAGGATGGATTCATAACAAACTCGGTCCATAGTGCCTTCCGCAGGCTTGAGTGAACCCAGAGAATGCTACGAAAATATTCACCAGTTCATAACGCTGCGCCCACCAGCTTGTGTTCCTCCAGCAATGGTTGAAGAGTGTTTATTCTCCGACGTTTCTCGCCTTATACGCCAACGTCCATCCGTTCGATAAAGCAGAAAACGTGACTCATCGGAGAAGGCAACCTTTGTCAATCAGCGGAGGTCTAATTCCGATACAGCTGTGCAAATATATGCCTTTTATGCCGATACACCTTCGCTAGCATAGGTGCAGTGACCTTCCGCCTGCATCGGAGCCCCATACGCAGCAGGGTTTGCTGAACTGTCGTTTTAGACACACTTCTGGTGGCCCCCTGGTTCATTCGGCCAGTGAGTTGCTCCACTGTAGCGTGTGGAACGGCCCTCACCGCACCTTCAAAACCGACGTTCATCTCTCACATCAATTGCACGTGGTGCTCCGAAGTTTCCACGTAGCTTATTCGCAATGGTGCCATTTCTCCAATCATGATACACTTTAAACACAGCAACATGTTTACAAAGTGAGCTGTTTCAGAAATACTGCCGCCCATGGCCCGAAAGCCGATAATCACTCCTTTTTGAAATTCTGTTAAATCGTTCCTTTTATCGTTGACAGCAACGAGCAACATGTTTTCAGATTGCCTCCTGCACACCTTTTATACCCTCCAAGCTAGCTCACGACACGTGCCTTCTTTCATTGGCTACGCGCTGTTGACGTCAAAAGTAGGAGGTGGTCACAACAATGTGCCTCGACTGTGTATATCGTTCAGTTCTCGTCTCAGACATCCACACGTCATTCGTTCCGACTTCAGGGGTGTTGCCAACCATATTCTTGCGAGAGAGAAGATATCACGTTAAATTTGAGAAATCCTTAGGAGAACGAACTCAAATTTACATTGAGGAAGAAATTAAAAAGAAAGTTTTGAAGGTTATTCAAAAGTTTCCGCCATTTTAAGGAGAAAGGAGACAGGAACAATTAGGAAACCAGTACACATTTATTCAGCGAATTATTGGCCCGTTAGCATCAATGACCTTTTGCCCTTTTTCAGGCAACATATGAATGACCCTGTGATAGATGCACTCGGGTTTTGAACTGAAGAACGCAGTGACGAAATTTTCCACCTGTGAAACTGTGGTGAACAGCTGTTGGGTTAGAGAATTTTGCATAGAGCAAAACAGAAGAAAGTCTGAGGGTGCAATGTTCAGGGAGTACGCCGAGTGCGAGAAAACCTCCCAGTGTTAACTATTCAAGGGTTGATTTCGTGTATCTCCGTTTTTTCCCGATCTTTTTTAATGTAGGAGAGTAGATTTTTTTACAATAATAAAGAACGAGATAAACGGAGATACTTCAGAGGTGGGGTGTTTATAACATTCCACTTTTATACTCAGCCTCAAATGAACATGTTAGTAATTATGTGGGATCAACGAGAAGGATTCTGGAATTGCTCTTACAAGAACATAAATATAGCATAAAGGTGGACCTACATACTACAGCACTTGCAAGAAATGTCAATGCAGGTAGCTTGCATCTTGATTTGTCTGGTGCCAAGATTTAGTAACCCCCGCCTCTGTATACTCTGTACTGCTTGCCGAGAGCTTATTTATATCAGACTTTAGCAATAAGTGCTGCAATGATAATTATTGTATTGTACTCTGAAAGTGATATCCATGTTTAACTCATTTCAGCATTAGAAACCTTTTGATTAGCTAGTTTTGTAACATGTGACCAACAGATTACCAATTGTACCCACACTACCCACCGCATGTCTTCTTGTATATAAGAGCGTAGAAATGAACAATATATTACATCTGAAGATGGGGTGATTGTCAACATCGGAAGTACTCATGTGTTTTAGCTGTATTCATCATATTTTAACATTAAATCGTGCCAAGACGGTAACTGATGACGTATTTTTTTTTATTTTTGTGCACGAATTAATTTCACCTTTAAGTGAAAAAGAAACGCTGCCCAAAACAGTCTTCGTAATAAATGACATCGAAGGAAGGAAAGAATTTTTTTCAATCGGATATTTGAAACAAATATGTCGAATAAAATGTATTTTGAATTCCATAGCATCTACGTTTACGCCCTCCAGAAGCGAAGTTATATATCAGAAAAAAGACTAAAGGGGCAAAGATCCTCGTTTCTAAATTTCAGACTTCCCAATGCAAATAGAATTTTTAAAATTGGACTAATAGTTTTAGAGATATGGTGTCTACAGACGGACGGACGAACAACGTGACACTATTAGCACGTACTTTTTTTTCAAAGAAAATGCTAAAAATATGTGGGTCATATTCGGCATGGTGCGATTGCATCATACAGTAGAATTTTCGTATTTGTGTTTTTGTAATCACAGGCATCGTGCCAAACACCAATATGCGTTGTGGGTTGAGAAAATTGAAAAGTAAATTGGAAATCCTTGTCACAGTTGCAAGTTTAGAAGCAGAAATCATGCCTAATGCAAATACCTCGCATACTGTTACTCCAACCAATGGCAAAGGTGTTAAAAAAATGAGCGAATCGTTTATTTCGATTTTCGCAAATATCCCCTGCAGAAAAATTATTTCCAATCCAATGTACGAACGTGGAGATATTGCAGCCTACTGCTGACAGACGCACAAAATGGTACCTTTGGCATTTCATTGTTTGACGCAACTTTTGTTTGGTGAAATTCGTGCTGGAAATAGTCCTAAAACGTGAACCTAAAAGCTGACAACATATTTTTAATGCCAAGCATAGAAACTTGCCCAAGAAAAACCACCTAACACGTCAAGAGACGTCGAGATATCAGACTTCGAGAACACTCCAATTTTACTATTTGTCAGTATTGTTGATTTATTAAATACGAAGAACGCAGAAGGGAATAATCCCCTAAACCCAACATAAACAGATTCTTCAAATGCTTTCGTGATCAACGGATGAAAAGAATGGAACTTAATTTAAGAATTTTATTTAAAAATTTGATAGTTTGGAAAAACAAAGCCAATATTACGAGGAATGTTCAATAAGTAACGCCTCCGCGCAAGTGTCTTGCGCATGATTTATTGCCTATAGCAACCAGTCAGACGACCAAAACGATTCTTTGTCTCAGTAGCTTCATTTCACTGTGTTACTGAATTCCGTACATCTACTTGTTCACATTTTATTGTGTTCAAAATGGATGATTCTTTTTCAACTGTGTCGACGGGTGTCAAACAACGATCAGTTATGGAGTTTTTAACGCATGAAAATGTACCTCCCAAAGAAATTCACGCTAGATTAGTGGCAGTTTATGGTTCTGAAACTTTGGCATTAGCACTGTTCGTCGTTGTGTAAGCAAGTCAAAGGACAGTGGAGGAATGTTGTCCGTAAAAGATCAGCCGTGGAATGGGAGACATATAATCGCAACTTGAGATTTGAAAAGGTAAAAAGTCGCTGAGCTCATCACGGAAAACAAGAAGAATAATTCAGAGAATCATAGCAGGTAATCTGAACATTAGTTTAGGTAGTGTCAATGACATTGTAAACGTTTTAGGATAAAATAAATTGTATGTTCGTTGAGTACCGCATCACCTAACGACTGAAAGAAGTCAAGACTTGAAACATGCCAAAGGTTCCTTGCTCGCTATGAAAAATATGGAAATGATTTTCTCCAAATCATTGTGACTGGTGATGAGAGTTGGGTTCACCATTAGGATCAGAAATGAAAAGTTAATTGCTGGAATACCGACACCCATCTGCTCCTCGAGCGAAAAAATACAAAACTCAAATTTCTGCCCGCAAGTGCATGCTCACTGTGGTCCGGGACTACATAGGCATTACTCATCAGGAGTACATGGTCAAAGATACGACTATCAACTCTTAGAGCTACATGCACACCTTAAAAAAGTTAAAGCAAAGAATAAACTGCTTGCGTGGTGGAAAAAAGCCAATGATTCTGCAACACGACAACGCCAAACCCCACGAAAATGCTTTCATTTTAGAGGCGATACAGAAAACGTTGTTTGAAATTCTGGAACATCTACCTACAGCTAAGACTTGGAGTTGTCTGATTTCGGGTTGTCTTCTGCTCTCAAGAGACATCCGAAAGGCTATCACTTTACCTGTGACGAAGATATACAAGCTGCTACGAGAAAATGGTTCTCAAAACAACCTGAAGATTTTTACGTAGACGGGTTTAAAAAACTTGTTAAATATTGTTTTAAAAGACTTGTTAAATGTTGACGTATCTGCATCGAGCGTCAGGGAGACTATGTAGAAAAATAAAATATGTGAATTAAAGTAGAAATTCCGTGATTTGTTCTCGCTTTGCTTCAATTTGATACCCAGCCATTGGGCGTGTACGTATATAAAATATGGACACCTGTGCTGTAGAGAAATGAACTGCTGATTGCAGACGATGAAGGTTTCTTCAGGTTTTAGCCCTTGTCTGAGTTTTACTTCCGAACTTGGAAGCCGCCCCGGTGGTGCAGTGGTCTAAGCGACAGCCTCTGATCATTCGTCCGAACGGGGTCCGGGTTCGAATCCCGGTCAGGCATGGATGTTGTGTTTGTCTTACGGCACTGGCTCTCTCCCTTCCCTGGAACCAGTGACCCTAAATTAGGGATGGGCGACTGCTTATAGCCCATTGAGTTGCTCACGGTGGGTTAGTCGTGTTTTTCTGTGCTCCTCAAGTTTTCGTCGGTGTGTGTTATTTTTCTTCGTTGTCAGTGTTCTATTTCGTGCGTGTGTTGTGTGTGAAGGTCCCGTGTTTCTTTTTATATGCCTGCCGAGCTGGTAAGTGCTTATTTTGATTAGTTATCCTTATTTTTCTGCCTTGGCCAAGCTGGCTAAGGGCTAAGCTTCTCCTCGCCATTGCAAATGGCGGCTTCCGGGGAGAATGACGTCCTAACCCTTGCTACCGGAAATGATGATCTCCCGATAACAGCTTCTCTAAATACTACTACCAATGACGTGTCTATCTCGATAAACCACTCCTCCTTGCAGCCTTCTATTGCTGCCTTACCATCGGATATCGCCTCTTCTTCCAAGTCTCCCAGCGGTGATACGATGTCCTCTCTGAAAGCTAATGATGACGCCATGGATGTTTCGCACTCCATGCCGGAATCATCTCCAAAGCAACGTACATCTACCCTCTCATATGCTGACGTAACCGCATCTAAGTCGGGACCTTCCCAGTCTTCTTTTTCTCCTGGACAATATGTGATGACGCATAATGCCGAAGTCATTGAGGTTGTCCTTAAAGAAGATACCCCTTCTGGGCTGAAATTCCTTCAAACTATGGAGAATGGTGTTGTGTTTCCGAGCCTGAGAAATACAAAACTCACTGCATATACTGCTGCTCTTCGAGAGATTGTTCCTGCATCAGCCATAACTCATGTGGGCAGGAAGCTCTTACAAAGTAGTTGTTTACTTCTCTACTTCTGCCCATTCCCTACATGTACTGACCAAGGGCATCTCAATTGGTGATCGTCACATCCATGCCGAACCTGTTTCACAGAGTTCCGTTGTTGTAAGTTTCTCACCAGTTCCACCTGAAGTTTCAGATGATCTCTTGATTGCCGCTCTTCTTCCTTATGGCCGGATCATTGGAGGTGTAACTACCTACTCTTCGTTTCCAGAGGTGCCAGAAGACAGATACCTACTCGGGTTTCGCCGCAATGTTCGTGTGGTCTTCCCTTCAGAGGAGCACATGCTGCGTATTCCACCCACTTTACGTGTACGCTGCTACACGCACATTAGAGAGATATTCATCACAGTAGGCTCCGTCTGTCCGAATTGTAAAGGCACGGGACATCCCCGCGCTCTATGCCCTCATAATGCGAACACTCTTTCCAAGTCAACAGCACGACCTTCTTCCTCTTTGTCACGTCAATCGGCTTCCTCTTCTGGTGCTAAAGACCAGCAACAGCAGACTTCCTCAAAAAGTAGTGATGCAGCAGTTGGTCGACCGACGTCTACAAAAAGTAGTGAGACAACCGTTGGTCGACCAACGTCTACCAGAAGTAGTGAGACAGCCGTTGGTCAACCGACGTCTACCATAAGTAGTGAGACAGCCGTTGGTGGGCCGACGTCTACCAGATGTAGTGAGACAGCCGTTGGTCGGCCAACATCTACCAGAAGTAGTGAGACAGCCGTTGGTCAACCGACGTCTACGGGTAAACCCTCGACCTCGGGTGATGCATTGGCGCCCCCATCATCTCTTCAGTCGAAAGAGGCATCAATTGTTAATCCCAAGTCTCCTATAGAGATGGTTGATGACGATTCTGGTCATACTGCTACACCGACCGTTGAGGTTGTTTCTTCAGCTCCTTTTAAATTGCCGGAAGTTCCAATTCCGGTTACAGCACAAAGTCGTGGACGGGCAAAGCGACGTAGAACTTCACGCGCCCAGAATAAGAAGTTTGGAATGACAACCACCCTTAGGGCAGGACGTGATCCTTCTAGTAGTCAGATGCTCACGTCTGAAGGCTCTATGGAATCTGATACAGATGATGGAACAATTATTCCGATCTCCTGTGAAAACTTTTTACATATTCTAGAGGCATCCTCTCTTCCACAGACACCTGTGTCTGGAAAGAAGGTGTATGCGTTCCTAATAAGTCCCCGTAGAGACAAGCTGTCTCGCAATTTTTTGGAAGGTTACTCCCACTGTCTGTCTGACACCATGAATCAAATGTTGGCGATACATTCTCATTTACGCACCGTTCCGGGCAGAGATCTGGGTGGTCCCTACTGGGCAAAGAAGTTCCGTAGCCGTCTGGCCAAGTTACAGAACGCAGCCGACAACATCCTCCAACCATCATCAGACTATTCTGTTCAAGACAGTCTCACTGAATAGTAGGGGTATGTGTACCCCTTTGGCCAATGCTTTAGCATATGAAGACGTCCACCACCTCAAAGCAGATCTCCTACTTTTGCAAGAGACAAATTGTCTCTCCACTTCACCCTTCCATCGCTGGAGGAGATGGGACTATCAATTTCATCACGCATATAGGCTTTCTCTTCGTGGAGGTTTAGCGATTGGTGTACATAATAGATTTCGTCAAGCACTCTCCTCTGTTAAAGTTCATAACCTGTGCCGAGATTTATTGCAGCGACTCACTTTCGTCCTAGATGGACAACGATATTTAGTTTTCAACATATATATTCCATGTTCATCTACACATCTAACGTTGTTATTTTCGTCGCTCCGCACTGCACTTCAGTCAGCATTACCATCAGATCATGTGCTCATTGGAGGAGACTTTAACTGTACACTTCAACCAGAGCTCGATCGCGCTCCTTCGAGGATTGAACATCGTTCACGTCTTGTGGAGCAATTGCGATCATTAGTGTCTGATTTTGATTTACATGACGTGTTCCGACGATTGCATCCGACATCCATTTCACATACCTGGAGAGCTGCATCTGCATCCTCCTCTCTTTCTGCCAGGCTGGATCGATTTTACGCTTCTGCTCCGTTATTGCCCATTACAACGGATTGTATGCACTCTCTTACAGCTTCATCGGATCATTGTGCCATCACTATCTCCTGTAACTCTTCATCTCGTCTGCATGTTAGGTCTCGGTCATGGACACTAGACACTTCTCTCCTAGCTGATGAGAATATATGCACCGAGATCAGAGATCTTCTTGATCATATGCGAGAGGGCCTGTCCACTGCACCTTGTGCCATCAATTACTGGCTCGAGGTAAAATCTTACCTAATTTATCTACTTAGACGTCATTCCTTCTCCGAAGGCACGAAGCGCTCCATGGAAGAGCAAAATATCCGAAACATCCTGTTACAGCTTGGTGCGAGTCATCCCATGTATACAGCTTACCAAGCGGATCTTAGAGCACTTCTTGAGCCTCGTGCACGTCAGGTAATTCTTCGTCTCCGTCTACAACATCTATCACCAGAGGACTGCTCCTTTGAGTTTCTATCCGCGTTAGAAGAAAACGCCGCTCGTCGCATCAGCTTCGACTACTTCGGCGGCCTGATGGTGAAATCATCTCTGATCCGGATGCAGTTTGCTCTCAGGTTCGTCGGTATTTTACTATCAAATACAGTGAAACTCCTCAGCCTTCTGTTTCTGCTTCTGCTACTTTACTCTCTGCTCTTCCCCAAGTTCCTTCCAATCTCTCTGATTCCCTTTTACAACCTATTTCGCAGACTGAACTTCGGACCATTCTAGTCTCTCTAAATTCCCGTGCTGTCCCAGGTCCAGATGACCTTCCGCTCCTTTTCTACCGTACTTTTCTCCCTTCGTTGCTTCCATTTCTTCTCGCCGCTTTCAATGCTGCTCTTTCTTCCTCTTTTCTTCCGAGGGGTTTCACAGAGGCTCATATGGTGTTATTTCCCAAGAAAGGCGATCTGCTTGACTTGGGAAACTGGCGTCCTATCTCGCTACTAAACATTGACTATAAACTCTTCACTAAACTCCTTTCCAGTCGACTCAACCAAGTTCTTCCATTTCTTCTTTCTCCCTACCAGACCTACACGGTTCCTGGTCGGTCCATCACTTCTAATCTCAATCTCCTTCGAGATCTCCTACATCTGGCTCGTACTAACTCTGAACCACTTGCCCTCTTTAATCTTGACCAAAGAGCAGCTTTCGACAATATCTCACATTCGTATCTTTCTGCTGTTCTTATTGCTTTCGGCTTTCCTTTTGCTTTTGTTACCTCTATTCTTGCCCTTTATCAGGACGCTGCTTTCCATGTCAAGACGGCCGCCTTCTTGACTGCACCTATTCCTTTTCGGCTAGGCATTCGGCAGGGTTGCCCACTTTCTGGGCAGCTCTTTGCCATTGCTTTTGAGCGGTTTCTTCGGTCTGTCCATCGAGCCTTTATAGATGCACTGCCACCGCCTACTGCAAGTACTAGGCACTTTTCTGTGACATACTCTGCATATGCCGATGACGCGACCTTTTGTGTAAGGAAAGACGCTCAATTCGACATCTTGCTCCAGATTTACGATCAATATTCTTCATGTTCAGCGGCATCACTTAATACATCCAAGAGTGCAGGCCTATGGAGCGGAGCGTGGGTTTCCTAGGACTGACACCCCGTGGGGCGCCTCATGGACTGCTTCATCCCAAAAATTCCTTGGGGTCCATCTCGGAGTCCGTCTTTCTGCTCAAAATGAAACATGGAATGCTCTCAGAACACGCCTTACTCGAACTGCTGCATTCTGGCGAGGTTCCCAGTTTTGTACTTCTTACTTCTCAAGAGCTAGAATAGCTCAGACTTATATTCTTTCACCATGCTTATATGCATGGTCAGCAGAACGTATGCCCATTTATCACCTCAATGAAATCACTCGAATCATCTCAATGATAATATGGAACAGGTACCATTGGATCCAGGTCTCCACTCTCTGTCGTCGAGTCACTGATGGAGGTATTTCACTGCTGGAAGTTCGCACCTACTATAAAGCACATAAAGTGGTTTCTTTCCTGCGGCTACTAAGTGCACCAGAGTCGCCAGTTACGCTCGTTAGAGATGTCATGATATCGCCTAGGAATCCCCGAATCACTTTCATCACGTATCTTCTAATGGATCAATCTCCTTTTTTTCATTCTAAACTTTCCCCTTTCTACAAAGAGGTCCTTTCCTTTCTCCGTTCTCTACCCCTCTTCCGTGCTCCACCGGCTTCCACCACTGAACTATTAGCTGAGCCCCTGTTCTTTTCTTCCATCCTTCATCCCCCTAATGCTCCCTACTTTACTGACCTTTCCTGGCTCCCCGCCGGAATAGTATCTGTTCAGGATCTAATTTCTCCAGATCTTTCTTGGAAACCCTTCTCTGATCTGTCCCCCCACATCTCCCCTACCTCTTCCTCTCTTTCGCTGTATGATTCCTTCCGTTCTTCAATCATTACCCTCTTCCCTAACCTTGCCTCTCAAGCTGGGTTAACTCTTGTTCCCTCTGCCTCTCTTCTTCTTCCCTTTTTCCTTTCCGTTCGGGGCTCATCACTTCCTCTCTCCAGTTTTTCTGTCTCGTCTCTTTACCGTTGTCTCATTGATCCACTGTATGCTACACCATTGATGATTCCAGATGTTCCGAATGTCGCCCTTTCACAAGTGTGGTCCATGTCTAATTCGCCACTATCTATTCCAGCAGAAAGAAACATCCACTGGTTGTTTCTTCATCGGCGGTTACCAGTTCCTACCAAATTATTCAGGATGACGCTTGTTGATTCGCCTAACTGCATGTTTTGCTCTACGATTGCGGATGTAGATCATGTGTATCAACATTGCACAGTGCTTCTTCCTTGCTACATCTGACCTTCACTACTGCACAGTGCCTTAGTACTAATGATCTCTCCTTCTCAGCCTATGGCACGCTACTCAGTTCAAGTACTCCGCCTATTCCTATATCAGAGTCATGTGCTTATGTATTCATATTAGCAAAACATGTGATTTTTTGCTACTATCAACAGCTACGTTCTACCCCTATACAGCCTACCATCTTTCAGGCGGGAGCTGCGATGTGCAGTCAGTTCCGGAACAGAATGATTTCACGCTTGAGGCTTGCTTTCACTGTTGCTAAGGCTGCGAATCGAATCCCACACTTTATGTCAGTGTGGTCACCTTTTCGTCAATGGTTTTCTGGTCCATCAGAAGACCTTAGACTTTTGTTCTGACGTCTGTGAAATTGTTTGGACTAATTGAAGTATAGTTTTGTGATTATCGGTTTCTTAGGTGCCCTTGTCATAATCGCTTCTTAATGTACTGCACGTTTGCATGTTTCTCACCAACAAGGTCCTGTAGGTGAGTTTCTTGTTATACCACAGGCACTTAAAATAAGTTTAAAGTGTTTTTTTTTTTCGGCACTTTCCTTATGTCTGCCGGGCTTTATAATATATGGTTTTTGCTCACGGTGCTAAGCAACTGCTTGATAGTGTTTAAATTGTCTTATTGATTTTGCACAGTGTGGTTTCTGATCATGTTATATGTACATAAAGGGATATGACCAGTCGATTACACCATGTTCTGCAAGGTTTAGCACTTTTGTAGTGCAGGGGGTAATTGTTCATCATTCGGTTATTTGTACTGTACCTGAAGTATAGTTGCTATGCCAAAAACTCAGTTTTGTATATACTAATGTACTTTCCTAATTGCACTGTAAAATTTATGTTTGGCACATTTCGCATGTTGGGTCACGATTACATGTCTTAAGTTTTATGCTCATGGTGCTGAGCAAACGCTTTGATAGTATTTCAATTATATGTTAATGTTACACAGTGTGGTTTTTCTCATGTCACATGTGCCTAATAGGAAATAATCAGTCTATTAGATAACGTTCTGCGGCGCTGTATTGCATATTTGCTGTACAAAGAGTCAGTTTCATATTTTCATTATTTGTATTGTACTCGAAGTATAAATTTTCTGTAAAACGCAAGTTCTGTTTGTACTAATATACTTTACTCTTTGCACTGTGAAATTTACAGTTGTACCATGGAATTGTAATTCCTTATTAGTGTCTTCCCTATGCCGTTGCATCTTGTGTACATATGTTGTTGTTCATTACAAGTTAATCTATAGCACTGTGATTGAGGCACTTGTTTAAGCCTAAGTAATAGTTCCTTTTGTAATTTGACAGCGTTTCACAAGAGAGATATTGCATTCAATTTGTATAGAGTTCACACCATCATTGTGGATAGATCATTTATTCGCTTATCTTTCAGATACTGAAAAGTATAAACCTTCTGCTCTTTGCTTCTCTTTTCTTCTTTTTTTCAAGATTGCTCAAAATATACATGTTTGTTTTTGCACTGTAAAATTTATAGTTATACCTTGTACTGGTGTTCACCTATTAGAGATGGCACTCTGCTGATGCACATTGCGAACATATGTTGTACATAGAGTAAGTCAACCCATCAGTCCAGTATTGTCAGTGTTATGAATTTGCTTACATTGTATATAGTGCATCCACATAATGTAAATATCTCATTGTCATTGTAAATAGGTCATCCACTTGTTTATCTTTTGGTAACTGTTAAGCACAGGCCATCTGTATCTTCCTGTCCATGTTTGCTCCAAATAAAATATTGTTGAAGCTCACGGCGGTCGTTAAACCTCTAATCAAAGAAAAAAAACTTGGATAGATTTCTAATAAATGTCTTTTGAGTTTCTTCCTCTTCAGAAAATCTAAGATATCACTTCTTCGAGTTTCGTTTCAAGAGCTTAAAAATAGCATTGGATAAACCGATGCTCGCTTGAAATTCCCTTTTCGTGTACTTTGGAATCATCAGCTCTTAAGATAGCCATAACTACGCTGGTCAAAACCCCGAGTTTCACGTGCTATACTTTCACTAGGATTAATGAAGACTGTGCGTGTACGAAGAAATAGTTTATTTGCAGTTTCATAGTGATGCGTTTCTGATGTATGTATTATGTTGGTGTCCAGGAATTTTATGGAGGCGAGGATGAACCACTTTCTCGATACAGTTGCTAATTATACTTGCAAATGAAAAAGTCAGTCTTTGATACGATCCATATAACAGGACCTTCTTCACTCAACACACCACTAAAAATGCCATTGAATTCAAAAAGCGTTCGACAATGTTCCAAGACAGAATCGGGTGAAAGCTGCTCATAATATTGATCCACACAACGTCGAGAAAATTTATGACCATATAAATGCTTAGCAGTCTTCATTTCACAATGGCAAACTTCTTTGATTTATTCTTAGTTCTTTGCTTTCCGTGTTTTCTAGATTCTTTCTGTGCGTCTAGAATAAATTCAAGAATTAAAGATATAACATAAAGTATCTCTCCTTTTGTAAGGATAAAAATGAAGGTTTCTTTACGCAACTCATCAGAACGTTCTCCCAGGAAAATTTACTAGGAAGTTCAGTCTTTCTTGGAATTGGAAAGTATGGCGTCATCCTTATGTCTGACCTTTGACCTACACATACATGCCTTCTCGTAACAAAAAAGCTCTGTTTTTAAAGAGAATTCATAATTCATAACCATCGTCTTTAATAACTCTTTCTCCATGTCCCGAGAGTGCTAACGAAGATTGCCAAGAATTCCCTCTGACATTATTTGCGAGGAATGATGTAAGGTATTTCAAATTAAAATTAACTAAGAAGCAAACAATTTTTAATTGGGAAGCATGCTTATTTGCAAATATGTAACGTAAGCGGAGCATCGGATCTTACAGTAATCATATAATATTTATAATATGTATGCAACTTAAAATTAAGTGAACAATAAAACCGACCTTTACTCATATGAAAAAGGTTTCTCATTCTCTTGGAAACAAATTTCTATTGGCTATCAAATCGTGGCAAAGAACGTTTTGCTGCAATCTGTACGCTTGCATGTCAGCACTGAAGATTAAATGTTTTCAGCTGAAGGAAATTCCAGTACGAGAATGGGAAATTGATATTTCTGAAGCGCAGCACAAGATCTTCCTCTGAAAGGTATCAGTTGCTGTTATTCGAGTATCAGGAACCTAAAATGGCGCCAACTACAGATGATACATCTCTAAGTCACAGATTGCAGCAGTTCAACATTTTTTTTATTTTTGCTTACTTAAGACGTATTCCGTGTGTTTGCAGTTATTAATACGTTCAGCTCCAAAAAATCGCAGCATTTCAGCAATGATAATAATCTTCCAGTTCTATGGCCGCTTTGTCAAAATGATTAAATAAGTAGATATACACGGTCGAGTCACATTATTGTGACCACCAGCTAATATCCAGAGTAACTGCCGTGTGCAGCACGGACAGCAGCTAGACGGGCTGGGAGTGACTCAATAAAATGCTGGAAGGTGTTCACATGTATGTGGAACCATGCTGACAGCAGTACATTTGACAGCTGCTGGAGGGTCCGTGCTGGAGGTTCCATAGAGCGAACAACACGATCGAATCGAGGTGGTCCCACAGATGCTCAATTGGGTTTAAGTTTGGGGAATTAGGGGCCCAGGGAAGTACTTTGAAGTCTTCATCGTGCTCTTTCAAACACTCTCGGACATTTCTAGCCGTGTTACACGTTGCATTGTCGTGCTGGAAGATTCCATTCGCCCCAGGGAAGGGAATCAGCATGTAATTATATGTATGGGTGTACATGGTCTGCAAGGATGGATTCATAACAAATTCGATCCATAGTGCCTTCCACAGATATGAGTGGACCCAGAGAATGCCTCGAAAACATTCCCCATATCATAACGTTGCCCCCCCCCCCAGCTTGTGTTCTTCCAGCAATGGTTGAAGAGTGTTTGTTCTCCGATGTTTCTCACCTTATACGCCAACGGCCATCCGTTCGATAAAGCAGAAAACGTGACTCATCGGAGAAGACAATCCTCTGCCAATCAGAGGAGGTCCAATTCCAATACTGTCGTGCAAATATAAGACTTTTCTGCCAATGCTCCTTTGTTAGCATTGGTGCAGTGATCATCCTCCTGCATCGGAGCCCCACACGCAGCAGGATTCACTGAACTGTCGTTTTAGACACACTTCCGGTAGCCCACTGTTTCATTCGGCCAGTGAGTTGCTTCACTGTAGCGTGTCGATTCGAAGCCGACGTTCACCTCTCACATCAATGGCACGCGGTGCTCCGTAGTTTCCACTAGCTTATTCGGAATGGTGCCATTTCTCCAATCACGGTACACTTTAACCACAGCAGCACGTGAAGAGTTCACAAACTGCGCTGTTCCAGAAATACTGCCACCCTTGTTCCGAAAGCCGATAATCATCCCTTTTTAGCAAATCTAATAAAGCACTTATTTTTTCCATGACAGCAACGAGTGATATGTTTTCAGATTGCCTACAGTAGACCTTATATACCCTCCAAGCCGGCACACTGCACGCTCATTCTTTCATTGGCTACGCGCTGTTGACTTAAAAAGTAGGAGGTGGTTACAATAATGTGACTCGACTGCGTATATCTTCAAATATTTCCTTTCTCTTTAGTTTCTGTAAATTTGTATTAAATATCATAGCAATGAACATGTCAGGATAACCGATATTGAGAGAAATTTGTCATCATACTTCTTCTGTTTCTTTCCTATACTACTCTCAGCTAATAACTACGTTAATCAAGTGTTTCCCAGGCGTTTAGTATATACATATAATCGGGAAACGAAATAATTCTTCACAAGTACATGGAAGGCAATACAAAGGTAACTGTTGGCACAAATGTTCCGTACTCTCACTGTTTCCATGTAGGAGCTTCTTCAAAACACTTGAAAATTATGCACATTGGCCTGGAGCGGGAATCGAATCTATTTCCGTTCGAGTGTGCTCTTCGATACACCACGGAATAGCTTCGACTACAGCCAAATCCGAACGGTTCTCAGATTTCTAAGCTACGTACGTTTGGTTAGCTTCAGTTGCTGATCCGAGTCTCAGATTTTTAAGCTACGTACGTTTGGTTAGCTTCAGTTGCTGATCCGAGTCTCAGATTTTTAAGCTACGTACGTTTGGTTAGCTTCAGTTGCTGATCCGAGTCTCAGATTTCTAAGCTGTATCTGCTTTGCTTCAGTTGCTGATCTGAGTCTCAGATTTCTAAGCTGTATCTGCTTCGCTTCAGTTGCTTATCTGAGTCTCAGATTTCTCAGCTACATCGACTTAGCTCCTAAATATGACTGTTCTGTGGAAGGTACTGAATAAATATCGTATTACTGGGAATCTATTTAATAGTGTGAAAGCCATGTATACTGGCAGTAGAGCATGTGTACAAGTGAATGTTGTTTTATCAAAATGGTTTTCCATTGGTGCAGGAGTCACACAAGGTTGTGCAATGTCCACCATGGCTGTTTAATATATTTATGGATGCATGCATGCGTGATGCCAAAATTGATAATACTGGTTTATGTCTTCGTAATATCCGTGTTTGCAGATTGCTCTATACTGACGCCACAGTCCTGTTGACTGAGAGCAAAAGTGAGTTGCAGAGTATGTTGTCCCGGATGTACGAAGTTTGTATGCAATGAGTATAAATAAGGTAAAAACCAAAGTTATGGTTTTTGAGCGAGGAACTGTTCGTACTGAATGCGAGATAAGCCTTAATGGCACAGAGATTGGCCAGGTGAATGAATTTGTATATTTAGGAAGTATGTTTGACAGAGAGAACAAATTAGATGACAAAATTAGTAGGCGAGTGAATTCTTCATTGAAAGTCATAGCTGCCTTAGAAGGATATCATAGGAATGATGGGTTCTCAAGAGAGTCCCGCATGGTTGTACATGAAAGTGTAATTGTTCCTACTCACTCTGATGTACGTAAGGCAGTGAAATCTGGGTACTGCAGGAAAGACATAGGAGTCGTTTGTGTGCTGAGGAGATGCGTTACTTACGGGCGGGGGTTGTTGTAAGACACGTGCTGATCGTGTGAGGAATGAGGATGTGTTGTAGATGTGTAATATGAGGCAAAATATTG
Source organism: Macrothele yani (assembly GCA_039090855.1). Lineage (NCBI taxonomy): Eukaryota > Metazoa > Arthropoda > Arachnida > Araneae > Macrothelidae > Macrothele > Macrothele yani. Next base: position 15,634,595 of record CM076990.1, on the reverse strand, counting down.
TTAGTAAGGTGGAGACTTCTTAGGTAGTTTGATTATGTTGAAAGAATCAGTGATGAGATGCTGACTAAGAGAATTTCTTCAGCCCAAGTGGCATAAAAAGGAAAGGCAGAGGAAGGCGAAGAAAATCATGGGAAATCCAGATTCAGGAATGTCTGCTTGACAAAAAGATTATGAGCATGAAATACAAATGGTCTTGTGTGGGGTATGAGATGGATGCTAATGAAGCTCGAGCTGTGTGCCGAGAACGTTGTAAATGGAGACATGTGATAAAGCAACATAAATAAAATTTAGTTCTATCAGTTAAAAGTGTACTTGGCACATGGTCCTTCTTTGAGAAGCTAACTGCTAAATCTCAGAGAATAGCTTAATGATATGTATGTAAGTATGTATGTACAGTATGTATGTATTTAACTTCAGTTGTTGATCTGTCTCAGATTTCTGAGCAACATCTGCTTAGCTTAGATTGCGTGGGGCTCTTTTGTCCTTAGTGGTGTAACGGTTAGCATGCTGGAACGGAAATCGGGTGGTACGGTTTCGATTCCCGCTCCAGAGCAATGTTATTTTCAAGTTTTCCGAAGGAGTCGCAACATTGAAACAGGTGAGAACACGGCATATATGTGCCAATAATTACGAGTACATCCAAAGCATTGTTCTACTGTTAGCAGTACAAACCATCAAGTTCTGTGGACAAAGGAAATGCGATTAATTTTGATTAAATCTTAAACATTTGAGTTTTTTAAACCAGTTTTCAATTCTGCATTGATAATGTAATGTCGTGATAATTGGCCAGATGTGGGTAGTTAATAAATCCTCCTGGCTGACAGATCGAAAGCAACAGTGCAACACTGTCGTTGAATGTGGAGACTCTTTTTGTGTCCCAAGTCCATCCCAAGTCACTAAACGGGTAAGGACTACTAAGATATCAGCATCGGAAAGCGCAATGTGTACGCTGATTTTTTTTTCTTGGGGCTAATGGAAAATATTCAGTCTAAAACTGTTGCTTTATTTTTGCATACACTGAAGAGCAATTGAATTAGAGACAGCTGGCGTTATGCAAATGTGGCGCTGTGGGCGGCCCTGTAAACGGAAACGACATGACGTATGCAGAGATCCGACAATATAAGGAGTGATGCGACGGGAATCAGTAAGAGTCGGACGCAGTATGGGTAAGACGAAGGAACTAAGCACATTTGATAGTGGGCAAATTATCGGGGCCCGACGAATGGGTCACTCCATCTCGGAAGTCGTGCCGGCACTGGGATTTTCACGAGCCACGGTGTCACGGGTGCACCTTGAGTACATCGAATCCGGTAAAACCATCCCTGCAAGGGCCAACTGCCGTTAACAACAGCGTTTGGATGAGCAGGGTCATCGTCGGCTAGCTCGGATTGTAACAGCAGATAGACGGGCCGCAGTGCAAGAAATCTCTCGACAATTTAACGGTGGTGCACAAAAACGTGTAAGCAGCCACACCATCCTGAACCACCTCCTCGCTATGGGGTACAGAAGCCATCGTCCCACGAGGGTACGGCTGCTGACCGCACATCACTGGGTGCAAAGAATAGCATGGGCGCTGGAACATCGCCACTGGACCCTAGACATGTGGGGTCCAGACATGTTGCCTGGACTGATGAGTCGAGATTCACGTTGGTACATGCGGATGGCAGGATACGAGTATGGCGCAAACCACATGAAGCGATGGATCCTTCTAGCCCGCAGGGTACTCTTCGAACTGGTGGAGGTGGCACTCTCGTCTGGGGACTGTTTACGTGGACTGAAATGGGATCCTTGGTACGTGTGACATCGTCCCTCACAGGTCAACGTTACCGGGATATCGTGGATGACCATTTGCTCCCGTTTGTGCGTCTTCAACATCCCACTGGGGACCTCATCTTACAACAAGACAATGCACCGTGCCATCGCTCACGAATTGTATCAGAATAGTTGGATGAACACTCCACCGACGTGACCTCGCTTCCTTGGCCAGCTAGGTCACTTGACCTCAATCCCATCGAGCATATCTGGGATGCCATCAAGAGAGATGTTTGAGGCTCTGATCCCCCTCCATAAAATCTTCGTGAACTGTGGGAGCTTGTTCAGGGTCGTGGATCCGTATGACTTCCCAACGCTTCCGGTGTCTTGTCGAGTCCATGCCGAGACGAATCGCCGCCGTCATCAGGGCGAAAGGTGGTGCTACACGTTACTAGACAGGTATCTCTAATTCAATTGCTCTTCAGTGTATAAGCGTCAGAAGAGATTACGCATTTTTGGAATCGGGTGATTTCAGTGAAAATCCTTTACAATATCTCAACAATTCCTTTTTGCATAACGCTATTCGGGAGGGTTGTTTTAAAAGTATTGCCTCTTTGCAAATAATTCCTCTGCCAGTTTAGAATAAAACTTAACTTAAAAATACATTGAAGCCTTCTGGATGTAATGGTGCCATTCAAAATGGTCCAGCTCTAAAATGGTTTTCCGCTGAATTCAAGTATTTATTCTATCGTTGATCCCAACACATGTAACAAGTGTGGAAAAAAAAATCCTTGGTCTTTGGCTCGATCCAGCATCTCACAGCCTGTTTAACTTCATATGTGTCCACAAAACATTGTCCAAGGAGACTTTGCGTTATGGGACTGAACGGAATCAGAAGATCTCAAATCAGGACTGTATAGAGAAAGTGGGATCATTTTCCACCCAAGTTTGGCAATGGCCCGAGCTGTTTCAGGTAAAGTCTGGCGTTCTCCTGATGGAAGAAGACAGAACGAAGAGTCGTGTCTGGTCGCTCCTTTCGGATCGCGTCTCGGAGCTTCTTTAGTGTTTCAATATAGCAAAAACAGTTGATAATGCCACCTTGATCATGACACTCAACAAGAATGATGTCACTGACCACCCCAGAAAATTGTCGCCATCATTCTTTGATGCAATGCATCTTTCCTGACAGTGGTAAAGTAAATCCCAAGTAAAACATTTCGATGTAGCGAAAATGGGTAACGGTGAGTCATTGTCAAAACCATTGTTGAAATCTGCTCTCCGATGAAGTGACTCAACAATAGTTAATTTAGTCGTTACTTGACAATATATTTTACTACACTATCATCGAACATTATTTTACAACGTTTTACATAAATGAAACAATATCTCATTGCAATCTGCGCGAATTACGAAAACCTGATGCTAAAAGAGATGAAAGCCATTACAAAAATGCATTTCGATGCTGCAGTCTGTGAGCCACTTCGGTTGATTTCCTGAAATACTTCGAAAACGGTGCGTCGTAGCAAAATTTAGCTTTCTCTCGAGCCCCCTTCTTTTCAAGGAGACTTGCTAGCTATTGACGAGAACTTTAAAATGATATACACTGAAGAGCAATTGAAATAGAGATGCCTGTCTAGTAACGTGTAGCACCACCTTTCGTCCTGATGACGGCGGCGATTCACCTCGGCATGGACTCGACGAGACACCGAAAGCGTTGGGAAGCCATACGGATCCACGACCCCTGAAAAAGCTCCCACAGTTCACGAAGATTTGATGGAGGGGGGTTAGAGCCTCGAAAATATATCTCGATGGCATCCCAGATATGCTCGATGGGATTGAGGTCAGGTGACCTAGCTGGCCGAGGAAGCGAGGTCACGTCGATGGAGTGTTCACCCAACCATTCGGATACAATTCGGGAGCTGCATTGTCTTGCTGCAGGATGAGGTCCCCAGTGGGATGTTGAAGATGCACAAACGGGAGCAAATGGTCGTCCACGATATCCCGGTAACTTTGACCTGTGAGGGACGGTGTCACACGTACAAGGGTTCCCATTTCCGTTCACGTAAACAGTTCCCAGACGAGAATGCCACCCCCACCAGTTTGAAGAGTACCCTGCTGGCAAGAAGGATCAATCGCTTCATGTGGTTTGCGCCGTACTCGTATCCTGCCATCCACATGCACCAACATGAGTCTCGACTCATCAGTCCAGGCAACATTTCCCCACATGTCTAGGGTCCAGTGGCGATGTTCCCGCGCCCATTCTAATCTTTGCATCCTGTAATGTGCGGTCAGCAGCGGTACCATCGTGGGACGATGGCTTCTGTACCCCATAGCGAGGAAATGGTTCAGGATGGTGTGGCTGCTTACACGTTTTTGTGCACCACCGTTAAACTGCCGAGTGATTTTTTGCACTCTGGCCAGTCTATTCGCTGTTAACATGCGAGCTAGCGGATGATGACCCCGCTCATCCACACACTGTTGCCCACGGCAGTTGGTCCTTGCAGGGATGGTTTTACCAGATTCCATGTACTCACGGTGCACCCGTGACACAGTGGCTCGTGAAAATCTCAGTGCCTGCACGACTTCCGAGATGGAGTGACCCATTCGTCGGCCCCCGACAATTTGCCCACGATCAAACGCGCTTAGATCCTTCGTCTTACCCATACTGCGTCCGACTCTTACTGATTCCCGTCGCATCACTCCTTATATTGTCGGATCTCTGCATACGTCATGTCTTTTCCGTTTACAGGGCCGCTCACGGCTCCACATTTGCATAACGCCAGCTGTCTCTAATTCAATTGCTCTTCAATTTATAACACGATAGATAGCCTAGATCAAAAGTTACCAATCCCCTTCACTAACACACTTGCGATTCAGCTTTTCTTTCCAGCTTGAGGTCAGGTGAAGAAAAGTCCATTTGCGCATGCGCAAGTATGGCCAACTTGTGAAATGTGATGTAGCAATGAACTTTCATTGCTACATCACATTTCATCGGTGTCGGGATCTTTTCTTCCGTTCATCTAAATCCGAATAATATAATATTATTATTCTCTTTGAGATACTAGACAGTCTAAATACTTACTTTTGCCGCCGTCATAGTTTAGTAAATATTTACTTTTATGACTCACATACCTTCTATCATTGGTTTTACGACAATAACATTCATTAATCCACCTGCTTAAGTACCACTCAATGTCAGAAATTAGTAAACTTTATTCTTGTTGTCATGATTTAATTCCATTTACAAGGGATGTGTTTGGGTTTGAACGCGCCAATGGACGTGAAACGTGTCACATGTGTGCAGGTATGAGTACTGACCACCGTAGGGTGAGTCATTCCCGTGTAAAACGTGTTTAAAGCCGGCAGCGCCACCGATAAATCCAATGTCATGTTTCCGTAGTGGGACCAGAAATACACACCTGTCGGAGTTGTCATCCTGCACAATGCTGTCGTCTTGAATATTTCTGTGGAGTGTCGTTGCGTGCATCATTTCCAATTCATTTTCGTACTTGCTGATAATTACGTTAGTTGAAACTGTCTCAAATAACTCATCGTCGACCCCAACTAGCGTTTGATCGGTAAATTGTCGCCTTATTTTGGCTTTCTCCAGCTCAACGACGTTCAGTGGGCTAATGTAATTATTTGAACATGCTGAAAAGTTTTGTGACAATTTTCAGCATGTTCAAATAATTACGACAGCTCCTCACACAATGTGCGGTGCAATACACACGAGTTGTTCTCCTGGACGCTGTTCACTCCACGCAAACTGCGCGACTTATGACGAATGTTTTTTGGAGGAATGGTGGCGCTGCCGGCATTTAACACGTTTTACATGGGAATGACTCCACCTACAGTGATTCGTACTCATACATGTACACATGCATCACGTTTCATGTCGATTAGCGCGTTCGAACCTACACACATCCCTTCCCAGCAAAAACACTTTTGCTGGACCAGCACTCAAGCCAGCATTGGCAGCCAGCAGTGGCCCAGCACTATATTGCCGCCGCCCAACCGTCAATAAAAGGTCCCGGCGGCCACCACATGGGCCAACAGTTCCGGCCAACAGTGTCACCCCATGAGTTGTCATAGGCCATAACAGGGCCATTAGTTATCCATCACAGGCAGTAGTTGCCACAAGTGGCCCATCAGCGGCCTTGCAAGAACGTGCCATAAATAATGGGTAGCCTAATGTGGTCCTCTAGTTTCACGGCAGTGGCAGCCGGCAATCACGTGACGTAACTGATGGCTTGCTGAATCGTTTCCGCCAATTTCCCAGTAGTAGCCATAAAAAATAATAATAAAGGGCAACAGCAGTTTCCCAAAGCTGTAATTTTCTCAAAATGTCCTGAAAAACGCCCGTTTGTATCTAGCTGGAAACGAACCAAGGACTGCCTGCGTGGAAAGCGGGTGCTCTATCAACTAGACAGATTTGCCACGCGCGAGCGTTTGCTTGAAGCTGAGCCTCTTTCCTGTGAATTGTATAACGAAAGGTTCTCTTTTTAATTTTACAATATTGCGAGATATTTTTCATAAATGCCACTTTCATATAATTCGTAAATTTATTTTTTCCAACGTAACGATTGTTTTTTTTTTTTTTTTTACCTTAAGGAAACTTCACTCATTTGCAAGGAGTGTGCCAACTTAAAGGCGCTTTCCAAAGTTTTGTGCTAGCCTTGTCGTCTTGAAACCCGATTGTTGAATTAATATGTTTACCCATTCATGCCACATTTTGTTACATTTTTAACGTTGTATCTTTCCTTTCTGCTGTCCGAAGCTACATTTGTTTTAAATAGGAAAGATATTTTACTTTGCTTCTCGTTATTTTTAGAAGCGAATTCCTCCAGTCTTGTGTTTTCAACCCATGGATGAGAACATTATATCCACATAGCGTTGCTTTTTTTTTTTTCAAATAATTGATCAATTTTTTACGCGTCTAATTCTTTTTTTTTCTAAAACATAATGTTTCTTTAATGTTTTCCCAGGACTCTTGTTTCAAGCGGTTTAGTGTATGTTAAAACGAAAGATTACGCAGAAATTATTTTTTCTTATTCATGGGAACGGAGTGGGTGTATTTTATGGCTTAATCTGATATCTTCGTGAACGTGGCATTTCATTAAGAAATTAATTCGCCTCTCTAGATATACACTGGTGTGCAAAAATTAAGGACGAAGAGGAGAAATTGGCATAACAGCGGAACGAGCAGGCAGAACGGACCGAAAGACCACTCAGGAGATAAACTAGGGTCCGGTACGGTAGGGCATGAGCATATATGCTGCATGACGGTGGGGGGGGGGGAGTGTCGGAAGGGTATAAAGCACACTGGCGGTGTACGCTCAGCAATTCGGTGAAAGCTATTGCGCGGTTTACATTGGTTTGAACGACGTCGAGTTGCTGCCACCGTGCGATATGACCAACAGGCAATCCAGTAGACGACATCTGGATGACTTTACTCGAGGTCGCGTCATTGGGAAGTTGGAAGAATGTCGAAGTGTGACTCGTGTGGCCGAGCAGTTCGGGATCGCTCACAGCATCGTTACACGAGCTTGGAGAGCATTTCAAACGACAGCAACAGCTGTCCGAGAGTTTAGCAGTGGTCGTCCACGAGCAACCACAGCGGCGGACGACCGCTTTATTGCCCTACAGGCGAGAAAAGACAGACGGCAGACAGCGGGTGAAATCGCAAGTCACATGCAACAGACAACTGGACGTCCATTATCGCGTTTTACCGTGGTCAGGAGGCTGCACAAGGGTGGTCTATTAGCACGACGACCTGTACAGTGTGTGCCATTAACGCCTTCTCATCGTAAACGACGGTTTCTGTGGTGCCAGGAACACAAGAACTGGACACATCAGCAATGAGGTCCAGTTCTCTTAACGGATGAGAGTCGATTTAATCTGACAAGAGATTTCGGACGTATACACATCTGGAGAGAGCAGGGATCACGCAATCGCACCTCCAACATCATCCAAAGTGACCGGTTTGGAGGTGGCGGAGTTCTCGTTTGGGGCGGTATCATGCTTGGTAGCCGTACTGACCTCCACATCTTCCAAGGAGGTTCAGTCACTGGTGTCCGCTATTGTACCGATGTTCTCCTGCCTCACGTGCGTCTGTTTAGAGGTGCTGTGGGTCCTGAGTTCCTCTTCATGGACGACAACACTGCACCTCATCGTACAGTGGCTGTCGCAGAGCTGTTGGAGAGTGAAGATATTGAACGCATGGATTGGCCCGTAAGGTCCTCGGACCTAAATCCAATCGAACACGTGTGGGGCCTTCTCGGGAGACGCTTGTCAGCACGTCACCAGCCGCCAGCAACGATTCCGCAGCTCCGATCGGCGCTACAAAAGGAATGGGCAGCGATGCCTCAACAGCTCCCTGACAACCTCGTCCTTAGCATGGACAGACGTTGTAAATCCTGCAACGCAGTCAGGGGTGATCATATCCCCTACTAAAGACTGGATTTTTCTTGGCCGCCGCCTGTCACATGGACGTTTCTGTCTTCTGTCCAGTTGTGCTCGAAGTTACCTTTTCAATAAAGTGCCTTTGTATCCTTTGGATCCCTTGTTTGGACGGTTTTGCTCACTTGTCCCATATTCTTACATCCTGGGGATCTTATGGTATGATACACGCTAGTGTATGTACGTACAGTAACTCCCCAATCATAGCGCACCTTCCTGAGCAACAGTTCTTTGCACTTATACCAATAGCATTTGGTAGTGTTTGATAATATATTGTACCAGATCATGGATCATTGTTTCGACAGCTTTGTGACCAAATTACAGTGCATCACATATTTCCCGAAATATCACCCGTCCATCACTCCAAACGAATTCATCGACTTGCCATTAGTTCTCGTCGAATACTGCAGTTGAAGGCCAACCGTTCCCTTGTCTGTAGGCCACGGAGGTTTGTTTCTCCTGCTTAAAACCTCTTCACCCATCTTATGAAATTTCTGATGCCGATTTTCGCATTTCCATTAACAATTTTCAGCAGTATATGGATCTCCCTGTCACCTTGTAATCTTCCATTTTCCAAATCTCAATTACAGCACTTTACGCTAGTATCAATTCCTGGCCTCTATCAATTGAAACACAAGTTAGTAAAATCATGCAATGCATTGATTATGATACGCTTTCCAACATACCAGAAACCATCACTCAAGTTATTACTCAAGTTATGAGGATAATGGCTGCGGAATAAATCTCGGTCCTCCTGACCTTTGACCCCATTTCGATGGTATTCAACACAACCGGTTAAGTGTACTTCCGAAACAACATGATAAAGGTTTGTCTCAATCGAAGCATTTTTACATAAGTTATGACGCATAAGGGCAATCGAATGGATCCCACTCTTATGTCCTGACCTTTGACCCCATTTCGCCATTTTTAATACGGTTCGTCCCCAGGTGGTTGGTCCCCTACCGCATACTAAAATTTCATCGAAGTCGTACCATTTTTATGGAACGTATGACGCATAAGGGCAATGGAATAGATCCAGCTCCTATGTCCTGACCTTTGACCTTATTTCGCCCATTTTCAACAGGGTTCCTCCCCAGGTGGTCCCCTACCACATACTAAAATTTCATCGAAGTCGTACCATTTTTATGGAACTTATGAAGCATAAGGGCAATGGAATAGATTCCGCTCCTATGTCCTGACCGTTGACCTTATTTCGCCCATTTTCAACAGGGTTCCTCCCCAGGTGGTCCCCTACCACATACTAAAATTTCATCGAAGTCGTACCATTTTTATGGAACTTATGAAGCATAAGGGCAATGGAATAGATTCCGCTCCTATGTCCTGACCGTTGACCTTATTTCGCCCATTTTCAACAGGGTTCCTCCCCAGGTGGTCCCCTACCACATACTAAAATTTCATCGAAGTCGTACCATTTTTATGGAACGTATGACGCATAAGGGCAATGGAATAGATTCCGCTCCTATGTCCTGACCGTTGACCTTATTTCGCCCATTTTCAACAGGGTTCCTCCCCAGGTGGTCCCCTACCACATACTAAAATTTCATCGAAGTCGTACCATTTTTATGGAACGTATGACGCATAAGGGCAATGGAATAGATCCAGCTCCTATGTCCTGACCGTTGACCTTATTTCGCCCATTTTCAACAGGGTTCCTCCCCAGGTGGTCCCCTACCACATACTAAAATTTCATCGAAGTCGTACCATTTTTATGGAACGTATGACGCATAAGGGCAATGGAATAGATTCCGCTCCTATGTCCTGACCGTTGACCTTATTTCGCCCATTTTCAACAGGGTTCCTCCCCAGGTGGTCCCCTACCACATACTAAAATTTCATCGAAGTCGTACCATTTTTATGGAACGTATGACGCATAAGGGCAATGGAATAGATTCCGCTCCTATGTCCTGACCGTTGACCTTATTTCGCCCATTTTCAACAGGGTTCCTCCCCAGGTGGTCCCCTACCACATACTAAAATTTCATCGAAGTCGTACCATTTTTATGGAACTTATGACGCATAAGGGCAATGGAATAGATTCCGCTCCTATGTCCTGACCGTTGACCTTATTTCGCCCATTTTCAACAGGGTTCCTCCCCAGGTGGTCCCCTACCACATACTAAAATTTCATCGAAGTCGTACCATTTTTATGGAACGTATGACGCATAAGGGCAATGGAATAGATCCAGCTCCTATGTCCTGACCGTTGACCTTATTTCGCCCATTTTCAACAGGGTTCCTCCCCAGGTGGTCCCCTACCACATACTAAAATTTCATCGAAGTCGTACCATTTTTATGGAACGTATGACGCATAAGGGCAATGGAATAGATTCCGCTCCTATGTCCTGACCGTTGACCTTATTTCGCCCATTTTCAACAGGGTTCCTGCCCAGGTGGTCCCCTACCACATACTAAAATTTCATCGAAGTCGTACCATTTTTATGGAACGTATGACGCATAAGGGCAATGGAATAGATTCCGCTCCTATGTCCTGACCGTTGACCTTATTTCGCCCATTTTCAACAGGGTTCCTCCCCAGGTGGTCCCCTACCACATACTAAAATTTCATCGAAGTCGTACCATTTTTATGGAACGTATGACGCATAAGGGCAATGGAATAGATTCCGCTCCTATGTCCTGACCGTTGACCTTATTTCGCCCATTTTCAACAGGGTTCCTCCCCAGGTGGTCCCCTACCACATACTAAAATTTCATCGAAGTCGTACCATTTTTATGGAACGTATGACGCATAAGGGCAATGGAATAGATTCCGCTCCTATGTCCTGACCGTTGACCTTATTTCGCCCATTTTCAACAGGGTTCCTCCCCAGGTGGTCCCCTACCACATACTAAAATTTCATCGAAGTCGTACCATTTTTATGGAACGTATGACGCATAAGGGCAATGGAATAGATTCCGCTCCTATGTCCTGACCGTTGACCTTATTTCGCCCATTTTCAACAGGGTTCCTCCCCAGGTGGTCCCCTACCACATACTAAAATTTCATCGAAGTCGTACCATTTTTATGGAACGTATGACGCATAAGGGCAATGGAATAGATCCAGCTCCTATGTCCTGACCGTTGACCTTATTTCGCCCATTTTCAACAGGGTTCCTCCCCAGGTGGTCCCCTACCACATACTAAAATTTCATCGAAGTCGTACCATTTTTATGGAACGTATGACGCATAAGGGCAATGGAATAGATTCCGCTCCTATGTCCTGACCGTTGACCTTATTTCGCCCATTTTCAACAGGGTTCCTCCCCAGGTGGTCCCCTACCACATACTAAAATTTCATCGAAGTCGTACCATTTTTATGGAACGTATGACGCATAAGGGCAATGGAATAGATCCAGCTCCTATGTCCTGACCGTTGACCTTATTTCGCCCATTTTCAACAGGGTTCCTCCCCAGGTGGTCCCCTACCACATACTAAAATTTCATCGAAGTCGTACCATTTTTATGGAACGTATGACGCATAAGGGCAATGGAATAGATTCCGCTCCTATGTCCTGACCGTTGACCTTATTTCGCCCATTTTCAACAGGGTTCGTCCCCAGGTGGTCCCCTACCACATACTAAAATTTCATCGAAGTCGTACCATTTTTATGGAACGTATGACGCATAAGGGCAATGGAATAGATTCCGCTCCTATGTCCTGACCGTTGACCTTATTTCGCCCATTTTCAACAGGGTTCCTCCCCAGGTGGTCCCCTACCACATACTAAAATTTCATCGAAGTCGTACCATTTTTATGGAACGTATGACGCATAAGGGCAATGGAATAGATTCCGCTCCTATGTCCTGACCGTTGACCTTATTTCGCCCATTTTCAACAGGGTTCCTCCCCAGGTGGTCCCCTACCACATACTAAAATTTCATCGAAGTCGTACCATTTTTATGGAACGTATGACGCATAAGGGCAATGGAATAGATTCCGCTCCTATGTCCTGACCGTTGACCTTATTTCGCCCATTTTCAACAGGGTTCCTCCCCAGGTGGTCCCCTACCACATACTAAAATTTCATCGAAGTCGTACCATTTTTATGGAACGTATGACGCATAAGGGCAATGGAATAGATTCCGCTCCTATGTCCTGACCGTTGACCTTATTTCGCCCATTTTCAACAGGGTTCCTCCCCAGGTGGTCCCCTACCACATACTAAAATTTCATCGAAGTCGTACCATTTTTATGGAACGTATGACGCATAAGGGCAATGGAATAGATTCCGCTCCTATGTCCTGACCGTTGACCTTATTTCGCCCATTTTCAACAGGGTTCCTCCCCAGGTGGTCCCCTACCACATACTAAAATTTCATCGAAGTCGTACCATTTTTATGGAACGTATGACGCATAAGGGCAATGGAATAGATTCCGCTCCTATGTCCTGACCGTTGACCTTATTTCGCCCATTTTCAACAGGGTTCGTCCCCAGGTGGTCCCCTACCACATACTAAAATTTCATCGAAATCGAACCATTTTTACGCCAGTTATCGTGCGGACGGACAAAACTGGAGCATATACGCTTCTTCAACCTACGGTTGGAAAGCGTAAACAAGATGGTGTACATTCACTCAGATGGTCAATCTAGTTTTTTTATTGTGGGTTTAATGACCACCGTGAGCAAGTCAATGGGCTATAAGCTGTCTCCCGTCCCTAATTTAGGGTCACTGGTTCCAGGAAAGGAAGAGAGCCAGTACCGTAAGACAAACACAACATCCATGCCTCACCGGGATTCGAATCCGGACCAACTTGGACGAATGGTCAGAAGCAGGCGTTTGCGCCGGCGAAAGATTTACACGAACTTTAACGCAAATATTTCTAAAACTGAAGGATTAATCAGCAAAATGGCATGACTTTTTGGACAATTCTAGTCTTTATGTACTTATTTTACTTAGATTATTAGCTTGTTTATTTGTTTTACCCGGAGAACAAAGGAATTTTGTTATGTGAAGTTACATGCCACATAAAATGCACATGTCATGAGAATTCTTCAGAAGTTATTTTCCATTTTGCTTTGGGCAAGTGAGTCATAGACCTTTCAGAATATTACAATGACTTTTCTCGTGGCTCCAAGCCAAGAGGAGTCTGCTTTTCTTTCGTAATCCGTTTCACAATTTAAGTAACGATAACAAATTCAATTTTCCCTTGTTTTTATAATATTTCGTTTGATCAAATAAACTGAAAATAAGACGAACTCAGCTAGACTGATACCGCGACAGTCCATAGCTATTGGACAAATTAAATTCCTCATGCACAAACCTATCTTTTTAGCGACCTAATCTTTGCATTTGTTGGGAAAACCAGAGAAGGAAATTACTTCCATATGCCGAAACTCCCATCAAGTTAATGATGAAATGACAAAGTGAAAGGGCTATTTGCAGTCGCTCATTGTGAGTGATCGAAGAAAATAAAAGAGACGAAGTCTATTCTGCGCGAATGTAAGGGAACAGAAGAAGGCAGTTTTATTGTCAAGCCAGTAGCTCTAAAAGCTTATTTTAATGCAACCCAGGAATCGCCGTCGGAATGGGATAAACTCCCATGCTTTTAACAATGATTCCTCGATTCCCCTTAGCTCTCATGCCTGACGAACCATTCTGCGGATAATTGTTCAGTGACCACCTAACAATCGGGCGTTAATTCACGGAGGTTTGAACGACATTGTGTTGTGGAATAACCGATAAGAAAATAATTAACAGTCTTCTTAAACGATGGGGTGTCGCTTAAAATCTCTTTAGAAGGAACTTGAATACAGCAAGTCTACGAAAGACGAATTCAAAGATTCTTACCTTTCTAAGCGGTTCTAGTACCTATTGGCGATACCAAGAGTGATTTACTGCTAATAAGAAAAGCAGTGAGTTAACATTTGTATGTGTGTGAATGACGTTTCTCAAAACTCAAGAAATTCAGAGATTTAGATCTATGTCGATGTACTAAAGAGTCACGGGAATCATGCTTTCTTATGAAATATTTCTATTTCAGTTTTAATCTTTGTATATTATAACGGCATCCCGTATTACTCTTCCAGTACAGGATAAGCTCATTTGTTTGCTGATTCGAGCGTATTATCGCTACCGCAGTACATTCCGATTTCCTATTCCTATTTGCTTTGAGCGCTCTGTACCCAAACCCAGTCCCCTACAACATAAAGTGTTAAACAATGTTGTCACCGCCGCAGAAGTTGCCATTTCTGTCAAAACGCCTTCGATTTACAGTTCAGTGCATTATCAATGATTCATGAGTTGATATTTCAATCCAAAGACGTTCGATTCACAGTTCCCTGTCGCACGTGTTGCTATTTCAATATAGAAGTTCGATTCGCAATTTAGGGTAGTGACACCTGAATTGTCATTTAAGCACAACTACGTGTGGCGTATATGATCTACTTTAACTTTCTGCTTCTGCCTAGCATGCAAATTTTGTTCATCTCTGGTTTGCAATTTGTTTCCTACTGAACGTCATGTCTGAACTGCCGACAGTTTCCACCCTTTCGGCAACACTGGCAGCAGGTTAAACACAATGCATGAAATCTCCCAGGACTGTGTGAGATGGGTGAGTGATGACGCGGTATTATTCAAACTAAACCTCATTTGCTATGCTTTGTGTGTCAGTTGTTATACCAATAGTAGTCAGCGTATTCAACATGTTGTTTCTGTAAGTTTTAATTGTTGTGAGAACAAGTCATATCTCCTGCCTCATTGCGAAGCAAGCAATAAACGAAGTTACTCGGTGTTAGTCGTTTGTTGTCTTAGTACTTTTGAACTCTGAGACCATTAAGATAACTATTGAAGTGAAGTGTGCCGCGGGCCGCCCCAATGGCGCAGTGGTCTAAGGCGCTGGCCTCTGTTCATTCGTCCGTAAGGGGTCGGGGTTCGAATCCCGGTCAGGCATGGATGTTGTGTTTGTCTTACGGCACTGGCTCTCTCCCTTCCCTGGAACCAGTGACCCTAAATTAGGGACGGGCGACTGCTTATAGCCCATTGAGTTGCTCAAGGTGGTCGTTAAACCTTCAATCAAAAAAAAAAAAAAAGTGTGCCGCCCCGGTGGCGCAGTGGTCTAAGCGATGGCCTCTGATCCTTCATCCGAACGGGGTCCGGGTTCGAATCCCGGTAAGGCATGGATGTTGTGTTTGTCTTACGGCACTGGCTCTCTCCCTTCCCTGGAACCAGTGACCCTAAATTAGGGACGGGCGACTGCTTATAGCCCTTTAAGTTGCTCACGGTAGTCGTTAAAAATCCAATAAAAAAAGTGAAGTGTTAGATTTATTCATATATATGTTTAAATCTAATACTTCGCGCATTAAATCTAACAAGCAGTAGTGACTAATATTTAACCTTGTGACTTTCTGGTAGGGTTTCGTCCCGAGGTCACTGACCGGAGTTACGTACTGCCTTAAAATGGATAGATTATTAGTTTAAAGTAATATTAAAAATTAGTTAATTTTAAATTTGGGAATTTATTTTATTACAGGGAAATTCTAAGTACTTTTCTTCATGATAATACTCACGTGCTGGCGTTCAGGAAGTAGGATTGTATAATTTATTTTCTTCAAATGTGTTTTTGTTGAAAGTTAATTTTTTTATATATT
This sequence comes from Macrothele yani, assembly GCA_039090855.1. Taxonomy (NCBI): domain Eukaryota; kingdom Metazoa; phylum Arthropoda; class Arachnida; order Araneae; family Macrothelidae; genus Macrothele; species Macrothele yani. The sequence continues at coordinate 15,618,776 of CM076990.1, read as the reverse complement.
TTTCTTTGCTATGTAAATGTTATTTACGTTGTGTGTCGTAAAAGAGTTCTGGGTTGAAGGTATGTAAATATGTGATGCGATGACGTCAGTAGAAGGCGAGATGTGAAGTCGTCGGGGTACGAGGCTTGCTTCACTATTTATAACGACTTTCACGAATCTTGGGCGCTTGGTCATTTTGCTTGGCTTAGTTCTTTTGTTTAGTTTTTTCCTTGTTTTGTTGCTGCCTTCCGGGGTAACCTGTGTGAGGTTTTAGGCGGCTTTTGGGGCTGAGGATTATCGTTCTCGGCGAGATCCTAATGAAACGATGCGAGCAGTGATATTGGCCTTATGTGGGTTTGAAGTTATTTTTGCTGTATGCCATCTTAAAAGTCACCTCGCCGTAAAGCCTTAAAGGTTCATCGATTGGATACCTGCTGAGCCATGCTAGAATTACTTGAGGGGGTTCTACTGTTGGCGTCTTCATGGAGGAAACGTGGTGCCTGAGGTGCTATACCTGGATGAGATTGAGTACGTTGATGAGACTGAGTACGTTCTGGTCGAGAAACTATTCTGGGAACTTTGGCTGTACTGTTGCTTTTGCTGGATGGCGTCCTGGAGGTTACCTAACTGATAAGCCTTGGAGGTTCATCGATAGGACATCTGCTGCGTTATGCTGGCCTTACTTGAAAAGTGTTCTTCTGATTGGAACTGATTCTTGACTTATTGTGCCTGGATTACGTGCGGGTTAATTCTGTTACATGGAATTGGATTAAGAAGTTCTATGAAGAAATCTTCTGGATTGCAGTGCGTGAGTTATGATTTATTTTCATTTCAATAATCTTTAATAGTTTACTGGCATAGTATACTGAGTATGATTAGAGAAATCTGGGGTAGGACAGCAATTAGAAAGCTGAGCATTTGAAAAAGTAAATTTTCTTGTTGTGTTATTGCTACATTCTCTTGCTGTGTGATAGCATGTTGCAAATATTAAGTGCTAACCGAACTTGAGTTCGTCAGATGATTTGAGCAATTATGTGGAATTGCGTATAAAGTGTTAATAACTCAATAGATGGTGCAAGATGTCTGAGTTGTTTTGCCATAATGTTGCAATTTTTGCCTAAACTAACTATTGAAATATTTCGACTTAAGTTTGATTACTGAAAGAGTTACAAATTGGATTTCTGTGTATGAGTACTTTTTGAGTTGGTTATTTGAAGAGCCTGTCTAACCGTATCTTACGTCCTAGCCTGATTCAAACCCAAAAAGACCGGTAAAATCCGAGAGGTTTTAGCCGGGTAATAGAACCTCATTCGGAGGAGAGGGGGTGTGGGGTGGCTAGGGGCGTTGCAACCTAAAGCACCATATGCGTTTGTTTCTCCGTTCAGAGTGATGTAGCTGCCACGCTAATTGCCCTTTCAGCTCACTTTAAAATATTTTCAGACTTACAAATGGAAGCACAATTCGGTTTTCGACATTTTGCTAGAGTATACCATGGGAAATATGATTTTTTAACTATTATTAATTTTAACGTAGGTACAAGAATGCGCAAAAGGATGAATATTAATATCAATAATGAATTTTTACGTTTCTAAAACTGTGCACAGTTACTTTACCAGGAATCGGGACTTAAAAACCGGTCCTTTCCAGAACTAATTATATAATGCACAGTATAAATTACATGAGACCTCAATGCTAAAACGCATTACCTCATAATATTACTGATTTGAATATTTTTAAGAGGAAATTAAAATTTCACGTTTTACATAAAAATTATAAATGAGGGGGGGGGAGGTTGACGGGGATTTGGTTAATTTGTTATTTTGTGGAGGTAGGGAAATTGTGAGTGATAGGTGAACTTTATGGGTGGTTTCTTTTCCTTCCTTAATTACTTTAACATGCTTACTAACTTACATTTGATTGCTGTCTGTATGGTGCTTGACTGGCTGCGCGTATATAGGGAGACTGGGGCAATGTGAGGTCTTTTTTTCGCATTTCCCCCTGTTTCCCTAGCTGTTTGTATTAATAAATGTAATAATGTCAATTATTTTAAATGCATTTGCATTAAAACAGCTGAAATAAAATAAAAGGAATGATTGTTCATGTCAAGCTTGAGTACAAAAACGGGCAGTGGTTCCTTCTTCACGATAACACCCCCGTTCACAGAGCAGTCAATGCACTACAATTTCTGGCACGGAAACAAGTGTGTGTACTCAACCATCCACTCTATTCTCCAAATGTCGCCGTGTGACTACTTTTTAACCCCTAAATTAAAGCTGCCTTTTAAAAGAAAAGATTTTCAACACATTGAAAGCATGTAAAGATCTATAACATGAGCTCTTCACTCTATACCAAAAGATGACATCTGCAGGTCCTTGCTTTCGTTGTCTGATAGTGCCACTTCTTGTATTAACGCAGAAGGAATATACTTCGAGTAGAATATAGTCCCGTAAGTTACCCTGCTTTTCCATTAAAAAATAAGTCTCATTTCTTAGTTACAGCACTGTGTACAATAATTGAAGCATTTTAGAAGCTCAAGAACTTTGCAACAGTTAAAGTCTTCTCCTAAACCATCAATGAATGAAAAACAATCCTCGTTGTTTTAGCAGGGAAAAAATTACAATAGGCAGACATTTTAGTGTAAAAATGTACGGAACTGTGAACTGAAGAAGTCATCAATAGCTTAATATTGTCACAAAAATAACCATAATTTTTTTTGTTTGAAAACGTTAAACATACACCTTACTCAACAATCAAGCTTTATACACGGTCGAGACACATTATTGTGACCACCAGCTAATATCCAGAGTAACCGCCGTGTGCAGCGCGGACAGCAGCTAGACTGGCTGGAAATGACTCAATAAGTTGCTGGAAAGTATTCACAGGTATGTGGAGCCATGCGGACTGCAGGGCATCTGGCAGCTGCTGGATGGTGCGTGGTGGAGGATCAACAGAGCGAAAAACACGATCGAGGTGGTACTGCAGATGCCCAATGGGTTTGGTCTGGGGAATTAGGGGGACCAGGGAAGTACTTTGAAATATTCATCGTGCTCTTCCAACCACACTCGAACATTTCTAGCTGTGTGACACGTCATGTTGTCGTGCTAGAAGATCCCATCTGCCCCAGGGAAGACAATCAACATGTATGGTTGTACGTGGTCTGCAAAGATGGATTCATAACGAATTCGGTCCATAGTGCTTTCCACAGCTATGAGTGGAACCAAAGAATGCCACGAAAACATTCCCCAGTTCGTAACGCTGCCACCACCAGCTTGTGTTCTTCCAGCAATGGTTGAAGAATGTTTTTTCTCCGATGTTTCTCACCTTATACGCCAACATCCATGAGTTCAATGAAGCAGAAAATGTGACTCATCAGAGGAGGCAAGCCTTTGCCAATCGGCGAAGGTTCAATTCCGATACTGCCGTGCAAATGTAAGCTTTTTCTGCCGATGCACCTTCGTGAGCATAGGTGCAGTGACCATCCGTCTGCATCAGAGCCCCATACGCAGCTGGGTTTGCTGAACTGTCATTTTAGACACACTTTCGGTAGCCCTCTAGCTGGTTCATTCGGCCAGTGAGTTGCTCCACTCGAGCGTGTCGACCGGTCGTCACGCACCTTCGCCGCCGACGATCGCCTCTCACATCAATGGCACGTGGTGCTCCGAAGTGTTCTCGTCATTTATTCGCAATGGCGCCATTCCTCTAATCACGATACACTTTAACCACAGCAGCACGCGAACAGTTCACAAACTGCGCTGTTTCAGAAATACTACCACACTTGGTCCGAAAGCCGATAGTCGTTCCCTTTTGCAAATCTGATAATTCGCTCCTTTTATCCATGACGGCAACAAATTGTTTTTAGAATGCTTACAGCACACTTTATATACCCTTCAAGCCAGGCCACGACACGTGCCTTCTATCATTGGCTACGCGCTGTTGACGTCAAAACTAGGAGGTGGTCACAATAATGTGACTCGACTGTGTATTTCAGGAGCTTTCCATATACACTGAAGTGCCAGAAAAACTGGTACAGGCGAGCTTATGCAAAATACATAGCAACGTCACTTATGCGCGTAATCGGTTGCGTCCGCCAGTGCGTATATAAAGCGATAGACATTCCTTGCCAGCTGTCAGAGCTGTTTTCGGCATGAGAATGACAAGTAATAACCATTTAAGCGATTTTCAACGCGGTGTCATAGTTGGCGCTCGTGAGAAGGGCCATAGTATTTCGGAGGTAGAAACGAAATTCAGATTTTCACGGACGACCATTGCAAGGGTGTACCGTGACTACAAGAATTTCCGGCAAAACCTCCTACCTACGACACCAATGTGGCCTTAAAAAGACAGTGGGTGAACGTGACCATCGTCGACTGTCAAGAATCGTTTCAAGCGATAGGCGTGCAACACTCTCGCAGGTCTCGTCGGAATTCAATGCTGGAGCCTCAACAAGCATCAGCGTCCGGAGTGTGTAACATACCCTGCACGATATGGACTTTGGGAGCCGACGCCCAACTCGAGTCCCCTTGATGGGTGCACGACACAGAGCTATGCCATCACCCCTTAATAGCTTAACAGGCCCGCGCACCGATTTGTGACGTCACTAGAGTAGTCCGTAGTCGCCGAAAGGAGCATTACGGCGATGTGCGAACGAACGCGTCTTTACGTACACCAACTAACCAGGTCGTACGTTCTTTTAGAGTTTCACTGCATTTAAATAAGAACTTGTGTGTTAGTTTTCAAATAACTGAAGAGTTAACAAGTTTGTTTAATAATCTTTTAAAATACAGAAGAAAAAGAAATTACAGCGTAAAATTTAGCGTAGCAATAATTTCGACTTGAAAGGGTAAGCAACACAGATTCGTCAACTTAATGAAAGCATCACTGGCATTTCACTGGAAGTGATAAACCATTCCTATAATCGAAATTATAAACTGTTGTCGTAGTTTCACTTGAAGTTATAGTGTCTTTATAGTTAGCCGAACGATTCCTGTACTTGTGAACAAATCGTTCTTGTACTTGAAAGATTAGTTTGAGGGTCCATTACGAAGTATCGCTGTCGTTTCAAAAGATGTCGATTGACATATTTAAAGAATCAGATTTTTCTTTCATTGAAAACTTATGACTATGAAAATTTTAGTAATGAAATAATTCCTTTAGTGAAAATGTATTTTATATGCAATTCGTGATCACTAATATATGAAAAAAGGTCAAGAAAAACTGAATTTTTTTTTCTGTGTTTTTTAATTATTACCAAAGGCTCAATAAAACACGTTTTAACACACATACAGTGAATTGCTGCTTGATCCACTGATTGCATCAAATAAATTAAGATTTCAAGAAAATTATGCAATTGCTACATTATTAAACGTACAATAATGACATAACAAGTTTTCCTAATTTTAGTACCATCTAGTTACGTGTTTGGAAAACTTCATTTTGATAAGCAAATATAAAGTTTATAATTTTTGTCTTCCAGAGCACTATTTCAAAAACGTTACCTTGTCAATGTATTAAGTATATTAGTAGCATTAAGCAGAACTATTTGGATCAACAATATAAGCATTTCTTTTTATCTGGAAAAATACAAGCAACTTATTGGCAGAAATTTCCTGAAATTTGATTTTCAAGAAGTATTCAGGAAAACTGCCAATGTACATATAATTATGGTTGTGTAGTTCTTTGTGCATCACAAGCACAATTTGATTAAGTGTCCGTTAGCTGTTCCTTGAAGAATTTCAAAGACACGTTTCTAAGAAAATCTGAAATTTGTTCCAATAATTTCTTAAAGTATTTTTTCAGATAATTATTATATTTTTTGAGAACGTGGCAAATGCACATGCAGTTATTGTACTGAATAAATCTAAGCGATTGTTTTGGTACTATAGGATGTATTTTAAAAGACTTACATGTTTCATTATAAATTGACTAACTTGATGTACCATTTTCTCAGGAACTATAAAAAGCAGTGGTATAAAATTTTGCACAAATGTTTTGTCATTGCTAAAGCTATTGAAAATTGTTTTTTCCTTTTATGATTTTGGTTTCAAAATAAATTCTATGAAAGATTGAAGAAGTTTTTCCCCATACAAAAATTGACACCCACCCTCACGTTTGGAAGCACACTTTCCAGTAGTTATCGGATAATATGAGATATATTAGTTCCAGTTATTATTGCTGTAGCTTGTGAAGACACAGTGCAGGAAGTCTGGAAATAGATAAGTCTAGATAAATGAATAAAAAGTTGATCTCTCATTTTAAGCAAATGTTTTCAAAAAAAAAAAAGCGAGTATATATTTCTACTTGTATTTTAAAAATCTTGTTTGTTTAGAACATAGTTTCCATAATATGTGGATTCATGTCGATCCACGTACTTTTTTTTTCTCTTAAAAATAACAATATCCAAGGCTTAAAAATACCATGCCCGAGATGCCCAGAGCATGTAAATCATTCGTCTGGGCAGGTAAATAAAACATCTAATTGCCTGTGCATGGTAACTAAATTTTAAAATAAAAAAGTTTGTAATAAAATTTCCTACTACACAAGAAAAAAAGACAGTCATCACATGTCGTGTTTCATGTCATTGTTAATTAATGGAAGTTGTATTATTGTTACGAAGTACCGAGGAAAGAGCAATATCACATCTTTAATTATGTTATGCTCTACGCCCAGAAATCGGAAACCTAGTTTTGCTCCAAATTTTGTTTATAATCAACAGTATGCATGCCTCTGATGTAACTGGCCTCTCATGTTTAGTGACAAAGGGAGAAAACTTTAACAAAAGGAACATGGATGGCATAATCACTAAATTTCCAAAACACCAGTTTCATCATCGTACCATTTCATACCAATTTTAGCATCAGCATCTTAAAAATTGATATACACACGTTTGTGCATTGAACATTTGGAATACAGACCCTTAAAATGGAAGTGCAAACATGTTAAAACAGTTCATATTTTTAACTTAACAAACCAGAACCCTATTTTTTATCTTAAAAGATACATTTTCCTGCGCATCCAGCTTTTACTACATGGGCAAGTAAATAATTTCCTGCCCAGGTAGTACTGATATATTTCGCCTAATTTTTAACAAATTGAATGGTTCTGATAAATTCCCATCCTACCACAGATAGAGCATACACACTGCTCACACGAGAGTTCTTCAATGTGTTGGTTTGTAGAAAACTGCTTCAAAATCTTAACTGACATTTTAAAGGCAAACTTACTCCTGAACTATGTGTGAACTTCTGTTTTTGTGCATTCATATCTAATTTTTGCTGTCTATACTTGATTCAGTGTTTGTGTTCTTTTAGTAATAAATATTAAAAATGATAATTCAATGCAACGCTCCATGTCTGCAAACACAAAAGATGTATTTCACATGGCAACAAGGTCTTAGCATTTATGTAAAGGACATAGGCATGTTAGATGTGTACATGACATACATACATTTCGTATAGGATATAGGTATTTTACAAGCATTTGTGCCCAGAAATAGGGACCCCTAAAAGTTAATCTGGCGCTGCCTAAACACTTAAATAACTAAGTACGAATGTATCAACATATTACTCTTGGGATCAAAAACATGCAACCCTTATTATTTTGTGTCCATAATAAAGTTTAAAACCCCTTCCTAAATATACATATTTTACTTTGAACTTATTTGATACATTGGCAAAAACATGTTATGGGTTACTATAACAACACAAGTAATCTATTCTTTCCATTACAAACATAAATTTCATTTTTCAAAAATCTTTTCAGTGCTTTGACTTCCCGCTGTGAGATGCATTAGATTATAAAATTAGCCAAATTTAAATTTTCTAGTTCAAAATTTTTATTTTACGAGTAGTTTAAAATAAGGTTAACAAAAGGTTTCCACGTACCTTAGAGTTGAAAATTTTCACGCTTTATTGCTGTAATCCGTTTTCAGAGAACCTCCCCATTAGTAAGGAATTTGAATACTTTTAATATTCCTCTATGAAAATAAATTTAGTTGACAATTTGACAACAACCAGGCACATCCGTAGTCACGCTTACACAGAGTGAGCAAGCTCATGCATGCTTGACCACCCACCACGGACATCAGCCTACTCTCCCCTACGTCACGCAGCTTCCGGCGTTCGGTGCGCGGGCCTGCTAAGCTATTAGGGGGTGATGGCTATGCGCCTCGCTTGGGCACAGCAACACCGCCACTGGACACTTGATGACTGGAAATAAGTAACCTGCTCAGACGAGTTGCGTTTCCAACTGTATCGGGCAGATGGAAGGATTCGTGTGTGGCGCAAAGTCCATGGATCCCGCCTATCAACAGGGAAGTGTACCGGCTGGTGGGGGGGGGGGTTCCATAATGTTATGGGGTGTGTTTAGCTGGACTTCACTGGGACCCCTGGTACGTCTGAAAACGTCTGTGACCGGCCAACGCTATGTGCGCGTCCTTTCTGACTAGGTACACCCGTTCATGTCATGCATTCATGCTGATGGGTTGGGCCTGTTCCAACAGGAAAATGCACCTCCACACAAGTGTCGGGACTCCACAGTATGGTTAGAGGAGCATTAATCTGAGTTTGGGGTGTTACCATTCCCACCGAAGTCCCCAGATCTGAGCGTGATAGAACACATTTGGGATGCCATGCAACGCGCTGTCGAACACAGGAATCAGAGTCCACGGAATACACCCGAATTGTGGAACGCTCTGCAGGAAGTATGGTGGGCATTACCTACAGCATATTTCCAGAAGCTAGTGGAGTCCATGCCCCGATGTATTTCTGCAGTCCTGCGCTCCCGTGGTTGACCTACCAAGTATTAGACTGGTGTACCAGTTATTCTGGCACTTCAGTGTATATCGCAACTCTTGACGACTTTTCAACGACATGGCATTGACTCCATTTTTTTAAAGCGCGTAGAAACAACTCGCTAAACTACGTGACCGTCAGAACGCTGATGTAGCAATGATTTAAATATTTGCGCTCCAGTAGTCCTGATGAAGCTGAGCCAAACGCTCAGCGAAATTATAGATCTTAAAATAAAATATTTAGTTGTGAATGAACTTTGCTAATTTGATCCATCTACCTACATCCTTTGAAAGAAACATATACACTCTGGGACTCTGCAGAGTATGAGAAATTTTTAAGTTAAATAAAATTGTAGCAAAAAAGTTTTCTCCCACCTCCCAAAAGTAACAGTATTATTATTTAGTCGGATGCACTGACTCCGCGCATAGCGGTAAAAGTACGCATGATAATTACTGACATTATGTACATTACTGTTTGTGAAAATTGTCAAACCAAAAAAGAATCGTGCTATTTAAATGAAATTTATATCACATATTCATCATGTTACAAAAGATAATTGATTACATTTGTAGAGATATACAAGATTTTTTCGCTTCAAAACTCAGTATCGCGTGAAGGCATCTCTAGCAACAATAACAGCCTCCACACAGCGTGGAAGAGGTTTTGATATCGTTCTGGGGAACATAGATGCTTGATCTCAGATAGAAGCAGCCTCGCAGGCTGCTTCTATCTGAGATCAGAGTTCATTTGGTGACTGGAGGATGCGCTTGACGCGCCAGTTTCTTACCTACCATGTTCCGGACATGTTCGATCGGGGATATATCTGCAGGATATATCCCCAATCGAACATGACCGGAACATGCAGGACAGGGAAGAAGCGTGTTGTAACGACCCAGGACAGGGAAGAAGCGGTATTTGACGTGCATGGAAGACATATTGGACATTTCGAGTCACACACGGCCAACCATTGTTCTGCTGGAATATAGCGACAGGACAACTGTGGGGAAATGGTATCACCACTATCTCTAAAACGTCCCTGATGTATCAACACTGTCTCTAAAACTACCCAGATGTATCACCATTGTCTCTAAAACTACCCAGATGTATCACCATTGTCTCTAAAACTACCCAGATGTATCACCATTGTCTCTAAAACGTCTCTGATGTATCACCACTGTCTCTAAAATGTCCCAGATGTATCACCACTGTTTCTAAAACGTCCCTGATGTATCGCCACTCTCTGAAACGTTTCTGATGTATCGCCACTGTCTCTAAAACGTCCCTGATGTATCGCTGGCTGTTGAGGGTTCCCTCAATTTGTATCAGGTGAGATCGTGCATTTAATCAATGGCGCCCATAACCATGACGCGTGGCGTTGGGCCGGTGTGATGCTGCAAGGTGCCATTCACCACGATGTGTTCGAACATGTATGCGACCATCATGGTGCATTAAGATCAATCGTGATTCGTCAGGAAACACGACCTGTTGCCAATCAGCGCGCTAGTATCTGTGTTCGAGACACCATTGCATCCCTGAGGCGTCTGTCATTGGTGTCAAAGGAATGCGCAGCAGTGGTTCTTGTGAAGCAGACGTCATCGAGCTGTGCTGGAGGAAAAAGCCTTCCCTGTGACAGTGCTGCATTAGATGCCACTGTGTGATCGGTCACTGCCATGCGGTAGAGGTGTTAGTTATCCAGTGAGGTCGTGCGATTTTGTGGTCCATTTCCCGGATATCTGTGCGTCCGAGCTTCATTTGTCCACTGTCGGCACATACTGGAGTTTGGTCTCGTACGAGTGGCAATTTCGCTGTAGGAAAATCTAGCTTCTCTCATCACAACAATCCTTTCTCGCTCACTTTAAGTGTTCATCACGCGACCTTATTTGGAGACGGGGCATAGTGAGACACAAGAAACACTCTTTTGACTAAATAGCAGTTATTTACTGATTGCAGCATTTAGTTTGAGCCAACTCTTTGTACCCAAGACCAGATAGTTCAGAGGGAGTTGCTCCGGAACCGCATGGGCATTTTCACTGACATTTTAATTACATCGATCAGCCATTCCATTATGATCACCCCCAGCCTAGAGAAATGAACCCACCTGGAGACCGAAAGGTGGCGTAGGTGAAGTTCACAGAGCAGTATATATACGACCTGAGGACCGGCTTTCGGCTTGTAGTCTTCTGAGGCAGAATGGGAAAAGCTGCCGATTTATTGGAGTTTGATAAAGAACAAATTGTGATAGCACGGCGCCTCGAAACTACGATTTCAGAAACGGCGAGGCTTATGGGTTGTTCACGTGCCGCTGTAGTGAATACGTTTCAAAAATGGTGCACATATGGCCAAACGACGAACTGTCGTTCAGCAGTGTGTCGTCCGCAGCTCACTGATGCCAGAGGAGAGCGGAGACTGTCGCGCATTATTCACAGCGACCACAGGGCCACAGCGCGGTAAATCACCCGCAGCTACACCAGTTGTGATCAGGGAAGTGTGTTGCAGCACACAAATCATCGCGGTCTTCTGCGAATGGGCCTGCGTATCCGAAGGCTAAGTCAGTTCCCCATGCTCACTGCACGTCGTCACTAACACTGTATGAAATGGGCCCAAGATCATCGAGATTGGACCGTGGATGATTGGAAGAAATTGACCTGGTCTGACGAATCAAAATTCCTGGTGCATCACGTAGACGGCCGAGCTCGGATACGCCGATTACTAACGGAGTCTATGGCACCTGGATGCACTGTTGGACTGAAACAAGCCGGCGGCGCGGTGTTATACTGTGAGCGATGTTTTCTTGAAAAGCTTTAGGCCCCATTATCTCAATAGCATAATCCCTGACAGCTGTCAGGTATCTGGACATCGTTGCAGTCCAAGTTCATCCATTCACGGCAGCTGTGTTCCCTGCTGGTGATGGCCATTACCAACAGGATAATGCGTCATGCCACACTGCCAGAGTCGTCAAGGAGTGGTTCGAGGAACATGCTGGAGACTTTCTGTCGCCTCCAAATTCACCTGACATGAACCCAATCGAACATTTGTGGTTCGACTTGCAAAAGCAGGTTCGCGCTAAATCACCATCGCCCCGGAATGTACGGGAACTGGAAGACCTGCTGTTGACATTATGGTACCAGATACCTCAGGATACCTATCGCCACCTCATCGAATCGATGCCTCACCGAGTGGCCGCTGTTTTGCGGGCTATAGGCGTTCCTACAGCTTCTTGGGTAGGTGGTCATAATGTAATGACTCATCAGTGTATTTGCATGTCCCAACCTGTTGTACGTAACCTGTAAGTTTCACTCGAATACTAGCAGTCAGTCATGGTGTTGTAATTTTCACAAACGGTACTGTATTGCGAATTTGTCAATGGGTAAAGAATTTTCCAATCCTACTTTTATGAGATAACGTACGCTCAGACAGACGGATTGCCATTCATTTACGACGTGTTATTTTCACGAACACTTATACACTGAGTGGTCACTTTATTATGACCACCCCCTCAGTACTTCGTTGGGTCACCTTTTGCCTTTAATACTCAAACGATTCTTCGTGGCATGGACTCCACGAGATGTTGATAGGTGGTTTGTGGAATCTGAGACCATGCTTGATGAATAGCACTTTCCAGGAGTGTGAGATTGCAGGGTTGTGGATCCAGCTGTCTGATGGCTCGTTTAACTTCATCCCACAAATTCTCAATGGGGTCAAGATCTGGAGATTATGGGGGCCACCAAAGCAAATTAAACTCACCGGCATGTTCCTGAAACCAATCCTGTACAATACGAGCACTATGGCAGGACGCATTATTTTGTTGATAGTAGCCATCGCCATTGGGATAAACCATCCACAAGACAGGATGCACTTTGTCCGCAACGAGGTTTAGATATGATGTGCCAGTGAGACGTTGATCAACACAAATTAAAGGGCACAAAGCATGCCAGGAAAACATTCCCCAAACCATAACGTTGCCTCCACCAGCTTGAAGGGTTGTAGCAATGCATTTGGGGTCCATGCTTTCGTGCTGTTTCCGCCAAATTCTCACTCGGCCATCGGCATGGTGCAACTGAAAACGTGTTTCATCGGACCACATCATTTGTTTCCAATTATCGACTGTCCAATCCTTGTGCTCCTGTGCGAACTGGAGACGTTTTCTCTTGTTAACTGCAGACAGTAAAGATGTTCGAACAGGCCTTCGGCTGCCATATTCCATCCGATTCAGTGTACGGCGAACAATGCGTGCAGAGATCATTTGAGGGGATCCTTGATTAAGATGGTCTGTAATTTGTTGCACTTCTGTTGTCTGTTACCAGTCTGGACACTCTCCGTTCCGCCCGAGCAGTCACTAGTTGATGACGACCACACGTTGCACGTAGAGACCCAGTTTTTTGGCTGACAGTCCAGTCTTTAAACACTTTAACAACAGCTGCTCTGGAACATTTCACGAATGCGGCGGTTTCGGTGATACTCGTTCCATGGCTCTGAGCTCTTACAATCATCCTACGTTGAAAGTCCGTCAAATCGCATTTTTTACCCATCTCGTCACCCAAAAATCACTTCTACTATTGTCGCAAACACTAAGCTTTCCGTTTTTATACTAGCCTCGCTTTCTGGCGGCAATAGCGTGCAGCCATAGCTCATTTGCTTAAAATTGTCAGGTGGTCATAATAAAGTGACCACTCAGTGTATAAATAGAGATGTTTAAAATCTGAAATGTCAAAACGAAGAATGTTTCCTGGGAAACTTAAAAATACAGACTCTAGAATATATCTTTTGTAAAAAGTCATGTTTACTTAGAAAGAAATGTTCCCTTCGCAATTATTTTTATTAAATCTCATCATCCAGAGAAACATTTTATTCGCAGCCTCTTCATTCGAATGGAAACAAAGTAAGTTCCTAATAAATTAATGCAACACGTCTCGGTTTTTCTAAGTACATATATGGAAAAGCTTTATTTAACACTCCCACGCTTCTGTTTACTTCGGCTTCGCAGTTTCATTAATTGGGTTCTGGAAGTGCATACTTCTCTTTTATTAATGCATTCTAATTACTGAGATCTTTTTTTACTTTCGTCTTCAGAAATAACAAAATCAACATAAGCAAACAAGTCTGCGCTTTCTTTATGATTCCGTTTCTTTGTCAATATGTCGTTTCTGGAAGAATGATTTCATTATAATATTTGATATAAGTATAGATCGCTGTTTTTCAAGAGTATATTTACTGATTTATTAAGATATTGAATCTTCGGTGTTCAAATTTGCTCGTGTTCATACCTCGCTGCAGTGGTCGGCTCATTTTCGTGGAAGAATACTACCAAATAATTAATTTGCATCCTTCTATTCAGTGCCAATAAATTCTGAATTTGTCCAAATGGAAAAGCGGAAGATCCGTTTTTCTCAGCAATATCGAGGAACAAGAATACATGCTCCACTGCTTCTTCCCTGGCCTGCAAGTTCGTCAGACATGTTGCCTATTGAACATGTCTGGGATATGGTCACTCGGCAACTGGCCCATCAAAGTCCTCCAGCTGTAAGTACCAATGATCTGTGGACTCGCATACATGCCGCCTGGCAAGCAATTACCCAGGACACCATCCAACGTCTTTTCAATTCAATGCCACGCCAACTAGAAGCTCTTATTGCAGCTCGCGGAGGCTTCACAAGATACCGATTTTTGCAGGTAAAAATTGATGTATTGTTCTGAAAATTAAATCACTTATGTACAGTCACATCAGTAACGTGTGGTATAAATTTCGTTCGAATCGCACGATGTTGCAATTTTCACAAACAGTAGTGTATGTACAATCTTGGCCAAAAGTCTGCAGCAGGAGACTGGAAGTCAAAGTTTTGATGTTTGAAGTAAAGACTTTAGTTGAGTCTGTAAGGACCGTATGGCACCGTGTTATCACCAATGGACAACTAGAGAAGTTCATTAGTTCTATGCCAAGAAAGTGTACTTTGTTACTAAGTAACCGTGTTTATTCAATTAAATATTAAAGCGTATTTTGCTTGTTGATCAGTTATTTAAAGTGTCCTGCAAGTGTCAATAATGTACTGTACAGTAATTTTGCGTTAAATGCATTGTACGCTAATTTCACAAATTCCACTATTTGTTGCTTTTTATGACTAGACGAATTCAGCATAAAATTTCCTTTAAAATAATATGTACTCCTGACTTTACCATTACGCTGTATAAGTTGACTTCAAACATCGAAATTTTGTCTTTTGCTCTACTGGTTCAGGACTTTTGGCCACGATTGTATTTACGTACAAAATGATCAAAATTATTTGTGCTTTTATGTACAAATATTTTTTTACCTAAAAATGTATACCCTAGTGATTACTTCACCCAGTCAAATACTGTACCACGAAATGTTGGAAATATGTACTTTGCAAATCGAAATCGTCACCCTCGTGGCGCAGTGGTCTAAGCTCTGTCTTCTGACCATTATTCCGAGAAGGCCCCGGGTTCATATCCCGGTGAGGCATGGATGTTGTGTTTGTCTTACGGTACTGGCTCTTTCCCTTCCCTGGAACCAGTGACTCTAAATTAGGGACCGGCGACTGCTTTTGAGTTGCTCACCGTGGTCGTTAAACCTTCAATTAAAAAAAAATCGAAATCATGTTTCTATTTAATCATACATTTTTCCATTCCACCATTGGAAAACAAAAGCATACGATCGTACCATCTACCTTGACAAATACGCATTCACAGAAACAAAAAATATGCATGAGAATTCCTTTGCGCGTTTGATCAGAGAAAATATTTATTTCCAACGTCTTTTGTAAATTCAGTTATATCATGCCCACAAGTCGAGAGACAAGACTTAATACGAACACTTTATTTTCATACAGTATGCATACAGTGTACCCATGTATCTCAGAATGCAGTCTAAAAGGTTTCAACAAATCTTTACTCTCGTAACACTCCCACAATGACGTTGCATCCGAAAATATTGTTTCATTCTCAGTGCAGAGTGTTTGCCAAATAATGCTGAGGTTTCCGGGACGACCATCCTCAAATAGACGACAGCATTACATTATATGTTGCACCTGTACGTACTCCCACACAAGGAGTTTCACAGGCAGCCACCATGAGGCATGACGCGCAGCCGATGCAATTCCACAATCCCCCGTAAAATGTCACTTGATTGGATCAAACATGACCACAGGCAAAAAACAAAGTGAAAGGCCGTGTGTGTTCTTTCTCTCAGTCCAGTACATATCAGCCAATACTGTAAAAAGTGCGCTTAGGCGCGAAGTTAAGGGAAAAGGACCCGTATGAGCATTTTACATCAGGCAACTTTGTTATCAGGTTCCAGAGACTCGTAATGCTTTAAAGCTGACAAAAATGGGAAAACCAAAAGCATCAGATGATATTGTGGAGTGCATGACACAACCTTGCATGTGTAACTCCATCAAATCAATTTGTCACCCGCAACCGCAAGTTCCAAAATATAAAGTCCATAGCGGACGCGTGAGCAACTCCAGAAGTACAAAAAGCCACTTGCTCAATAAGTTGATTCAGATGACCGACCAAAATGTACCGATTTTCCATTTCCATTTTAAATTGCGTCGATGATGATTTTGTAAACGCCATCTAATTTAGTGATAAAATCACGTTTCGTATCGGACACATAAACTGTCATAACTGCTAATTATGGAGAGCAGAAACTCCACATGCCGTTTGTAGCTGACTTACTAAAACACTATATAGATTAAAACTTCACCTAAAGTGAAATGCGAGTCACTCAAACCAAGTTCAAGAAGTAGGTACTTACAGCTTATCCTTTATTGCTGTCAATAGTTACTTGATCATTTGCACTTCAATAAGGTGAGATCACGAAATGTGGATTAATATCCACAATAATACTTAACTATAAAAACACAACACTGTTATAAAAATCGAATACGTAGCATTCACAAATACTTAAACGGCAATTCAGCAGTCCCGTATCCAAGAGGAGCATTAACGTTCACCATCAAAATCCCTCCCTCAAAGCTACTGAGTAGTCATCAAACGTCCAAAACGTTCCGGAACTTTTTGAATATTTGCCAAATGTCAGTGAATTACGTCATTCTCCGCTGAGCAAGCGAAGAGCATCATGCGACCGACCAGCCAGGACCGGTTAGATCTAGATCGAACACGTACAGCGTATGTACGTAGTTCGTGATTACAGGCATTCGAGGCTGTCTGTCGCGAAGATAACGATATCGAAGTTTGAACATCGTTCAAGTGTAAAATTTTGTGTTCTGCTCGGAAAATCTTTCTGAGACTTTTCAAATGATTAGGTCAGCGTATGATAAGAGTGCAATGAGTCTCGAACTAGAGTTTATGAGTGGCATTGACGATTCGAAAACGGATGACAGTGTCGGGGATGATGAGAGGTCAGGACGACCTTCAACATCCGCAACGGACGAGCAAATCGACATTGTCAAAGAAATTGTGAAAAATGATCGTCGAAAAACTATTGCAGCGATTGCAGAAGTTGCCGGCATCTCAGTTGGAAGTTGCCATGCCATTTTAACAGAGAAACTGGGCATGCATCACGTGTTCCCTTAAATTGTTCCCAAAAAGTCTGACACAGGAAAAATGGATGAGCGCATGCAAGTTTGCGGGGATAACATCGATGCAGTGAATTCAAATCCCGATCTCTTGAATCGGTTGATCACTGGCGATGAGACTTGGTGCTTTCTGTACGACCCCCAACCCAAACGGACAGTCAAAATGGTTGAAATCACCGTCGTCACCATGGCTGACGGCTCCAAAGGAAAGGTCTTGTTAACAGTTTTCTTCGATTGCAAGGGTGTCGTACACAAGGAATTCCTTCAACATGGTCGTAAAGTCACTAAAGAAGAGTACGTCAAGGTCCTGAAACATCTCCGAGAATCAGTGAGACGCAAGCAACCCGATCTTTGGAAAACCAATTCGTGGGTGCTCCATCACGATAAAGCGCCGGCTCACAGATCCCTCCTGGTGTACGATTACCTGTCCAAACATCACATTTCCGTTCTTCCACAACCAGCTTATTCCCTCAATCTCGCCCCTGTGTGACTTTTCCCTTTTTCTCCGGATGAAAAATTTGTTTAAAGGGCGCCTCTTCTCTAGTTCCGAAGAAGTGCAACGAGCTGCGACAGAGGCACTGGAGATGTGGCAAAAGAAGGCTTGCAATCCGCATTTAAATCTTTGTATGAACGCTGGCAAAATAGAATAGTTACACAGGGTAACTACTTCGAAGGAAACACCGCATAAACAGGTATTATCTGTACTCATTCTTTTTTAATATAAATAGTTTCGCAACTTTTTGAACCTGCTAATAAATCTCTCGTCTTGTTCTTATCACATGCATACGTTACTTACGTACTGACCTGGATGTTGCCAAACCTCATTCATATGAGAGAGAAGATATCACGTTAAGTTTGGAAAGTGCAAAAGAGAACAAACTTAAAGTTACATACGAAAATGAACTAAAAATGAAAGTTAAAATAGAATATACATCACATGTTCTAGAAAACATCCGGGATATGCGCATGCTCTTGCAGTTTAGTCCTAGTTGTAGGCATTTTGATTTCAGGATAAAATCATTGATGCACTAGTTTACGGGAATATACTAGAATGTTTTTCTTTCAGAAGTTGGAACAATAATTTTTCAGCAAGACGGTGCACCGCCACATTTCTCATGAGATATTAACGAAATTCTTGGTGCAACATTTCCTGAAAAATGGGTTGGTAGGAGCGATCGAAATCTAAGGCTATCAGTGACACTTCGATTTTGCGTGTGTGTGTGTGTGTGTGTGTGTGTGTGTGTGTGTGTGTGTTGATAAAGACTTAAGTTTGGATGGACAAAACTTGAAACCTGAATACTGTGTGTGTGAGAGAGAGAGAGAGAGAGAAAAGCAAGAAAAGAAAACTGTATTATGGCACACAGGATTACGTATTGGACATCGTAGGGGAAATTTACTAAAAATGTTTTTTTTGCTTTTATTGGCGGTTTAACGACCACAGTCAGCAACTCAGTGAGGTATAAGAAGTCTCCCGTCCCTAATTTAAAGTCACTCGTTCCAGGGAAGGGAGAGAGTCAGTACCCTAAGACAATCACAAAATCCATGCCTCGCCGGAATTCGAACCCAGACCCATCCTGGACGAATGATCAGAAGCCATCGCTTAGACCACTGTGACATCGACGCGGCCTGATAATGTTTAAAACCACTTAAGTAAGCTTTAAATTAAAATATTAGTCACTTGAATAAGTATATCATATTTGAGCACATTGGTTCCGTAAGTTGACGTTACTTTTCGGCCGTTTTGTACATCTGCGCTTTTCTTTCTTGATGTTGAGAGCACAATTAGATATGCACTCCTCGACATAGAAAATGCCTCACCAGGAAGTATTTATCAAAGTGTTATGTAAATAAGTGGGTATGTGCCGACAGTTGGATTATGAAAATGATTGCAATTACGAGCGAATCACGGGATTGGTAAGAGCGATAAAAAGGCGAGATGGCTCCGCGAAGCTAAGTATGGTCGTCTTCACCTGGGTGTGTCGATCACTCTATTAGAGTGATCTCGGTGGCAAAAGCATTTGTAAGAAGTGAGAATGCGTGGTCGTCGTCATTGGGAATTCTACCATCACACGGGCACCTTCATCAGCGGCTTAATCATGGGGCTACGTGTGGCTGGTTGGTCCCTGCGTCTCATCGTGGCGGAAATGCATCGAAATGCAACAAGTGTCGGCCGAATGTGGCGACCGTATTTGGAGGAAAATACCCTGATCGCCGTAGTGAGATTTGTGCATGTAAGCGGACATCAGAACGCCTCGATCACCGTATTCGACTGTAAGCCGCAGCAGCTCCACATTCTACAGCAAACTAGCTTGGTGTACGGGAAGTCCTGGACATTCCTGTATAGACAAGGACTGTGAATCACAGATTGGCTGAGGCAAGTGTGCGCTCCCGCCAGCTACTACAACAACTGCCACTCACTGCAGCTCACCATAACGCAAGGCTGCAGTGGAATTGTACCGGGCGTGCTTGGCGGGAAGAAAGGAATCATATTGTATACACCGACGAGTCTGGCTTCTGTTTCAGCGCAATTGATTGCTGATTGAGGGCCTAGAGATGACGTGGTCACCAGTTTGCTCTTGCTGTCATTCCTCATCCTACCGTCGCGCAAGGGTGCAGTAGTTCGTGCCGGAAATGAGTGGCGGGAAGAATGGAATCATATCGTAATCACCAACAAGTCTGGCGTCTGCCTTAGTGGAACCGGTTGCCGATTGGGAGCCTAGTGATGACGTGGTCACCGCTTTGATCTTGTTGTCATTCGTCAGCGCACCGTCGCACAAGGTTGCAGTGGTGTCGTGTCGTACATGCTTGGCGGGAAGAATGGAATCATGTCGTATTCACCGACGAGTCTGGTTCTGTCTCAGCGCAAATGATTGCCGATTGGAAGCTTAGAGATGGTCGTCACTGATTTGATCTTGCTAGCATTCGTCAGCACATCTTCGCGCAAGATTGGAGTAGTGTCGTACGAGAAATGTGTGACGGAAAGAATGGAATCATATCGTATTCACCGACGAGTCTCACTTCTATCTCAGCGAAAACGATTGTTGATAGGGAGCCTGGAGATGACGTGGACACAGGTTTTATTTTTTTTATCATTCCTCAGCACACCGTTGCGCAAGGTTGTAGTAATGTCTTACCGGAAATGAGTGGCGGGAAGAATAGAATCATATCGTAATCACCGACAAGTCTGACTTCTGTCTTAGAAAAACCGGTTGCCGATTAGGAGCATAGAGATGACGCGGTCGCCGGTTTGATCTTGCTGTCATTCGTCAGTACACCGTCGCGCAAGGTTGCAGTGGTGTCGTACCGTACATGCTTCGCGGGATGAATGGAATCATGTCGTATTCACCGACGAGTCTTCAGCGGACACGATAGCCGATTGAGATCCTAGAGATGAGGTGGTCACTAGTTTGATCTTGCTGTCATTCGCGAGCGTCACACGATTCCTCAGCCTGATTCCATCGTTTGGGGCTCTATCAGTTTCAACAGTCTTCACCGCTGGTACGCATAGTGGGTACAATGACAGCACAACGATACGTCGATGAGGTACTGCTGTATCTCCGTGGTATCCTTGATGCCCAGTTTAAACAAGATATTTCTCTCCAGCACATTGCCAACATCAGCAGATAGTGCCTACAGACTGTCCAAGTGGCAAGCCCATTCCCAGACTTTTCCCTGATAGAGAACGTGTGGGACGTCACGGGCAGACAACTTAACGCCCCTGTACAATTCATCGTCGATGAACTGTGGACACAGTTCAACGACTCATGGCCAGAGATATACCTCAGTACATCATCCGGGTACCTATCCACTAGATACACTCCGGTTTTCCGATGATCGATGCCGTTTTTCCGAACGACGTTTCCTGATGATCCTCGCCGTTTTCCCGAACGTCGTTTTCACGATGACCCATGCCGTTTTTCTGAATGCATAGCCCAGCATGGAGGTCATAGGCCCTACTGGATCAGGCCTCATTATACTGTCTCCTCATTCATCACAGTTCATGTAATCGCTCTGAAATTAAATTACGCACCTACTTGTCTACACGTATGGTGAGTTTCGTCTCATTTCGTACTTTCGTCATGGTGTGGCATTTTCTATGTCGAGTAGTGGATTATGGAAGAACAGACCATCTTATGTTATTATTCTTCCTTCCTTTGTAGTTATTTATTTAACAGCTATCACAGTATGCGTCTATTCTTTTCCCTTTTTACTTTTAGTTGGAGTTGTGTAGCCTTTGCATGGAGAATTCTTTTGTAAAAATAAAATTCTTTCTATTATTTTTCACGCATCAGGACTTCGGCGAGCACAATATGTATCTTTAATGTTAAGCATGCGTGTGGGTACATGAGTTTCACTAATAAAATGGATTTCTATGCGCTTGGAGAAACTTTTCTTTTGTTTAAGGTAGCATAAATAGTCTGTTGGAGCGCAGATAGCAATTTAGCTTTTAGCTTGCGAACTGTGAGCAATTGTCCTTCTGGCGCTTTGTAGAATCTCATATTTTTGAGAGCATATTGTGGATTTTATTTTTTCTGTGCCTCTCTATTCTACCTTTTTACAGCAGCTGTATCCAAATATTCATTCATTTATGTTTGTCATGCGAACGCACATGCATTTTTAAGCGCTCCCACAAAGTATATTACCGTCTCAAAAGAAAAACGTTGTTTTGAATTTTTCGGAGAAGTCCACAGTATTTCGTTTCAGAAAGATTAGGTGATTGCTTCTGCGAATGATGAATTCTTGAAACACGATGCACCCAAATATGGATACACTTCTTACATCGCTTGTAAAGAATGCTGGCATTCGACACTTTCCTCAGTGCAACAGCGTAATAAAATATTTCTATTTTGTAATGTGAGATGGGAAAACAAAATCCGAAATGTTATTTTTTCCCCCAAGTTCTTCCCTAGGGTTCATTAATGTAATGTCGCCTACGTCACTTTTCGACTGCATTTCATCTCTTCCCTTTATCTATTTAAGAATGCGAACTGCGTAGAACAATTCCAAAGGAATAAGAAATATTCTTTTCTAAAAATATAATCGTGATTGCTACATTCACGATCTTCAATTATTACTTCTTCAAGACAGAAATCAAATCCTGCTTTTCTCTAAGAGTTAATTACCCTGTTTTAGATTAGAGAAAAAAATCAGCAGGAATTAAACAGCACCTACTCGCACACAAACATATCTCGTGCTGATCCATCGAAGAGAGAAAAACGAGAGTTAGAGCTCCTACCTAAAAACCCGAGTTTGCACATTTCATTGATCTCAGCTGCTGTAAAAACGAAAGAAGAAATCCTCTTTTCTTACAATGGAACTGCAAAGATTAGCATTTTAAATGTATTTAAAGCGTGGGCAACTAGTTAAATAAAACCGCTAGTACAAAGCAAAACTCTAAGTACCGTGAGATAACCTCTTTCCTGTAAGCCGGCAAGTCAAAGCCGACAGATAGTAAATGGCTAAGAAACTGCACATACCGAAAGCAATAGTTTAGAGCTTTTAATATCAGCCTCATTACGCGCGAAACGCAGCTGATATTGAAAAAACTTAGTTTATCCTGCAGAACTTTCTGTTTGCGCAACGAATAACTAAGACTATGTTTTCTCGCTTTCTGATGTCGTTTACCGTGTTAAGAGATTCAGCAAAGGCAGCAGCAGCAGCATGTCTACTGAAATAAAATGCGTTTCATAAAAACACATGAAACATAACACCTATTTCTCGGTTGTAATGCGCACGTCTTTTGAATTCTTTCTGATCCGAACGAAATATTTCGAGCCGCCCCGGTGGCGCAGTGGTCTAAGCGATGGCCTCTGATCATTCGTCCGAAAGAGGTCCGGGTTCGAATCCCGGTGAGGCATGGATGTTGTGTTTGTCTTACGGCACTGGCTCTCTCCCTTCCCTGGAACCAGTGACCCTAAATTAGGGACGGGCGACTGCTTATAGCCCATTGAGTTGCTCACGGTGGTCGTTAAACCTCCAATCAAAAAAACAAATAAAAAAATTAATTCAGAGCGGTTTTTGGAATAAGAGAATATTTAGAAAAAGGAAAGAGAATGTATTTACTCTTCCTAGGAAATACTGCCCATAATTTAAAATTCACAGTAATACATACTTTCGTTTTTAGTGGAACCGGTTACAAGAAAAATAAATGTTCAACCGATTTTTGCAAACGGTGAAACATTTACAGATAGAAACACTTATTTATACCCACCTGTTTCATGTTACGACAAAATCACAAGTTATTCACGAAATGTTTCTCTTAGAGAAGGATATACGAAGCGAACTTGATTTTTAAGGAGGAAGTCTAGTGATTTCGCTCCCTACACTTCCAATGGAAAAACGTTCGACCCCATTTCCTCGGCCAGGAAAGATTTTCCGCACACCAAAAGTAGCCCACTCATGAAAAACATCCTAATTTAGATTGTACAATCGGTGTTTTTGGCAAAAAAGAAAACCCTTTTTTTACCCCGTGGTGCTCAAAAGTATTGCATCACCTACAAAAACCGTGAATTTTTAAGTTTAACTCTTTTTTTTAAATAACTAATTTTCATAGTTATTTCATCGTTTATATATCATTAGATGCAAAATTTAATGGAGATTTAAAAAATGTCTTTGTTTTTCCTGTAGCTACTTCTATTCTTAAAGATATGACATGAAATATGGGTTTTGACAAAAGCATTGAAATTCACGTTAGCTGCGTATCGGTTGTTACACCCAATCATAGACAATCTTTTACTTGATTGGCCGCTTCCCAATGCTATCCTAATCCAACTCCAGCCTTTACAAGTGTTGACACAGAGCTACTAGAGCATTGTAGTGGTTGTTTGGCGTTGTTATTTGAATTTGTGTACATCATCAGTAATGGTTAAAACTGCGAAATTGTCCATAGCAGACAGAGTAAAAACTAGTTGTTCTGCATGAAGAGGAATATTCAAGGCAAATCGCTGAAAGAGTGGGCTGTCATTAACCTACAGTTATTAGGCTACTGAAGAAAGTAAAAGCCACTGCTAACATTAAAAATATGCGTCGCAGTGGAAAGCCCTGATCCGCTTCAACCAGCCAGGGCAGGGTGTTCAGGAAGCTAAGCTTGGCAGACAGGAAGCTCAATTCACCTGAATTGCTTCAAAGATGGTCTGAAGTGACTAATGCTACTGTTAGTTCATCTACTGTCAGGAGGAGACTGATTCACTATGACTTAGTGGCTGCAAAGGCAGGCGTAAACCACTACTAACTGCAAATCAAAGACAGCGTATACTGCAGTGGGCAAAACAGCTTGTCTCGTGGACAACCAAACGATGGAAAAATGTTCTTTTAAGTGATGAATCAGAATTTTGCCTTAATGGGAATCAGAGTAGTGCCTATGTAAGGGGATTCAATCATAAAGAATTCCATCCAAGTTGCTTAGTGACTAGTGTTAAGCATATGGTGAAGGTCATGGTTTGGAGCTACATGTGTGCACATGGCGTTGGGAACCTCCATGTTGTCGATGGTACGGTAAATACCCAGAATTAAATCTGGATATTAGAAAACAAGATGCTACCATCATCCAGAAGACTTTTTGACAGCACCTTTGGTTTTCAAAGTGACAATGCTCCCTGTCATCGTGCTAAAGTAGTGAAAAAGTGTTTTCAGGAAACATATGTTCAGCGCCTTAATTGTCCACCACAGGCACCAGACTTAAACACGATTAAAACTTTGTGGTTCAAAGTGTCGTATGAACAATCAAAAAAGAAGCCAACAACCAAACTTCAACTAATTGAAGATGTAATTCGAATTTGGAATAGTATTGTTCAACCCAATCTTTTACAAAACCTTGTTCACAGTATGCCAGCAAGATGCAAAGCTGTGATTAAAGCTAAAGGTTGGGCAACAAAATATTAGGTACATTTTATAATTTTACTGCATTATATTTCTGTATTTAAATGTTATTTCATTCCTTATGAATTACAAAAACGATTTACTGCGGTAAACCTAAGTATTGGATAAAAGATCCTTTTCCTAATAATTTCAACTTATTCATGATTTTTGTAATGTATATACAGGGAAAAATCTTAGATATTTTTGAAATCTCCAATAAATTTTGCATCTCATGACATATAAATGATTAAGTAACTATGAAAATTAGGTAGTTAAGCAATGATTTAAACTTAAAAATTCATAGTTTTTGCAGGTGATGCAACAATTTTGCACACCACTGTATATTAAAAACCAATAAATTTAGTTCGGTATAGTGGTAAGGAAAAGTGGCGCCACCTGTGAGCAAGTATCATATCTATATTGAAAAACGTTATTGATTTTTAATACAGTTCAGGAAAGTGTTTTGCCAAAAAACACCGATTGCACAATCTAAGTTAGGATGTTTTTCATCAGTGAGCCAATTTTGATGTATGAGATATCATTCTCAGCTGAGGAAATACACTGGTGTGCAAAAATTAAGGACGAAGAGGAGAAATTAGCATAACAGCGGAATGAGCAAGCAGAACGGACCGAAAGACCACTCAGGAGATAGACTAGGGTACGGTACGGTATATGCAGCATGACGTAGAGGGGGGTAGTGTCGGAAGGGTATAAAGAACACGGGCGGTGTACGCTCAGCAATTCGGTGAAAGCTATTGCACGGTGTACATCGGTTTGAACAACGTCGAATTGCTGCCACCATGTGATATGTACAACAAGCAATCCAGTAGACGACATCTGGATGACTTTACCCGAGGTCGCGTCTTTGGGAAGTTGGAAGAAAGTCGAAGTGTGACTAGTGTGGCCAAGGAGTTCGGGATCGCTCACAGCATCGTTTCACGAGCTTGGAGAGCATTTCAAACGACAGGAACAGCTGTCCGAGAGTTTAGCAGTGGTCGTCCACGAGCAACCACGGCGGCGGGCGACCGGTATATTTTCCTACAAGTGAGAAGAGACAGACGGCAGAAAGCGGGATAAATCGCAAGGCACATGCAACAGACAACTGGACGTCCGTTATCGCGTTTTACCGTGGCCAGGAGGCTGCACAAAGGTGGTCTATTTGCATGACGACCAGTACGGTGTGTGCCATTAACGCCTGCTCATCGGAGACTGTGGTTTCTGTGGTGCCAGGAACACAAGAACTGGACACATCAGCAATGGGGTTGAGTTCTCTTTACGGATGAGAGCCGATTTAGTCTGAAGAGAGATTCTGGACGTATACACGTCAGGAGAGAGCAGGGAACACGCAATTGCACCTCCAACATCATCGAAAGGGACCGGTTTGGAGGTGGCGGAGTTCTCGTTTTGGGCAGCATTATGCTTGGTAGCCGTACTGACCTCCACATCTTCCAAGGAGGTTCTAAAAGAACCTCCTTGGAAGATGTGGAGGTTTTTCTTCAAAGACGTAATGGCAACACCCTCCCGTAAATTATGTTGTCTTATCGAAATACACTCCAACAAAGTTTTATTCATCGAGTGATTTCTTCATTGTCTACTTTGAATTGTTGCTTTCCTTCATGAAAATCGTTTCTAGTTTGATTCCTCCTGAATCCATCAATCAATCAATCAAATAAACTGTAGACCCTTCCTTCTTTCTTTATCACCGCTCTTGATCCTTACTTTCTGTTTCTCTATTTCTCAATCGTTCTCTCACAGTCGTCTTTCTTTCTCTCTCTGTGTTTGTTTCCTTCTGTCTGACTTCTCTCTCGCTACTCCTCTCCTAGTCTCTTTTTATCTTGTTTTTTTTCTCACTATCTACATCTGTTTCTCTTTCCTTACTTCCTCTGTTTTCTCTTTATCCAAATTTCTTTTCTGTCACTGTCTATCCCATTTGCTTTTTCCTTTTTGTCAATTCTTTTGCTTCTTTCACTTCTCTCACTATCCATTTCTGTCTACAAAATTTTTTTTCTCTCACATACGTGCACAACCTTTCTCATTCAGTGTTCTTACCTTACACTTTCGATCTGTCAAACTGTCAGTCGACAATAGCATATTATCATGAATAGAACACGGGATTACACCATAAAATACAAATTTTGAAGATGGCAATCCTTTTTTTTTGGTGTAAATATGACCAGAATGTTAACTCAAATAATATCCGAAAACTTGAAAATTTCGTCGTCCTGGAGCGGGAATAGAACTCGCGTCTCCCAGGTAGCGCCCGGGTATGCTAACCATTACACCACCCAGAACGACCAAGTCCCAAGTTTCCGATTAATTGGAATATAACCATCTACAACGAAGTAAATTTCTCCGTCATTTTTGTCCACGCCGGGCATCGAACCCGGGTTCCCTCATTTCGGAATAACTCGCTCTCCCAACTGAGCTACGCGGACGTATGCTTTCGCTGCTATCTGTCTTTATCTCATGTGCATCCTGCGGTGCAGGCACGTCACATTACCCCCCCTTCCCGAAAGAGAACGGGAGCATGGCCCATGGGTCAGCCGGGCCCAAGTGTCGTTGTAGGCAGTCATCCGCTGAAGAACGTACATTGGAGAAATCCCAGTCAATTTGGTGTGCGGAACGTAATATCACAAACACTTATTTTTCGAAGAGCTGAAGAAGGGATTCACTTATTTATCCTCTCTCGCGGTGTGTTAAAGAACATCACACCACTGCGAGAACTTTAACGGCCAGGTCATTCTTGAAGTTCGGACGCCAATATAACGAAGTAAATTTCTCCGTCATTTTTGTCCACGCCGTGCATCGAACCCGGGTCCCATCATTCCGGAATAAGTCGCTCTCTCAACTCAGCTACGCGGACGTATGCTTTTGCTGCTATCTACCTTTATCTCATGTGCGTCCTGCAGTGCAGGCACGTCACACATCACAGGAATCGCTTGTCGAAACAAATCGCTATTCCCTAAACATGAATTCCGGTTGCTTCGACTAGCGAATCCTGTGATGGTTATATTCAAATTAATCGGAAATTTAATACTTGGTCGTTTTGGGTGGTGTAATGGTTAGCATACCTGGGCGCTATCTGGGAGACGCGGGTTCGATTCCCGCTCCAGGACGACGAAATTTTCAAGTTTTCGGATATTATTGGAATTATCAACCTGGTCATATTTACACCAAAAAGCGGATTGCCATCTTCAAAATTTGTAATAGCATTTCAATCATGTTCTTAAAGATGCCAGTTTGCAAGCTATTTGACGTGCTTCTTAATTCTCCGAAGGCCTCTTAACCTCATGAAATTCTATCTTCTTCGTATCTTTTGTTTCCATTAGCTTGCAGCATTTTGTAAATCCACATTACCAGTATTTCTCTTCAGTTTCATTAAATATTTAACGCTGGCTCTGTATTTTAACAATTTATCACACACACACACTATTCGGCAAAGGGCCAAGACACCAATTACTACAAAAATATATTAAATCCGAGCGACTAGTGTACAACAAATGACTCGTTTCGTAATCTGCCCCGGCACAAACAACATCGTTAATTTTGTCAATGCAACACGTAAAATCAGCCTTAAAAGAAAACAAGTTTTAAGCCAAAACTTCGGAGAAACCCGTTTAAGTCACATCTAATGATCTCCAAATAAGATAGGAAAAAAATGTGCTAATAGCTTTTCGGAAAGAAAATATTTAATCTATTAATTCTCCCTTGCGCATCAGAGACAAGGACTTTGCTACATATGTCTGTAACTTAACCTTTGTTTTGAGTTTCTGTTGTCTTATGTAAAGTACGTTATTTTTCGTCCGGATTTTGTCACCAAACGGCAATTTCCCGATCAGCTGGTACATTTTGGCAATGCTTAAAATGAAACAAAAAAATAAATGGACAACGTTGAACGAAAAAGTGGGAAGATAGTGAATATAATGGATACATATACTTGGAATAGGGAAAGTGGTTATTGATTTATGTGAATCAATGAAAAACTGATGTTGACTGAGATTTATGTTGATACAAGGGCTTGTTATTAAGTGTCAGCAATACCACTTGATTATACACTGTAAAAAATTGGTGGTGTTAATTTCACCGAGAATTCCTGAAAAAAAAATGTGCAGCAGTGTTATCGTTAGATGTTCGTCTTTTGACGAAATTTCTATTTTCAAAAGTTTACGTTTCCTCAAACTTTAATATTTTCACATAATTTTTGTAGTCAGTAATTCCGTTTATTTCAGAAAAGTCAGCTTCTGGATTACACAGAAATTAATTATTAATTTTCTGTATTATCTAGAAATGTATTGCTGTATAATACGGAAAATAAATTTTTCCGTATTTATACAGAGATTTCGCATAAAAAAAAAGTAAAAGAAAAAAAGAAACCTTCGATTATGACTTTTCCAGCCATTTTAGCAGAGATTCTTCTTTCCTCACGTACGAAGTTAACGAATAACTTTGTAACAGTCGTCTTAAATATAATGGGAACTTCATTCACAAAGTTAACTTTGTGAATGGAGTTCCCATTACATTTAAGATGACTTTTAAATTTCTGGGTGTACTTATTCAGGAGTCTCTACGTTGGGATAATTACATTAATTATTTGGCAAATCAGCTTAGATCACATATAGGAATGGTTTATTGAATTTCGGGCATGTTGACGATAAGATTAAAACTAATATTGTGTTACTTGTTCATATATCCACTTCTTTCGTATTGTCTACTGTCCTGGGGTCAGACCACGTTGGGTTATGTCAATAGAATATATATTTTACAAAAGAAATACATTCGCTTATTGGATACTAATAGTGCTATGGCTGCTGTTTGGCTGTTCATATAAAATAATCCCATTCAATAAACTTTATATATTTCGATTATTACTTTTTATGCACAATAGAATTTATGCTAATAAGTTTATGAGTCTTCTGGAATTGCAGCAATTTTCACATTCTCATGATACCAGGGGTAATGCGACAGTGGAATGAATTTCCCTTGCACATTAAATCAATTGTTAGCCTCAGGGCATTCAGGAGATTATAAACTACTGAATTATTGGCTGTCTGATATGATTTGAATTGGCGCCTTGATTTCTTTTCTGGGATATAGTGGCACATTATTTTGTCTTGTTTATTGCTGCATGATTGTTTAATGTGCTGTACAGATATTCTTGGGATGTGTATTTTCCGGTTGCATTGGTTTGGTGTATATATATAAATATCCTAACTAAATCATTCATTATTGTTTTATACTTTGCTTATTAGTGGTAATGTTGGCATGGGTTAAGATTACTACGTATTGTAACTGTACTGTCTATATGCCACCTAATTTTTAATTACAGATGATTATCATCATGTATCCTTAACTTATCTGTACTGTTATGATGATTTGTGTTTCACTGCGAATTTCTGTGCACTGTGTTCTTGGCCTATCACACACTTCTTGGGGACCGGGGAATCGTCAGGCTTTTTCTTTAAAGCCTTTTTCCCTGGCTCCATGTCATCCACATACAGTGATATATGTAGACATAGATTATTCTATTACATTTCTTAACATCTACTTCATACATTTTGGTTTAATTTTGCAAGTTCTTTAATTGTAATTAATGGAATGCTTATTGTAGTTGTGTTATAACATACTACGGATACATTACTGAAACTGTATTTTGTTTTGTTTAAGTACTTAACACAGATTTACAGTAATATTGTATTGTTGTGTTGAATTCTATCATGTATGGTATTGCTATGATGAATGGCAGAATATTCAATAAATTCAAATTCAGATACTTTCCCTTTGCCTGTGGTGTGGTTCGAACCGGGTTCGTCTTGAACGGTAGCCACACACGCTGCTGTTGAGCCAGAAAAACCCGCAGTTTACAGTCACGTATAAGGAACATTACTAATCGTGCGATGACGAAATGTTTTGGCATTAATGCTGATGAATTAGACATTTTATTTTCTGTTGGAGTTTATTATTTTTCAGAATAAATTGGTAATATTTTTATTTTTACTGTTTTTTTTAAGGAGGACTTATTACAAACTGCGCATATTTTTTCATCGGGAATTTCAGAATGGACATAACGCTTTGGAACTTGATATCTTTATAAGCTGACAATGACATTCCATTATGTTTAAGAAAAGAAAAGGTGAAGTGTACTGATTTAAAGTATTATTTCCTGAAACCCTTAAATGTAAAATTTACTCTCGATAGCTATGGTAGTTTTTTTTTCAGGTTTAACGACCACCGTGAGCAACTTGATAGGCTAAAAGCAGTCACCCGCCCCTAATTTCGGAGCACTGGTCGCTGGGAAGGGGAGAGAACCAGTGCCGTAAAACAAACGAGGTATCCATGCATCATCGGGATTCGAACAATCGGACGAATGGTCAGTAGCCAGTATCCATGGTTTATCGGGATTCCACCCATTTTGGACGAATGGTCAGAAGCCAGTATCCATGGTTTATCGGGATTCCACCCATTTCGGACGAATGGTCAGAAGCCAGTATCCATAGTTCATCGGGATTCCACCCAATTCGGAAGAATGGTCAGAAGCCAGTATCCATGGTTCATCGGGATTTCAGCCATTTCGGAAGCAGCAGTTCTTTCACTAGTCTGTTCATCGGGATTTCCACCCATTTCGGAAGCAGCAGTTCTTTCACTAGTCTGAGCCCAAGTACTCGATGCGACTTCTGTAAGTCGGATTATCTTTTCTAAACCGAAGAGCCAAACCTTATGGCCACCAACCTATTATTATGATGATGATTCTCTAAATGCCACCAAAACAGTTGTTATCCGGCGAAGCATAGTATAGGTATGGTCCCGTGGTATTGGGTACTAACACTTTCCCAGCAGAACCTTTAACTCTTGTAAGTTACGTGGTGCAGACGCCATAGATCAGATTTGCTGTTACAACATGAACCACAAATGCTCGATTGGATTGATATCTGGGGAACTTGGAGGCCAAGGCAATACCTGAAAGTCTTCATGTTTCGGGAATCATTCTCAAACAACTCGGGCAGTGTGGCATGGCGCATTATTCTACTGAAAGAAGCAACTACTAAAGCGCAATACCATTGCCATGAAAGGAGAAACCTAGTCTTTAGTGATGTTTCGATAGATAGTGGACGCCATAATTTCCTGCATATGAATGACTAGACCCAGGGTTTCCCAGCAGGACATTGCCCAAAACATTACACTGAAGTGCCAAAAGTAATGGAATACGTACCTAGTATCGTGTAAGACCTCCTCTAGCGCAGCAACTCGACGTGGCATCGATTCCACAAGTGGTCGGAACCCTTGGGGAGAGATGTTGAGCCGTGCCATCTGAACAGCCACCTACAGTTCCATGGTATTTGTAGGTGCAGGATCTCGTGTGCCAAATGGACCTTTGCACCACAATGGACCTTTTTATAACTCTTCTATTTAACAGCGTTCGACCCATAAATGCTCTACTTAACTACGTTCGACCCATAACTGGGCGAACGTGGTGGCCAAACCATCCATCGGAGCTGTCTAGAATGCTCCTCAAACCAACTTTGGACAACTTGGGCCCGATGATTTGACGCATTGTTCGCTTGGAAAAATCCCATCATTGTTGGGGTACATGAAGTCCATGAAGGGTTCCAAATGGTCACCCAGGAGAGCGACAAAGCGATTACCGGTTGATGACGTGCTTACGAGAACAAGGGGACCCAAACTGCGCAACGTAAAGACACCCCACACATGTGTGGAATCACCACCGGCTTGCGCAGTGTCTTGTTGGTTTGGGTCGATGGCCTCATGGGATTTGCGCCACACACGAACCCTATCAGCAACTTGTGACAACTGGTAGTGTGACTCATCGAACCACGCCACATGTTGCCAGTCTTCGGTTCAATTACCGTGTTCACGAGCCCAGGTGAGGTGCTGTGTCCGATGTCGTGATGTTAACAACAGCACTCTGGTGGTGTGTCCTATGTCGTATGTTAACAAAAGCTCTCCCATACCCCATGGACGCTAAATTACGCTGCACTGACCTGATGAATATATCTCTGGTACCTCTTGCGTTGAATGTGGATGTTATTTGAGCTAGTGTCGCTTCTCTGTTAGCATGGACAATCCTGGTCAGACGCCGCTGGTCAAGGTCATTCAGATCCCGTGGTTGATCACTGCACTGTACACGGTGTGTAATGCCTTCTATGAGGTATTCTCGGTACACACTTGACACCGTGGATAGAGGAATGTTAGAACAACTTTGGAAATTGAATGTCCCATCTTTCTGAAAAAATTTGGAAATTGAGTGTCCCATCAAAAACTCACTATCATGCCTCGTTCAAACTTCGATAACACATGTCGGCTTGCCATAGTCCTGTTGTCAGTTTTTCAGCCTGTCTCGTCGGTTTGTCATAATCCTACTGGGGTTGTTCAACCTGACATACGAGATCACACCTTGCAACTGAAAAAAGTCGTGGCGTGCATACAAGCTTTTATACGACGGCAGCGCCAGTTAAAAATTTGCATACTGCTATCCCATGACTTTTGGCATTTCAGTGTACATTTCCTCTACCGGCTTGTTATTGTCCTACGGTGTATCCTTGTGCCAACACTTCCCCAGGTAAACGGCGCACACGTACCTAGACGTCCACATCGTGAAACAGGAAAGAAGATTCATCAGACCAGGCGATCTTCTTCCAATCATTCAAGGTCCAGTTTTAATGCTGGCGTGCCCATTACAGGCACTCTCGACGGTGTACCGAGGTTAGCATGGGCACTTGGATTGGGCTGAGGCTTTGCAGTCTAATTTTCATGAGGGTTCGGTGTACTGTGTTCCGTGACATATTACTTCCGTCACCGGCATTCAAATTACCTGAGAGCTTAGCCATAGTATTCCTTCTGTTGACTCCTACCATACGAGACAGTCTTCGCTCACCTCTAGCATCGATGAGCTGTAGTCGGTCCATACCTTGTGTGCGGTTCGTAGTTTTTGCGCTTTCCAAACGTAGGTCGAAGCAGCGTATGTGCTCCAGGTTTGTCCGTCTGTCTGTCTGCCCGCCCGATCACTCACGTAAAAATAGTTCGATTTCGATGAAATTTCAGTATGTGGTAGGGAACAGCCTGGGGAAAAACCCTGTTGAAAATGGACGAAATGGGGTCAAAAGTCAGGACATAGGAGCGGGATCCATTCCATCGCCCTTATGCGTCATAACTTACGTAAAAATGCGCTTCGATTGCGACAAAACTTTATCATGTTGTTCCGGAGGTATACTGAACCGGTTCTGTTGAATATCATCGAAATGAGATCAAAGGTCGGGGCACAGGAGCGAGATTTATTCCACAACCATTATCCTCAGGACTTGACTAAAAATGCTTCGATTACGACGAAATACAATACGTTGTTCCGTAACGACTTTCAAAGCAGTTCCGCCAAACAATATTTTTTGTCAGCTATTGCGGGCAGTGCGCATGTGTGAGATTCGTTAGCCCTTATTTTCGCACGATAACGTCCGTGAAAATTGCCCGATTTAGATGGGATTTTTAATTATAAAACAGCTTATGTGTGGTAGCTCTTGATAATAGAAATAGGTAACACGGGCACAAAGAGATTTAATTTTGGTATATGTGAACCTCAAGCGTTATACCATAGTTTAGTCCGCTAAAAACCAAGGCAATTTCCTATTATTTCTGGTATGTTGGAATGCGTATCATAATCAATGCGTTGCATGATTTTACTAACTTGTTTTTCTACTCGGACCACTTTTTGAAGGCACTAACCAGGGCTAACCGTGAGCACCCGACAAGCTCTGCAGTCTCAGAATTGTTATGACCTAGTCGTCTGGCAGTTACAATTTGGCCTTTGTTGAACTCGTTAAGTTCGTTGCCTTTACCACTTGAAGAGCAAGAATAACACTGATTAACAGAGCTCAGAATCAGGTGTTATTTATACCGTTTCTCGCCCTTCACATGTGCCATCGTTTACATGCTGTTGCTTCGATTTGCATAAAGACGCACTGGTCATAACGTATTGGATTTTCGGTGTGATAACAAATTTTATTCTCCTCTTAAGGTGGTTCCACCTAAAATCTCTGCCTTATGTTTCGAATGGTGAAACTTCTTTACATATTTTCTTCGCAAATAATGTATTCCCAAGGATGAAAACTGGCACATAGATAAAACTAAATTTAAGTTATAGCATGGGATACTTAATACTTGCAAAAACATAACCGTAATTATATTGAAAATCGATCATTTTTCTTTGAGTAATATTGACCTGTTAATAGATGGCGCGTCATGTACATTGATGACTCAAGTAGCCAAATATATGTCGGATTATATTAAATCATCAAATGTTTCTATTTGTCGAATTTTATTACGTGGTTATGATTTATTTTATTTATATGTTAACACACTTGTCGTCATATCATTCACTGTTTCTCACGTTATTATAAAATTGAGCACAGGAAACGTCGATACAACAATATATATTAAAACATATTTATTTCAACTTGTTATTCACACTCCTTCTCGAGGTTCCTTAAGAAATTTTAGATTTTCAACATTTGAAGTCTTCAAATAGACATTAAATTTACGCTACATTAGAATATCCATATGAAGAATTATTCCATGTCTATTTGAAGACTTCAAATGTTGAAAATCTAAAGGTTTCTTAAGAAACCTCTAAAAGGAGTGTGAATAACAAGTTGAAATAAAAATGTTTTAATATATATTGTTATATCGACGTTTCCTGTGCTCAATTTTATAAAAACGTGAGAAACAGTGAATGATATGACGACAAGTTTGTTGACATATAAATAAAATATGTCGGATTGTTTAATTATGGTTGTCTTTTAGCAAGTACTAAGTATCCCATGCTATAACTTAAAGTTAGTTTTATCGATGTGCAAGTTTTCATCCTTGAGAATACATTAATTGCGAAGAAAATACGTTAAGAAGTTTTACCATTGGTAGCATAAGAAAGGGAGTTTAGGTGGAACCACCTTAAAACTGGCAGTCTTTGCCACATTTCTCTCTACACCAGCTTCTGTAAGACCCCACAAGTAGACCATCAAAAGTTTTCTCTCTTTAGATGATTATGAAGCAATGCCCAAATCATCAGCAAAGTATTGCATGGAATGTCTTTTGCACACTTTCAGTTAGTGCATGCCGTGTAGCTACGAAAGAGATGTGACGTACCTGCCAGCA
Organism: Macrothele yani; assembly: GCA_039090855.1. Lineage (NCBI taxonomy): Eukaryota > Metazoa > Arthropoda > Arachnida > Araneae > Macrothelidae > Macrothele > Macrothele yani. The sequence goes on along the minus strand of CM076990.1, from coordinate 15,582,436 downwards.
GGACGCACACGACATAAAGGCAGATAGGAATCAGAATAATCGTCTGCGTAGCTCAGTTGGTAGAGCGACTTGTTCCGGAATAAGTGGCCTCGGGTTCGAATCCCGGCGTAGACCAAAAATGACGGAGAAATTTACTTCGTTATAATGGCGCCCGAACTATCCGGATGACCCGGCCGTTCAAAATCTCGCATTGGTGTGATGTTATTTCCACACCGCGAGACAGGAAAAATCCGAGAATTCCTTCTCCAGCGCTTCGAAAAATAAAAATGTGTGATGTTGCATTCCACACAGCAGATTGACTGGGAGTTCTCAAGTGCACGTTCTACAGTGGATGGCTGCCTGCAACGATTCATGGTCACGGCTGACCCGTGGGCCATGCCCTCGGCCCTCTTTCGGGGGGGGGGGAGATGTGACGTACCTGCCAGCAGGACGCACACGACATAAAGGCAGATAGGAATCAGAATAATCGTCTGCGTAGCTCAGTTGGTAGAGCGACTTGTTCCGGAATAAGCGGCCTCGGGTTCGAATCCCGGCGTAGACCAGAAATGACGGAGAAATTTACTTCGTTATAGAGAACAACTTTTCTGGTGTGAAGTCAAACTTTTATGTGAAACTATTGTCTTGTAACCTCTAGGTTTAGCAGATGTTTTTGTGTCTTTGAATGCTGCGTGCACGGCATCTTTAACTTTGTCCAATATATGAATTCCTGTGACGCCCTATCCTACGTTTTCTCCATATCTGCAAATGTACGGTAAAGCCTTCTATTCTTTTTCAAATGTACTTTCTTGTAACTCCTTTACTGCATAATATGCTGAATTAAATGACAGATAGGTACGTGATATTTAGCTCGAAACCCTTTCAGATTAGGAAATCGTTGTTTTTTGTGCATCTAGCAAATTTTTGAATTGTTACCGCAGTCCTGACATTTTTTATCGTATAAAATATCTTTAAAATAATTTGTGATGTACTTCATAGGTGAAACACGTGACAAGACGACAAATCTACAGCGGTACATTTCGTCCGTGTAGCGTAGTTGGGACAGCAACTTATTCCGGAGTGAGTGGGCGCAAAAAATGTTTTGTTTTCACATTGGCGCCCGAAAGTAAAAATGAATGCACTGACCGTTGGGTTCTTCAAATATGTGCGGTGATTGTTTCACACATCGTCTAGAATAAATGAAACTTCATTCTTCGCTTTAAAAAGAATAAAATATTAAGAGGGAGATGCTGTGACGTATACCCTAATTTAACTTTCCTTTTTAGTTTCTTTCTCTATGTAAATTTGAGTTAATTTTCTTTAGCGTTTTTCAAACTTAACGTGATATCTTCTCTCTCGCAATTGTATGTTTAGCAACACTTTGAGGCCGGGACGTATGACATGTGTATGTGTCCGATGAGAATTGAACGATATATAATATTTGAGCAGCAACTAAAGTGTGGAGAGAAATGTGGAAGTCATAATGTTAATTGTGGAAGAGACATTGTCTAATTGAAATTTGAGCTATATGAAGGTTGCGTGTTATATTCTAGGGTTGGTGTTGTTTTCTTAACCAAGTGTTATTATTATTGACTCACGTTCGTTTGATTAAGATAGTAATATTAAAGAAAGCGTTGCAGTTACGCCTTGTTGATGAGCCAAAGTGGGTTGTAGCATAAGAAATAGTTGTAGTTACGTCTTGTTGAAGTTCCAAAGTGGGTTGTAGCATAAAAAAGAGTTGTAGTTACGTTCTTGTTGAAGTTCCAAAGCGGGTTGTAGTATAAAAAGAGTTGTAGTTACGTCTTGTTGAAGTTCTGAAGTAGGTTTTAGTATAAAAAAGTTGTAGTTAACGTCTTGTTGAAGTTTCTAAGTGGGTTGTAGTATAAAAAAATGTTGTAGTTAACGTCTTGTTGAAGTTCCTAAGTGAGTTGTAGTATAAAAAAATGTTGTAGTTACGTCTTGTTGAAGTTCCAAAGTGGGTTGTAGTATAAAAAAGTTGTAGTTAACGTCTTGTTGAAGTTCCGAAGTGGGTTGTAGTATAAAAAAATGTTGTAGTTACATCTTGTTGAAGTTCCAAAGTGGGTTATATTATAAAAAAAGAGTTGTAGTTACGTCTTCTTGAAGTTCCAAAATAGGTTGTATTATAAAAAAAGAGTTGTAGTTACGTCTTGTTGAAGTTCCAAAGTGAGTTGTAGTATAAAGAAAAGTTGTAGTAACGTCTTGGTGAAGTTCCAAAGTGGGTTGTTGTATAAAAAAATGTTGTAGTTACGTTTTGTTGAAGTTCCAAAATGGGTTGTATAGTATAAACAAAAAGTTGTAGTTACGTCTTGTTGAGTGCGGATGGATTAGTGGCTAAATAAAGAATAATCGTAAGAAATTTTTTCTCGACGTTTACTTGAATGACTCCTGTTTCACTGTAGGTGAAGTTTTTATGTAGTGTTCAGTCAGCTATATTTAAACGAACATTATAAACTTGAAACATTAAAATCAAGGTTCTCAGAAATATAGCGTTTTGGCTTCTGCAGTTACACTTAACAGATAAAACATTAGAAGTGTAAGATGATGGGCAGCTGACATGGGCATCCCCCGCGCAGAATGGAACAGACCCAAACTGAACGCAGGCGATAAATAAGCTGACAGCAGGGAATCCCAGCAGTGTATCGCGATCGACGAGCATGAGTGTGAACGTGGTGATCTGAGCGTTGTCGGTGCAAGACAGATGGGCCATTCCAACGGGTAAAGAACCATGGGATTTCTGAAGGCAACCGTATCAGGGGTGTACCGCGAGTGTTCCACCAACGAACGTACCAGCACCTAAAAAGCAAGCCGTGGATGACCACTCGCCATTGAAGATCGAGGTTGACGTCGACTATTCAGGCTTGTACATACCGACCGCTTGGGAACGGCGGCGCAAATCCCATTGAGGTTAAATGTCGGAGGCCCAAGCAGCGTCAGCGGACGAATGATATGGCGCACGTTGCATGTCCTGGGCTACGGGAACCGACGCCCTACTCGTGTGACACTGTTGACTACTCGTCATCGGATATTACGCCTCGCCTCGTGGCGGGAACATCAAAACTGGATCTCCACAGAGTGGAGCCTGTGTCGTGTGGTCAGATGAATCCCGTTTCCCGCTGTACCGAGCTGACGGGAAGGTGTGGCGTCGTCAGCATTACGCCATGGCCCCGTAGTGCCAGGTTGGCTCTATTCAAGGCGGTGGTGGCGCTGTGATGGTTTAGGGGAATTTTCATGGGACATTATATGTCCCTTATTGTGTCTGGAGACGTCCTTATCCGCTGCGCGATCGCAGAATGTGCTGGCTGATCCCCTGCACGCTTTCATAGCCTTCGCGCATCCTTCGGCCGATGGTCTGTTCCAGCCGGACAATGCGGACCGCAACCACCCAGGCATGGCTCGAGGAACATTCGTCTAAGTTTCGAACCATCCAGTAGCTCTAAAGTTATCCGGCTTTTAACCCTGTGGAAGCTCTCTGGGGTGCATTCAAGCGGAACATCAGATTCATAAATTCTAGACCGAAGTCTAGAGCGGAGGTTTGGACAATGCTGCAGCAAGAATGGCTGTCATTACCTCTGGAAATCCTCCGGCATCTAGTGGGATCGATGCCTTTGCGTGTACTGGCTGCTGTCTCTGCTTTGTCCATTGAGTGTATATCGTCATTTGTTTTTGAAATCTTTGACATCTTTTAAAGGTTATATACTTATAATGCCCGTCTGAATCATCAAACGTGTGTATTAATGTTTAAGCTCGTGTTTACGATGCTTAGTGCCAAATTGATGCGGTAAATAAAGAAAGTCACATAAGATGCCATGATAAAATGAAGTATTTAATAAATTACTAAGGAAGACTGTACACATCATTTATGAATAGGCATTTTTAAATATTTATGACAGTAAAACAGGCACATACGGATCTTAAATCTACATACAGGAATACTGTTGAAACAAATTTTCCATACTTACATAATTAACGAAGTAAATAATACTGCTTATCACTCACATTTCACTGTAACTTGTTCAATAAAACTTGTGGAAATATGAGGTTATTATGTTTATATGAACAGAGTGTTAACCAAATGTTTTCAATGAAAAGCTAAACACGATTAAAAATTGTGAATACAATCTTCAGGAGCACAGAAACAGTCAAGATAAAATATAGAAGCTTTTTAAAGTGGCATCAACAGAAATCACATTTTATATTGTTTTCAAATAATTATTCATTAACCCAATGGTTTGAAGTCGTCGAAACATTCACTAAGAAGAAAAGGGCACAAAAGGAAGAAATTCTAGGGTTTGTAATTGGCTTACGCGAGAGTGATGACTAACAATAAATTCTGATTTATGATTGGTTGATGCAAAGCTGATAAACAAACAAAAGAAAAACCGCGTAGAAACTGAATTGCTCTGGTTTATTATTGCCTAAAAAAATACTACTAATTAGTGAGAAGAAAATGAGGATATAAACAAAAGTGACCTAGTTTATGATTCCTTACTTCCTGCTACTCACTTGCATATGGACATAGTCTTTAATTGTCGATCTTCAAGATAGCGAAGAAATTTAAAGAAATTTTTTTGAACAAAATCAATGCCTTCCTTTCTTTTCAGTGATAAAACACAAATGTTTTCTTTGTTCATCGGTGGGATTAAGAGCACGTGTATTTCGGAACAAAGAAAAACGAAAGGGACTTGCTTTGGTGAAAATGTTTCAAAAACAATAATAAATAACGCTATTTAAAGAAAATGATTTACGATTTTATGTTTAACAAAACAATGCAGGCGAATTTGTTCTATCTTCCTTACACAATGCAAGAAGCAAACACAGTTTTCCATCTTGTTTTTATCAAAAGAATCCAATTTTGAAAGTTATGTGACCTTATTCCTTACAACACTATTAAACAGGAAACAGTACGTTTATTTCAAAGCCACAGTTTAATCTAACTTCAAATCAAAAATGTTTTCTTTCACTAATTTTGCTTTGGCAGATGTTATCGCTAACCCAAAGAAAAAAAGGACATTATCTGCCTGAAATAAGTAAATTGAAGAAAGCAATCTACTATGAAGATCTCACACCAAGGAATAAAAATAAAGAAAAGGTTTCCATCGCATTTGTAACTATGAAACGTGGTACCTGATTTTCGTGCAGTTTTATCAGCTTATACAAAATAACCTATAACATGAAATAAGTTATACGTTTTTTTCACAAGACAACGAATGTATTAATATAAGTTATTGAGCTTGCCCTCGTTGGAAGGAAACAAAACTGTGCTCGCGACAAATAAATTATTCGCAAATTCCCTGATTGCTGTTGAACAGATTTAAACGAGGGAATAGTTAAATTGTAAAGATACATGAAGTATAATATATCGCAAGCTCACTGTTAAGAAATTAATGAATCTGGGTAAGCATAAAATATTTCATAAATGCGTTTCCACCTTAAATATCTCTTTATTCATTCATGACCTATCAAACTGCAAAGTCAAGTTGGTACATAAAACGCGTGTTTACTTTGTCTCTATGGCAAATTTATCTGATCAAACGCTTTTTACTAAAAGAAATGGTGTGTGCACAAAGGAAAAAAAAGCATGGTGATCCAATTCCCCATTTCCACTGCTAATTCTGTGAAAAGAAGTGTTTCATGGAGATTTCTTAAAATTTTAATGTAGCACAAAATTTGGTCGTTTTGCGAATGGACTGCTTTGATTGATTGATCACCGTTTACGGAAATCACATTTCGATTCATAAAGAAGTTTAAATATTTTTTCATTTTATTTTCTTGGAGAAAATTAAAGCAAGGAGCATTTATTCCAAATTTAAGTTCCTATAATTTGTATTTTTCGAATAATACACCTTGTAAAGCCTATGATCACGATGTGGAGTTTACTTTATTCCAATCTACGAGTACAGTGCTGACCTAAAGCTTTCGGAATACGCGCAAAAATTTACGAGAAGTATTTGAGATATATCAATTCTAGCACATTCATTGAGCCCTAGGAATTTCCACACTTTATTAGGTAGGACCCTTTTGTCTTAGAGGCTTGATGGGGTCTAACTTTGATGGCTAATCGGAAACCTTTACACGTCCCAAGAATCTCGCCTCCTTAATTTAGGACCACTAAGCCCAAACGGGAAGCAGGGCCAGCTCTGTGAGCAAACGTGTCACTCATGTATCATCCCAGACTCGAACCGGGAACTAACTCTAATGATTGGTGAAAACCTTAACCCATTTCTCATAAACAAACTTGTATCCCTAATTTAGGGCCACTGGCTCCATACGGGGGGTAGGGTCAGCGCCGTGGAACGAGTTCATCACCCATCTACCATCCAGGACTCGAACCGGGGCCTAACTCTGATGAATAATTAAAAGATCTTAACACATTCCCCATGTATCATCGAAGACTCGAATGTGGGCTCAGCTCTTATGATTATTCAGAAACTGATCATTTGATTGACCAATAAGGCGGCATCAATATTTTGGGGTCGCTACACGCAATGTCGCTCTGGATGATCTCATTTTTATGGTAACTGATATGAAAACTACTGGTAAGTTTCGACATTATGATCAATATCTTTCACTAGAATTTATTATAACTATCTTTCAGTAAATTAAAGTAAGTTAATAGAGTCGAAATTTCATACAGTGCTAAAATTGAGATGAAGCTGTATCTAAAATCTATAGAGAATTATAATCGCAAACTATTTGGTTTGGGCTTACTTGAATCCAGGCTAAATCGGACGATTAACCAGATATCCGCGCCACTTCCTCTCTGCCGTTGGAGCTGTTCTCGTAATAAACGTAAGCAGGAGCGGAGTCTAAATTGCGTCTTATTTTAACAAAAGGCTGACTATCTGAACTTCAGCAGAATAAAATTTGCCGAAAATGAGTTCGAATTCTGAGCAATACCGCTCACATTATTGAAATGAAAAGCAGTTCATCCAGATCGATATTTTGTGTAGTGTCTTCAAAGCGACACAACATGTGCTTTTCTCTTAACCAGACTTCAAATTAAAGGGGATAATTTCTTGAGACTGTTCAGAGATCTACTAAAACAATACTTCTTGGATTGGATTTTTAACGACCACCGTGAGGAACCGAATGGGCTATAAGCAGTCGCCCGTCCCTAATTTGGGGTCACTAGTTCCAGGGAAGGGAGAGAGCCAGTGCCGTAAGACAAACACAACATCCATGCCTTACCGGGATTCGAACCCGGACCCCTTTTCGGACGAATGATCAGAGGCCATCGCTTAGACCACAGCGCCACCGGAGCGGCAAACAATACTTCATTATATGTTACTGCAAAACACCTGCCTCTCGCGTAATTTCGAATGTGTCAAGAAATATTAAAAGCCTCCTGCAGTTTACCAGTATCGCATTCACCTTCTGCATTTATTAACTATTCGCCAGGTCTCGTCCTTTTAACTACCTTTCTTGTTCGGATAATGAGACATGATTATCGGCCGATTGCGATCATTTTTGACATGTATCAAATTGAACGGGTTTATTAGATAGTTGATCAACGTAAAGTACGAATTGCTTTCTTCTAAACGAAATCTCCAAACATTAGGTCACCAACTGTACAACTAACTTGCATTATGAAGCAAGGATATCGGAATATTTATGCGCCTAGATTTAGATTTTACGAACAAACCTTTCGAACAATTTAAGTATAAAGCATTCTCTACAGTTAATTTTTTGTTTGGTCTGAAGCGTAAATGATAATAAAGGACTAAGGAGTACTTGTGCAATCCTAATAACAGTACTCACAGACAAACTGAATTATTGTCAAGGAGCAAGTCAAGCGCCCATGTAGCACAGGAAACTCTTGACTCCAGAAGCTATAATCTTCAACCGCTGGTTTCCTACGAGAGAATCAAAATTTTGACATATCATTGACATTAGAAATCTTACAGCATCTAGAAGTGACATGCTGTGTCCCTTTTCCGATGAGAAATGCAAAACTCCATCGAATATATGAAATGCAGCATCACAGCAGCTTTACAAGGTGAAAGTGTAAATGAAATCGGTTGCTTCTCATTGAACGCTTTGCTTAAAAGATCGATTACGGTTGCGGGAACGTGAACAAGCAAGACGTTAGTGTCTGATCGAGATTTATGTAGAAAGAAACATTTGCGGGGACCAGGTTGACTATATAGGCATATACAATGGAACTTAGGTGATACGTTTTTCTAGGGGATGGTGTTGAAATCGCATAAAAGAAATTTCAAAACGTTAAATACTATTGTAAAATTTTGAATGCCACCAAAAAGAAAAAAAGAATCACATAATTTCAGATTACGCCAATTTATGATGTAAGAGATACATATTTTGTTTCCTACCTTAAACAAGGTATTAGTCTATCTTAACTTTTATATAAATTTTTTATTCTAATTTAATTATAAAAACTAGGTTAAGAAAGTCTGTACGATTTAATATTTTTATTATATGTATATGAAAGAAACTCCTTATTTTCGAAATACAGTAGTAAATCCGAATACGATTAAATTTTATATTTAATACCCCTATTATTGATCCCTTTTTATAAGAATCTCTGCAAATCAGTTTGTGCCGTAGTTGAATTAGCATTAGTGCCGAGCAAAATATTCAAGTTGATATTCAGAATTTAACGTATAATCGCAAAAAGCTTATAAATGAATTACATATAACCGAATTGAACTACAGTAAAATATTGGAAATACCGGAGAATTCTGTATAAAAGTGAAAAACGTGTAGCTGAAGAATGTTTAATCGTAGTTCCACTATGTGTAACTATTGATTCTTGAACCCTATAAAATCGGGAAGTGCTTCTTAACTTCATCAAACCCCAGACATGTCTTCATGTATCGGTTTCAGTTTTGGGTGTCCAACGAATGGAAGGGCTTGCAGTTAAACGATGAAATGAAATACATGACCAGCTGATTTGTTTGGCCAAAGTTGTAATTTTTTCTGTGTGCAGCACGACATTCAATCTACGTTGAAACTAGTTACTCATGCACGATGGTGGAACTCCAAGGAGCTAAGGGATAAAAATTTTGTAGACCATTCTATTAAATTCTTAAATGCGCATGATCATGAAATTCGTTGATTGTCTTGCTGTATGTAGGGAGGCACCTGGTGTAAAGGACCTACTCTGGGTAACTGTATTCTTTCTGTACTGCTTCACTGTTGCCCAAAAAATCAACCTGACATTTGTATTTCACCTTTTCAAAAAGTATTAATTTTTCAGATACTTTTTTCTCTTCCTTCACAATAGCAAAGTGTGACATATGAGCCAAATGTGCAATGAAGCAGCGATAAACTTGCCGGCATAGTTCAATTGGTGGAACAGTCACTCTGGACTGGGAAGATGTGGCTTAGAATCCCACTGTCGGCACGAGGACGGTTATATCGGTTCCCGAATGAAAAAGGATTTCCTCGCCTTGAGGATTGAAACAAATTGTATGATGGTTTTTCCGCACAACGCACGTAAATAATATTGAAATACTTCTGTCTTGAAATAGTCGCCGAGTGCTGCTGTCGGTTGACCCGGAACCTGAGCCTTTTCTCAACTAGGGGTCATGTGACGTAGGAGTCAAATGGAAAATGAAGCAACGAGCAGCCTGCCGGAGTAGTTAAATTGGTAGAACAGGCGCTCTGGAGTTGGAAGATAAGGGTTCGAATCCAACTGTCGGCACAGAGGTCATAAAAGACATCATATAATCAAATGAATGAGAAATTTCACATTTGCCGCTTGACTTGGATTCAAACATGGAGAAAGACATGGATTTGACATATGTTCTTGCCCTTCACCAAAATAACGCATTTCTCTTCCAGTTCAGTACATGTTGGTCACATTTTAGAAGAATGAAACGAACTCTGTGCTCGAGTGTGGACTACAAAGAAAAGTTAGTCTTTGCATGCTTGAGATTTTATGTATACAGCCTGACCAACAAGCAACTTCCGATTTCCTTTGGTGGCGGAAATCACAGCAAATCGACAAAGCAACTAAAGCAACTTCAACTTTAAATCACACCAAAGAAAATCGACAAAGCAATAAGCAACTTCTGATTTCCTTTGGTGGCGCATTAGAGATATGTAAATTGGTGTCTCCGAACGTCATTACACTCTCCTGACTAGCGGGTGCTGCTTATTTTAGGATTATAGGAGTTTGAATAAAGAGGCAACGTGAGAACAGACTCAAGTGAAAAGACTACTTGCCGTCTCACTTGGAGTTATGCGCGGTGATAAGTTTCTCTGGGCATGGAAAACTCCGGTATCCATCGTCAACTGCAAGAACTCTACGGTCCTCAAATCATGAGCGTGTCAGAATGGTGCTCATAATTCGCCCAAAGTCACAATGTGTTTACGGATGAGAAACGCAGTGGCGGACCTTCAACGTCAACAACAGACAGCTACGTGGCGTGTGTGGAGACTTATGAAAAATAACAGGCTTGACCTAGCACCAGATTGCTAGAAATACAAATGTTTCTTTCGGTATTGCATATCATGTAGTTCAACCAAATAAACGTATGTACCTCCGAGTGAGATCATGTCTCCAGGAAGGTGGATATTTTCACTTGAATCTGTGTCCCAGCATGTTGCCATTTTATTCCAACTCCTGTGCTAAACAACACCCTCTGCTCAGGAAAGTATAATGGCGTTGGGCAACAGCGTTTTATATCCGCAGCCAGAGGTAGTCGGAAGTCACTCTTACTGATCAAATCTCATACTTTATAGTTCTGTAAATATTATTCGAGAAAATTGATTACCAATTTTTGTGATAAAAGTTCATTCTTTCTTGAACAAAAAATAAATTAAAGGCTAATTTTTAATTACAAGTTGCCAATGAGCATGCAGTGTTTTCAATGCTTTCTAGCAAAGGAGATTTCTCAGATTGCTAAAATTTCAATATATAACACATTAATAGGACAGTTTAACAAGTTAACGATATTTCCTAAAATCTCCACGATTTACTACAAAAATTATGGAAGCCAATAAGGGATTTGCACAAATTTACGATCAAACATTTAACTGACTGAAACAATTAATATCCTAGATTACGGGATTTTTTAACTTCTGAAAAGACACAGGAAAAAGAATTAAAAGAATGCATTTCCCTCTCTCAAAAATAATGGAAAACTCTAAATATTTTTTCTGGGTATTTATAGTTTTGGTGAAAGCCATTTTTAATGTTAGTTCTCCCCAATTTTAGAGGTCTTGTGCAAGTAAAATTGATTGACTCTTCATGTTCATAATGAATTTTTTAGTTTCTGTTAATATTTATTCTTTTGATTTTGGTTTTGATTGATTCATATACCCATGTTAGAATTCTTCGTTTTCTGATTGATAACTTTATTAACTTGATTTTTGCATTTATTCTGTTCTTTCTCTTAAAGTTTTTAATCTTATATTTAATCATTTATTTTGGCGTATATCCATACTTAAATGTTCAAACACTTTTTTCTCCTAGTTCTTCATTTTCTGTTTACCTTTCATTTCGTGTTTGCTAAAAAACAAAACGTTACTTACGGTATTTATAAAAAAAAAGTTTACATATTTATTTACCTTTATATTTATCTGTTTGATTATCTTACAGAGTATACAGAAAAATTAAATTTACTTGGACATGTACGTACATATCTAGAGAATGACAAAGAGACAGAAACAAATTCACTCGGAAAAAATGTGCAAATTATTATCAATGAAATAATTACAAGGATATTGCTTCCATTGTATTTTTCTTCTTGTTACTTCTACCAAGTTTTAATTTTTTCCAGTTTATAAGTAGGCTCAGTTATTTAGCCTTGATTAACATCATTTCTGAATTGTTCTTATTATGATTATAAATTTCTTTTAGGTGTCTTTTCACCAATACTTTAAGACTAACATTATATCTCTGTCTATAAAAGAGAATAATATTTCCAATTTCTGGCAGATCATGCTTAACAAGTGCGCACGCGTACTAAAAGCTTTTAAGAGAAGAAAAGCAGGAGAAAATACCATAGCAATATTTTAAGTCATAATATCTTTAAATTCTTATTCTATAGAAACCAACTTTTTATTCGTGAGTACAGTGGGGTTTTGCTTATTATTAATAAGGTCTTGACTTTCAGGTAAAGTGGTGTTTAGTAAAATTAATAAAACTTTATAAAAAACGTGAATATAGCGATAACTGAGTATAAAGGATGAAAACATAAAACACGTGTCTTATGAATTTTGAAATATCTTCTATTATTTTTTAATCGATTTGAACTTATTTTTGTTAATACCGGGCTAAAATTCCAAAATTTATTTTTAAAAATTGAAAATAGCCTAATTCGAACGTAATTGTCATAAATTATGTCATATGATTCCTTATAAAAAAAACAAGTTAAGCAAGTTCCCTTATTTAATCATGCTAGGTGCATTAATTCTGGCTTAGAACTGAGTCTCATAAACGAAGCAAAACTACATTTTATAAAAGTTTCTGGCAAAAAACGTTCTTGATCTAAAAACAACAACCATATATAACGTCTTCCTGGAAATAGTTTTTACCATTTTAGTTTTTACAGCTGATAAAACTGTATAAATAACAGACTTTAGTCGACCATTAAAATTATTTTTTTTGGTTTTAATTACCTTTTTAATGGTTTTGAGACAAAGGATTAAGAATAAATACGAGGCATCTTTAACGTGGTAAAAAAAAAACGGAGCTCTTACTCCTATGAGTATTTAGCATAAAAAAAATCAAGTCGCTGGAAGGGGAAATACTGTATTTCGTAATGTCATACTAAGCTGAGTTCCTTGAAGAAAATTGAAGCAATTCACATTTTCTAAAAACACTGCAAATCCAAATAGATTTAGAATTGAGAAAATAAATCGCTTCTCCCTCCCTTAAATTTAAGAGTGAGAACAAGCCTTCACCTTGCACGTAAGAGTTCTCCTTCGCCGGTAAACGCTATGCGCAATTCACGTCACCCGTAAGTACAAATTCTAAATGTAAAGTTAAATTTCCCGCCGTGTTTTTAGTCTTAGAACTTTGTTTTAGTACCTGGCAACAAGAATACGTGAACCATACCGTTCACCGACCTTAAATCCATGAGATTTTAAGTACAGGGAAGAGACGACATAGTACACAGACAATATTTTTCCATAGTCACAGTTTCGCACACATAGTTGGCATCAGTTTTCCCAAGGGATGATGACATCCTTTGGTTTATCAACAGAAAGACCTGGGACATTTTTCTATCATCGCACACAGAGTCCAACGACATGGATAGCACAGCTCTGTCTTACATCGTCGTATCTTCCGGTTGCGGTGAACAAGGACTAGTCTGCTCAGCCGAGGTTCTTGCTCATCACTTCCTGCTGATACCAAACCGGAGACTTTTGCCAGCGATGCGAATTTGTCGATGCTTCCGGTTTTTAGCCAGTTGTTTCAGCATACTTAGCAACTGCGCGGCCGTATAATCCCGTTTCTGTATACCACCTAGAAAGAAAATATGCAACATTAAAATGGCGGACTGCACAAAAAAGAAGTGACAGGGAAAATATGCACTCATGGGATCTAGATCATAATAACCACCCTTGTGTCCACGAGTGGACGCGTCCGACAGTACATAACAGGGACGTCACTTACCGCCGCGAGCATATATAGAAGTTATAGAAGACACTTAACACACTGAAGAGCAATTGAATTAGAGATAACTGTCTAGTATCGTGTAGCACCGCCTTTCGGCCTGATGACGGCGGCGATTCGTCTCGGCATGGATTCGACAAGACACCAGAAGCGTTGGGAAGACATACGAATCCCACAGTTAACGAAGATTTGATGGGGGGGGGGGTTCAGAGCCTCGAACATCTCTCTCGATGGCATCCCAGATGTGCTCGATGGGAGTGAGGTCAGGTGACCTAGCTGGCCAAGGAAGCGAGGTCACGTCGGTGGAGTGTTCATCCAACCATTCGAATACAATTCGGGAGCTGCATTGTCTTGTTGTAGCATGAGGTCTCCAGTGGGATGTTGAAGACGCACAAACGGGAGCAAATGGTCGTCCAGGATATCCCGGTAACGTTGACCTATGAGGGACGATGTCACACGTACCAGGGGTCCCATTTCAGTCCACGTAAACAGTCTCCAGACGAGAATGTCACCCCCACCTGCTTGAAGAGTACCATGCTGGCAAGAAGGATCCATCGTTTCATGTGGTTTGCGCCGTACTCGTATCCTGCCATCGGCATGTACCAACGTGAATCTCGACTCGTAGCCTACGGGGATCACGCTCGTGAGAGAAGCCTGCTGTTTCGGCCTTCAAAACCAAGAATCATTTGCGCCGGAATTTACCGAAGATAACGACAACGATTAACCGCTGCTGGTGGCAGGTCGGTGTACTGTCATACAGAATTAAATCGCATCAATTTTCTCCATAATCGTCAGAATGTTTTTTTTTTTGCGAAAGCGATGAATAGTAGTATCATATGACTAACAAATAACATTGATGGTATAATTTATGAGTCCTCTACCATAATCTAGTATTCCGATATGATCAATGAAGTTACACATTTCGGGACATATTAAATATATCCATGACCTGCTATATAGAATTTTGATATATGTATATGTTTTAGTAAGTTACTGTTCCCAAATAACTTTGAAAGGTAAAATTACATAACTACCTGCTTTCTTCTTTATTTGAAGGCTTTCCCACACTTAAAAGGTTCGTTATGGTCATGCTTCGCTGTTTGCGCAATTTCTCGTGTGAAAGTATTTATTTAGGAGGAGCGTAATATTCTGGCTTAATTATCCAATTTTTAATTAAATTAAATCAAGGGAATTAACTGTCCACAATTTGGTTAAAAATTTTACATTATAAAATGAGGCAGAAGGGTAGTAATTCTTCATATTAGAATGCATGTTGTACACAAATGAATATGATTATATGTGTCGTCAGTTATATCAAAGGACGCTAGAATGAGATATCTCCGTCCCATCGGCAATGGTTGCCATGAAACCATTTCCGATAGGACTGAGCCACCACATTTTGTTTCTGTTGTAGGTCGATGGGAAAGCCACGTTCTATAGGAAGAGTTTCTACAGGCTTGAATGCCTGTTTCCACTTTATATATCCTTACTTTATGTCGACACTGGCAGAGCATGGAATACATCGAGGCCGTATATATATACACACACACACATAGTGAGAAAGAAGCATGACACACATTCCATAGCGGATGCTCTCTCGTGGTCCTAGTTCATGAATGTGCCACAAGGATGGTCTTTGTTGCACATTCATGTACTGATATTGACTGATTGTCAGCAAGAGTTCCGTCCGCAGTGGGAATGGGAGCACAATGACCAGACATTGAACGACTGGAAAAGAAACACCTGTTCCGACGATTTTTTTGGATTGGAGCTTTAACGACCACCGTGAGCACCTCAATGGGCTATAAGCAGTCGCCCTTCCCTAATTTAGGGTCACTGGTTCCAGGGAAGGGAGAGAGTCAGTGCCGTTAGACAAACATAACATCCATGCCTCACCGGGATTCGAACCCGGACCCCTTTCGGGCGAATGATCAGAGGCCATCGCTTAGACCACTGCGTCACCGGGGCGGCCCGACGATTTCAGGTTCTGACTCCGATATACTGATGGAAGGTTCCGTAGTTTACAACTCTAGGGTGAACGTCTGCGATATGCTTGCACGAATTGATGGAAACAGGCCAGCGGTGGCAGTAACATGGTACTGGGGCTGTCTCATGAACAGCACTGGGTGCACTCCGTTGAGCACTCTATCCCCAGCAAAAAAGAAATGAGAAATGTTCCCTTTTTTGTCAAGAAAATTTGTTTAATCATATTCTCGGATATACGCAGGAGTCAAATGAAAATTTTAAAAGTGTGATAAAAAATTAAAAATTCTGTGTCATTGCAAATTTTGAAGATGACAATCCGATTTTGGCGTAAATGTGACAAGGATGGTAAGTCAGATAATATCCGAAAACTTGAATTTTCATCGTCCTAGAGCGGGACTCTAATCCGCGTCTCCCAGAAAACGCCCTGGTATGCTAACCACTACACCACCCAGAACAACCAAGTTTCCAATCGGATTGTCATCTTTTAAATTTGTATTATATGGCGTAATCCCGTATTTCTTTTATGATGTGTCATTGTCCTGTAACTTGGCAATATTGTTACCAATGACAAAGATTCTCTTACAGGTGGCAGCACGGTGTAGACAAGGAGGTTAGAATAATATTTTTGAAGACGCCCCCGGTCTCTTTACCGTGAAGTCAGTGTGGGAATTGATTTGTTTACATTTCAGCTGTGTGGTATCTGGTTGCAGATATCGTGTTAATATCAAACCGGAATGAATTATACTTCATACACCAGTGAAGTTTTCATTTTTAACGAAATGTTTTGTTTTGAATTCGCAATAGCGTTCATATAGTTCAGTTTAAATGGGAAGGAGCCTCAAAATAATTAAGAATTTTATAAATTCAGCATTTTCTCACACATTGGCAGCAAGGTACGATGCAAAATTAGAAACATCTGTGACGAAAGAAGGCGATTTGGCCAACACAAAATGCATTGCAATAGCCTTTAAAACCACCAGCTTTCCCACACTTTGACGGCCGTCGCTCGCGGTTATAGGCTTCACGCAAAGTGGTGCTCCTTCTTTAATAAGGACATCGCCAGATATCTGATTCCAACCTTCTTGGGAACAGACAAGCTTAATGCTGTCACAGTAGCAATGTAAAGATGGCAGCCCCACAAGCGACTTTCTGTCATCCGTTTCTTGAGTAGGGAAAGGGTGAAATCTATTGAATTTCATCGTCGAATGAAGCCGCAGTATGGTGATCCATGTCTATCGCTCCAACAAGTGTACGAATGGATTAAGAAGTTCCGAAATGGCATGTGTTCGGGACAGATTCTCCTCCACCGGGTCAGGCACATAGTGTAGTGACACCAGAGACCTCTTAGGAATCGCCGAGTGACGGTGGATGAAATAGCTGCACTTTTGAACATCAGTCGTGGTTCAGCGCACCACATCATCCATGATGTGCTCCACTTCAAAAAGTGTTTGCATGGCAGATGCCACGCCTGCAGACTCCAGAATTGAAACAAAGTCTTGTTGATGCCTGTCAAAAACTTTTGTGGTGCAGAGTATTGTTACTGGAGATGAAACCTAGGTTCTCTATCATCAGCCAGAAACCAAGAGAGCGAGCAAGGAATGGTGCCATCCCTCCTCACCAAAACCGAAGAAGTTCCGCATGCAGCGAAATGCAGGGAAGGTTATGCTGACTCTCTTTTGGAATGAACGAGGCGTAATGTTTGACCACTACACGTCCAGGGGAACACTGTAACTAGTGACAAGTATGAAGATTTTATCAGGAATCATTTTTGACCTACAACCAAATCCAAACGACGTGGACTTCCGAGTACTGGTGTCTTGTTGCAACATTACAACGCTCGACCCATACTTCCCGTGCAATGGTTGCAACCTTACAAGACCTGCATTTCAAGTGTCTTCCTCATCCACCATATTCACCAGACTTTGCCCCAAGTGATTATCACATTTTTGGATTTTCAAAGATGCAATGGGAGGACAGATTTTCAGTTCCGATGAAGAGGTTAAGTAATTGGTGCATGAGTGGCTGCATACGCGACCAAAAGATTTTTTTTTCTACAGGAATCTATGCATTTTATAAGCGCTACTGGAGGACTTGTGTTGCACAAAATAGAGATTGCACTGGAAAACGATACAGGTATGTACCACTTTTGTTCAATAAATTGTGAGTAACAATTTTTTGAGATTTTCAGTTCACTCTCCCTTGTACTTGGGCCTATTTTGGAACATCATCCGGAACACGGACAAACTGTTAACAGTATAACATAATCAGCGATGCTTAACTTAAAGACAAAGATGATGATTAATGTCACACTCTGTTCTTTTGAACCACGACGGCGCTCGGCCCATTACAGTTGCTGCAACCATGGAGACAATTCGAAACTTCAAATTTGAGGTTCTACCACATCCACAGAGCGGAACTCTCACCAAACAATTTTTATTCTTTCGGTCGGTTTAAAGAAACATTACGTGCTAGGCGGTTTAGTTGTGATGAAGAGGTGAAGGAAGCTCTGCATCTGTATGGCTTCGGGGACAGCCGAAGACTTTGTTCGATGGGATCAAGAAGCTAATGGATCGTTACCAAAACTATGTGAGACTGCAGGAAGACGATAATGATTTGGTAAACACACAAAGAAATTAGTTACTTTTTAAACATTCCTCGTAGGTATCGTGCCCACAGATAGACGGAAGTAATACAATGAGTACTCCATTTTATATATAAGCTCATACGTCATAAAACGCACACCGTATTTAAACAAGAAATGAAATAAAATTCGTAACAGCGAGATGCCGTAGTGACAATCCTCACTCTATGTTTTGAAGCGTTAATAATTTACATCCAAGCATAGAAATGTCCAGGTAATCCCATCGAAAGAATTCCCCACTGTTACATAACCCTTGCTTACTAATGTCATCATCGTTTGATTTATCTCTGCTGGTGCATGCAGACGAAGCAGTTGAGTTCCGCCTTTTGTATCTCAAAGAATTTAATTTTACGGATTCTTAAACTCTAAAATCTAGTCACATGTGGTGCAATTCATTGCACCTACTATTCTGAAACGGCAGCTACGTCTCTGCTTCCCCAAATTCATCAGACTAATTACAGCTTCTACTTTTATACATTAAGTAGCATCTGACGAAAACTACCTTCTCCAAGGTATGTGTTGTCTTATTCACTTTTCCTAGTTGCAACTCTCTCACGGAAAATCATTCCTCATGCTCAGTAAGCAAATCCCGAACAAACTTAACGGTTTACTTTCCTAAATTCTAAATCTGAAGTTAATTGAATCTCGGAGAAATATCAGGTTAAGTAACGAGTGCTGTCTGGAATACTCGTCTGTAATCCTCAATGGGATACAATGCCTGAGAAGTTACCAGCGATAAAATTATCTTGAAGGTCTCAGTAATTCTATTAATACCCCGAGAACGCCCGATTTCGGTTGTATTCCAAACTCCAAGTATAGTTACCCGTTTAATGGAATTCTATGTTTTGAACCATTTGAAACTATTTTCCAGGAAATGCCATTCTGAAAAGGAATCTCTTCTTGGAAAACTCTGGCAAATTGAATCAAAACGATGGTGCGCTTTCATGTGGGACGTTTTTTATTTTTCATATCTTTTACTGTCAGGCAATGCCATCTTATTAAAGTGAACTCTTCGTAAAGGATACGCATAAACTTTCTCAATGTGGAAAGGAAACATATGAGCAATATTTTAATTAAGTTTTCGGCTCGACAGGGCGGTCTCGTAAACCTCGGCAGACAACCAACTCAAAAGATTATGAGAAGACAAAGAACTGAAAATCCAAATGGATTTTCACGACTTAACATGGATTCTGAAGAACGGGAGCAATCTCTCGGACGTAATTAACGCCCTCTGTTTCGATAAATCAAAGATGGAAAAAG
This sequence comes from Macrothele yani, assembly GCA_039090855.1. Lineage (NCBI taxonomy): Eukaryota > Metazoa > Arthropoda > Arachnida > Araneae > Macrothelidae > Macrothele > Macrothele yani. The sequence continues at coordinate 15,562,964 of CM076990.1, read as the reverse complement.
AACATTCTGCTTGTTGCAAAACTAAAATACCTTTGGGAAATAGAACGGAATGGGCACCTGAGATAGGCTGACAAGCACCACTTTGGAGCAACACAGCGCTGGAGATGTACATGCAGTCTAACAGACATTAACTTACGAAACGCTGCGCAGAAATATTTTGAGAACAAAAGGGGTTGGAAACCAAAATCATCTTTCAAATTAACCAAGTGAGACATGGAAAAGGAATGCCTTAAAAGAAATAAAGGAAACCCACAGAGCTCAGATCTTTCAAAAATACTTTGCAATATTAAAGTGAATGAATACTGCAAAAGAGAATTGGCAGTGTAAGGAGCACTGATGGACCAAAACATTTCTTACGATTGGAAACTATTTGATTTAAGACAATGAAAAGGACTAGAAATTTCCCGACACGCACTGCAACCTCATGTTATAAAAACACTTTCCAACAAAAGGGTGAGAAAGAAATGGAAAACTTTAAAGTCAATACGACAAAATGAAAGTCACTGCAAGCTCGAAAAATTCAAACGGATAAAAAATATATTATCCTTGAAATAAATACGGGATTACACCATATAATACAAATTTTGAAGACTACAATCCGATTTTTTTATGTAAATGTGACAACGATGGTAAGTCAGATAATATCCGAAAACTTGAAAATTTCTGGAGCGGGACTCGAACCCACGTCTCCCAGATATATGGTGTTATCCCGTATTTCTTTCGTGGTTTATCTGCTCCTCCGGGCAATCACGAGATAGTATTCTTAACCTCCAGATTGGCTAAACATGAATGCCGGTTGCTTCGACGAATCCTGTGATGGTTATATTCAAATTAATCGGAAACTTGAGACTTGGTCGTTCTGGGTGGTGTAGTGGTTAGCATACCCGGGCGCTATCTGGGAGACGCGGATTCAATTCCCGCTCCAGGACGATGACATTTTCAAGTTTTCGGATATTATCTGACTTACCATCCTTGTCACATTTACACCAAAAAAAAAAAATCGGATTTCCATCTTCAAAATTTATATTATCCTTAATCAACACTAAAGGTGAACAGTTGAACTGCCTTTACAAATAACTGTGGTTGACATTAAACAATGTGTTAAGTAAGATTATTGTAACAAAATAACAGAAGACAATGATTGATGATTGTAAGAAATTAACATTAATCAATGATTAAGATCATTTTAAGAAATTACAGAAAACAATGATTTGTCCAAGTACATATAGGACTTGGTTTACGCCAGGATTAGGTTCGTGAGATTTCCGGCGACTAAACTCAAGCAAAAATATAATGGTACCATATGTAAATACATTAGGTTCCGTTCCAAGATTTTCCCTAATCAACACAAAATATTTAAAAATTGTTTTATTTTAATGAAATTTACGTGTTGAAAATTGTATAATGTTTAAGAAAAAGGAAGAAAATTTTCTGCTTTAAAAGCAGTAGAATAGATGACTGGTTTTTTTCTGATAATAATGAGTTATAGTATGGCTCTAGAACTGTCTCAATTCCTATCTTAACGGCTGAGCTCCTGACCCACTTGATGTCGTTGCTACACAAGATCTTAAATCCCTTGTTAATAAGAGCAATAGCCTCTTGCATTGATTTCATTGTCAGTGTCCTGGCCGACCTTGCAGAGTCAGTTTCATTTTCCTCTGTGTCTTCTTTGGACAGTTGTTCTTCTAAATTGTCGCTGAAATATCTTTACCATGACTCTCAAGGAGCTCAATTATGTCATCAACTTCTACATCATCTAGTCCTATTTCCTTTGCTATCTCTGTCACATTCTCTATTATTGACGCAACGGTGTGTGATGCACTTGCAAATCTGGAATACAGTTAGGCCTAAGCTTTCGGTAGACGCCATTCATGTAAGAGTTTGACTCTTCACTCCGTGCAGCTGAAATGTTGGGCATCACTTTCGTAATGCCCAGTAGTGTCTCAACGCAACATTATTGGGCACTTGAATAGCCTCAGAAATTCCCCTGAGTGTTTTCTGTAAAAAATTAGCCTTGAAGGTGAATATGGTTCCTTGATCTATGGGTTGCAAAAGTGAGGTTGTGTTTGATGGAAGGAAGACAGTCTTGACTTTTAGGATTTTGGTATTCAAATCACTAAAATTTGTAGAGCAATTTTTTTTCTTGTCTCACTCATGGCCGTCTTAAGGGGTGGGCCAACGGGGCTGGTACCCATGAGCTTCACCTGAACTGGGGCCCCCAACGCCCCAAGAGTCTTATGGGTTTACAAAAAGTCAAAATTCTTTGACCACTCAACAACAGGTTTGTTTTTTTTATTTAAGGAAAAGAAACACCAATACAAAAAGTTGGAATTTTTTTTTGCCTTTTTTTTAACCTTACTCGTAGCTCCGATTTTCCGAGGAGGCATGAGGAAAGTTATGTGTTAGGATGGATCTTTTGTGACAAAATAAGAAGCAAAGGAATCCGACCGACCGATCTCGAGTGTGGGTGAGGTTTGAGCCTCGAGGGCCATGAGGGCCGCGCACAAATCACATTTTTTCCTTTTAAACAGTTATTTGTGTTGTCCACATGAAGAAGTGGATGTATGTTTGCCCACCTGGACTACTTATACATAAACTCTTTCAAGAGTCGCTGTTTAAACAAATAAAAATGATGGGGCCCCATATCGGCATTTCTGTCAGGTGCGTCATATTGTCTGAAAACGGCGCTGGTTGGTTTATTTCTTTCTTCTGTTTTAATTTAATTTTCGGTGAATATTTTGTAGAATGGGAAAGAAACATTATATCTTTCAGCACCCATTTTTTTTTTTTTGTAATTTGCTTAGCAACAAAATGTGAATGCATTTCCTACACGTCATGGAATTCTACAATTTCTGCCATGTACCATTTTCCATTCAAGTGGTATTTAAAAAGTTACTGGATATTGAATGTTTTTGCTCATAGGGATAACATGGTGATGGTGGTGTATATAATAATTCCCATACGTTGTGCATATATCCATATGTTGTAGATAATGTAATAATGCCATATGTGTATTAAAACACATATGTGTAATAATACATATGTTGTGTATATGTTCTGTTACAGTGGCGGTTCTAGACAAAATGGAGGGGGGGGGGATAACAATTCCTACATGTGCTCGTAATTAATCAAAATTAATATATAATTTCCAAAAAACGGTTATATTTGGGGAACCTGTCCCCCGGCCTTAGAACCCCACTGGTTCTGTATATATAAGATCAAGGACCCCCAAAAATATGACGGTCCAGGGCCTCCAAAAGTGTTAAGACGGCACTGGTCTCACTTTATATTCTGTTTTTTTTTTAATTTAAATTTTAAGGATGTAATTTAATCATTCAGTATTATAGTTTTATTTCAGTGTAAGTTTTATTAAAATGCAGGGACCATATATGTCCAGGAAGTCGGGAAGAACCACACTGTAAAAAAATATCTGAAATTCACGAGCCACTTTCCGTGATTTCTTTCGTGAATTAACGAAACATATTTCTGGTACAACTTGTTCCGTGAAATGACGGGAAAAACTCTCAATTTCACGGATTTTTCGTAAATTCTGAATTTTTTAGCCAGAAAAACTCTGAATTTTTGGAAACCTTTCCACAGTTCCTTTCTTATACTGACGGTAAATTACCATTTTCGAGATGTGGGAAATTCGAAAAATTCTGAATTTTTAAAAACCTTTCCACAATGAATTGTTCTGGCTTACAACAATTCCACATAATTAACGGGAAAATTCCGTTCTCACTTTTTCGTATTCATATGGAGAAAAATAGGAGAGATTCTCGGGAATACTTGGGGGTTTGATTAATTTTTGAAGTTCAAGAAACTGTATTTGATTCTGTAGCGAGGTCTGATATTGTGGATTGATAAGACTTTTGAATTTGAATATCACAAGAATTTTGGTTACTCTCGCACAGGATATTCCTTCCACTCTCTCCCATTTTATGCTCCAGCTACTGTATATTGTGTTATCGTAAGAAACCGGGAACTCCAGCTACTGTATATTGTGCTATCGTAAGAAACCGGGTACTGCAGCTACTGTATATTGTGTTATCGTAAGAAACCGGGTGATCCAGCTACTGTACATTGTGTTATCGTAAGAAACCGGGTACTCCAGCTACTGTATATTGTGTTATCGTAAAAAACCGGGTACTCCAGCTACTGTATATTCTGCTATCGTAAGAAACCGAGTACTCCAGCTACTGTATATTCTGCTGTCGTAAGAAACCGAGTACTCCAGCAACTGTATTATTTTTTATCGTAAGAAACCGGGTGCTCCAGCTACTGTACATTGTGTTATCGTAAGAAACCGGGTACTCCAGCTACTGTATATTGTGTTATCGTAAGAAACCGAGTACTCCAGCTACTGTATATTGTGTTATCGTAAGAAATCGGGTACTCCAGCTACTGTACATTGTGCTATCGTAAGAAACCGGGTACTCCAGCTACTGTATATTGTGTTATCGTAAGAAACCGGGTGCTCCAGCTACTGTACATTGTGTTATCGTAAGAAACCGGGTACTCCAGCTACTGTACATTGTGTTATCGTAAGAAACCGGGTACTCCAGCTACTGTACATTGTGTTATCGTAAGAAACCGGGTACTCCAGCTACTGTACATTGTGTTATCGTAAGAAACCGGGTACTCCAGCTACTGTATATTGTGCTATCGTAAGAAACCGGGTACTCCAGCTACTGTATATTGTGTTATCGTAAGAAACCGGGTGCTCCAGCTACTGTATATTGTGTTATCGTAAGAAACCGGGTGCTCCATCTACTGTATATTGTGTTATCGTAAGAAACCGGGTGCTCAATCTACTGTACATTGTGTTATCGTAAGAAACCGGGTACTCCAGCATTGTGTTATCGTAAGAAGCCGGGTACTTAACTTATTGTACATGTGATTGTACGATGCCTATGTATCAGTTTGTGGAGTTCTTAAGACAAAAGCTATTTACACTATATTGACAAGTCACCGGACACTCCTTCAAAAGCAAATGAACGGATCTGCTGCGTTGTTAAGATGCGCGGTACAGCTGCAAACGGTATAAAAACAAGCCTGCAGCTGACCGCGATCATCTCGTACTGTAAGGTTTAGTAAAAATTCCATTATCGTACGTTGTGACTTTCATTTTTAATTTATTTCTCTATGTAAATTTGAGTTCATTCTCCTCTGCGGTTTTCAAGCTTAACGCGATATTTTCTCTCTCGCAAGAGTATGATAGGCAGCACCTTGAGGTCAGAACATATGACGTGTGTATGTGCCAAAAGAGAACTGAACGATATACACCCATGAGCCATTACATTATGACCACCTACCAAATAAGCTGTAGGACCCCTTTAGCCCGCAAAACAGCGACCACTCGACGAAGCATCGGTCCGATGCTTCGTCGAGTGAGGTATCTGATACCATAATGTCAACAGCAGGTCATCCAGTTCCCGAACATTTCGGTGGTGGTGGTGGTGATTTAGCGCGACCCCGCTATTCCAAGTCGAACCACATATGCTCGATTGGGTTCATGTCAGGGGAATTTGGAGGCCATGGCATTAACAGAAAGTCATCAGCATGTTCCTCGAATCACTCCTTGATGATTCTGGCAGTGTGGCAAGACGCATTATCCTGTTGGTAATGGCCACTACCAGCAGGGAACACAGTTGCCTGAATGGGTGAACTTGGTTCGCAACGATGTTCAGATACCTGACAGCGGTCATGGATTGTGCTATTGGGATAATGGGGCCTAAAGTGTCCCAAAAAACATCGCCAACAGCATAACACTGCCGCCGCCGGCCAGTTTTCGCTCTATAGTGCAACCAGGTGCCATAGCCTCCGTTGGTAATTGACCACACTCGGCAGTTTACGTGATGCACTTTTAATCTTGATTCGTCAGACTAGGCAACTTTCTTCCAATCATCCACGGTCCAATCTGGATGATCTTGGGCCCATTACATGTGTTGCAGGCGATGACTTGCAGTGAGCCTGGAGACCCGGCTAGGTCTTCGGCTACGCAGCCCCATGCGCAGAAAGCTGCGTTGAACTGCATGGTGTGACACATTGCCCCGATCACCACTGTTGTAGCTGCGGGTTATTTGCCGCACTGTGGCTTTGCGGTCGCTGTGAACAATGCGCGACAGTCTCCGCTCCCCTTTAGCATCAGTGAGCTGCGGACGACATACGGGCCGGACGACGTTTTATCCTTTAGTCATCTGTGCACCACTTTTGATACGTACTCACTACAGCGGCACGTGAACAACCCACAAGCAGCGCCGTTTTCGAGATTATAGTTCTGAGGCGCCATGCCATCACAATTTGCGCTTTATCAACCTCCGATAAATCGGCAGCTTTTCCCATTCGGACTCCGAACACTCTACTAACCGAAAGCCGGTTCTCCGGTTGTATATATCCTGCTCTGTGAATTTCACCTGCGCCACCGTTCGGTCTCCAGGTGGGTTCATTTCTCTAGGCTGGGGGTGATCATAATGGAATGGCTGATCGGTATATAATGTTTGAAGAGCAGCAATATGAGGAGATGGTGGATATTATAATGTTAATTGTGGAAGAGACGTTGATTAATTAAAGTTGTGTCTGCATAAAGGCTGCGTGTTGTGCTGATACATGTACTTTTATCATTAAGAGTTCTACCGATCAACGTTATTTAGATCTGAAGTTTACTACTGATCTGATACGCTTAACGTTCGACGTAAAGTGTTCTGTTCTATTGGAATATTACCGTTTCATGGATCTGTTGAAAAAATAAAGGAATCAATCTGTAACGTATACTCTCGATACACTTTCCTTTTGATTTTTACTATCTCTGGTTATTTTATTTTCCTATGTAAATTATCTTCTTACTGAACGAGATGTTATTTCACCCGCTGAATGAGGTCTGTAAATGAGTGTAAGTCATGACGTGGTGGTAGCCAGTATAAATAAGCGCGTTCAACGATACGTAGGGAGAGCGTTTGTTTATATGGAGAGAGCTTTTTGTTGATGTGCGTAGGGAGAGCGTTTGTTCTATGTGATTAGGTTTTTTCTTCATTATTGTGATACGATTAGTGTGTGTGTTGGATGATTCAAGAGTTTATCTAATAAAAGAGTTTTAAGTAAGTACGTCTTTCTCAGTTCATAGTACTGTCAGACCTCTGTCTGGCTGTTAGGTTTATTTTATTTAGTGTTATTAGTAACAACCAGCATAAGACTTTATTCATCTTAATTACTACTACATTACTACCAGTTATAAGCTTGTTCATTATTATTACTACACTACTAGCAGGAAAGTTTATTAATGATATAATTAACAAACAACAAGCATTAGAAGAAGCTGAATTCATTATAATTAGCTTAGTAGTAAAAGCTATATTCATTATAAATCTGTAAGTAACTTTTTATTAACTTTCTCTTGGTAGAGTCCTGTTCTACTGTAAGTGAAGTCATTAAGAACTGATTTATGTAGTGTTCAGTCTGAATAATTCCACGAACATTACAATGTGCATGATTTGTATAAGTCAATTCCAAGTCGAATTGCTTCTGTTCTGAAAGCCCGTGGATGGCCGACAGCTTATTAACAAAGTTCTAAAATAAAATATAAACAATAAACAATAAGAGTTTCCATTATTTTGATAAACCCTTGCCTCTTGTGAGCTTAATTAGCTCTAACGTCTTGTGAGTTTACCTAGTTTTGCTGGCTTCTTGTGAGTTCACTTAGTTCTCGCCTCTCAGCAGTGCACCGAAATTGATTTAAAAACTTCTTGATGTTGTGTAAAAAAGCTTAGTTCGCCTGAGGGAAGATCGCGAACCCCTTGGTTATCTTAGATACCTTTCTCAGAAGTCGGCAGGAAAGATCTATATTTGTATACATAATTCGCTCCGCAAGAAGCAGAATTATTGTACTTAATATCCTCTCCGTTTGCAGTTGATTAAGTTTCCTACCAACCGCTGTGCTGACCTATCCAATCTCGCTCCGTCGACACTTTCGAATTCCTTTACTGGTTGCATGTTTCGATCGAAGCAGGAGCTTCAGTTATTGTCCCACGCATTAATAACAAAATTAGTAATGGTACTACGCGCTACGGCTTTTGCTTTTAAATGTTCAATGTCGTGTAGAAATTGCGTTTTTTAAAGTTTGCCATTTTTCTTGTTATTAAGAGAATGATGTTATGCTAGAAAGAAGCAAACGGAAGACGAAATAAAGACCAAACAAAGAAGAAAGAATTTACGTTGTACTTCCTAGGTAATGTTCGTCGCATACATTTAATAAATAACGAGGAGTTGAGTTGAAGAAATATGAGGTGGTTCAACCGCAGAGGCGTAATTACTTTGTTTTTCTTTCTGATTTTACAGCAATTAACTATGATGCATGAGCATGAGTCGTAATGAGGTTGTTGTCTCTTAAAACCAAAACAACCTCACTATTTTCAGAAAAGCGGACAGCAAAACAAATCAAGGAGCTACAAAATAGATAATAATCAAATTCTTTGTCGTCCATACTTTCATCAAAATTCCTGCAAATTTTTTATGCAAGAATATCGCACAAAACTCGTGGAAAAATATATTTACATGGAATGCAGTTTTGAATGTTAATACATTATAAAGAACACAGGTATTTCCTTACTGCATTATGTGATTATATCTTAGTAAAATAGAAATGTGATATTCGTTTGACCGCATGCAAAAAGTAAACAAGAAAGAGGACCCCGAATTTTCGAATAAAATATTTCAAGGTAATTCATGGTCAATGGAACCCATTAACAAAAAAAAAAAATCAAGTGGATTTCTACGATTGATAAAACATTTAGAAATAACTACTTCCTCCCATTAGCGATTGAAAGTTATGTTACGCAAATTTACAAATTGTGTACAACAATATTTTCTTAGATGAAGGAAGATATCAGAGACAAAGGAATTTTCAAATCGAACAGTCAGCAGAAGATATATAGAGGAAAACGTGATATAAATGTACGCCACCTAGTGAAAGAAATTTCAATAATGGAAAGGTGGAAAATACGTGAAAAAATATGTTTCTTAACAAAACTATGCTAAGGAAAAATAATACTTAAAATAAGTCTATTGGAAGCAGCGATAGTGAGAAAAAGATTTTGACATTTCCTCGCCCTAGAGGGAAATATGCATTATTTAAAAAGGATAATGTTCCCCGTCTGTATTGCATCAAATGGTATACAGTAAAAATGGAAAATTTTCAATACGACTTCTAGAAGCGGAGATACAGTTGCAAATCAAAACGCACACTAACGCCACTTAGCAACAAAATTTTAATCTGCAAAATCCCATGACTACAGGTAAATTATTCCGCATGGTAAATGGTATCCGATATTAAAAAAAATAAATGGGTCTTTTAGAAGCAGAGATATAAAGACAAATATATTAAATATTTTTACTCCCTAGTGGGGAAAGTTTGCATTATTTCGGGAAGGAAATGCTCACAAGTATTTTTCGCAGTTACGGGTGCTTGACGGAGAAAGGATTTTTTTCAATCGGGTTTTTAAAAACCCAGATATTACTGTAAACACAAACGTGAACTTATGCCCTCTGGTGACAGACTTGTTCGTTCAAAAAAAATTAAATTATATCCAAATCATTTGGCACCAGAAACGCTCTCGAACATAGAAATAATATTTCAAATTGGTCTGTTAGAACTAGACATATCGAGAAAAATATCATATACACATATTCCCTCTGGCGGAAAAAGTATGCATCATTTTAAGCCGAAGATATTTTGAAAAGGTTTTGTGTAGTGAGCAGTATTTGAGCAAGAGATACTTTTTTCAGTCTAGTTTGCAGAAGCGCATATATTGCAACAAATACATCAGGAACATACATATGTATTTACGCCACCTGGTGGCAAAACTGTGCTTTATTAGAAATTATAAGCAGAACCTTTCTCGCTTAGAGCCCTATCCGATGCAAACAAAAATTTCAAATTAATCATTTAGAAACAGAGATATCGGGAAAATTGCAATTTACCTTTACGACTCCTATCTGTAAAACTGTGTATTACTTGAAAAAGAAACTGTATCCAAAATAGTCTTCGTTATAAATGGTATCAAAAGGAAGAAAGAATTTTTGCAGTGGAATGACTTGAAGTAAGGATGTGGGATAAAATGCATTTTGAATTCGATATCATCTGCATTTACGCACTCTAGCGGCAAAGGTATGTGTCGGAAATAAACTGGAAAGAAAGGACGTTCTCAAAGAGGCAATGCCGTAAAGTTAGCACACCACCCATGCCCCCTTCGGGACCCGACTCTGGGATCCGTTTGGGTGACTAATCAGGACAATAAACGAATGTATGACAATTAAACTTTATCTTATACGAGCTATCGAAAACCGGTCAGTTTTCTGAACAATGTTATATTGCTTTCGAAGGAATCGTATGAACGCGCGAACGTGTATACACACATCTCTTTCATTCTTAAATTCACCATGTTTCAAGTATTTATACGCGAAATTGTGTGTGTGCATAAGGATGTCTTCATTCTGTGACAAAGAAATTAACGTCATTTGTTGAATCATTTAAATCGTCCTCCAAGAAATACCTTTTTGGCTTTTCCAAAGAGTGAGCCTAGATCGTAGGCACTGCTGTATAAAAAAATTCGATGTTTTCCGGACCCGTGCTTCACCTGTTTCTCTCAAAGGCCATAGTCCGTATAGAGTACACGGTATGTCCTGGCCTAAGAGAAAAAGTGTTTTTGATTTGGATAGAGGATGACTGCAAAATTCGTTTCGGTCTGAGCTGAAATTACTAGAAAACATCCATTTAGTTTGGACAGAGAACAACTGAGAAAAGTCGTTTCGGTGCCCCGTGAACGACCAGGAAAAAGCCTTCTGATTTGTGCAGACTATGACTGGAGAACACATTTCTGGTCTGGGCAGACGACTGAAGAAAAAGCATTTTTTTTGGTCTGAGGAAAACTTCTGTCTGTAGACATTTTAATGACACCTTTGGCTGAAGTGCTCGACTTTTTAACATCCTTCAAAATCTTTTTTGTAAGCCTTTCTTAACACCTTTATCTCAAATGTCAGTGATTCTTAGGGATTAATATCGTTCAGAACGTAAGTAGTGTTTGTTCTGTTCCGAATATCTTCCAGGATGTGTATCTGGCTCTGTGGTAATAGCAGAAGCATCAGTTATTCTGATGTCGTATTCTGCACTGGTTCCTATGATTAGAGAAGGGGAACAACGCATTAGAGATCGCCAACAACTCATGAAATGGGCCCAAGATCATAGAGATTGGACCCCCAATGATTGGAAGAAAGTAGCCTGGTCTGACCAATCAAGATACCTGCTGCATCACCCCCACGGCCGAGCGGATACGCCGATTACCAATGGAGGCTATGGCACCTGAATGCACTCTTGGGCGGGAACAGGCCAGCGGCGTTGTTATGCTGTGGGCGATGCTTTCTTGGGACACTTTAGGCGCCATTATCCCAATAGCATATTCTCTGACCGCTGTCATATATCTGAACATCGTTGCGAACCAAGTTCACCCATTCATAGCAAATGTGCTCCCTACTGGTGATGGCCATTATGAACAGGATAATGCGCCATGTCACACTGCTAGAATCGTCGAGGTGTGGTTCGAGGAACATGCTGGTGACTTTCTGTTAATGCGGTGGCCTCCAAATTCACCTGACACGAACCCACTCGAACACTTGGGGTTCGGCTTGGAAAAGCGAGTTCGCGCTAATTCACCATCCCCCCGAAATGTACGGGTACTGGAGGACCTGCTGTTGACATGATGGTACCAGATACCCCGAAATACCTATTGCCACATCATGGAGTTGATGCCTCACCGAGTGGTCGCTGTTTTGCGGGCTAAAGGTGTGCCACAGCTTCTTAGGTAGGTGGTCATAATGTAATGGCTCAACGGTGCACATCTAAGGTTAAAATCGGAAGTTCCAAATCGCTTCTCAATCACTACAGTGAAGTGCAAGGAGGAGTTTTTGAGATAGTAGGATTGTTGGGTATGTCTGATAGACTTACTTATCAGAAGCAGTACGGCGGTGAGTTGCCATATGGCTTAAGGAAGGTTAATAATGTTAAGCAGATTTTGTCTGATGGTTCAATGCGAGTCTTCCTTGTTGCAAAGATCTAGACTGAGATCCAAGCAAGGGTCATATCGCATCCAGGCGAGTCAGGAGTTAGTTGACAACCAGAGGCACCAGCACTAACAGAGGACGGCTGCCTGATGTTATGAGCCCGGGGGAACAAGATGCCAACACCATATCACCTAAGATCAGACCTTCAAGAAGCTAACTGAACTGCGATATCGGCTACCATAGTGAGATGAAGACTTCATGAGGTGTGACTGTACGCCGAATAGTCCGTTATGTGCGTACCTATGCCACCGCTCCACGGGAGAGACAATGCAAGCTTACGGAAATATGCTATTTTGACCTAGGAAGATGGCGACCTGGACGGTTCACTGATCAATGAAGATTTTCCATCCAGAGCCATTCGCGGCGGCAGATTAAATGGAGGGAATCAGTCACACGCTGTTATGCCATATTTATCCATGAATGGGGACAAATACGGTGTTGTATAGTGTCATGGCTTTTTTTATTATTGGAGGTTTAACGACCACCGTGAGCAACTCAATGGGCTATAAGCACTCTCCCATCCCTAATTTAGGGTCACTGGTTCCAGGGAAGGGAGAGAGCCAGTTCCGCAAGACAAACACAACATCCATGCCTCACCGAGATTCGAACCCGGACCCCTTTCGGACGAATGATCAGATGCCATCGCTTAGATCACTGAACCACCGGGGCGGCGTCATGGCTTAGGAAGAGATGTCTTTGAGATGCATGATAAATCCGTACGTGCGTCATAGCGATGAAATTTAGGACCCTTCGTTCAACAGCATGGGGCTTCAATAGGTTATAACTTTCCCCTACAGGACAATAATTCACGTGATTTCTTTTACAAGACAATAATTTATGTCGCCTTGTCTATCGCTATCTGAAGAATATCAATGTTAACCTTCCGGAGTGGGAATTGATATCCGGAGTGGATATCTATTCCCATTTAATTTCTATAGAACATGCATGGATGCTTTCGTAAAACTTTGAAGCTTCCCAAAACTTCGAAGTGCTTTGGCGAAGCAATGGGAATTGATATTCAGAACATCGTTGAACAGCGTTGTCAATAAAACAAGACATCGTTGCAAGGCCTGTGCAGCGGTCAGAGATGGCCGTGCTTCATTCGTAGCCACCTGGGCTGGGTATTAAGAGTGCTTGAGCCGCGGGTGGCCTAGTGGGCAACGTTCGTGACTGCCACGGAAAGGACCTCAGGTTCGATCCCAGGAGGTACGAACGCTCGATCCACTAAATACACGCCGTGTGTCGGATGGGCACGTTAAGACGTCGGACCCCGGGTACTGCCCCCCCCCCCGGTAATACATAAGCGCGTCTTCCTCCACCTTTCTACTTCTCTTCCGTGTCACTTTCCTATCGGACACTCTAGCCCAAATTTCCTAGCTTCCTATTTCTAAGGGTTGTTTAAGACCTGGGGTCAGACTTACCCACGTTGTTTAAGACCTGGGGTCAGACTTACTCCATTCCTAAAACCCTCTACATATGATCATCATTAAGAGTGCTATTTTTAAACAGGTATTTTTTTCCTCATTTTTCAATTGCTGTCCTTTCGCACTGTTCATATACACGCCTATCTTGCGATTTATATGCACCATATCTGAAAGGGTTTTCAAAGAAAAACAAATTTTCAGGTTATTTTCGGTACACAGAGACTAGTGAATATCTCCCATAACACGTATGGAGAAAGTACTGTATGCTCTAAGAACAGTGGTTTTAAATGTTATTAGAACTTCTGCAAAAAAAGATTAATAAAGAACAGAATGAAACTAAAGACGTGGTTATTCCAAAAAACATGTTTATGCTTACTGATTTCGCGCAAGAAATTTCGAAACATGAGTTCCAAGAGTTTTTAATCAATATCAGGTGGATGAAGGGAAAACAAGTGCTAGAAAAATAAGGATGTTTTTTGATATATTGACCGTTCAGCCTAGGAGGAGGCGGAATTCCAATTTCTTTTTTATTGGATGGTGTTTATTTTGGGAGTAGAAAGAAGTTTCTTTTAATTACGTCTGCAAAACATCTCTGAATTTCCTGTGTTATACTGGTTTTTTATGTCTTTGTTTTAAATTAGTATTCACTGAAAGGAGCACAGAGGAACTTAAAAGATTCGTTCTATTATTATCGACCATAGTTTTCTTCTTAAAACTTTTAGTCAGTACTTTTTCGTAGTTAATTGCACTTCTCATTTTCAGAACAATGATTTTTTTTTTATTGATGTTTCAAGTTTGTAATAGGATACCAACAATTCTCTGAGGGTAGATATATTCTTTTTCAGTTTCTGTTTTCTTGGCAGGATTACATTGGGAGACCATTTAATGATTGATAAAACTTTTTTTTCTTTGATAATCTTCCCTGAGTGAAGTATCAGATTCAACACGACCTATTCTTCCGATGCATTTCTTCATCAGGGCATAAAAGTTATTAAACAGTTTCCCGATAAAAGAAGAAAAATGTACTAGGAAAGATTTACTTCCTGGTTGCGAGGGGCCTGCGAAGAAAATGAAAATGTCTGCTTAACGAAGAACTCTACAACGAAATGTCCTATTTTCTTTGGAATACATAGTCAATTATAGCTAATGCTCTTTGTGATCTTTCTTCTGATTTATTTAATAAAATTGTTTTTAGCATGGAAATCATGACAAAAAATAAAAACGTGAATTGTATACCTGTTTTACGAAACACAAGCGGTTAAAGATTAGCTTGGGTTTTGAGCAGGTCTACCTACGCGGATAGTATGGGGCGACTTACGGCCGACCGACTGTGACAAAAACAGATCCCGATTGAAATCACTATAGCGTTAAAAAATACGTGCCGCACACTGATCGTGTTAGCATATTCATAAACAGCATGAAGTCTGTGACGTTCCTGCCCAGCAGGACGCACACGACATAAAGGCAGATAGCAGCGAGAACGAACATCTGCGTAGCTCAGTTGGTAGAACGACTTGTTCTGGAATAAGTGGACTCGGGTTCGATCCCCGGCGAGGGCAAAAATGACGGAGAAATTTAGTTCGTTATAATTGCGCCCGAACTTCCCTAATGACCCGGCCGTTAAAGATCTCGCAATGGTGTGATGTTCTTTCTACACCGCGAGGTAGGAAAAATAAGAGAATCCCTTCTTCAGCGCTTCGAAAAATAAATGTGTGTGACGTTGCATTCCACACACTAGATTGACTGGGAGTTCTCAAGTGCACGTTCTTCAGCGGATGGCTGTGTACGACGATTTATGGTCACTGCTGACCCGTGGGCCATGCCGCCGGCCCTCTTACGGGGGGAGAGATGTGACGTTACTGCTCAGCAGGACGCACACAACATAAAGGCAGATAGCAGCGATAACGAACGTCTGCGTAGCTCAGTTAGTAGAGCGATTTGTTCCGGAATAAGTGGACTCGGGTTCGAACCCCGGCGTGGACAAAAATGACGGAGAAATTTACTTCGTTATAAGTCCAATTCGCGTACTGCGCAATAAATCGTGAGCGCGACGCTTCCCTCGCTCACTGTACGCGGGGGAGATGATGCAATGTTCTTGGGTGTACCGCCGCGTTTGACTTAGTCTAACTGTGCAACTGTGAGCGCAACACGACAGTGCGTGGTGTCGTTTTAAAGATCTCTACGAGATCTGTTGAAATATACGAAAAATATTTCGCAGTGGTTTGAACTGAGCATTAAAAGTTGTTTCCCTGTGAAACAGTGACAATATCGCGGTTTATATGGACAACCGGGGGTGCAAAACGACTGTGCGTAATATCGTTTTAAAGCTCTCGACGAGATCTATTCAAGTATATAAAAACAAATAGCAGTGGTTTAAGCTAAAATGCAAAAAAATTGTTTTCGTGTGAGCGAGTTAACATTTTTGACAATGCCGGAGAATTCGCAGAATGAACGCAAGCAAAAGTGGAGGAAATCAAAACGAGAGGCAAGAGCAAGTGATGAGGAATGTAAAAAGTCCAAGGAGACTGCAGCCCAACGAACTGAGAGTATAGAGAACGCCTGAAAGCAGCCTACGCCATGCAAAACTCCAACGCACCGATCGAACCCGTTCCCACCCCCATCTCTAACCCTGCTTTGTGTTCGCAATGTATCCAGCATTATTTGTAAAAATTATGTAAGTTACTTTTCATATCATAGACCTGTGTTGGCAATAGCAAATTGAATAAACGCTTTGAAACCATACTCGACTAGCTTATTTCAACTCTCCGATGTGCAAGTCGTAGTATAACGTTCCAAACTGACGGCTCAATCAGAACTGAGCCTACCTGTTTTTTTTTTCCTCGATTCATAGGGCTGAATGTTGAAGTAATAAGCTATGTACAGAGTTTAGTGAGATGAACAGTGCGCAAATGTTCAGTAACAATTTTTATTGTAAAGCGATGGAAAACTTTAGTAGGGCAGACAGCTGCTAACAACTCTCTCGATAAATCGATAAATGCCCGTCTGCTTGCTGTGATCGGACTTCAGACTTTCTACTGGGACACTCATAGCTTAGCACTGGTTAGATAACTATCCTGCATGTCACCCTAAGAGTGTTCTGTTGTAAAACGTGGGAACCTTGATTGCCTCTCGGCGCAACGCAAGAACGGTATCAATGCGCGTTTCATGCACCCTAGCTGTGTCCTTTCTATCAAGCAATTACTTTCGCATTGATGTCCACTCAATCATGCCGAACTACCCTGAGCATCGAAATTAATCTGAACACCACAAGGAACTGAAAGAGCTTTACACAAAAATCCGTTTCACGAGAAGCAGTGGGGATAGAAAAGAATAGTGGTGTGGTGGAGCCTGAATTCGTAGAAATTCTTCACGTACTGCTGCTTAACTGCTCCATTTCCCCGCTGAGTTTCCCCATGTTGTCAATTTATTGTCCCTGTGTAGCGAATATTGGGAGAAGTCTTCCCTTCTCTGAGTTACGGACATTTCTTAACTGGACAGTTATCGCTGAAAATACGAGACTCTTGATTAAATAACTTCGCATATCAAACTTTTTTAAAAAGGCTCTGACACTTTGCAAATTTGTTTTAGATAGAAAGTTAGCCCGATAAATTACTGAGCAGACAAAAATCGATTCTGCGGAATAATTCTGTTGCTTCGCGATTTAAACGTCGAGGACTACTTTTCATAGCGAAGGTAGCTGTTCCGTAACTTCCATAGTAGTACACACTTAAATTGACTCGGAGTTTAGAATGCACTTAGACAGATATGTTGTGTTTGTGTTACGATTCTGAATAAATGCGTTCCCTGGAGCCAGTCATTCAGGAATCTTAAATAACGGAACACATCCACACACACACCTATATTTGTATGCATGTATTCGTGCACGCTCATAAGATATGACATTATTACCACCTACGGGTTGTGTTGCCTTTCGTTGCGATGACTGCTTGAACCCCGAGAGCCGGAGACTCTACTAGACCGCGGAAGGTGTTCTCATGAATTATGTACCGGCTGGACAATATGACGTCCAGAAGTTCGACGAGGGAGCGAAACACTAGCGCAGACCCTCTAATTTTTCCTTCAGCTGCACCCCACAGATGTTCGAAGGAATTCGAGAAGGACACTCTTAACGACCAATAGAACATACGAAATGCTTGCGCATGAGTCTTGGACCATTCCCGAAAGATGTGGGCCCAGTTACACGGGGAGTTATCTTGCCGAAAGAGCCCAGCTTCATTCGGCTATACGATCACGTAGGGCAACACTTGGTCCCAATTTGGTGAAAACGGTGTGGCTAACGAGAAAGAGAGAGAACATCTGCGTAGCTCAGTTGGTAGTTGGTTCAATCCCAGGCAGGTACAAACGCTGGAACCACTAAATATCCGCCGTGCGTCGGATGGACACGTTAAGCCGTCGGACCCTGGTATTACCTCCCACCCCCGCATTATAAATATGGGCGTATTCCTCTCCCTTTCCACCTCGCTTCCCTCTGACTTTCCTGTCGGGCACTCTAGCCCAAATCTCCTAGCTTCCTACTTCTAAAGGTTGCGTAAGACATGAGATCAGACAGTCCCTTCCTAAACTCCTCTCCATAAATCTCTAAATAGCTATTTTTGTTCAGTCTTGTAGTACGTTGTAACTGTTCTGCCGCTCGGTGTCAAACAAGGGCGTATCTATAAGCGTAATGGAGCCATAAACGGTACTCATTGGACCAGGCGACTCTATTATAGTCGTTCGATCGTGTTCCTGCACCCAGCGCAAGCGGAACGTTTGATGATGGTTGGTCAACATATGAACAAGCCGTTCACTCCGTAGGCCCATTTTCAAGAGCGTCCGATGTATTGTGTGCTTAGGAGCGTTCCGCTGTGTACTTCTGCTTTACAATTTGATGTCAATTGAGCGATTTTACATTGCTTAACAGGCCGGCGGTCATCTTTTCTTTGAGCAGTACTGGTCCTCCCTTTCCGGTACTTAGATGTGTCTATTTTCGGGCCATTTGTCCAGTACCACATTCGTCAAGCAGCCAATAGCGCTCAGGTTGCTGAAATGCTGACACCTCACCTTCATCGCAACCTTCTCCAAAACCCTAAATTCTTTCGTAATTTTTATTACCATCTTCTCGATTGGACTTACTGCACCTTATTCCTCTCGAATATCTTGCATCTCAACAAAATTTATAGTAAAAACCAGCCAGACAAACTTTTCCACTTACATAACCCATATTCCTTGCAATCTCTTCAATAACCCGCTTTCTATTATCTTAGGGAATCTTCTTATTTGATTGATCTCCGCACTTCAGTTCTTTATGCTCCCGATCTTTAAACTTTCCATCACTTTTACTATCTCTCTAGTTCTTTGCTCTGATCTCCTTCAAAACTATAAAAATTAATTCCCAAGGCGAATCTTCCATCTCTGTCTGATTTATGCCAGTAATCTCTTGCCACACCCCCCTCAATAGAATTAAATTAGGTTCTAAAATTTATGAATTAGATAACTCTTAATTAGAAACCTCGAGAGCGAGAGGATCTTTTCTATTTCTTCCATCGTCAAGAGAAACCACAGGTCTCTTAAACTCCCCTCCCTCATAATACTTCCGCTATTCATCTCCGTCCCCTCACTCTTTTCTCTTTCTTATCTTAGAAGCTCTTAAAGAGATGACAGTCGTTCCCTGTTCAAACTACAAGTACGACGGTTTCACCATTGAATAAGTTTTGTGCAAGAGAAACGACCTATGTACCTCACGGTACGTACAGAGCTAATTCACATCGAGCTGAAAAGCAAGAAAGATCAAATATTGAAGCGTGGTATACGCCACTGTTTGGAGAGCTCTAAAACAAAGGTGATGAAATAGTAGGAGTTATACACCGATAAGCTATTACATTATGACCACCTACCTAATAAGCTGTAGGACCCCCTTTAGCCCACAAAACAACGGCCACTCGGCGAGGCATCGATTCGATGTGGTGACTATAGGTATCCCGGGGTATCTGGTACCAGGTCCTCCAGTTCCTGTACATTTCGAGGTGATGGTGATTTAGCGAGAACTCGCTTTTCCAAGTCGAACCACACATATTTGGTTGAGATCCTGGCAGGTAAATTGGAAGGCTAGGACATTAACAGAAAGTCACCAGCATGTTCCTCGAACCGCTCCTTGACGATTCTGGCAGTGTGGCATGGCGCATTATCCGGTTCGTAATTGCCATCACCAGCAGGGAACACAGTTGCCATGAATGGGCGAACTTGGTCCGCAACGATGTTCAGATACCTGACAGCTGTCAGGGATTGTGCTATTGGGATAATGGGGCCTAAAGTGTCCCAAGAAACAAAGGAACCATTAATGAAACACAGTTGCCATGAATGGGCGAACTTGGTCCGGAACGTTGTTCAGATACCTTACAGCTGTCTGGGATTGTGCTATTGGGATAATGGGGCCTAAAGTGTCCCAAGAAACAAGGGAACCATTAATGAAACACAGTTTCAAAAACAGTTTTTCAGTTTCAGAAACACATGAATGGGCGAACTTGGTCCGCAACGATGTTCAGATACCTTACAGCTGTCTGGGATTGTGCTATTGGGATAATGGGGCCTAAAGTGTCCCAAGAAACAAAGGAACCATTAATGAAACACAGTTGCCATGAATGGGCGAACTTGGTCCGCAACATTGTTCAGATACCTTACAGCTGTCTGGGATTGTGCTATTGGGATAATGGGGCCTAAAGTGTCCCAAGAAACAAGGGAACCATTAATGAAACACAGTTTCAAAAACAGTTTTTCAGTTTCAGAAACACATGAATGGGCGAACTTGGTCCGCAACGATGTTCAGATACCTTACAGCTGTCTGGGATTGTACTATTGGGATAATGCGGCCTAAAGTGTCCCAAGAAACAAAGGGACCCATAATTAAACACAGTTGCCATGAATGGGTGAACTTGGTCCGCAACAATGTTCAGATACCTTACAGCTGTCTGGGATTGTGCTATTGGGATAATGGGGCCTAAAGTGTCTCAAGAAACAAGGGAACCATTAATGAAACACAATTGCCATGAATGGGCGAACTTGGTCCGCAACGATGTTCAGATACCTTACAGCTGTCTGGGATTGTGCTATTGGGATAATGGGGCCTAAAGTGCCCCCCCCAAACATCGCCCACAGCATAACAACGCCGCAGGCCTGTTTCTTCCCAACAGTGCATCCAGGTGCCATAGCCTCAGTTGGTAATCGGCGTATCCGCGCTCGGCCGTCTACGCGATGCACCAGGAATCTTGATTCTTCAGACTAGGACACTTTCTTCCAATCATTCACGGTCCAATCTCTATGATCTTGGGCTCATTTCAGGCGTTGTTGGTGATGACATGCAGTGAGCATGGGGACCAGGCTGGGTTTTCGGTTACTCAGGTCCATGCTCGACATTGTTGTAGCTGCGAGTGATTTGTCGCACTGTAGCTCTTCGGTTTCTGTGTACAATGCGGGACAGCCTCCGCTCTCGTATGGCATCATTGAGCTGCGAACGACACACGGCTCGACGACGTTTTATCCTTTAGCCATCTGTGCACCACTTTTGATACGTACTCACTACAGCGGCACGTGAACAGCTCACAAGCAGCGCCGTTTCTGATATTATAGTTTCGATCTCAGGTGTGAACGAACGCTCGATCCACTAAATATCCGCCGTGCGTCGGATGGGCACGTTAAGCCGTCGGACTCCGGGTACTGTATCCCCGGTAATAAATAAGGGCGTCTTACTCCCCCTTTCTTCTTCGCTTCCGTGTCACTTTCCTATCGGGCACTCTAGCCCAAATCTCCTAACTTCCTATTTCTAAGGACTGTTTAAGGCCTGGGGTCAGACAATCTTTTCCTAAAATCCTCTACATATGATCATTTGATCATCTGGATCACCGTTCGACCTCCAGGCGCCCTCAATTCTCTAGGCTGTGGGTAGTTGTAATGTAATGCCTCATAGTTGTAGATTTAGAATGTCCCTGATAGAGGAAAAGGAGGAGAGACCAGAGGGATTGAGAAGAATCAGATAGAAAGGGCGGAAAATTTGAAGAAAAATTAGGGGACCTTCGTTATGGAACTTATTAAAATGTGAGAAGGAAAGTTAAGGTTTTGCTTCGAAAAATTTTAGTGGAAGTGCTTTAGAGAGAGAAAGGGATGGAGAAAATAATTGATGAAGAATAAATTTCGAGAAGTTCCGAGTGGCCCCTGGACCCTGACGTTACAAACAAATATCTTAAGAGGTCGTGGAGCATAATTGGAGATTCCTGCCCTTTGGAGGCTAAACGAGGAAATTTAGTGAGAGGGGAGATATCCAGAGTGAACTTTAATAGGGCTCTGAGAGGAGCCTTTTTTGTAGCATTTTTCCAAGCATTCTGGGGGTCTCAAAACGGCTCTTTGAAATAGAGGTCAAACAGGGAATTAGTATTTTCTTGTTTTCGTAATTAGGAGCTGGAACAATTAACGCGAGAATTTCTCCAGGGAGATTGGAGAAGATGTCTGTAGAGCAGCACTCTGAAGATAAATGCTTTCTGGAGTATTTGCTAACACGGTAATCGGACGAGAAATGTTTTTTACGAGAATGCCCTAGAAAGAGAACGACTCGTGAGGGGAAAGGGAAATTAAATGTCTGAAAGAGATCTCAAAACACTGTAGAGGCAAAGGCAGGTGGAAATAAACTTCACGCCCATAAATCCATAGAGTTTGAGGAATCGACAGATTCACATCACTCCAAACATTGTCTTTGGGGATGCTTCTGAAATTCGGTGATCGGATGAGAACACACTTTTAGGAGAAATAGCGGAGGCTCGTTGTCTGTCTCTCTCTCTAGATAGTTCATCGCGCCTCAGGCAATAGAGCAAAGGTGAGCACGTGACCAGAGTTGAGGCGAAGAGAGAGTTGTGAGTTGGAGTTTGTTGGAGGAGGGAGCAGGTGTATGTTACTCGGTAGGAGTCTAGGAACTTCGTATGTACTCGTGGATGGACGGGAATTTAGCGTGTTCGTGATACAGGCCGTTTTCAGGCTGTCACAAGCGTGTGGAGATTCTGTACCGAAAATGCGGACAGACTCCGACAATGATTATTCGGACAAACAATAAAGTGTTTGCAAGGAGAGCTGCACTACGACGAAAAGGGACCGTAAAATAATGCGTGAGTGATTTCTCGCCACGAACGAAGTCTCCGATACACAGCTGAGGCTCGGACAGCATTTCTGTGAATGTGATTAAATTTTGTTAAGTTTGAACACTTTGATGGGTTCCTTTCAAGGTCTGTTTGTCTCTTCGTTATTCATTCACCTCACCTCCCTTGATTAGCAGATCTTAATAGTAAAGCTGAGGGAGCAGAGCGCCTGTTTGACCAATTATTGATTATCTAAGTAGTATGAACCTTGACCTATTGTCTGTGGGGTGCGTGCTCCGGTAAACGAGCTGTGATTATAGAGCCTTGCAGGACTTTAGATTACGTAAGGCAGGTGAGGCATTTACGTTCACCCCTGCATCATACGACTTCTGAGTCTGATTTCATGGTTCCAGAAGCAATCAGTTTCAAGAGCGGTTTACCTCTCGTACGCATAGTGGGTAGATGGACTGCACAACGAACCTGTTTTGTTAAAACTGGGCGTCAGGGACACTACACGCGGTATCCCTGAAACCAGTTTTAACAAGATAATGTCCTCCAGCACACTTTCAATACCAGCAGGCAGTACCTGTAAGGTGTCGAGGGGCTACCTTGGCCAACACGATCCGCAGACCCTACTACAGGACGCGTGGAAGGTCATTGGCAGCCACGTTAACGCCTCTGCCAGACGCCCTGGCAATGTCGGTGAATTGTGGACACAGGTCAACGATTTATGATCTCATGACACTATCCGTGGACTCATACGACTTACTGATTCAGGCCACACTGTACTGTCTCCTCGGCCATAGCTTTGATGTGATAATTCCTCAGAAATGAAATCACTTCTTTTCCATCTACTTGTATACACGTGTGGTAAGTTTCGTCTCATTTCGTGCATTACTTCATGGTGTAACGCTTTCTATGTTGAGCAGTGTACAATTCCCCGCGGGTTCGCGATGTCACTGCTGCGTGCTATGGGACGCCCCCACTGGTGTAAATAGGAGGATTCATAATAACCTGGCCCGTGAATGTACATATAAATGTGAATTATAAACAGGGTTTCCACACGTATGTCTTAACGTAGAACTAGGTCTTATGCTACGATACAGATTAGTGGTGGACGCGACATAATTGTGTGACCGATTTCAACTCGCAATAACTCCAGGGTTATCAGTAGCATTGCAACGGTGCCAGTATTGTGTGACAGCACAGAAACGACATTTAGTGACAATTATAAGTGGTGGGGACGGCGGATCAATGGCAGTTCATCACATCGCGCTCGAAGTGGATGGTCATTTTTGTGCTCTGCGCCGCGGGTATACTTTTGTTTTAGTTTTCGATATTTCTGAACTAAAGGTGATTGAATACTGATTTTAGTATGTAATTAATGCTAACATAGCGGCCTAATCGTATGAATTGAAAAAATTACAATTGCAACTGTTAACAATAAGAGCAGATGGTAATTTAACTGTATTTTATTATTACGTATTGCGATCAAAAAGTTCCGAGACTAGGTACATAGCGCACCAACAGATGGCTGTACGTGGATGCGCGAGCAGCGGTGGAGGGCAGTGACCTTCATGAGCCATTGTGCCCAATGGCGTCGTCCTGTGAACATCTGGCGCTGTGTTACACAATATTTGGTGACTACATGCAGAACACAGCTGCGATTTCGGTATGGACTGCAAACTAGAGCAACGAGCGAACATCAATTTCTGCGTTAAATTCGGCAAACCGGCAACGGAGACGCATGAAATGTTGCGGCAGGTTTTTGGCAATAAAACAACGAGTCGTGCGAGGTGTTTTGAGTGGTACTCGCGCTTCAAGAGCTGCAGAACGGCACTGGAAGACGACGAGAGGTCAGGGCGACCATCCACGAACAAATCCCCCAAAATGTGGGCATTCGTGGGGTTGTGCACCGTGAATTCGTCCCCCATGGCCAGACTGTCACCGCCGTTTTGTCCTGCGTTGTTCTGCTGCGTCTTAGCGAAGACATTCGCCGAAAACGACCTGAAATGTGGCGCAGGGGCGATTTCCTGCTCCATCACGACAATGCAGCAGCTCACAGAGCGTTAGCAACACTCCAGTTTTGCAGCCACAACAGCATGACTGCCCTTTCTTACGCGCCTTACTCGCCGGATTTGGCCCCCTGCGATTTCTTTCTGTTCCCGTAGATGAAGCTGAAGCTCAAGGGCTGCCGTTTTGAAACCGTGGACGAGTTCCAGCGCCAATCGCTGACGGTGCTTGACACGATTCGCGAACAGGTCTTCCAGGGAGCGTTCCAACAGTGGCAAAAAACGCTGTCAGCGATGTATCGCTGCCCAAGGAGACTACTTGGAGGGAGATCATAGCCAGACTTAAGTAACGTAACTACTTTGTTGTATATCGGCCTAATCTCGGAACTTTTTGATTGGACCTCTTATTGCTCTGCTTAAATACTTTACTTTTAAATGATCCCGCCAAATTCGGTGATCTTGCACGTCACTTCTATCATCGATATTCTATAGATCCTGAAGGTGGATAGTGGAACCACTACCACCAACAGCAACAATTTTAATAAGAATTTTTTTTCGCAGATTTGTAGAATGAGTGGGAAAAAGCATCAAAATGCCACGAAAGTCTGAAGTTGATCGCAGAAGGAGCTGCAGAAACTGAAACGACTGGCGGAACAGGACATTTATGTACCCGAGAAATCCCGAGCTACGAATGCCAAGCGCTGCATTTTTATTCACGATCTTATCATAGACATAAGACAGCGCATACGTACAGTAGTTATACGTTTAAACACAGCGGGCGAATCAACTTGGGCATCATCGGGTTTTTTTTTCCATATAAGCAGAGAGAATGTTCATGGTGGGTGCTTCTCAGATTTTATTTAAATCTGAAACAGCGTGATTTTCAAGGTCGACAAGTCAGCAAAAAGCCAGAGGAGGAGCTGTATAGTGTTGCAGAAGGTTAATGACTGTTGTTGTTTTCTGTCTACTCTACCGTACTTCCTACGAAACGATATCAAACAAAAAAGTATTACTTCGTTCCTTAACTGTGCGGTTTATTCTCCAAAATTTGAGGGCACGTTAAGCCGTCGGACCCCGGGAGCAGCCTTCCCCAGGTAATAAATAAGGGCGTCTTCCTCCTCCTTTCTACCTCGCTTCCGTGTGACTTTCCTATCGGGCATTCTACCCCAAATCTCTTAGCTTCCAATTTCTAAGGGTTATTTAAGACCTGTGGTCAGACACTTCCTTCCTAAAATCCTCTACATACGATCTGATCTGATCCAAAAATGATTCATTCTTCCCAGTTTCCAATTTTAAAGGGTTATTTAAGACCTGGGGTCAGACACTTTCTTCCTAAAATCCTCTGCATACGATCTGATCTGATCCAAAAATTATTCATTCTTCCTAGCTCAATTTCTAAGGGTTATTTAAGACGTGGGGTCAGACACTTCCTTCCTAAAATCCTCTACATACGATCTGATCTGATCCAAAATTGATTCATTCTTCCTAGTTCAATTTCTAAAGGCTATTTAAGACCTGGGGTCAGACACTTCCTTCCTAAAATCCTCTACATACGATCTGATCTGATCCGAAATCGATTCATTCTTCCTTGTTTCCAATTTCTAAGGGTTAGTTAAGACCTGGGGTCAGACACTGCCTTCCTAAAATCATCTACATACGATATGATCTGATCTGATCCAAAATTGATTCATTCTTCCTAGCTTCCAATTTATAAGGGTTATTTAAGACCTGGGGTCAGACACTTCCTTCCTAAAATCCTCTACATACGATCTGATCTGATCCGAAATTGATTCATTCTTCCTTGTTTCCAATTTCTAAGGGTTAGTTAAGACCTGGGGTCAGACACTGCCTTCCTAAAATCATCTACATACGATATGATCTGATCTGATCCAAAATTGATTCATTCTTCCTAGCTTCCAATTTATAAGGGTTATTTAAGACCTGGGGTCAGACACTTCCTTCCTAAAATCCTCTACATACGATCTGATCTGATCCGAAATTGATTCATTCTTCCTTGTTTCCAATTTCTAAGGGTTAGTTAAGACCTGGGGTCAGACACTGCCTTCCTAAAATCATCTACATACGATATGATCTGATCTGATCCAAAATTGATTCATTCTTCCTAGCTTCCAATTTATAAGGGTTATTTAAGACCTGGGGTCAGACACTTCTTTCCTAAAATCCTCTACATACGATCTGACCTGGTCCAAAATTGATTCATTCTTCATAGCTTCCAATTTCTAAGGGTTATTTAAGACCTGAGGTCAGACACTTCCTTTTAAAATCCTCTACATACGATCTGATCTGATCTGATTCAAAATTTGCTCCGAATGACTTTTGGCTTTTTACAAAAGTTAAACTGGTCCACTGAAGAAACCCGTGAGAATATGGCGCAGGCTCTTTACACAACTTTAAAAGAGGAGTTTCAGATTTTGATGAGCGCCAGTGTCGTCGGAATAAGTGCATGAATTCCCAAACTGATTATTTTGGAGAGGATAACAACCTTAATTTAGAGGAGTAAGTTTAAGCATGTTTGTTAACAAATCGATTACAGCAATTACCACGGCGTTCTTCCTGTCCGCGAATCTCTGTCACTGCTTTGAAACGTTGCATTTCTTTTCCCGAAGCTGATGCCGCAGTTCTTAGAGTTTTGAAAATAATTCTATTTAACTCTAAACCTTTTCTTACCTTCAAGATGCTGCATTTCATCGTCTATATCATCCACCGTTAAGGGATAGTCGGGAATAGGATCTTCTCCGTCTCGCCTAACTCTTTTATTCCACCAGACTGGCTCATACGGTGAAGACAAATCAGACGGAACATATCCTGCGTCGTAATCTATGGGAAAGAAAGGAAAGTTTTATAAACTTTCGAATTTTGATAGCTAATTTATTCAAAAACATGGATATCTGACAATAAATTAAGATAATTGCATTCGCTTTAATACATCTAGCAATAGGCAACTGAAACTTTACGATTGGTGATTAATAAATAGGAACCGTACGCCAGCTATACTCAAAATAGTATAACTAAACTAGTAATCCGAATTTCTTGGAGTAATATAGAAAATCAAAGTTTCCAAGCTTTCGCACATCACCCAGATGACTTTCTCAAAGAAGACAGTTTGCTGTCTGCCTTCCTTGAGAAAGCCATCTTGTTGATGCGCGAAAACTTGGAAACTTTGATTTTCTATATTACTCCAAGAAATTCGGATTACTAGTATAGTTATATTATTTTGAGTACGATTGGTGAATTAGACGTGCTTTAAGACATTTCAAAGTGAAAAGAAGCTTCTAGTGACGGAAGATCCTAAATTAAATTGTGGAGAACTATAAGAAATGTAAGAAAACTTAAGTGTTGAGAACGAAGCCCACCTGAACATCAATACAAATATTGCTGCACTGATTTTACTCTATAACGTGAAACTGAAATAATATCAACGCAAGAGTAATGATGATAAAAAACAGATGTACGCGCACATATATTTTAGAAGGACCATTCGGTAAAAATATTCCAGCATATGAGAAAGTTTTAAGATTGGAAAACATGCCCAGCATTTGATTGATTGGAACGGAAATAACTGCGAAAATAATCACAGCTATTTGGATGAACGGGAAATTCAGTCTTTTCGTGCTAAAATTATGATCCTGTCGATCTCAAGCTGTGCATCAACTTCAATAATTGGATGAAGATGTAAAATTTTATAAATAATTTATGTTTATCGGACGAGGTTTAAGACCACATGAATGTTTGAATAAAGAGCCAGACTGTGAGTTAAAAGAAAAAATTCGCACACTGTGGATACTGAATGGAAACGACTGTATTCGTGAAATTTTGTAGTGTTGTACACACGGACGAATCATAAAGCCCCATTCGTTTTCTGGAAGTGTGAGATTCACATTTAATGTGGAGCGGAATCAGTTTTCCGACTGCTAGCTTTAGCGTTATAGGGAGGCTGCCAACACTGCTAACGTAACTGCTTCTCTGCAGGAATTCCTTTGAGAATGCTGGAAGTTTAGAACGTCTGCTTTAAGCTTTAAATGTAACTGCACTCCCGATAAACAAATATTACACTGCTGGCCACCCAAAATGCAACACCAAGAAGGACACGAAATAGCAAAGCCAGATTTACTGGACACATAACAACAGATAGAAATATGAAACGATTGAGTTTATAGGCCCGTACGACATGCGGAACACGCAGACATCAATAGTTCGTGTGACCCTCATGGCTAGCAATAACTGCCGCTACATGCCGCGGCATCGAACGAAAGAGGCTTTGGATATGGGCTTGGGGTATGTCGGTCCAGGCTGCTTCCACACGTTGCCACAGTTCGCCAGGCGTAGCCACGGGTGGTGCTTGCCGGGCCACTCGGTTGCCGATCAGAGACCAGACGTGTTCGATGGGTGACATATCGGGAGAACAGCCGCGGGCCTCGACAGCAGTGACACCTGGTGGGCCGTGAAGAATTGTTGCACGATGCGTGCCACGTGCGTGCGCGCATTGTCCTGTTGAAACGTGGCCGCTGGCAGGTCCTGCAGGTAAGGGTGGATTACAGGCTCCGAAACGTCGGAGATGTAGCGGTGGCTGTTGAGTGTACCGGCGATGCATACCAGAAGGGTGCGGATGTCTTATCCAATTGGACCCAAACCATAACGCAAGGCGACGGACCGGTATGTCGATGCATAATGCAGGCGTCACACAGTCTCTCGCCGCGGTGCCGCCACACGCGGATCCGACCATCGTGGTGTTGCAGACAGAAGCGGGACTCGTCGGGGAAGACAATGTCGTGCCATTCCGTACTCCAGGTGCGACGTTCAACTGCCCACTGCTGCCGCACTCGCCAGTGGTGTAACTTCAATGGTAATCGGAGCAATGGGCGCCGTGCGACAAGTCCCCGCTCCTGCAGACGACGTCGAACGGTACGTGCTAACACAGGTTGTTGCGCAACAACCCCTAATTCCTACGCTAACGTTCGTGATGTGGAGGTGTGAGCCGTCAGTGCCCGCCGCACAACATGTCGGTCCTCTCGTTCGGCGGTGTGCCACGGAGGCGGCAATCGCTCACGTCGGTCCGTCCGTCCGTCCCTCCTGCACCCACCGAATCCATACTCGCGTCACTGTAGCTGGATGTCGTCCCACACGGGCGCCGATGTCTCGGTACGATAAACCGCTGTCGCGATAAGCCAACATTTGCCCTCTGTCGAACTCCGAAACGTGCTGGAATGACTTCCGTATTCTGCGGCGAGGCGTCAGGAAGCTTCCCACGCACAGGTCTGGCAGCACAACACATTTCCACTATTTACACCCCGCCTTCTGTGCACCCTTTTTACAGTGCTTCTCGGTAGCGTGCCGGGCGCACATGATTTGCATATGCTCTGCAATGCTAATCGTTTGCATGTCCTTTCGCGGGCGACGCATGCTGCGAATTTCAGGCCAATTGGATGCTTCCTTCTTGGTGTTGAATTTTGGGTGGCCAGCAGTGTAGTTACGTTTTCCACACACCCTCACACAAACGCACGGACACACACACACACGCACGAAAACGCGAGTGCACCGACGTATGCAAAAAAATCACGTGAGTATTTTTACTGCAACATATATATCACTTTCACTCAACTGAAAAATTCTAAATTAAGAAAATGGAGAAGCGTTTATCACGCCTGTGTCTGTCTGAAATGATCAATGATTTTTAATTCATCTTTCGGAAAGAGAATAATCACAATTAAATACACTGCTGGACATAGAAATGTGATATTTCGCGGCAAATTGGTCGGTACGTGTTGCACTTGGGTTATGTAAATGATTAACAATCACGTGATAGGTGAGGGAAGTAAAAGCTAGGGCAAAATGACCCGACGTAGCCGAGCTTGCTGTGCTCACCTGGATATGTGGACCACTACATCGGAGAGATCTCAGTGGCAAAAGCATGCCTAAGGAGTGCGAATGCTTGGGTGACCTCATCGGAAATCCTACCAACACAAGGACACCATTGTCAATGGATTCATCATAGGACACCATTATCAGTGGATTCATCACAGACACCATTATCAGTGGATTCATCACAGACACCATTATCAGTGGATTCATCACAGACACCATTATCAGTGGATTCATCACAGGACGCTGTGATCAGTTGATTCATCACAGGACGCTGTGATCAGTTGATTCATCACAGGACGCTGTGATCAGTTGATTCATCGCAGGACGCTGTGATCAGTTGATTCATCGCAGGACGCTGTGATCAGTTGATTCATCGCAGGACGCTGTGATCAGTTGAT
The DNA here is from genome assembly GCA_039090855.1 of Macrothele yani. Taxonomy (NCBI): domain Eukaryota; kingdom Metazoa; phylum Arthropoda; class Arachnida; order Araneae; family Macrothelidae; genus Macrothele; species Macrothele yani. The sequence goes on along the minus strand of CM076990.1, from coordinate 15,532,020 downwards.
TCATCGCAGGATACCATGATCAGTGGATTCATCACAGGACACCATGATCAGGGGATTCATCACAGGACACCATGATCAGTGGATTCATCACAGGACACCATGATCAGGGGATTCATCACAGGACACCATGATCAGGGGATTCATCACAGGACACCATGATCAGGGGATTCATCACAGGACACCATGATCAGGGGATTCATCACAGGACACCATGATCAGGGGATTCATCACAGGACACCATGATCAGGGGATTCATCACAGGACACCATGATCAGGGGATTCATCACAGGACACCATGATCAGGGGATTCATCACAGGACACCATGATCAGGGGATTCATCACAGGACACCATGATCAGGGGATTCATCACAGGGCACCATGATCAGGGGATTCATCACAGGGCACCATGATCAGGGGATTCATCACAGGGCACCATGATCAGGGGATTCATCACAGGGCACCATGATCAGTGGATTCATCACAGGGCACCATGATCAGGGGATTCATCACATGACACCATGATCAGTGGATTCATCACAGGATACCATTATCAGTGGATTCATCACAGCGTTATCCTGCTTCGCATAGCGGGGGAGATACATCGGGATGCAACAAAGGTCTACGGAATGTGGCGACAGTGGTTGGATGAATGCACCGTGTGTCGCCGTAGTAGGACTGGTGCACGGAGGTGGACGGCCGAAGCCTAGATTTCTTCATTCCACGGTAATCCCCAGAAGCCCTGCAACCCGCAACGGACGACATTGAAGGAGGTGACCAGTCAGCTATGGACATCCCCGTATCGACACTTACTGTGAATCACATATTGGTTGAGAGTGGTTTGGGCTCCCGCCAGCTAATGCGACCATCGCCACTAACCGCATCACCTCATCACTCAAGGTTTTATAGTGTGGCCGTGCCGAATATGCTTCACTGGAATGTCGTATGTCGTATTCAGCGATGAGTCTCACTTCTGTCGCAACGCCGACGATCGCCACTGAAAGTCTAAATACTACTGCTGATCTTGCTGCCATACTTGAGAGCCATATGACACCTGAGCCTGGTGTCATGGTTTGCGGAGCTATCAGTTTCAACAGTCATTCACAGCTTGTACACATAGTGAGTACAATGTCCGCACGATGAAACGTCGGTAAGATGCTGTAGTCTGTTTTGTTGCTGTATCACCGTGGTATCTCTGTTTTCTAGTTTCAACAAGATTAAGCCTAAATACACACTGCCAATGTCAGCAGACAGTGCCTCAAAATGCCCAGGCGCAGTCCTGGCAAGAACGATCCCCACACTTCTCTCCAATAGAGAATATGTAGGACGTCGTCAGTGTTGTCCTATTGGCTTTCTTTGAGGCCAAATTCCTGAAATTTGGCTTTTTTCAGTGAAGTTGACGTCAGAGTTGATTTGGCTTTTTTCAGTTAAATTGACGTCAGAGAATTGATTTGGCTTTTTACGTTAGTTGCACTAATATTATATAGCATCCTCTTTTAAAATAACTTTCCCTTAAAAACGTTATTTTTGCTCCAAAATGGCAACGCCTTGACGACAGACGGGACAGAAATCGGAATCTACGCAGTCTAAATTTTGAATGACAACTGACTCGAAGTTCCAGGTTGCGTTTAATATTTTAAAGAATTGGAAAGAGCTAAAGGCTTACTTTAGTAGTGCTGAATTAGTCCAATCAAAGTTTGATACAAAATTCAAAGCAAGACTGTTGAAGGGAATGATTTTAGACTACAAAAAATACTTGTTTTTTGTGTTTGCGATACCTGTTTGTTAAACAGGAATTTGAAAAACTGAACAGCCTTTTTCAACAAACCAAAGCTTATCCTCATGAATTGCACCAAGAATTTTTCTTACACCAGAAAAGTCTTCAAAGCAGACTGTATGATGTCAATGGGCAGAAATCAAATATTCAAGTTGATTTTGGTGTCAAATTTTTAACAAAATGTATTTGTTCCTACAGAACAACTACAGTAGTGAGGCTCATCTAGAAATAAAAAATGTCAAAGGAAGATGTATATTTATGCTGGAAGAAGCTCTCAGTCAAGTTACTTATAGACCTCGGCGCGAGAGATATTTCAAATTCCATGTGACGAAGTAAATTTCTCCATCATTTTGATGCCAGGGGCGGAATTCGAACTTACAAACTCTCGGCTCCGGAGCCTATCCACTGTACTACACTGGCATGTTCTTTCATTGCTATCTGCCTTTACCTCATGTGCTTCCTAGGAGACAGGCACGTCACATATCACATTGCATTAATGTAATCCGTCAAAATTTAAATCACTTCTTTCCTACGTACTTGCCTACATGTGTGGCAAGTTTCCTCTCGTTTCGTTCATTCCTTCATGGTGTAGCATTTTTCGTGTCTACAATTATATGAACCAATGGAAAAATTAATAGAATCCCGAAAAACATATTGAAAATTTCGACATATTTATTTCTTGATCCGAAATGACTCTTCCAGTCCGGTGTCTAGAAACGCAATTTTTAGATAAAATAAAGGTATGCCTTTATGCCGTTAAACTGCGCATTAGAAAAATGCATGTGAAAATTTTGGTAATATTTTTTTCTCTCATATTTAAAGAGAATTTCCGCGTCCTTTTCTATATTAAAATAGAGGCGCCATCTTAAGCACCGACATCCTTTATATGCCGCCTAGAAGGGAATTTGTTACCTAGAATTTCTAAGGTGAATGTTCAAAACGGACGCCATAATAACACATATTTTATCCAAAAATATTTTTCCTGTTTTCTTGTTTGAAAATACAGCTGTAGTGTGAAACACAGTTTTGAATTTTCTAGTGGAAAACAGAAGGAAAAACTGAAATGTATGAGAATTCATGTTCAGTTCTTTCTAACAGAAAACAATTATTCGGACTTCTGTGGCACAGATATTGTGCCCACAGATAGGCGCAATTGCAGTAAAAGTCCGATATTACGAGAGCTGACCAAAATCGGAAAAATTGTTATAACGGACTTCTGGTTATAGCCGGATCATACAAATACTACGTACATGTACGTACTACTGCACTGTACATATACTACGTATCACAAAAAAATAACAGTACTGCATAATAAGAAAGTGATAAAAACAATACATATTCTTTTTAATTCTGATTGGGATTTTTACAAAAAGTAAGAATCGAGAGCCTTTTGTTTCCTCTTTGACATTGATGATTGTAACACGTAACTCTCGACTTTACGGGAAATTACCATTCCTTCAATAGGTGCATATGACGCACTATAAAATTGTCCGATTGAGTTTGAAGTTTGCATGAGTTCTGATTGAAATACTATGCTTTCATTTCTATCCTCCCCATCATCCTGATCTAAGCTTCCTTTTTCTGATTCAATGATTTCTCTATCAGACATGTCATTCCATGGTATTCAAACAGCCAAGCAGACTACCACTGGTTAAAAATGTTGGCTAAGGTCTTCGGATAGACGGACGAGAAGGCCAACGTTGAATTAGAGGTTTCGGGATACCGTCGAATAGGCCTTCGTTCGGCAGAAGGTCGAACGAAGGTCTTCACCGACCAAGGTCTTCACGGACGAAAGTCGAACGAAGGCCTTCGTTCGGCCTTCGTTCGGCCTTCGTCCGTTGTTTCGAATAGGCCGTCGTCCGTTGTTTCGAATAGGCCGTCGTCCGTTGTTTCGAATAGGCCGTCTATCCTTCGGATAGACGGACGAATTATCCAAAGGATACACGACGGAGGCCTCAGCCAACGTTGAATTAGAGATTTTCGTCCGTTGAATTGGAATTAAAACCATACCAAATTAGATGTTTACCGTCTAATTTGGTATAGTTTACCTCTAATTATACCGTCGAATTAGAGGTTTCGGGATTTCTTCCTTTTCTAGATATCTTGTTAGGGCGGGACCCTGTGACACATCGTAACCGGTTCTCCGTTTACCGCAAATCTTTCGCAGCACCGTCTATTATTCCGGCAACCTCTTCAAACCTTATGATTTATAAACTTTCTGCGTTGAGGTTCCTGATTCAGCGGGCCTATACCCATTGATCGACCCTGAACCTTAGGATCGGTGAACTGGACACAATTTTTTCATAGTCGTCGCCCATGGTTATTCTGAAGAGACAATATCGCGTTTAATTGCACAACGTAAACGGAGATCGGAGTCCACTTAATCTGCGGGGCCTCCTGCCAAACTATTTGTAGGATCTATTTCATACAATTATGAAATAACAAACATACTGAATAGGTATTGCAGGAAATCGGCTGTGGATTTCGGGACTTGGACAACAAATATTTATAACATGATTTGCCACGACCGAGACCCCCTCCTCTGGTTACGATACGGGGTCTATAGTGTTCCGCTTCAGTCAACGGATCATACTACTCCTAATAAAGTGTATCTGGGCTCTACCTTTAACAATTTATCTAAGAGGATGTCTGAATACGAGTACTCTGTTAGATCATCCAAGTCAGCCTCTGCCCTTTCCAAAACAGTAAAAAGTGGTGGCTTCTACCCAGACTGGGATAATGTTTGCACTATGGCCGCCACAAATAATCGATAAACTCCTTTTCTACTTGAAGCACTATGGATTACCTATTTCGGACCGCTGTGTTGCAATGACGAAAACTGCCGTACAATCTACCTGTAGTATGGAAGCGCCTTGTGGACCAGCAACCGCCTCCAACCTTACGATGAGTAATTGGACTCTGCTCATTGGTTCATTTACTGAGTAAGTTATTGGTTCTTTGTGACTTTCTCTGGAAACATGTATAGTATAAAGGGGGAGAACCTTTGTATGTTACTTCTATATATAGGCTTTAATGTTAGCTCACGTTCGGGTGTTTAGGCCTGATGATGTGGTTGTTACGATCATGAAAGATCTTGCCAATTTAATTTTGTTAGTTTTTAGTCTGTAAATAAAGTTTTTAATTGCAGTGTGAGACTAAGTATTGATCGTTCTCAGACAGTTTTTTCGATCCAACATAGTTGTTCTTTGGTAACCACTGGTGGCGCATCTGTTCAAAATGTTCCGTCTTCCCTCCGTTGTGCAGAGGGGTAGAAGACAGCAGGGGTACAGCCTCCAAAGAGCCAAGAAGACTAACCACTGGTGACTCATTTTTGTGTGTAGCTGTACGCGTTAATGTCCCTACCACTTCCTGGAATTTCAAGGAAACAATTTGCTGGAAATCTTTGAAAGGGTGGCCATGAAAGCATCTCGTTACAGCTGGAGTTCCTTAGATTAACCACTCGTAATATACGAAGATTTTTCCTATGTTTAACATTAACAAATTGAAAATGCATTTTGAATCTCTCGTAACAGCGGGATTCTAGCTATAATCCGAACTCGTAATATCGGGCATTTACTGTACATATAAAGTGGTAATAGAGGCACGGTATTCATTAACATGAACATATAAAAGTAAAATTAAAAAAAACTTTGAAGTCAACTTATTAAATCATATGTAAACCATTTTACAATATTCTGAAGAGCAGGTTTTAATCATATGTAAACAGTTTTGTATGATTCTGTCGGACTGCGGAATAAACGGATAAGATAAGTTCAGTTTTAAAATTGATTAACTTTCACATATTTGCCCTTCATAGTTTTTTATCATTCCTAATTCGTTTTTTTTATCTCCTATAGAACTAATTATAAAGGAGTAAAAATTAAAATAAATGCACTTAAGAGGGTAAACACGAATAATCTTTGACAATACACGAAAGCGTCAATTATTCCTGGTAACTGCGAGACGCTAGAGACCGGATAATTGAAAAAACATGGTTAATCCAAATTACGTTTTGTTAGGTTAAATACATAAAAAACCTATAAAAACACAAGATAAACATTCTTGTATTATGTCCCGGGCATGTCTAATTTTTTTAATATTTCGCTTTCAGTGGTGCTGATACTGGGGGTCCCTCTGCTCTTTGTTGTAAAAATCACTTTTTGATTACACCTTCTAGGTAATTCATTTGTAGCATCTTAGGGCGATTTTCTTTGCGAAGCGCAAGCTAATGTATCGCATTTGGAAATAAATTTGTCTATCATGGGTTGCTTTTTAATTATGTCCTGTTTAGGTTTGCTGGCCAATACCAAATTTGGCTGCAAGTGATGAAACAATTTCACATTTTCCCCGTCTTTTAATAATCTCTAATTTTGAAAGAATAGACAAATGCTTAATAAATTTGGTTACACAAGAGCACATGAACAAGCTTTCGTAATGTTTAACAGATAAAGGAAACTAGGTTGAATTTAAAAGAACTTGCCAGCGCTCTCTGGCGGAAGAAGACGAAACTGCAACAGCGATGGCAAATAAGCTCTTCTAGAAGAACGATGCGATGTTGTTTAATTATGATGCAATATGATTTAAAATACGCTGTAATCACTTCTTTTGTTTTATGAATCCACCTGCGTAGAAAATGAAAAAAAAAATGAGATTTGTATGTACCACAGACGACCACAGTTAATACGAACCCGCGGATAATTGAGCCCCAGATAATCAGCATTTTACTTGATAAATTATTTGTTTTATAACTCGCATTGTTGCGAACATCCAAGAATATACAAATAGAAATTGAACCTTAAGTGCTTTTCAAATGATATTTGCCCGAAGGTGGTATAAAATTGTACATATTGTTTCGGTATTTGAAACATTTTTTCTTCTCCTATCGGTGTCCACGGCAGAGGAATAACAAAGGCTATGTGATTGAATTTTTGTGGTTCCATTGTCACAGTAAGTGACATTCATTAGCAGATAATTACACAAACGTTCGGCAGCAAGAGAAAGTTATTTTGCTATATGTCGTATTCGGAACGATGCATGAGCGAAAGCAATGTTATACCATATTTTAGACAAAACTTCATGGAAGTTAATTGGGACACTATGTTTTTCTAATCACCTCAATGGCACAGGTTCACTTTTAAAGATGCTTTGTATGTATTTTTCCAAATTCTCATGAACGATTTTTTATTTCTGTCAGTGATGAAGCGTTAAGTTTTTCTAGGCATTAAAAAGCTGGAGTTGCTTTCGCCTATAATTTTTTTACACTGCTCCTCTCCCAAGGGTTTTTTAAAGAGTGGGGGGGGGGGATATTCGTGAGCACAAATCTCTATATTTTTATTTTCCGAAACCTTACTTGTCTCTAGTCCTATATCCTGGATCCCAGAACACTACTCTGATTATTCTTCAGTCAAAGAATTTGAAAGTGGATCGGGAAACTAAATGGGAGGGAGGGAGAGGAAGGAGAGAGAACTCAAACAAAATTGTGTTAGGTTTTTCCTCCAAATTGAATCTCGTCACCTTCGGAATTAACTTGTCTGAGAGATATTTCATGACGTCGTTTTAAGACATTTAGACTGTTTAGGTCATGCACACCTAACGTAGATAGGCGTGTCAAGACTCTTAAACTGTAAGTTTTCCAACCGCTTGTTTTTGGAGAAAAGACACGTTAAACAGTAAAAGGGTTTTTTGTTTCTGCGATACATCCATGAGTAATCAAGATATTAAGAATCGTGAAAGTGGCAGACTATATTTTTAGACTGTTTTTTCAATGTTTTTAAGAGAAGGAGTGGGTCTGCCTTTCTTAATCATTTTCTTTCTTTCTCTTCATAGTTTCTGGCAGAAAACGATAAATTCGGCATAATCGTAACCACACAAACATACTTATGATATTAATATTCTAAGGATGACGCACTGCCATTTATCCTGGTTGTCCAAAACACAACTTGAAGATTTAAATACTAAGGCTATCCAGAAAGTAAGTAGCGTAAAAGGAAAAAAAAATACCGGTAATTGTTTTTTATGTGCGATAGATTCTACATACCTTAACCTACTTTTCAGCATATTCTCCGTGGATATTAAGGCATTTGTCATATCGTGGCACACGTTTCTGGATACCCTATTCATAGAAATCTACCCCCTGGGTTTTACATACCTTAATCTACTTTTCAGCATATTCCCCGTGGATGTTAAGGCATTTGTCATATCGTGGCACACGTTTCTTGATACCCTCTTCATAGAAGTCTGCCCCCTGGGTTCCACATAACTTAATCTACTTCTCAGCACATTCCCCGTGGATGTTAAGTCATTTGTCATATCTTGGCACACGCTTCTGAATACTCTCCTCATAGAAGTCTGCTCCCTGGGTTCTACATACCTGAATCTACGTTTCAGCATATTCCCCGTAGATGTTAAGGCATTTGTCATATCGTGGCCCACGTTTGTGAACAACCTCCTCATAGAAATCTGCCCCCTCTGTTCCACATACCTTAATCTACTTTTAAGCATATTCCCCGTGGATGTTAAGGCATTTCTCATATCTTGGCACACGTTTCTGAATACCCTCCTCATTGAAGTCTGCCCCCTGGGTTCTACATACCTTAATATACGTTTCAGTATATTCTCCGTGGATATTAAGGTATTTGTCATATCGTGGCACACGTTGCTGAATAACCTCCTCATAGAAGTCTTCTCCTTGGGTTCTACATACTTTAATCTACTTTTCAACATATTCCTTGTGGATGTTAAGGCATTTGTCATATCGTGGCACACGTTTCTGAATATCCTCCTCATGAAACTCCGCCGCCAGAGTTCTGAGCCACCGCTCAACCGTCGTATTCAGGTCATCGTCTTCGTCGAACCGGTGGAAGCTTTTCCTACTGCAAGGGCTACTATTTCGATTCAGGTATGAAGTGAGAGATCCAAGTTTCATCTCCCGTCGCTATACGGCTTAAAAAATCATCATCTTTCTCCGCGGACCGCCTCCAAGAATTCTACAGCAAATCCGATGCATTTTGTCATGTGCTCTTCTGTCAACATCTTTCGCATCTATTGTGCACACACTTTGCGGTACAGAAGCTTTTCTGTAATGGTTACGTGCAGTAATGATTTCGAAACTTCAGGGAAATGTCCTGAAAGATCGGAAATTGTGAAGCGTCGTAATGCTTTTTATTCACTCTCTCCACCGAATCTTCCGTGACCTGAGAAGGCCTACCACTGAGCAATTCGTCACGAACTCTCTGTCGTCCTTTATTAAGCATTCGAACCCACTTCCACACCCTCCCTGCAGTCATTGCGCTTTATCCGTAAATTTTGCAAATTTGCCGATGAATCTCACTTAGTCTGGAATTTCTCGCATTTAGAAACCTTATCACAGACCGGAATTCGAAATCTGTGCGTCTTATTATTAACTTAAACTTTACTAATCCGTAACCCGTACCATGCATGGTTGAAAAAGCTGTGACTGAACTTTTTTCTTGGCATATTACACGAATCGTAATAAATTGCATAACTATAATAAACAGTTGAATTGGCAGCGCATAAGATGGGTGACCAACAAAAAATATTTCGTAATATTCAAATTAATTTATCCAACTACTCGTACACAAATTTAATGATGACGTTCCTCATTATTGTACAAACATGTGCTTACCCGTCATTGACGGGCTTGCATTGGAGTATTGAGGCATTTTTTCAGTGACCCGAAATGAATATCGTGTATACATAACTATACAATGGGTTTAAAAATGTGTTTTATTTTTCCAGTTTGGTTTTAACCATTTTTTTTGGTATCATGCATTATATAATCTATACTAATGTATAAAGAGAGAAGCTTTGTTTGTGTGTTTGAGGTAATCTCGAAAACTACTGAACCGATTTGGATAATTCTTTCACCGTTGGGAAGCTCATTACTTTCCGGTGGACATAGGCTATTTCGTTTATTTTTTATTATTTTGGCTGTACTACCAAATCAGATTGCTTTCAAGTAGTTCCCGATTTCCTGTGCATCGTTCCGCTTTGTTTACATACAACCTGATCACACACAACGAGAAAGAAAGTAGTTCACGATAATAAGTTATACGGAATGTTTTTTACTAATCTCGAAAACTACTGAACAGATTCATATAATTCTTTCACCTTTGCTAAGCTTATTTCTTTCCGGTGGGCATAGGCTATTTCATTTATCTATACTAGTACTAATACTAATAATAAATAAAGAGGGAAACTTTGTTTGTGTGTTTGAGGTAATCTCGAAAACTACTGAACCGATTGGGATAACTCTTTCACCGTTGGGAAGCTTATTTCTTTCTAGTGGACATATATGACCACTAGAAAGATAGGCTATTTCGTTTATTATTTACTATTTTTTATTTATTTTATTATTTTTCTCTGTACTACCGAATCAGATCGCCTTCAAGTGGTTCCTGATTCCCATTACATATAACCTATATAATTCTCTATTTATATTTTGGGCACACCTAACGTGAAAGAAAGTAGTTCACGATAATATAGATCATTTTTTTTACTAATCTCGAAAACTACGGAACCGATTTGGGTAATTCTTTCACCGTTAAGAAGCTTACTTCTTTCCAGTGGACATAGGCTATTTGGTATATTTTTTTATTATTTTTGGCTATACTCCCGAATCAAAACGCTTTCAATCAAGTAGTTCCCAATTTCCCGTGTATCATTCCGCTTAAGGGCGGATTGTACAAAGAAAATGCCATGGTAACATAAAAAAAATACTTACGACAAAAATTAGCGATGACAAATCTGTGGATCAGTAGCTTTCATTTAAAAAAATAAAATAATGAAAATCGCTCTGTGGATTGCGTTGGCGGATTGTGAAAAGAAACTTTTTATATATAGATTAGTGCATAGCTTTAACATAAGCACAACCTCACAAAATGGCGTCAGGGCATGGCTAATGGATGAGACAACACAACTGCGCATGCGCGACTTTGAAGCGGATACTTGCGCGGGAGTGTTGGGTGAACGGTATTTATTTTCTGGATGGCCATGCACGTACTGTAGGTAGCTCGTAAAACAAATGCTTAAAAAGCACTGAAAGTAAGAAAAAAGAAAGAAAGAATGACTCATCACCCAAGAATACGCGTGTATCCAAGTACAGCAGCTGTTACTGCGAACGTATGCTATGTGGATTACAGCGTATGGAATGAAAGAGGCCGAGCGTAATTTGCACTGCATTACAGTAACATATTTAAATAAATAATTTATATTTATTTAAAACTGTTTCCAGTGGTTGCAATGGATGCAAGTACACTTCGACCCTGCTTATCAATAGGAATGTGAAAAAATAATGTACTCTTCTTCATCGTTCCTTTCTGTGTTCTAAATGCTGTATTCAAAACGAGTGACTTTGCGAAGGCTGATTTTAAACTACAAAGTTCAATGTTCACGAATAAAATTACGAACGTCATCGATTTCTTTTTCGTTTGCATCTACTATGTAATGCAAACGTTTGAATTGCCGCTGGAGGATATATTCTCCTCCACTGTTTATGAAGAGTTTATGATTAACGATATTTTGCACGAGTTGCACATTTCTTTCAGTTATCTCGATAATATGCATATAAACCTACTCTGCCTTTTCGTTTTGTTTTTCACGCTTCTATTTGCATCAAATGTTTTAAATTTTAAGCTCTGAAGGTTACATAATGCACTAAAATCATGCAGAGGAATCGTGGAATTATGTATCTCGAGTACGGTATTTGTTTTACGTATCTCCCTCGCATTGCCATTTCTCATCCGAGACTCTGCCATCGTAAAATTGTTACTTTGAACTAAGATCTCAATACACGTACATATTCTGGTTTAGAAATCTTTTAGAAAGAAATACTATTGTTACTCTGAGCTCAGAGATATTCTTACAAAAATATTTAGGAAATAAATGCTATTGTGATAGTTAGCAAAATGTTGTACAACACACTGAAAGCTTATGAAAAATTCTTCAGAAATAGTGGAAGTTTGCAAATATTGATTTCAAAATGAATTCGGTAGTGTGGTACCAATGAAAATTGAGAATCGCCCTAAATATAAATCGAAAACGGATACTAAGAAATTATGAAAGAAATGTTCTTCACAAATACGAGTGCATAGAATAACTACAGGATTATTAACACGGCAATCAGAATAGACTGGTTAGTGTTCAACATGTACCACCACATCATAAAACTCTAAAGTTACAGCAGTCTGGAACGGAAATCGAATCCACATCTCCCAATTTTCTTCCCATAGCCGTTACACTACAAATAACTTCCACGTGTCTGAAGATGAACGGTCGTGGCATCGAATTTTCAAGTACCTGAAGATGAGAAATCTAAACTTCAGATTCCTCATTTTCAGATACTTGGTACATCCTTGTCCTGAGTGGCGTAACGGATAGCATGCATGCTCGAACGAAAATCCGGAAATTCTGGTTCGATTCCAGCTCCAGGGAGACGCAACTTTCAACTGATAAAAAAACAACGTCATCGCTCTTCCCACGTTTTTTTTATCCAACACAAAGCAGCCTAAAAATTGTTATTCGACACTGTTGGGATCGAACCACAGATCTCTCGATAACTAGCCGAGTGCGTTCGTTTTACGCTACGGTGCCAACAATCCACGGTGCTATGTGTGTTTATCTGTTAGCATCTAACTTCACAAATTGCAGTTTCTTGAGAGATCTGTGGTTCGATCACAACGGTGTCGAATAACAATTTTTAGGCTGCTTTGTGTTGGTTAAAGAAAAACGCAAAAAGAGCGATGGCTTTGTTTATTTATACATTGTCTCCACGTATTTGGAAGATTTTCACCATTTCAACCGATATGATGTTGAATGTTAAACAGTAAACTGTTCAATCTAACAATTCAGACAAGTCTGATTGCCGTGTTATTAAGGATACGAGGAAGTATAAGAATTGGAAATGGCAAAAAAGTATTCCTGGATTCTTGTAATAATGCATACCGACGAAAACCAAACAGCAAAGATTTCTTGAAGTACCCTTAAAATAGCAGATTTCCTAAAGCAGATTTATTTTCTGAATCCAGAAAAGTTAATTTACCGACCTTTAAGTCTCTCAGAACATTTGCTCATACGTTGCATGCTATGCAAATCACGCGAGCGTATATATTTGAGCCCGATTTGACATATTCGCATTTTCGCTTTTGGCATTTTATTACGGTCGCCCACTTTTGTGTCAGATTCAACGGTATATGACCAAACGATGCTGTGTAACACGCAGCCCTGGAAAGAGTGATTGTCGTTTCTTTTTTTATCCAGCTGAGTAAGCGGCCTCATAAATAACGATAATACAGAACAACAATCGTCTTCACTTAACGTTGTTTTGTCATTAGGAAACCTTAATTCATCCCATGCAAATGCCAACGTAAACGTACTGTCCCTATGAAACTTACTGCGACGCATTTACCAAGCAGCAGTTGTTTTTTCTATTGTTAATCCAAGGACGGTGGGTTTTTGTGTATTTGGATGTAGTGGTTTCAATGCACTTTAGGATACCGAACATCCTATTCGTTTTAACCGCAAATCTTTCATTCATCTGATTTTTCTATGTGAATTTCCGTGTAATATAATATAATTCTGATTGCCGTTATAATAATACAGTCGTTTGAAAAAGTTTTCAGACTGCCTGTCAATTTATTGCAAACTAAGATTTTTAAAGAAACAACTAATTACTAGTCAGAGATATTTGAAAAAATGATACCACGGATGAATACTTAGTTCCTTTATGACACACAAAGTCCGAAATCAGTACTTTGTGTGGCCAGGTTTTTTTTATAACGGACAGAATACAATGTGGCATACTCTCAATTAGGGATTTGCAGTAGTCAATTAAAAAGTCTTTGCACCTCACGTACTTTATCACATCAATCAAAGCTTGGGAATTTGATGGCTGTTTTTCTGCTACCTTGTCTTTTAAAATAGTCCACAAATTTTTGATGGGGTTAAGATCGGGACGATTACCGGGCCAGTCAAGCACAGTTATGTTTTCTTTTCTGCAGGTAGTCCTTTACTGTCTTTGGTCTGTGGCATGGAGCACCATCATGCATAAAGATTGTGCATCTCTGCACTTTCATATGAGTCAACAGCTTCTCACGTAACATTTCCAAATAAAAAGGACTAGTCATGGTAGTGCCTGTCGACAAAAAGGATGATGAAGCAGTACCGGATGCTGACATAGCACCCCATATCATCTGACTAGGCGGATGTCTCACGGTGCTAACGGTATATTTTTCATCAAGCCTTTTGGTCGTCGAACATGTGCTTCACGTGATTCAAATTGAAGCTCAGTTGATTCATCGGGAAAAAGAACTTGGCTCTAAGATTCAGCAGTACACGATTGATGATGCTTCACAAGCTGGAATCTCTTCTTTTTCATGACAGAGGTTAGTCTAGGTTTAGGTGCAGGGTTTACAAGACTTTAATCCAAAATATTTGATAAGACGTCGGGAAACAGTGCAGATACTAATACCAGACCCTTTGGAATGTAGAAAACCCTTGAGTTTCTTGCACGAACTCATCGGAGAACGCATAACTATTCGTCTTATGGTATTGTGATCACGCGGGGACGTTTTCTTTGGATGTCCACTTCTCTTTGGGTCGCTAAACTCACCTGCATCTCGATATTTCATGATCGTATTATGAATAGCAGTCTTGCTCACATTCACCTTTCTGCTTATGCCATGTTCGGAGTATCCTTCATGATATAAAGTCACTATTTGTGCCCTCTGTGTAACGCTTTTTTGCCCGTCTTTCGCTATATAGAAAATACGTACAAAACCTCTCAGCATGAAAACCAGAAGCAAACTGACGATCGCACGCTTCCCCCAACTCTATCAACAGCTGCCACTGTAGGATATGCAACACCTACAGGGAGTTGAGTAATACAGACAGTAGCTGACGCAATCGGCAGAATCTCCTAATACCAACAGGTGCTCTTAAACTATTGCAAATTATTGTATGATACTCGGTGAAAGCCCGTCAACAATGACGGGGAAAATAAGATACGTACAGTAATTTTTTAATAACCAGGCATTTCCTTTTCGTTTGTGAACTTAGAATTGCGCAGTTGCAAATGTTAAAATGCTATGGTAATTCATGCGCAGAAGTACAAACAGTATTTTTTTTTCTTCTTTCTTTTTCGTTCCTTCTACAGATATAAATAAAAAATATATGGTTATATTCTGCCAAGAAAAGATTGTTATAGCCTGAGCATTTCGTAGTTTAAAGAAAAAGAAAGTTTCCAAATCATATTTCTTCGGCATTTGCATGAAATAATAATAACGCACTGTTACCTACTGCATCGGAACTCTCAATGTTTTGACCTAAAATGAGAAATCAAACTGCTTTGACAATCTAAAGTAATCATTTTAGATTTTCAAGAGGAATGGTAGCATTAAATTTCATTCGAAAGGATTCTAAATGTAAAATTCTCTATATCGTTTATGAACGACAAAGTAGAACCAAAATTCCTGACGTAACGTTTTCCTGCTGCTAAAGAGTTACTGAAACGATTTTAATCGTGTAACGTAACGTATCTCTGACATCAGTCGTAATGATTTGGATGAGATGACGTCACTCCAGCGGCGCTAAAACATTGGTTTTTGTTGCTATGACAACAAAACAAAGTTGTACACTCGTACTTAGCGTTGATAGGCTATATTTTATTGTTGTGAGAATCTTAGTTTGATATGGAGTGTCACACTAATACACGAAACAATGTTTCGTGAAAATGAAACAGATGTGTTCTAAATGTGAAACACTGAATATTACAAAAATTAACATGAATATTGCAAAAATGAGCGTTACAAAAATAAAAGAAAAAGTGTATTGTTTGTGTTAGAAATTCAACAATTAAAAGAGGCAAGCACAAGGAGGTGCCAGCAAAATGGCACAAACGTTCTCAGACAAATGAAATTATATATGTTTAGGTAATTCTGATTGCCGTTATAATAATATAACATAACATAATTCTGATTGCCGTTATAATAAAACATAACATAACATAACATATTACAGGGTAATTTATAAAGACGTATACAGTTTCAATGCACTATAAAACAAGAACATTGTAAGATATTTTATGCTACCTGTAACAGATTTGCAGGGGAATGTTTCAAGTTTCTTAGAGACAGTCACAGATGTTCTATGAGTGCACCTTTAGTCACACGACTCGCATTGAGCCGGTAATCCATTTCCGCCCAAACGCGAGGTAAGATATCTGAACCAAGTGCAGTGATAGTGGCTGTGATACGCTGTTTCAGCTCCGTTAGATCAACAGGAAGGGGAAGGGAGAATACCTTGTCCTTTACGTACCCCCACAGGAAAAGGTCACAAGGTGTTAAGTCAGGACTGCTGGGTGACCATTGGGTCAGTAGCATGTTGTAGTCCGCGGCTCGTCCAATCTATCGGTGAGGAAGATGTTCATCGAGATAATCTCGCACGTCACCTGACCAGTGCGGTGGTGCACCATCCAACTGGAGAATAAAGTTGTCACTGTCGTCCTGCAACTGTGGCATCAACCAAAGACTTAACATATCCAGAAAAGAGCCTCCCGTGACAGTTTTCTCGTGAAAAAAGAAGGGGCCGTACATTTTCTTTTTGAACACAGCAGAGAACACATTTACCTTGGGGTAATCTCGCAGGTGTTGCACTGTAAATCTGGGATTCTCCGTTCCCCAAAAGCGAGCATTGTGTTTGCTTACCTGACCACTCACCTGAAATGTAGCTTCATCGGTGAAAACTAAGTATCTGCGAAATCGTCATTTTCAAAATGGTGCTGCATTTCGGAAGAAAATTCAAAGCGCTTTGTTTTGTTAAGGTCAGTGAGATTTTGCAGCATCTGCACTTTCTATGGAATCATTTTCAGTTTCTTTCTCAAAATTCTCCAGACAGTTGGCTGTGAAATCTGCACTTCACGACTCACCCTCAGCGTTGATTTTTCCCAGGCTTCGTTGAATGGCGGTGCAAACACTATCGACGACTCATTCCGATACACGCGGTCGTCCAGGACTTTTAAGTTTGCGCAAACAGCCCGTAGTTTCAAATTTTTTGTACCAATCGTAGATAGATTTTTTGGTTGGAGGCTCTCTTCCGAAACGTGATCGAAAATGCCATTGCGCAACAGTTACAGATTCCGTTTCGCTCAATTCAAGAATACAAAACGCCTTCTCCACTGCAGACGCTGCCATTTTGACTGACTAGTCACGTGACACGCTTGCTATCGCCTACGTCACTTCAGCCAGTAGCGGGACACAAACTTTATGAGTACATCTACTTAACGGTTCGCGTTGTGGTCCGCGTCTTCAGCTGTTACTGTTTTACAACATCTGGAAACTGTATACTTCTTTATGAATCTCCCCGTATAATATAATATATTTTCCATGCCACTTTAGCACATTTTTTTCTAAACTTATATAACAGAAAGTTATTTGTATGCGCTTAAGGGTGCATTCACTGTAGAAAACAAGATGGCATTCTACAGCGCAGTCTCGACTGACAATATCCTATACAGTGCTTCTGTATAGGATATTGTCAGTATGCATTCCCGGCCCCTGGCATTCCATTCCATAGCTCACCGATCTCTTGAAGTTACAATACCATGTTACGAGAATGACCATATTATCTTCATGAACACTGGCAAACTTTTGTACGACATTGAGTAAAACAATCAGAATTAGAAGTATCATATCAGATCATATTTTTCGATGATGGTGATAAGAGGGGGAGGGGAGGATCAACGGCCAACAAGAGCAACTCTGAGCATTAGACGTGGTCGCCCGTCCTAAACCCTTCAACCGGCTGGAACGAATTATCTCGGGGTTAGTAAAATGGACTGAAATAGCTCGGACGAATATATTCGCTGCCTGAAAAGTGGGCCGAATGGGCGTGGAACGAGTGAATCTGCACATCAGAAAGCGTTGCTTCCCCTTTAACTATGTTATTCAAAGTGGATATTAAGGAGGATAATTGACAATAATCCTGACTGATTACCAGGTAAAATGGGTTATAACAATTGTGAGGAACCTATGAAAGGAAAAAGATGTTTGAGTAACATGTTTCTGAGCAGTGGCCTGGTGTCCATGTCAGGGGGAATAGTACTTTTCTATCATGCCTTGAATCGTGGCGCATAGAATACAGGACTAGAAGAGAGCGTTTTTCTGTTTGTCCTGTTTGTGCTAATGATAGGTATATGGTCGGTACTGCTGAGATGAGAGGGAAAAGGAATGGCTTTGCCGTAGGTTTCATAAAACCCTGCCTCTATGTGAACATTTCCATTTGGAGAGCGCAAAAATCGTTGAGCCCGATTTAATCCATGTATATCGGCCGCTTAAGGGGGTTAATCTGAGACTGTTTGTTCCAGGAAGAGAAAAGAGCCACAGCCGTAGGACAAAAATACTACCAATGACTCGCCGTGGACTCGAACGGGACCCATCTAGGACAACTACCCATATTACGGCGCCTCTGACCACTCAGCCATCACATGAACATTCTTTCTCTTTATTCCGACGGAGTGAATCAGATTTGGAAGATGTTTGATGAATCGTCGGAAATGTGCTGTCCAAACATCGAACTTATTTGTGTATTTTTGCAATACTTAGGAAGTGCACCTCTATTTAACCTATGTTTTCAATTTTTGTTTTCTAATGGAAATTCAGTTACTTCTCGGTTAAAAATTTTCTCACTTAACGGCACATTCCCAGAACATGGTCTGCGTTTTGTTAACGCTGAAAGTGAGTTACCAGAAAATAAAATGTCTACGTCAAATACACTGCTGGCCACCCAAAATGCAACACCAAGTAGGAAGCATCCGATTGGCCTGAAATTCGCAGCATGCGTCGCCTGCGAGAGGACATGCCAACGTTTAGCATTGCATGGCATATGCAAATCATGTGCGCCCGGCACGCCACCGAGAAGCACTATAAGAAGGGTGCACAGAAGGCGGGGTGTAAGTAGTAGAAATGTGTTGTGCTGCCGGACCTGTGGGTGGGAAGCGTCCTGATGCCTCGTCACAGAATACGGCAGGAATTCCAGCACGTTTCGGAGTTCGACAGAGGACGAATAGTGGCTTATCGCGACAGCGGTTTATCGTACCGAGACATCGGCGCCCGTGCGGGATGACATCCAGCCACAGTGAGGCGAGTATGGATTCGCTGGGTGCAGGAGGGACGCACGGACTGACGTGAGCGATTGCCGCTACCGCGGCACACCCACCCCCGAACGAGAGGACCGGCATGTTGTGCGGCGGGCATTGACTGCTCGCACCGCCACATCACGAACGTTAGCGCAGGAATTAGGGTGTGTTGCGCAACAACCTGTGTCAGCACGCACCGTTCGGCGTCGTCTGCAGGAACGAGGACTTGTCGCACGGCGCCCATTGCTCCGATTGCCACTGACATTACACCACCGGCGAGTGCGGCGGCAGTGGGCTGTTGAACGCCGCACCTGGAGTACGGAATGGCACGACATTCTGTTCTCCAACGAATCCCGCTTCTGCCTGCAACACCACGATGGTCGGATCCACGTGTGGCGGCACCGCGGCGAGAGACTGTATGACGCCTGCGTTACACATCACCATACCAGTCCGTCGCTTGGCGTTATGGTTTAGGGCGCAATTGGATATGACACCCGCACCCCTCTGGTACGCATCGCATTCAACAGCCACCGCTACATCTGCGATGTTTTGGGGCCTGTAGTCCTCTCGTACCTGCAGGACCTGCCAGCGGCCACTTTTTAACAGGACAATGCGCGCCCGCACGCGGCACGCATCGTGCAACAATTCTTCACGGACCACCAGGTGTCACTGCTGCCGTGGACCGCCTGTTCTCCTGATATGTCGCCCATCGGACACGTCTGGTCGCTGATCGGCAACCGAGTGGCCCGGCAAGCACCACCCGCGGCTACGCCTGATGAACTGTGGCAACGTGTGGAAGCAGCCTGGACCGACATACCCCAAGCCCACATCCAAAGCCTCTTCCGTTCTATGACAAAGCGTGTAGCGGCCATTATTGCCAGCCATGGGGGCCACACGAACTATTGATGTCTGCGTGTTCCTCAAGTCGCACGGGCCTGTAAGCTCAATCGTTTCGTCTTTGTATCTGTTGTTATGTGTCCAGTAAATCTGGCTTTGCTATCTCGTGTCCTTCTTGGTGTTGCATTTTGGGTGGCCAGCAGTGTATCATATAGGTGGTGTGGGGTAGTGAAGAGTTGGCAAACGAGTGGGGAAATTGTAGATATTGGTGAGATGAACAACGTGTTGTAACTATACTGTAGGGATTTCTTTGCAATTGTAATTAAGTCATTTGATGAATTATGACCTAAGAATAGTCGACTAAAGTGTATTGGTGGTGAATGAAACTTCCTGTGAGTTACTTCTTCGTGGATTCACGGAAAATAAACAACCAGCTGATGCTGTAGCATCAGCTAGTTGTTTATTTCCCTGATTTATTTCCCTGGTAGTTTTGCTAGATTTTTTTCACTCTTGGCCATTTATTTTCTAATGTGATATGTGTTTAACGACTTAGCTAAGCGCAACTGTTACGTCCCACAGAAGTGAAGCACGTGTCCAGACGACAAATATGCAGCAATGCATTTCGTCGGCGTGGTTTAGTTGGTTAGAACAACTGGCTCCGGAGCGAGGAGGCGCGATCGATCTCCTTCACCCACAAATTTGTGTTTTCACATTGGCGCCTGATTGTGAAAAGTAGATGTTCTGGCCGTTGGGCTCTTCGAAAAATGTGAGGTTTGCTCCACACATTTTCTAGAATTAATGAAAGTTCCTCCTTCGCTTGGAAGAAGAAAATACGAGGGGGATGATATGACGTACTACAGAGATGTCAAGACGGCAAAGTTGCTGCGATAAATTCTGTCGGTGTAGTTTAATCGGTAAAACAATATGCTCTGGAGCAGAGGGATGTGGTTCAACCTTCGTCACCGGCAAATTTGTGTTTTCACACACACTAGTTAATTCAACTTCAACAACTATTCCAATGTCTAAAAGCATTTCAAGTTACTAAAAACTACACCCTGCGTGCAAATATTTGTAGTTGGGTGTTCGTTTTTTTATATTATGCAACTTCGTGATGAATATAAAGCTATGTTGTGTACATTTAAATATAAATTTAATTCATATGTAGTCTCACTCACTCCTTTTAATATTTGATGATGGTACTTACTTGAAGCTTGTGTGACATATACTCTAATTTAACTTTCATTTTTAGTTTCCTTTTCTATGTAAATTTGGGTTAATTCACTTTTAGGCTGTGACGTGTACTCTAATTTAACTTTCATTTTTAGTTACCTTTTCTATGTAAATTTGGGTTCATTCTCTTTTAGGGTGTGATGCATACTCTAATTTAACTTTCATTCTTAGTTACCTCTTCTATGCAAATTTAGGTTCATTCTCTTCTAGGGCGTGACGTACACTCTAATTTAACTTTCATTTTTAGTTACCTTTTCTATGTAAATTTGGGTTCATTCTCTTTTAGGGTGTGATGTATACTCTAATTTAACTTTCATTCTTAGTTACCTCTTCTATGCAAATTTAGGTTCATTCTCTTCTAGGGCGTGACGTACACTCTAATTTAACTTTCATTTTTAGTTACCTTTTCTATGTAAATTTGGGTTCATTCTCTTTTAGGGTGTGACGTGTACTCTAATTTAACTTTTATTTCTAGTTACCTTTGCTATGTAAATTTGGGTTCATTCTCTTTTAGGGTGTGACGCATACTCTAATTTAACTTTCATTCTTAGTTACCTCTTCTATGCAAATTTCGGTTCATTCTCTCTTAGGAAGTGACGTACACTCTAATTTAACTTTCATTTTTAGTTACCTTTTCTATGTAAATTTGGGTTCATTCTCTTTTAGGGTGTGACGTAAGTACACTCTCAGTTGACTTGCATTTTTAATTACCTTTTCTATGTAAATTTGAGTTCATTTTCCTTTAGCGTTTTTCATACTTAGCGTGATATCTTCTCTCTAGCAAGAGAATGCTTGGCAACACCTTGAGATCGGAACGTATGACGTGTGTATGCGTCCGATGAGATCTGAGCATTATATGATATATGAATAGCAGCAAAAGTGTGGAGAGTGATGGTGGAAGTTATAAAGTTAATTGTGAAAGAGACGTTGCCTAAGTGAAGCTACACTGGCGGAAAGTGAAAAAAGAACACCTAGAAGGAATTGGCGGACGATCATTAAATTTACATATGTTAATGGGGTCGAGTTTACGTAGGTGTGATGTTAATTTCGGGACCAACCGGTGAGCGCTTACGCCACAGCACGGCATGATATGCAAATTATCGTCGGTGGTAGTTAAGGAGTACGGCGAAGTGACTGTAATCAGTCGTCGGCGTACGGACACGTGCGAAAACCCTGAAGAAGCTGCAATACCTGGACATGGAAGACGTGTACGATTTCAGCAATTATCGGATTTTGAGCGAGGTTGTCTAGTCAGACTCCGCGAGGCCGGGTGGTCGTATCGTCGTATAGCGGGGCGAATTGGACGGAATGTATCGGTGGTGGTACGATGGTGGCGTAGATGGTCCGAGGAACATTCCCACACGAGAAGACGTGGAACCGGGAGTCACAGACGGACTGATGAGCGGACCGATCGACGCATAAGAAGAGCGGCGTTGTCAAGCAGAACATCCACTGCGACGCAAATCCGAGCTGCCGTTGCGCCCGAGGTGATTGTGCGAACAATCCGCAACCGTCTACTAGATACAGGACTACGTGCACGTGTGCCACTGGCATGTGTACCTCTGACTCCAGCCCACCTTCAGGAACGGCTGCAGTGGTGTCGCCAACGTCTGCACTGGAGAACGCAATGGCGATCTGTCGTGTTCAGCGATGAAAGCAGATTCTGCTTGGGAGCCTCCGATGGCCGTATGCGTATTCACAGACGCACAGGGGAGCGTCTCCACATTTCTTGCATCCGCCAGCGACACACAGGGTCTACACCTGGTCTCCTGGTGTGGGGAGCGATCAGCTATCCCTCCCGTACACAACTAGTGTTTGTAATGGGCGCGTTAAACAGCACCTCCTACATCAACATCATTCAGCCCGTTGTTGTGCCATTTGTAAGGTCGGTCCATCGCGGTGTTTTCAGCAAGATAACGCACACCCACATACGGCACGTGCAACGCAACATGCACTTCAGGGTGTGAGACAACTTCCATGGCCTGCACGTTCACCGGATTTGTCCTCCATTGAGCACGTGTGGCATTTTATGGGACAACGACCATCCCCGATTTAGGCGTCCAGATTGAGGATGCTTGGAACTCAATACCCCAAACTTACATGCAACATCTGTACTACAGACTCCATGCCAGAATTGCACAGTGTGACGCAGTTCATGGCGGTTCAACCTCGTACTAACCATGTTACATGGAAATGTTATTTTTCAGTTTACCAGCAAATACATCTGTATTTTGCCATAATGTTTTGATCACGTTATCCTCTGTATTCCGTTATTATGCTGTATAAATTTCGTTGGTATCAGACGTCTCCTTCTTGGTGTTCTTTTTTCACTTTCCGCCAGGGTATTTGAAGGCTGCGTGTTGTATTCTAGTGTTGTTGTTTTCTTAAGTAAGTGTCATTATTATTAATTCACGTTCGTTTGATTAAGATAGTAATATTAAAAAAGAGGTGTAGTTACGTGTTCTCGATTGCCAGAGGATTAGTGGTTAAATAAAGACTACTCGTAAGTAACTTTTTCTCGACGTTTTCTTGAATGATCCTGTTTCCCTGAACATGAAGTTTCTGAGAACTGAAGTCAGCTATACTTACACGAATATTGCACTTATTGAAACAAGGGCTAAAAGTTCAAAGCTTTGGACTCATAAATATTTGGAAAATGAAACAAAAACAAAATAAAAAGAGTATGGTGAATTTTGTCATCATGATATTCTGAGCCCATCGTTTTGCTGCGTTTCACGTAAGCAGAAAGTAAAAGACTAACTTTTATTTATTTATTTATTTATTTACAGGAATTCAGTTATTTTCTTAGTTTGCTGAAATGACGAAGGAAAACCGTAACGCCTTTCGTGTGCGTATCTTAAACAGCGGATGTTTCAGACACAAGAAACTAAACTTTCGTCTCACGGAATATCGACGAATGACGAAACCACGATGAGCTGTTTGGGGATGTAATAATACCTGCAACATATGAAACACGCATGTGAGGACGGTTAACCTACCCCACTTAAAGCATGTAATTCGAACATCCTTCTGAAAATCTAGATTGCACGACATCTATCTATTAACTGAATTTATCTATGTTGCTGTAGCATATCCTTTCTCGGACAAAAACAGAAACACGATGTTTTTCTGCCAGCTTTGGGATATTTTATACCGTGCTCCATCATATCGGGAGTCTTTCATGTCTATTTCGCAGCTTTAGATATTTCAAGACTTTGGGAAACTCAATATCCCGCATCCATCAACCTGTAAGGGATCAGAAGTCTTATAACCGAGAGGGGAAAAACACCCGAAAACCCTCCGTGCACACCAGGGAAAAAATTAGTCACGCTTGTTTACATCCAGTGGGCATGATGGGAAGGAATTTGAGCGCCACGTTCGTTTTCACTTGTTTTGTGAAAGCAAAAGCAGTCTGTTTCTATCACGGAAAAAAGCACTTCACTGTTTTCTTTAGATATTCATAGTTCGTTTGAGAAACTTTCTACATTAGTTTGTACATATTCACCCGACACAACTTTATGATAAAATGTTATATCCTTCAACAGGTTACAATTAGTTTTGGGACAAAATTGCTGTTTCAGTTTTCCTGTTCTGGAAAGCCTAACTTTTACGATGTTTCCCGGAATAATAAAAGTGTAATTGTAACGAACAACATTTACGGCTGTAGCTTCCTTCTGTACTAGATTGTGAGATGTAATCTCAGAATTCTAACATTATATTTTTTATATAGACAGAGCTACAGATGACGATCTGATATAATTCATGTTAATGTTTTATTCCATAGACAGGATTGTTGGCAGCTGTGCCGGAAAACTCTGGTAGTGTTTTAAGATTTTTGTAGTAGTAGTTTAAATGGTTAAATAGTTAGCTAACGCTCTAGCTTTGTCCAACATAAATATCACTTCAGAAATTCACACGGTCGACTCACAGTATTGTGCCCTCCAACTAATATCCAGAGTAACCGCCGTGTGAAGCGCGGACAGCAGCTAGACGATCTGGCAGTGACTCAATATGGTGTTGGAAGGTTATAACGAAGTGAATTTCTCCGTCATTTTTATCCGCGCCGGGGTTCGAACCCGGGTCCACTCATTCCGGAATAAGCTGCTCTACCAATTAAGCTACGCGGACGCTTATTCTGATTCCTATCTGCCTTTATGTCGTGTGCGTCCTTCTGGCAGGTACGTCACATCTCCTGGTACGTTACATCATCTCCCCCTTATTTTTCTTTCGAAGTGCTGCTCATATTTTTCCTATCTCGCGGTGTGGAAATAACATCACACCAATGCGAGATTTTGAACGGTCGGGTCATCCGGATAGTTCGGGCGCCATTATAACGAATTAGCTTTGTTTATCTTTTTGCTAAGCTAATTATTATGAATGAATAATGCTCTAAGCTTCAAAATAATGAATTCCCAAAAGGGTGTTGTTACTCGTTAATTATGAACTTAAACAAAGTCTCAACGCTGGTTATTTATATTAAGTAATCAAAGTCATAAACCTAACAGCCAGACAGAGGTCTGACAAAACTAAGAATTGAGAAAGACTGAACTTACTGACAAACTTGTTTATTGGCAAGACTCTTGGTCAACTAAGGCACTCATATATCTTGTACATAATAATGAATAACTTTCCTCTTACAACCAACACAACACAACTCAACCTCAACAACACAACTCCACACCCAACACACAACTCCAAGTCTCGATGAACGCGCCTATATACTAGCTACCACCACGTCATGACTTACACTCATTGCCAGATCTCATTCAGCGGGTGAAATAATATTTCGTTCAGTAGGAAGATAATTTACATAGTAAAATAAAATAACCAGAGATAGTAAAATCAAAAGGAAAGTGAATATAGAGTATACGTTACAAGGTGTTCACAGGTATGTGGAGCCATGTTGACTGCAGTGCATCTGACAGCTGCTGAAGGGTACTTGGTGGAGGATCCATAGAGCGTACAACACGATCGAGGTTGTCCCACAGATGCTCTATTGGGTTTAAGTCTGGGGATTTAGGGGCCACGGAAGTACTTTGAAGTCTTCATCGTGCTCTTCCAACCACTCTCGGACATTTCTAGCTGTGTGACATGTCGCACTGTTGCGCTGGAAGATCCCATCCGCCCGAGGGAAGACAATCAGCATGTGTAGGTATCCGTGGTCTGCAATGATGGATTCATAACGAATTCGGTCCATAGTGCCTTCCACAGGTGTGAGTGGATCCAGGGAATGCCGCGAAAACATTCCCCAGACGATAACGCTGCCCCCACCAGCTTGTGTTTTTCCAGCAATAGTTGAAGAGTGTTTGTTCTCTGATGTTTCTCGCCTTATACGCCAACGTCCATCCGTTCGATGAAGCAGAAAACGTGACTCGTCGGAGAGGGCAATCCTTTGCCAATCAGCGGAGGTCCAATTCCGATACTGCAGTGCAAATGTAAACCTTTTTCTGCCAATGCACCTTCGTTAGCATAGATGCAGTGACCACCCGTCTTCATCGGAGCTCCATACGCAGCAGGGTTTTATATACTGTCGTTTTAGACACACTTCCTGTAGCCCCCTGGTACATTCGGCCAGTGAGTTGCTGCACTGTAGCGTGCCGATCGGCCCTCACACACCTTCGAAGCCGACGTTCACGTCTCACATTAATGGCACGTGGTTCTCACCAATTTCTACGTCGCATATTCACCATGGTGACATTTCTCCAATCACGATACACTTCAACCACAGCAGCAAGCAAACAGTTCCCAAACTGCGCTGCTCCAGAAATACTGCCACCCCTGGCCCAAAAGCCGATAATCATCCCTTTTTGCAAATCTGATAAATCGCTCCTTTTATCTATGACAGCAACGAGTGACACGTTTTCAGAATGTCTACAGCATACCTCATATACCCTTCAAGCCAGCTCACGACACGTGCCTTCTCTCATTGGCTACGCGCTGTTGACGTCAGAAGTAGCAGGTGGTCACAATAATGTGACTCAACTGTGTATAAGTACATACTAACAGCCAGTCTGAAAGGATCAGCAAAAATTCTTACGAAACGGTACTCTTTTATTCTGCACTCATATGAAGTTCAGGGCGTAATTTATCCACTGTCACAGTCATGAGTTTCTTGTATCAACATAGATCATAATCATACAGTATAACAGTAATACGTATTGTGACATGAGTCGAGACAGTGAACATTGTAAAAATTAAGTGGTGTGAATCACGGAAAATTTCTGAAAATAACGCGCTGCAAAGTTGCCCGTCTTTTGACAAAATTTGTATTTTTAAAAGTTTCCCACTTTTTTTTTTACTTTATTTCAGAAAAGTCCGTTTTAGTTGCGGAAAGGTTTCTGAAAATTGCTGGTGTACGAAAAATCCGTGAAAAGGTCTTTTCACAGAAAAGGTTGTATCACCAATATCCTTCGTTAATTCCCGAAACGAAACACGAAAATTGGCTCGTGAATTTCAGACAGTTTTTTATAGTGAAGCAGCAAAAAGCTTGCCAATGTAGTTCAATTGGGAGAAGAGCCACTCCGAAGTAGGAATATGTGGGTTCGAATCCCACCGTCGGCTAAAGATAGGTTATATCCGAATGAGAAAGGAGTGTTTTGGCAGTGAGGATTGAAAAAGTCTTGTATGATGGTTCTTCCGCATAACGAACGTAAATAATAAATAAATACTAGGGTTGTACAGAAAGTTTTGCAAAAGTGGACATGCCTTATTTTATTAACTGACACGGGTCACTCAAATTTGCACATGTTGGTAGAGTAACTCTTTTTCTAAACAAAGATACTACGCAACATAGTCTCCATTACAAGCGCCATCGATGAACCCAACTCTCGAATCCTTTTTGAAAAAAATCAGGTGTGGACTGTTGTACCCACTTCTTCCCAGTCACTTTCACCTCGTATGTGTCATCAAATCGTTGTCCCCGAAGACTGTCCTTCATTGGACCGAACAGGTGACAGTCGGAGGGCGCCAGATGTGGCCTGTATGGGGGATGGGGGACCACCGACCAGCCTAATTTGCTGATCGCCTGATTTGTTGAAGATGTGTGTGGTCTCGCATTGTCAGGGTGCATGTGGAATCTTTTCAGATTCTTATTCGGTCTCGTCCTCCTTTTGGCTTCTCTAAGCTCTTTGAGTGTCTCAATGTGCCGCTCTCTGGTCACGGTACGGCCACGTTCCAGAAAATCAAGGAGAATGACACCCCTGTCATCACAAAAAAACAGTCACGATGACTTTCTGTGCTGATTGCTGGCTCTTGAACTTTTTAGAGCTTGGTGAAGAGGTGTGACGACATTTCATGGATTGATTCTTCGTTTCAGACTCGTAAAGATACGCCCACGTTTCATCCCCTGTCACCAGATCAAAAAAAAAAATTTCCAGAAAATCAAGGAGAATGACACAAAAAAACAGTCACGATGACTTTCTGTGCTGATCGCTGGCTCTTGAACTTTTTAGAGCTTGGTGAAGAGGTGTGACGACATTCCATGGATTGATTCTTCGTTTCCGACTCGCAAAGATACGCCCACGTTTCATCCCCTGTCACCAGACCGAAAAAAAAACGTTCCAGAAAATCAAGGAGAATGATACCCCTGTCATCATAAAAAAACAGTCACGATGACTTTCTGTGCTGATCGCTGGCTCCTGAACTTTTTAGAGCTTGGTGAAGCGGTGTGACGTCATTCCATGGATTGATTCTTAGTTTCCGACTCGTAAAGATACGCTCACGTTTCATCCCCTGTCACCAGATCGAAAAAAAAGTGCCTTCATTGGCTTCAAACGCTTACAGCAGATTAGAGCGAACTTTCATCCTTCTCTCCTTCAAATCGGGTGTGCCGCTCCGGTGGCTCAGTGGTCTAAGCTGGTCATTCATCCGAAAGGAACCCGGGTTCGAATCGCGGTGAGGCACGGATGTGTGTCTGTCTTACGGCACTGGCTCTTTCTCTCTTCCCTGGAACCAGTGGCCCAAAATTAGGTACGAGCGACTGCTTATAGCCCACTGAGTTGCTCACGGCGGTCGTTAATCCTCTAATCAAAAAGAAATTGGGTGTCAACTGTCGAGGTACCCACTTTGCACACATTATACATCTTCCATCATCTGCTGTATGGTATTGTGACCACAGTCCAGTTGTGCAACAAGCTCACAGATTGTGACTCGTCTCTCCGCGGGAATCAATTTATCCACTCGCTGACCATTCGTGTCAGTGGTCGCAGATGATGGTCTCCCACTGCGTGGTTTTGTCTTCAATGCTGGTTTCCCCTTTAAACTTCTTCAACCATCTGTAAACATTGCTCTTGTCAATGGTGTCATCTCTGTACACATTCTGTGGATGTCCGCCAGCCTGCACCCTTTCTTCGTCAAGAACTCAATGACGGCAAGTTGCTTCTGCTTGGAATCCATTATTTGCCTGCAATGAAGAAGAAATGTTACTACAGAGGAAGAGTTGCTCTGCCAACATGTGCGATTTGAACGACCTCTGTGAGTTAATCAAAAGTTTGAATTACTTTCGGTACAACCCTCGTACTTCTTCAACGAAATGATCGCCAAGTGTTACTGTGGGTTAACCTAAAACTTGCTTATCAATTTCACGCACCCATTTTTCTGAAGGGAAGAATGATGTTACGTGTGAGTCAAATGGACAATGAAGCAGCGATAGTTCTACTTACGCAGTTCAATTGAAAGAACAGTCACTTCAGAGTAGCTTAAGGATGTGGTTTCGATTCCCACTTTTGGCAAAAGAAAGGTTAAAGTATTCGTCGATTCACCTAAATATATACTGTATAACAAGCTTCAATCTCTTTCGCTATATGAACGTTTCAGAGTCTACTCTAAGTGTGTCTCTCTACATAATTTTCTCTGACTCACTGTCAGTGTTACCAAATTGTAAAAGCTGTTCGGGAAAATAATGTGCTGTTTAGTGAGAAAGTCTTTAACCAAGAAGTAACGAAATTTTCACAAGAAAACTGAAACTCAAAAGGAAGGTTAAATATAGGTACATGTCACACGCTATTTAACCTTGCTTTTAAGTTTCTTTCTTCTATGTAAATTCTGTTACTCCTTAATTGCTGAGCAACGTTTCTAAACCTCAATTCAGTTCTGGCAATGACTGACAACTTGGCTGAAGGTAAATAAAAGAAGTGTACTCACAGTGCAAAAAAGAAAGACGATAACACGACAAGCTGTACATTTAACGAAGGTTAACAACTATTCCATGATATGTGATACCTTGTTGGTGTGTCATCGTATGTTACGAAGAGTGTTGTCAAATGGACTGTGTTCACAATGCTGTTGTGCATCTGGATACACACTCAGCGGGAGAAACATTAGAGATAAGGGTGATTGGCAGTGGGCATGGACATCGCCCCTCTCTTCGCAGAGTGGAACAGACCCAAACCGAACGCAGACGATAAATAGAGGGGCATCAGGACTGCCAAACAGCTCCCAGCAGGTACGAACGCTCAAACCACTAAATAACCGCCGTGCGTCGGATGGGCACGTTAAGTTGTCGGACCCCGGGTACTGGGCCCTCGGTCTTCCTCTCCCTTTCTACCTCGCTTGCGTGTGATTTTCCTGTCGGGCACCCTAGCCCAAATCTCCTAGCTTACTGTTTCTAAGGGTTGTTTTAGACTTGGTTCAGACACTCCCTTCCTAAAATCCTCTACATATGATCCGATCTGGATTGTTTGGTAATAACTTCCAAACAGTGTATCGCAATCGACGAACATGGCTAAAAGTGGTGATGTGAGCGACTTTGATTGTGGGTGCATTATCGCGTCAAGATATATGGGTCATTCTATCGCTCAAGAGGTATCCCAAGGGAAAGTGTATCAAAGATGTATCGCGAGTATACCATCGACAGATGTATCAGCATCCAGAGAGCAAGCGCTGTCCTACCACACGTTATTGATGACTGGGGTCGACACTATGCAGGCTTGCACAGCCTAACCGCTTGGAAACGGGGGCGCAAATCACCTTCAGGTTAAATGTCGGCTGCCGCAAATCACCTTCAGGTTAAATGTCGGCGGCGCAAATCACCTTTAGGTTAAATGTCGGCGGCGCAAATCACCTTCAGGTTAAATGTCGGCTGCGCAAATCACCTTCAGGTTAAATGTCGGCGGCGCAAATCACCTTCAGGTTAAATGTCGGCGCCGCAAATCTCCTTCACGTTAAATGTCGGCGGCGCAAATCACCTTCAGGTTAAATGTCGGCGGCGCAAATCACCTTCAGGTTAAATGTCGGCGGCGCAAATCCCCTTCAGGTTAAATGTCGGCGGCGCAAATCACCTTCAGGTTAAATGTCGGCGGCGCAAATCTCCTTCAGGTTAAATATCGACGGCGCAAATCTCCTTCAGGTTAAATGTCGACGGCGCAAATCACCTTCAGGTTAAATGTCGGCGGCGCAAATCACCTTCAGGTTAAATGTCGGCGGCGCAAATCACCTTCAGGTTAAATGTCGGCGGCGCAAATCACCTTCAGGTTAAATGTCGGCGGCGCAAATCACTTTCAGGTTAAATGTCGGGGGCGCAAATCACCTTCAGGTTAAATGTCGGCGGCGCAAATCACCTTCAGGTTAAATGTCGACGGCACAAATCACCTTCAGGTTAAATGTCGACGGCGCAAATCACCTTCAGGTTAAATATCGGCGGCGCAAATCACCTTCAGGTTAAATGTCGGCGCCGCAAATCTCCTTCACGTTAAATGTCGGCGGCGCAAATCACCTTCAGGTTAAATGTCGGCGGCGCAAATCACCTTCAGGTTAAATGTCGGCGGCGCAAATTCCCTTTCAGGTTAAATGTCGGCGGCGCAAATCCCCTTCAGGTTAAATGTCGGCGGCGCAAATCCCCTTCAGGTTAAATGTCGGCGGCGCAAATCACCTTCAGGTTAAATGTCGGACGGCGGAAATCACCTTCAGGGGAAATGTCGGCGGCGCAAATCACCTTCAGGTTAAATGTCGGGCCTGCGCAAATCACCTTCAGGTTAAATGTCGGCTGCGCAAATCACCTTCAGGTTAAATGTCGGCGGCGCAAATCACCTTCAGGTTAAATGTAGGCGGCGCAAATCACCTTCAGGTTAAATGTAGGCGGCGCAATTCCCCTTCAGGTTAAATGTCGACGGCGTAAATCACCTTCAGGTTAAATGTCGACGGCGTAAATCACCTTCAGGTTAAATGTCGACGGCGTAAATCACCTTCAGGTTAAATGTCGACGGCGCAAATCACCTTCAGGTTAAATGTCGACGGCGCAAATCACCTTTAGGTTAAATGTTGACGGCGCAAATCACCTTTAGGTTAAATGTCGACGGCGCAAATCACCTTTAGGTTAAATGTCGACGGCGCAAATCACCTTTAGGTTAAATGTCGACGGCGCAAATCACCTTTAGGGGAAATGTCGACGGCGCAAATCACCTTCAGGTTAAATGTCGACGGCGCAAATCTCCTTCAGGTTAAATGTCGGGGGCGCAAATCTCCTTCAGGTTAAATGCCGACGGCGCAAATCACTTGCAGGTTAAATGTCGGCGGCGCAAATCCCCTTCAGGTTAAATGTCGGCGGCGCAAATCCCCTTCAGGTTAAATGTCGACGGCACAAATCGCCTTCAGGTTAAATGTCGACGGCACAAATCACTTTTAGGTTAAATATCGACGGCGCAAATCACCTTTAGGTTAAATATCGGCGGCGCAAATCACCTTCAGGTTAAATAAAATCGGCGGCGCAAATCACCTTCAGGTTAAATAAAATCGGCGGCGCAAATCACCTTCAGGTTAAATAAAATCGGCGGCGCAAATCACCTTCAGGTTAAATGTCGGCGGCGCAAATCACCTTCAGGTTAAAGGTCGGCGGCGCAAATCACCTTTAGGGTTAAATGTCAGCGGCGCAAATCACCTTCAGGTTAAATGTCGGCGGCGCAAATCCCCTTCAGGTTAAATGTCGGCGGCGCAAATCCCCTTCAGGTTAAATGTCGACGGCGCAAATCCCCTTCAGGTTAAATGTCGGCGGCGCAAATCACCTTCAGGTTAAATGTCGGCGGCGCAAATCACCTTGAGGTTAAATGTCGGCGGCGCAAATCACCTTCAGGTTAAATGTCGGCGGCGCAAATCACCTTCAGGTTAAATGTCGGCGGCGCAAATCACCTTCAGGTTAAATGTCGGCGGCGCAAATCACTTTCAGGTTAAATGTCGACGGCGCAAATCACCTTTAGGTTAAATGTCGACGGCGCAAATCACCTTTAGGTTAAATGTCGACGGCGCAAATCACCTTTAGGTTAAATGTCGACGGCGCAAATCACCTTCAGGTTAAATGTCGACGGCGCAAATCACGTTCAGGTTAAATGTCGACTGCGCAAGCAGCGTCAGCGAGCGAACGGTACGGCTCACGCGACAACCCCTAGGCTTCAGGCGACAACCCCTAGGCTTCAGGCGACAACCCCTAGGCTTCAGGCGACAACCCCTAGGCTTCAGGCGACAACCCCTAGGCTTCAGGCGACAACCCCTAGGCTTCAGGCGACAACCCCTAGGCTTCAGGCGACAACCCCTAGGCTTCAGGCGACAACCCCTATGCTTCAGGCGCCGACGCCTTACTCTTGTATTACTGTTCAGTGCTCGTCATCGGACATTACTCCTTGCCTAGTGGCGGGAACATAAAAAATGGGCCTCTGTAGAGTGGCGCAGTGTCTTGTGGTCAGATAAATCCGATTTTCAGCTGTACCAAGATGACTGGTGGGTGCAGGTGTGGAGTCGACAATATGAGGCCATGGTACCGCTGTGCCAGAGCGGCTGTGTTCAAGGCAGTGGTCGCTCTGTGATGGTTTGGGAAGTCTTATCATGGGACACATTATGTTCCTCAGTGTGTTCTGGAGAGGTTCTTAGCCACTGCGCTCAACCAACCTACGTTGGCGGATAATAATCTACACGGTTTCATGGCCTTCGCGCATCCTGTGGCCCATGGTCTGCTCCAGCAGGATAATGCCCATCCCCACTGGGCCGGAACCACCCAGGTATGACTCGAGGAACACTCATATAAGTTTAGAACCATCCAGTGGCTCCCAAGGTTCCCCCTGATTAAAACTCTGTGGAAGTTCTCTGGGATGCCTTGAAGCGGAACATCAGATCCATGGATCCTGGACCGACGTTTCGGGTGGAGTTGTGGAATGCTGCAACAGGCAGGGCTGTCATTACCTATGGAAGACCTCCGGCATCTAAAAGAGGGGATTCCTCGGCATGCAGAGACTGTTATTCGCTCTAGAGGTGGACCAACACTCTAATAAGTAGACATCTGTAATGTTTTGTTCATTGAGTGTATATCGGCAATTAAAGACGAATAAAGGATGGTGTTTGAGTAAGTTTGTTCCTCAATCGAGAGAACTTTGCCTGTTAGCATACCGATAGCTTTAGTATCTAAGTGCTCTATAGAATTCAAGTGGCCGCCCCGGTGGCGCAGGCCTCTGATCATTTGTCCGTAAGGGGTCCGGGTTCGAATCCCGTCAGGCATGGATGTTGTGTTTGTCTTACTGCACTGGCTCTCTCCCTTCCCTGGAACTAGTGACCCTAAATTAGGGACGGGCGACTGCTTATAGCCCATTGAGTTGCTCACGGTGGTCGTTAAACCTACAATAAAAAAAAAAAAAGAATTCAAGTGACTGTTTTGTAGTAAGTTTGTTAACAACAAGCTTAAAAACATTGCACAGCAATACGGTAAGATTTTTTTTACTGTTTTGAAAGCGGGATTGGAGAACAAATTAAGAAACAAAAGATTAAAATTTTCTTTTTTAAAACCATCCAGAATATAGACTAATATTGCAAATTTATTATTAGAGTTTTATTTCAGACTAACCAAAGTTTCGTTGCCGTTTTGGAAAAAAAAAGCTAGAATATTTTTTTACGTCAACCACACCCAAACTATAAGCATTTGTCTAAAAAGTTTATGCTTACGGTTGAGTGCATGTGTGTGTTTGGGGAAACAAAATTATTGATACCAATCTAAAAACAATTCTGTTGGAGATTGTTTTATTAAACAGCCAAATCTGTACACAGCTTCTCTCCTAATTTTAACTGAATAAAGAAAAATCTTGTTCACACAGTATAACGCACCACAGATACGGCCCCTTTTAATTGGTTTATGTGGTAACAGGTTATTTACAAAAAAAAAACCCACACATTTAATTGTATCTAAATAAAAAAAAAATTAATACGATTTTCCCCTTAAAAATTTAACCTGTTTCCCAAAGAGCACGAATATGCTGCCATCTATCGTTAGAAATCTAAATTAAAAACGGCTTCGTAATACACAAGTGCAGGTTCATCTGCATGTTCATCCCAAACTTTAGAGCCTACGTTCAGTAGTGCTTTTCTGTGGGCTTCTGACAGACACATAAACACACAGCACATTTTATTGTTATAGAATCCTAATGACAGTTTCGTAACGGCAAAGGTTTGCGTGATAACCATTAACATCACCAAGTTCTACTCCGTTTGATGTCACCGTATAAATCTGATCTTTAAATTTTCTGGATAAATCTGGTTAGACATCTGAAGTTAGAAAAGCAAAGAGAAAATCTCTCCTTCTCAAACATTAATTTCTCAGAGACTTCCATTTGGCGTTTTACGGCACGATCTTACTAACACCACAGGGATAAAACGTGACTCTAACCGCTGGTTTAAGAGGTAGATCATTGAGAACAACCCGATCTGGTGCATCACTATCCCAAATTTCAAGACCGAGTTAATCCCCAAGTTTCCGTCCTTTGTCTAATAAGACCCTTCTATTTCAGTGTAAAAAGAAAATCTCCTTCCCTGAAGCTACGATGGACGCAGAGAAGGAATCAAGAGTGCAGGAATAATAATGGGCGTTTTGCTGCCTCTAAGCCCCTGAGCATTTCTTCGTTGGCTGAACGCGTGGGCGATCCAACTCATTTAATTTGCACTTCTCCGAATGGTAGAAACCAGACAAAAGTCGGAGAGGAAATTTTGCAAAGAAACTTTTCCCACTTCTAAAATGAAAGCGACAGAGCCGGTAAGTTTCGAATCGGATTTTTTGTCTCTGCTAAAAAGGAATAGATTTCATGAGAATAAAATGCCAGCACGACTCTCACACTGTTGAAGAATATCGATAAAGCGATCTGACTCTTGGAGAAGTAAAAAAGATGTGCTTTGCCGCAGGAATCGGAAAAAAACCTCTGCTGAGTGAAATATTTTCCTTTTGTAAAGTTTCGTCGATAAGTTGGAGGCTCGTAAAGTTTAAAATCAATGAACTGTACGAAAGATTAGGAAATTTCATCGATGAGTTGGTAAACTTCTACTAAATCAACGGTAGTGCAAAAGATGTGGCACGTGTACTTGCGTAGGCGTTTTGTACTCTGTTTCAAAAAGGTTTGAAACAACCACAAAAAAAATAGTATGCGAGGAAGGCAAAAGACTGTATGCTACGAATGCAAAAGCTACAAAGACTTGTGGATAGAACCGAATATTATTTCTTGTTTTCCACTTCTACAATATACAGGGTGACCCACTCTCCCAAGTGTTTATTAATGACATCGTGAATAATTGCAGTAATTGAATGATATTTGGTAAGAACAAGTACTGATGAGTCATTACATTATGACCACCTACCTAATAAGCTGTAGGACCCCCTTTAGCCCGCAAAACAGCGGCCACTCGGCGAGACATCGATTCGATGAGGTGGCGATAGGTATCCTGGGGTACCTGGTACCATAATGTCAACAGTACGTTCTCCAGTTCTGGTACATTTCGGGGTGGTGGTGATTTAGCGCGAACCCCACTTTTCGAAGTCGAACCACAAGTGTTCGATTGGGTTCACGTCAGGTGAGTTCGGAGGCCAGGGCATTAACAGAAAGTCACCAGCATGTTCCTCGAACCACTCCTTGACGATTCTGGCAGTGTGGCATGGCGCATTATCCTTTTGGTAATGGTCATCACCAGAAGGGGACACAGTTGTTATGAATAGATGACTTTGGTTTGAAACGATGTTCAGATACTTGGCAGCTGCCATGGATTGTGCTATGGAGCCTACAGTGGCCCAAGAAAACATTGACCACACCATAACACCCCCGCTGCCGGCCTGTTTCCCCTCAACAGTGCATCTAGGTGCCATAGCCTCCGTTCGTGGACGGCGTATCCGCGCTCAGCCGTCCACGTGATGCACCAGGAATCTTGATTCGTCAGACTAGGCCACTTTCTTCCAATCATTTACGGTCCAATCTCGATGATCTTAGGCCCATTTCATGCGTTGTTGGCGATGACGTGCAGTGAGCATGCGGACCCGGATGGGCCTTCTGGAGGCCCATGCGCAGAAGGCTGCGATAAACTGTGTGCTGTGACACATTGCCCTGATCACCACTGTTGTAGCTGGGGGGATTTATTGCCCTGCGGCCGCTGTGAACAATGCGGGACAGTCTCCGAACCCTTCTGGCATCAATGAGCTGCAGACGGCACATGACTGGACGATGGTTCATCGTTTTGGCCATCTGTGCACCACTTTTGATACGTACTCACTACTGCTGCACATGAACAACCTACAAGCCGCGCAGTTTCCAAAATGGTAGTTCCGAAGCGCCGTGCCATCACAGTTTGTCCTTTATCAAACTCTGATAAATCGGCAGCTTTTCCCAAATATGGAATCTCGTGTTCAAATCTATCTCGATGCACAGGTCGGACACTTTCAGCATCTCTCATGATATGGTTCTATTTTCCATTGATGAAGGTATGTTATTACCAAATATCACTTAATTACTGTCATTATTCACAATGTTATTATGCACGAACTTTTCGAAAAAGAGTAATGAGTGGGACACCCTGTATATTCATTATACTGAAAGTGCACTTTCCAGGTGATGTCATTTTATATCTGATATACTGTTTTGTCCGTTCAGCGATAATCATCTCGGTGGTTCCATTTTCCGACATTTTTTCTGAATGTCCTAAAATATTGCAGTGTCAGCATCGTTTTCTTGAATGATGTACACTGAAGAGCAATTGAATTAGAGACAGCTGGCGTTATGCAAATGAGGCGCTGTGGGTGGCCCTGTAAACGGAAACGACATGACGGATGCATCGATCCGACAATATAAGGAGTGATGCGACGGGAATCAGTAAACGTCGGACGCAGTACGGGTAAAACGAAGGATCTAAGCGCATTTGATCGTGGGCAAATTGTCTGGGCCCGACGAATGGGTCACTCCATCTCGGAAGTCGTGCAGGCACTGGGATTTTCACGAGCCACTGTGTCACGGGTGCACAGTGAGTACATCGAATCCGGTAAAACCATCCCTGCAAGGGCCAACTGCCGTGGACAACAGCGTGTGGATGAGCGGGGTCATCGTCGGCTAGCTCGCATTGTAACAGCGGATAGACGGGCCACAGTGCAAGAAATCACTCGGCAATTTACCGCTGGTGCACAAAAACGTGTAAGCAGCCACACCATCCAGAACCATCTCCTCGCTATGGGGTACAGAAGCCATCGTCCCACGAGGGTACCGCTGCTGACAGCACATCACAGGGTTCAAAGATTAGCATGGGCGCGGGGACATCGCCACTGGACCCTAGACACGTGGGAAAATGTTGCCTGGACTGATGAGTCGAGATTCACGTTGGTACATGCGGATGGCAGGATACGAGTACGGCGCAAACCACATGAAGTGATGGATCCTTCTTGCCAGCAGGGTACTCTTCAAGCTGGTGGGGGTGGCATTCTCGTCTGGGAACTGTTTACGTGGACTGAAATGGGACCCCTGGTGCATGTGGCATCGTCCCTTACAGGTCAACGTTACCGGGATATCCTGGACGACCATTTCCTTCCGTTTGTGCGTCTTCAACATCCCACTGGGGACCTCATCCTGCAACAAGACAATGCACCGTGCCATCGCTCTCTAATTGTATCCGAATGGTTGGATAAACACTCCACCGACGTGACTTCGGTTCCTTGGCCAGCTAGGTCACCTGACCTCAATCCCATCGAGCACATCTGGGAATGCCATCGAGAGAGATGTTCGAGGCTCCGACCCCCTCCATCAAATCTTCGTCACCTGTGGGAGCTTGTTCACGGGTCGTGGATCCGTATGGCTTCCCAACGCTTCCGGTGTCTTGTCGAGTCCATGCCGAGACGAATCGCCGCCGTCATCAGGCCGAAAGGTGGTGCTACACGTTACTAGACAGGTATCTCTAATTAAATTGCTCTTCAGTGCGTTTCACAACGGTTATGTAGTATCTATGTACACTAACGGATCAAAAGTGTCCAGATATGTGCCTATCCACAAACTCCCTGCAATCGGAACGCAATTAATATGTAATTAGTCCACCTTTTGCTGCTATCACAGCTTCCAATCTGCTGGAAAAGCTCTCCGCTAGATTTTGTTATATTGCTATGGGAATTGTTTTCCATTCTGCCGTAGTTAGCCAGGTCGGCTACTGAAGTCAAAGAATTCGATCTAGCTGTCAGTCGGCATTCCAGCTCATACCAAATGTGTTCCATGGGATTGGGCTCGGGGAACTGTGCAGGCTAGTCAAGTTCTTTCACATCCATCTCATCAAACCATTTCTGCACTGAGCTCACTCTGTGGACGAAGGTACTGTCCTATTAGAAAAGGAAAATGCCTTCACCGAATTGTTGCCATAATATTGGGAGCACAGAACTGTTGTGACGTGCCTGCCCCGCAGGACGCATATGAGGTAAAGGCAGATAGCAGCGAAACATTTTGTCCGCGTAGCTCAGTTTGGAGAGTGACTTTACTCTGGGGTGAGGGGACCCGTATTCGATGTCCTTCACAGAAAAAGATGTACGTTATACTGTCGAGAATGTCATTATTAGGGCCAGGATTTTTATGATTTTGCATTTTTTTGGCAATACTAAGACGTTGTTCAAGTATATACAAATGTGTTTCATACCAAAATAAGCTTATTTAAGTATATTTGTTAAGGCATTTTTTCATGATTTTTACGGGAGATGGGAGTTTTCAAGGTTTATCGGTCATTTTAAGGAATTATTTTGTTACGTAGGTCATTTCAAAAGTTTTGCAAACTGCGCAGGCGTTGCTCATAGGATCATGCAATCGCCCCAGCCGTTGAACCAGTTGTAAGTCAGACTTCAGGATGCAAGTTTCGAAAAATTCTGCCTAGAAATGCAGGAATAAAGTGAGGCAGGTGAAATGTCTGGTAGCGACCAGTGATCCTACATTAAAATTGAAACTTTTCGAGGAAAATGCCCAACCGAAATTCATAAAGCTTTGAGTGAAGTTTGTGGGGTTTGTGTAGTTGATCGTAGCTCAGTGTCACAGTGAGCTTCTCGTTTCCGCCAAGGTCGGGAAAGCATCGAAGACAACCCAAGAAGCGGCCGGCCATCAAATGCAACGGACGACACTTCTGTGATTATCGTCAACAGCATTTTGGAAGAAGATCGACGGAAAGCATGTGAAGAGCTTGAATATGAAGCAAACATGTCGAACGCTTCGGTTTTCAGAATTCTAACTGAAAAATCACGGAAGATAAAACTGGCTGCCAAATGAATTCCGCATAATCTGAGTAAAGAGCAGCAAGCAGTTCGCAAAAGTATCACAGAAGAATTGCTTTAGCGGTACGAGACAGAAGGCAAGCAGTTTCTAGACAGAACTGTTGCTGTAGACGAAACTTGGATACGAGATTTTGAACCAAAACGGAAATCTCAGTCCGCTCAGTGGAAACATCCAGAATCACCTCGCCAGAAAAAATTTCGCCGCCAACAGTCGAAGGTTAAGCTCATGATGATTATGGCCTATGACAAGGTTGGAGTGATAGCAACAGAGAGAGTGCCAGAGGAGACCACTGTAACAGCGGAATACTACAGGAGGTTTTCGCAAAGTATATTGCACTTAAAGATTCTCCAAAGAAGAACCAACCTGCTCGAAGCTAGTGTCATCATTTTGCATGACAACGCGACGCCATATGTTGTCCGTACAGTAAGCGATATTCTTGAAAAGTATGGATGCGAATTGCTCCCCGACGTGCCATATAGTGCTGACATGAGCCCACCAGTTTATGATATGACTTGTTCCCAAAACTGAAGAAGACACCTGCGGGAAACGATTCAGTACGATTCATGATATTTCTAATGAGGTGACCCGAGTAATCCGACGCCTCAACAATGGAGGTGTCCTGACTGGAACAAAAGACGTGCTTAAACTTTGGGCCACTGTAATAAAAAAACATGGAGATTACCTCGAAGGCCTGTAAAGGTATGTTGTGAAATAAATTCCTTTTTTTAGAGATAACCCACCGTGTGCGAAGCTTTTGAAATGGCCCACGTATTTTTCAGTCATTATTTTGGTATTTTCAATAAAAATAAAAAGAGCATTTCTTTGGGTGAAGAAGATCGACTCGTTTGATAGCAAGGAAGCGTCCTCAATTGAAGTTGTGCAGAGTCTACTTTCTGATTCTGAAATATCAGTTAAATTTTCGTATATAAAGTCGAATTTTGGAATTCTGCCTGGTGCCATTACTTTTTTTGGAGAAGTCAGGAGTGCTATTAGTACATCAAATAGATTTGATGAAGAAAATTGTGAATGACCTAGACATTGTGGCTGGAAAAGTGGGAAAATCTGTGCAAAAGAAAACTGAGCAAGTTTCAAAAGAAAAAAAAAACAAAATCTGTAGGGTATAAAGCTGTGCTTAACTGCAAATGTGCTATCGGGCAGAAACTTTCCCTTTGGTGAAATTTCAGAAGACTTTGAAGGAAGTGACAGTTTATTTCAGCCATGCTCCTGTGGTTTCAGTAGAAGTGGAAAGGAGCTTTTTAAAATTTAAAGCTTTGTTGGTAGACAACAGAAAATCCCTTCCTTTTTGAAAATCTGCACATGATTTTTGAATTGCATTGCAGTTGAAATCAAAACTTTCAGTTTCCCATGGTAAACTAAAAATATTCAAATAAGTGTTTGTTCGTGAAATTCAAACTTTCAGTTTGACACAGAAACTGTCAGAAAATGTAAGTTGCATTTTTATTTTTTTTTTTTTTTTTTTTGGTGTTTTCTTTCACAGGGCATTTTTTGTATTCAGTTTGGCACAAAAACTGTAAAAAGTTAAATTGTATTTTTAATGGTTTTGATTTCTTGATTGGAGGTTTAACGACCACCGTGAGCAACTCAATAGGCTATTATTATAAGCAGCCTTCTGTCCCTAATTTAGGGCCACTGGTTCCAGAGAAGGGAGAGAGCCAGGGCCGTAAGTCAAACACAACATCCATGCCTCACCGGGATGCGAACCCGGACCTCTTTCGAACGAATGATTAGAAGCCATCGCTGAGACAACTGCGCCACGAGGGCAGTGGACATGCTTTCGAACAATAAAGTATGGCAGTAGTTTTATTTA
The DNA here is from genome assembly GCA_039090855.1 of Macrothele yani. NCBI lineage: Eukaryota > Metazoa > Arthropoda > Arachnida > Araneae > Macrothelidae > Macrothele > Macrothele yani. Next base: position 15,489,693 of record CM076990.1, on the reverse strand, counting down.
TTTGATTCGAGGTTTAACGACCACCGTGAGCAACTCAATATGCTATAAGCAGTCGCCCGTCCCTAATAAAGAGCCACTGGTTCCAGGGAAGGGAGGGAGTAAGTGCCGTAAGACAAACACAACATCCATGCGTCACCGGGATTCGAACCCGGACCCCTTCCGGACGAATGATCAGAAGCCATCGCTTAAACCACTGCGCCAGGAGCCATCGCTTAGAGCACTGCGCCATACTACTATGGCAGTAGTATGGCACAGAAACTGTAAAACAATTAATTTGTATTTCTTGTATGTTCTTTGTTATTTTTTTGAGGTCATGTGTTCGTTAGTAAAATAAAGAATTTCAGTTCACACAGCAACAATCAACAAACTAAAACATATTTTTCAGATTCCTTTTGTTTTGTTTGATGCACCTCTTATTTTTTTAATTAATTAGTTTTGCAAGGAAATAAAAATAAATGTAGATTTGTTAGGTCATTTTTTTGTTTCAGAGGGCATTTTTTTTTCGTTTTTTTGGGTCATAAACGCATTTTTTTCAGAACATTTAGTAACAATTTTTAGGTCATAAAAATCCTAGCCCTAGTCATTATAGGCTGCACCGTTAAGATTCCTGGGAACCGGGACAATGCGGCCCACTACAAACTTTAACAAACAGTTCCAGAGCAAGATATCTCCAACACCAAACTTCACAGTTGGTATAACACAGTTCCGTTTACCTGGCATCCTGTCACATTACGGGGAAGAGAGAGAAGGGGTTGTTATCACATGTAACATTGAAGGACACCTAAAGGCCTTAAAGCACTTCTTCGTCTTCTGAACTTCTTCTTTAGTCTTTTTTTTATTGGAGGTTTAACGAACACCGTGAGCAACTCAATGGGCTATAAGCAATCTCTTCCCTAATTTAGGGCCACTGACACCGGGGAAGGGAGTCAGCCAGTGCCGGAAGACAAACACAACATCCATGTCTCACCGCTATTCGAACGCGGACCACTAGGGCGACTTAGTCCTTTTCTTATCGTCTTGACATTGCGTTTGCATAATATTGAATGCACGCTTCTTGGCGATTGTTTGAAGTGAGATAAAAGAGCATGTAACTAGGATTTTATCGCTTTTTTTTTTGTTGCTAGCTTTTTTTCTACATGGTGGAAAACAAAGGCCGTTGAAATTCTGAAGCGGGGGTCAGCTGTCCTTCCTGGCGTTGTAATGTCTGAGGAATGCAAAACAGGAGGAGCGAGACTGTGTGTGAAAAGTGATGCCCTAAGTTGAATTATTGTTTCCATTCTTCCTGCCGACGATTGTGTCTACTGAGGAGAGGCGTATTGGCTGAGTTGACTGTTACTTACTGAAGTTTCGTTCTCATTTTCCCCCGCCGACGTGGTGTCTGCCGAGGAGAGGCTCACAGGCAGAGTTTGACTATTACTTGCTGAACTGTCATTCTCATATCCTCCTGCCGATAATTGTGTCTACCGAGGCGCAAAGGCCAAGCATGACTACATTGCTGAACTGTCATTTTCATCTGCCCCTGCTGACGTAGTGCCTGCCGAACAGTGTCATATGGGTACTTATCGACTGTGAATAACGAAGTGACTGCTCCCTTCTACAGTATTATGGCTGTTTCAAATCGAAGGAGAATTATAATTTGGAATTTTTCTGTCCTGTGTAAATCTTCGTGCAGTAAAAATACCTTTAAAGGTAAATGTTCTCTGATCTAAAGTTAATGTGTTGTGGAAATTAAACAGTTAAGTTCAAAATTTGTGTTTGTTAAAATTTTTGGACACTGTCAGAAACTTAAAACTGTACATGCCAACTTAGCTTTAGACAGTAGACAATTCTCCCTGCGGTGTGGAGCTAGTTGGGCCGGGTGAAGAGTTAGACAAGGTTGGACAGTCGCAATACTCCAAACCTAGATTCGTCTGTCGGACTGCCAGATGTTGATGCGTGATTCATTACTCCAGAGAACGCGTTGTCACCGCTCCAGAGTCCACTAGATCTGAGCTTTGCAACAATCCAACTGACGTTTGGCGTTGATCTTGCAGATGTTAGGCTTATGTGCGGCTGCTCGGCCATGAAAACCCATTCCCTTCAGTTCTCAACGAACTGTTATGCTGGTGATGTTTCCAGAGGCTTTTTGGAACTCGGTGGTGAGTGATGCAATCGAAGACAGGCGATTTTGTCGCAGCACCTGCTTCAGCCCTCGGCAGTCGTTCTCTCACATTTCACGTGGCCTGTCAGGTCGCGAATACGATGTTATTTTCCCCAGGTATTTCCACTTCACGGTATTCCCACTTTCCACTTCACAGTATTTCTGCCCAAACTGACTTGTTACTAAGATGCCATCATATGACCGTGCTACGTTGAAAGTCATTGAGCTCTGCCGGTGCTAGTGACATCACCTACTATTGATCGGGGCAGCCGCAGCAGGGCAGAAATTTCCCAAACTGACTTGTTATTAAGATGACATCCTATGACCGTGCTACGTTGAAAGTCATTGAGCTCTACCCATGCTTCTAACATCACTTACTACTGATCGGGGCATCTGCAACAGGGCAGAAATTTCCCAAACTGACTTGTTACTAAGATGACATCCTATGACCGTGCTACGTTGAAAGTCATTGAGCTCTGCCCATGCTAGTGACATCACTTTCTACTGATCGGGGCAGCTGCAACAGGACAGAAATTTCCCAAACTGACTTGTTACTAAGATGACATCCTATGTCCGTGCCACGTTGAAAGTCATTGAGCTCTGCCGATGCTAGGGACATCACTTACTATTGATCGGGGCAGCTGCAGCAGGGCAGAAATTTCCCAAACTGACTTGTTACTAAGATGACATCATATGACCGTGCTACGTTGAAAGTCATTGAGCTCTGCCCATGCTTGTAACATCACTTACTACTGATCGGGGCAGCTGCAACAGGGCAGAAATTTCCCAAACTGACTTGTTACTAAGATGACATCCTATGACCGTGCTACGTTGAAAGACATTGAGCTCTGCCCATGCTAGTGACATCACTTACTATTGATAGGGGCAGCCGCAGCAGGGCAGAAATTTCCCAAACTGACTTGGTACTAAGATGACATCCTATGACCGTGCTACGTTGAAAGTCATTGAGCTCTGCCCATGCTAGTGAAATCACTTTCTACTGATCGGGGCAGCTGCAACAGGGCAGAAATTTCCCAAACTGACTTGTTACTAAGATGACATCCTATGTCCGTGCTACGTTGAAAGTCATTGAGCTCTGCCGATGCTAGGGACATCACCTACTATTGATCGGGGCAGCTGCAGCAGGGCAGAAATTTCCCAAACTGACTTGTTACTAAGATGACATCCTATGTCCGTGCTACGTTGAAAGTCATTGAGCTCTGCCCATGCTAGTGACATCACTTACTATTGATCGGGGCAGCTGCAACAGGGCAGAAATTTCCCAAACTGACTTGTTACTAAGATGACATCATATGACCGTGCTACGTTGAAAGTCATTGAGCTCTGCCCATGCTAGTGACATCACTTTCTACTGATCGGAGCAGCTGCAACAGGGCAGAAATTTCCCAAACTGACTTGTTACTAAGATGACATCCTATGACCGTGCCACGTTGAAAGACATTGAGCTCTGCAATGTTTGTCGATGATGTTTGTCAGGCCACCTGCACCTTTTTATACCATACCTGTATGGGCCATGGCTGTGATATATACAGTTGGACCAAATAATATAAAAACCACCCTCAGAGACGCTACTTTTAATGCAGCTGCGCACGTCGCAGTGCGCAAAGGTATCCACCACATTTTGGTTGTAATAGCTTTGTTTAGAATCTCAAGGTTCTGTTTAAGTGCATTTATAGTGTATTTTTGCAAAATTCCTTTCAGGTTGATGACTAAATGAGCGACCTAACGGACTTCGAAAGAGGGCTAATTGTTGGTGGCCAAGTAGTGCCGGTATTGACAGCAAATGTGTCTAGCCTCATGACAGTATACAGTGTTCGTGGCAAAACCTCTTCTGCGAAACACAAGAGCAGCTGTAAAATGACACTGACTGATAGAGGTCGGAGAGCATTAAAAAGGAATGTTATCCGTAATAAGAAGACCACGGCGCCGATAGTTAATGTGGAGTTCAATCTGCATCTCCAGACCCCAGAAACAACGACAACAGTGTTCAGAGAATTGCATAAACAAGATGCTCATGGCAGAGCTGCTATTGCAAAATCTTTGGTGACCCAGGTGAATGCCCAACGGCGACGGCAGTGGTTCCAGGAGCATACAACGTGGACTGCCAATGCGTAGAAGCGTGTAGTGTGGTCGGATGAATCCGCGTTCACACTATTCACCACTCCAGGAGGTGTTTAAGTGCGGAGAACACCGTCAGAAGAGTACAACCCAGACTGTCTGCTCCCAACAGTGCACAAGGATGGTGGTTCTGACATGCTCTGGGCGGTCATATCGTGGTTTTCAGCAGACCCCCTGATCACTTTAAAAGGACGTATGACTGGCAGAGTATATGAAACCATTTTGGCCAACCAAGTCCATCCAATGGCTCAAACATTGTTTCCTGCAAGTGATGCCATCTATCAGGATGATAACTCCCCAATTTGCAGAGCCCGGAATGTCTAATCATGGTTTGAGGAACATGAGGATGAACTTTCACACCTTTCTTGGTCTCCCCAATCAGCAGACGTAAACATCATCGAGTCCCTGTGGTCTGTGTTGGAAAACAGAGTAATATCCCATTATCCTCCTCCAGCATCTCTTAACGATCTGAAGCAGTTTCTGCATGAAGAATGGTGTTACATCCCACTAACCACCACCCACGATTTGTATGCGTTCATTCCAAGGAAGATTCAGATGGATTTGAATGCCAAAGGTGGTCCCACACCCTATTAGGTACGTAAAACATTCTTTTCATAGGGATTCACATTATTCTGTTCCAACCCCTGTATAAGAATCCTCTGCTCAAAAGGGATGTTCGGATACCTTCGGTCATTTGGTGTATTTCCTGTAGGTCCGACAGGCACTTTAATATAGCTTTCTTTTTCACACAGAATCATAATTCCCGAAAACCATGAGGACGTAATTTTTTTCTGGGGTCCAGGTCGCAATTCTTTTTGATAACTCTTTTTTTTTTCCAACGAAAATCCATGCTAAGGGATCTCTGCCGAAAGACACATTTTCCTAACAGTAAAATTTACGGACATGTTTAAAGAAATATCATTCAAATTATTGCCTGAAGTGTGCATTGAGCGGCATGGATGTCTGAATAATATCTCAGTATGGACGCGGATGTACAGTTCATTATTTAAATGACGTACGTGCACCATTCTTTTCGTTTGTCCACTTGTCAGCCCATCCTGATCATTTGTTGGTAAAGACATTATCACCTCATGTAAAAAGTTTGATCAAAAGAATATTTCTTTCTAGTACCAGACATAGCTAAACTGGACCAAAATTTTCAACATATCTTCCACTTTTCAGTGATAGATTACATGAATTTTTCTCAGATCAGATAAGTTTTCTGGCTTTTTTTAATTTTTTTATTTTTTTTTTAAATTAGAGTACACGTAACAAATTGGAAGGGCTATAAGTTTCTGGCTTTTTATTTTGACAATTTTTATGCTATAAGTTTTCTGGCTTTTTTTTTAAATTATTTCGAAATTAGAGTACACGTCACAACTGAAGGGCTACAAGTTTTCTGGCTTTTTTTTTTATTGAATTCAAGTACACCTCACAAACTCGAAGGCTATAAGTTTTCTGGCTTTTTTTTTTCTTTTTTTTTTTGAAATTAGAGTACACCTCACAACTGACAACTGAAGGGTTATAAGTTTTCTGGCGGTTATTTTTTTTATTGAGTTCGAGTACACCTCACAAACTCGAAGGCTATAAGTTTTCTGGCTTTTTTTTTCCTTTTTTTTTGAAATTAGAGTACACCTCACAACTGACAACTGAAGGGTTATAAGTTTTCTGGCGGTTTTTTTTTTTTTTGGAATTAGAGTACACGTCACAAACTCTAAGCTATAAGTTTTCTAGCTTTTTTTTTTTCGATCTGATAAGTTTTCTGACTTCTTTTTTTTTAATTAGAGTACAGGCCACAAACTCCAAGGCTATAAGTTTTCTTCCTTTTTTTTTTTTTTTGATCTGATAAGTTTTCGGGCTTTTTTTTTTTTTTTTTTTTTGGATATGATAAGTTTTCTGCCTTTTTTTTTTTTTTTTGAAATTAGAGTGCACCTCACAAACTCTAAGCTATAAGTTTTCTAGTTTTTTTTGATCTGATAAGTTTTCGGGCTTTTTTTTTTTTTTTTGGATATGATAAGTTTTCTGCCTTTTTTTTTTTTATTGAATTCGAGGTACACCTCACAAACTTGAAGGCTATAAGTTTTCTGGCTTTTTTTTTTTTGAAATTAGAGTGCACCTCACAAACTCTAAGCTACAAGTTTTCTAGTTTTTTGTTTTTTTTCGATCTGATAAGTTTTGTGGTTATTTTTTTTTTTTTTTTTAATTAGAGTACAGGCCACAAACTCCAAGGCTATAAGTTTTCTGGCTTTTTTCTTTTTTTTTTAAATTAGAGTACACGTCACAACTGAAGGCTATAAATTTTATGTCTTTTTTTTTTTTATCTGATAAGTTTTCTGGCTTTTTTTTCGAAATTAGAGTACATGTCACAAACTCGAAGGGCTATAAGCAGTTACCTGTTTCTAATTTGGGGCCACTGGTCCCAGGGAAGGAAGAGAGCCAGTGTCGTAAATCAAACAACATTCATGCCTCACCGGGTTTCGAACCCATACCCTTTGTGATGAATGGTCAGAAGTGTCAGACAAAAACTCACACCACTGCGCCACAGAAGTGACATTTTTACATTTGGTGTAGCGCACCAAAATGAACAACGATGCGAAAACTGCTGGCCGCTTATTTTCCGAAGCCAGGTATACACAGCAAAGCAGTAGCAGTTCTGTGTATATTTCGATTGAATTATCACTGGCTTTTATCCAGAGAGATATCATCGCTTTCCAACACACTTGCGTTGTGCCTAAGTATTGCACAGATGGCTTTGTCAGCTCTACGATTCCAAAACATTTAAACTTTCGAGCGCCGCACTCCAGAGATGAAAACGGGTCACGGGGCAGCGGGTCAACGGGTCGACAATTTCTAGCGGGTGAAACAGGTCGGTTCAGGGTGTTCCCGACCCAGTTTTATTGCAGTTTTATTTTTGAAAAGCAATAAAAAAAGAATAAAAAAATTGAAGAAAAATGCGCACTGTGGAATTTTATGCTAGATACTGGTGCCCGCAGACTGAAAGATGATTTATCATGTAATATGAAGGAAGAGTGTCATCTGAAGAAAGTGTCCGTTCTTTCTGAGGGGCAGTGATGAAAACAGCATCCACATTTTGGAAACTTTCAACTCATAAACTTGTGAAAATTGGTGTTGCCGTGAAACATATTCTGAAGTTTGATGTGTTATGAAGAAAACAGCAAAAATGAAATTAAACATAACAAGTTGCTTAATTAAAAAAAATTTACTATCGCCATCAAAATTAGGGGAGAGAGCTTTATTATTACTGTGGATGGACTTTTTGACTCTAGCAGATGTGTTTCAAAACATGTGTAAAACAGTTAGGTTAGGTTTTGCAAATGAAAGACTACAGTTTCAATCTTTCCTCTAAGTAAATGAGTAAATGTAAGGTCAGGTGATGCGAAACATCACAGCCTCTCCTTGACAAATGTCAACCCCGCCTTCTCGTGGTGCATCCTGTTCCCACTAAAGGGGCTCTGACGACCGCCAATAGCGGTATAACTATACCATCGGGATCAGAGGAAATGCTATCCCACACTCACCAACCCGCTTGGCCAGCGTAGTGAGTTATGGCCAAACACATCCAAAATGACTCTACAACTTAAATCTTGGACCTCAGTCTCCGGCAGCTGGAATGTACCTGGCCAAGGCAGCGGCCAGTGCGACATGAAGGCAGAGGGTGCTAAGAATCCCCGGAGGACCGGACTAGGCTGCCATTTGATGCTGACCTTGGCTACCTATAACGGACGCTCCCTATCTTCTGATTCAAGGCTTCTTGAATTGGAAGAGGAACTACAAAGGATCAAGTGGGACATCGTCGGGCTAAGTGAGGTAAGGAGAAAAGGAGAAGATCTCATTGAACTGAAAAGTGGACATCTCTTCTATTATCGTGGGACAGATACTGGCAGAACTAGTGGTGTTGGATTTATAATAAACAAGAAACTGAAGGATAAAGTGGTAGAAGTTGAAAGTTCCTCTGACAGAGCTGCACGACTCGTTATCCAACTATCGAGAAGATACCAGGCTCAGATTATTCAAACTTATGCACCCACCACAAGTCATCCTGAAGAAGAAATTGAAGAATTTTATGAGGAAATTCGTCATCTAAATAATAAAGGTAAGCAGCACTTGAAGATAATTATGGGAGATTTCAATGCAAAAATAGGGCAACGGCAACAGAATGAAACTTCAGTAGGTAAATTCGGTCACGGCAACAGAAACCAGCGTGGAAATACTCTCGTTGAGTTTGCAGAGGCAGAAGGGTTTTTCATCTTTAACTCCTTTTTCAAGAAAAAGCCACACAGGAAATGGACATGGAGACATCCAATTGGGACGACAAGTGAAATTGATTTTATTATGTGTAACAAAAAATTCGTCATCGAAGACTGCAGTGTGCTGAACAAGTTCAACACATATAGTGACCATAGATTGGTGAGATGTAAGATGCACCTCAACACTAAACTGGAACGTGGCAAGCTCATAAGACAAACAAAATGTATTGACATAACCAACCTTAAAAAACACCATAATACTTTCAAGTTGGAACTGAAGAACAGATTCTCTGCTTTAGAAGGCCTAACATCGGAAGAAGTGGATATTTCGGAAGTTAACAGAAAAGTAACCAAAGCTCTAATGGAAACAGCAACAAAATTAGCTGGGTCTAAGAACAAGTTGCATGTGAACAAATTATCAGGAAAAACCAAAATGTTGATGCAAAAAAGAAGAGAGATGAGGACAACTAAAGAACATGTGACTTCCAAAGTGGAATATATAGAGCTATGCAAGACAACACGAAAAAGTATCACTGAAGACTTAAGGAAATTCAACTGTGAGCTAGTGAGGAAAGCAATTGAAAACAACCAAAGCCTTAAGATAGCAAAGGGACATCTCAGTAAGGGAAGAAAACAGATTATGGCTCTGAGAAAAGAAGATGGTTCTATAACAAGAAATAGAGGCGAAATTTTGACAAGAGTGAAAGATTTCTACTCCAAATTATATGAAAGGGATGATACATGTACTCCAGACATCATGAAAGGTACCAGAGTTCTTCCAGTCCTCCCAGCAGAAGTTGCTCATGCAATCAAGAACATGAAGCGGGGGAAAGCCCCAGGAGAAGATGGAATTACTATAGACATCATACAAGAAGCAAGTGGAGAAATTGAAACAGTACTCGCCCAAATTTTCACTCGATGCCTTAATGAAGGGAAGATTCCTGAGGATTGGAACAATGCTACAATGATCCTGCTACATAAAAAAGGTGACATTGAGGATCTCAGGAACTACAGACCTATCAGCCTCCTATCAGTGGTTTATAAAATCTTCACTAAAGTTCTTTCACACCGCTTGAAGGTAACACTGGACATGGCTCAACCGAGAGAACAAGCTGGATTCAGGAGTGGCTACAGCACAATAGATCATATCCACGTACTGAGAGAACTAATTGAAAGAGCGAGGGAATATGAACTTCCATTGTGTATGGCTTTTATCGATTATGAAAAAGCCTTTGATTCGGTGAAACCATCAGCAGTTACCACGGCTCTGAAATCCTGCGGTATTGAAGATGCATACATTAATATTATTAATAACATCTATGAAAATGCAAGTGCAAAGATTCGGCTGTTTGAAAATACAACACACATAAAAATTGGAAAGGGAGTGAGACAAGGTGACACCATATCTCCGAAGCTCTTTAATGCCACATTGGAAAATGTCTTTCAATCACTGAACTGGGAAAACAAAGGGATAAAGATTAATGGAGATTATCTAACCCACCTTCGTTTTGCTGATGACGTAGTCATTTTTGCAACTAGCCCATCAGAGCTGCAGAGTATGATCCAGGAACTTGCTGACAAGAGTAAAGAAGTGGGATTAAAAATGAACTTTCAGAAGACAAAAGTGATGTTCAATGCTTTTACAAGAAATGAAGATTTATCGATTGATGGAGAAAAACTGGAGATAACAGATACGTATGTTTATCTTGGACAGCAGATATCAAGTGAGGGTCACATTGATGAAGAAATTAATCGGCGTACAAAACTTGCCTGGAGAGCTTTTGGAAGAAGCAGCATAATTTTCAAGAGCAATATGCCATTATGTCTTAAAAGAAAAGTGTTTGATCAATGCATCCTTCCAGTGCTTACGTATGGTGCAGAGACGTGGACCTTAGCTAAAAGAGACATACAAAGGCTGCAGACAACTCAAAGAGCCATGGAGAGGTGCATGCTTGGTATAACCAGGAGAGATAAGAAGAGGAACTCGTGGATCCGAAAAATGACGAGAGTGGAAGACATCATGATCAGAGTTAAATCCCTGAAATGGCAATGGGCTGGACATACTGCCAGAAGGACAGACCATAGATGGACAGCCGAAATTTTAGATTGGATTCCAAGGGACAGGAAAAGACCCAGAAAAAGACCACATGGGAGATGGCTGGATGAAATTCGTAAATATGCGGGAGTGACATGGAGGAGACTGGCACAAGACAGACCGTTGTGGAGGAAACTTGGGGAGACCTTCGTCCAGCAGTGGATTGATAATGGTTGACAATGATGATGATGATGATGATGAAATGAGTAAATTATATGTTCCAATAGTACATTTGTTTGATTTCTATATATATCCTAAGATATCTACTGCGGAGAGAATTTTTCAACGCCCTGTATATATGTATGTACATATTATAGTTCAAAGCAGAGTTGTCTGGATTGGGTCCTGGTCAGTTACAGATCCGGGGGTCAGGTTCGGGTCGGGTCCAACTACATGACGTCTGGGTTTGGTCAGGTTCCAAAATTTTTGACCCGTTTCCAACTCTGCCGCATTTCTTTACGTGCTCCCTTTGTTAGATGCACCCTAACACTGTGTGTACAAATAGCAACTCTCAGAAGTGATACCACTACTGAAATAACCACGGTAGGTAAAAACTCAAGAAATATTAAGCCATGGAACATTTGCAGGAAACATTTATATTTTTCATACCTTGTAGTTTTAATGCATTAAATTATGTATAATGAAATATTGAAGTGTTACTCTATGAGTTTTCGTTGCATATAATTATAATGCAACTCTGGGAATATTCATGCATATGATGGATAAGTACGAATAAATTTTATCGAGTACTGAGTTTAACTGTATGCTCTCGGAAATTTAAATTCTGAGACATGCTTCCTTTTCAAGACTTGAAATAAAATATCCCATGTTTGCATATATGACCGCCTTAAAATAAAAGGGATATTTAATCTTCCATTGTCTCCTCTGTTTTCATTCCTTTCCTAGAATGTGTATGAGAATTTTATGCGTTAGGAGAACGAGTCTGTCGTTTGTGATGTCCCTAGCGGATAACTCCCAGTAGCTTCTGAGACTTCTTTGCATTGGGTGGTACCTTTGGGAGGCATAGATTTATGTACGATAATACATTGTCTTGAAGAATTCGATCTCCTCGTTAGAAATCCCTATTTATCACAACATTAAATCACGTTCTTGCTTTCCAACCAAAAGTGAGCATTCCCATTGAGAATGTGGTGTCTGTAGGGAAAAGTACCGAGCTTACCGGTTGAAAAGAGGCAGTGGATTGCCCAATTGCTCGTCTGCGTAAGCAAAGCAAGAAAGAAAAACGGAAGAAGAACACAGCATTTCATCTCTTCCTTTACTGCACTTCTTACATGGCATGCGGCTGTCTACGATGATTTATATGACTCTCCACAGTGTGGCGATGATTGATACAACCTCTTTTCATACTTTTTCTTTGCTCTGCCAACGGTCTCAGGAGTTTGACAGATTGCACCCTTTACGACAACCATTTACAGTTCTGAAATGGTAATGATGAGGTCGGCAGGCGAAATCAACAATAAAAAAATGCACGTTTAGAACGCAGCTATTGCATGTCACATGAAATTGTGAAGGAGGCAATATACCAGAGCTCAAAATCAAAGAATAATTTATAAATTCGCACATAACTCGCGATATTTATAAGGTAATTCAATGCAATTCAGCAAGGAGATTTATTATTACATTAAGCGTGCAATAAAGAAAATCATAGTCTTATATTATGAATGAAATACGGGATTACACCATCGTCCAATACAAATTTGTAAGATGTGAATATTACACCAATAAACGGATTCACATCTTCCAAATTTGTATCGTAATCTTATAATTTACATGTGTTAAGAAGATACCACGATCTTGTAATTTACACGAACGAACAGTCCACGGAGCTATTTTTAAAGTCCTTTGCTTAAGACATGTATTATTTTAATATAGTGTATGATCATCCCTGAGAGTCATATAGCTCAAGCACCATTTAAAGTCTTTGCTGAAGACATGTGAAATTTTAATGTTGGATATGATCACCCCTGAGAGTAATATAGCTCAAGGAACGTTTGAAATCCTTTTCTTAAGATATGTGGCATTTTAATATTGAACATGATCACCCCTGAGAGCCATATAGCTTAAGCAAAATTTAAAGTCCTTTGCTTAAGACATGTGATACTTTAATGTTCAATATGTTCACCCCTGACAGCCACACAGCACAAACAACATTTAAAGTCCTTTGCTTAAGACATGTGACATTTTAAAATGAATATGATCACCACTGAGAGTGAGTCTATAACGAAGTAAATTTCTCCGTCATTTCTGTCCACGCCAGGATTCGAACCCGGATCCCCTCATTCCGGAATAAGTCACTCTACCAATTGAGGTACGCTGACGTTTTATTCTGATTCCTATCTGCCTTTATATCGTGTGCGTCCTTCGGGTAGGTACGTCACATCTCCTGGTACGTTACATCATCTCCCCCTTATTTTATGTTTTTTTTCGAAGTGCTGGAGAAGGGATTCTCTGATTTTTCCTATCTCGCGGTGTGGAAATAACATCACACCATTGCGAGATTTTGAACTGTCGGGTCATCCGGATAGTTCGGGCGCCATTATAACGAAGTAAATTTCTCCGTCATTTCTGTCCACGCCAGGATTCGAACCCGGACCCCCTCATTCCGGAATAAGTCACTCTACCAATTGAGCTACGCGGACGTTTTTTATTCTGATTCCTATCTGCCTTTATGTCGTGTGCGTCCTTCGGGCAGGTACGTCACATCTCCTGGTACGTTACAAGTCATATAGCTCAAGCAACATTATGGCCCAATTTCAGCCAAAATCACATATGATGTATAGCTCACAATATGATGTATGGCTGGTTAAGAAGCTAACTCAATTGGAATTGCTTCTTAACCATTTGTAGAACACAGTTTACTTGGTGCTGTCCGACATGCGAATTTCCTACGAAATTCACACTGACACTTCTTGATCGACTTACTCTCCCAATAAATACCGACAAGAAACACAAGCTCGGCTATGGTTAACCCAGAGGGCATAGTTAACGCATGCGATCAGCTTCTGACAAACAAACAACTGAATTAACCTCGGGGAATCAGGAATCTGACATGCGCGACGTCCAAGGTCATAACGAGCGGACAAACAGGCATTGAAGGGCAACATCTGCGATGACAAGCGCGACGTCCGAAGTCATAACGAGCGGACCAACAGGCATTGAAGGGCAACATCTACGCTGACATGCGCGACGTCCAAGGTCATAACGAGCGGACCAACAGGCATTGAAGGGCAACATCTGCGAGGCAGTGGCGGCGATTGCGCCGGAGCAACATTCGCGAAATTTCAATTTTCCGAAATACGGGGTCTCGTGCTCAATCCTGTCTTGATGTACAGGGCGGATACTTTCAACATCTCTTATGACGTGGATCTGATTTCTATCGATGAAAGTATGTTCTTACCAAATGTCATTCAATTACTGTAATTATTCATGATGTTATTAATAAAAACTTGGGTCTTTTAGCGAGTATGACACCCTGTGTAATCTATTTGATACAGCTATTATGCTGCATTAAATTTTCATATTCTCATAATGTGATGAATAATTTCAACTAGATTTACGGGCTTTGAATAAAATTTGTCATTCTTAATTTCTTTTCAATTCAGGTTTCCCGTTCTGGCCTTTAAATTATGACACTTAAGCCAATGGGCACCATTGCGTGGCTTGCAGTAAGACAAAAAGGACTAAAACTGTGTGGTGTGTGTGTATGTTGCACAGTATAACGAAGGAAATTTCTCCGTCATTTTAGGTCCACGCCGGGGATCAAACCAGAGTCCACTTATTCCGGAACAAGTCGCTCTACCAACTGAGCTACGCAGACGTTCGTTCCCGCTGCTATCTACCTTTATGTCGTATGCGTCCTGCGGGGCAGGCACGTCACATCCCCCCTCCCGAAAGAGGGCCGGGGGCATGTCCCAGGGGTCAGCCGTGACCATGAATTGTTGCAGGCAGCCATCCGTTTTAGAACGTGCACTTGAGAACTCCCAGTCAATCTGGTGTGTGGAATGCAGCGTCACACACATTTATTTTTCGAAGCGCTGAAGAAGGAATTCTCTTATTTTTCTTATTTCGCGGTGTGGAAAAAACATCACACCATTGCGAGATCTTTAACGGCCGGTTCATACGGGAAGTTCGGGCGCCATTATAACGAAGTAAATTTCTCCGTCATTTTTGGTCCACGCAGGGGATTGTACCCGAGTCCACTTGTTCCGGAACAAGTCGCTCTACCAACTGAGCTACGCAGACGTTCGTTCCCGCTGCTATCTGCCTTTATGTCGTGTGCGTCCTGCGGGGCAGGCACGTCACAACAGTTTTACCGACAAGTGGCATAAAGGCATACTTGTGATTGACAGGATGTCAGTACATCTATAATACAGCCGGTAAGCTCTTCCTGAATCGGATAGTTGCAAGCACATTATATTTTTCCTACATGTACCGCTAGAAAAATACCAGGTATCTGTTTACGTCTGGCAGAACATCTCTGTTTTCGGGATTTGAATTACAGAAATAAAATTTTCAATGATTGGGTGCAATTATGGCCAACACTGAAGATGGGTATAATTCAAATTTGGAAGATGTGAATCCGTTTATTGGTGTAAATATGGCAAGGATGGCAAGTCAGATGATATCCGAAAACTTGAAAATTTCGTCGTCCTGGAGCGGGAATCGAATCCGCTTCACCCAGAAAGCGCCCAATTATGCTAACCACTACACCACCCAGAACGACCAAGTCTCAAGTTTCCAATTAATTTGAATATAACCATCACAGGATTCGCTAGTCGAAGCAACCAGCAGTCATGTTTAGCGAATCTGGAGGTTAATCCTATCCCGTGATTACACGGAGGAGCAGATAAATCATGAATGGAATACGGGATTACACCACACAATACAAATTCTGAAGATGGCAATCCGTAATCAATTCGCACTTTTGTTTGATTAGAAAATCCTTCAGAGAAAGATAACTAGTTCCGAGTTTTTTTTTCTTTGCCCTTTGTTTAACGTTCACTCAAAACTCTTCTTTGATGAATCTATGGTAAACATCACGCCAACGTTTACGAAACAGTTTTGCAACTTATGTTTTGTAAATTAGATAAACGTGGAAATAACGAGATGTTGTGAGAGGATGATGCATCATGTTGCCATTACCCAACATCGAGTATGGCTGACTACATCCATACGGAGATAAAGAATAACAGAGTGGACCGTGCATTTCAGGAGGATTTCCTGCGAAGAAGCAACATCTTGCGAATGATAAACGAGATTCCCCAAAAGATAAAAAAGAAACAAGTCGTTTATCAATGAGAAATGACCACGGCTTTGGCTCTAGGTACAATATTTATCTTATCAATGTATGCTAAACCGACTCCACAGCGTTTATGTCGCTTCGTGTTTCTTTTAACCATTGAACAAAGCGTTCCATCAGTACGGAGGCTGAAACCTTATCAAGCCATTCGTGCTATACAGCCCCGTAAACGCTTTAAAAGGGATTACAGCTTTGCGTGGCATCAGACCTTCTGTTTCATTTTTTAGTTATGGATTTTACTTATAACTTTATCAGTGGAAAATAGCTTCAGTGTTTATGACTTCTACTGTATATCAAAACGAGCGGTGGGGTACTGAAAAAACTACCTCCCCGCAAGAAAATATCTTGGAAGCCCTTTTGCAGAAATCTATTAGTTTCCAATTACTGAAATTTTTAAATTCCATATTATTAACTAGGTTTTACGGGTATTTAAATAATTCAAATTCTTTGGAAACTCTTGGTATTTTTGCTAAAATAAAACATTTTTTTACATGCAACACGTTGTAATTAAAATGATTGCCCTAGTTTTACACCAATGCAAAACATTACAAAACACTTACGACAAAGTTAATCATATCATGCAGATTTTATTATTTTAGTTTTCTAAAAAGACGGCCAGCCTCTTGAAATGCCTCACCATCATACAGACAAAACACGTAATGGACGTGTGATAGTGTCTAATGATCTTTTTCAATTTATACGAAAATGCAGAATATAAGTAAATAAAATATTAACAGTTAAGAATTGTTGCATAAAGTAAAATTACTTAAATTATTTACTGTTGAATGTAAAAAAACACACTTAACATAATGTCAGAATGTTTTGCACCCAGAAAAATCATACCAAGTAAAATGCTTTTCACTTAAAATAGTATAACTATATTTCACTGATGTGCAAAAATTAAAGACGAAGAGGAGAAATTAGCATTACAGCGGAACGAGCAGGCAGAACGGACCAAAAGACCACTCAGGAGATAGACTAGGGTACGGTACGGTAGGACATGCGCATATATGCAGCATGACATAGGGGGAAGGGGGGGTCGGAAGGGTATAAAGCACACTGGCGGTGTACGCTCAGCTATTCGGTGAAAGCTGTTGCACGGTGTATATCGGTTTGAACGACGTCGAGTTGCTGCCAACGTGTGATATGGCCAACAGGCAATCCAGTAGACGACATCTCGATGACTTTACCCGAGGTCGCGTCATTGGGAATTTGGAAGAAGGTCGAAGAGGGACTAGTGTGGCCGAGGAGTTCGGGATCGCTCACAGTATCATTTCACGAGCTTGGAGAGCATTTCAAACGACAGGAACAGCTGTCCGAGAGTTTAGCAGTGGTCGTCCACGAACAACCACGGCAGCAGATGACCGGTATATTGTCCTACAGGCGAGAAGAGACAAATGGCAGACAGCGGGAGAAATCGCAAGGCACATGCAACAGACAACTGGACGTCCGTTATCGCGCTTTACTGTAGCCAAGAGGCTACACAAAGGTGGTCTATTTGCACGACGACTAGTAGGGTGTGTGCCAATAATGCCTGCTCATCGGAGATGACGGTTTCTGTGGTGCAGGAACACAAGAACTGGACACATCAGCAATGGGATCGAGTTCTCTTTACGGATGAGAGCCGATTTATCTGACAAGCGATTCTGGACGTATACACCTGGAGAGAGCAGGGAACACGCAATCACACCTCCAACATCATCGAAAGGAACCGGTTTGGAAGGGGCGGAGTTCTCGTTTAGGGCGGTATCATGCTTGGTAGCCGTACTGACCTCCACATCTTCCAAGGAGGTTCAGTAACTGGTGTCCGCTATTGTACAGAGTTTCTCCTGCCTCACTCGCGTCTGTTTAGAGGTACTGTGTGTCCTGAGTTCCTCTTCATGGACGACAACGCTACACCTCATCGTACAGTGGCTGTCGCAGAGCTGTTGGAGAGTGAAGATATTCAACGCATGGATTGGCCCGCAAGGTCCCCGGACCTAAATCCAATCGAACACGTGTGGGACCTTCTCGGGAAACGCTTGGCAGCACGTCACCAGCCGCCAGCAACGATTCTGCAGCTGCGATTGGCGCTACAAGAGGAATGGGCCGCGATGCCTCAACAGCTCCTTGACAACCTCGTCCTCAGCATGGACAGGCGTTGTAAATCCTACGACGCAGTCAGGGGTGATCATATCCCTTACTAAAGACTGGATTTTTCTTGGCAGCCGCCTGTCACATGGACATTTCTGTCTTCTGTCCAGTTGTGCTCGAAGCTACCTTTTCAATAAAGTGTCTTTGTATACTTTGGATTTCTTGTTTGGACGGTTTTGCTCACTTGTCCGATATTCTTACATCTTGGTGATCTTATGGTATGATTTGGGTCGATGTGGAGTACTTCTGCACGACGTTACATTCGAAAAACCATCTCGTCCTTAATTTGTGCACGCCAGTGTAGTAATCCGAATTTCTTGGCGTAGATTATGAATTAAAGTTTCCAAGCTTTTTCACATCAACCAGATGGCTTTATCAAGTAAGGCAAACAGAAAACTGCAAACTGAACGCTTCAACAATTTGAACGCGGAGATTTGACTTGACAGTAAACGAAGAGATGCTAAGTAATTTATCATTCAAAGACTCGAGGCGTCATGTTCGTTTAGCACACGGAATCATGGAAGGAAAACAAAAGGCATTTGCTGTTCGAAGAATTGGTTTCAAACTCGTGGCAACTCCAGAGAGACGCTGTCATTGCATAATTCGCTGTTGGTGATGATCACAAAAGTTTCGCGAATGGCAGTAGATTTTGGGGTGGAGTAGGAAGCTAATGCCTTTACGTCATCCCACATAGGAGTAGCGGACTCGAGCTGGACCTCTTCTGTGTGTAGGGCCGTTTTTAATTTACCGTTCTTTATGTCCCTCTTATGCTCGTTGAGCATAAAAGCATAAAGTTGAGCATAAGCTCTTTGAGCATAAAAGGAACATAAAGAACGGTAAAGTAACAACTGCCCTATACAGAGAGATCCAGCTCCAGTCCTCTACTCCTATGTGGGATGACGTAAAGGCATGCTTCCTACTCCACGCCAAAATCTACTGCCATTCGCGAAACTTTAGCGATCATCACCAACAGAGAATCATGCAATGACAGCGTCTCGCTGCAGTTGCCACGAGTTCGGGACCAGTTCTTCAAATATTGAATGCATTTTGTTTCCTTCTATAATCCCGCGTGTTAACGAGCACTACGCCTCGAGTCTTTGGATGAATAATTACTTAGCATCTGCTCGTTTATAGTCAAGTCACCGCTTTCAAATTGTTGAAGCGTTCTATTATTTAGTTTGCAGTCTGCTGTTTATCTTCCTTGAAAAAGCCATCTGGGTGATGTGCGAAAGCTTGGAAACCTTGACTTATAATCTACGCCAAGAAATTCGGATTACTGATATACCATAGTTATACTATTTTAAGTGTAATTGGTGTACAAATCCTCGTTATTACTTAAAAATCTTTACTTTTGACTCTGTTAGAAAAAAAATGATCTGTTTTTTTTTTTTGTTCCTGTGAATAACACGTTTTAGCTCATTATATTCTGAAGGATGCGTAGTTATGTGCAAACAACTGTGATACATAATACCTTATCGTCACATATAAACTTATCATTTACCCAATTGATATTTCTTTTACATTTTCTTGTTAATGTATATGCCTATAAGAACTAATGCTATCGCTGTGAAAAGGGGCCTAAAGTTCTCTAGAATATCTGCTTTTCCATCACTCAGTTTTTAAAAACTAAAGGGAAAATGAATACTTAAAGATTTTGCTTATTTACTAAAAAAAAAAAGCCGAAAATTGTTTTTCTTAAAATTTCATTCAAAGATTCCATCAAAAATTCCTGGCTATTTCTTCAACCGGTTTCACATGAAGTTTCAGCAAAAGAGTTTGTAAAATCTATCTGCTGAGGCCAGAGGCCCCCCCCCGCACTGCGGTGTTGCGGGGGCTATCAGTACGTCTATGGAGAAAGTAAATATACATCTAATTTGGCTTCCTTACGTTTAAAAATTTATTAGCCCGAACTTCTTGGATGGTTGTCAGAGCGGTAGATTTAAAGAAGCAAAGCCACATCCTTATCTTTAAAACTGAAGATTACGAGAGAAAGAATGAAAACGCATGATTATGCCTACGTCTTATACTTATTACTAAGGAACGGAATTTGAGGTAAATAAATATTTTCATATAAACTCACATATTTTAGAAAATTTTGTATGTAATTTACAAAATTCCGTAATAAATACATAAAGTTACATGGCTCCTTCATTTTTAAATTTTTGTGTGTAAATAAAACCAAAGTAATTTTTTTTGGAGGTTTAACAACCACCGTGAGCAACTCAATGGTCTATAAGCAGCCGCCCGTCCCTAATTTAGGGTCACTGGTTCCAGGGAAGGGAGAGAGCCAGTGCCGTAAGACAAACAAAGCATCCATGCCTCACAGGATTCGAACCCGGACCCCTTTCGGGCGAATGAACCAAAGCTATCGCTTAGACCACTGCGCAACAGGGGAGGCAGTAAAAATTCAGCTCGGGAAAAAGAAATATTATTGTAACGAGTGGATGGAATTTACACCCCTCTTCCCTTCCACAAGGACTCGTTTCATAGGCGCCCGCGGGATGACGGATGATGTCTTCTCTTCCTGCTCGGAGAAGCGAAGCCAAACTTTCTCCCGTACTAACGAAAGTTTAGATAACGCACATATATGTATCAAAATCCAAAACTGAGAGTATATATACGACGCTCGCGTTACTGTCGTTGTTGTTGATGCGGTTCTGTTGAATTGTTGCGTTCAGAACGTTCTTCTTTCTGCAATATTTTTCTACTCATGTGTTACAGGCTAAAGTGCGGTTGTAAAGTGCACTATGTTAATTATTTCTAGGAGCTGTATAACTGTGGCGAATGAATTTCTGTGTTGAGTTTTAACGAGTTTTCTGCCTCGTCATTGCAAGTTTGCGAGTGAAAAACATCGTTCGAATCCGAAGCCCAAGAAATGTATCAAAAATGTAACTGCATCCTATCCAAAAAAAACAAAAAAAACTAGGGTGGGTGTGACATCATGCGGCATTATCTTCTGCAACGAAAATATGTCAAGATCAAACGCAAAACAAACATTCACTGCAACAACAAAGAATTTCCCCCATCAAATGTATAGCTGTGTTCTCTCTGTTAAACCGTCAAAACAATTGCCTTTGTGCCGAGACGAGTGATCAATCGACACGTCTGCCTCCGTCTACCAAGCCCTCGGGAAGGACCTCCGCTCGGTATGACAGCTGTGCACGTCTCGGGGTGGGGAGACATGAAGGTTGCCAGACACACATCACTTCCACATGGAAGGTCACTTCTACTGTGATTTCATTCAAAATTTCTTTATTACATTACTGTAATTCGTACATTCAGTGCACAGTCATTATTCGAATGCCCTGTAAACATAAATACGTGTTTATTTTCTTAAATAAGTCCGAAGAGTAAGGGTCAGGGACATATTAAAGGAAAGATTGCATATTTTTTTCCTAACTGTTGTTTCAACTGCTCTTACGTGGATAATTCACGTTGCGAATTTTGTACAGCATTATTTTACTATTTCTACAGTTTCCTCCCTCAATTTTCTAAGAATAATGAGTTAAGATGTAGTTTATAAATTACCCTAATTTTCGACGTATAAGTCGAGACTTTTGTTGGTAGTAATTACTAACAATTCTATACAATACAATCAGCTTCAAGTTTTGAGGGACCTGCATCATGTCAGTTTATCTTTTTTAAAATGACTTCATCCAACATGTGGATCTTTGTTTTGTAGCTGCTTCATAGCTCCAAGAGCCAAAACGTGGCATTACCATTATAGGGAAATTTGTTAAACACACACTACAGATTGCCATACATGTATTTTTCGTGAATGTGCTCCAATACTTGAGCCATTTTGTTGGGCACTACTTTGGAAATGATACTGAATTGAAAGGCTACAATTACACATAATACAGGGTGCCCCCTCGCTACTGAACCATGGATTTCTTTGATAATGTTAACATCAGTAAAGATATTGCAACGAAATTTGAAGTGGACTTACCTCATTTCGTGAGAAATGTGATGATATCACAACATGTGCTATAAGTGGCCACCATTTGCGTCCAGATAGCATTAAACAGCTGCTTTGTTATGCCATTTCACTGAGCGTGTCTACACAATACGGTTATTGATAATGAGTGCTCGTGCCTGTTCGCGTACGCGCCAAAATGTATCGGCATACCTTGGAGAAGCGCGTGTTTATTGTTCGCACTTATTGGAAATCAGAATCAATAAAGTCTTGTCAACAGCAATTCCTGCAGAGGTTTGCAAGCAGACATCCGCCGAGCAAGTCCACCATTTGAGCATTGTCGAAGAAATTGGAAACCAAGGGGACTTTCTTAGACGACCATACAGGAGGTCGTCCACAAAATGTCCGAGGAAATGATCCATAATGTAAAGGGCCGACTACTTGCGTCTCGTAGGAAGTGACTTTGCCGACTGTCACACAAAACAGGGCTGTCCAAAAGCACTTGTCAACGTGCTGTGAAAAACCCGAAGCTTCGTGCGTACCGTATCTCCGTGGTCCACAAACTAAAAGAGCCTGACCACGTGAAACGAGTGACATACTGTTGATGGTTTCAGACATTTCTTCAGGAAAATCCGGGAATTCTGGACTACACGTGGTTCTCGGAAGAGGCGTAGTTTCTCCTTTCCGGATACGTCAGTTCTCAAAATTCCCGTATTTGGGCCAGTGAAAATCCCAGCGCGATACATGAAGAACCCCTTCATTCATAGAAAATTGGTGTTTGATGTGGGATGACCCGGCGCCGTATAATTGGACCCATCTTCTTCGATACAACCATCACAACAGCTGCATATATGAAAATCTTCAACATCTTTGTAAATCAATTGGACGACGAAGAACTCTCCATTGGATATTGCCAGCATGATGGAGCGATATCACACACATCACACACCAGTATGGCCGAAATTGAGTCCTTTTTCGGCGACCGCGTCATTTCGAAGGGTCTATGGCCACTGCGCTCGCCCGATCTGACTCCTTCTGATTACTTTTTATGGGGATATCTGAAAGGGAGAGTTTATCAAAAGAAACGCGAATCATAGATGCCTTGAAATCAAACATCACAGAAGAAATTCAGACAGTGACGGCGGATGCACTGGCAAGGACTGTCCACAATATGGTATGTCAGGTTCAATGCTGTCTGGGCGCAAAGTTGTAACGTCATCATATTTTGCACGAAATGAAGTAAGTCCACTTCAAATTTCGTTACAATATCTTCATGGGTGTTAATAATATTTAAGACATGTCGGGTTCGGTATCGAGTGGGACATCCTACACTTGAGAGCGTTCTGATTCGGAAGTCCAACCAAATTTTATATTTGCATAAACAATAGACGCAATGTAGCAAGACATCAGCTGTTTACCAAATTTATTTATTCTAGTAGTATTTATTTGTTTTTAACATACCATTTGAAAGCAAGTATAATATGCTTGCGATTGTCTCCATCTTTCCACTGATCTTTAAATCGTCATCATCATTAAACATAATTAACCCACTGCAGGATTAAGGGCTTCCCAAGTTTCTTCCACAACTGTCAGTCTGGAGCCAATTTACTCTATATCATTCCAGCATGTTTTCGAATTTCATCCACTTGTCTTCCATCTGGTCTTGTCCTGGGTCTTTTTTCTGCCTTCGGTATCCAGTCTATTATTTCAATTGTCCAACTGTGACCAGTTCTTCTAGCAATATGTCCATCCCATTGCCACTTGAGGTTTTTAACTTTGATCATAATATCATTCATTCTTGTCATTTTCCTCATCCAGGAGTTCTTTTTCTTATTTTTTTTTTTTTGGTTGCACAAAGCATGGATCTTCCCATGATTCTTTGAGTTGGTTACTCTGGATATTAGCTGGTGGTCACAATAATGTGACTCGACCGTGTATTTTGTTTTCTGAAAGTTTACTTTAATTCAACATCTTTACTCTTGTTTGAATATTCTCATAAGTACTATCTAAATTTACGAAGTTATAAACACATCGAATAGTTAAAACGGACATAAATCATGCTACTCTTCCATGTAATGTAACCACAGAAATGTGAAAATTTCATTGTCCTGGAACGAGAATCGAACCCGGATCTTCCGATTTGCGCTCGAGTGTGTTAACCATTACACCACCGAGGACAACTAAATCCATATAACTGAGGCTTATCCGAGATGTCAGACTTTAATATTCGAGCGTAAATCGAGAGATGTGGGTTCGATTCCCGTTCGAGGACGATGAAATTTTCAAATTTCTGTGGTTACGTTACATGGAAAAACGGCTTGATTTATGTGCCTAAATTTACTCTAAATCTTTGAATATTTCAAATTAAGTACTACCTAACGTTACTCTAAATCATCGAATATTCTCACATAAGTACTACTTAACTTTACTTTGATCTTTGAATATCCTCACATACGTACTACTAACTTTACACTAAATCTTCGAATATTTTCACATAAGTACCAACTTTACTCTGATCTTTGAATATTCTCACGTAAGTATTACCTAACTTTACTCTAAATCTTTCAATATTTTCATATAGGTACTACCTAACTTTACTCTGATCTTTGAATATTCTCACGTAAGTACTACCTAATTTTCTCTAAATCTTTGAATATTCTCCTTAAAGTACTTCCTAACTTTACTCTGATCTTTGAATATCCTCACATAAGAACTATTCAACTTTACTCTGATCTATGAGTATTACCTGAAAGTGCATGTTAAGCCCAGAACTACACTGGCGTGCAAAAATTAAGGACGAGACGGTTTTTCGAATGTAACATCGTGCAGAAGTGCGCCACAACCACTCAAATCGTACCATAAGATCCCCAAGATGTAAGAATATGGGACAAGTGAGAAAAACCGTCCAAACAAGAAATCCAAAGGATACAAAGGTACTTTATTGAAAAGGTAGCTTCGAGCCCAACTGGACAGAAGACAGAAACGTCCATGTGATAGGCGGCTGCCAAGAAAAATGCAGTATTTAGTAGAGGATATGATCACCCCTGACTGCGTTGCAGGATTTACAACGTCTGTCCATGCTAAGGACGAGGTTGTCAAGGAGCTGTTGAGGAATCGCGGCCCATTTCTCTTGTAGCGCCAATCGCAGCTGCGGAATCGTTGCTGGCGGCTGGTGACGCGCTGCCAAGCGTTTCCCGAGAAGGTCCCACACGTGTTCGATTGGATTTAGGTCCGGGGACCTTGCGGACCAATCCATGCGTTGAATATCTTCACTCTCCAACAGCTCTGCGACAGCCACTGTACGATGAGGTGTAGCATTGTCGTCCATGAAGAGGAACTCATGACCCACAGCACCTCTAAACAGACGCACGTGAAGCAGGAGAACTTCGGTACAAGAGCGGACACCAGTGTCTGAACCTCCTTGGAAGATGTGGAGGTCAGTACGGCTTCCAAGCATTAGACCGGCCCAAACGAGAACTCCGCCACCTCCAAACCGGTCCCTTTAGATGATGTTGGAGGTCTGATTGCGTGTTCCCTGCTCTCTCCAGATGTGTATACGTCCAGAATCGCTCGTCAGACTAAATCGTCTCTCATCCGTAAAGAGAACTCGTCCCCATTGCTGATGTGTCCAGTTCTTGTGCTCCTGGCACCACAGAAACCGCCGTCTCCGATGAGCAGGCGTTAATGACACACACACACTGTACTGCTCGTCGTGCAAATAGACCACCTTTGTGCAGCCTCCTGGCCACGGTAAAGCGCGATAACGGACGTCCAGTTGTCTGTTGCATGTGCCTTGAGATTTCTCCCGCTGTCTGCTGTCTGTCTCTTCTCGCCTGTAGGGAAATATACCTGTCGTCCGCCGCCGTGGTTGCCCGTGGTCGACCACTGCTAAACTCTCGGACAGCTGTTCCTGTCGTTTGAAATGCTCTCCAAGCTCGTGAAACGATGCTGTGAGTGATCCCGAACTCCTCGGCCACACTAGTAACACTTCGACCTTCTTCCAACTTCCTAATGACGAGACCTTGGGTAGTCGTCCAGTTGTCTACTGGATTGCCTGTTGGCCATATCACACGGTGGCAGCAACTCGACGTCGTTCAAATCGATGTACACCTTGCAATAGCTTTCACCGAATAGCTGAGCGTACACCGCCCGTGTGCTTTATACCCTTCCACTCCCCCACCTTCCCCCTACGTCATGCTGCATATATGCGCAAGCCCTACCGTACCGGACCCTAGTCTATCTCCTGAGTGGTCTTTCGGTCCGTTCTGCCTTCTCGTTCCGCTGTTATGCTAATTTCTCCTCTTCGTCCTTAATTTTTGCACACCAGTGTAGTTTAAAAACAAGTCAGTAAAATCAGCAATGCATTGATTATGATACGCTTTCCAACATACCAGAAATCATTACTCAAGTTATGAGGATAATGGCTGTGGAATAAATCTCGCTCCTGTGCCATGAACTTTGACCATATTTAGATGATATTAAACAGAATTGGTTCAGTATACCTCCGGAACAACATGCTAAAGTTTTGTCGCAACAGAAGCATCTTTAGTCAAATTATGAGGATGAGGGCTATGGAATAAATCTCGCTGCTGTGTCCTGACCGCTGACCCCACTTCGATGGTATTCAACAGAACCGGTTCAGTATACCTCCGGAACAACATGTAAAAGTTTTGTCGCAATCTAAGCATTTTTACGTAAGTTATGACGCATAAGGGCAATGGAATGGATCCCACTCCTGTGTTCTGACCTTTGATCCCATTTCGCCCATTTTCAATCGGGTTCGTCCCCATGGGGTCCCCTACCACGTGCTAAAATTTCATCGAAATCGAACCATTTTACACGAGTTATCGTTTGGACGGATGGACAGACAGACCGACAAAGCTGGAACACATATGCTTCTCCAACCGACGGTTAGAAAGTGTAAATAAAATGCATAAAAGATAGTTCATCCAACTATGTGCTTTAAAAACAATTTTCACTCAGTTAGCGTATTGACCATTGAAGGATCGCCAATAATAATTTATCACCATGTATGACGACTTGTATCAAAATATACTTCAAATGTAATTGTGCTCTTGCTATGAATAAATAATTCTCCACTCAACTTACTTAGATAGGTATTACCGACTTGACCACATAGTTTATACTTTTAGCATTAGGTTTCTGACTATTAATAAACACTAAAATGTAAGCAGCATTACAGAAATTCGTTAACAAGGGGGATTAGAGAAAAAGCACTTATTTTGAAATTCGCAAATGTACGTGATATTTGGATTAATTAGCTCTGCATTCGGTTTGAAGACGTGTTATATTTAATGCTTTCACGAAAGTGACTGGTTAGCAAGCTATCGTATCCTTGCCTTCTGCCCAATATTCAGTTACACACCCACATTATTAATTAGTGAAAAAAGAGAGAGTTATCCAGATCCCGTATCTTTCCGAAATGAATTCCTAACAACGCCATTGGTTGGTGATGTTTCATCTTAAAGATTAGAATGTTGGAATTGCATGAAAAAAGAAATACAATGTTTAGTGGTTGTTAGGGATCTTCAAATCAGAAGAAATTAGGCTGCTTAAAATTAATTCAGACATGTATGTACTTCTGCGAAGCTCTAGCAATTATTGCAGCATCCCCGACAAATACTAGTGTTTAATTGGCTGATATCTGAGTTGTAGCATGTCCACGAACTGAACTTAACTCGAATGCGGCTTGTATCGAAATAACTGCATGACTTTGCTCCTGAATTTTTCATGTGAGAAGTACAGTTCTATCATAGCTGGTTTTGAGCTTTATGACCACTAATAACGTGGGATTACGATGTATACTCTAATTTAACTTTACCTTTTTAAGTCCTTTCTTACGTAAATTTTGGTTTATTCTTTTCAAGCGTTTAAATTTAGTCTGAACGCTACATTTTCTCTCTTGACCATTTTTTTTGGCAACTAAGGCTAAAATGTAATTGCATGGTTGAAAGCAAAAGATAAAAACAATTGTGATTAGTCTTTGAGAGGCAGTGTATTGACTCGTCTTAAATGCAATGTAATTATTGCCTTCGACGCAATGTTATCTTAGTGATCGGGAAGCAATCTTAGTTCAGATAGTTTATTATGAACAAATGTACTAGGCTATGTTTCTTTATGTTTGTTGCTAAAGTCATGTTAATGATTTGATGAAAATAAAAAACTTCAGCTCTGATACATGTCAACAATGCTTTCCTTTTTTTCCTGCGTTCTATTTTTTAAGGGCTTTTAGGATGTTGACAGCAAAACCACGTATTCGATTAGCTCCAACAAAGAGGTCGGAAAAATTGAATTTCGGCCAACAAACCATCGATATTGGCTACTGTGCAGGGGGTGATGCGACTTGCCAGCAATGGATTGCAGGAAAAAGACTTCCGCACGTGGTTGAAAATTTTCTGCCGATTTCCGACCAAACTCCAATGCAACAGTTATCACAAGCTTATTTACCTAATTTACTCAATCAAAAATGCAAAAATGTGTATATCTGCATTAGAGCATTGTAGAATACATCAAAACTGGGAAAACAAATTGATTAAAGATTCTTTGCTAAATCCATGCAGTCGTATCAAAATTATGATGTGTTAAATTTATACGAGTATTAAAATTCAAAGCCAAAATTTGCACAAAACTAGAAACTTTCTAATTTATTAATCAGAAATTTTAATTTTTTTAACCAGAAATTTCTTGATCAGAAATTTTAATTTTTTTAACCGGAAATTTCTTGATACCAATGGATATATATTTTAGTGTATTTGTACGTCGGTGTAAAACTACACATACGTCAGTGGTGGCCACGCATTTCGACGAACGTCTGGGTCAAATTTGCAAACGCACTATTTTAATCCCCTCTTTCCAATTGGCCCTATACCGGATGGGACATAGAAGTTCTCCTCTATGTTTTTCTATTTTTTTGTCTGTCAGTTCTTCTTTCCCTTTCGTGGAACCGGTGTCCCTAAATTAGATACAGGTTACTCTCTTTCTAGCCCTGCATGTTCGCTGGGGTCGTCAAACTCTGAAGAAAGGGAAGAAATAAACTTCCGTCGGCGTTTGCCTCCCGGAATAAATTCGATATACTTTTAAGACAAAAATCCCTGAAAAGTGCTTATTTTTTGGAACAAATTATTATCTACCGAAATGGTAGAAAATATTTATAAACAAAGGTAACAGGCACACCTAATAATTTGTGATGCAGTACCTATTGGTCAAATCAGAATTCTACTTACAAATGTCGATAGTACAGCATTGCAGTTAATACAGGATGAGTCAAATTTATGTGAGACATTAAAAACATTTACTGAGAAAAAAGTATTGTAAGCACCTAACTATGAAACTGATAATCTTCAGAATAGCAACTGCATCACTTTTTTTACCATGCTTATTAAAAGTTCAATGTGAGCAGCACGAGTAGAAACAGTACCCCATTTCCTGTTGAACAGATAACATCTGGCGATCAATTCTTGAATGAGTCCTGCGTGTGCGATTCTCCATGTCATCCCTATTTTAGGGCAATGGAGGTACTTACAAAGTGTTCTTTAGGTAACCTCAGAGGAAAAAATCAACCGGAGTTAGGTCCGGTGATTTTGCACCTCCGTTTCGTCCAATCTAGCAGCCAGAAAGTTGCATATTCAAAAGTTGTTGTTTTTTTCATTCTGAATTTAACGACCACCGTGAGCAACTCTGAGAGCTATAAGAAATCGCCTGGCTTTAATTTGGGGTGACTGATTCCAATTGAAGTGAGAGAGAGAGAGCCGGTGCGGTAAGACAACTACGACATCCATACCTCGCCGAGATTCGAACCCAGACCCACTCAGACGAATGATCATACGCCAGCGCTTAGGTAACTGCGCCACATGGGCGGCAAACGATTATTTTAAAGCGCTATTCCTATTTTAAAGCTGTTGATAAAGTTGTTCTTGTTTTAAAGCTGTTGATAAAGTTCTTCTTGTTTTAAAGCTGTTGATAAAGTTCTTCTTGTTTTAAAGCTGTTGATAAAGTTCTTCTTGTTTTAAAGCTGTTGATAAAGTTCTTCTTGTTTTAAAGCTGTTGATAAAGTTCTTCTTGTTTTAAAGCTGTTGATAAAGTTGTTCTTGTTTTAAAGCTGTTGATAAAGTTGTTCTTGTTTTAAAGCTGTTGATAAAGTTCTTCTTGTTTTAAAGCTGTTGATAAAGTTGTTCTTGTTTTAAAGCTGTTGATAAAGTTCTTCTTGTTTTAAAGCTGTTGAAAAAGTTCTTGTTTTAAAGCTGCTGTTATCTAACTTCAGTTCAACAAATATTTCACTCAAAAGATACTGTCTTTTAACAAATCATTAGCTCGAAAGGATTGCTCTTAGCTTGAACATATTAACTCTGCTCTTATTGTCAACTAGATATCTCATGTAACAAATCGCACTCCTCTCGATTTTCCCTTAGCTCTCTAAACAGTAAAATCATATCATATACTGACCTGTTGCTCACTGCTAGTGATGCCAACTTCAAAAACTCATAATGTGTGGTTGAGTCAGAAAATAAACAACAAAACAGAAATTTACATATGTTTACAGAAACTAAAAAGAAATGATGAATTAGAAGTATCTGTCATATATGGCTTCTTTTTTTTTTTTCGATTGAAAGTTTAACGACCACCGTGAGCAATTGAATGGGCTACAAGCAGTTGCCCGTCCCTAATTTAGGGCCACTGGTTCCAGGGAAGGGAGAGAGCCAGTGCCATAAGACAAACACAACATCCATGCCTAACCGGGATTCGAACCCGGACCCCTTTTGGACGAATGATCAGAAGCCAGCACTTAGACCACTGGGCCACCGGGGCGGCTATATGGCTATTTCAGAATTGCACCTTTTCATATTCTTTAACATATGATTTTGAAATTTAAAAGAAATGCTCCATTACACATTTCCATGGATTTTTACTCACAAAAATGTTCGATCCAAATGAAATGTACCTTTATATCATATTGTTTAGGGAAAAGAATGTACACTGCTTCTTTAATGAATTGAAAATTGGTTGTGAACTGAAAATCTTCTAGTACTGATTATAAATTCATAAAAATTTGATTTGTCTAGAAGAAATTTATTTCACAATTTTTCTGGCATAGATTTTGAATTTGATTTATCAATACGAATCCCGATTTTTAAATTTCTTTGCCTTTAAAGCAGCTGTAACTTTGAATACATGCAGAATGTATTTATTTAAGAATGTGTAATATTTTCTAACGCCTTACATGACGCAAACCAAGCTTATTTACTTGTGCCTTTTTGTGATACTTGAGTTATTTTTGTCCTTGTCCATAATAAAATCATATTTCAAATTCAGAGTTTTTTAATTTGAAATATTTCATTTTTTACACGTCGGAAAACATTTCTTAATTCACCCACTGCAAAGTTCGCCTTACGATCTAGTCTTGTCATTGTTTCTCTTTATGATGCTGAATTCATTACTTGCGATTTGCTTAGAAACCTTAGAATTAATCTCAGTAAAACAAGTAAAACGTGATAATGGCGAAGACGGAGGATAATGAAGACATCGTGCGTGTTGCAGAAAGAACCATTAATAAATTATCTGGAGAGGGAAATCAAAATTCACAGATGTTAAAGAAGTAGGAGAAGCACTGATAAAAAAAATGACTACCACTTTTTCCGACACAGGATAGTTATTCTCCTTTTGCAAATGTGTATACAGTATTTTGTATTAAGTTCCCATACTTTAATCATTAATTTTTCTCACACATTTTTTTCTCTGTTTCGAACATGTTTATTGAAGCGCAGTGAAGATCGCACAAACGCCTACTTATACATTTTAAGATACGTTGTTATACGCAGTTACTTTAGAAAACAAAAACATGCTATGATTTCAATGTTAAACGAACACCGCAGTTTTTTACCATTTCAACCACAAAATTTTTTTGAGTCGAATATAATTATTGAACTGTACGATAAAGTTCTGCATTGCTCAGCCGGGAATTCTTTTTCTTAAGACGTTTCAAAAATTTATTATGTGTTAAATATTTATAGAGAAATTGTATCCATTAGACAAAAATAGACATTTAAAATTTCTGCAAATATTTGAGGTCTCACGTTAAAACAGAATGTCTTCAGAGATTTTTCTCGTTTACTGTTTTAAACTTTAATTACAACACCGTTTCCTCAGAAAAAATTGCTTTAACATTTCGCATGAAATGCGCTGAATTACAGAGATCGTGGAGATATTTCAAATAGAATTCAAAACAAAATTAATATTTTTTATATTCAAGAGGAAGATGAAATTTTCCACCAATACTGCAAACGTTATGGAAATAGTTCTTTGATTTTAAACGTGACTGTAAATTAATTAAAAATCAAAAGCTGGTAACCAAAATATCCTAGCTCTCAAATCAAATTTAAGGAATCAAACAATACGAAAAAAGTATGATAGTTTGCCTTCTTTAATTTTAAAAGTTGAAGTTTGTCATGAGCAGTGGAACATTCTACTGTTTGGATTTTAATAACTAAGTTCACTCTTAGACAGCAGGATGTAGTATGGAGATTTTATAACTGCAGTTTTATAAATAAAAAAAACTGATGAATGCGACATAAGTACAGAAAGCTCTTGAGAACAATGCGTGTGGTAGCATCTGTGAAACATAAAAGAACAGCGAGTGAAAGAGACTGCAGTAATAAGCTAATGGAAAATTGGTACTTAGGCGAATTTCTCTTTCCTACATGGCATTAAAATGTTTTAAGGTAAATTTGAATTTATTGTTTCATATGCTTTAAAAATTCACCAAGTTTTAACAAATCTAGAATTCAGATAACGTCAACATTTATTTAGTGGAAAAATCTAACAGAAACTCCCATGTTTTAAAGTCAAATTTCACAGTGGAAGAAACTTTTCTTTGATGGGAGGTTTAACGCCCACCGTGAGCAACTCAGTGGGATATAAGCAATCGCTCCTCCCTAATTTAGAGCCACTGGTTCCAGGGAAGGGAGAGAGCCAGCGCCGTAAGATAAACACAACATCCATGCCTCACTGGGATTCGAACCCGGACCCATCTCGGATGAATGATCAGAAGCCATCGCTTAGACCACTGCACCACCGTGGAAGAAACTGTTTATACCATGTGAAATAAGATCAAATATTCAAAGTGACGACAGACGGAAGAATTCTTTTTGCCAGTGGAAATTTAAAATGTCGTCAGTCAAAAATTTCTTTATACGGTTTTGTACCTAAAACTGAATTTCAGATGAAAAATTAAACAGATATTTTCATTCAAAGGATGAGCTGCCTTAAAGAGGAATTCAAAGAGGGGTAACACACAAGCCAAACATTGATTTTCATTAAAAAATATACCGATAACCCCCGGAGCTTAAGAAGCACGAAAGTGGTAGTCGTTCACAAAAGTATAAACTAGGTTAAATGAAATGGTGAAAAATCATTGCTTTGTCTGATTAAAAGAGTAGATGACAGAATTGGTTCCAGAAGTGCAACAAAATAGAAAGCTGTTATTCTCGTACTGTTAGTTGATTACATACACTCACGGACAATGAAATTTGCGCATCTAGAAGAAAACATGATACAACCGTGAAACATTGCAAATAGCTAGAGTGAGTGCTGGTATGCAAATGATTCACGTTTGGTGTGAATGCGCACGAACGCACACTCTGTGGTGGCGCTGCAAGTACGAACAGGCAGCCATATAAACCGGCGTGTAGTCGATCCCCCATAAAAGCGAAAAGCACCGGCCAACGCAAGTAAGAGTACAGAGTGACAAGAATGCCGGGTAGACGTCAGAGACATCGATTTGCGCAACTTACGGATTTTGAGAGGTTTGATCATCGGGATAAAAACCGCAGAGTCATCGGCGCTCCGTATAGCCCGCCACGTGGATCGTTCTAATCACACCGTCCGACTGCGTTAGGAGCAGTGGACACGTGACAGCACTGCCAGACTGCGGAGCGGCTCCGGACGGACCAGAGGGACCACCGGTACAGAGGATCGACGGATTGTGCCCCAGGCATGAGTGGATCCCACGGGGCCCTGGTCCACTTTACAGGTAGATGTAGCTGCTCCAGTGTGTCCACGAACCATTTCCCGACGCCTCACGGAAGCGAACATGAGATCAGCGCCCATTATATATGCTGCCATTAACAGAGGAACATCACTGGCTCCGTGTGCAGTGGTGCCAAGCCAGAGAGACGTAGAACGCCACTGACTGGCGACGTGTGGTGTTTAGCGATGAGTGTCGCTTCGTTTTGGGAACAGATTATCATCGTGTCCGGGTGTGGAGGTAACCGGGTTAACGGCATAATCCCGACCTCGCTATCGAGCGCCACACCTCCCCCACTGCAAGCATTATGATCTGGGGAGCCATTGCCTACGATAGCCGATTAGATCTAGTAGTGGTACGTGGATCATTGACGTGCCAGCGGCATGTGGATGAGATCCTACAGCCCCATGTACTGTGCTGCCATTACTAGCCGGATTCCAGGTGCGCTATACCAGCAGCATAATGCCCGCCCGCAAACGGCTCTGGTTACCCATGATGGCCTACGTCACTTCCAAGCACTTCCATGGCTTGCCTGCCCCCGGACATGTCTCCTATCGAGCATGTGTGGGACCAGTTGAAACGCCAGCTGCCGCCGTGTCGCACTATGCGGAATTTGGAGAACACCGTCCAACACGTGTTGGCTAGTCTGCCGCAGGACAACATCAGGCGTCTGTTCGCCTCCATGTCGGACCGTATTGCAGCATTATCGCCGCATGAGACGGTGCGACGTGCTATTAAAGATGACCGGACTGCATGCCACAGATCCCTCTGTAATTGACCTGCAGCTCTGTTTTTGCCATCATGTGTATGATTACGTCCATAGAATTTCAGTTCAATCCGATGCTTCCTTCTTGATGCGAAAATTTCATTGTCCGTGAGCATAAGTTAATACCAATGCAATAAGTTAATTTAGAAAACTTTGGTGTGTTACTTCCCCGAAATCTCCCAGATGACGCAATAGTCCACACGATGGACTCTGGACTTCCGTCTGAGATGGTTCCGGGTTCGACCCCCGGATGTGGCATCGGGATGCTTCGGCGCTGATCCAGTGGCTTCAAATTAACAACGGGCGATTGTCTATAGCCCTCAGAACCGCTCATGGCGCTTGTTAAACTCCAAAACAAACACAAGAAAACTTCAAAAGTTTAGCATAAAGTTCGCGCAGTCTTTTTATTACGCAAGCCCTTCACAGATTTCAAAGGAAATTTTAGATAATCTTTCCAAGAAAACTTATTCTCACTATTAAAGTTATTTTATAATGGATAAACCCCCTTTTAGCAGCTTTTCGGTTAACAAGTGTAAATAAAGAAAGTCCAGCAGAAAATAAATAAACAAAGCGAGGAGAGAGACGAATGTAAAGTCGTTTAAGAAATACTGGTGGCATGAATATTGTTTCTCAGGTGGAGTTTAAATTTGGTATGTTTGAATGACGGCCGAAGAAGCAGAAAGGAAGTGAAAGAGGAGGAAAACAGAAATACAGTTGGTTTCCGTGCTTTCTTCAAACGAAGCTATTTTTCAAGTTTGCTAAAAGCAGTTGCGAGTTAAATAGAAATCAGTTGGAATTTGCATATATTACGATAGAGATGAATCATCAGTAAAAGTTAGTAATTACCTAGTACAGTAAAACTCCGATTATCCACTGCTCATTTATCCGTGGGGTCAGAATAACCATGGTCTTCTATAGAAGATAAAAAATTCATTTTTTAAAATTTCCTATGCAAGTGGATTTGTAAAATAACCTAAGTGATTACTGCGTATTTTAAATAACATTGCACCGTAATTAAACAATATTGCATTCTTCTTCTAGCAGAACTTATTTGTTATCACTGTTGTAGTCTCTCGTCCTTCCTCCAGAGTGCGTAGTCAAGTGTGTTACAAATTTAATTTAGTCTCTTTTGCCTGTTCAACACTACGAAAGTTTGTTCGTGCACTCGTGTTGTGTAACCAAATTTATCTAGCATTTCAACCCATAAAATGTTGGGAAAAAGAAAAAGAGCTGTTTTAACAGTGGAAAATAAAATGGGTATTATTAATGGACGTGAAAAAGGTGAAAGTGATGTTGATTGTATTGAAGTTTTACAAAACTGTTGATAAGAAAAATAAAAAATAAAAATTAATGCGGCAAAGAAAACAACAACAAAAACCGCGAACTTTCTAACTAAATAAGTTTTAAAATGTTCCATTTTGTATTTACATAATACAACAATGTTTACCTTATGTTTCTATAGATTTTTATGTATTTAACCCAATAAAACGTAATTTGGATTAACCGCTTTTTCAATTACCCGGGCTCTTAAGCGTCCCCCAATTACCCCGGATAATTGAAATTTCCAGTTTATATTGAAGTTTTCATTGAAGATTTTTGTTTTGTATTTACATTATACAACAATGTTTATCTTATGTTTTTATAGTTTCTTTATGTAGTTAACCCAATGAAAGGTCATTTGGATTAACCGTGTTTTTCAATTTTCCGTACTCTATAGCGTCCTTCCAAGTACCACGGATAATTGAAATTTTGCTGTATTATACATAATGACCAACAAAACTCGTAAATATAATAAATACCACGACAATAATAATTTTGTACGATTGGTATAAACAATTGTCAGCAGCTGATAGCTCTTTTAAGTGGTTGCAAATATTTTGAACCACGTACTTTCCTTGTAGAATAAAGTGGACTTGCTCTCCAATACACCAACTCAATGCTCAGCTCATCTTTGACTTGTCTTCGTGATGTTTTCAGGTAGCGTTTTTTCATTAGTTTTTTCCGCCAATCAGTGGTAATTTGCATTGCTCTTAATATAAATATTGTCACATTTCGTCACGTATGTTCTTCATGTTGTGAAAGAACGTTTTTACTGCAAATTTACGGTTCCGTAAGCAAAGAAAGCAAGGGCGCTTGCTCCTCCAGTATGAGTTAAAGAAATAGTGGGGATTTGAGGTGCGTAGAGAACATGCAACGGTTCCCATTATGAGTTAACTGAAAATGGGCGAAGAGAGAAGGTATTCATTCCGCCATTATGAGTAAACTAAACAATTTGGGTTTGCCGAAAGGAGAGAGGAGGAACTCAATATACAAGTATGAATTAATTAAGCAGTGGAAGTTTGGACAGCAACGATAAAGCAGAGAGCTTAGCAGCAAGTTTTTAGGAAACAAGGTTTACTGCCAGGAGCTCTTGTGTAATGAACACATATTTTCATTAAAGTGAGTAATATTCAGAACGTTCCACAATATTTCACAAGTACATGGAACTTTCTAGAAAACTCCAAGACTACAAGATATCGTATTCACAGAGAAAATATTACGTGCAGTCATTCAGCTGTATGAAAGTAAATAGGTAATCCAAGGAAAAC
Organism: Macrothele yani; assembly: GCA_039090855.1. Classification (NCBI taxonomy): domain Eukaryota; kingdom Metazoa; phylum Arthropoda; class Arachnida; order Araneae; family Macrothelidae; genus Macrothele; species Macrothele yani. Next base: position 15,452,288 of record CM076990.1, on the reverse strand, counting down.
GTGACTTTCAGGCACTCTTATGTATACTGACGAAAAGTGGTTTTGCTTCCACTCTGATTCTAGAAGTAGACCTTCTTGTGTACAGCAGCGACAAAGCTGGGGGCATATTAGGGGGACTAAGTATTGTATAGGAGGGCATAAGTATGTATAGTAATGAGTGATAATTTATTAATTTATTATAATTTGCTCCTCGCACAGAATCGTATAGGAGCATACATAAAAGGAATTTTACCCAAACATTCCTTTCATGTAGATTTTACTTGAGCCTGATTATGTTAATCCCAGTAGAAAAGAAATTTTCAGGTACATGCTGTACATGGCATTTATTCAGTGTATGCAATCTGGGGCGTAACTAGGGCGCAATAGGTGGGGCGCAGCTCAAGAGAGGGCGAAAAGCTCACTGCTTACAATCTGATTGAAACTGCAATTCAAGCTTTTGCAAAAGTTTCTGGTACAAATAATTCGGGCCATACTTCGTCATTTGTCCATTTACAGAATTTTCTTATAACAATGTTTCTTCAGTTTTGATAGTCTTCATAGCTTAAAATTCACATTTCTTCCTCAAAATATTAAAAGGATGTTAACTGTTCTCGTTTAGAAATCAAGGAGAGATTGTACGTATGTTGCAAGATAAAAATGTCGTTCACGTTGTTGAAAATTCTCAGAGACTATTCTATCATTACTGCGGCTACGAGCCACGACTATTCGGCCTGTTTGATGTGGTATCGAAAGACTGAACAAGTTGGGATTAGCTGCAAAAACAGTCATAGTTCGATTGTTATTCTTTTTGTTTATTTGTTTTGGGGTATAACGGCTACTCTGAGAAACTCATTGAACTGTAATCCTATACCAAATTTAGGGCCACTTGCTCCAGTGAAGGGAAAGAGCCAGTGCCGTAGAATAAACACACCGTCCATGCTTCACCTAGGCCGCATGGTTCGAAGCCACCGCCCCGTAGAACTCGGCTACTGGGGCTTCATAGTTTGATTGCGCCTCCCACATAGAGATGTCGTTGAGGTATGTCGTTAATTTCATTTTTTAGGTTCTCGCCCGAGTTGGCGCGGTTTCGATTCCTGGATGAGGCATGGGTGATGTGTTTGTCTTACGACACTGGTCTCTTTCTTCCCTGGATCCAGGGGCCCCAGCCCCCTAAATAAGGGACGGGCAACTGCTTTATATCAATTGGAGTTGCCCGCAGTGGCTTTTGAATTCGGAAACAAACAAACAAACAAACAAAATGGCAGATTGAGGCTCATTGTTTTTAGGTTTGCCCCTGGCGCAGAAATTTCTTCACTGTTTTAAATTACTTACATAATCGTTCTTTGATGCTTGCTGTCATAAGGCTGCTTGTAAGTTTTAGTTTGCAACCTGATAAGGAATATCAACTTTTATTTAGTTATAATTCCGAAAACGGTGTTTTTGTATTACGCTTTCGCATATTCACACAGAATTGAAAGACTGAACCAGCCCCAATTTCCCTGTTTCTTTTGTACGTTTTTTTTTTTTACAACACTAAATACAACAACAAAAATATTTTATATAACCATTTCTGTGAATCTGAAAAATTAACATATGTTTTTCCAAGTTTCCTAAAATCTTAGATGGCTGCACTCGCAATGCGTTCTAAGTGATTAAATATTTTTTGGAGCTGTAGGGGCTAAAGGGTGGCTCATCTTATCCCACCCATTGCGTCGCGCCTGTGGTACAGGAGAAGTAAAAATATGAAGCGCACTTTTTTTTCACATGCAGAACCTCTCTTATACGTTTCTCACTTATACGTATTTCTCATTTATACGTAAAATATCGCCGAATGAAAAATTCTAAACTTCTCTTAATGTTAAAATTTCCTTGTTTCTTTTGTACGTTTTTTTTTTTCAATTATGCGTTAATTTTGCTTGGTCCCTTGAACAATGTGTAAACGAGATTTGACTGTATTGCCTATTCAATACATGTATTGTCCTATTTCGCTCATATTAATTCGAATATACCTGATGTAACGTACACTCTAGATTCAGTTTCCTTTTGATTTTACTATCTCTGGTTATTTTATTTTCCTATGTAAATTATCTTCTTACTTAACGAGATGTTATTTCTCCCGCTGAATGATATGTGGCAATGAGTGTAAGTCATGACGTGGTGGTAGGCAGTATAAATAGGCGCGTTCAACGATACCTAAGAGAGCTTTTGTGTTACGTGAGAGAGCTTTGTTTTAGTGTAGAGATCTTAGTTTGTTGTAAAGAGAGCTTTGTTTATATGAGAGATCTTCGTTTGATGTAAAGAGAGCTTCGTTTTATGTGATTAGGTTCTTCGTCATTATTGTGCTCTGTGAAGTGTGTGTTGGATAATACCAGGATTTTCCATAATAAAAGGTTTTCTTAGTAAGTACGTTTTTTTCTCAGTTCATAGTTTTGTCAGACCTCTGTCCGGCTGTTAGGTCTCTTTCATTAAGTGTTACTATTAACAACCAGCATAAGAATTTATTCATCTAAATTACTACTACAACATTACTAGCAGTTAAGCTTGTGCACTATAATTAACTACTACACTACTAGCAAAAACGTTTATTCATTATACTGACTTTATTGAAAATATACTGTTTTCATTAAGCGAAAAATATGTTGCGCTGATTTATAAAGGAATGTATTTTCCTACAGAGCATATACGTGTTCAAGATAATGTGATGGAATACGTGGAAGATAAATACTCATGCAGAAACAAGTTACGCTTAATGAACAGCGTTACAATCGGCGTTATGTTGCATGTTAAATTTTCTTTTGTTCTTCTCGATGCTAATTTAAGGGTATTTTTTTAAGTTTTGCTAAAATGAGCTCATCGTTTATCGTCGCCGTTTTCTCATTTCTTTGAAACACAATGGTTGTTATAGTGCTTGTCTCTTTAATACGGTGGTCTTTAGGAAAATAGCTATCGTGTTATAACTGTATTGCTTTAATATCCATGTACATTTGTGCTTTGCGTGGTGGTAAAAAATGTGAATGATGCGATGGCTCTAAAAGCGGACTACACATCCACACGGAATTTAAACAGAGCTGAAGAAAGGCGACTGCATCAACAGAGATACTGCATTACCATGAGCAAGGAGTTCCACGTCATAGAATATGGTTGTCATGTACCGCAATGTGACGATCTAACAATTATGGAAATGCTGTGTGTGATGAACTTTCTTTTATATTTCGTTCGAGTTGGGATGTGCTCACCAAACTTTTCTGTGGCAACAGTGTGGTTTTACATCGACTGGTGTAGCTTTCTACAACAACAAAGGTGCTTGCGTACGAAATCCTCTTTTTTTAATTTAAAAATACCCTTCTTTTCTTACCATTGCTTTTTTGAACCACGAAAACATGACTCTGCGCCAAAAAATACTGTTTGAAGAAACATGTGACCAGCTCCCTTTTTATATGGCAAAAGAGCGAAGTTGCGTATACGCGGGGTACTACTGTACTATCATATTCTACAGAAATTTTTAAAAATGACATTTTGTTGCAGCAAAAATATCAATAGCCTAGAAAGCCGTTGGTAAAGTGAAACGGCAATTCACTTGAAAAGTAAAACATTAAGGAGAAAAGTTATAGAAAGATGTTGATAGAGCCAATCGTTTCCTAATTCGTTTATTTATGTTTTTACTTTTCAAATAAATGAAAGCCCTACGGGAGAAAATTCTACATCTCTGCACAATTTATTGAAAGCTATTGTTATTCCAAGGGCTCTTTTCTGACGTTTCTCTTGGGCCATGTTAAAAAAATAAAACTCCTAATATCTTCGTTGTTTAATAAATACATTACAGCGTTGTTCCATTTGCATAAGACCATATTTTCATGAATAATATCTCCTTCATAAATTTAATGGTTCTTTTAATGTAGAGCCGTGAGTTATTCATAATTTATTTGTTAATATATAATCCAGAATAATGAAATATCTTCATGAATAAATCCCTATTACTTCAGTAGTTTGTAACTCTGAACGAACAGGAACTGATAGATAAATAAATTAATTTAATAATCCTACCATGTCAAATTAAAGATATGACACAGCTACTTAATTATATCATTTTGATATAAACCATATGCTTATAACGCAAAACCGTCTAAAATTATAATTTCAGTGTTGTAAAAATATCTGTAAAAATTATAAGAATGGTGCTGTTATTAGCATGCAGGTTATCCCACTAAAACATCGAGTCTGTGTGCAATTAATTTACGTATAATTTCATTTTAACCTGATGGTTATCACAAATAGTTCAAAGAAAACTTGTGTGGAGTCGAGTCCTGAAAGAACAACATTTTGGTTGGAGTCCAAATTTTGATCAGATTACACTTCTGATGAACGCTACTTTCCGTTACTACAATATTGTGAGGAACCGATTGTGGCATTTTGTTAATACATCAGCGTTGTGTAGGGGAAATAAAAAAAGAGAACTCTTTCTAATTGAATATTGTGCCGAACTGATCACGACACCTGGTTAGTGCATCAGTACTGCTTATTGCCAATAGAAGATGAATAATATTTTCTAATTGAATATTGTGCCGAACTGATCACGACACCTGGTTAGTGCATCAGTACTGCTTATTGCCAATAGAAGATGAATAATATTTTCTAATTGAATATTGTGCCGAACTGATCATGGCACCTTGTTAGTGCATCAGTATTGCCTATTGCCAATAGAAGACGAATAATCTTTTCTAATTGAATATTGTGCCGAACTGATCATGACAATTTGTTAGTGCATCAATATTGCCTATTGCCAAAAGAAGATGAATAATCTTTTCTAATTGAATATTGTGCCGAACTGATCATGACACCTTGTTAGTGCATCAGTGTTGCCTATTGCCAATAGAAGATGAATAATATTTTCTAATTGAATATTGTGCCGAACTGATCATGACACCTTGTTAGTGCATCAGTATTTCCTATTGCCAATAGAAGATACTGATCATGACACCTTGTTAGTGCATCAGTATTTCCTATTGCCAATAGAAGATACTGATCATGACACCTTGTTAGTGCATCAGTATTTCCTATTACCAATAGAAGATGAATAATATTTTCTAATTGAATATTGGGCCGAACTGATCATGACACCTTGTTAGTGCATCAGTATTTTCCTATTGACAATAGAAGATGAATAATATTTTGTAATTGAATATTTTGCCGAACTGATCATGACACCATGTTAGTGCATCAGTATTACCTATTGCCAATAGAAGATGAATAATATTGTGGAACTGTATATTGTACCGAACTGATCATGATAATTTGCTAGTGAATCAGAGTTCTGCAGTGGCAATAGAAGAGGTGTCATTTTTTAATTGTGCCGAACTGATCGTTACACTTTGTTGGTGAATCACTGTTGTGCGGCGCTAATAGAAAAATAGTCATCTGTTACAACTGAAGTCCCAGAGTTAAGCTTCACTTTCATTGGTTTAGTATTTCAACGACTTTGTATCATAATTATTTACAATATTTTAAATGTGGTCACACATTTTATGCCTCAGCGGTGTAGAAATGATACGTTTAACGAAAAGTTAGGAAGATATATCTTCCTTTCTGCTTGTATTCTCCTGTTATTTCTAATACAAAGTCTGCGTGTAATGTGGTATTTAGCCATTAGTTATCAATCATGCAATGTATCATATCTGTTTGTTACGCTGAAATCATGGAAATATATACTTTTGGAAGATTTCCGTGTTAAAATATTTTGAAAACCTTTTAATAAAGCATTATGAGATCGCTGAACCGATGGATCTTGCCTCAGCAAGTACAAAAATATCCAATCTTTCAGATATTCCCTTCAAAATAGGGTTACTTATAAACTTGCAAGAATCTTTTATTATTCGCTCTTTCCCTTAATAGGTCAAAAGTAAAAAAAAAAAAAAAAACACACAAGAACTTTGTAGGATGAAAATTAGTTTAGTGACTGTCAAAATTCTGAAAGCAGATACTTACTGATTAGAGGAAATTAAAAACAAAAAACAAGAAAGAAAGGCATTTCTTCAGAAATACACCGAAAGAATTAGAAAATAAAAGACAAAGATGAGAAGCCGCTTTCTCGTATTTAAATTCCTTAATGCCAACGGATCAATGCTAGTAACAAAATTGAAGAAGAAATGTGAAATATAATGAAAAGATGTTATTTTCTGTATCAAATATTTAAGGCCATTATTAAACATCCTACCTTGAAACAAATCGGAGATTAACGATAAACTGATCGACTCTTTATGCTGAAAGAAAGTAGCACATACTTTCAAGACTGCTGGGTGTGGTAAGTCTGGGCGTCCTGTCGTCAATTCCACGTCCCCTCCACAGGCGAATAAGACAAAGATTGGAAGAGCTAGTTGCTTGCATGTCCGCCTCCTCTGTATTCCATCAATTACAGGCTAATTGGGTTGGAGGGCTTGTATTATTTTTTCGTAGATATGAACTGTTTCTGAAGTCTAGCTACAGATGCTAACAGAGGATGAAATTGCCAATAACTGCTTCGACTGCTCTTTTTCTACTGAAAACTAGATTGCTTTTCAGATTTACTTCATCAGCTACCAATGATTGCTTTTTTAACACTTAACAGCAATCAGGAAACGGGTTTCCAGAAATGTCTTGCGTAGCAATAAAACACATGCAAATCTTTGCATCTTGATACTTTTCTCCTAAGATTCCGTGTGAATGCATGAATAAATGAAATTCAAATAAAAGGGATGCCTCCTAAGTCTAAGGGAATAGAATATGATACAATTTAATATAATATATAAATGCCTTTATCCGATCCAAAATTAATTTTTCAGATTCCTCTACTATGAAGTGAGATACTACAAAACACATTATTCCTTCTTGTGAATATTGTACTTTTGAAAACAATAAAAACACACACACACACAAAGAAACAAAAATCTTGAGTACGTGTTTTTTATCCAAAAGAAAAGTACTTTTGTAGTACGAGTTTTAGAAATGGAAGTATTGTATCCACAGGGAATGGACGAACGGAGAGAGAGAAAAGTAAGGAAATATAACATGTGATTATTTCCGTCTGACAAAATAGGAATTTAACAATTTGTCAGTCTGTACTCTACCAAATTCCACGCCTAAAAGCAAGAAACATGTTAACATATTGAGCAATCTTCGTTTTCTCTATGAAATTAGAATAGAAGGGTTCGTTTTCGAAGGGTTTGTTTCCTGCAATTAAAACAAAAGCAACTTTTCCAATCCGGCAACTTCAAACGGAGGTACCGTGCTCACAGGCTGCTAGATGGAGATACATCTCCATCTAGATGGGGGCATGTGAACGTAAGAAGATCTCCTATAGACAAAGAACTTCAGAAATTAGTTTCTGTTCTAGATAAATTACCAACAATATTTTTATTGGAAAAACGGAATAAAAGGAATCTCATAATTCCCCTTTGGGCCGTGTTTTTTCATACCTTTTTTATTGGTAAAACAAAATAAAAAGAAATATCACAAGTCCACTTTGGATCGTGATCGCACATACTTTTTCTTTATTGGAAAAACAGAATAAAAAGGAACCTCATAATTCCACTTTGGATCGTGATCACACATTTTTTTTTCTTTGATGGAAAAAACAGAATAAAAAGGGATCTCATAATTCCACTTTGGATCGTGATCGTACATACCTTTTTTCTTTCATTCTAAAAACAGAATAAAAAGGGATCTATAATTCCACTTTGGATCGTGATCGCACGTACTTTTTTTTTTTCTTTGATTGTAAAAGCAAAATAAAAAGGGATCTCATAATTCCACTTAGTATCATGATCGTGCATATTTTTTTGAATGGAAAACAGAATAAAAATGGATCTCATAATTCTACTTTGGATCGTGATCCTACGTACTTTTTTTTTTATCGAGGTTTGACGGTCATCGTGAGAAACTAACGATGGGGATATGAGCAGTCGACCGTCCCTAAATTGGAGCCATTGACTTCACAGAGCTGAAAAGACCGGATAAGGACAATCACAGCGCTCACGCCTCATCCGAGGGCACGAATTCGGGCCCACTTGGACGAATGGTGAGAGGAAAATGCCTCAAACAGCTCGGACACCGGGGTAGCTTGGATCGTGAATATCAGTTGCTCATAATGACATAAGTTATTCTTGCGGGCCTCTTTATGTGATCCACACTACATCGTACGTTTGTATCGTAGCGATTAGCTCATCAATCAGCCGCTTCAAGTCGATGGCGCTGTAAGCTTTATTTCAGTATTGTCTGACTACGCTTTCTGTAAGCCCACCTTGCTTCAAACATCTAAAGAATGTACAGAATGAAGGAATAAGCCAAGAACAATTGAGGAAAATTTAGTGAAATACGAAAATCAGTACAGATTTTAAATACATTTTTACCTGAATGCAAAATTTATTCCTTGAAAGAAAGAGAACGCCACCTCGGCTGCAGAGTGGTCTGGGGCACTGGCCTCTGACATTCTTCCAAGACGCGACCGGGCCCAAGCCCTAGATGAGGAAAGGGCGTCATATTGGTCCGAAGAGAGAAGGAGAGAGAGAGACAGATACAGGTACAGAGAGAGACGGAGAGATCCTGCCCCCTTTCTGTAACCAGTGGGCCCAAATTGGGAAGGAGCTCATAGACCTAAGGGTTGCTCATGATGCTAATTAAATCCGATGAAAAAAGAGAGAGCGCGCCAAAGAAAAATCGAACACTTACTTGCCATTCTATAAAGAATCGTTAGTTGCAAAGATTACAGTAGTCAAGTTTTTTGTACGTTGCACCAGAGGGTGGAGCTGAGTAGCAATGAAACTCGGCATTATTCATGTTAATCCTTCAGAATCGTGGGCCGCCCTGGTGGCGCAGTGGTCTAAGCGATGGCCTCTGATCATTCGTCCGAAAGGGGTCTGGGTTCGAATCCCGGTGAGGCATGGATGTTGTTTTTGTCTTACGGCACTGGCTCTCTCTTCCCTGGAACCAGTGACCCTAAGTTAGGGACGGGCGACTGCTTATAGCTCATTGAGTTGCTCACGGTGGTCGTTGAACCTCCAATCAAAGAAAAAAAGATCGTGGGAAGATGGCCTCAGGCAAAGTAAACATGGCAGCTTTGTTATTAAGGGAATTTTAATAACATGGATAATAACTTTCATAAAACTTATTAGGAAGCCAACTGATTGCAAACCCAAATGTTTGTAATCAAGGTTCAACTAAGATTACATAAGAACAAAAGATATTTTGCACTTATGAATTCTAGCAACTGTAGCTTAACCGATGAATAAACTTATTATTCCTTGCTTCTGTCGAACTATACACAGGCGGCAAAACTACGATGTATCTTTGACACAAGCGAGCGAGCGCACGATGAGGACTGATATTTCGTGTTACGTACACGTGCATGTTTTCTCTCTAGCGTTCTCTCGTTTCACTGCAGTTTCACTTTTTTACCCTAATTTTCACTCTGAACCGTTATCTTGGTCACAAATGTGAAAACTGATTTCCCTAGTGTTAGTGAAAACAATAAATTCAGAATGGGATATCTTCATAGAAATTACTGTGAGCAAATGATATAATTATCATTGTCCTTAATTCGCTGTTTCTTTCGGCTGTTTTCTATGCTTCCCTTTCTTCTAATTTTCTTTTTAGTAGAGTTAATAAATAAAAAACATTAAATTGTAGTCAGCAAAGATTAAAATTGCAAGATCGTTGAGGAAGCAGACAATGCTGGAAGCATCCGGTCTATTTTTCTTACTTGCTATGGGAATTTCCGTACAAACTTCGTTTTCCACGAGAGCTTCCTGGAACTCATCGATTTAGTAAGTGTTGTTGGGTGAACTTCAATTAAGAGTTCCACTTAACGGAGTGTTTATGCAACTTAAAATCGTGCAGTTCCAATCTACTCAGTAAAAATAAGTTAATATAGTACCTTGTAATAATTTCAATATTAGATTAAGCGGCATGCGACAAATTGGTTTTCCAACATGGAATGTTATGACAGTAAGTACGTTAAAAATGTCCGCATCGACAAAATTAAATCATTTTGAGAGTAACGCATCCAACCTGTGAAGCGAAAGCTTTTCCATTTTTAGTCGGAACGAACCCACGTAATATAATGCTGAGTGGGCATTAATTTTCGGAAGTGTCTTGAAGATCGAACAACCTCACTGTAGTTCCATATGTTGGGGGTTAATGAGACGGGGCAGATGACAATTCACGGCGACGCGATCCGACCACCTGCAGTTTATCTTTGCCTGTCTGCAGACATTGTAGGAGTCCAGCTAATCGAAAATGTCAACGACGGCTTTATATATGGCGTTTTGAAATAAACTCACAGACTTGGTGGGGTCCTTAATGAGATCATCCTCACGCACCTCTGTCTCCAATGGTCTGCGGTCATGCATGACGAACCACCCACACCGATTACCAAAGATTAATTAATGAGTCATACAGTTCCAGGGATTTCTCTCTGAACATTGGAATGTTCAATTATTACTATGAAATAATTTCATCCGGGCAGTCTATTATTCAGTGTTCGTCAAAAAGTCCGGCACACAAAAGAGTCAGAATTCTGCGAACCGATTAGAAAAAACTTAAGTAGGGTAATATCGTAGGACCTCTTCGTATCTCAGTTTTTACGGTTTTCTTGGCTAAGTGTATGTTGACTGTTTCAACAAAAATGGCTAAAAGAAGATAAACTTTAGATCTGTTGATTATAAAATTCTGACTTGCTGTTCTTAAAGAATAGGAGCTACATTTACGAGTCTTTGCGAGCAAATGAAAAGAAGTGTTGACTATACAATTTTGACTTGCTCTTCTTAAAGAATAGGGAGTACAGTTACGAGTTTTTGCGAGCAAATGAAAAGATGTTGACTATATAATTCTGACTTGCTGTTCTTAAAGAATAGGGGGTACATTTACGAGCAAATGAAAAGAAGTGTTTACTATAAAATTCTGACTTGCTCTTCTTAAAGAAAAAGGGCTACATTTACGAGTTTTGGCGAGCAAATGAAAAGAAGTGTTGACTACGCAATTTTGACTTGCTCTTCTTAAAGAATAGGGGCTACACTTACGAGTTTTTGCGAGCAAATGAAAAGTGTTAATTATAACATTCCGATTTGAGGTTCTTAAAGAATAGGAGGTATATTTACGGTTTTCTTGCGAAAGTATATGTTGACTGCTACAACAAAATGGTTAAAAGAAGATAACAAACTTTAGATCAGTTGATTACAAAATTCTGGCTTGCTGTTCTTAAAGAATGGGGGTACATTTACGATTTTTGCGAGGAAATGAAAAGAACTTGTTTTTAAATTTAAATAAAAACGAATTCGTGGTAAGTGATCAGTAGATTCTTTTAAAATTGAGGAAAGAGAAGTGTCTAGGGATTTGAAGTTGAAGAGCCCGAGAATTTAAATTGAAATATAAATTAAAGTACTGGTTTCTTAAATGACTCAAGATGAGAGAAGCCTTTACCGAAATTTTTGTTCATGAAGTTTTTGTTCACCAAAACCTTCATTCAGAAAGGTGAATAACACACTCCGCAACAGTTCTCAAGTGTTCAGAGGCTCTTGATTTGGGCTAGCCGTTTGTGATGGTCCATGTTCGAGTCCCGAATGAGACATGGATGTTATGTTTGCCTTACGGCTGGTTCTCTCCCTTCCCTGGAATCAGTGGCCCTAAATTCAGGACGGCCGACTGCTTACAGCCCTTACAGTTGCTCATGGTAGACATTAAACTTCGAAAAAGAAAGAAGACACTCCACATCAAAACAATTGCCGATCCGAAATGCTTAAAACTTTTTTGTTTGTGGGTTTGACGACCACCGTGAGCAAATCGATAGGCTATAACTAGTCACCCGTTCTTAATTTAGGGCCACTAGTTCCAGGAAAGGAAGACGACCAGCACCGTAAGACAAACACAACCTCCATGTCGCACCGGGATTCGAATCCGGACCTATTTCGGTCGAACGGTTGAAAACCAGCGCTTAGACCACTGAGCCACCGCGGCGACAAGTGAGTAGAATACATGTATAACTTTTGTATCGAAGCACGATACAGTGATATACGTAAGTAAAAGAAAAACCGTGAGTCTGGCGGCATTTAAAGTGAAGTGGATTACAAAGATTCCGTTGGCCGTAGGGAAGGCTGTCTTTTGGGAAAAAGTGAACAGTGCGTATAAAAGAAACCGAACCTGACCTTTAAACATGGTTGCCATAGAAGGGTAATTCCGTTTGTTCCTGATAGCCGGATTTGTAATCAACTGAACGAGGTCGCATCATAGGTCTGTATGAAGCAGGACGGTGTACATGATGAATTGCAGCAGACTTGGAATGTGATGCGCGAACAATTGGCCACTGCTGGCGACAACGCATACGGCAAGGTGTTTCATGTCTTTTGCGCTCATCTTCAAGTGATTAGAAACTCGGATGTCGGCAGATTATCCGGAGAGCTATCAGTACTACGAATGGTACAGCCCAACAGATAGCCATTGACAGAATGACCACAGTCGGTATCTCTCAGTACCATCATCGACTGCACGAAGCTGGTATACGAGGGAGGCGCCCTTTCCTCTTCATACCGCTCACTCGATGCATTTAAGACTGGAAGTAATGCAACGGATGACTTGAGTGGTGCGACAAATGAAGAAATATTAGACATCACTCTGTTTCGGACACAACAAACTGTTGGTATCCTGATGTGGGGCACTTTTTCTTAAGACAAGTGTTCATCTCTCACAGTTTCATAATCATCGAGGAAAATTTAATATGGTCTTATCACTTCTACGTAGCATACCAAACTCAAAGATATTGCTGGCCACAAACCGGATACCTTATCTCAACACTTTCTGCAAAACGTTGCTGTGATACAATAGCCAATCCAGTCGTTGTATCTGTCTCCTATTGAGCACGTCTGGAACTTCATGAAAAGGCATCAGAGAACACACCTTAGTTCCTAATGGGAAACATTTTCAGGTGCAGGTGTAACAAGTACGAAGAACCTTTGAGACCAGGACATCATTAAGAACCTTTTTGTTTTATCTGTATTAGTTCTTTCACTACCGCAAGAGGCGCTGCACCTTGCATTTATGATCTTTTAAAATTAATGTGATCAGTTTTTACTTACACTAAATATTTCAGCACTTCACGTTGTGTCGTACTCACGATCTTCTTTCTAACCGGACCATATTTTTGCAAGGAGTGCAGATTAAATAAATTGGAGGCTACTTATATGTATACACTTAGCTTATGGTGAAGGACAAAGGGAGCAATCATAGCTTATAAAAAACGTTGCTACAAAGAAATCCTAGAGATTTCCCAAGTAGAATGAGACGAGATTCAGTGTTAGGGAATAAAAAACATCGAGATATCTATCTTACAACAACACGCCAGAAGAAAGGAATCATGTTCGACTAGCAATCAAATGGAACAAGTGACTTAATGCTTTTCATTCCCTAACACTGAATCTTTGAAGAACATTTCTTCGGTTTTCTTCTTACTTGTGTAATTCGTCTCATTGAGGACGACATTATCTATGTTTCACTGACAGCACAAAACCTCAGCATTCCCACAACGTCTTTTTACGAGGCTAAGTCACAATCAGAAGATAGTACATTAGTAAGTGTTAGACTTCGGGAATAAGCGAAATGAATTTTCTTTCACAACCTGAATTCAGTTAATTTGTTTGCACTATTCCGATTCTCGCAAACACCGCTGTTTCTTGGTATATGGTTGGTTTAAAAACAAATGAAGAGAAAAGCTTATAAGACGGAAAGATAGAGCGCTTTAGGAATTTTAACGAAAACATTTTACAATAATCCATATCCTCTCTATGATTAAATATTAGCCAGTGCCTGTCTCGGTACGTTGTACTACACAACGCCTGTATTTCTAAAAGAGTCCCGCTTTCTCGTAATATGATATCATTATTGTTTAACAGCAACAAAGGCAACTATAAAATTGTCATGAGGTTAAAGTAAAGCTTTATATAATAATTAAATAAAATAGCATAAAACAACAAACACGGGAACTAAATCAGAGATTGCTATCAATAACTGTAGTTGAACTTCCCATAGGAAAAATAACTCTCTCTCTCTTTCTTTCTCTGTCTTTCTCTCTCCATCTTTCATTCTCTTTCTTTCTATCTACCTCTTTCACTCTCTCTTCTTTCACTCTCTTTTCTTTCTCTCTCTCTCTTTTTCTCTCACTCTCTTTTTCTCTTTCTCTCTCTCTTTGTCTTTCACTCTCTTTTTCTCTTTCTCTCTTTCACTTTCTGTCTCTTGCTTTTCTCTCCCTTTCACTCTCTCTGTTTCTCTTTCTATATCTCTATTTTTCTTCTCTCTTTCTGTTTGTCTCTTTCATTCTCTATTTCTCATTCTGCCTCTCTCTTTCACTCTCTTTTTTTCTTTCTCTCTTTCTCTTTTTATCCCTTGCGTTTTTCTCTCCCGTTATCTTCCTGTCTCTCTCTCTTTCTCATTCTGTCTCTCTCTTTCACTCTTTTTTTCTTTCTCTCTTTCTCTTTCGGTCCCTTGCGTTTTTCTCTCCCGTTCTCTACCTGTCTCTTTCTCTTTCTGTCTGTCTCCTTCACTCTCTCTTTTTCTCTCTTTCATTCTCTCTCTCCCTTTCACTTTCTTTACCTCTTTGTCTCTCTCTTTCTCTCTCTCTCTGCTTGTGCTTTTCATGTCTGTTCTCTGACTTTCCTGTACATCCCTGCTTTTCTTTATCCTCCCCACCTTCCGTCTCTTGCTCTCTTTTTCTCTCTCTCTCTCTTTAGTTCCCCCTTTCATGAGATTTGTGTACTTTATTACCCAACAAATAAGCACACAATTTGTAAAAAAGGTTTGCAAATCCGCTTTTAATGGCCTAGCAATGTATTTTGAGACGTACTTTTAGACTTGCTTTTTAGCGGAACTGTACCAGAAACAAAGTTTTGCATGAAAAAAAGAAAATATCGATATCATAGCTATCAACAAACTTTATATTCTTTACTTCTTTTAAAAAAAACGAATGTCTGTACAGTGAACTTCCTGTTTGACCAATAGATTTATCTCGTGATTCCTTTGTTGTTGCTTCTTCGTAATACATTTTTTCCGTCAGCATTGCCCTACGAATTCACTCAGAATAATGGCTTCGAAAATTTTATACAAATTTTTAGCAGTCTGTTTGTTGTTTGTCTTCCAATCTGTACTAATCCGTCCATCAGTTACTGATATTCTATTTTCCGACTTTCATATTTTTTGATGTATCAATCAGAATTCGAAACAAATCCTGGCGCAATGAAACCGGTTTCCAGACAGTGGCTTTAAAAATAACTTCCAATCAAGTGGCTCATATAAATTTAAAGATACTTTATTTGCCAGAACATAGGATTTTCCTTGTCTTCTTTTATGTTTTTTACTAAACTGTTTCGATAAAATCTACTTTATTAAAAAACGTTCCCTTGTTTCGGCTTTTAAAACACAAATACTTAGATGCAAAAAATTACTGTGACATAGTCTAGATCTTTCTATATTGAAAAAAGCACAAGGAATGCAAAGCTAATTGGCCAAACGAAAAGCAAGCATCCGAAAGGCTTAAATAGTATAACTGTACTAGGAATTCGAATTTCTTGGCGTAGAGTAGAAATCAAAATTTCCAAGCTTTCACACATCAACCAGATGGCTTTTTCAAGGAAGGTAGACAGTTAACTGCAAACTGGATAGTAGAACACTTCGACAATTTGAACGCGGTGACTTGACTAGACAATAAATGAATAGACGCAAATGTGATTATTCATTCGAAGAAACGAGGTGAGGTTGGTTGAACACGCAGTATCGCGGTAGAAAACGCAACATTACCTGAAGAATTGGAGAACTGATTCCAAATGCGTGGCAGTTCTAGAGAGACGCTATCATTGCAAGCTTCGCTGCTGGTCAAGATTTTCAAGGTTTCGCGAATGGCAGTAGATTTGGGTGTGAAGTATGAAGCTAATTTCTTTTTATCATTCCACATAGGATCGGGGTTGCTACGCATTTGGAATCAATTCTTCAAATAATGCTGCGTTTTCTACCACGGTACCGCGTGCCCAACCAACCTAACCTCGTTTCTTCGAATGACTGATCACATTTGCGCCTATTCATTTATTGTCTAGTCAAGTCACCGCTTTCAAATTGTTGAAGTGTTTTATTATCCAGTTTGCAGGTAGCTGTCTACCTTCCTTGAAAAAGCCATCTGGTTGATGTGTGAAAGCTTGGAAATTTTGATTTTTACTCTACGCCAAGAAATTCGGATTCCCAGAATAGTTATACTATTTTTAGTACTGTTGGTGTATAGTTATTTATTATTAATTCCTTAACATTAATAATGAAAATAATATGTTTCTAATTGCAATACAGTGAGCTGCAAATACACCGAAGACTAGAAAGAGAGGGCAAATGACTTCTGCAACGGAGGCAAAACGGACGATAAAAACAAACAATAACTTTTCATATCCGGGGTTCGGATCTAGGAACTAAAAGTGGGCATACGATCGTTTACGAGGCGACCTCAAATATCTAGTAAAACTATTCATCTTCTTAATTTGTGAAAGCAGTCATGGTTTTTACCTTTCAACTTCGTCATTCATTTCTCCTCTACCTTTGTTCGTTCAGATGGTCCCTTCTGAATACCGTTAAGTAAAACCCATATTCTTGAACTCATACTTTATGAAACTGGCGAATTTTCTCCCACAGTTCCACAACTTCTCTCTTTATGCTTGTGGCAATATTCCATTCTGTAACGTTCGCGGAATACTTAAGAAGCTCGACGTGACAATGCTACCAAAGGTTTTTTTTTTTTTTATCTTCTCGTTTTTTACTCCTTGTCGTCAAATATTTACTGACTTTCATCAAAAACTATTCTGATGCTGTTGCATCAAGACTTGTTTTTTTTTCCTTTCATCTTTAACATTTTTTGTGTAATACCCAATCTTTTCAGTTTAAAATATAGAATTTGAACTCTTAATTGTAGTAAAATTCCAGGTGATTCATTTTAATAACTGCCTTAATTATCAACTTAAGAATTATTATTTTCTGAAAAATATTTTGGGTACAAAGTCTCTGTCTCCTGGGAATATAATGACGTGCGACGTAGTACAGAGGTGAAAATATGTGTGAAGACGTCAAATCAGCAGCGAGACATTCTGTCCGCGTAGCTCATTTGGGAGAGCGACTTACTCCGGAGTGAAGGGACAGTTAGGGGACACAGATTCGATATCCGTCGCGGACAAACTTGTGTTTTCACAGAAGTTTAATGAAATGAGCAGGTTTTTCGCCTTTCATTTGGCCACAGAGAAGACAGGCCCATTTGTTAATAAAAGAAATTAAAACTGATCAATGCTGTATGTTCAACACCTTGCGATCAATTATGTATTTAAATAACAACACCAGAAATCTAATTGCGTTGAGCTAGGTGGAACATTTCATGATCCTGTTAGAAAACTTCCTGAATGTTGTCTCAGTTGTATATACAGTGGAACTTCTATTTAACTAACCTCTGTTCAGCGAATTTCTTTATTCAATGAATTTTACCTGGGAACTTTAAGACTTTAGCAAAAATACATTCAACAAGTTAGTAAAATCATGCAATGCATTGATTATGACACGCTTTCCCACATACCAGAAATCGTTACTCAAATTATTATTCAAGTTATGAGGATAATGGCTGTGGAATAAATCTCGCTCCTGTGCCCTCACCTTTGACCCCATTGCGATGATATTCAACAGAACCAGTTCAATATACCTAGGTACAACATGATAAAGTTTTGTCGCAATCGAAGCATTTTTACGTAAGTTATGACACATAAGGGCGATGGAATGGATCCCGCTCCTATGTCCTGACCTTTGATCCCATTTCGCTCCTTTTCAATAGGATTCGTTCCCAGGTTGTCCCCTACCACATACTAAAATTTAATCGAAATCGAACCATTTTTACGCGAGTTATCGTGTGGACAGACGGACAAAGCTGGAGCATATACGCTTCCTCTACCTACGGTTGGAAAGCGTAAAAAAATATACCTCCATTTAGCGAACTGATGTTGTATTTAAGGAATTTCTAAATGGAAGTGTCTTTCATTTTGTTTCCGTTTGTTGTATTCGAAATTGATAGGGATATTGCTATTGTTGATCATCTTACTGATGAAGATATTTTACAGAGCGTTCTGAAAAGTTTAGAGATTGCGGATGACTCTGAAGATGATGACGGCGAATGTGGTTCAAAAGCTACTAAAGACTATATGATCGAAGACCGTACAATAATATTGAAGCACTTAGGGACAACATTCTGCATCCCCCATGAGCGAGCTCACGATAGTTTTGCGAATGTGTTAGAAATTATTTTTTCTTCGAGGTGAGTCCCTAAAGAGCGCGCGCGCACACACACACACACACAGAATGCAGAGCCGAAACAAGAGAATGAAGTGCTGTTATGGAGTTGTGCAGTAGTTTGAAGCTAAAGAAGCTGAGTTTTATGAGTCTGTGTGTCACTACGGACGAAACATGGATGCGCCACTTCGATCCTGAAAGAAAAGAATAATCGAAACAGTGGAAGCAATCATCCACCCTTTCTCCTGAATAGCTTCGATTGCAGAAGTCGACTAGATAAGTCATGGCATCCACTTTATGGAATGCAGAAGAGATCTTATTTGATTTCCCAGAACAAGATGCCTCTGTTAATACAAAGTGTTATTCTAACCCATTGAAATATTTCCGTGAGGAACTGAAGATCAAAAAGTGTAGGGAATTCCCTAAAGGAGTCATATTTCTCAAGACAGTGCACTATCACACACAGCATTTGTGATTCAGGCAACACTGCGTGTTCGTGGTTTCAAGATATTACCTCATCCTAATATCTTGAAACCACAAACACACATACAAATCCGTACTGACGGATTTGACTAGATTGGAATATTTCCTATTTCCAAGTCTCAAAAAGAACTTCAAAAGGTAGAAATTCGACAGTAAATTTTTTTAAATGTCAAAAATTCAGGATAGGAATTTTCATTTTAGAAATGCAATTTTTAATAAAAATTTTGAAACAGAGTTATTACTTAAATGCAGAAATATCCACATCAGAAATATTGTGACGTTTTGTATAGCTACTTGCCGTCGACAAATGCTTTTCTCCTCAGGCAGAAATAAAGCGCAAAGACAAAATCAGTAATGGCGATAACAATAGAAAACGTTGTTTCTCGGTAATGCAAGTTTGAAGATTCTGTTTACACTGAATTACAGACTAGGCATCTGCCCATCAACTTTAACCTTACAGTTTACTAGCCGTACAGTATAAATCCAGGAGGGTATTTAAAAAAATGTATAGTTTCGAACTATAGCTTCGCCGCTCCGGTGGCGCAGTGGTCTAAGGCGCTGGCCTCTGATCATTGGTCCTTAAGGGGTCCGGGTTCGAATCCCGGTCGGGCATGGATGTTGTGTTTGTCTTACGGCACTACCTAATTCAGGGTCCCTGGAACCAGTGACCCTGAATTAGGGACGGGCGACTGCTTATAGCCCACTGAGTTGCTCACGGTGGTCGTTAAACCTCCAATAAAAAAAAAAAAAAAAAAAAAAAAACTATAGCTTATGACGTGTGTCACGTGTCTGCCCCAAAGGACGCACATGAGACATGGGCAGATAGCAGCGAGAGCATACGTCCGCGTAGCTTAGTTGGTACAGCGACTCATTCCGGAATAAGGGGACTCGGGTTCGATGCCCGGCGTGGACAAAAATGACCGAGAAATCTACTTCGTTATACATGTTAATCTTCACACAACAGTAGCTCTTGCGTGCGATGTGAGGCGTGGGTTTTACCATTGGGAAATTTTGCGTATACGGTATGTGGGATCAAACTTCATTTTCAATAAGAGCCTCAGTCGAAATGTGTTTTACATAATACATATATGGTGCATCAGAGCTGGTAAAATGAATCAGATACTGAAGCAACTAATGTCGCTGTGGCAATCTGACAGCAAAAAGATGTGCTAACAATTTTGTTTAATATAGTGGAAGCTGTTCGTCAGCGCGGTTTACGGAGCAATGATGTAGTAAGTAAATTACAGTCGTCCTTCGAAGCTTTGCATGAGTTGGTTTCACTGCAATGTAAAGAGTTTTCACTGTAAAATTAAAACGTGTGGTCAGAGGTGGAGATTTCTGGATAATTGTCGGAGCGGGGACCGGGTTCTCAAGTCTCGAATGAGCCACGGGTGGTGGTTTGTTTGTCATACGTGGCCCCACTTCGGGGGGGGTCGTAACCCCCCCGAAAATATTTGAATATATTTTGAAATTCATCTTCATTTGGACATCACTTCATTCAGAAAAGGGCATTCTAAAAGCCACCTTCTCTTTCAAACTTCGATTTTGTGTCTTAAAGTCCACGTTATCTTTACAATTTCGATGTTGTGTTTTTAAAGATCACGGTACCTTGGAAACTTCTATTTTGTGTGAGTCCACGTTATCTTTGAAATTGTTTGATGCAGGAAAAGTATTCTGAAATCCATCTTATCTTTAAATGTTTCCTTCAACAAGAAATGTAAATTCCGAAAGAGCTAATCAGTTCTTTGATGCTTAATTCCAGTACGTTAAAGTGTTGAAACGTTTTGAATATTACAGCGAAAACTGATTGCCGTTCCTGGAAGTTTCTGCTCGTTCTTTGATTTCCATGGAGACCCGAAGGACGACTGTACTCAACAGACTACTCCACTGCGGTGATGAGAAGTTTAATTCCATGTTCGCAGAAAGATTGCAGTAGTGTTTAAGCTACTTCCATTGCTGCAACTGTTACAGATGTTTTTGATCAGCTATCTTATTCTGCTTTCTCATTTCTGTATTTCGAATTTTGATTCTTAAAGAAGCACTTGAGTTGCACTGAAGAAACACGGAAGCAAAGAAAGACGCAGAAAATCTGGCTAAAAATTTCGGTATCTCTATTAGCTTAGCTCTGCTATGGAAACAACAAAAATCGAGAAATACAGTATACGCGAGATACTATAATTCATTACAAGTGCGTCATATATAATTATTTTAATAGAAGACAATATACCCCAGGGAAATCAAGCAGATGTTTTTCACTAGAAAAATCTCGCGTAATTTTAGTCCGCTTGGCAAAAAGGTTTTTAAATTTAGTTTACACACTGAAAAAAAAACTGGAAAATGCCTTGGAAATAATTATAAAATAAAGACTTCATTTCGACATTATCATTATCGATTTTAAAAGAAAGAGATTGACATCTCATTTATTTCGCTCTTATGAGAAATAATCGAAAACCAGAAGTACTTTTGTTTTAGAATCGGTTATTTTTGGTAAATGTGTTGAGCATCATTTCTTGCAGTATTATGAGAAATGTTGAAGATAAATGAAAGATGAAGATTTTGGGTGAAAAACGTTTGTCCGATTCCACGCTGCTTATTTAGAAAACTCCCTAATTTAGTTTACACGGCGAGAGATAAAGGAAAATACAAAAGAAATTATTTTAAAACAAAGATATATCCCAGTTGACTTTTTCAAAAATTCCGTGACATGTAAATGATCTCATGAACACTGAGAAAGCTGTAATATTTATATACAGTAGATACCGTTTAATTGAGGCGCATCGTGTCCAGAACATTTTGTCACAATTAAGCCGCTGCCTCAATTATGCGAAGCTTAATTAAGGCAGCGATTAACAGATGAAATCCAATTAACGAAATCTTCTGTATTTTTTTCAAAGTATACATTATTTCAGTTTTTATCGATTTGGATGGCAGTGTGAAGTTGCCATCGAAATCTATCGTTAATTTCAGTTGACACATTCAAAGTAACTTTAAAACACAAAACAGTAAATAGATCAATTTTCAGTTTTTCAAAATTTAATTATATATCCTGCAAAATAATGTTTATGCCTAGAATTAATACGATTTAATAGTAGGGAATTAATTTTAGAGCATGGATATAATGTTTGAGAAGCTAAATTCTAGACCCATTTTTATAATTACTTTGTCGAGCATTTAGACCTATATTTTCAAAAGTATTATTTTTCACATCTGGTTGATTTCTGGAGATATTTCTGTTTAAATTGTTAATATGGTTTTGACATACAGGTACAAATGTTGACGCAATTTATATATCTCTTTGCTTATTTAATTTTGCATGAGGGCAAATAATAGAAAAGACTTGAAAATAATTTTGAAACATCGAAGAATCAGACTCGAATCAAGCTGAGGAAATAATTTTTAAAACATTATCTGAAATGCACAAAATCAATATTTAGAAGAATAGAGCCAAAGACAGAATATTGGTGTGGCTGATTGGAAACTGTTTCAAAGAGTAATTGGTTTCAATGTCAAATATATTTCAACGGTTATTTCGTATAGAAAATATTTGTATGATTTTAATTTACTATGCAATAGTTCTTTTGTTTTACTTATCTCTTTTAAATTTTGCTATGCACGACAAAAAGAATGAAATTTCGTGGGATTATATTTTTTTTTAAAAACATGGGAAAATTTCAGATTGACGTGCGATAACACATTTTGAAAAATTATCTCGGCAATATAAGTTAAGTGATTAGAAAAACAGAAATAAACGAATTGTAACACTAGAATAAAAATTGCAGTAATATCTTTAATTTTTAAGTTACATAAATCTTTTTCCACGATTAAGCTCAGGCAGGCGTAAAATCTTAGTATTATTTCTTAAGTAGTTTCGGTAAATCCAAATTACACGCTTCAATAAATGATAGCCTCGAAAATAACTGAAAAGCATTAGAATTCCCTTAAGACATTGAGTGTTAGGAAAAGAATTAAAATTTACTGCATCTTGTTTAAAGATTTACGAAGATAAATATTCCAGTGCTTCATTTATTTCCGAAGTAATTTCATTTCAAATATTCTAGTTTGATTTAACGCAAAAAAAAAAATATCCGTTTAGTTTAATAAGAAATTTCTTCGTATTTACTTATTCACTTCAGAAACAATGAAAATATGGCGATTTTAACACAGGGAGAACGTTGCAGTTAACTCGGGAAAATAACTTTGGAAACAGGCCATGGAAATTTAAATACTGGCAAAATAAAAATAAATTAAATTTTAGCATGGGATTTTAAACATATTTTAACTTCTTCGTAGGGCGTCATTTTAGTTAAGGTTTTGCTAACGACGCATGCTTATTTCAGAAGTGAATTAAAATAAATGCAATTACCTCTGTACCAAGGGTAATGCCTGAGTTCTTCTTGATCCTGAGCTGCAGTGTTCTGCGGAAGATGAACGATCAAGAGGCTAAAAACACATGACAACATGAGCAACTCCCAAGTCGACGGCAGCATTCTCATGACGAAAGAAGTAGCTTTGAGTACGTTCTACTACCTCGATAAAGCTGAAGTGCTGAGACGCGGGGTGGCACTTTTTTAAGTATCCGACGTGCCTCTCCGCACGCAGGCCCCATTGCCATTGGTTGTGACGTCACGCGAGCGGAAATGAATGCGCAAAGGAAGATCCCTTCGCGAATTTAGGCAAGGCATCAACAGGTGATAGCTAGGTTGCGTGAAACACTACCTACGCAAACTATTCCACCCACATCAAAACACATACAAAACTGATTCCACATAATACTTTCCTTCTTAGTAAAGGCGCAGCTACTTCATTTGGGTGAAGTGCTTGCAGCAACCGAAACTAAAATAAGAAACAGGGGTGGAATACAGCGAGGCAATAACTTTTTTTTTATGTCTTTGTTTTCGGCTTCTAAGAGAGCGTGACGAACTGAATACTGGCTGACACTACTTACGTTGTTTTATACATCGTTGAAAGGACAGCTTGCTAGGTGAAAGGGCACGGACGCCCATAGCTTAGTTTTCGGGAGGGAGGGAGAGGGAGGGGAGCAAGCAGAAATCGCAAATACGATTAACATATACTGTTTTGCGTATGCAAATTTCTCTGTGCTTTCTTATCTAACCGTTTTTAACACTCTCAACTTATAAATTTAATTGGAAACCAAAACACCAAAAAACTACGTAAAAAGATGGACAAATGAAATTAGACAGTATGTGAGAGCAATAAGGAAATTTCTTTGTCGTCCTTTTCAACATTTTAGCTACGCCACCCCAGAGATTATTCAACTGGTCATCAAGAATAAAAAAATATCCTTAAGGCAAATATGTGGGGAAAATTTAGAGATCTTTGTCCAGTAGGGAATAAGCTGTTGCAGAGAATTATATGTTGTTCTTTCATTTATTCGCCTTTCATACATTCTTATACTGTACAATGACGCTGTTCTCAAACCCGTAATGCGAAATTTCATTGTTACTTTCTAATGTAAATTTCCGCTTTTTGTACTGGAAATTTCCAACTTGTTTTCTCATTTTCCTCTATACACGCTCATCCAGAAATTCCACCGAAAATTGGCAATCAGAATTAGTGTTATCACGAAAATCTCTGTAGTACCTTCCAAGGATAGAAAGGGTATTATCCGATTTCCAGGAGAGGGCAAATGCCCCCTCTCCTCCCCCTCCCCCATTATGGGCGCCTATATGAAAGGGTAATTCTGCGGCGCACTTCGAAAAGGCTACGGTAAGGAATGGATGCGTTGCGTGTTCTTTTTAATAAGCGATCGTGAAAGCAGTACAGTGCGT
This sequence comes from Macrothele yani, assembly GCA_039090855.1. Taxonomy (NCBI): domain Eukaryota; kingdom Metazoa; phylum Arthropoda; class Arachnida; order Araneae; family Macrothelidae; genus Macrothele; species Macrothele yani. The sequence goes on along the minus strand of CM076990.1, from coordinate 15,427,728 downwards.
AGTATTTTGTTCATTTTCCCCTTGAAAGTACAGCCGTTCGAAAATAGCTTGTTTGTCCTGAGTTTGGGCCCTAAAAAATTCAAATCTAGAGGGACTAGCAACCTGTGTTACAGCTTCTGTGGAGGTCTCAGTATGGGTACTGATTGGCTGCTTTTTTCAGCGCACGGTACGCTCAACCAATTAAGTAAGTGTTCAGAATTCTGTGGATAAGGTTTAGTGAGTTTTTGTTTGTTTGGGGGTTTTCACGACCACCGTGAGCAACTCGATTGGCTGAAAGAAGTCTCCCGTCCCTAATTTAGAGCCACAGGTTCCAGGGAAGGGAGAGAGCCAATATCGTAAGACAAACACAACATCCATGCCTCACTAGGATTCGAACCCACACCCAACTCAAATAAATGATAAGAAGCTATCACTTAGACCACTACGCTACCGGGGCGGCCAAGTGTAGTGATAAGGCTGCTAGATAACAAACACATTCATACAACAAACGTCTTCGTTCTTTCCACGTTTATAAGTGAGTCACGGAAAAATTCACATTGGCCGCCACCGGGAATCGAACGCAGGGTCTTCCACTTACGCGCCGGATATGCTTCCACTACACCACAGCGGCCTCGAATTCTTCCAGACTCACACATGCTAACTGCCAAGCCAATTTGGCAGGTTGCCTCTTGGAGCCCCGCACAATGCTGGGAATTCACCAAATATGGTAAGCAGCAACTGAAGAAATAATTAGAAGGCGAATGAATAATTAATACAGACATTTGACGTAGACCAGGAACATCAAACAAATGTCTTCGTTCTTTCCACGTTTATAATTGAGTCACGGATAAATTCTCATTGGCCGCCACCGGGAATCAAACCCAGGGACTTCCACTTACGCGCCGGATATGCTTCCACTACACCACAGCGTTCTCGAATTCCTCCAGACTCACACACGCTAACTGCCAAGCAAGTTTGGCAGGTTGCTTCTTTTCCACGTTTATAGCGTGTGTGAGTCTGGAGGAATTCGAGAACGCTGTGGTGTAGTGGAAGCATATCCGGCGCGTAACTGGAAGACCTGGGTTCGATTCCCGGTGGCGGCCAATGAGATTTTTTCCGTGACTTACTTATAAACGTGGAAAGAACGAAGATCTTTGTTTGATGTTCCTGGTCCACGTCAAATGTCTGTGTTAACATTCATACAACTTAAAACAAAACGGCTTTGGACATACATAAAAGAGAGAGTCAAATGAAAACCTCAAATAATTTTTTCTCGCAATTTATTGAACAAAAGTGGTACCCACCTGTATCATTTTTCAATGTAGTCTCCATTTTGGGTAAAGAAAGTCCTCCAGCGCTTACAAAGTGCATAGATTCCTGTAGAAAATAATTATTTCTGTCGCCTGAGCGGCCACTCATACAAAACCTGCTGTACCTATCGGACCTGAAAGTCTTGCATCCATTCGCATCTTTGAGTGGTCCAAAGATGTAATAATCACTTGGGATAAGCTCTAGTGACTACGGTGAATGTGGAAGACACTCAAAGTCCAGGTCTTGTATGGTTGCAAACGTTGCACGGCAGTATGGGGCCGATCATACTGGGGCCGATCATACTCATGATCGGCCCCAGGCAGTATGGGGCCGATCATACTCATAGTATGGGGCCGATCGTTTTCATGTTGCAACAAGACAACAGTACTCAGAAGTTCACGTCGTTTGGATTTGATGGCAGGTCGAAGATGATTCTTGATCAGATACGTGTCACTGGTTACAGTGTTCTCTCCTAGGCATATAGTGCTCCAAAATTACGCCACGTTCATTCCAAAAGAGAGTCAGCATAACCTTCTTTGCTGTTGCTGTGTGCAGAACTTCTTCGGTTTTGGTGAGCAGGGATGACGCCATTCCTTGCTCGCTCTCTTGATTTTTGGTTGATGATAGTGAACCCAAGTTTCATCTCCAGTAACAATTCGTTGTAGGAAGCCATCACCTTCAGCTTCAAAACTCCACAAAAGTTCTTGACAGGCATCAACACGTCGTTGTTTCAATTCCGGAGTCAGCTGGCGTGGCATCCACGTTGCAGACACTTTGTCAAACTGGAGTAAATCATGGATGATGTGGTGTGCTGAACCATGAGTGATGTACAAAAGTGCGCCTATTTAATCCACCGTCACTCGGCGATTTCCCATCACAATTACTTCAACTGCTGTAATTGGCTCTGGTGTCACCACTCTGTGTGCCTGATCCGGTCGAGGAGAATCTGTCACAGAATACACACCGTTTCGGAACTTCCTATTTCATTCATACACTTGCTGGAGTGACAAACATACATCACCATACTGCAACTTCATTCGTCGATGAATTTCAATAGGTTTCACGCCTTCACTGCTCAAAAAAAAAAAAAAAAAGAAGAAAGAAAACAGAACGTTGCTCCTCTTTGGTGAACACCTCAAATAGGGCTGCCATTTTTACACTGCTACTGTGATGTCATTAAGCTTGTTTGTACCGTGCTGCCACCTGTGAGGAAAATGTTTTAGCCATTTGTAACAATATTGCCAAGTTACATGATAATGACACCGTATTTTGAATTTTTTATCGAATTTTTAATGCTTTCATTTGACTCATGTGATATTTCAAACTTAAAGCTCTTTCGCAGAAAAACATTTATTTAATCAACGTTGGCAATAAATTTTGCGAGAACGATTAACAAGCTAGCAGTTCTTTGGAGTTTTAAATTTTTGGCTTTAATATGAATTCCGATTCTTTCTCTTACATTTACACTACTTGGTAACATTATTCAATACGCCTTCATATCGTATATAATTTGATGGAAAAACACTTATAGTTTTCGATGCACTTTGCACAACAGTTTGAAAAAACGCTTCAAAGAAAAGTTGAACAGGTGAGAAAATGAAGCTCTTTTTGCCAGTGGTAGTATTCGAACCAACGTCTCCTCGCTCTGGAGCCAGTTATTCTCCAAACTGAACTACACCAACCTTGGCTTATTGCTGCAACTTGCCGTTTTGACTTTTGCGTGACCTCAGTGGTATGTCACACGTGATATGACCTATATTACTACGCATTTCATCAGTTCTTCATTTAAATGGGAAAAACCTGTGTTAAAACTACTTCGGCGTGCACAGTATAGGCTGATTTTTTCAGTGCGACGAAACTCTAAAGATATACGGTAAGTGTTTAGAATTCTCTGGACCAGGGTTTCCATGTTTACTGATAATGTTACAGGGCTACTACTGAGTTTTTTTTTGTTTTTTTTTTTTTTTTGTGCTGTGTCGCATGGATTCGTCAGGCCTTTGCTTGTAAGGCGATTTAGAAGTTTCAGGGTTTTTAAGTATATTTTCCCTCTAACTTTTAAAAAATCAATTGTCAGCGAAATGAACACACGCTTCTTTTGCAGTGAAGAGTAACTTTATTCAGTGATGCACATGGGAATGGTCCGCTTGTCCTAATTTTACATTACTTCATAATCACTTCCTTTATTATTTATTCCTTGATCTATTCCTGTTTCTAGACTTAATTGTTTTCCCCTTACTCCATCTCGGCCTCTAAGAAATATTTCCCTGTCCTGCGGAGACTGGAGAAATCTCCAAGCCCTACTTCTTACGGTCTTCAAGTCCAAAATAGATCTGCTTCCTCTCGCATCTTCTCCCTTCCCCAGGACGGAGAAATCTTCGAAGCTCCCTCTCTAAAAGCTAGGTCCAAATCCCCTTGTATTTTGTTTCTCCCCTCAGAAAAGCGGGGGCTACTTTTTGCTGCCTTATAGTTCATTGACATATCTCTTCCTCTTTTCGGAAAACCCGGTCAGTTCCATCGTCACTTTGACCCTCTTTACAGATTTAGACAAATCTTATGACCAAAGAAACGCGATACTTGCTTGGAAGTCATCTAGAATAAATATGGTAAGACTGGGAATCTTCTTAAGGTGGTTCCATCTAAAATCTCTGCCTTTATGTTTCCAATGGTAAAACTTCTTTACATATTTTCTTCGCCATTAATGTATTCCCAAGGATGAAAATTTGCATATCGATAAAACTGACTTTAAATTATAGCATGGTATACTTAATACTTGCTAAAACATAATCCTAGCTAAGCAATCCAACATTTGTTTGTCTAATGACGTCATCAATGTACAGGTTGTGCCATCTATTAACAGGTCTGAACATTACTCAAAGGAAAATGATTGATTTATAATATAATTGTGGTTATGCTTTAGCAAGTATTAGGTATCCCATGCTATAATTTAAAGTTAGTTTTATCGATGTGCAAATTTACATCCTTGCGAATACATTAATTGCGAAGAAAATATGTAAAGAAGTTTTACCACTGGAAACATAATTTAGGTGGAACCACCAACGTAAAATCTGTGATTTATGCTGGTAGTAGAGGACGTGTACGAGTGAATGGTGTTATATGGAAACGGTTTTCCATTAGTGCAGGAGTCAGACAATGTGTAATGTCTCCATGTGTGTTCTGTATGTTTATGGATGCATGCATGCGTGATGCCAAATTTGACAATAGTGGTTTATGTTTTGGCAATATTCGTGTGTGCAAATTGCTCGTTGCTGACGTCTCAGTTCTGTTGGAAGAGAGCAAACGTTAGTTACAGGGTATGTTGTCCCGAATGTACGAAGTTTGTATGAAATTAAATATGAGTATAAATAGGGGATAGACTGAAGTTTAGGTTTTTGAAAGAGGAGCTGTTAGTACTGAATGCAAGATAAATCTACATGGCACAGAGATAGACCGGAAGAATAAATTCGTGTATTAAGGAATCATGTTTGACAGAAAAAATAAATTAGATAGTGAAATTATTAGGCGAGTGAATTCATCTTTGAAAGTCATAGCTGCTTTGGAAGGATTTCACAGGTATGTCGGGTTCTAAAAACAATCCCGAATGGCTCTTTATGAAAGTGGGATTGCCGCCCCGGTGGCGCAGTGGTCTAAGCGATGGCCTCTGATCATTCGTCCGAAAGGGGTCCGGGTTCGAATCCCGGTGAGGCATGGATGTTGTGTTTGTCTTACGGCACTGGCTCTCTCCCTTCCCTGGAACCAGTGACCCTAAATTAGGGACGGGCGACTGCTTATAGCCCATTGAGTTGCTCATGGTGGTCGTTAAACCTCCAATTAAAAAAAAAAAAAAAAAGAAGAAAGAAAGTGGGATTGTTTTTACTCTGATGTGTGGCGGCACTGTAGAAGAGGCGTAGGAGTCACTTGTGTACTGAAGAGATGCGTCACTTACTGAGGGTTTGTGGCAACACATGATTTCATCGTGTGAGGAAGGAAGATGTGTTACAAATGCGTAATGTGAAGCAAGATGTCGTTAATAAGGTGGAGGAGATAAATATTTTTAGGTGGTTTGGCCATGTTGAAAGAATGAATGGTGGGTTGTTTATTAACGGAATTTACTCTGAAGTGCCAAAAAAAACTGGTACAGACGAGCTTATGCAAAATACATAGTAACGTCACCTATGCGCGTACTCGGTTGCGTCCGCCAGTGCGTATATAAAGCGATAGACATCCTTGCCAGCTGTCAGAGCTGTTTTCGGCAGGAAAATGACAAGTAATAACGATTTAAGCGATTTTCAACGCGGTGTCATAGTTGGGCTCGTGAGACGGGCCATAGTATTTCGTAGGTAGAAACGAAGTTTGGATTTTCACGGACGACCACTGCAAGGGTGTACCGTGACTACAAGAATTCCGGCAAAGCCTCCAACCTACGATACCAGTGTGGCCTTAAAAAGACATTGGGTGAACGTGACCATCGTCGGCTGTCAAGAATCGTTTCACGCGATAGGCGTGCAACACTCTCGCAAGTCTCATCGGAATTCAATGCTGGAGCCTCAAGAAGCATCAGCGTCCAGACTGTGCAACATACCCTGCACGATATGGGATTTGGGAGCTGATGCCCAACTCGAGTCCCCTTGATGGGGACACGATGCAGAGCTATGCTCCTTGCTTGGGCACGGCAACACCGCCACTGGACACTTGATGACTGGAAACAAGTAGCCTGGTCTGGCGAGTCACGTTTTCAACTGTATCGGGCAGATGGAAGGATTCGTGTGCGGCGCAAACACCATGAAGCCCTGGATCCCGCCTGTCAACAGGGAACTGTACCGGCTGGTGGGGAGTCCATAATGGTATGGGGTGTGTTTGTATGGACTTCACTGGGATCACTGGTACGTCTACAAACGTCTGCGACCGGCCGACGCTATGTGCGCATCATTTCTGACGAGGTACACCCGTTCATGTCCTGCATTCATGCTGATGGGTTGGGTCTGTTCCAACAGGACAATGCACCTCCACACAAGTTTTGGGACGCCATATTATGGTTAGAGGAGCATTCATCTGAGTTTGGGGTGTCACCATTCCCACCCAAATCTCCAAATCTGAACCTGATAGAACACAATTGGGATGCCATGCAACATGCTATCGAACACAGGAATCCGAGACCTCGGAATACACCCGAATTATGGAACGCTCTGAAGGAAGCATGGTGTGCATTTCCTACAGCATATTTCCAGAAGCTAGTGCAGTTCATGCCCATCGTATTTATGCAGTCCTGTGCTCCCGTGGGGGACCTACCAAGTATTAGACTGGTGTACCAGTTTTTCTGGCACTTCAGTGTATTCATCACAAGTTGCAGGGGAGAAAAAGTAGAAAGCCAAGAAAATCATGGGAGGACCAGATTCAGGAATGTCTGCACGAGAAAAAGATATTAAATGTGAAGTAGAAAAGTGCTTGTGTGAGACAGGAGGTGTATGTCAGTAAAGTGCGAATTGCGTGCCAAGATTGCTATAAATGGAGGCGTCTGATACATTTGCAGTTAATAGAATCTAGTTCCACCAGTTTTAAACTCTAATTTGGCAGATGAGCTTTCTTCCTGTAGCTAACTTCTAAATAGTAAGGAACAGCTTAGTGATATGTATGTATGTACGTAATATTTGCATCTCTTTGACCCATCGTGAGACTTCTCTCATTAAAACCTGAAGATGCAAGAAAGGCTATCTTCTTACAAGAATTCTGACGCCATGAAGCGATAAGATAATTTGCCCTTCATACTGAGAGCAATAAAGCAATTTACCAGAAACTTATGACATATATTCTAATTTAACTTTTATTTTTAGTTTCTTTCTCTATGTAAATTTGAGTTCAATATCTTTAAGCGTTTTCAACTTTAGTGTTATAATTTCTCGCCCACGGAATGTATGTTGGCAGCAGTCTTGAGGTCAGAGTGCGTGACGTGTGCGTGTTGACAGATAAGAACGAGAGATACACTGCTGGACAATTGCTATGGACGGATCGTAAACGGCTATATAGCGCATAAAAAAGTAAGTGTGGTTGGATGCCAAGTGAAATAAAATAATGTCAGAATGCCAGGATATTACAAGAAAGACAATTTATTGTGCTCTGAAATCCAGAAGGCTTTGGAACGTGTTCAAGGGACAAACAGGCCATTTTGTGCAGAATACGTAAACGTGAAAAAAATGCAATTTCCGTCCGCAGGCGTTCCGGCGTAAGATGTCAATACGGGATATGGCCACCATGGAGGGCGATGCAAGATTCCACACTTCGTGTCATGCTTTGCACAACATTATCAAGCAGCTGTTGAGGTAATTTATCCCATTCCTCTGTCAGTGCACGGATGAGGGTTTCCTTGTTTATTGGAGGGCATTAGCGACCAGCAAGACTCCTCCCCAAAGCATCCCACACATTTTCAATGGGATTCAGATCTGGAGAACGTGCTGGCCATACGAGGCGTTGAATATCCTCGCTCTCAAGACACTCCTGGACAACGACTGTTCGATGACATATTGCGTTGTCGTCCATGAAAATGAATCTAGCACCGACAGCACCACGGAACATGCGAACATGAGGTAGCAGAACATCATTAATGTATCGCTGGCCAGTCATAGTCCCAGTTGGTAGCACATAGAGGGACGTACGGCCATTGATCATGATGCCAGCCCATACCATGACACTACATGTCGGATATCGGTGCCTTTCCTGTTTGTTCGCTGGACAATATGCAGTACCACTTGAACGCCAGATATGTTGTCGTCGACAATCAGACGATAGACTGTATCTACTCTCATCTGAGAAGAGAACAGCAGACCAGTCGTTATCAGTCCAATTGCGATGTTGATGGCACCATTGCAAACGGGCGGTACGGTGATGTCTGGACAATGGGATGCACACAACAGGACGGCAGGCGTATAGTCCTCCTTCATGCAAACGTCTGGCGACAGTTTTTTGGGAGATCCGCTTGCCAGTAGCAGCCATAAACTGATTTGCTACCTCACTAGCTGTGCTGCGCCGGTGTCTTTTTGTTGATAGCACTATGTACCGATCTTCTGCAGGTGTCGTACTGCAAACACGACCTCCCCGTGACGATTGCTACACTCTCCATTTGTTTGAAATGATTTCCAAAGCCTTGAAACAACACTTTGGCTGACGTCGAACTCCCTGGCAAGATCTGTTATTTTTCGCCCTTCTTCAATCTTGCCAATAATACGGCCACGCGTAAAATCATCTAGGTGATGTCGGGAAGGCATACTGAAAATTGCAAGTTCGTCAATTGATTCTTTCACTTTCAACTTTGCGTTTGAACAACAACGGTCAATACGCGTCAAATCCTTTATATCTCTTATCAGCGCTATGACGTCACGAACAAGTTCGGCAATCCAAAATTTGCATACGCACAACACGTCTTACTGTATCCCGCACTTATGGTAATTTCCACATTTTCCTGCCTCCCATTTTATGGTTGCTATCGTTGCTATTGTCATCCGTCCTTAGCAATTGTCCGGCAGTGTATAATGTTGAAGCAAGCAGCGAAAAAGTGTGGTGGTGTGTGCCGATGTTGTGTATATATTAATGTTGCGTTTCGTTGTACTTTCACGATTTTCTATATGTAAAAAAAATGCGTGGTTTTCATTTGAAAAGAGATACTCGTTATTGTGCGGTTGATGATTATCCTAGATGCCTTTTTTACCTGAAGCATTTGGATAATAAAGGTCAGTGAGTTTCGTATGTTGAAATCATTTTTTTTTTTTGCCTTTGGGTCGCCTAATAACCATATTTTTGTGTCTTAGCTATCCAGTGTTTAAGACTTCGAAGTTACACACTGTAAAAATTGCCGTGAACAGTCAGTGTTTCACCCAGATTGAGACGGTTTACAGATCGTAAGCACTCCACCTAGCGGTGAACCATAAATTTTCGGTAGATAAACTACATGTTTACGGTGTTTAAACTGTTTGAACTGTTACTGTATTTTAACTTTGACAATCTGGCCACGTTCTTCTTAAAGTGTTATATACCTGTTCTTTTATGTATAATCAGTCGACTGGCAAACACCTCTGTGGGCAACAAGTTTTTATTTCCCGGTCATTATACTGTTAATGAATATTACGGTATGGTACTGAAAACTTACGGTTTTCAGTACCATACCGTAATATTCATTATTACGGTTACTGGGCACTCAGCTGCCGGTGTATCTACCGTAATTTGACCAGGCATGTTTTTACAGTGCAGTGCTATGAGTTCAACTGACAGATAGTAAGATTTAATGTTTTCAGTAGTAAAATGTTAAACGAAAAACATTACAAACTCCGTGAACAGCAAATCGCATGGAAACGGTCAGTAGTGATGTTCGCTGAAAAAGGGTGTCATGCTTCCTTTATTAATACAGCTGGCCGAAAACTGGTGAAAGAGGGCCAGAGCACCTGAATACCTCCTCAAGAGCTGACGAAAGAAAGAAACAATCTTAACTTATTTGACATAAAAAAAGTATTATCTTTCGCTGTAATTAATTTGTCTAGGGAAACCCACAGTTACAATAAGACAACTAGAAAACGAAAAAAAATTATACAACAAAAGAGGTTTCCGATGAAGCTTATAAATTTTTCAAAGCTTTCCATCAACACTGGCAATAAGTTTTGTCGAGAACATTGAACCAGCTAGAAATTTCTTTTAGTTTAATCCCTCAACTGAGTGGAACGCATTAACTCCGGGTTAAAAAAATAGGCTGAAAACAGCTTGGATGAATGTTTCCGCTGCCTAAGAGGTGGACAGAAAGCGACTGGAAACTCCGGGTTAGAAAAATGGGATGAAATCAGCTTGGGCGAAATGTTTTCGCTGTCTAAGAGGTGGACCGAAAGCGACTGGAAACTCCGGGTTAGAAAAATGGGATGAAATCAGCTTGGGTGAAGGTTTTCGCTGTCTAAGAGGTGGACCGAAAGCGACTGGAAACTCCGGGTTAGAAAAATGGGATGAAATCAGCTTGGGTGAATGTTTTCGCTGTCTAAGAGGCGGACCGAAAGCGACTGGAAACTCCGGGTTAGAAAAATGGGATGAAATCAGCTTGGGTGAATGTTTTCGCTGTCTAAGAGGTGGGCCGAAAGCGACTGGAAACTCCGGGTTGGAAAAATGGGCTGAAATCAGCTTGGGTTAATGTTTTCGCTGTCTAAGAGGTGGACCGAAAGGGACTGGAAACTCCGGGTCAGAAAAATGGTCTGAAATCAGCTTGAATGAATGTTTTCGCTAAGAGGTTTACCAAAAGCGGCTGGAAACTTCAGGATAGAAAAATGGTCTGAAATCAGCTTGGACGAATGTTTTCGCTGTCTAAGAGGTGGACCGAAAGCGGCTAGAAACTCCGGGTTAGAAAAATGGGCTGAAATCATCTTGGATGAATGCTTTCGCTGTCTAAGAGGTGGACCGAAAGCGGCTGGAAACTCCGTGTTGGAAAAATGGGCTGAAATCAGCTTGGGTGAATGTTTTCTCTGTCTAAGAGGTGGACCGAAAGCGACTGGAAACTCCGGGTTAGAAAAATGGGATGAAATCAGCTTGGGTGAATGTTTTCGCTGTCTAAGAGGTGGACCGAAAGCGACTGGAAACTCCGGGTTAGAAAAATGGGATGAAATCAGCTTGGGTGAATGTTTTCGCTGTCTAAGAGGCCGACCGAAAGCGACTGGAAACTCCGGGTTAGAAAAATGGGATGAAATCAGCTTGGGTGAATGTTTTCGCTGTCTAAGAGGTGGGCCGAAAGCGACTGGAAACTCCGGGTTGGAAAAATGGGCTGAAATCAGCTTGGGTGAATGTTTTCGCTGTCTAAGAGGTGGACCGAAAGCGACTGGAAACTCCGGGTCAGAAAAATGGTCTGAAATCAGCTTGAATGAATGTTTTCGCTAAGAGGTTTACCAAAAGCGGCTGGAAACTTCGGGATAGAAAAATGGTCTGAAATCAGCTTGGACGAATGTTTTCGCTGTCTAAGAGGTGGACCGAAAGCGGCTAGAAACTCCGGGTTAGAAAAATGGGCTGAAATCATCTTGGATGAATGCTTTCGCTGTCTAAGAGGTGGACCGAAAGCGGCTGGAAACTCCGTGTTGGAAAAATGGGCTGAAATCAGCTTGGGTGAATGTTTTCTCTGTCTAAGAGGTGGGCCAAAAGCGGCTGGAAACTCCGGGTTAGAAAAATGGGCTGAAATCAGCTTAGATGAATGTTTTCGCTATCTAAGAGATGGACCGAAAGTGGCTGGAACGAGTGAACCTTCACATGAGAAAGCGTTGCTTTCCCCTCAGCTTTGTTATTCAAAGTGATCATTTCGGGAAGACACGCACGACTTTCTAACAACTACGGGCCAATTTCAGATTGTCAGAACAAAGGCGAGCGGGTATACCGCACAACAATATATTCCGCCCAAAAAACAAAAAACTCCGAAGCTAAGCTATTAAAAAAAGAAGTAAAACAAGAAAAATGACACCGACTTTTCGGGTGTAATGAGCACATCTTTTGAATCCGTTCTGACGAGAATGAAATTTATCAAAGCTATTCAAAGTCAATGGAACCGGTATGGAAAACAACAATTTGACCGAAGAAAGATTTTTTTCAATAAGGTTTTTAATCCCGCAGATATTGCTGTAAACGGAATCGTGAAATTACGCGCTCTATTTGCAGACTTGTGCGTTAAGAAAATGTTTTAATTATATGAGAAACATTTCGCAGTGGAAACGCCCTCCAACAAAGAAATAATTTTTTTAAATCGGACTCCTTGAAGCAGAGATATGAACAAATATAAGATATACATCTACGACCCCTGGCGGGGAAACCATGCATTATTTTCGGAAGAAAGTATTCTCAAAAGGTTTTTCCATATGAGCACTATCAGTCCAAGAAAAAAAAAATTTAGTCGAGTTTTCAGGAGACTAGATTTTGTTACAAATACATCAGAAGCAGAAATTAACACTTATGCCCCCTGGTGGCCAAACCATTCTTTACCAAACATTAGAATTTATGTGAAAAATATTTTCCATCAGGTTTTGTATGCGATACAGGAAGAAGTTTTCAAATCGGAGATTTAGAAGCAGAAATAACGCAAAAAACGCAATTTATTTTTGTGCCCACCCCCTAGCGGAAAGTCTATGATTTACTTGAAAATTTTGAAATTATATGAAAAATATTTCGCATCGGAAACACTATCCAACAAAGAAGTAATTTTTCAAATCTGACTCCTGGAAGTAGAGATATCGACAAATATAAGATATGCATCTAAGCCCGTTAGCGGGAAAAACATGAATTATTTTAAGAAGAAAGTATTCTCAAAATTCGTTTCGATGTGAGACGTATGGGTCCAGCAAAAGAATTTTTTCAGTCGAGTTTTCAGGAGTTCAGATTTCGCTTCAATACATCAGAAGTAAAAATTAACACTTACGCCCCCTGGTGGCCAAAGTATTTTTTATCAAAAATTAGAAATTATATGCAAAAGATTTTTCATCAGGAGCTGTATCCGTTGAAGAAAAAAAGTTTTCAAATCGGAGTTTTAGAAGAAGAGCTATCGGAGAAAACGTAATTTGCTTTTACGCCCCCTAGCGTAAAATCTATATGCAACTTGAAAAGTGACTATATCAAAAATACTCTTCGACATAAACGGAATCGAAAGATAAAAGATGTTTTTTCAATCGGATTTTTACAAGCAAATACATTGAATAAAACATACACTTCAAACAAAGGTCTCTTTCCACGTTTATAAGTGAGTCACGGAAAAATTCTTATTGGCCGCCACCGGTAATCGAACCCAGGGTCTTCCAGTTACGCACCAGATATGTTTCCACTACACCACAGCGGCCTCGAATTCCTCTAGACTCGCACAAGCTAACTGCCAAGCCAATTTGGCATGTTGCTTCTTGGAGCTGCCCTGTTTCTGGAGCAGCTAGTCCAGTATTACAGTCAACACGCTACGGAGTACAGACAACACGTTACTGGTGTATGGAACGTGGGTATCCAGGCGACGCTGCACAGCTTCCCAAATGTTCTCCATAGATTAAGGTCAGGAGACCTCGGAGGCAGATGTAACGATTCAATCCAATGATTTTCCAGCTCCTAAAACGCGCTCCAGGCAAGGTAACAGATTGCATTTTTATCCAGAAAACAGAACGCATGTCCAATAGTAACGTGAAACAGCGTTAGAATGGGTACAATGAACTCATTTCGGTACACGGAGGCATTCATGTTGCCTTGATAAACATAGCAAGGAAATACGGCCATTAAAACACGCTCCTGCCCATACCAGAACAGACTACCGCTGGTAACTGTGGAAAGACTGCAAATAGTGTGGTTGCATTCGTGTGCTGAAACTCCTCCACACGTCTTCTCGTCGAGTATCAGGTTATAGATTCGTCTGTGTAAAGGACATGGCGACACTCTGTATTCCATGACATGTACTGCCGGACCCTGGAACGGCTTTGACGATGGTGTACTGACTTCAATGATATACATGTCAGCGACTTCTTGCTCTAAGTCTATACTTGTGAAGACGGTTTCGTACCGTTTGAGTACATACTCTGTCACCACAAGCAGCTGGAAGTGATTCCCGAAGTTGGATACTAGGCCTTCTCCGAGCACTTGTTGTCAGGTTATCTTGCCTCCTGGTTATCCTCTGGCGATTATCTTGCCTCCTGGTTATCCTCTGGCGATTATCTTGCCTCCTGGTTAACTTCCGGATCGATCTGTAACATTTCCTTGCCGTAGAAATCTTGTGTGAATTCGACTTGCTACACTTTAAGAAACTCTTCAAGCAGCAGCCACATCGATCTGTTGTATTCCTGCCTGTAACATGTCAACGGCCCTATTTCTGTTTTCAATGCTTAAGCGCCATGAGGACATCATTTAGGGTTAATCCCACACTGAAGGCAATGCATTCAGCAAATATCTAGACTAAGCGGCGCAAGGACCGTTTTCCACTTCTCGCAGGGTGCTTTTATTGAAGCTGGTGCTATGCTGTCATTATGCTAATTTAGCTACCTACACTGATAACCGATTTCCAGTAGTGCATGTCACGACGTTTTCCCTTCGAAACTTCAATATCCTAACTTTTTCGTGACCAGTGTATATACAGTATATATATACAGACTGCTGAGACGCCACTTTATCGGTCATCACCTTTTACCGTCGAAAAGGTTTTGAATTCTACTTACCTATCAACGTGATATGTCCACAATTAGTAATGTCTAATTAAATATACGTTAGTGATGTGCATTGCGCGTATGCAAAGTGCATAGCCGGTTTATTTCAGAAATCAATGTGGCAATTTCTTATACTTCGCATTTATTTTACATGTACATATTTATTTTGTATCACAGACTGCTGTTCTCAAACTGGTAGTAGTTTTTAACGCAATTTTTTTGCTCCGCATTGAGCGGTTTCGGCTGCTTTGTTTCTCATATCACCTATCGTCATGTTGAAGTTTTGTCGAGATGGTTAAGCAGGATCTACATTGCTTCCGCTTGGCGCATGCGCCCCCACCACAATCTTCTGCTTGCCTTCTGCCTAGAACACAGTAGAAAGCCTCTAGTCACATCCGGATAGCTGCGCATGCGCTCCGAACACGTACTTCGTCTCTTGTGGAGGACTAAGCAGAGCACTTGTGTCACGTACTTCGTCTCTTGTGGAGGACTAAGCAGAGCACTTGTGTCACGTACTTCGTCTCTTGTGGAGGACTAAGCAGAGCACTTGTGTCACGTACTTCGTCTCTTGTGGAGGACTAAGCAGAGCACTTGTGTCACGTACTTCGTCTCTTGTGCAGGACTAAGCAGAACACGTGTGTCACGTACTTCGTCTCTTGTGGAGGACTAAGCAGAACACTTGTGTCACGTACTTCGTCTCTTGTGGAGGACAAAGCAGAACACTTCTGTCACGCACTTCGTCTCTTGTGGAGGACAAAGCAGAATGCTTCTGTCACGTACTTCGTCTCTTGTGGAGGACACGGTTGGAAGAATCTGATTACTAGCGAGTCTCTGGCGCATGCGCCAAACATTCACTTCTGGTAAGCAGAAATTTGTTCCCTCATGCTCTGGAGATTCTCTCTCTCTCTCTCTGGCGTTGAAGATTGCAGTTTTGCTTCTATGATTAATGTTTTCGGTGGGAATCGTGAAAGCTTATCATCATCATCATCATCATTGTCAACCATTATCAATCCACTGCTGGACGAAGGTCTCCCCAAGTTTCCTCCACAACGGTCTGTCTTGTGCCAGTCTCCTCCATGTCACTCCCGCATATTTACGAATTTCATCCACCCATCTCCCATGTGGTCTTTTTCTGGGTCTTTTCCTGTCCCTTGGAATCCAATCTAAAATTTCGGCTGTCCATCTATGGTCTGTCCTTCTGGCAGTATGTCCAGCCCATTGCCATTTCAGGGATTTAACTCTGATCATGATGTCTTCCACTCTCGTCATTTTTCGGATCCACGAGTTCCTCTTCTTATCTCTCCTGGTTATACCAAGCATGCACCTCTCCATGCTTCTTTGAGTTGTCTGCAGCTTTTGTATGTCTCTTTTAGTTAAGGTCCACGTCTCTGCACCATACGTAAGCACTGGAAGGATGCATTGATCAAACACTTTTCTTTTAAGACATAATGGCATATTGCTCTTGAAAATTATGCTGTTTCTTCCAAAAGCTCTCCAGGCAAGTTTTGTACGCCGATTAATTTCTTCATCAATGTGACCCTCACTTGATATCTGCTGTCCAAGATAAACATACGTATCTGTTATCTCCAGTTTTTCTCCATCAATCGATAAATCTTCATTTCTTGTAAAAGCATTGAACATCACTTTTGTCTTCTGAAAGTTCATTTTTAATCCCACTTCTTTACTCTTGTCAGCAAGTTCCTGGATCATACTCTGCAGCTCTGATGGGGTAGTTGCAAAAATGACTACGTCATCAGCAAAACGAAGGTGGGTTAGATAATCTCCATTAATCTTTATCCCTTTGCTTTCCCAGTTCAGTGATTGAAAGACATTTTCCAATGTGGCATTAAAGAGCTTCGGAGATATGGTGTCACCTTGTCTCACTCCCTTTCCAATTTTTATGTGTGTTGTATTTTCAAACAGCCGAATCTTTGCACTTGCATTTTCATAGATGTTATTAATAATATTAATGTATGCATCTTCAATACCGCAGGATTTCAGAGCCGTGGTAACTGCTGATGGTTTCACCGAATCAAAGGCTTTTTCATAATCGATAAAAGCCATGCACAATGGAAGTTCATATTCCCTCGCTCTTTCAATCAGTTCTCTCAGTACGTGGATATGATCTATTGTGCTGTAGCCACTCCTGAATCCAGCTTGTTCTCTCGGTTGAGCCATGTCCAGTGTTACCTTCAAGCGGTGTGAAAGAACTTTAGTGAAGATTTTATAAACCACTGATAGGAGGCTGATAGGTCTGTAGTTCCTGAGATCCTCAATGTCACCTTTTTTATGTAGCAGGATCATTGTAGCATTGTTCCAATCCTCAGGAATCTTCCCTTCATTAAGGCATCGAGTGAAAATTTGGGCGAGTACTGTTTCAATTTCTCCACTTGCTTCTTGTATGATGTTCTATAGTAATTCCATCTTCTCCTGGAGCTTTCCCTCGCTTCATGTTCTTGATTGCATGAGCAACTTCTGCTGGGAGGACTGGAAGAACTCTGGTACCTTTCATGATGTCTGGAGTACATGTATCATCCCTTTCATATAATTTGGAGTAGAAATCTTTCACTCTTGTCAAATTTTCGCCTCTATTTCTTGTTATAGAACCATCTTCTTTTCTCAGAGCCATAATCTGTTTTCTTCCCTTACTGAGATGTCCCTTTGCTATCTTAAGGCTTTGGTTGTTTTCAATTGCTTTCCTCACTAGCTCACAGTTGAATTTCCTTACGTCTTCAGTGATACTTTTTCGTGTTGTCTTGCATAGCTCTATATATTCCACTTTGGAAGTCACATCTACTTTAGTTGTCCTCATCTCTCTTCTTTTTTGCATCAACATTTTGGTTTTTCCTGATAATTTGTTCACATGCAACTTGTTCTTAGACCCAGCTAATTTTGTTGCTGTTTCCATTAGAGCTTTGGTTACTTTTCTGTTAACTTCTGAAATATCCACTTCTTCCGATGTTAGGCCTTCTAAAGCAGAGAATCTGTTCTTCAGTTCCAACTTGAAAGTATTATGGTGTTTTTTAAGGTTGGTTATGTCAATACATTTTGTTTGTCTTATGAGCTTGCCACGTTCCAGTTTAGTGTTGAGGTGCATCTTACATCTCACCAATCTATGGTCACTACCTGTGTTGAACTTGTTCAGCACACTGCAGTCTTCGATGACGAATTTTTTGTTACACATAATAAAATCAATTTCACTTGTCGTCCCAATTGGATGTCTCCATGTCCATTTCCTGTGTGGCTTTTTCTTGAAAAAGGAGTTCAAGATGAAAAATCCTTCTGCCTCTGCAAACTCAACGAGAGTATTTCCACGCTGGTTTCTGTTGCCGTGACCGAATTTACCTACTGAAGTTTCATTCTGTTGCCGTTGCCCTATTTTTGCATTGAAATCTCCCATAATTATCTTCAAGTGCTGCTTACCTTTATTATTTAGATGACGAATTTCCTCATAAAATTCTTCAATTTCTTCTTCAGGATGACTTGTGGTGGGTGCATAAGTTTGAATAATCTGAGCCTGGTATCTTCTCGATAGTTGGATAACGAGTCGTGCAGCTCTGTCAGAGGAACTTTCAACTTCTACCACTTTATCCTTCAGTTTCTTGTTTATTATAAATCCAACACCACTAGTTCTGCCAGTATCTGTCCCACGATAATAGAAGAGATGTCCACTTTTCAGTTCAATGAGATCTTCTCCTTTTCTCCTTACCTCACTTAGCCCGACGATGTCCCACTTGATCCTTTGTAGTTCCTCTTCCAATTCAAGAAGCCTTGAATCAGAAGATAGGGAGCGTCCGTTATAGGTAGCCAAGGTCAGCATCAAATGGCAGCCTAGTCCGGTCCTCCGGGGATTCTTAGCACCCTCTGCCTTCATGTCGCACTGGCCGCTGCCTTGGCCAGGTACATTCCAGCTGCCGGAGACTGAGGGCCAAGATTTAAGTTGTAGAGTCATTTTGGAGGTGTTTGGCCATAACTCACCACGCTGGCCAAGCGGGTTGGCGAGTGTGGGATAGCATTTCCTCTGATCCCGATGGTATAGTTATACCGCTATTGGCGGTCGTCAGAGCCCCTTTAGTGGGAACAGGATGCACCACGAGAAGGCGGGGTTGACATTTGTCAAGGAGAGGCTGTGATGTTACGCATCACCTGACCTTACATCCCGAAAGCTTATACAGTACATTATGTTTTCTCTCTATGATATTCAAGAAAGTAATTTGACGTGAAAATAGTTTTTATTTATCAAAATGCAAGTAATATATTAATAAAAAAGCAACTTTCAACTTCTTTCACGTACACTATGATTTTCGTTTTGCGTTGAGTTAATGCACTTTACATAATGCTGTTTTGTGCTTTGATAACGTGCGTTTGTTTAAAGCAAAGAAAAAAACCCATTCACTTCGTATGTTTTTGTAACTAACATAATATTAGTGAATCTTGATAATATTTGTGAATTTTGGTGTTGTATGTAGTGTTGTTTTACTCAGAATTTTCATTTAATAAAATTCCTGAATAACGAGCAAATCAATATCTGTGATAGAACAATTATTGCAGACTTCGGTTTGAGCATAATTTCATTGAACAAATGGGTTAAGTACATACAATTAAAAAAAAAATCAAAAGGGCACAGTAGTAATTGTGCCGCGACCTACAACGTAGAACTACGTCAATTGTCACTATTTCACGGCCCTATCTCACTAGTTCTACGTCCTTAAAGTATTCAGCGAAAGACAGTTGATGTAGCCCTACGTTGTAGGTTGCGGCACAGTTGCTACTGTGCCTTTTGAATTTTTCAGATATGAAACTTTTAAAAAATAAAACGAAATAAATGTTTTACTTTATTTACTTAAAAGCAACTTATACTACATGTTTCATAGTAACTTATGCTGACTATAAATCACTGTTAGTAGAAGTAGAAGGCGTAGTATAATCGTTGTCAGTAGGCTAGTTATTGTTAAATTTGTTTCTGAAGAAATTGTTCTTTAGAAACAATTTTTCGAACTCCTTACTTGCCTTGCTATGAATTTGGCGATACGTCTCGGGCCTAATGCACTCTTGTTGTTGCTCTTGTTCTTGTCTAGATTCAGAATGCATCGGTGGTGTAAAGGTTAGAGACGTAACACATTCATTATCTGGCAAAGTTGTGAAGACACACGATGTACGTTAGTATTCCATGCTCGGTGTGAAAACTTAAAAATTTGGATTGGTGACATCACAATCTACATCTATTCTTGCTGTTGAGGCTCAATTTGTGCAGTTGAAGTGGAAGGTTGTGGCTCTAGAGTCGAACTCGGGTTAAACGCATCCTGGCGCGGGGAATTCTGACGCTCCCTACATTCCCGTGACCTTTCAGTTGATGACTTAACGGGCCTTTGCAGTTTCTTGTCGTTCTCGTCCAGCTATTTCTTCAACTTTAGTCGGTTCTTATAGTAATTTTCCCTGGATTTTCGAGGCAATTCTAAATTTTCGTCACCAAATTTTTTTTTATCTAAGAAATAAATTAATTTTAAATCCACTTTATTTCGGTTTATCATATACGTCCGTTAACTCTGGCCGTCAGCTACGGAATGCGGGGCTGAGGTCATCGCTATCATTATATATTTACTAGTTATCAACCTTAAAAAGGCGTGCGGCGAAACAAAATTACACAAAATTTAGCTTAACTTTCTTACGCTACTGCATCGATGGGTTAAGGAGTGGAGGGTTGAAACTTGTTTTGTTATAAATGGGACTCTATAAACTATCTAATGAGGGTTGTGCCAGGTTGTATTACGAGGCTTGTACCGAAAGTAACGCAAAAGTGGACATAACTTTTTTATTAACTGGCAAAAATCCTTCAAATTACGCATGTTGATAGAGTAACTCTTTCTCTATACAAAGGTACTCCTCAACATAGTCTCCATCACAAACGATGCATTTGCGCCATCGTTGAACCCAACTCTCGAAACCTGTTTGAAAACATTCAGGTGTCGACTGTTGTACCCACTTCTTCATAGTCACTTTCACTTCGTCTGTGTCATCAGATCGTTGTCCCCGGTGAGTGTCTTTCATTGGTACGAACAGGTGGTAGTCGGAGGGCGCCAGACCTTTGCTCTAAGGGGGATGGTGTACCACCGACCAGCCAAATTTACTAATCGCCTGATTTGTTGCCAAAGATGTGGGTGGTCTTGCATTGTCATGGTGAATGTGGATCCTTTTCAGGGTCTCTTCTTCCTTATGACTTCTCTAAGCTTGCTGAGTGTCTCAATATACCACTTGCTGGTCACGCTACGGCCACGTTCAAAAAAATCAAGGAGAGTGATATTAATGACATCCCAAAAAACAGTCACCATGACTTTCTGTGCTGATCGCTGGCTCTTGAACTTCTTTGGCGTTGGTGAAGACGTGTGACGCTATTCTATGGATTAATTCATCGTTTCTGGATAGTAACGATACGCCCACGTTTCATCCCCTGTCACCAGGTCAGAAAAAAAGTGTCTTCATTGGCTTCAAATGCTTCCAGCAGATCAGAGCAGATTTGCACCCTTCTCTCCTTCAAACCGGATGTCAATTGCTGAAGCACCTATTTTGCATACACTTTCTGATATCCTAAGTCTTTCGCCATCTTCTGTATGGCATTGTAACTACAATCCAGTTGTGCAACAAGCTCATGGATTTGGATTCGTCTCTCCGCGCGAATAAATTCATCCACTCGCTGACGGTTCGTGTCAGTGGTCGCAGATAATCTCCCACTGCGCGGTTTGTCTTAAATTCTAGTTTACCCTACTTTAAACTTCTTCATTCATCTGTGAACATTGATATTGCCACTGGTGTCATCTCCCTAAACATTCTGTAGCCTTCTGTGGATGTCCGACAGCCTGCATCCTTCCTTCGTCAAGAATTCAATGGCGGTATGTTGCTTCTGCTTGGAATCCATTATTTACCTGCAATGAAGAAGGGCTACTATAGAGGAAAAGTTACTCTACCATCATGTGTAATTTGAATGACCTCTGTCAGTTAATAAAGAATGTATGCCCACTTTTGCATTACTTTCGGTACAACTCTCGTATTTATTACTCCACGATTATTAATTTCGAAGATATAAGTTTTCAAAGTGTGACATGTTTTCGTTGCATCCGAGCTCCCGATGTTACCCCATACCAAGCGCGGAGAAAGACGTAGTTATAAAATTCGAACTGCATACATAACGGCAAAAACAATCGAACGTTACTGATCTATGCATGTGTGTTATGCCCAACGCTTTTCCGTAAACGTTTGCGCTGCGATAATAGCCACATATTCACAAAGATACTAAACCGTACTGGCACGGGAATAAATAAATTCTAGAACATCTCATTTAAAATATACCATTATCGTAGTCTTGTAGTGTAAGTCTATTCCTAATTGTTTCTAACTAGCTAAACACTATAGTGTTTAGCTAGTTAGAAACAACATGTATACATGTGCTAAATGTCAAGTTCACCAATAAAGAAATAAGTGTTCACTCTAAATAATATGAAAGGGTGGTACCTACTAATCTTATTTCCATCCAACCATCCAACTTATTTTTTTTTTTTTTTTTGAATGGAGGTTTAACGACCACCGTGAGCAACTCAATGGGCTAGAAGCAGTCACCCGTCCCTAATTTAGGGTCACTGGTTCCAGGGAAGGGAGAGAGCCAGTGCCGTAAGACAAACACAACATCCATGCCTCACCGGGATTCGAACCCAGACCCCTTTCGGACGAATGATCAGAGGCCATAGCTCAGACCACTGCGCCCATCCAATTTAAAGAAAGCATGGTATATTCCAACGTCGTTAATCCAATACTATAGTAATCAATAGTAAAACACTGACACCTTTACAACAGAGACGTCGCTAGACTTCGAAATCAGGATGGGCGAGGGGTTGGCGGGCATTGTTTTTGGTGGAGCAAGTTTGATAGCAACTTTTTTTGTTTTACGAAACACTGAATGAACGAATTTTTAATGTTTTTTTTTTTTTTATTTTTTTTTTTATTGAAGGTTTAACGACCAGCGTGAGCAACTCAATGGGCCATAAGCAGCCGCCTGTTTCCAAATTTAAGGGCATTGTTTCCAGGGAAAGGAAAGAACCCGTGCCGTAAGGCAACCACAATATCCATTCCGCACGGTGATTCGAACCCGGACCCTTCTCGGACAAATGGTCATAAGCCAGCGCGTTTTAGACCACTGCGCCACCGGGGGCGGCTTTAATGCTTTTCAGTACCTGTTACAAAGGAATTCGTGCAATCCCCACCTCCTCCACCTGAACACACATACATACACGGATCTAACTAATTACGCTACTGGTTTAAGATACAGGTGTTGGTAGAATGTCGCTTTCAAATTTTTGCTTGCACGAAATACATAATCTTAAATTGCTTTTCAAGTTTTTTCGTTTTGCTACGAAAATAGTACTGTACTTGAATAATTTTTTTAGAAGAAAATGTCGTTTTTGTTTATTTAAATCAAATTTTAACGTCGTGCTACGACGTTAAAATTTTACGTCACAGAAAGTGAAGTCTAAAGCTACACTAGCGCTCTTACGACTGTCGTGGGGCAGTCTTAAGAGCGCTAGTGTAACTTTAGACTTCACTTTCCGTGTTGGAATCCCATATTTAGTAACTAAAGGAAACAGCAGATCAATTAGTAATAATCTCCCTCAGTGAATTCTGGTTTATTCTCCTCATTCTCGCCTGGTCACACTAACATGAAAAAGAGGCTTAAACTAAGGATTTAGAAGAGTGGAGAACAATTGAATTTTCGTGGCTCTGGGGATTATATGTATTTCGATAACCTTTCCACGGAGAAGTAAACGACTCACTTCCTAGAGGAAAATACGTTGGGCTACATGAAATAAAAACTCAAGTCTTATTATTTGCCAAAATGCAGATTACATTTTAAAGTTAAATACACTGAAAATGACACATTTTAAATTGGGTGGGTGGCAGGGTGGGCAAGACAAATTTCAAGGTGGCCCACCCTCGCATCCCCTTGGCGACGTCCCTGCTTGACAACATAGTTATGCAGACGCCAATAACAATGTAACTTTACAAGCGTAATACGCTCAGCAAAGATTCAACTGCAGCCCCGGTGGCACAGTGATCTAAGCAATGGCCTCTGATTATTCGTCCGAAAGGGGTCCGGGTTCGAATCCCGGTGAGGCATGGATGTTGTGAACAAACTCAAATTTACGGCACTGGCTCTCTCCCTTCCCTGGAACCAGTGACCCTAAATTAGAAACGGGCTACTGCTTATAGCCCATTGAGTTGCTCACGGTAATCGTTAAACCTCCAAACGCAAAAAAAAAAAAAAAAAGAAATTCAAATACATCGCAAAATATAAATATATATCCTTTCTCGTTCTTCTTATCAACATGCAGCATACGTCACGACCTCAGGGGTGTTGCCAATTCTCATTCATGTGAGAGAGAAGATATCACGTTACGTTGGAAAGTACAAAAGAGAACAAACTGAAATTTACTTAGGAAAAGGAACTGAAAATGAAAGTTAAATTAGAATATACCTCACAGTCTCACATCTGCATGCAAAAGTGAAACTACGCATATTATTAGATCACTCCCCTAAAAATAATTAGTCCTGTTTTTCAAGAGACTTGTGTCAATCTATTTCTGTCTATTGAAGGGTTTTCTATCTTTACTTGTTCGATCTCACTAATGGCTGATTTACACCCACAATCCACCTTGTTCCAAGACTGCCCTCAGACCTGAGGTCAAAAGTCGCAGAATGTAACAGCTTTCTAGGTGATCATTCATCTACGGTAACACACGTGTCCAAACGACATCAATATGTTCTCATTAACTGTTTTTCTTACCTCAGAAATACCTTGCTCTGTTCTAATGTCAGCATCACCAATCTGGTTCGGCCACTGTATCCATTTACTTCCCATGATGTGATCAGCGCAACTTCTAACATCTTAAAGAACTTGTTACATCGCACAACTCTCTTCATAAAAGCGGGAACGACTAAATATTGGATTACGTGCAGCCGGACATTTTTACTTGTCCAATCAAAAAAGAATGAACTTCTTTATTTAGAGATTGAATAGTACTATTATGATGTCATCAACTAATGAAGACATCGAGGATTATTTTTTCATATTCTGTTCGAAGCGTAGAAAAAAATACTCAAACATTATCGCGCAAAGAAACTATGCAGAGATTTATTAGTTTGCTCTAAGGATATAAATAACACTTGCCGTTTTTACACGATATTACGAAAGTCGATTATGCTGACTATAAAACTTTAATCAAAAGGTTGTAATACATTAGTACTTTCGGGTCTACTATAGACCCATCTTCAGATTTCAATTAATCGAACTCTGAGATTACATATGGTTATATCAAGAACAATGCCAGATTACAACTTAAAACTTGAGAAGTAAAACACATATGTGACGTAGTCAATCAAAAAGCCTGTGCACGAGAGTCAACGTCTTGTGGGAGGGGTTACTGTTTGTTCAAAATAAGGTTCTTCCAAACCCCCGGAATATAATTAGGTAAATCCTCATTGCAACAAGAGTCAAAGTTCTTAAGTATAAGAACTTTCTTAAGTTTTCGTCACGCCATTTCGATGATATTCAACAGAACCGGTTCAGTATACCTCAAGAATAGCATACTAAAGGTTTGTCGCAATAGAAGCAGTTTTACGCAAGTTATGAGAATAATGGCCGTGAAATAAATCTTTCTTTTGTGCAATGACCTTTGACCTTATTACGTTGATATTCAACAGAACCGGTTCACTATACCTCCGGAACAACATGATAACGTTTTGTCGCAATCGAAGCATTTTTCGGTAAGTTATGATGCACAAGGGCAATGGAATGGATGCCACTCCAGTGTCCTGACTTTTAACCCCATTTCGCCCATTTTCAATAGGGTTCGTGCTCAGGTAGTTCTCTACCACATACTAAAATTTCATCGAAATCGAACCATATTTACGCATGTTATGACGCATGAAGACAATGGAATGGATCCCGCTTTTATGTCTTGACCTTTGACCCCATTTCGCCCATTTTCAATAGGGTTCGTCCCCAGATGGTTCCCTACCACATACTAAAATTTCATCGAAATCGAACTATTTTTACGCAAATTATGCCGCATAAAGGCAATGGAATAGATCCAGCTCCTATGTCCTGACCTTTGACCCTATTTCACCCATTTTCAATAGGGTTCGTCCCCAGGTAGTTCCCTACCACATACTAGAATGTCATCGAAATCGAACCATTTTTACGCAAGTTATGACGCATAAGGGGAATGGAATGAATCCCGGTGCTATGTCCTGACGTTTGACCCTGTTTCGCCCATTTTCAATAGGGTTCGTCCCCAGGTGGTTCCCTACCACATACTAAAATTTCGTCGAAATCGAACCATTTTCACGTGAGTTATCGTGCGGACGGACGGACGGACGGACAAAGCTGGAGCATACACACTTCTTCAACCTACGGTTGAAAAGCGTAAATGACTAAATCACTCTCAATAATGACAAAAAAATTCATCGTCGTGCAATTTATATTACGATGTACGTGTTTCCGATTTCCGGGCGTTTGTGACTCAGTGGTTGAAGGTGTGCGTTACCTTTTGAACCAACCCAAACGACGGGGGTTCTATCCAGGCTGCAGCCGAAGGACTATCTGGGATAAGGTTTGAAAAATGCAGGGTCGTCGATTTTGCGGAATTTCAGTTCAAATACCGAAAAACGTGAAGTGGATTTTTTCTGAATTAAACGGAATTTCTGTCTATGAAAAATCTATGAAAATACCGGAGTTAAAATGAACGGGAACTTTTAAAAGCGGAAATTTCTGAAAGAGATGGACACCTCCCGGTAGTTTTGCTGCGGGTTATTTTCAGAAATTTTCCGCGAATTCACACCACTTATTTTTTACAGTGTATCGTAATTTTCTCTGAGTCAAAAAAGTAATTCTGAAGCGAATGTGTTAGCCTTGTGTTATAGATAGGTGAAACAATTTTCCAAAATAAAAACAAGCTGCAGGGAAGGCTGTTAAGGTAGTTAACTTCCTTTCTTTAGATATGTTTATCGATTGAACAGAAAGAAGATAAATTTGACCTTCGTTTCTCCACAGCTATGTGATCCTTTTAGAAATTGGTTTCTTGTAACCAGGTTTTTGCGTTTATGGTTTAATGACCCACATGATAATCTGCAAGTATAAAGAGTCCTAAGGTGCTCGTGGGTCATTAATTTAAAGCCACTCTTTATAGCAATACCTAATTTAGAACCACTGACTCCAGTGAAGAGGAAGAATTACCACTCGAAGGAGAAGCACGACATCCACGTCTCAGGTCCTACAATATGAGAAGTTGTAAGCCCACACCCTAGCCTACTAGAAACCATTGCTCAACTTCCGAGCTTTATCGTTATCAATCCCCTCACTATAGCTTTTGTTCGAAATAAAATCTTTTTCCTTTGTCTCCTTTTTTCCCTCTCTTTGTATGGCGAAGTTTCGTAGCTATATATAAATATATACACTCTACGTCAAAAAAAAAAAAAAGTTGTACTAAGAAGGACCTGTCGGATTGCAATGCTATTCAGAAGGAGGGTAAAGGTTATCAGGAACAATACATGATTAAACATTGAGACTAATACGGGCAATATTTATTGAGGTACATACCAATACGTAGTGTCTCTCAATATGGCGTCGGGTCGCCATGTTTGCTCACACAGCATGCTAGACATCTCGGCATGGAGTAGTACAAGTTTCTGGTGGTGTCCGACGATAAGCCTCTTATGCAGCTTGAATCTTCTCATGCAGTTCCTGCAGAATATGCGGTAGGGGTGGAGTGTTAATAGCGCGTCCAATAGCATCGCACACATTTTCAATCAGCGATAGATCCGGCTGGCCATAGCAGAGTGTCAGTGTCTTGAAGGCCAGCTCTCGAGACAGCAGCAGTATGCAGACGAGCGTTGTCCTGTTGGAAAATTGCACTAGAGTCAGCGTTCAGAAAAAGTAGGATCACTAGTTGCAGGACCTCGTTAATGTAACGTTGGGCTGCCAAAGTGCCTGTAATGAACACCGAAGGTGATCTGGAATCGTAGGGAATTACACCCCACACCATGACAACTAGGCCTTCTGGACGTGTGACGCTCGACAAGCCGTTCATCTTTGCGCTGACCACGGTGCCTCCACACACAGATTCGTTGGTCGTCTCCTCCAAGACAAAAACAGGACTCGTCACTGGAGATCACCCTCTGCCATTCTGAGTGGCTCCATGACAGTTTGGAACGGCAACACTACAGTCTTTGGCTACGATGCAATGGTGTTAAGGGCAGTCGTCGTAACGGTCTGCGTGCGTGTAGTTCCACGTTGTGCAGCCGTCTGCCAATGGTACTGGCACTAATCGGACGATGCATGGAAGGGCACCACTGCTCGGTGAACATCCCCAATCGTGGCTGTTGGGTCACTCCGCACATGTCGGGCAGCCCATCGGTCCTCTCTCTCTCTCTCCGTGGTTCATCTAGGTCTCAAAGACCCTTCCTGTCACTGCTGCGTGCTTTGTTCTATCCACTGCCGCCAACAGCGTGCTATGGTGACATCAGCACGGCCGGTATGGTGCGCAATACGGCGATAAGATTATTCTACTTCCCGGAGCCCAACGATGCGACCCCTGTTGAACTCCTCCAACTGCTGGTATTGCTTCCGAATTTTTCTCCGAGACATACGTCACTTGCGAAGGATGCAACTAACACAACAGCACGAGTCAGAATGTCAAACAGATTAGATCAGATCAGATCATATGTAGAGCATTTTAGTAAGGAAGTGTCTGACACCAGGTCTTAAACAACCCTTAGAAATAGGAAGCTAGGAGATTAGGACTTGGGTGCCCGATATGAAAGTGACACGGAATCGAGGCAGAAAAGGGGAGGAAGATTCCTTATTTATAACCGAGGGACAATACCCGGGGTCCGACGGCTTAGCGTGCCCATCCGACGCACGGCGGGTATTTAGTGTTTTGAACTTTTGTACCTGCCCAGGATCGAACCTGAGGTTATATCCATGGCAGTCACGAATGCTGATCACTAGGTCACCTGCAGCCCGAATGGCAAGCATGCGCAACGCAACAACCTTATATAAACGGCCAGGCACAGCGTTACGACGCCTCCTTGCTTGCGTCACATGCGTGGCCGAGCGTGATACTTTAATCATTTGCATTTTTCACGATGACAAACCTACCCACCAAGTTTCCTTCCTGTCGGCTGCTTCCTTCTGGGTGCAACCATTTATTTCATGTAGAGTGTATATTTGTCATCGTCAATCATTATCAGTCCACTGCTAAATGAAGATCTTCCCAAGTTTCTAACACAACTGTCTGTCTTGAGAAAATCACGTCCATGTATCTCCAACATGCTTTCAAATTTCATCCATCCATCTCACACTTGGTCTTCTTTTGGATCTGTTTCTGTCCCTTGCTATCCTGTTAAATATTTCAGTTGTCCGAAAGGTGCTCAGTTCTTCTAGAAATATGTCCAGTCTGATCCACGAGTTCATCTTCATATCTTTCGTGGTTACATCAAGCACGCACCTCTCCATGCTTCTTTCAGTTCAAGGCAGCCTAGAAAGGACAATAGGAGTTAAAGACAATATCTTTGACCCATAAGTAAGAACTGAAAGGATGCATTGATTAAAAACTTTTATTTTAAAACATAACAGTAAATTGCCCTTGAAAGTTGTACTGTTTCTTCCAAATGCTCTCTAATCAAGTTTTATACGCCTATTAATTTCTCCTTCTTGTGCAGTCATCGGGAGCGGGAAAAGGACGGACACAACTCACCACGCTAGTCAAGAAGGTTGGTGAGTGTGGGATAGCATTTTCTTTCATTCTGGTGGTATAGTTGTGCCGCTACACACACAAAAACTTTGTACTTTTACAAGAACTGAAGAATTACGAGTTGATGTGCCAGATTTAGAAGTAACTAATTAATGCCTGTGCCTTGGACTAATGATGCCAGGCGAGGGCCACACCGAAGAAGAAGTAAACAGCATATGAAACTTGACTGCAGAGCATTTGGAAAAAACAGTATCATTTTCACGTATCTTAAAAGGAAAGTGTTTGATTAGAGCATTATTCCAGTGTTTTTACCTGTAGATCAGAGTCTTAATTAAAAACACATACACAGACTACAGAAAACTCAGAGTAGCATACAGAGATGCACGTTTCGTATAACGTGAATAAAGAAACCCACAAGTATGAATGGCATCATGAACAAAACAAAGACCCTCTGAAAACAGAAATTTGTCGGTGATGGGGATCAAAACCACGTATCCTCGCTCCGGAGTGAGTTGTTCTGACCGACTAAACTACACCGATGGAATGCACCCTTGCAGATTTGCCGTCTTGACATCTGCTTCACCTCAGTAGTACGTCACGACCCTCAAGTGATATTAGGCTAGAAGTATTTTTAGAAGAACTGACTATCGGTGAACAACCGAAAGTACCTGACTAGATACTAAAGAACAGGGGGAAATACTCAGAAGAAGACGACGGGAAACATGGTGAATATAATTCGAAAGCATGCCGAAATGACATGAAAGATAATGCTCAAGACAAGAGTTGTGGAACAGATCTCATCCAAAAGTGGAAAGAATGGTTGCTGATGCTGATGGTAATACACATGCATATACACCGAGAAGCCACTTTCTTAGCCATCCGCTTTTCCTGTGCGTGCGGGATGAAACATCATATCAAGCGTAGCATTTTTGATAACACTGTCCTTAAAAGGATAGTACGGGAGAAAGGTTGTACTTACATAACCTATCCAAAGCATCAACATATGGTTTCAATTCATTTATGGGATGATAAGGATCTGGAAGCAAAAACTTTTCTGGCGAATTTCTTAATGTAGGAGTTCCTCTCTTGAATTTGGATTGAATCAAATTCAGATTCGAATCACATGTTCACATGTGAATTCAGAGAAATTCTTCTATTAAATGTGCTTAAAAACGATTGACAAAAGATCGAGAGAATATCCAGGTACTCTTTCTAGATAATTTAAAATATGCATCTTTCACATGCCAACCCAGCAAAAAGAGCCAAAGGCCCAGCACTATGTTGCCGCTGCCGAGCCGTCAATAAAATGTCCGGGCGGCCAACAGAAGGGCAAGTAGTTCAGGCCAACAGTTGACAGCCCATCAGTTGCATATGCCACAACAGGGCCATCAGTTATCCATCAAAGACAGTAGCTGCCACAAGTAGCCCTTCAGCGGCCCTGCAAGCACGTGTCAGAAATGATGGCTAGCCTAATGTGGTCCGCTAGTTTGCCGGTAGTGGCAGCCGGCAACCACGTGACGTTACTGATGGCTTGCCGAATCTTGTCGGCCAATTTCCCAGTAGTAGTCATAAAAAAATCAAGGATAACCGCAGTTTCTCAAAGGTACAACTCGATTTTTTCCCCTTACGAAACTTCTGAATTATAGCACTGCGCTGGGGAAATTTTCTCAACAGACCGGAAAAACGCCCATTTGGATCTGGTTAGAAACGAACCAGGGCTGTCGGTGGTGAGCTCTCTACCGAACGGACTAATTTGCCGTGTGCTTGAAGCTGTCTCTTTCGCGCGGAATGTGAAATCGAATGGTTTTCTCTTTCATTTTACAATATTGCGAGGTATTTTTCATAAAAGTTAGTTTCATATAATTCATAAATTTATTTTTTTCAACGTAACGATAGGTTTTTTTAACTTAAGGGAACTTCACTCATTTTCAAGGAGTGTACCAATTTAAAGTCGCTTTCCAAAGTTTTGTACTGCCCTTGTCGCCTTGAAAAGCGATTATTGAATTAATATATATTTACCTGGGTTCATGTCACATTCTCTTATATTTTTAGCGTTGTACCTTTCCTTTCCGTTGTCCGAAGCTATCTTTGTTTTAAAGAGGAAAGATATTTTATTTTACTTCTCGTTATATTTAAAAGCGAAGTCCTCCCAGTCTTGTGTATTCATCCCATGGATGAGTATTATATATCCACATAGCTTTGCTTTTTTTTTCTTTCAAATAATTAATAAATTTTGTACGCGTATAATTCTATTTTTTTTCAACAAACTTTTTTTAATGTTTTTCCAGGACATTTGTTTCAAGCGGTTTCAAATTATTTCTTGTTATTCACCCACTCCATTCCATGAATTATTATTCATGGGAATGGAGTGGGTGTATTTTATGGCTGTAATCTAGTATTTCATGGCTTAATCTGATATCTTCGTCGACGTGGAATTTCATTAGGAAGTTAATTCGCCTCTCTACATATGGCTTTTTTTCTTAACATCCAATAAAATAACACGATGGCGATAGCGTCGTCTTCAACTAACTGGTACTATGAGAGACACAGCAAGTGATGCTTCTGCGCATGCGCAGTCCCGTTGCTTCCACCTGCTGTTGGGGTTGCATCGGTTGCCAGCAACGGGCCACTAGTGGCACTTGCTTGAAGGCCCACAATTCACGGCGATGCTGCAGGGCCATCAATGTCTCGTTAACTGATAGCGCTGACACCAACGGACCGCTATCGGGCAGTGAGCGGCAGATTTCAGCCAGCAGTAAACCATCACTGCCATATGGTGGCCAGCAGTCTCCCAGCACTTGTGTTTTTACTGGGAAGATCTTGGGTGTAAAACGAACCGAGCGATTTGAGAATAAATATTTATTTACGTACAATATATTGCATTTATTCGCATCACTTGCGACTATACAGTCCGGCACATACTAACTGGAATTAAGTCATAGCAAGAAACAATAAGGTTTACTAATTTCTGACATTGAGCAGTACTTAGGAATGTTTTTGTTGTAAAACCAATAAAACAAGATATGTGAATCATAAAAGTAAATATTTGCGGCGGTAATAGTAAGTATTATATTTCGACTGCTTAGTTTTTCAAAAACAGTATTTATTTTTTATTATCATATATTATTCAGATTTAGACGAACGTAAGAAACGACGCCGATACCTATGAAATGTGAAATAGCAACGAAAGTCTGACTGCGTATGCGCAAGCTAAAATATGACCTCAAGATTGAAAGAAAATCTGAATCGCAAGTGTGTTGGTGAGAGGGATGGTTAACTTTTGGTCTGGAATATCTAGCAAAGTCTGGTGAGTAGAGTGGATGGTCTATGCACTTAAACCCCCGATCCCTCAAGACAAATTATTTTTGAATTTTGACAGTGATGTTGGGCCTGAGTGATGGATTTTCACACGCGACCCTAGATCGTTCCACCAGTGCTCACTGGATTTTACACTGGAGCTCTGAACTGGCTAGTCCATTACGATCATGATTTATCCTCAAAATTAGCGACAGTCTGTACTCTGTAGCTGTCTGCATGTGAGTCATGCAGTATTCAATGAACAAAGCGTTTTTATTGTGGAAGAGTATACTCGCACACGCTCTTTCGTTTTGTTTCGCGAACGATTTAAAACTAAATATCCTGGTGCCAATATTCTTGCGAAATCAACGATCCAGGACTTAATAAGGAAACGGAGTACGCACAAGTGGTTCTGTGATCAATACACAGAGAGTGAAACAACGAACTGTACGCACACCGGAAGGTCTCGCCGACGTAGCGAATCATATCGAAGGAAGCCCCAACAAGTCCACACGCCGTTTTTTTTTTCTCAGCAGACAGGCGTTATTCGTAGGTCAATTCATAGCATAATTCATGATTATAAAATTAAGCCTTATCGTGTGAGTGTTGTGTAGGAATTAAGAGCACTTGAATAGGGAAAACGTGTTCATTAATGCCAGTACCTCTTTGAAATGGTTTCTGAAAGACTGGTCGACCCATTTCTCTTCATTACAACAGACGAGACTTAGTTCCACCTTTCGGGGTATGACCGTTTGCAGAAGACAAGACACTGGGCTGCTCAAAACCCACACGCTTTCCAACAGGAACCACTCTATGATTTAAAAGTCGGTATTTAGTATGGGGAAATCAAATCAATAGAAGAAAGAGAAATCAATAGAAGAATTATCCAAAGTAATAGAGCCTTTTGGATACTTTAATACTATTTAACCGGTGATCTTCCATTGTGTTTAAAAAGAAACACCTTCAATGCATATATTATCGTCGTGGTTAGTGAAACATGGAGTATCACAGAGAGACAATGTAAAAAGTAAGGGTATCGGTATGAAGGTTAGAGAGAAAAATGTTAGGAATAACAAGAAGAGATAGAGTTAGAAATGAAATTATAAGAGAAAGAACAGGAATAACAGATATAAAAATAATAAAAGAATCAAAGTGGAGATGGACTGGACATGTTGGAAGATCGAAAGATGACAAGATTAATAACAGAATGGCAACCGAGAGATGGAAGGAGACGAAGAGGACGCCATAAAATAAGATGGAGAGATAGCCTTCAGGAATTTATAGGTGCCAAATGGTGGACTGAGGCTAAGGATCGAGGAAGTTGGAAAAGATTGGGGAGGCCTATACCCTGCAGTAGGTGCCAACAGGCTAAGAAGAAGAAGAAGTATTGCTCGTTTCCATCGACACACAC
Organism: Macrothele yani; assembly: GCA_039090855.1. Taxonomy (NCBI): domain Eukaryota; kingdom Metazoa; phylum Arthropoda; class Arachnida; order Araneae; family Macrothelidae; genus Macrothele; species Macrothele yani. The sequence goes on along the minus strand of CM076990.1, from coordinate 15,393,772 downwards.
ACAATATGAGTATGAGCTTGGTCTGAAGTAAGTGGCAATGAGTATGAGCTTGGTCTGAAGTAAGTGGCAATGAGTATGAGCTTGGTCTGAAGTAAGTCACTTTTAACGACAACTAAAGAAACTGTACTCCATGACGAATGTTGTGCCAAAATTATAAAAATCCTCATTTGGGCATGAGGCGGGAATGAGATTCAGCGAGCTCTTTTATGGAAATGCTTTGGTTTCTTTTTATGAATTTTGCGAGATGATTGCTGAAAGAATAAAGTGTATTCCTACACGGTGAAATTGAATTAAAATACCTGATATCATGAATTATTATAAAATCAAGGAGAAAAGGTACGCTTTATTCATGAAACAATGAACTGATAATAAATTAGTTGCGTTGGTAGTTTTACCTGATTTAGCACGGAGATATAAAGGTATGGACGAAAGCAAAAGTTCTCATTAAATTCTGCGTGGCTCGTCTGTTTTCTCGTAAGGAAAAATTGAAACCCAGATACGCTGAATTTCCGTGTTTCCTTATATTCCAACAAGAGCTAAGGAAGGTTTGAATCGAAATGTGCAAAATAGACAGTGTTTCGTCCACATCCAACAGAACAGTTTAATAACTGTGGTAGTCCACGCACTCAATAAAAACAAGCCATTTTTCTGTTGTCGGCTTTAGTGGCCTAATGGCTTTCCCCTTTGTCGATCCGCTTACGTTAGAAGTGAAAGAATAACGGAGCAGAAGAAAGAAAAGAAACAAAAAAGAAAAACGCAAATAAAGGTTTATTTCTCCTCTGCGCCAGGGTTTTTTCAGATCGAACCAAAATTCGACACAAAAATTGTTTCTGAAGGATTTTGATTCTTCCAACGATTGAACATACTCTACATTTAGTGGATATGTTGGTAGTTATTCGAATATCGATTTTAGTATGCTCTCTAGAACTCAAACAAATAGAATAACAAGTACATTTCTTTCATAAATACTTACTAACACTCATTTTCTATTTCCCCTTCATGTGTGGTGAATATTTTAAGGGAGGAGATCGGGTTCGTTGAGAATTTCTCCGTGGGTGACTTGCGCTGCTGTGACTTTTTTGGCAATAAAACTAATCCAAGAATTTGCATTTTGAAATCGTTTTTTTTCTTTCTTTCGATAATGATATTTTCAATACAGCCTACATCAGAGATTGCAGAACTTATGAATTACTGGTGATAATATATTCAAAGTCCAAATAGAGTCCATACCAGACGCAGAAAAATTTTGCAATTTTCACAAATAATTATTTCGAAATTTTAAGTCTTTCTCCCTTGCCTAAGAATATGTGACGTATACTCTAATTTAACTTTCCTTTTTAGTTTCTTTCTCTATGTAAATTTGAGTTCCTTCTCCTTAGCATTTCTCGAACTTAACGTGATATCTCCTCTCTCGCTATAGTATCGTTGGCAACACCCTGAGGTCAGAACGAGTGACGTGTGGATGTCTGAGAGGAGAACTAAAGTTATATAATGTTTGAGAAGCAATAGTTTGGGGAGATGGTGGAAGTTATAATTATATAATTGTGGATACGATATTGTTAAACTGAAGTTATTTGAAGGCTGGTTGTTCTACTTTAATGTCAGTGTTTTTCTTAGTCAAGTGTTATTGTTAATATTAACTCACGTTCATGTTCGTTTGATCTCATCTTGTTGAACAGCCAAAGGCTTAGTAGCAGAATAAAGATGAATAGTAAGTAGCCATTTCTGGAGTTATTTGAGTGATTCCTGATTCGCTTAAAAATGAAGTTATTAAGAACTGATTTGTGCAGTGTTCTGACAGCGCTATACTGCTGCGAACATTACAAATAAACCAACACATGGCTGTAACAAAAAAATGACAAATTTTTACAAGTTCAACATTTCTTCTGTCTCTTTTTTATTGCAGATTTTCATTTTTAATTTGGTGCTTTGATAAAATTCCTGGAAGTCCTAGTTTTCAGAGCTTTGATGACACTGTCCTTGAGAGAGGTACCATGTTTTTGATTGATTCAAAGCAGAAATTGTTCGGATTTCGTCTATAGAAGGATATCGTCTTGATTGCAAGAATTTGCGATGAATCCTTGTGCTTTTTCGAAATAATTAATGATTTGCATGCATAATCATTAACGAGACTGAAGAGGATTGAAAGCGCGGAAGAGAATTGTTCAATCTTTGCCAAGCAGGAGTTCATGTGTGTGTGTGCAAGAGAGAGAGAGAGAGAGAGAGAGAGAGAGTTCAGAAAAGTAAAAAGATTGCAGATAAATTTCAAACTCCTTCAAATTTGACTTTTTTTTTCTTTTTAGATTGAAGGTTTAACGACCACCGTGAGCAACTCAATGAGCTATAAGCAGCCGCCCGTCCCTAATTTAGGGTCACTGGTTCCAGGGAAGGGAGAGAGCCAGTGCCGTGAGACAAAGACCACATCCATGCCACACTGGGATTCGAACCCAGACCCTTGTTGGACGAATGGTCATAAGCCAGCGCTTAGACCACTGCGCCACCGGGGTGGCAACTCTCTTGGATTCAGGTCAAGGAGATTACCTGGCAATCATAGGACACGCACGCACACACACACATATCGCGTGGGTTTGTTAGGCTTTCGCCTGTTAGGAAATTAAGTTGCTTTGCATTATTATCTGTTTTCCTCTGATGATAAAATGAAGCAATTGCTAACTGAATGAGAATTCGTTCCTCTAAAGTGGGGCTTTTCATCATTGCAGTATGTAGAAGAGGTCACGTATTAGCTTGTCCCGGATTCCATATTGCATCTATATTACTATTTTTATTGTTTTCACATTGATCTGTTCCTGCTTATTCTACCTAGCGCTTTCTTGGATTACCTCCCTGCCAAGTTTCCTCGTTCCGGTTTTCCAACTAAATTTCTACCTCGATGTCCCATTTTGAACATAAAAAGAATTTCCCATTTTTTGCTCTTGGAGCTGAAAACCCTCCCCATTTTCTGAGAATTACCAAATTCTACTTCCTTCGAACGCAAGATGATTTTGCCCTTTAGTCCTTCGTTCTCTAGAAAAGAGAGGGCTTCAATCGGTTATCTACAGGGGTTTATCAAAGTCATGGAAACACTTACTGTTTGTAGAGAACTTTTGTTAATAAACTGTAGACCATCGTCATCAATTTTCAGTACTCTAGCCTTCTCTACGAACGCGCGAGCTACATTCGGTTAACTACAGGGATTTATCAAAAATGATACAAACACTGTTTGTGTAGACATTTTTATTAATAAGCTGTAGACCCACATCAGGCTTTCGAAATAAAAGAAGTTTGACTTGGAATAGACATGTCATGCACATACGATATATACACTGCTGGCCACCCAAAATGCAACACCAAGAAGGACACGAGATAGCAAAGCCAGATTTACTGGACACATAACAACACATACAAAGATGAAACGATTGAGCTTACAGGCTCGTGTGACTTGCAGAACACGCAGACATCAATAGTTCGTGTGGCCCCCATGACTGGCAATAACGGCCGATACACGCCCCGGCATTGAACGAAAGAAACTTTGGATGTGTGTTTGGGGTATGTCGGTTCAGGCTGCTTCCACACGTTGCCACAGTTCATCAGACGTAGCAGCGCGTGGTGCTTGCCGGGCCACTCGGTTGCCGGTCAGCTACCAGACGTGTTCGATGGACGAAATATCGGGAGAACAGGCGGGCCACGGCAGCAGTGACACCTGGTGGGCCGTAAATAATTTTTGCACGATGCGTGCCACATGCGGGCGCGTAATGTCCTGTTGAAACATGGCCGCTAGCAGGCCCTACAGGTAAGGGAGGACTACAGGCTCCAAAACGTCGGAGATATAGGGGTGGCTGTTGAGTGTACCGGCGATGCGTACCAGAGGGGTGCGGGTGTCATATCCAATTGCGCTCCAAACCATAACTCCAGGCGACGGACCGGTATGGCGATGCATAATGCAGGCGTCATACAGTCTCTCGCCGCGGTGCCGCCACACGCGGATCCGACCATCGTGGTGTTGCAGGCAGAAGCGGGATTCTTCGGAAAAGACAATGTCGTGCCATTCCCTAGTCCAGTTGCGGCGTTCAACGGACCACTGCCGTCGCACTCGCCGGTGGTGTAACGTCAATGGTAATCGGAGCAATGGGCGCGTTGCAACAAGTCCCCGCTCCTGCAGACCAGGTCGAACGGTACGGGCTGACACAGGTTGTTGCACAACACATCCTAATTCCTGCGCTAACGTTCGTGATGTGGCGGTACGAGCCGTCAATGCCCGCGGCACAACACGCCGGTCTTCTCGTTCGGTGGTGTGCCGCGGCTGCAGCAATCGCTCACATCGGTCCGTCCGTCCCTCCTGAACCCACCGAATCCATACGCGCCTCACTTTGGCTGGATGTCGTCCTACACGGGCGCCGATTTCTCGGTACGATAAACTGCTGTCGCGATAAGCCACTATTCGTCCTCTGTCGAACTCCGAAACTTGCTGGTATGACTGCCGTATTCTGCGACGAGGCATCAGGAAGCTTCCCACGCACAGGTCCGGCAGCACACACACTTCTACTACTTACACCCCGTCTTCTGTGCACCCTTCTTATAGTGCTTCTCGATGGCTTGCCGGGCGCACATGATTTGCATATGCCCTGCAATGCTAATCGTTTGCATGTCCTCTCGCGGGCGACGCATGTTGCGAATTTCAGGCCAATCGGATGCTTCCTTCTTGGTCTTGCATTTTGGGTGACCAGCAGTGTACTTGGAACCATCTTTTCTGTAAAATATGTCCCAGCTATGCCAGTGACGTTGTAGTGAGAAGTGTGCTCTGACCTTTCGTTCCAGATATTGCCACAAATATTCAATAACATTGAGATCTGGAGATTGAGGTGATCAGAATACCTGTTGTACTTCATCCTCATGCTCTGCAAAAAATAAGTTGACACGCATCGCACAGTGAAGGGATGCGTTATCTGCTTGAAACCAGGGACGGTCATTAGGGAACAATGCCTCTAATAATAGGTGGTCCTCAAGAATGGATTTGTACGTTGCAGATGTGACACAACCCTTCAGATCAACCAACGGCTCTAAGGAATTCCAGTCCATGGCACCCCACAGCGTCAGGAATCCACCTCCATGCTTCATATTGAAACGCAACAGACGGAGTGGTACGTTTCTGCAGGTTCTTGCCAGAAATGCACTCTACCAGTGGTGGAAAACAATGTGAAGCACGATTCATCAGACCAGATGACACTTTGCCAGTCTTTAGTATCCCAGTTTCCATGTGTTTTGCACCATCTTACACATTTTGTTGCATTGATGTTGGTAATCAGAGGGGTTTTTTTATTGCAGCGCGCCCATAAATACTGCCACGATCAAGTTCTCGACGAACTGTTACGACGAAAACGTAATCATTCCGACTGGTGTTGAACTCTGATGCTGTTTACGGTCTTGTGCTTCCATTGTGCAATACGTGCCAATGCTCGCCTATCCCTATCTGACAACACCGTATGGCGTCCACAATTTGCAGTTTTGGAGGCAATACCCTTTTGATAGGTAGTCATAATTTTCGATAACGTTCCTCGTGTTACAGATTCTATTTTTGCCGTTCTGGTTACTGAAGCTCGTACAAGGCGAGCACCAATGAGCATGCCTTTTTTAAAATCACTGGGATCTGACAATGACGACAATTACTCCACAACCGTGATTTCACCTGCGACTGTGGCACTGCTATGTGATAGCCGGCATGCGAGCTCTAAACTTGACCGTAGGAACAGCACACTGTGGTACATAGCGTTCCCCCGGCTGCCGCCATACCCACACACAGCCATCAGACTGATGGATCGTGCATCTGGATTCATCAGTCCATAGGACACGTTTCCATTGGTCTACGATCCACGTTATATGTTCTTTACACCTGGCAAAACGACGAGTAGCATTCCGAATGGAGATGAAAGACTTATGAGCAACCGCACGACCATAGTAACCCATGGAATGAAGTTCTCTGCGAATGGTACGTGTACATACCGAGGTTCCAGCATTTTTACTTACCTGTACGCTGAGATCTTGTGCAGTACTCCATCGATTGGCTGTAACGACTCTCCTGAGGCTTTGACGTCCTGTATCACTGATTTTCTTTGGTCTGCCGGTGTGTTTTGCTGCTTCAGGCACGCCATGTGTCCTCCAATTATTCAGTACATCCAGAACAGTTAACCAGGGTATGTTTAAACGCCTCTCTGTTTCTCTTATGGACAACCCACAAACATAACACCCAACAATCTTTCCTTTCTCAAAGTCAGTACTCTCCCGTCGCGACATTTTCACTCAACCTCACAGTGCGATATGATCGCGGTCAGCTGCAGGCTTGTTTTTTGTACCGTTTACAGCTGTACCGCGAATTTTAACAACGCAGCAGATCCGTTCATTTGCTTTTGAAGAGGTGTCCGGTGACTTTTGTCAATATAGTGTTCACTTGTATCTCACATCGCGGATGATGTCGTTGGTGTGATTTGCGTACGTCCCATTGCGTGTACTCCAGTTTCAGTCGGTGTTTCCATTATTTTGCTCAACTCCTGTATGATAAAGCATAATATGTAGCGTTGTTTTGTGCTGACATCGCGTTTTATACACAGTCGAGTCACAATACTGCGGCCACCTCCTACTTGTGATGTCAACAGTGCGTACCCAATGAAAGAAGGCAATTGTCATGAGCTGGCTTGGAGGGTATATAAGGTGTGCTGTAGGCATTCTGAACACATATCACTCGTTGCTGTCATGGATAAAAGAAGTGATTTATCAGATTTGCAAACAGGGATAGTTATTGGCTTTAGGGCCTAGAATGGCAGTATTTATGAGACAGCGTAGTTTGTGAACTGTTCGCGTGCTGCTGTGGTTAAAGTGTATCGTGATTGGAGAAATGGCACCATTGCGAATAAGCGATGTGGAAACTGTGGAGCACTACGTGCCACTGATATGAGAGGTGAACGTCGGTTTCGAAGGTGCGTGAGGATCGATCGACACGCTACAGTGGAGCAACTCACTGGCCGAACGAACCAAGAGCCTACCGGAAATGTGTCTAAAACAACAGTTCAGATAACCTGCTGCGTATGGGGCTCCGATGCAGACGGATGGTCACTGCACCTATGCCAACAAAGTGCATTGGCAGAAAAGGCTTACATTTGCACGGCAGTTTTGGAATTGAACCTCCGCCGATTGAGAAAGGATTGCCTTCTCCGATGAATCACGTTTTCTGCTTCATCGAACGGATGGACGTTGGCGTATAAGGCGAGAAACATCAGAGAACAAACACTTTTCAGTCATTGCTGGAACAACACAAGCTGATGGGTGCAGCGTTATGGTCTGGGGAATGTTTTCGTGGCATTATCTGGGTCCACTCATACCTGTGGAAGACACTATGGGCCGCCCCGGTGGCGCAGTTGTCTAAGCGATGGCCTCTGATCATTCGTTCGAACAGGGTCCGGGTTCGAATCCCGGTGAGGCATGGATGTTGTGTTTGTCTTACGGCACTGGCTCTTTCCCTTCCCTGGAACCAGTGACTCTAAATTAGGGACGGGAGACTGCTTATAGCCCATTGAGTTGCTCACGGGGGTCGTTAAACCTCCAATCAAAAAAAAAAAAAAAAAAAAAAAAGACACTATGGACCGAATTCGTTATGAATCATCCTCGCAGACCACGTACTCCCATACATGCTGATGGTCTTCCCTGGCGTGGATGGGATTTTCCAGCACGATAACGCGACGTGTCACATAGTTAGAAATGTCCGAGAGTGGTTGGAAGAGCACGATGAAGACTTCAAAGTATACTACCCTGGCCCCCTATTTTCCCAGACTTAAACCCAATTGAGCATCTGTGGGACCACCTCGATCATGTTCGCTCTATGGGTCTTCCATCACGTACCCTCCAGCAGCTGTCAGATGCACTGCAGTCAGCATGGCTCCACATACCTGTGAACACCTTCCAGCACCTTATTGAATCACTCCCAGCCCGTCTAGCTTCTGTCTGCACTGCACACGACGGTTAGTCTTTATATTAGCTGGTGGCCATAATAATGTGATTCGTCCGTGTAAATTCGTAATAAACCGAGACTCAACAACAGCGTATCGATAGTTTCTATCAGTCAAAAGAACGTAAATGTCCTGTATAGGTGTAACCATGATACTTTCGTAAAACTCTGAACACACTCAGCATTACTAAATTCGAGTTTGTGTGCACAAATTCCGCTCAGAGAAGATCCACGGGATCGATCACAGCGAAACTTGCATGTCTCAGGTAGCACCTTGATTCACACAATTTTGATGATTCGTTAGCTCCTTTTTGGAGTTGCGGATTTCTGTGTTGAGCAGTGAATATTTTTAAAGTTGTATTCAAAGGAACCAGAAAATCTGACTTCGACGAAGGGAGGACATAAATTTTCAAGTATACTTTCCTAAATTTGTTAGAGCGTTTTCTGTGTTTCTCATAGTATAATTTCTGGCCTTGTCCATAAACATAAGAACGAGATTTAGTAAAAACATTTGAGACGAAGATTTGTTCCGCTACCAGCTTGACTTCTGGAATGTTCTCTGCCTCCTTGCGTGTGCGTGCGTGGGTGTTCTCCTATTCTAAGAAAAAGCAGACTTCAATAAATTTATTATTTTACACAAAGGATGAAATTCCGGGTTGCAAATGCGAAAAAAATTAATTGATGATGTCTGAAAGAACCGTTATTTAAAGCGAGAATTGTATTTCGAAGATCTAAGATGCGAGAAAATCTAGTTGCCGTCATTACACCGTGAAGTATTCAGAACGCTTTTTATCTTCGTAGTCGATCGTCGCTTTCTCAAGAGCGGAGTTGCTTTCCGATAATTCAATGACGTGAGTCAAAAGGAACACAGTGAATTTCAGAAAGTCTCGAAATAGGTTCGCACACTCGCTTTCACAAAATAGTCCTTCCGCTGGAGAAATCTTTTGATGTTTCAAACGCTGTAACGACCTCTGGGTTACTTACTCTTCTCGCTATCAATCGGCATTTCTTTATCTTGCTTCGTTGCAAATCACATATCAGTAAATGCATTGTGTGAAGAAAGATTCCTGACCAAACGATTTCTTTTAAATTCACACAAACCATGCTGAATTCCTTTCCTCTCGTGTTAATTTCTATTCTTTATGTGATTGCTTTTTAATTCGAAGACCATTCTGAACGATGCATATTTACAATTTGTTAAATGTATACTATATCAAAAAAGCTATGTTATAGTAAAACGTAATGAAAAATTGTGAATTTACAACAAATATAATTTTACGGAACTTAGTCTATTCTTTTCGAATTTTTTGTTGGTAATTGAAAACTCGTGCGAATCAGAGCCGGATTTAGACATTCTGAGGTCCTAAGCACGGTTTGAAGCAGAGGCCTCATGTATTTGCAATATAAAATAAGCTGGAATGCATGTCGGAGTGTGATAAAATATACATCTCAGTAGTATGGTCGCAATTTTAAACTACTTTACTTCACGCTTTCGTTTTGGACAAAATGTCGATTATGGAATCATAATTGAAAGAATTTGTTAAGTCTGATTCTATAAACATCATAGATAGATGAGAAAACTTTTCTTTCCCTAATGAATCTCATAAGTAATTTTTTACCCTGTTCAAAACTAAAAGGACCTTTCGCCGCTGGAATCCGTTACTGGCATTGTTAAAACATTTTTTAATATTGTTTCTACATTTGGAAATATTGATCGCAGTCCATCATTAAGATATTGGTACCTTTCCATGGAATCGCTGACACCGTCTTCCTTAATGAGTTTAAAAAACTGGAAAATTTCGTCTTGAAACGGGTCCATATCAATATCCTCTTTGTATATCTTCATCAGTTTTAAAGCAGATGTCTGCACTTCGTCGTTTGTCATCTGAATGCTGAAAAAAAAATCGGCAAACATGGCTAATAAATCATCCCAGAGGTATGGTACAGTTCACAAAATGTATTGAGAATCTTTGGTTTAATTATAATGTGTCAGACGTTGTCCTCGTTGTCCTCAATTATGGACAATTATGGTACAGTTCACAAAAATAGTTGAGAATATTTGGCTTAACCATAATGTGTCAGACGTTGTCCTCAATTATGTCCTGATTTTGAAACGGAACTGTCCTCAATTTTGCATTGAAATTGAGGACACCCTGTCATTTTGTTCCTCAATTATCGTTCTCAAAAATCTGGTCACCTTAGAAATCCGGCCCTGGTGCGAATTATGTATTTTGAAATCATGCTGAGGACCTCACTTTCTAAATACGATACCTATATGGTAAAATTTCTTTTTGCATCGCATATCGCTGATCATGAGAATGATGTTTCGTGCACTTTTAAGGTTTTATGAAGCCCGGTCTTTGCGATAAACTATATTTGATACTGTACGGTATGTATTGTATTGATCGTGGAAATATGGCTGTACAAATACCACACTGTTCTTAATAACTTCAATGTTAGGCGAATCAGGAGTCACTCAAATAACTTAAGAAAAAGTTACTTACCAGGGTCGCCGACTTCACAAAATTATGGGGGGGGGGGGCAGGCGTGATGTGATCAGCCGTGGAAGGGATACGTCTTTTCCATTGTTAGGAGGAAAATTTAAAAAAATGGGCAAAAAGATGAACTACAAGATTTGATGTATATTTTAAAACGCAGTTGTAATTACTCATCAGCAAATAAACAGAAATATTCTTTCGATAAATATATTAATATTTTCAAAAATAAAATTCAGGCTGATTTTATAAAGATCTCCGCAGATATTTATTTTCAAACGTACATAAAAAATATGAGAAATTAGCGGGGTTATTCAAGCAAAGAACAAGTTGCACAAAAAGTAAATTGATAAATAAAGGCGCTAGAGATTATAGGTTCCGGTATTTTTATTTATTTTATTTTTGATAATTGTTTTAAATATTTACCACATATCACGAGAACATGTCTAACAAATTACAGTGCTGACAATCCGGTTTCTCACCAAATGAGCAATGCTGAGTATGGGAAATATAGTTTTTTATTTATTTTGTTGTTTATTAATTTTTGAGAAATAAATCGCTTTGGCCTCATAATGTGGAACTTGGTCCAAATCGGGAAGCCAAAGCGATTATTTTTTTAATTAAACAGGACTAAAAATATTGGGCGGGCACTGCCCCCCTTCCCCCTTCAGTAAAATTGTTGGAGGGGCAAGATTCACCTTGCCCCCCTATAGTTGGCGCCTATGTTACTTACTATTAGCTTTTATTCATCAAGAGCGTCTTTAGCTCTACTCAGCCTTCAACAACATTAATAAGAATAATCCAACGAATGTAACTCTTTGTTAAGAAAACAACACCAACACTAAAGTAGAACACACAGTCGTCAAATAACTCATGCTTCATTTTCACATACATCTCTCAATTAGTGTGAAAACTTCCACTATCTTCCCCCTGCTGCTTCTCAAAACAATATACACTGAGTGGGAACTTCATTATGACCACCTAACAGTTTTAAGTAAATGAGCTATGGCTGCACACTGTTGCCGTCAGAGGGCGAGGTTAGTATAAAACGGGAAAGCTTAGTGCTTGCGACAATAGTAGAAGTGATTTTTGGGTGACCAAATAGGTAAAAAATGCGATTTGACGGACTTTCAAAGTGGGATCATTATAGGAGCTCGGAGCCATAGAGCGAGTATCACAAAAACCGCCAAATTCGTGAAATGTTCCAGAGCAGATGTTGTTAAAGTGTTTAAAGACTGGACTGTCAGCCAAAAAACTGGGTCTCTAAGTGCAACGTGTGGTCGTCATCGACTAGTGACTACTCGGGCGGAACGGAGAATGTCGATACTGGCAACAGACAACATAAGGGCAACAGTGCAGCAAATTACAGACCATCTTAATCAATGATCCCCTCAAATGATCTCTGCACGCACTGTTCGCCGTACACTGCATCGGATGGGGTATGGCAGCCGAAGACCTGTTCGAACACCTTTGCTGTCTGCAGTTAACAAGAGAAAACGACTCCAGTTCGCACAGCAACACAAGAATTGGACAGTCGATAATTGGAAACAACTTATGTGGTCCGATGAATCGCGTTTTCAGTTGCACCATGCCGATGGCCGAGTGAGAATTTGGCGGAAACAACACGAAAGCATGGACCCCAAATGCATTGCTACAACCCTTCAAGCTGGTGGAGGCAATGTTATGGTTTGGGGAATGTTTCCTGGCATGCTTTGGGCCCTTTAATTCGTATTGATCAACGTCTGACTGGCACATCATATCTAAACATCGTTGCGGACCCAGTGCATCCTGTCATGTGGATGGTTTATCCCAATGGTGATGGCTACTTTCAACAAGATAATGCGTCCTGCCATTGTGCTCGTATTGTACAGGATTGGTTTCAGAACATGCCGGTGAGTTTATTTTGCTTTGGTGGCCCCCATAATCTCCAGATCTTGACCCCATTGAGAATTTGTGGGATGAAGTTGAACGAGCCATCAGACAGCTGGATCCACAACCCTGCAATCTCACACTCCTGAAAAGTGCTATTCATCAAGCATGGTCTCAGATTCAACAAACCACCTATCAACATCTCGTGGAGTCTATGCCACGAAGAATCGACGCAGTATTAAAGGCAAAAGGTGGCCCAACGAAGTACTGAGGGGTGGTCATAATAAAGTGGTCACTCAGTGTATACAGGATGGAAAGAAACGACCGCATACACACCCCAGGGGGAGATTTCTTGGGTCAATTCAAGCATAAAATGTTCTATGACATTTTTGGATTTAGGGTTTACTTTTCCAGATATAATCCTCCAAAGGTGCGTGACGTCACGTCCGGAATCGCCTGTTTTTGAGGCTTCAAGCACAACCCGAGTGTCATGCAGGAAAGCTCGTGGTGGATGCCTGATGCTGCAATCGCAGTACAACAACAGTCACCCTGTCTGTTTTCGCCGTCGTGTTACGTCCGCAATTGTCGAGACGAACGGAATTGGTCTCCCCTGTTGCATGATGACTGCCGAGATACTGAGCTTGCAGAATCAGGCATACCCTTGATTCGCTTGTTTGTCACTTGATTTGCTTGTTTGTCGCTTGTTTCTTAGCATCGAGAATCCTGGTCTGACACCTCTGGTCACAGTCATTCAGCACCCGTAGTCGGCCACTTTCGCTGTCTACGGTGGGTGGTAATGACTTCCATGAGGTGTTCTCGGTACACACGTGACATCGTGGATCGAGGAATGTTCACACAACTTCGGAAACTGAATGTCCCATCCGTCTGGCTCCCACTACCATGCCTCGCTCGAAGTCTGATAATTCATGTCGCCTTGCCGTAATCCTACAGGCGGTTGACTCACGAGATTACACCTCGCAACTGATAAAAATCGTGGCTGCATGCGTCGAAGCCTTTATATGATGACAGCGGCAGTTAAAAATTTGCATACTGCTATCCCTCGTTTGGCACTTCGGTGTATACCTCTAGAATATTCTTTGAAGGAAGCATTATGTACATTCATTGTATAAAGAAATTGAGAAAGTACGTGGATTTTTGTTGTCGAACATGACGCTGTCACTAAGTATTTTTCACGGAAAGCATCTCGAAGCCTTTGCGGTGTCCCAGGGCTCCGCGAGAGAAACTTTGAGACCCGCTGATCTAAAGGAATTAGAACTGAGAAGCAATATAAGTCTCGCCCCTCCCAAGTGTCAAAATTAATACAGACATTTGACGTGGAATATTAACATCATACAGAAGTCATCGCTTTTTTCCACGTTTATAAGTGAGTCACGGAAAAATTCTCATTGGCCGCCACCGGGAATCGAACCCAGTGTCTTCCAGTTACGCGTTGGACATGCTACCACTGCACCACAGCGGCCTCGAATTATCCAGAGTTATATACGGCTAACTGCCAAACCACTTGGCATGTTGCATCTTGGAGCCCCGCACAATGCTGGGGATTTCACAAAGATGGTAAGCAGCAACTGAACAAATACACTGACGGAAAAAAAATCCCAACACCACGAAAAAATAGTTGTAGAGGAATGAAATGGCGGCAATACATGTGTATAGGTAACATATTTAATCGATTAAGGTTTCAAGATCACAGCTTATTGTAAGCGCGAGAAGAGCCATTTTAAATGTGAAATGCTGGTACATTAATAACCGGTGTAACCGCCAGAATGTTGAATGCAAGCACGCAAACGTTCATGCATTGTGTCGTACAGGTGCTGGATGTCAGTTTGTGGGATGGAGTTCCATGCCTGTTGCACTTGGTCGGTCAATACAGGGACGGTTAATGCTGGTTGGGGGTAACGCTGGAGTTGTCATCCAATGATGTCCTATACGTGCTCGACTGGTGTAAGATCTGGTGATCTAGCAGGCCACGGCAACATGTCGACACTCTGTAGAGCATGTTGGGTTACAACAGCGGTATGCGGTCGAGCGTTATCCTGTTGGAAAACACTCCCTGGAATGCTGTTCATGAATGACAGCACAACAGGTTGAATCACCAGACCGACGTACAACTGTGCCGTCAGGGTGCGTGGGATAACCACGAGAGTGCTCCTGCTGCCATAGGAAATTGCTCCCCTGACCATAACTCCAGGTGTAGGTCCAGTGTGTCTCGGCCGCAGACATGTTGGTTGCAGGCGCTCACCTGGCCTCCTTCTAACCAACACACGGCCATCACTGGCACCCAGGCAGAACCGGCTTTCATCAGAAAAAACAACAGATCTCCACTCCGTCCTCCAATGAGCTCTAGCTTGACACCACTGACGTCGCAAACGGCAATGGTTTGGAGTAAGTGGAATGCACGCTACTGGGGGTCTGGCTCGGAGCTGTCCTTCAAGTAACCGATTTGTAACAGTTCGTTGTGTCAATGTGGTGGCAACTGCAGCTCGAATTGCTTCCTGCAGGCGTGGTACGATGCGCCACGGCCATACGCCGTACACGGCTGTCTTCCCTCTCAGTAGTGCCACGTGGCCGGCCAGAACCCGGTCTTCTTGAGACAGTACCTTGCCTTTACCACCGTTGCCAACAATCATGCACAGTGGCTACATTCCTGCCAAGTCGTTCTGCGATATTGCGGAAAGAAAATCCACCTTCTCGTAGCCCTATTACACGACCTCGTTCAAACTCCGTGAGCTGTTGATAATGGCTTCTTCGTCTTCGTAAAGGCATTCTTGACTAACATCAACACACTACGTCGAATCTCAACAATAACTAACGCTCACGAACGTTACAGCGCGTATTTACAGCAAACCTGCTTTGCATGTTCCGAGGGGCGCTACTAGCGCCACACGTATGCGCCGAGCGCGAAATTTGCATAGACGTCATCTTACAGATGTACTCTCACCGCTTATTAACTGTCGTTTATCGAACACAACCCCTTCTTGGTGTTGGGATTTTTTTCCGTCAGTGTAACTAGGAGGCGAATGAATAATTAATACACACAATTGACGTGGGTTAGGAACATTAAACAGAAGTCATCGCTCTTTCCACATTTAAAAGTGAGTCACCGAATAATTCTCATTTTCCGCCACCGGGAATCGAACCCAGAGTTTTCCAGTTACGCGACAGCATGTCCGGCGCGTAACTGGAAGACCCTGGGTTCGATTCCCGGTGGCGGAAAATTAGAATTTTTCCGTGACTCACTTTTAAACGTGGAAAGAGCGATGACTTCTGTTTGATGACAAGTGTCAAAAGATATGCAACTTTACAATGATGCATTTATTTTGGACTGGTTTGAATCAGTTCCGTGTCCTGATAAAAGTCCTTGCTTTAGGATATTCTGGATAACATCTTCCTGTTAAGCAGCATGAGAATTTAGCGAATATGTCTCCTACATCCAGAACATGTATACAGATATTTTCTTTTGGTGTGTAAGAAAGAATGGAATGAACTGCGGACTTGTTGCTGTAGAAATGTTTAACCACCGGCATGGCGCAGTTGGTTAAGTTGCTGTGCTAGTTGTGGGAGGCGGACGTTTCTGACTGGTGTTCGAATACCTGTCCTGTGGGCCATCTAGTCTAAGGTTTTCCGTAGTTATCCGCAGACTCCCTGTGTTTGGAGACGCGAACGCGTAGATGGTCCTCTGTGAAGTCAGCCCCGGACGTACTTTGTCCCTTGTCCCGATATACAGGAGAGGAGTCGCGAGCTGGCTGCATTAATTCGCCAACCAACCTCACAGATGGAATATTCGAATATAACCATCACAGGATCCGTTAGTCGAAGCAACCGGATTTCATATATAACGCATCTGAAGGATTAGAATTCTTTCCTGTGATTTCCTGGAGCAGCAGAATATTGATGAATGAAATATTTCAAGTTTACGGATCTTATCTGACTTACCATTCATGTCTTATTTACACCAATAAACGGATTCACAACTTCAAAATTTGTATTGTACAATGGTGTAATCCCGTATTTCATTCATTTATAAACTGAGTGGCCACTTTATTATGACCACCTGACAGTTTTAAGCAAATGAGCTATGTCTACACGCTGTTGCCGCCAGAGGGCGAGGCTAGTATAAAAAGGGAAAGCTTAGTGCTTGCGACAATAGTAGAAGTGATTTTTGGGTGACGAGATGGGTAAAAAATGCGATTTGACGGACTGATTGTAGGAGCTCGGAGCCATGGAGCGAGTATCACAAAAACCGCTAAATTCTTGAAATGTTCCAGAGCAGCTGTTGTTAAAGTGTTTAAAGATTGGACTGTCAGCCAAAAAACTCGGTCTCTACGTGCAACGTATGGTCGTCATTGACTAGTGACTGCTCGGGCGGAACGGAGAGTGCCTAGACTGGTAACAGGCAACAGAAGGTCAACAGTGCAGCAAATTACAGACCATCTTAATCAAGGATTCCCTCAAATGATCTCTGCACGCACTGTTCGCCGTACACTGCATCGGACGGGATATGGTAGCCGAAGGCCTGTTCGAACACCTTTGCTCTCTGTAGTTAACAAGAGAAAATGTCGCTCCTTTTCGCACAGGACCACAAGGATTGGACAGTCGATAATTGGAAACAAATTATTTGGTCCGATGAATCACGTTTTCACTTGCACCATGCCGATGGCCGAGTGAGAATTTGGAAGAAACAGCACGAAAGCATGGACCCCAAATGCATTGCTACAACCCTTCAAGCTGGTGGAGGCAACGTTATGGTTTGTGGAATGTTTTCCTGGAATACTTTGGGCACTATAATTCGTGTTGATCAACGTCTGACTGGCACATCATATCTAAACATCGTTGTGGACCAAGTGCATCCTGTCATGTGGATGGTTTATCCCAATGGCGATGGTTACTTTCAACAAGATAATGCGTCCTGCCATAGTGCTCGTATTGTACAGGATTGGTTTCAGGAAAATGCCGGTGAGTTTACTTTGGTTAGGTGGCCCCCACAATCTCCAGATCTCGACCCCATTGAGAATTTGTGGGATGAAGTTGAACGAGCCATCAGACAGCTGGATCCACAACCCTGCAATCTCACACTCCTGGAAAGTGCTATTCATCAAGCATGGTCTCAGATTCAACAAACCACCTATCAACATCTCGTGGAGTCCATGCCACGAAGAATCGACGCAGTATTAAAAGGCAAAAGGTGGCCCAACGAAGTACTGAGGGGGTGGTCATAATAAAGTGGTCACTCAGTGCATTATGCTCCTCCGGGCAATCACGAGAACTAATCCTTCAGATTCGTTATGTATGAAATCTGGTTGCTTCGACTAGCAAATTCTGTGTTGGTTATATTCAAATTAATCGGAAACGTGAAACTTGGTCTTTCTGGGTGGTGTAGTGGTTAGCATACTAAGAGGCTATCCAGGAGACGCGGGTTCGATTCCTGCACTAGCAGGACGAAATTTTCAAGTTTTCGGATATTACCTGACTAAACATCCTGTCATATTTACACCAATAAATGGATTCACATCTTCCAAATTCGTATTGTACAATTGCGTAATCCCGTATTTCATTCATGGAACATTCGCCTTTGAGGTTACTCAACCCGCCATGAGAGGAAGAGGGAGATAAAGGTTCAGTCCGCGTGAATGCTTTGACATTTCAACGAAGGTTACTTACGGTAATTATTTGCAAATATCTTCAGAAATTCTTAATTCTATAACGGTTTCATAGGAACCAGTTTTAGAACTCGGAAACTGGTTTATACATGATATGTTGATTAAAACGATGAGTCTAAAATGCGTAAAATGGACCTTTGAAGTATTTTATTTCTCTGTGCTGTGGAAAACAAGTAACGACTTTAATCTTCCTAATGAACTGTGCGAAATGTGTAATTTACAAGACGACCTATATTTTATTCAGAAAAGGAGTCTTGGGGATTAAAAACTCTTGGAGTTGTCCGAAAGGCTCTTTTCAAGCATGGGATTAAGGATGTTTCCCACGTTCGAAAGCAGGTGCCTACGCTAATCGACACTGTGATGAAATTAAATAATCTCAAACAAGCGTACGCACTTAGTGAACAGAACAGATGCATACACAAACTGAGTTTTAGTAATGAAATCAAGTACTTTGGAACAAATGAACCGTTACCGGTGCATGACACTTAATAAAGGAACTGCTTTGCAATACAAGTTACGAAGAGAGCTTTGCAATACAAGTTACGAAGAGAGCATTGCATGCTGCTATTAATAAATACTGTTCGCCTGTAAAGAGAAAAGAGATACTAAACTTCTTATAAAGTAAATTAGTATATACAAAGATTTTTTCTTTGTTTTTTACTTGTGTTATTAATATCATTCTTATTACTGTCTAATACTTATTGCGCCTTGAAATAGTTTTAGAATCACATTTCGAACACACAATACGTGTTTTTAAAGGTCTTTCTGTTCAGTCACACAAATCTTAAAGAAATACTGCATTATTATGTATTATAAGCATTATTCATTGACTTTTTTAAAATTATTTACCGCTGAATTTTTTTTTCTTGCATGCTGTCTCATTTTCTTATTTCTTGCCATTTTTGAGCGACGTTTTTGTATACATACACCGATCAGCCAAAACATTAGAAGCACCTCTCCGTTATGCAAATAAGCGCGCGTGCAGCCAATCAGCGTCACGTGCTGAGGTCGTGAATGATATAGGCCTATATAATACCTGTGTCGGAGCTCTCTCAGTTAGTATTTCCTTTCGTCTCAACATGAAACAAGAAAGATGACACCGAATTTCCGGGTGTGATAAGCACGTCTTTTGAATCCGTTCTGACGCAAATTAAATTTATCAAAGCTATTCAAAGTCAATGGAACCGGTATGGAAAACAATAGTATCTGACGGAAGAAAGAAGTTCTTCAATCGGGTCTTTAATCCCTCAGATATTGCCGTAAACGGAATCGTGAGCTTACGAACTCTTAGAAACAGAGATATCGGCAGAAATAAGATGAGATTTTACGTCCCCTGGTAGGAAAACCATGCATTAATTTAGGAAGAAAGTATTCTCAAAAGGGTTTTCCATATAAGCGGTATCGGTCGAAGAAAAAAAAATTAGTCGAGTTTTCAGGAGCCCAGATTTTGCAATAAATACTTCAGAAGCAGAAATTAACACTTATGACGCCTGGTGGCTAAACCATTCTTTACCAAACATTAGAAATTATGTGAAAAATGTTTTCCATCAGGTCTTGTATGCGATACAGGAAGAAGTTTTCAAATCAGAGCTTTAGGAGCAAAAATAACGCAGAAAACGCAATTTACCTTTGTGCCCCCTAGCGGAAAGTCTATGATTTACTTGAAAAGTTTGAATTTATAGCAAGAACATTTCGCATCGGAAAAACTATCCAACAAAGAAGGAATTTTTCAAATCATAATCTTAGAAGTAGAGATATTGACAAAAATAAGATATACATCTACGCACCCTGGCGTAGAAACCATGCATATTTCAAGAAGAAAATTTTCCTAAAAGGTTTGTCGACATGAGTAGTATCGGTCAACAAACGACTTTTTTTCAATCGAGATTTTAGAAGCTCATATTTTGCTGCAAATACAACAGAAGCGGAAATTAAGATTTACGCCACCTGGCGACCAAACCATTTCTTACAAAAATTAGAAAATATGTGCGAACGATTTCCCATCAAGAGCTGTATGCGGTTCAGAAAGAATTTTTCAAATCGGAGATTTAGAAGCAGAGATATAGGGGGAAACGCAATTTACATTTACGCCCCCTAGCAGAAAGTCTATGAATAAATTGAAAATTTTGAAATTAAATGAAAAACATGTCACACAGAAAACACTACCCAACAAAGAAGGAATTTTTCACATCGGGCTGACAAAAATAAGATGTACATCTACGCCCCCTGGTGGAGAAACTGTGGAATATTTTAAGAAGAAAACATTCCGAAAAGGTTTATTGATGTGAGTGGCATCAGTAAACGAAAGAATTTTTCACTCGATATTTTAGAAGCTCCGAGTTTATGGCAAATACATCAGAAGCAAAATTTAACACTTACGCCCCCTGGTGGCCAAAGTATTCTTTACCAAAAATTTGAAATTATATGCAAAAGATTTTCCATCACGAGATGTATCCGCTGAAGAAAAAATTTTTCAAATCGGAGTTTTAGAAGAGTTATCGGGAAAAATGTAATTTACTTTTACGCCCCCTAGCGGAAAATCTATGCATAATTTGAAAAAGTAACTATATCTAAAATACTCTTCGACATAAATGCAATCGAAAGATGAAAAAACAATTACCAATCGGATGTTTAGAAGCAAATATGTGGAATAAAACGTATTTTTGAATTCGACATCATCTGCATTTACGTCCTCTACCGGCGAAATTGTACATCGTAAAAAAAAAACGAAATGAAGGATCATCATTTGCATATTTCATGCTTCCTAATGCAAAAAGAATTTTTCAAATCGGACTGATATTTGCAGAGATATCGTGCGTACAGACGGACGGACAAACCGATAACAGAAGCACCCTCTTTTTTTACAAAAGACGCGCTAAAAAGAAGCGGATTTATCTGATTTCGACAAAGAACAGATCGTTATGGCAAGACTCCTTGGTACGAGCATCTCCGAAACAGAAACAACGACGCTGGTAGGCTACTCAAGCTATAAAGCAGTAGATATCTATCAAAGATGATCCGAAACAACTGACACGCGCCTCGTTGATGCCAGAGGTAACCCCAGGCTATCTCGTCTTGTCCATTGTTGGAAACGGGCCAAAACGTTTGGACCCGGATGTCACATAATTGGACCCGACCCTAGCTTGACCCGGACAAATCTGCTTTCAACTACAAATTCGAAACTTCGAAATTCAATTTATAACATAATTATACATATATGTATATACACTATATTGACCAAAGTCGCCGGACACCTAGAAGAGAAACACAACATAGCATTTATTGGCATACATTAGTACGGTGTCGGTCCACCTTTGGCCTTAATGCATGCACTGACACTTCGAGACATGTTCTCGACATGGTTTTGGAACACAGCGATATAGGTTAATGCTTCTATTCAGTACATAATGCTGCTGCTAACTGTCGCTTAGTAGTAGGCCTTGGTTCCAAACTTCCTATGCGGCGCTCTTTTTCATCCCATAGGTGCTCTATGGGATTAATATCAAGGCTCTGTGCTGGCCAGTCCACACATGGTATGGAATTATTGTCAAACCACGCAGTGACAGTCCTTGCTTTACGGCTCGGTGCATTATCCTGCTGGTACCAACAAGGTTCGGTTCTATATTATTGCCACAGAGTTGGTAGGGCATAATTTTCCAGAACATCGAGGTAGACGTGCTGGATAAAAGGTTTGCCCACGATAACCAATGGGCCGGGACCATACCACGAAAAACAGCCCCACACGAGTACACTGCCAGCTCAACACTTGACCGTAAGAACAGTACACTGTGGTAAACAGCGTTCCGCCGGCTGCCGCCATACCCATACATGGCCATCAGACTGATGGATCATGTAAGTGGATTCATCAGTGCATAGGACCCGTTTCCATTTATCTACGGTACAGGATAAATGTTATTTGCACCATGCTAAACGACGAGTAGCATTCCGAGTGGAGATGAAAAGCTTATTAGCAGCAGCATGACCACGGTAAGACATGGAATGAAGTTTTCTGCGAATGGTACGTGTGCATACCAAGGTTCCAGCATTTTTACTCACCTGTACACTGAGGTCTTGTGCAATACTCCGTCGATCAGCTGTAACGACTCTCCTGGGGCTTCGACGTTCTCTATCACTGGTTTTCTTTGGTCTGCCGGTACGTTTTGCTCCTTCAGGCACACTATGCGTCTTAAACTTATTCAGTACATATAAAACCGTTGACTTGGGTACATTTAAACGCCTCTCGGTTTATCTTATGGACAACCCACTAATATAACACCCAACAATCACTCCTTTCTCAAAGTCAGTTCCCTCCCGCCGCGACATTTTCACTCAACCTCATAGTGCGATATGATCGCGGTCAGCTGCAGGCTTGTTTTTGTACCGTTTGCAGCTGCAGCGAGCATCTTAACAACTCAGCGGATCCGTTCATTTGCTTTTGAAGGGGTGTGCGGTGACTTTTGTCAATATAGTATTACGTATGATATGTATATATACGCACACGCAGCGCGTTCAAAAAGTCTCTTCGCAGTGGGTATCCTAATTACAAAGAAAGCATGCAAATATATTATGGGAACGTATAATTTACTCATTTGATGCTGGTACAGTTAAAATTTTTGAATTAAGTAACTTGCTGTATGTTTAATTTTAGTTTGTGCTGTTTTCTTGATAACATATCAAGCTTAAGAATATGTTTCACAGCAACACCAATTTTCACCAGCTTCTAACGAGTTGGAAGTTTTCAAAATGTAGATACCGATTCCATCATTGCCCCTCAGAAGGAAGGAACACTCGTGAAATCAACCTTCACATACTAGAAACTTTCAACTGATCACAAGCTTGTAAACATTGGTGTTACTGCGAAATATATTCTGATTTCTTAACGAGACGAAACAACTTCCAGCATTCACTCTTTCCCTTTTTGCCTCGACGCCTTTTTCAATCTTCTAAATATTGAATTCGTCCATATTAACAAATAAGGCATTGATTCCGACACGACATGCAATGGATGTTAGCACCTCAAATGAATACCTCTGAATGCTTAAAGCAAAACCCCTCCAAACCTCGCCACAATCTCTCCATTACCTGAGAGATTCTGTTTTCAAGAAGAAGTCATGTTACATAGGCCATCCTCAAAGTAGCGTCGGAAGATAAAACAAAAAATACTGATAACCAATTTTTAATGTGCGATGAATTCTACATATCTTAATCTACTTTTCAACATATCTCCGTGGATGTTAAGGCATTTGGTCATATCGTGGCACAAGTTTCTGGATACCCTCCTCATGGAAGTCTGCCGCATGGGTTCTACGTACCTTAATCTACTTTTCAACATATTCCTTGTGGATGCTAAGGCATTTGTCATATCGTTGCACAAGTTTCTGGATACCCTCCTCATAGAATTGGGCCACCTGGGTTCTACAGTATTATACATACCTTAATCTACTTTTCAACATATTCCCCGTGGATATTAAAGCATTTGTCATATCGTGGCACATGTTTCTGGATACCCTCCTCAAAGAATTCTGCCTCCTGGGTTCTACATACCTTAATCTACTTTTCAACATATTCCTTGTGGATGTTAAGGCATTTGTTATATCGTACCACGTGTTTCTGGATACCTTCCTCATAGAAGTGGGCCG
This sequence comes from Macrothele yani, assembly GCA_039090855.1. Taxonomy (NCBI): domain Eukaryota; kingdom Metazoa; phylum Arthropoda; class Arachnida; order Araneae; family Macrothelidae; genus Macrothele; species Macrothele yani. The sequence goes on along the minus strand of CM076990.1, from coordinate 15,370,098 downwards.
CCTGGGTTCTATTATACACTACTGGCCATCCAAAATGCGACACCAAGAAGGAAGCATCCGATTGGCCTGAAATTCGCAGCATGCGTCGCCCGCAAGAGAATATGCAAACGATTAGCATTGCAGGGCATATGCAAATCATGTGCTCCCGGCACGCCGCCGAGAAGCACTGTAAGAAGGGTGCACAGAAGGCGGAGTGTAAGTAGTGGAAGTGTGTTGTGCTTCCGGACTTGTGCGTGGGAAGTGTCCTGATGCCTCGTCGCAGAATACGGCAGTCATACCAGCACGTTTCGGAGTTCGACAGAGGGCGAATAGTGGCTTATCGCGATAGCGGTTTATCGCACCGAGACATCGGCGCCCATGGGGACGACATCCAGCCGCAGTGAGGCGGGTATGGATTCAGTCGGTGCAGGAGCGACGGACGGACTGACGTGAGAGATTGCTGCCGCCGCGGCACACCACCGAACGAGAGGACCGGCATGTTATGCGGCGGTCATTGACGGCTCGCACCGCCACATCACGAACGTTAGCGCAGGAATTAGGGTGTGTTGCGCAACAACCTGTGTCAGCACGTACCGTTCGACGTCGTGTGCAGGAGCGGGGACTTGTCGCACGGCGCCCATTGCTCCGATTAACATTAACATTACACCACCGGCGAGTGCGGCGGCAGTGGGCTGTTAAACGCGGCACCTGGACTACGGAATGGCACGACATTGTCTTCTCCGACGAATCCCACTTCTGCCTGCAACACCACGATGGTCGGATCCGCGTGTGGCGGCACCGCGGCGAGAGATTGTATGACGCCTGCATTATGCATCACCATACCGGTCCATCGCCTGGCGTCATGGTTTGAGGCGCAATTGGATATGACACCTGCACCCCTCTGGTACGCATCGCCGGTACACTCAACTGCCACCGCTACATCTCCGATGTTTTGGAGCCTGTAGTCCTCCCTTACCTGAAGGACCTGCCAGCGGCCACGTTTCAACAGGACAATGCGCGCCTGCACGTGGCACGCATCGTGAAACAATTCTTCACGACCCACCAGGTGTCACTGCTGCCATGGCCAGCCTGTTCTCCTAATATGTCGCCCATCGAACACGCCTGGTCTCTGATCGGCAACCGAGTGGCCTGGTAAACACCAACCGCGGCTACGCCTGATGAACGATGGCAACTTGTGGAAGCAGCCTGGACCGACATACCCCAAGCCCACATCCAGAGCCTCTTCCATTCGATGCCACGGCCTGTAGCGGCCGTTATTGCCAGCCATGGGGGCCACACGAACTATTGATATCTGCGTGTTCCGCAAGTCGCACGGGCCTCTAAGCTCAATCGTTTGATTTTTGTATCTGTTGTTATGTGTCCCGTAAGTCTGGCTTTGCTATCTCGTGTCCTTCTTGCTGTTGCATTTTGGGTGGCCAGCAGTGTAGAAGGCTTTTTAAACAATGTTATTTCCAAAAAGGCCCCAGGGCTCTTTCAGTAAATTCAGTATTTCTTTCTGTATTGAAATAATCCCAACTGAAATGAGACGTGTCATCTTTGGTACTCTAAGTGAAAACTCTATAGTAGGCTTTCTAAACAGTTTTTTTTTCAAAAAGGCCCCGTGGCCCCTCGGTAAATTCAGTATTTCTTTGTGTATTCAAATAATCCCATATGAAATCAGACGTGTTGTTTTTTGTACTGTAAGTAAATTCTATATAGAAGGTTCTTTGGCATTGTTATAGGCCTTCTAAAAGGTGTTATTTCCAAAAAGTCCCCAGGGCCCTTTCAGTAAATTTAGTATTTCTTTGTGTATTCAATTATCCCAACTGAAATGAGACGTGTCATCTTTTGTACTCTAAGTGAAATCTGTATAGTAGGCTTTTAAAACGATGTTTCTTCCAAAAAGGCTCCTGGGATACTTTCAGCAAATTCGGTATTTCTTTGTGTATTTAAATATTCCCAACGGAAATTAGATGTGTCATCCTTTGTACTCTAAGTGAAATCTATACAAAAGGCTTTCTAAACGATTACCTGTTAAAAGACCTATAACAATGTCAACGAACCTAAGAAAGGAGAGAGAAGGTTGAGTCACCTATTTCTACCCAGTGTCATGATATCCGTGTCAGGGGCTTGCCCTTCTCCACCATGCCCTGGGTGAAGAAGCACAGAATAAAGGACTAGAAGGGAATGCTTACCGCTGATGACAGGTTTAGGGTCTGGTAAAGAAATTGTTTTGCCGTGGTTTTTGTAAAAACTGGCCGCTATTTCTTTTCGGGTAGCGCAGAAAAATAGGGGAAGCATTTATTTGGTTCAACTATATCGATCACTTTAAGGGTTAAATGAGCTTTGTAACAAGTGCAATAACAAATGGCGTGTTTGATAGCCAAAATACTTCGAGGAATAAGCTATAAAATATCCGGAAGTATGCAGGCGCACCTGATTCGTAAACAAGCAACACAAGGGTTAACATCTCAAGCCAGAAGGATCACATTGGTCACTGTTTGCTTTATGAGTTCGACAACGGCAACAATGCGGCTCAAACCTGCCGCAACATTTGTGAGGTGTATGGTGAGAAAGCAGAAGACGAAAGCACATGTTACCGTTCGTTCCGAAAATTCCGTGAAAGAGACAGAAGCTGCAGAGATCAACCACGTTCTGGTCGTCCATCAGAGGTTTCTTAAGAGGATCTCAACCTAATCATATCAAATGACCAACATCTAACCGTTGAAGAATTATCAGAAAGGTTCTCTGTACACAGAACAACAGTAGAAAGAAGGATGCATGCACTTGAGTTTATCACAAAGTCCAACCAGTGGGTACCACATGACCTATCCGCAAGAAATCAACCAAAAATAATGACCACCCATCTTTCTTTGCTTGCACATCACAGAAACGAACCTTTTGACGTAGTACTATGTCTGACTCCACGGACAGTATGGGCGACTTACGGCCTCCTGTTTGTGAAATAAATAGGTCCCAATCAAAATCATCACAGCGTTAAAAATACGTGCTGACACTAATCGTGTTAGCATATTCCTAAACAGCATAGAGTCCAATTCGGTACTGCGCAATTCATTGTGCACGCACCGCTTCCCTCGCTTCCTGTGCGCGGGGAAAATGATGCAATATTTCTGGGTATGCAGCCGGGTTTGACTCAATCTACACTGAAGAGCAATTGAATTAGAGACAGCTGGCCTTACGCAAATGTGGCGCTGTGGGAGGACCTGTAAACGGAAACGACATGACGTATGCAGCGATCTGACAATATAAGGAGTGATGCGACGGGAATCAGTAAGAGTCGGACGCAGTATGGGTAATACGAAGGATCTAAGCGCATTTGATCCTGGGCAAACTGTCGAGGCCCGACGAATGGGTCACTCCATCTCGGAAGTCGTGCAGGCACTGAGATTTTCACGAGCCACTGTGTCACGGGTGCACCGTGAGTACATCGAATCCGGTAAAATCATCCCTGCAAGAGCCAACTGCCTTGGACAACAGCGTGTGGATGAGCGGGGTCATCGTTGGCTAGCTCGCATTGTAACAGCGGAAAGACGGGCCACAGTGCAAGAAATCACTGCAATTTAACGCTGGTGCACCAAAACGTGTAAACAGCCACACCATCCAGAACCATTTCCTTGCTATAGGGTACAGAAGCCATCGTCCCAGGAGGGTACCGCTGCTGACAGCATATCACAGGGTTCAAAGATTAGCATGTGCGCGGGAACATCGCCACTGGACCTAGACATGTGGGAAAATGTTGCCTGGACTGATGAGTCGAGTTTCACGTTGGTACATGCGGATGGCAGGATACAAGTACGGCGCAAACCACATGAAGCGATGTACCCTTCTTGCCAGCAGGGTACTCTTCAAGCTGGTGGGGGTGGCATTCTCGTCTGGGGACTGTTTACGTGGACTGAAATGGGACCCCTGGTACGTGTGACATCGTCCCTTACAAGTCAACGTTCCCGGGATATCCTGGACGACCATTTGCTCCCGTTTGTGCGTCTTCAACATCCCACTGGGGACCTAATCCTGAAACAAGACAATGCACCGTGCCATTGCTCCCGAATTTATCCAAATGGTTGGATGAACACTCCACCGATGCGACCACGCTTCCTTGGCCAGCTAAGTTACCTGACCTCAATCCCATCGAGCACATCTGGGATGCCATCGAGAGAGATGTTCGACGCTCTGACCCCCTCCATCAAATCTTCGTGAACTGTGGGAGCTTGTTCAGGGGTCGTTTATCCGCATGGCTTCCCAACGCTTCCGGTGTTTTGTCGAGTCCATGCCGAGACAAATCGCCGCCGTCATCAGGGCGAAAGGTGGTGCTACACGTTATTAGAAAGGTATCTCTAATTTAATTGATCTTCAGTGTATCTCGGTAGCCGTGAGCGCAACACGACTGTGCGTGGTAACGTTTTAAAGCTCTCGACGAGATCTATTCAAATACACGAAGAACATATTGCAGTGTTTTAAACTAAATTTTTTGTAAATTGTTTTCGTGTGATACCGCGGAATTCGCAGAATGAACGCAAGGAAAAGTGGAAAAAATCATAACGAGAGGCAAGAGCAAGTGATGAGGAATGTAAGAAGCCCAAGAAGACAGCTCACCGCGTTGGGTAATTCGTGTATCGATCTGTTTTGTGTTCGCAATGAATCAATATTTTTTTGTAAAAATTATGTAAACTACTTTTCATATCGTATACCTGGGTTGATTATAACAAATTAAATAAACGCTTTGAAACCATACTCGACCAGCTCATTTCAACTCTCCGATCTGCATGCCGTAGTTCTACGTTCCAAACTGATGGCTCAATCAGAACTGAGCGTATCTGTATTTTTTGGAACGATTAGTTACGGGTGATGAAAAGTGGGTCCTTTACAGAAATGTAAAGCTTCAAATTACTGCATGCCGAGTAGGAGAGCCTGCTTCGTCGACTTCAAGGGGAAGACTCATCCCAGAAAAATCTTGTTAACTGTAAGATGGGATGTCAAGGTGGGTAATCCACTGGGAACTGCTTGCACCTAACCGAGCAATAAATGTTGACCTGTATTGCCATCAGTTGCAAAGACTGAAAGAAAAATTGAAATGTAAACGTCCAGCGCTGCTTTACCGCAGAGGAATCATCTTGCAACATGACAACGCTAGAACCCGTACAGCTTTAGCCACTCAGAAAAAATTACTGGACAGTGGATGGGAAGTGTTGCCACGCCACGTATTCCCGGACCCTGCATCTACGGACAAGAACAACGTGGCTGGAGAAACCTTCGATGAAGTTGAAGATGTCGAAACTGAATTACAAGAGATTTTTGACTACAAAACGGAGGAGTTTTACAGAAGGGGAATTCAATTACTACGAGAAAGAAGGCAAGAGGTCATACATAATAATGGCAATTATTATACATATGAACACCTAGGTCTATCTCTCTCTCTCTCTCGATCGCTTGACGTCACAGCAACGTCTGCATTGTGCGCCATCACGTATAAATCAATTCGTGTGCTCTCGAGATGTGAAAGTGATTGCCTGCTATATAATAACACGCTATCACTTTTAAATGTCAAAGTGATCGCGTGCTGATTTAAAAACATTGGATTATCATTGACTCGAGTTCTATTTATCGGATCTACAAAATTTGAATTCAATTCTTAATATCGCGGCAAGTTGCGTTTGTATATTAATTTAATTTAGCACAATTCGAATATTAATTTGTACGCTTTAATTATTTTTCACCTTTTTAATTTAACTAACTTTCCGAGTTTAGGACTGATCATTTTGCGACATATCGATCTATCTAAGCGCTCTAACCTGCAATAAAAACTGAAATCTTGAGATGTCAAAGTGAGCAAAATTGCATCTATTAGCAGAAGTCGCCCCAATAGCACATTATCGATAATTTAGATAGTTCCGATTTGTAATACCAGGTGTAGCAATTTTTTGTACAAAAGCTTCGGCGTGAAGTTTCAAACTAACCGTCAAATAGGACAGTCTAAAACAAGCCGTGGAGGGAATAACAAGTGTGCCGGAGAAAAAGTAATTTAAAGCGAATAATCAAAGTAAAAGCTATTAAAGTAAGTTTACACGAAAACACCTTTCCCAGTTTAGTGCTTATTTTATTACACATTTTGTAAAATATCGATCTATCTAAACCGCTGTAACCTACAATGGTTAAACAACAAATATTTTACAAAGAATGTTGTTTATCGCGAGGTCTTTTGAAAAACGGAAATAAATAGCATATAATTTTTAGTTCTAACATGAATGAGTTCTTACTATACAAGTCTTTACTATGTTTCCTTACAGAAATCCGGCGTCTATTTGATTTGTTTTCAATCTACTTCAATTAAAAATTTCACTCCGTCATAGGACGGGCAACAAACATCCCCTATATATTAATATTTATTTAAAGCTTAAAACCAACCGTCCTAGGACGGGCTATGCATTAGTGTAAAAGAATAAAGACGTTATTTACTCAAAAAAATTTTTTTCTTTGCTATTAAAATACTTTTGATAATACAGTGCAGCTCAATATAGGGTAACTTATGCACACACCTATAGTTTTGTATGATTTATCGCCTTCATTTAAAGATGGAAACTTCCTACCAAAATCCGTAAGCGTTATTTTAAAGGTATTTTAAACACCATTTTTGACTAAATTGCCCAAAAGCTCAAGGGATTTCCAAAGCTCGAGTAGATCTATCCTGTTTCGTGCAAATTGTGCTGAGGATACAAATTTGAAACAAATTCACCTTAATTTAAAGGAAACCTAAAACTGGAGAGTTATATGCAAAACGAATTCAAAGGAAGATAAATCGGTCGTCTTTATAAATGCAGGTTTGACAGCAAGCAGACAAAACACACAAAGCATATATTGCCAAAAGCTCCCTACGGCATGAAGAAATAACTTAAACCCTTCCTTTCAAAATTATCATATACAAACGCAGGCAGAACGATTTGTATTTGAAATTACAAACAGCTTCAACGATTTCTTTCAGTCTCCAGGGTAAAACAAACTGCAGTTTTATTGCACATTCGTCAAAACTTTATATAATTTAAAATCTGCATGAATGTTTTTCTTCCAAATCGCACCCCATTTTCACAGTTTCTTTTAAAACGTTTAGTTATTTCTTTAAAAACTAGCAATCATGCCCGTTCTCCGAACAGTGAATCTATAAAATCATTTTTGAACATAAAATTAAAGAAAGGGAAAAGTAATTAAGGAAAATAAAATAAATTTAAGATCCGTAACTGTTTTACGATTTAGAACAGCGTTGTGTCGTCAATGCATACGGTTTAACGTAAAACGGAGCAGGCTTTGGTGCCCCTAAATTTTAAACCAAAATTTGAATTTTCAAAGCATTTCAGTGATTCTGACAAAATTATCTTTAAACCTATTATCATTTTTACACAGTAAAAAGATAAGATACCTTTTTGAATTTTTTTGTTTTCAGGTGTAGAAGTGGAACAAAACTTCAAGCAGACAAGTTTCAAAGCACTGTTTTTTCTCTTTTTTTTTTTTTTGTTTTCGTGCATTTGTAGGTATCCGGACTTTAAGACCTACCAGCATGACAATTTTTAGATCTCTAGGTTATTTAGAAGTGTTCTGACGATTCACGAAAAGTTCAAGCTAACAATGTTCCAAAGACGCCACTTTTTTTTTTTTTTTTTTTTTGGTTTACGGACTTTTCTAGGTATCCGGACCTAAAGACCTATCAGCATGCCAATTTTCAGATATCTAGGTTATTTAGAAGTGGTCAAACATTTCACGAAAAATTCAAGCAGACAATGTTCCAAAGCCGACTTTTTAATTTATTTATTTTTACACTTTTTGCGCTGTATCGATTCCAAGATGGCGGCTTGTTTACAGTTTTTGTTTCGCTCCTGGTGAACTCCCTGTTGGATTTTTGAGGAACTTTTTTCAATTCCCTTTTATTTTTATTGAAGGACTTTGCTCCGCCGCCATTCCGATGTTTCCGAGTTTTTTTACTGTCGCTATTTTTTGGAAGGGCGGACTTTTGTCGTTTGAACTTAGAGCGCTTACTAAATTTACCATTAAGGAAAACAAAAGCGGTCCAAATAGCAATTTCGTAAACCGTTATGCTAAACCGTTAAACAACTGAGATAGTTTTACCAACCAATCATATGCATAACAAATTCTCTGCGTCACCATGGCAGCAGGTCACGGGACCAGAACGTTCCTCTTTCGTTATCGTGAAGACAAACAAGCCGTTCGTTTCTTTCCTTTGCGTCTTTAAAAAATGCTTAAAAATCAGAAAATGACTTTTTATTATTTTTTTTTCCTTAAAAAAGGGATGATAGTTGTAAGTTTATGCTGTAAAAATTGCAATGCGTTATGATTTATAGTTTACCATATTTCCGTTTTTTTAAATGGATCCGATCGCGAAATAGAATTTAATTTCTCGTAAATTAAATCGAAATCCAAAAAAAGAGTGACGAGGTGCAAAACTTCGGTCATGGCACTACATGCCTACAAAGTTTCGTGGTTCTGTTGCTGTTAGTGTGTCCGGACCTGATAGCACTTTTTTTGCTTACCTTAACTTTGAAATACAATAGCTCTTGAAGTATCGCCAGAATCGAAAAACGGTTTATTTCAGCGTGTTCTCCTAATAATTCTCTACAAACAATGTACATTTCATATTTTTGTGTTCAATACGTTTTGTGCTGCGAGCTAGGAAAGCAAGAGTGTCGCGAAATTTCTAAAAGAGCGGTAGTAGCAGCAGCGGCGGCAGTTACTTTTATTTTTAGAATCTTTAAAAAAATAGGACTTTCGACCCTAATTTAAACACACGTATGCTTGTGACTTGGATATATGCGATAATTATTCGAAATGAAAGCAAATTAATATACTGTATATAAAATATCTTCAAGGTGATGTAAGTAAATAGATATTGAAAATATACGGATAACTACACTGGTGTGCAAAACTTAAGGACAAAGTGGAAAAAGTAAAATAACATCATAAATAGCAGCAGCATCCAAACACAAATTAACTCAAGATCGTGTCTGGGAACAGGAGCAATAGCGCATGCGTCATAATGGAGCATGACATGTGGTTTGCTTGACGTGAGAACAAAATGCTCTCACCCAATCCAATAGCATTAGTTGAATGGAAGTCCCCGGACAGTGTGTGATTTTGTTTGTTTTGTGCTAGAGATGTCTAAATGGCCCATCGAGAACATATTGATTATGTTACTCGTGGTCGAATGATTGGGAGGCTCGAACTGTGACGAGTGTGGCCCAAGAGTTTGGTATGACCCATAGCATCGTATCGCGTGAGCGGTCGGCCTTCAGGATTACAAGTACAACTGTGCAAAAGACCGATCGTGGTCATTCACCGAAAACCACCCCCGCTATCTGTTCCTGCAGGCCAAGATGGATCGACACCAGACAGCAACTAACCTTGCAAAACAACTGAACATGAACACAGAAGGCATAACATTGCTGTTTACATTGTCCTAGGAACTATACAGAGGTGGAATGTTAGTCCGACGACCAGTACGCTGCGTTCCATTAAAAACTGACGTAGACACGTATACAGGGCTACAGAGAACATAAGGACTGGACAACAGAACAGCGGGGTACAGTATTCTTTACTGATGAGAGTAGATTTAGTCTCCCTAGAGATTCTGAACGTCAGCTAATATGGAACTCGGCATCTCTCTAAAGACATCAACGAAAGGGATAGACATGGCGGCCGCGGTGTTCTTGTCTGGAGTGGCATTCTCATCGATGGATGTACTGTGATCCAGATACTGGAAGGAGGTACTGTAACCAGTGCGCTACTGTAATGAGGTAATTCTTCCCTACGTTCATCCGTTCCAAATTTCCATTGGTCCACCGTTCGTGCTAATGGACGATAACACCATCGTACGGTTGCTGTGGATGAGCTGTTGCAAAGTGAAGATATTGAGCGGATGAATTGGCCAGCACGTTCCCCCACCTAAATCCCATCGGTCACGTGTGGGACGCTCTGGGAGAGACGCGGTACTGCAATCAACACACACACCGGAAACTGTCCAACAGCTGAAGACGACAGGGTTATAAGTTTCGGCTCTTCGGTGTATTTTGCCACAGTTAGTCTAATCTTGTATTGGCTAAACAGTTTCCGCTTTTTTAATCGTAAATACATGGTCAAGTGACATTATTGTGACCACCAGCTAATATCCAGAGTAACCGCCGTGTGCAGCGCGGACAGTAGCTAGACGGGCTTGGAGTGACTCAATAAGGTACTGGAATGAGTTCACAGGTATGTGGAGCCATGCTGACTGCAGTGCATCTGGCACCTGCTGGAGGGTGCGTGGTGGAGGATCCCTAGAACGAACAACACGATCGAGGTGGCCCCACACATGCTCAATTGGGTTTACGTCTGGGGATTTAGGGGGCCATGAAAGTACTTTGAAGTCTTCATCGTGCTCTTCCAAACACTCTCGGACATTTCTAGCTGTGTGGCACGTTGCATTGTCGTGCTGGAAGTTCCCATCCACCCCAGGAAAGACAATCAGTATGTGTGGTTGTCTGCAAGGATGGATTCATAATGAATTCGGTCTATAGTGCCTTCCACAGGTATGAATGCACCCAGGAAATGCCACGAAAACATTCCCCAGACCATAACGCTGCCCCCACCAGCTTGCGTTCTTCGAGCAATAGTTGAAGAGTGTTTGTTCGCCGATGTTTCTCGCCTTATACGCCAACGTCCATCCGTTCGATGAAGCAGAAAATGGTACTCATTGGAGAAGGCAATCGTTTGCTAATCAACGGAGATCCAATTCCGATACGGCCGTGCAAATGTAAATCTTTTTCTGTCTATGCACCTTCGTTAGTATAGGTGCAGTGACCATCCGTCTGCATCGGTGCACCATACGCAGCAGGGTTCGCTGAACTGTCGTTTTAGATACACTTCCGGTAGCCTTCCTGGTTCATTCGGCCAGTGAGTTGCTCCACTGTAGCGTATTGTTCGGCCCTCACGCACATTCGCAGCCGACGTTCACCTCTGTCATCAGTGGCACGTGGTGCTCCGCAGTTTCCACATCGCTTATTCGCAATGGTGCCATTTCTCCAATCACGATGCACTTTAACTACAGCAGCACGCAAACAGTTCACAAACTGCGCTCTTTCAGAAATACTACCACCCTTGGCCCGAAAGCCGAAAACCATCTCTTTTTAAAAGCAAATCTGATAAATCGCTTTTTTTATCCTTGACAGCAACGAGTGATACGTTTTCAGATTGCCTACAGCACACCTTATATACCCTCCAAGCCAGCTCACGACACGTGCCCTCTTACATTGGCTACGCGCTGTTGGCGTCAAAAGTAAGAGGTGGTCACAATAATATGACTCGACTGTGTATAAATTGATCTTTTTATTTTTTCCAATATATGTAGATTTTGTTTTAACGTTTCCTTACCTTTCTTTATGGGTTAATAACTGTTGAGTTAAAATAAACTCGAACTCTTAAAAAACGGTAAAATTTGAAGATATTTTCAGCTACGAACTTAGCTACGGTTCGATTTTTTTTTTATTTTATTTTATTAGAAGAGCAATTTTTATTATTGTCCATCTCTTTATTCATGACCTTTCTTCGCTTGATTACTTATAATCAACCTCAACATTCAATTATCAGACGCATAGATAAAATACTTTCTATGCAGCTGTGTTTGCGTGGGTTACAAGTACCGAACCGTAAAAGATAAAATCACTAGAAGGACACATTGATCGGATCGTTTAGTTTCTTTACCCTGAAGACCTCTTAGTTGCATTTCGTTTTCTTTTTTTCTTTTTCTTTTGCTCGCCGCTCGTTAAAATTTCCCGCGTGTTGGCTGCAGCTTTAGTAGTCCCATTGGATGCCTGTTATATATTGACTCAGATTTGCTTCTGTATCTATCCCAGACGGGTTTTTCCTATGCATGGCCGATATATTTCCCACCTGCAATAAGTTTTCCAAACTTAAGGGAATTTGTTCTGATCCCCTAAGATACCTCGTTTTCCCGGCTTTCGGACAAAAATAGAATGGTACAGAGATAGCTGTTTAGATGGACAATAGACTCTTTTATGATATGATCTCTTTGACTCACGATCCAGGCTCTCCTTTTTTTATAGAACTGTGTTTTTATGATATGTCTCTTTGTATCACTCTAACGACTTGTCTATTAGCCATTTCTTCGCAAAAGCATTTCTATTGCAAAAACAAGGAGAGTTATAAATCATTGCATTAAAAAAATCATTGACAACGTGGTCGAAACTTGACGCATCATTCATACACTGTGCGTCAAAGAATTTTTAAGACTGGGTCTGTAAAATGAAATAGAAACAAGAAATTATGATTTGTTTTGGTTTGTTATTCATAATAAGTCCCTCCCGCTTCAATACACTTGTTACAGCGATTTAATAATGATTCGAATGCCTGTTTCAGTTTAATTTGCGGAATTGCCTCCAAAGCACGCGTCGAAGCTGTTTGTATGGTCGAAATATCATCAAAATAACTCTTTTAACGTCATTTTAAGTTTTGGGAACAAAGAAAAGTCGCAGGGTGCTAAATCAGGCGAATACGGTGGATGATTCAACACACAGACGTTATTTTTCGCCAAAAATCTACGAACAAGAAGTGAGGTGTGACTGGGTGCACTACCGTGCAACAAACACCAACTGTTTTCATCTCGATATTCTGGACGAATGCGACGAATTCTGCCCATCAAACGCATCAAAACATTTAAATAAAACTCACCATTAATAGTTTGTCCACTTGGAACAAACTTTTTGTGTATAATACCCTTACTATCGAAGAATGTAATGAGCATTGTTTTGATTTTCGATGGAACTTTTCTTGTTTTTTTGGCTTGTGGCGAGTTTTTTGACTTCCATTCCGTACTTTGTCGCTTTGTTTTAGGATCATATTGAAAACACCATGTTTCATCACCTGTAACAATCAATTTTAAGAAGTTTGGATGATTTTCAGCGGCTGAAATGATGTCTCTGCAATGTGCACTTCTCCTTGAGTTTTGTTCATTGGTTAACGTGTGTGGAACAAATTATTTAGCACAGACTTTTGTTTTGCCCAAATGTTCATGCAGAATGGTTCGAATCGTTTCTTTGCTGATGTTTAAAGACTCTTCCATCATTCTTAGTGACGCACATCGATTGTTTGCCACGAAATCACGCACTTTTTCAATAATCTCAGGTGTCCTAGATGAACTAAGTCTTCCGGTATGCTTATCATCTTCTAACGTCTCTCTTCCGTCAAAAAAAACGTTTGTGCCACAGGAAAACATTTGACATACTTAAACAAAACTCACCGTAAACTTGTTTCATCATTTAGTACGTTTCCAAGGCATTTTCACCTAGTTTTGTGTTAAATATAATAACAGCCTTTTGTTCCATTTTAATAATTCAACATGAAAAAATTTTTACTTCTCTAATGAACACCCGTTTCGTTTGAGTTACTTCAACAACTGCGCAGTACTTTTGGCAGAAAGCAAGCAGATGGTCGCGGTTTGTAACGCATTCGCGATTACACTGGTGGCGCCACCGTATGCTGAAATCTAGCGCCAGCCTTAAAAATTCTTTGACGCACTGTGTATGTCCTCCTTTTCTACTACAAAAACGTTTTAAAGGTCTCTAACCCCCCCCCCCCCCCGCGTAATCTGTAGTGTTCGTTATTATTTAAAACGTTGAAAACACTACTTAAGATTTCGGGAATACTACCTCTTCTTATTTACACTCTCACTAAGTGAAACAAAGTCATTCAAATAGGTTTCAGAAAGACTTACTGTTTACTTGTTCTATATTCCATCAAGTAAGCACTTTGCTCCAAAATACGTAAGAAACTAATCATAATGCGTACTAGGGTTTTACCGAAAGTAATGCAAAAGTGGACATGACTTTTCTATTAAATGACAGAGGTCGTTCAAATTGCACATGTTGGTAGAGTATTTCTCTTTACAAAGGTGCTACTCAACATAGTCTCCGCCGCCCCGCTGGTGCAGTTGTCTAAGCGATATCTTCTGATCATTCGTCGTAGATGGTCTGGGTTCGAATCCCGGTGAGGCATGGATGTTGTGTTCCTCTTAGGACACTGGCCCTCTCCCTTTCCTGGAACCAGTGACCCTAAATTAGGGAAGAGCGGCTGCTTGTAGCCAACTGAGTTGCTCACGGTGGTCGTTAAACCTGCAATCTAAAACAAAAACAGTCTCCATCACAAGAGATGCATTTGCGCCATCGTTCAACCCAACTCTCGAATCCTGTTTGAAAAAATTCAGCTGTGGACTGTTGTACCCACTTCTTCACATCCACTTTCACCTCGTCTGTGTCATCAAACCGTTGTCCCGGGAGACTGTCCTTCATTGGACAGAACAGGTGGAAGTCGGAGGGCGAAAGATCTGGATTGTACGGTGAATGGGGAGGCCACCGACCAGCCTAATTTGCTGATCGCCTGATTTGTTGAAGATGTGTGTGGTCTCGCATTGTCATGATGAATATGGATCCTTTTCAGATTCTTGTTCGGTCCTTGTGGCTTCTCTGAGCTTCTTGAGTGTCTCAATGTACCGCTCGCTGGTCACGGTACGGCCACGTTCCAGAAAATCAAGAAGGACACCCCTGTCATCCCAAAATACAGTCGCCATGACTTTCTGTGCTGATCGCTGGCTCTTCAATTTCTTAGGCCTTGGTAAAGATTCGTGACGCCATTCCATGGATTGACTCTCTGGATCATAAAGATACGCCCACGTTTTTTCCCTTGTCACTAGGTCGGAAAAAAAGTATCTTCATTGGCTTCAAACACTTCCAGGAGATCAGAGCAGATTTACACCCTTCTCTCCTTCAAATCGGGTGTCAACTGCCGAGGTACCCACTTTGCACACACTTTTCGATACCCTAAGTCTTCCACCATCTTCTGCATGGCATTGTGACCACAGTCCAGTTGTGCAACAAGCTCACGGATTGTGACACGTCTCTCCGCGCGAATCAATTCATCCATTCGCTGGCAATTCGTATCAGTGGTCGCAGATGATGGTCTCCCACTGCGTGTTTGTCTTCAATGCTTGTTTCCCCTTCTTTAAACATTTTTATCCACCTGTGCACAATGCTTTTGTCAATGGTATCACCTCTGTAAACATTCTGTAGCCTTCTGTGGATGTCGGACAGCCTGCACGCTCCCTTCGTCAAGAACTCAATAACGGCGCGTTGCTTCTTCTTGGAATCCATTATCTATCTACAATGAAGAAAAAGGTTTACTCTATAGGAAGAGTTTACCAATATGTGCAATCTGAACAACCTCTATCTGTTAATAAAAAAGTTATTCCCACTTTTACATTACTTTCGGTACAACCCTCGTAGTAGCATTACTTCAAAACTAATTAACAAACGTTAGTAAGCAGAAATCTTTAACACTAAACGCTAAATATATGACACCACTCTAACAACAACCTTCAAATTGACACAACTTTAAGTAAACGGAGCTTTCACAATAATAACATCACATCACCACACTTTTGACTGCTGCTTCCACATTATATATCTCTAGTTTTTATCTGTTACATGCATGCATTACGCTCTCTGACCTCAGAAGTGTTGCCAACCACATTCAACGAGAAAGAAGATATAACGTTAAGGCTGAAAATGCTAACAGAGAATGAAATCAAATCTACCTAGCGAAGGTAACAGTTCAGGTTTCCCGTTCTGACCTTTAAATTATGACACTTAAGCCAATAGGCACCATTGCACGGCTTGCAGTAGGACAAAAAGGACTAAAACTGTGTGGTGTTTGTGTGTATGTTGCACAGTATAACGAAGTAATTTCTCCGTCATTTTTGGTCCACGCCGGGGATCGAACCCGAGTCCACTCATTCCGGAACAAGTCGCTCTACCAACTGAGCGACTCAGACGTTCGTTCCCGCTGCTATCTGCCTTTATGTCGTGTGCGTCCTGCGGGACAGGCACGTCACAACAGTTTTACCGACAAGTGGCATAAAGGCATACTTGGCCGCCCCGGTGGCGCAGTGGTCTAAGCGATGGCCTCTGATCATTCGTCCAAAAGGGGTCCGGGTTCGAATCCCGGTGAGGCATGGATGTTGTGTTTGTCTTACGGCACTGGTTCTCTCCCTTCCCTGGAACCAGTGACCCTAAATTAGGGACGGGCGACTGCTTATAGCCCATTGAGTTGCTCATGGTGGTCGTTAAACCTCCAATCAAAAAAAATAAATAAAAAAGGCATACTTGTGATTGACAGGATGTCAGTACATCTATAATACAGCCAGTAAGCTCTTCCTCCTCCGTTCACTGTCGAAAGCGCCTGCAATGCACACTCGAGCATCAAAACTGGACCTTGAATGACTGGCAGAAGTTCGTCTTGTTTGATGAATCGCATTTCCTGTTGCACCATCTGGACGTCCGGGTATGAATGCGTCAGTGGCGTATCTTCGGTCCGAGACCTGGGCTGTCTCTCCCTCCTCCTCCGCCCCCAGTACTGTTTTCTTTTTAAATTGCGAAGTTTATTTTCGAGTTGTTAAGTAATAGAAGTAACTTTTTCTAAATCTTAGGTACATGCTATTGCTAACATGACACCAAATAATCATAAGGATTAGTATTTGAACACTTGTTTAAACATGAACCCCATTCTTCTTCTGAATATTTTATTTGTACATGAACTCCATTCTTCTTTCCTTTTGTGTGAAAAAAAAAAAGAAACATTTTTTAGTCTACACAAAAAGAAAAAAAAAGAATGGAGTTCACGTTTTCATAAAAGGTTTTTTCCGAGTACTATTTAATATTTTAAAATAATGTTTTTCTCTATTGACAAAACAGCCAAGTTTTTCGAATGTGCATCTCCTTGTGTGGCTCTAAGATATATCTTGATTCTTTTTAATGCAGAAAAACTTTTTCGGCAGTTGCAGTTGTTGATGGAAAGTTTAATATGAGGTCTGCTAATTTGTACCCCTCGCTAAACACTATGTCCAACAATTTATTTATCTTTATGTAACAAGTAATTCTTACTGATTTCTTTTTGTATTCATCAAGGGAATAAACGCCTTCAGTTCATTTTTTAGTCGAGCTGTATCAAAATTTGAAGCATAGAGTTCTTTAAGTTCTGACAGTAGATGTTCAGGAAAGCTTTCACATGATTTATCGAAACAGTTAGAATCCAACAAAACCACGAATTTAAGATACAATACCACTGATTTTAGTTCATTGACACTTCACACAAACTGAAAGAACTCTCGCGAAACACATACTATTACCGGCCGGAGCATGCGAGTGACTAATGTAGTCCAAGTCTTCTCTTTTCTGAGCGAACCGTTGCCAAAGCATTCCCCTGCACCTGCTCATTCTTGTTGTCATGGAAACGCTAGCTGGCGATTGTATCGAAGATCTTCAGACCAGAACAGCGAAGATTGCCTGGTAGAGCTGCTTGCGTTACAATGACACCGTTCGGCCGCAAGGAGACCCGGTGGTCTTCGCTCGCCAGACTGATTCTCTAAGTCAAAAGAAGCTAATCCGCACGTGTTTTTTTTTTTTTTTTTTTTTTTTGCAGCAAAAGCATTGATATATCTTAATACCGTTGCTATTTGGCTTTTATTTATGTATATTTAATTGACTTTTATTTGTGCATTCTATGTGCTTCGCAGCTAGCCTAGCTAGCCTCGAATATACGCCACTGGTATGCGTCGTCTACCTGCGGAAGTGCTGGCATCAGAGGCACAGTGGGACGAAAACAAGCCGGTGGGGGAAGTGTAATGCTTTAAGCAATGTTCTGCTGGAAAACTCTGGGTTCAGTCATTCATGTGAAGGAGACTATAACGTCTGCCATCTACCTAAACATAATTGCAGACAAAATACATCCCTTCATGGCATTCCCCTCTAGTTGTGCTTTCTTTCACATGACAATGTGCCATGCCACACTGCCGGGAGTGTTCTACAATGGTTCGCGGAACAGGAGGTAGACTTCCAGCTATTGCTCTGGCCTCCAAATTCCCCATCCAATCGAGCACCTGTGGTTTGTTTTTGGTACATCCAATATGCTGTGGTTCAACCGCGTAACTTACGAAAGTTAAAAGACCTGCTAGTAACCTGTTGGTATCAGATACCACAGGACACCTTTAAAAATCGTGTAGCGTCGATACCTCGCCGGGTAAGAGCTGTTTTCGCCGCACTTGGAGAACCAACATCATATTAGGGAGATGCCCATAATGTCTTGGTTCTTCGCTGTAAAATCAGACGCCTTCATGAGATTTTATTGATGTGTTGTTGCAGTTTACCTCAGCATCAGTAGAAAACACGTGAAACGACGAAACAAAATATGTAAGCAGATTTTCAGTTTATGTTAAAAAAAATAATTTAAGTATTCATCTTTCTTTTGCGTGTTCTTGAATGTTCACAACAATGCTTGTGTCACATAAAAATGGCGGCAAGGATTAAAGGATTTTTCTTCGTAAATAAAAAAGAAAAAAAAAACAACTCAGGAAACGATAGCAAGGAAGAGCTGAAATACTGAGAAATATGCGTGATCCGTACACTCTTTTTTTCATAGGAAGTTCCTGGATACGAGACAAAGAAAAACGACTTAGTCGCGGCAGACATAAGCAGTCATTTATCAACACATTATGTGTTCTGCCGGATATGCCGTATGTTTGTACAATTCACAATCGATCGGACAAACAAACACACACACTAATGTGTGTGTGTGATTGTGGTCTTTGCATTTCATTATTAAAGAGCAGTTTTACTGTTTTTTAAAAATAATGACTTTTATTGGAAAGCGACAAAAATGTCTGCAAGATGCAAACGAGCTGTTGTTTCGCTTAAAACAAAATAAACATTGTGGGTACATTAAGATGCGACGACGAATCAAAAAAGAAATTACTTGAACAATAATACAATGTTTGGATCTCCGAAATCAACAGTCACACGCGTAAAAATGCTTCATTTTTCTAAAACATTTATGCTTTGGAGATGGAGAAATGAAATTTTCGCTTGGAAAACGACGAAAAAAACCAGATAATGGGAAAATTAAGTAGTGCTGTTTAGACTTACGGAAGCGTTCATCTGATCAAACTTTATCTGGTTTGATTTGTCTTACAAAGGAAAATTACTTTCTTTTAATTTTAAAAGATAACTAATACAGACATCCGACGTGGACCAGGAACATTTTCCCAGCTTCGTGGAAAGAGCGAAGATCTTTGTTTGTTGTTAAAAGAGAACATTGTATTCTCGACACTGTGACGAAAAAAATAATATCATTATTAGATCTGGAAATGTATAAACATGTATGTAAAGAAAATGTGAAATTTATGCCTTCACAAACGAACTTTTCAACATTGCATAGACGCTTGCTCCATTTGATATCGTGGTATACCTCTCTTTACCATTTCTCTTATTTCAGATTTTCCTGATAATATCGAAAAATTTTGTTTTGTACGAAGCTGGGAAAAAATAAATAAATAAATGTAAAGAATTTACCGGTTTTTAAGACTTAACATCGGATTAAATCCGTACGAAAGCAAGCCACCTGTGTAACATATGACATGATATCACACTGCCCAACGGAACAGATGTAATGTTTTTATTATTTTGCGCAGATTATTTGTTTGTTAAACAGTCACTTGATACTAACTAAGCCCTTGCACAATCAATCTAGCAAAGCACTTACGGCCAATGTTAATTCGATTAAGAAACAACACCTTGCATCATAAAACATCAAGCTCTTACTTTATTCTTACTTACTTGTCGACTTACTGCTTGTAGACACAAATCTTTTTGCAAATTATACCACCAACACGTATCAAATATCATGAGACAGCACTTTAACATTAATTCAACATAGAGCTTAGCGTCTATTCTAGCAACGAAGTAACATCGAAGGTAACATGAGGTTTAATTTGAAGCAGTATTTCTTCTTATTTAAGCACACATATTTTACGCAAAGTTTGGCTTTCTGTTTACTTTGGCTTGCTGTCAGCCGTTGCTAAACATTTTAAAGAAACTTAGAGGTTCTGACGTGCCGTTCAGAAAAAAATGTTACGATGAAATAACAATTTACATAAGGACAGAAATTCAAAAATGGACGTTAATTTAGATATGTTGTAACGTATACCTCTGATTTAACCTTACTTTTGAGTTTCTGTGTTCTCATGTAAATATTTGGTTTATCTTCGTTAAATGCTTTCTCACTTAACGGCCGTTATTCTTTTCGATGAGCTTTTCAAAGTTGGCAACCTGACAGTAGGTCAAAGTGCAATCAAAGGTAGATAAGGGTAACAGCAATGTTATGACCGAGTAAGGCGAAAGCTATGCTAGTGAAATATATGCTATCAGAGGAGTATGATATGTTATGAGCAGATAAAATACGTAAATGTGTTGCTGGAAATCATAACTCTATACACGTTGTGCATTTAGAGTTTCCTGTCTGCTCTTCGCTGTGCTGGAAATTCATAGTCTCGCATTTCTGCTTTCGGCTCATTGATTTAAACTGAATGAATGAGTAGTTTTCAATTCAATTAAGTTTATTTAGCTGTTACGTTAAAACCAAAAATTACAATATTATATAGCAACAGTGTAAGTAATTGTAAAAGCAAGGGAGATCTGGGAAAAGGCCACAAAAGTCCTGACAAGGCCCTGCTCTCCCTTTACAAGAGCAGGCAAGTCAGAGTTATTCCTGAAAGCATGGCGCATAACATTCAAAGGTATTAGTAGAAATTAGTATTAGTAAAATTGTTTCCTATCCCCTTGTTCTCCACCCTCCTTCCAACCTTCCGCACTTCCCTACTACTTTGCCTTCCTATTCCCATTTTCCTAATGTATCCCTTTGACCATTTAGTCCCTCCTTTCATCCCCCCACCTTTTTTTACATTTTTCATTTCATTTCTCATTCCCTTTTTCCCCCTTTTTTATGTTCTTGGTAGTCGCAGAATGTAAAGTTTAATTTTTTTAAATAGATTGAAATTGTTTATTATTGTAAGATCATGAGGTAAAGAAATCCAAAAATGAGACCCAGTATAACTTATAGACTGTTTAACATACCGAGTCCGGGGGGGGAGTGGTCTCAGTCGAGATCCACCTCTAAAGGGTCACATGAGATAATGTTGAAGTACTAGGTTTATTGAAATTTAAAATAAGATCAGTAAGTTTGCAAACATTAAACGCTCTTAAAACATTTAAAAGACAGGTTGATATCGTTTCGCAGTTCCAATAAATGCTATCATTTGGTGGAAGAGGAAGGATGTAGTTAATTCGGTCTGTATTGAGTCTAATGTTGAGAACGAATGCAAAGTTTTTCACGTAGTTGAAGGTGAGCATCAACGTGTTGATTAAACAGTTGTATGCCGCTTAACAACTCATGAAACTTATAGTAGAGACTGTAGTAACTCACATGTGATCCGTTGAATTGCGTGTAACCCTGTGGTGGAGATGACTATTTCAAAGTAAGTTCTCCGTTGATTGGTGTAGTTAGGTGTGTCGGCTTAATCTGCAAGGTTAAGTCTTCTATTGTCGCTTGACCTTAGGGTAATCTCCAGAAAGTGCTGTTTCACAATTAGGCAGTTACAAAGAGTGTTCAGTATTCGAAAAATTTAAGTGAACCAAGAGTCAAAAACACTAACTCAGAACACAAATCCAACAAAAGGCCTGTTGTAAAAAACCTGTAGTTAAGCCTCGGTCTTCATGACTGCAATGCATTTCAGTACTGCGCTTACCATCTTCATATCTAAGAACGTCATTGCTACACGTTTAACTTGTATGACTGTCATGAAAGAAATACGGGATTACGCCATATAATACAAATTTTGAAGATGACAATCCGATTTTTGGCGTAAATGTGACAAGGATGGTAAGTCAGATAATATTCGAAAACTTGAAAATTTTCATTGTACTGGAGCGGGACTTGAACCCGCGTCTCCAAGAAAACGCCCGGGTATGCTAACCACTACACCACCCAGAACGACCAAATTTCAAGTTTCCGATCAATTGGAATATAACCATCACAGGATTCGCTAGTCGAAGCAACCGGCATTCATATTTAACGAATCTGGAGGTTCGTGATTTATCTGCTTCTCCGGGCAAACACGGGATAATATTCTTAACCTCCAGATTCGCTAAACATGAATGCCGGTTGCTTCGACTAGCGAATCCTGTGATGGTTATATTCAAATTGATTGGAAACATGAAATTTGGTCGTTCTGGGTGGTGTAGTGGAGCATACCCGGGCGTTTTCTGGGAGACGCGGGTTCGAGTCCCGCTCCAGGACGATGAAAATTTTCAACTTTTCGAATATTACCTGATTTACCATCCTTGTCACATTTACGCCAAAAATCGGATTGTCATCTTCAAAATTTGTATGACTGTGTTTTAACAGTTCGTAATACTACATTAATATTATAAGCAGATTACGATAAGTATTGTTGATTTGATCTAACTGGATTATATTTAACGACAGATCGCCAAACATACACTATTACGAAATAGTATTTTGAAGTCTGTTCATCTTGTTGTTACAAGCGAGGAATTACTGATGTCATTGTTGTGCTGGATATATAGCACGATTGGAAAACGAATAAATACACATTGAGCTTGTTAAGTTACGAATTCTATGAATCCCCTGCGCATTTTTCGCTGATATATGGGTCGGAACAACCTTCATTGAATGCTACGGTCAATTGCGGCACACAAAAATTCCCGTTTCTCCGTACAAGTCTCCTCAGACGGCGACAATCTCGTTTCTGACAGATTGTCGTCGCTCCACAGTTACGCCTCTTAAACAAGCAACGTGGGTTATTTTCCCACTAATTAAAGGCCCGGGATATCTTGCCCTTTGAGATACCAGTTAGCTCTTCTGCTTTCAAAATCGTCGCTCTAGACAGACAGGCACCCACAATATGGCCTTTATCGAACTCCGAAAGATCCTTTTTTTTCCATTGTGATCAACACTACTGACGAGCAGCAGTCTTAAACAGTTGTCCAGATCACGTGGTGACGCACGTGACCACGTATTTTGCGTTTACGCTGCGTAAGTGACGTTCATGTACATCTGCTTTAAAGGTTTCCAATTCAGCAGCCTGTGCATGCAAAATTCTGTCTGTTTTCTTGATCAAAATAGTTTCTATTCGACGCAAAGAAAGTTTTTAAATCGATCCCTCGAAGAAGGGACATCGTGTTAAGTACAAACAGACATTTACTTATCCGTTTGGAAAACAATGCAACAGCGTGCCCAAAATGCTTGAATTATTATCTACCTTATAGGTACACACCTGAGTTGGAAACGGGTCAAAAATCTTTGGCCCGGACCTGACCCAGACAAATCTGCTGTGAACTATAGTTCACAGCAGATTTGCAACCTGATGACAGGTCAAGAGAATGACGTATGCGGACAACTGCGATAAGAGTACTGTTTTGAATTGTATCAGTGAGGTTGCGGGATAATGATGCTGATGATGATATATTCGAATCTATATATAGATTCGAATATATCATTAGCAGCATCATTATCATTCCCAATTATTACCAATCCACTTCTGGATGAAGGTCTCCCCAAGTTTCTCACCACGTTTCAGCCTCTTCCATCCACATATCTCCTACGTGGTCTTCTACTGAGTCTATTCCTGTCCCTTGGAATTCAGTCTGTAATTTCGGTTGTTCATCGGTGGTCCGTTCCCCTTATGTTCAGCCAATTGCTATTTAGGGATTTTACTCTGATCATGATGTCTTCCACTGATGTCACTTTCCTTACCCAAGATTTCCTCTTTTTATCTTTCTTGGTTACACCAAGAATGCATCTTTCTATGCTTCTTTCACTTGTCTGCAGTCTCAGTATGTCTTTTTTCGTTAAGGTCCACGTCTCTGCTCCTTACGTAAGCACTGGAAGGATGCATTGATTAAACACTTTTCTTTTAAGACATAATGGCATATTGCTCTTAAAAATTGTACTGTTTCTTCCAAATGCTCTCCACCCAAGTTTTTTACGGCAGTAAATTTCGTCATCAATGTGAGCTTTGCTTGGTATCTGCTGCCCTAGGTATGTATAGGAAATGGTTATCTAAAGCTTTCCACTCATCAATTGATAAATCTTCATTCCTTGTAAAAGCATTGTGCTTTAGTTTTGTCTTCTGAAAGTTTATTTTTTATCCCCATTCTTTATCCTTCTCAGAAAGTTCCTGGATCATACTCTGCAGCTCTGAAGTATTATTTCAAAGACCTCTGAAGAGTTCTTTGAAATATTTTTTTCTTTTCAAAAATAAAACGAAAATAAAACCGGGTCGAAATCGGGTATGGAACATCTTGGGCCAACCTGTTTGACCCGCAAGAAATTGTCGAGCCGATGACCCGTTGACCCGTGACCCGTTTCCATCTCTTGTACAAACACACACACACACACAGCTAAGATAAAAGTTGACCCAATTCGACATCTAGAAGCGTATCTAAATATCGTATTAAATATGAATATTCAGCGTACAAATATTTCTTTTCGCAACCTCGTATATAATGTATACTTTAATTTAACCTTCCCTTTTGGTTCCTGTTATCAAATGCAAATTTTTGTTCATCCTTCTTAAGCATTTTGGAATCTTAATTCTACATTTTCTCTCTTGGTCAATGTTTTCAGGCAACCTGATGGCAGGTCAAGAGAATGACGTATGCGGACAACTGCTATAAGAGTACTGTTTGCATTGTATCAGTGAGGTTGCAGGATTAGAGATTTGATTCGGAGATTGGTGAGAGTTGATATTGTACTGAAAGAGTTGTTTTGAACGAGTTGTGTCTCTCGCATTGAATGCTACACTTCTTTGTTCTAGAAGTCTTAACTCTTTGTTAAATATGAGTATTCCTTTTTGCAACCTCGTATATTATCATAGTGTAGTTCCACTTGCCCACCAAATCAGGTCGCTTTAAGCGGGACTTGACGATTATTTTGTGTTAAGGATTTACTGTATTCCGATATTGACGAAATAGTTTATTGAGTGCATTTGGGGTTATATGGTACACCCGCCATCTCATAAAAACTGAGAGTAAAATCACACAAAATGAAGAAATATAGGTACAGCAAAATATATCTTATTCTTTCTCAAAGTATCTTCCCTCGGATGATATGCAACGGTCCGATCGTTCAGTCCACATTGTAAAGCGTGTGGGAAGGCATTTCGTGCAAGCGGCTTTAGCGATCCCTGTACAACTTGAATAACGTCAGCGTCTGTGTTGAATGTTGCTTCACGGAACTTCTCCTTCATTTTTCGAAACAACTAGAAATCGCATCGGGAGAGGTCAGGACTGTAAGCAGGTTGTGGCGCGTGGTTTCAATGCTGCATTTTGTAAGCAACTGTTGAACCCAAGCAGCCACATGTGGGCAAGCGTTGTCATGGAGTAGGGTCCACTTGCCCACCAATTCAGGTCGCTTAATCGATATGTGTCGTCGTAGACGCTTCAAGACTGAAATGTAATACTCAGCATTGACAGTAATTTGTGAAGGAATGGCATGCTGGTAGACTACACCTTTATGATCAAAGAAAATTATCATCCTGACCTTCCCAGCTAATTTGGTTTGGCGGACTTTTTCGGAGGAGGCGAGCCTGTGTGTTTCCAGACACTCGTTGCGCGTTTCGTGAGGGGGTCGAAATAGTGGATCCATGTTTCATCGGAAGTTATTACTCTGTTTAGAAAGTTTGGATCCTTTGCAATCATTTGTTTCCACTCATAACACACCTGAACTCTAGCTAACAATTGTTCTTTCGTCAGGTGATGAGGTACCTATCTGGAACACACAGGATGCATCAGTAATTTTTTGTGTAGGATGCGAAATGCCGACGTTTTTAAAATATCAGTTGACGCCACACGTCATTCGTCGATCTTCCTCAGGATTGCCCAAACAGTTTTAACAGTACGCTCCGTAACAACACTTTCAGGGACCAGGCCTATAAGCGAGTCCTGCCGACAAACGCCCTTTTTTTAAATCATGGTGTCATCTAAAAATCGTTGACTCACACAAACATTTATCTTTGTGAGCTTTTCTTTTCACTAAATCAACTGTTTTTGGAGCAGTTTTACACAAACGATAGAAGAATTTTATCGCACGACGCATTTCAGTTCTTAATTCTGAATCGCTCACCTCCATAATTGTATGTCAGAATGCAGATGTACTTTAAACAACTGCGCAATAACAAAACCAAAATCGTCTTCCACGGCTAATAACTGTTGCCATAAAAACTTCCTTAATTCAGTTAGTCGTCTGCGCTGTTAGTTTTCCCCTTTCCATTGTTGCCAACTCAAAAAAATTACTCTCAGTTTTTATGGAACGGCCTTTGTACATTTGTTCTGTACGGAATACAACGTTAAGCTATCTGGAATATATCAGTTAGCTTTACAGTGAGGCCTGCAAATGCGTTAGGTTACGCTTCAGTAAAACTAGAGCTTTGCAGTGAAGTTTTGTTGTAATTTTGGTTGGTTGTAACATACACAATTAATAACACCTACATCCATCTCCGACTAAAACCCTACAGATATCGAGTAGTTACTCCATCCTAGAAAAATGCTGCATGAAAGAAACTCTAAAATGCATATATCATCATTTCAATTACTTCAGCTACCCGAAGGAACCGATTCCTATCAATTCATTCAAGAAATGAAGGCGTTGTATCTATCGGCGATTGGAAGACGCACACAAATTCTATATTCACGGCAGTTTTTGTCTTACTTTGAAAATTCGTGCTAAAAAACCTTGGGAACCGAACACGTACAAGGCGATGATACCTTTCTTGGTATAGAATTCGGGGTATATGCACTCACAGACAATGAAATTTGCGCACCTAGAAGAAAACATGCTATAACCGCGAAACTTTTCGAATAGCTAAAGTGCGTGCTGGTCTGCAAATGATCGACCGGCAGCCTTATAAACCGGCGTATAGTCCATCAGAGGGACAATAATGCCGGGTAGACGACAGAGACGTCGATATACGCAACTTACGGACTTCGAGAGAGGCCTGATCATCGGACTGAAAACCGCAGGGTTGTTGGCGCGCCGTATAGCCCTCCACGTGGATCGTTCTGACCATACCGTCTCACTGTGTTGGGAGCAGTGGACACGTGACGGTACTGCCTCACGGCGGAGCGGCTCCGGAAGGACCAGGAGGACCACCGGCAGAGAGGATCGATGGATCATGCTCCAGGCACGAACGGATCCCACTGGTACCCGGTCCACTATACAGGCAGATGTAGCGGTTCTTGTGTGCCCACGAACTATTTCCCGACGTCTCGCGGAAGCAAAGCTACGATCCCAGCTCTCCTTAGGTTTACTGCCATTAACACCGAAACATCGCCGGCTCCGTGTGCAGTGATGCCAGGCCAGAGCGACATGGAACGCCACAGACTGGCGACGTGTGGTGTTTAGCGATGAGTGCCGCTTCGTTTTGGGGACAGATGATAACCGTGTCCGGGTGTGGAGGTCTCCGGGTCAACGGCACAATCCCAATCTCGCTGTCGAGCGCCACACCTACTCCACTGCTGGCATTATGGTCTGGGGAGACATTGCCTACGATAGCCGAAAGCTCTTGTAGTGGTACGTGGATCATTGATGGGTCACCGGTTTGTGGATCAGATCCGATGACCCCATGTGCTCCTATTCCTGGTCGGGATTCTAGGTGCGATATACCAGCAGTATAATGGTCGCCCGCACTCGGCTAGGGTTGCCCAGGACTGCCTACGTCATGTCCAGACACTTCCATGGCCTTCTCGCTCCCCGGATATGTCCCCTATCGAGCATGTGTGGGACCAGTTGAAACGCCGGCTCTCGCCGTGCCGCATTAACCGGGATTTGAAGCACACCGTCCAACACTTGTGGGCCAGTCTGCCGCAGGACAACATCAGGCGTCTGTTCGCCTCCATGCCGGACCGTATTGCAGCATGTATCGCCGCACGAGGCGGTGCGACGCGCTATTGAAGATGACCGGACTGCGTGCGAAAGATCCCTCTGTAATAATGCTGCAGCTCTGTTTTCGCCATCATGTGTATCATTCATCTGTATCATTACGTCCATAAAACTTCAGTTCAATCCAATGCTTCCTTCTTGGTGCGTAAATTTCATTGACCGCGAGTGTATAGTGCATAATTATCTGGATCACTTTTGGTCAAAGTTATTCCTTTATTTTTTCTAATGCGTTCCATATTTCGTAATTTTAGAGAATGCTTCTCCTACTATGTGTTCTGTTTTTCAAACACGGGTAGGAATAGGGCGGATCAAATCAAGTCTTCAATAAATCGTTGGCTTCCATTGGTTTTTGAAGTTTTCCGTTCCGCTGAATTTCGCTGATGATCTGTTGCTCTAAATATAACGTCAGGCCGTTTCTTCGTGTCTGAGGACACATTAAAAATCATCTGAGTTTCATGTTAGCTTAGCGCAGGAGCTTCGTGACATCGTGAATGGTGTAATTCGAAGCATATGCCCGGATAAATGGATTTGTCTCCACAAGCCAATAATAAGGACGAATAATGCAGGGCATCAAAAACTGGGAGGGTGAACATCTCCAACGTCGTGATCCATGAAAAAAAAAGGAAAGCCCTGTGGAATAGCCCTGTACATGGATGTCAGTTTGTTTTTATCATTTTTTGTAAAGAGCCAGGCTCTTTACTAATATTAGGTGTACAAATAAGTTTTAAAGCGTTTTAAGACAACGCAACATGTAATTTGAGAGAAAACAACAATACCTTTACGAATCAAAATATGCTCCGTCATTATCTATGACCTTCCGCCATCGGTCGGGAAGCTGACTGATTCCAGCCATGACGAATACTTCGTCGTGTCACGCGATAAAGTCGTGAAACCCATTTTTGCACTACGTCACATGTGCGTAACCGTACAGCAGACAAACCATGTTGCATCGATTGGAACAAATGGTACTCTGAAGGTGCTATGTCGGGACTATACGCCGGGTGCTCCAAAACTTCCCAGCCAAGCGTCAATAACGTTTCCTTGACCGATTTCGCGACATGCGGCCTAGCGTTGTCACTGCAGTTATTTCACGGGACGCAATCCTTTGCCTCTGAATGGACGTTTCCGACACATTTTCTGGTTCAATCGCAGCAATTGTTGCTTGTAGCAATCAGCAGTAACAGTTTGACCCTGTTCCAATACTTCATAATAGAGCACACCCTTCATATTCCACCAGATGCACAGCAGAACTTTCTCGGAGTGAATATTGCGTTTTTTGCGTTTGGGATTGTCGTACCATATCCACTTTTCATCACCCGTAACGATTTTCATTCTTTATTCAACAGATTCAAACACTTCATGACACGCTCATCCTTGTTCCTCTGGCTCAGATCATGTGGCATTCCTTCCTTCTGAATCTTTCCCATTGCGAGTAAACGATTGGAAATGGTTTGTTGAGTTACCCCCAGTTGTTCAGATAGGTTTTTTTTTTTTTTTTTTTTTTTTGCGTTTGAGACGAATCTTCATCCAGCAATGCTTGCAGTTTATCATGTCCAACTTTCTGCGGGCCGTCGTTACGTTATCGATCGCTAACATCAAAATCACCTGCTTTTTTCCCTTTTTTATACACTCAAACCTGATATTAAATGACATGGTGACACAATATTTTTTTATATTTACAAAATGGAGAAAGCTGGTGTTTTTAAAGCATTTTTCCCTATAATTTTCAAATTTCAAGGTTCTTGGAGAAACCTAAGATATCGATTAATGTCATCCATACTTAGGGGGGTCATTTCAGTACTAAAATCGCAACTATTGCACATGGTGACGTTTCAAATAAAAAAAATGGTTTTTCGCTCCACCCTCCTGCCCACTGGTTATCGTGGACAAACCGTTAACCAGCACGTCTACCTCGA
The DNA here is from genome assembly GCA_039090855.1 of Macrothele yani. Taxonomy (NCBI): domain Eukaryota; kingdom Metazoa; phylum Arthropoda; class Arachnida; order Araneae; family Macrothelidae; genus Macrothele; species Macrothele yani. The sequence goes on along the minus strand of CM076990.1, from coordinate 15,340,288 downwards.
TATTCTGGACAATTATGCCCTACCAACTCTGTATCAATACTACGGAACCCAACCTTGTTGGTACCAGCAGGATAATGCACCAAGCCATAAAGCAAGGTTTCAAAATCGCTTTATTCTAATTTATCATAAGAAAACATAAGAGGGAGACGTACAGGTTGTGCGTCTCACTGGGAAAAAAATACAAAACTGGCAAAAACATGATGGTATATACACTGCAATGACAATGGGGATGAATAACAAATGCTGCAAGCAAAGCTTATTGAATAAAAATTGCAGAAGTGACAAAGAGAAACACATCGTGTCACATGACATTGGCTGGGCATGATTTACAGGATAACACAGGCGAAACAATAGTACACAATTAGAAAAAGAACAGCACAAACATCGCCGTGAAGGTAAAACATTACATACATGAGATAAAAACACAGCGTGCACAATTGTGCATTATTTAACGAGCAAGGACTGTTACGGCGTGGTCTGACGATAATTCCGTATCGTGTGTGGACTGGCCAGCACAGTGCCCTTATCTTAATCCCAAAGAGCACCTATGGGATGAATTAGAGAGCACTGCATAAGAAGTTTGGAACCAAGGTCTACTAACAAGCAACAGTTAGCTGCAGCATTATGTACTGAATGGAAGCGCATACCTTTCGCTGTGTTCCAAAACCTTGTCGAAAGCCTGTCTCGAAGGATCAGTGCATGCATTAAGGCCAAAGGTGGACCGACACCGTACTAATGTTTGTCAATAAATGCTATGTTGTGTTTCTCTTCTAGGTGTCCAGTGACTTTTGTCAATATAGTGTATCTCTACCTTCTAACGTTGGTACTTTTTACTTAAATTACGCAAATTGTGTTTCTTTGGTAACTTGAGTTCTCGACAAGTAATTAAACGAAATCCTCATCATGCGCAGCATCGAACAGCTTTTGTGTCTACTGAGCATACTGTTCCTAGTGCACCAAAAACATTCCATGGTAGAGAGAAATTGAGGTTTGGAGAGTCAAAATCTGCTCAGAAGAGAACATAGCTTTTACTTTTTGTACTCAGTATTTTTTCATTTTCCAGAACGCAGTGGTGTGACTTTTTTTTGATAACGAGGCACTGTACACCAATTATGTAGAAAATAGTAACACTATACAAGTGATCCGATTTATTGACGTAAGAATATATCGAAACGCTTATGTATACTGTATATATGGAAACGCTTATGTATATATACCTACGCCAATAAATCGATCATTAATATAGGTGTTGTTATTTTTGTAATATGCAAATCTGTTTCCTTGCTGCTACACGCATGCGCTTTGCCTATCGTTTATTTTATCGGGATACTCCAACAGATAAGATAAAAATGAATATAATCATCAACCCGTTGCTATCTGATAACACTCGTCTGGGGAAAAAATACTAAGTGTTGGTAGAAACGTTTCAACAAATATATGAACTTTGTCGAGGAAATAATTTCGTTGTATGAATTCAGCTTTTCTGATGATAAAGCAAAACATAAGATAGTTAGTGTAAATTACTTCCTTGTTATCACACCTGTTATGACTTAATTACATAAAGAGGAATTTTAATAAAACGAAATTTCACAGGTAAGAAATTTAATAGACTTTTAAAAGAAGTAAAAAAACTGTTTCGTGTTCATCACATGTTCCGCAAACTATCTTTTTTATGTGCGAGGAGCAAAAGAAAAATAAAAAAACAACATAAGGCGAAAATTATTTTCGCGAACTCTAATTACCAAGGGAATGTAATTGTGGTAACGCAAATAAAAAGAAAACTGTCAGTGTTATATGGCAGAAGAGGTGTATTTAAGTATTCTGAAACATCGAGTAACTTCCAGAGCCTCAGGCTGTAAAACTGGAAAAGAAATATCTCGGGAACCACTTTACAATTCGCTCCGGTGATAAAACCAACGAAGAAGGGTTTCAAGATGATTAGAAGTCACTAAAATTTGGGGACGTAAGTGCTTTTCTTAAACGGTGCAAAATTAATACTTAACCCTTAAATACTCCTCGTCGGAAACATAATTAAATGGGGAGAAAATGACCCTGCAAAGCAGCGTTATTTCTGAGGAGACGGTACAAAATCTACAAAGTATTTTAATTTCTAAAAATAAGTGAGTTCCGACCTCTTCTCGATATGTTCCTTGAATTTTTACTTTCTGGCACTGCACTCTCAAATAGTTCTGTAGTTCATATGCCCGATGCAAATGTACTTTGTAGTAATGGTGAAGTGTTTAAAGACTTTCTTAAAAAAAAGAAAAGGAAGTATATGAATACACAAGAAACGCATATAGCTTATTAAATCTGTTTATTTTTGTGGTGTAATAAGCACAAAGATTCGCCAAGCTTTCGCACTCCACTGGGAGGCTTTTTCAAGGCAATGGTAGACATTTATATAGGCATTTTTAAGTCTACAATTACCTTGAAAAAGCCTTCCAGTGAAGTGCGAAAGCTTGGCAAATTTTTGTGCTTATTACACCACGAAAATAAACGGACTAAATACGCTATATGCGTTTCTTGTGTATTCACAGTCTGGTGTATTTAAAATAACATTAGGAAATATATGGCATTATCATCATGCGCACAAAAGGAATGTTTTTTCACTTAGACATAACCCGAAAATTTGGAGAATAATCGGAAAGAAGCGTTGGAAAAATTTGAAGAAACAAAGCAAAAGTTCCTTATTGCACACCTACTAAGAATAATAAGAGATAAGAAAAAATTTATGCTTTAATAAACCCGGGAAATTTAATGCCAAGTTGTGAAATAGCCTTTATGTGACATGGCACTAGAGTTGCAGCACGTATGAACTCGTACTGTGATTATTTTCCCTCGCTATCGTTACCATATCGCTATAGCAGTTCAGAGTGCAATGTTACCTAGCCGCAAACCACAATTAGTTTAACTAGATTGAAAAAAATTTACAAGCAGACTATATAGGCACCTATGGATTCTCCTCCATCAGCAGTTCTTGAAGATGCAGTCCTACAACCACTCTAAGAAACAATTTCTTAAAGATCCTGGACCGAAACCATCAGTATGTTGCAAATAGGCAGACGAAATTTTCTTTAATTAGCCTCACGGCAAGATTAGTGAAGTGCGCGGGTCCATTATTTCAACTTGGAGCTCGAAAAGGACCGTAAGCTTGGAGCTTGAAAAGGACCGTATCGTGAAGACCTCTTCTCCAGATATGAACATGAAGAACAGAAATACTTTCAAGTCAGTATGCAGGCAATGATTTTGTTTCACGATTTTTCTTTTTTTTTTATTGAGGGTTTAACGACCACAATGAGCAACTCAATGGGCTATAAGCAGTCGCCCGTCCTTAATTTAGGGCCACTGACCCCAGGGAAGGGAGAGAGCCAGTACCATAAGACAAACGCAACATTGATGCCTCACGAGATTCGAATCCGTGCCCATCTCGGACGAATGATCGGGAGCCATCGCTTAGACTGTGAAAACACAAGTTTGTCCGTACCCAACTAAGTTATTATTATTTTCTTCGATTGGAGGTTTAACGACCACCGTGAGCAACACAATGGGCTATAATCAGTCGCCCGTCCCTAATTTAGGGTCACTGGTTCCAGGGAAGGGAGAGAGCCAGTGCAGTAAGACAAACACAACATCCACGCCTTACCGGTATTCGAACTCGGACCCATCTCGGACGAGTGATCAGAAGCCATCGCTTAGTCCACCGCGCCACCGAGGCGGCTCCAACTAAGTTGCACGGACGGAATATATCGCTACAAATTTGTCGCCTTGACACGTGATTTACTTCTGTCACAATACCACGGCGACACTGAGGCGGCTTCACGAAATTTGCATCACTTCTAGATGGATATCCTAGAATGTTAAAATTATTTGTTCGTTTTTCCAAGCGACAATTTTAAATTAACTCGACCCAAAAATATCCTTTATTAATTTTTAACGCCGCTCCGGTGGCGCAGTTGTCTAAGCGATGGCTTCTGATCGTTCGTCCGAAGGGGTCCGGGTTCGAATCGCGATGAGGCATGGACGTTGTGTTTGTCTTACAGCACTGGATCTCTCCCTTCCCTGGAACCAGTGACCCTAAATTAGGAGCGGGCGACTACTTATATCCCATTGAGTTGCTCACGGTGGTCGTTAAACCTCCAATAAAAAAACAATATATATATATATATTTTCTTGCATGCTTTCTCCCGCAGAGATTTGTAGATTTAGCCTGTCTGAAAAACGTTTTTTCGCCAATAGAAAACAGATTTTTACAATAGCTTGTGACTTGTTTTTGTTTGAGCATTTTCATCTGCATCTCCTCATTAAATCCTTTCTACTTGTGATGTACAGTTGTCATGCGGACAAGGCATAGGTGATCTCCTCTTCTGCTGACGTCGGTTTCCTTAATTTCATGGAACAAGTCGAATTAGATACGCGCGTGTGCTTACAGCCGTATGAGTTGCGTATTGTGGTTATTAATCCCCGAACTTGCTATCTACACCTATGAGCCATTACATTATGACCACCCACAGCTAAGAGAAACGAGTGCGCCTGGAGACAGAACGGTGGCACAGCTGAAGTTCACAGAGCAGTATATATACAACCCGAAGACCAGCTTTCGGTTAGTGGAGTGTTCGGAGTCTGAATGGGAAAAGCTGCCGATTTATCGGAGTTTGATAAAGGACAAATTGTTATGGTACAGCGCTTCGGAACTACGATCTCGGAAACGGCGCTGCTTGCGGGTTGTTCACGTGCCGCTCTAGTGCGTACGTATCAAAAGTGGTGCACTGATGGCCAAACGACAAACCGTCGTTTGGCCGTGTGTCGTCTGCAGATCATCGATGCCAGATGGGAAAGGAGAATGTCGCGCATTGTTTACAACGACCGCAGGGCCACAGTCCGACAAATCACCTGCAGCTACAACAGTAGTGATCAGGGCAATGTGTCACAGCACACAGTTCATCGCAGTCTTCTGCGCATGGTCCTGCGTAGCTGATGAACCAACCGGGTCCCCATGCTAACTGCACGTCATCGCCAACAACGCGTGACATGGGCCCAAGATAATCGAGATTGGATAGTGGATGATTGAAAGAAAGGTGGCCTAGTCTAACGAATCAAGATCCTTGGAGCATCACGTAGACGATCGAGTGCGGATATGTCCATTACTAACAGAGGCTATGGCACCTGGATGCACTGTTGGGCGGAAGCAGTCCGGTGGCGGTGGTGTTATGCTGTGGGCCATGTTTACTATTCTATCCCAATAGTACAATCCTTGACAGCTGCCAGGTATCTGAACATCGTTGCGGAGCAAGTTCACCTATTCATGGCAACTGCTGGTGATGGCCATTACCAACAGGATAATACGCCATGCCACACTACCAGAATCGTCAAGGTGTGGTTCGAGGAACATGCTGGTGACTTTCTGTAAATGCATTGGTCTCCAAATCCACCTCACATGAACCTAATCGAACACTTGTGGTTCGACTTGGAAAAGCGGGTTCGCACTAAATCACCACCACCCCGAAATGTACGGGAACTGGAGGACCTGCAGTTGACATAATGGCACCAGATACCCCAGGATACCTATCGCCACTTCATCGAATCGATGCTTCGACGAGTGGCCACTGTTTTGCGTCCTATAGCTTATTAGGTAGGTGGTCATAATGTAATGGTTCATCGCTGTATGTTGTACCAGAAATTGTTCAGAAGCTTTTTAGAAGCAGACTAAGCAATAGATGAAATATGGAATTACCAAATGACATGGAGAGAAATGCAGTAACGTTAGAGTCGCCCAGGTGGCGCAGTGGTCTAAGCGATGTTTTCTTACCTTTCGTCATAAGTGGGTCCGGATTCGAATCCCACTGAGGCATGGATGTTGCGCTCGTCTTACGGCACTGGTTCTCTTCCTTTCCTGCAACCAGTGACCCTAAATTAGGGACGAGCGACTGCTTACAGCGCATTGAGTTGCTCACGGTGGTCGTTAAAGCCACAATAAAAAAATCGTTTATAATGAGGAACTCTAGACCAAAGGAAACCCTCGTTAAATCCGGGTACTCGCGAAATCCGTTTTTGGATGAAAATTCTTACTACGTAAAACTGTGCATATGCATTACTGTATACTACATGTCCACAACAACTTAATATATTTTATAGACTTACTTAATTATTTACATTAGTACAATAGTTAATTAATTAAATCTTCCAAGTATATTCAACTTCACGGCCCGTGCGACTGGCCGCTGTTTAACTATACACAACACACATGTAGCGAAAGCTGCAGATCCTCCTAATGCAACGCTAATTTGGAGAGTGAAAGTGGCAGTGGGCATTGTTCTAGGAATTTTTTCCTGTTTTCCCTCCGGCCACATTCCCATTAAATTACTCCCCTATTCCTCTCTGCAACTGTCGCCCAGAAACCCACTTAGGTGTGCGTGAGCCCCACTTTTTCTCTTTTTGCGTAGGACTATATTGCCTGCTTTCAACTCTGATGTGATACACTCAAGACATAGCCCCTTGGAGTGGATGGCGGAGAGAGCGTCTTGCACAACTTTCTTGGAGCATTTTTTTATGTACTTCCTCCCCATTTCTTTTCTATCACCATTCTTCCACTATCCCACAAGGATTCCCTGCACTGTTGCTATTGTGTCTCGTATGCCACCATTTCTATTCTTCTACTCCAGAGCAGCCTCGTTAAATATGAAGTTTCTTTTCATTTTGTTATTTCGCTTGTTAAAAATGATAATTTTAGCTTTTCTCTCCTTCGTTAAATGCAGGGACATCATTAAATTTCGTTCATTTAAAACGAAAAAATTAGCTATGAATTAATGTTTTACCGAACACAGGTTTGTATTTTACTCGTTAAATCTGAGATCTCACTAAATATGGTCTGGTGATACGCTTATCTACTGTACTCAGACCAAAAATAAACGAGGATTTGTTGCTTACTAAAGGGTTACGTCACACCACGGGAAAGTTTTGGTCCCCTTTGCGGCTTACAACAAAGGTGTGAGTTTTCTAAGTGTGGAAAAAATAGCCCTTCCCAGTCCCCACTCCATGCCTATTTGTTGAAGAATAAGTAGCCTCCCCCGAGTCCTCACATCCTACCCAGCTGTCGAAGAATAAATAGCCCTCCCGAGTCGCCACATCCTATCCACTTGTCGAAGGATACGTAGACCTCCTGAGTCGCCCCATCTTACCCAGTTGTCGAAGAATAGATTGCCCGTCCAAGTCCTCACATCCAGTTGTCGAAGAATAAATAGCCCTCCCGAGCCCCCACATCCTACCCAGTTGTCGAAGAATAAATAGCCCTCCCGAGTCCCCACATCCTACCCAGTTGTCGAAGAACCTTCACGAGTCCTCAAATCCTATTCAGTTGTCGAAAAATAAATAACCCTCCCGAGTCCACATATTCTACCCAGTTATCGAAAAATACATAGCCCTCACGAGTCGCCACATTCTACCCAGTTGTCGAAGAATAAGTAGTTCTCCGGGGTCCCTACATCCTACCCAGTTGTCGAAGAATAAACAGCCCTTCTGCGTCCACACATCCTACCCAGTTGTCGAAGAATAAATAGCCCTCCCAAGTCGCCGCATCCTACCCAGTTGTCGAAGAATACATAGCCCTCTGGAATCCCCACATCCGACCCAGTTGTCGAAGAAAAAAAAAAGCCCTTCTGCGTCCCCAGATCCCACCCAGTTGTCGAAGAACAAGTAGCCCTCCGGGGTTCCCACATCCTACCCAGTTGTCGAAGAATAAACAGCCTTTCTTCGTCACCACATCCTACCCAGTTGTCGAAGAATAAACAGATTTCTTCGTCACCACATCCTACCCAGTTGTCGAAGAATAAACAGCCTTTCTTCGTCATCACATCCTACCCAGTTGTCGAAGAATAAATAGCCTTCCGGAGTCCCCACATCCCACCCAGTTGTCGAAGAACAAGTAGCCCTCCGGGGTTCCCACATCCTACCCAGTTGTCGAAGAAAAAAGCCCTTCTGCGTCCCCAGATCCCACCCAATTGTCGAAGAACAAGTAGCCCTCCGGGGTTCCCACATCCTACCCAGTTGTCGAAGAATAAACAGCCTTTCTTCGTCACCACATCCTACCCAGTTGTCGAAGAATAAATAGCCTTCCGGAGTCCCCACATCCCACCCAGTTGTCGAAGAACAAGTAGCCCTCCGGGGTTCCCACATCCTACCCAGTTGTCGAAGAAAAAAAAGCCCTTCTGCGTCCCCAGATCCCACCCAGTTGTCGAAGAACAAGTAGCCCTCCGGGGTTCCCACATCCTACCCAGTTGTCGAAGAATAAACAGCCTTTCTTCGTCACCACTTCCTACCCAGTTGTCGAAGAATAAACAGCCTTTCTTCGTCACCACATCCTACCCAGTTGTCGAAGAATAAACAGCCTTTCTTCGTCACCACATCCTACCCAGTTGTCGAAGAATAAACAGCCTTTCTTCGTCACCACATCCTACCCAGTTGTCGAAGAATAAATAGCCTTCCGGAGTCCCCACATCCCACCCAGTTGTCGAATAATAAACAGCTCTTATGCGTCCCCACATTCTACCAGTTGTCGAAGAATAAATAGCCCTCCGAAGTCCCAACATCCTACCCAGTTGTCGAACAAATAGTCTGCTCGAGTCCCCATACACTGACCTAGTCGTCAAGCAATTCCATTAACCAACTAGGAAGTGTAACAAAAGTCTTATATGCTAAATTATATAAAATCACAGTTAATAAATAGAAAGAGAAAACAGCACGCGCGAAACGGCCTTCGCCTCAGCTGTAAGCACCAGTGGTGATCTATGCTTTTGGGACATGTTGGGTGGGCCGCCCCGGTGGCTCAGTGGTCTAAGCGATGGTCTCTGATCATTCGTCCGAACGGGGTCCGGGTTCAAATCCCTGTGAGGCATGGATGTTGTGTTTGTCTTACGGCACTGGCTCTCTCCCTTCCCTGGAACCAGTGACCCTAAATTAGGGACGGGCGACTGCTTATAGCCCATTGAGTTGCTCACGGGGGTCGTTAAACCTTCAATCCAAAAAAAAAATCCATGTTGGGTGGATGTGTCTTTCTCTCTGGACCATTCACTACGGTGGCCCTCAAATATACAACAATGCCTGCGATTGCTGAGATGATGGTTCCCACCTCCATCACACCGAAAATCATTCCCCGTTGAAACTCCTATAGGTCCTTTCTCTTTTCCCATTGTACAAGCTGCATACTGACACTACCTGACCTTGCTGCGAATATTTGTTTGTATTCCATGCCGGTTGGTGACGTCATTGCTACGTACTTCTGACGCGTCCATTCGTGGAGATAAGAATGGTCACTGTCGATAAACCATTCGCGAACGATACGTTCAAAACGAATGACTGTACACCGTGAATGGTAAATTGCTCGCTCTCATCACTGTGAATGATCAATGCCATTACTGCTGCACACACACAGAAATCTCAGCACATTATTTTTTATCTGCCACAATGCGTTTGGAAACGAATTCTCAATAAAAAAAGTAATGTCAAGACAAAAAGTGTCAACCGCTTTTGAGTGAGCAACGAACATTCGACTCTATGTAAAGTGAAACTTAAGAATGGGAATGAAACGTGAATATCATTCATTTTGAGTTGTGTGTTTGCAACGAGCTCTTGTGAATGGTGAATGGTTCAACAAAGTTTCTGCTCTTTCCTGCAGTTGGCTAATTTCTTCTCAAGTCTTCAGGCGCTTTGGAGCAAAGAATGGTTTCCTCATAGTGAGACAACCAGGAGTAGAACGTTAATGACCAACCATTTGAATAATCATTCGTGAATGATTCTTTTGCGTGAATGATGAATGAACTATCTAGAAAGAATAGCTTATGCAATCATTAGCTATCACAATGGTCTGGCCCACGAGCCTAATTAAGACCGCAGTGCCGCCCCGGTGGCGCAGTGGTCTAAGCGATGGCTTCTGATCATTCGTCCGAAAGGGGTCCTGGTTCGAATCCCGGTGAGGCATGGATGTTGTGTTTGTCTTACGGCACTGGCTCTCTCCCTTCCCTGGAACCAGTGACCTTAAATTAGGGATGGGCGACTGCTTATAGACCATTGAGTTGCTCACGGTGGTCGTTAAACCTTCAATCAAAAAGACCGCAGTCTAACATTGCACAACAATGCTGCTATTATAAATTGCCACTCTAAGACTAGGAATTATCCGTCGAGGTGATTATATGCCACTATATGACGTACCACTGAGGCAAAGCCGTCTCGAGTATTAGCAGGCCTTATGCCTCGATTCGTGACGCCACCATCCGAGTCGTAACAAAAGCTGCCGTGACTGCCATCTTAAGCTAGAAGCGGGTTGGTTACAGCGAGGCGATATCAAGATTCTAATTTTTCGTAACTTTGCAATATCGATGGAAAAAAGTTATAAATTTTGGTAAATGCAAAATATTTGGTAAAAATCGAAAAGCAAACACTTTATGATGGGATAAAAGATTGCCGTCTTATGCATGATTGAAATAACTATAAAAATTAAAAAGAACTGATGTTCCTGTACACACTAAAAGTGGTGAAAGTAATCTAAATGACAGATTAAAACAACACATGATATTTCGATCCCTCATGGGATCATCCTCAGATGTGCTCGTGCATTGGTGATTCCGACCTTTAAAAAACAGAAGGGCAGAGTGTCAGGATTCAAGCCGCGGGTGGCCTATTGGGCAACGTTTGTGACTGCCACGGAAAGGGCCTCAGGTTCGATCCCAGGCAGGTACGAACGCTGGATCCACTAAATATCCGCCGTGCGTCGGATGGGCACGTTCAGCCGTCGGACCCCGGGTACTGTTCCCCCGGTAATAAATAAGGGCGTTTTCCTCCCCCTTTCTACTTCGCTTCCGTGTCACTTTTCTATGGGGCACTCTAGCCCAAATCACCTAGTTTCCTATTTCTAAGGGTTGTTTAAGACCTGTGGTCAGACACTCCTTTCCTAAATTCCTCTACATATGATCATGATCATGTCAGGATTCAATATGTGCGTTCAATGCGCATGCCTGGGTTATTCACGGGGGGACCCGGGTCGCCAAGTGGGTGGCTATGTCATCTGGTATTAAGGTATTCTCGCCGCCCCGGTGGCGCAGTGGTCTAAGCGATGGCCTCTGATCATTCGTCCGAACGGGGTCCGGGTTCGAATCCCGGTGAGGCATGGATGTTGTGTTTGTCTTACGGCACTGGCTCTCTCCCTTCCCTGGAACCAGTGACCCTAAATCAGGGACGGGCGACTGCTTATAGCCCAATGAGTTGCTCACGGTGGTCGTTAAACCTCCAATCAAAAAAAAAAAAAAAAATAATAATAATAAGGTATTCTCAAGGTATTGTCATTCTGAGTCTTATTTGATTCCTTTGGCAGGATATATTTCCAAAGATTAAGGATATTCATTGGTAGATAGCATTTGTTCAACATTGATTACCCTTGATGAATATCACAGGGGAGCGTTTCCACCCTTCTTGCATCCGCCAGCGACACACAGGGCCTACATCTGGTCTCCTGGTGTGGGGAGCGATCAGCTATCACTCCCGTACACAACTAGTGTTTGTACCGAGTACGTTAAAGAGCACCTGCTACATCAACAACATCATTCAGCCCGTTGTTGTGCCATTTGTAAGGTCAGTCCATCGTGGTGTTTTCCAGCAAGATAACGCACGCCCACACACGGCACGTGCAACGCAACATGCACTTCAGGGTGTGAGACAACTTCCATGGCCTGCACGTTCACCGGATTTGTCCCCGATTGAGCACGTGTAGGATTTTATGGGACAACGACTCATCCAGTTTTCCCGGCCAGCCATGGCCATCCCCGATTTACGCGTCCAGGTTGAGGATGCTTGGAACTCAATACCCCAAACTTATATCCAACATCTGTGCGGCAGACTCCATGCCAGAATTGCAAAGTGTGACGCAGTTCATGGCGGTTCAACCTCGTACTAACCATGTTACATGGAAATGTTACTTTTCAGTTTACCAGCAAATACAGCTGTATTTTGCCATAATGTTTTGATCACGTTATCCTCTGTATTCCGTTATTATGCTGTATAAATTTCGTTGGTATCAGAAGTCTCCTTCTTGGTGTTCTTTTTCACTTTCCGCCAGTGTAACTTTGTAACGAAAATATCAATTTTGTACTTGTGTAATTCTTTTTTTTTTTCTACATAAAGATTTTTTAATGTCTTTTCGGGACTTCTGCTTGAAGCGGTTTAGTGTATAAAGATTATACAGAAATTATTTATTGTTATTCATGGGAATAGAGTGAGTGTGTTTCATGGCTGTTTGTATTCTCGATTCTTCGTGTCTTAGTGCAGATATTTTGTTACGAAATGAGTTTCTATAAATACATGAGGTTAATTGATTATTTCTTACAGTTCATTAATTATTTATATAATTTTCCTCTGACGGTAATCTTCGTCGACGCGATGTTTCATTAGGAAATTAATCCGTCTCCCTACATATGGCTTTTTTTAACATCCACTAAAGCAACATGATGGCGAGGACATCGGCTTCAACTAACTGGTACCACGTAAGACTGTGCACGTGTTGCTTCAGCGCATGTGCAGTCCCACTGCTTCACACTTTCTGTTGGGGTTGTTTCGGTTGCCAGCTACGGGCCACTAGTGGCACTTGCATGGAGGCCCGTAGTTCACGGCGATGCTGCAGGGCCATCAATGGCTGCCAACTGATGACGCTGCCACCAACTGATCGCTATCGTACCGTGAGTGGCAGATTTCAGCCAGCAGTGACCTATCACTGCCAGCTGGTAGCCAGCGGTTTCCCAAAACTTGTGTTTTGGCTGGGAACCGGAAGGCCGGTACGCGGGGTCTGTCGGTTTAACGTGCTCGTCCGAGCTATGGCGGATACTCAGATGAAGTTTAACATTTGTCACCACCCAGGATCGAACATAGTCCTTTCCTTTGGAAGTCACGAGCGTTAACCACTAAGACAACCGCGCCTCAAGCCAATGGTCAGAGTATTTCAGTCGGAAGAGTATCTGGCTCCAGACTGAGGGGACGTGGGTTCGAATTCCTGCAAAAAGATTTACTTTCACAGCTACCTCGATCTATTTGCACACCATTAACTGTACTCTTGTATACACTGTTATAAAAGTATTTCCGTTTTTTTCCTTTAAATTCTGATAATGCTTCGAAACACCGTGCACACCTGGCATAAAAGCGTTTTTCCTACCTTTAAATGGAATCCAATTTTCCACAACTTCAGTTATCTAGAACATCTCACATGCAGGGCTAAGAACGTCATTAAACTTACATGAATGAACTCCTCACAGCCGCGAGTGCTTTGACGGTAATTAAAAGATAACGACCTCAACGGAGGAGTTCTCCATTTCCGTGTGTACTCAGATAGGAAGTAAGTGGGTTTCCAAATTGATCAGAAATTACCCCGAGAAGAACATTTAACAGTGCTCTTTAAAATTCAGTGATTAGAACGATTCAAAAAGAATCGTAGGAAAACACAGCTAGCAGGAAGTAATTTACGCGTTTCATTAATGACTCAAAATTAGGAGAGAGCTTAGTAAGTAATGTATCGCGTAAAATGCAATCAATAAAAGCACGAGGGTCAATCCAAATGCCTTTGCCACATTTTTATTGGTTCTGTTAAATGCATTTCAGGAAATTCAAATGAAAGTGAATTCTTAAATAGTGGCTGAAAGCATGATATCCAGAGCTGGTACGTCGGTCCTGCAGCACGACATCCAAAGCTGGTATGGCGGTCCTACCACCTACTGACTCAAGCTACAAGTCGTTCAAGTAGCACTATTTGGTCGTTTAAGTAGCACTACTTGGTCGTTCAAGTAGTGGGTAGCATATCCGGGCGCTATTGGAAACTTGGCCATTCTGGGTGGTGTAGTGGGTAGCACACCAGTCCGCTATCCGGGAGACGCGGATTCGATTCCCGCTCCAGGACGACGAAATTTTCAAGTTTTCGGATATTATCTGACTTACTATCCATGTCATATTTACACCAAAAACGGATTCACATCTTCAAAATTTGTATTGTGTGGTGTAATCCCGTATTCCATTCATGATTTATCTGCCCCTCCGGGCAATCACGGAATAGAATTCTTAACTTCCGGATTCGCTAAACATGAATGCTGGTTGCTTCGACTAGCGAATCCTGTGATGGTTATATTCAAATTAATCGGAAACTTGAAACTTGGTCGTTGTGGGTGGTGTAGTGGGTAGCATACCTGGGCACTATCCGGGTGACGCGGATTCGATTCCCGCTTCAGGACGACAAAATTTTTAAATTTTTTCAATAATATCTGACTTACCATCCATGCCATATTTACACTAAAAAACGTATTCGCATCTTCAAAATTTGTATTGTTTGGTGTAATTCCGTTTTCCATTCATGATCTGATTATTTCCTCTGCTCAACCACATAACGTTAAATAGTATTACCAGGACATAGTGTTTTGTTCCCAAAATGGCAGAAGAGGCTCATTGTTCGAAGAAACACGTTCATAACTCATGCATAACTACTCCTGAGGCAATTCTTTTTTGTCGATGGACATTACAGGGAAGCAACTTTAACTAAGCTCTCCAACCGAATCTTAAACACGTGGTAAAATCAAAAGAACACCAACCTCATAAATGACGCATCGCATATGTTAATGCCAGTGTGAGGGTTCACCAAATAAAACCTACGCCTAGGAACTTTGTAAGCGTTTAAGGTTCAATACGTTAATAACTCTTGATGATATTTTATTTCATGTTTACACATATTAATATTGTTCTGATCCTCGTAACAATCAACTTCTTCTGCCATTTTAAAAACACATTGTACGATATCCTTGTAATTCAAGGTAACGTTATGCAGTAGCACACCCAGAAATTTCCCAGGGGGTGCAGAACCCGTGTGCCGTGGCGCACAGAATTTTTGCAAAATGAGGATGACCCCCAAAATTTACCGGGGAAAATAGTCAGGTACCACCATGCCAATAAAGAAGGAGGTTTACTTTTGTACATTTATTTTTATCCAGTTACTAGTAATGTTACAGTACAAGAAAGTTAAATGATTAGAAGAAGCGGTAGATGAAATTCTCTTCCTGGTTAGGTTTTTCTAAATTTATTTAACAGAACTACTCCCTTACAATTATTTTACGTAGATGAATCAAAAAAGTAAGTTACACTTAGCTCCGTCTGGAGTGGAATTGCAGTCAGACCGTGTCTGCTTGGGAGCGAAGTAGACAGTACGTCAGAGCTGCCGACGGGAGGTGCTTTTTCAGCGCCATCTGGAATGGAATTGCAGTCAGACCGTGTCTGCTTGGGAGCGAAGTAGGCAGTGCGTGAGAGCTGCCGACGGGAGGTGTTTTAGTTCAGCGCCATCTGGAGTGGAATTGCAGTCAGACCGTGTCTGCTTGGGAGCGAAGTAGGCAGTACGTCAGAGCTGCCGACGGGAGGTGCTTTTTACAGCGCCATATGGAGTGGAATTGCAGTCAGACCGTGTCTGCTTGGGAGCGAAGTAGGCAGTGCGTGAGAGCTGCCGACGGGAGGTGTTTTAGTTCAGCGCCATCTGGAGTGGAATTGCAGTCAGACCGTGTCTGCTTGGGAGTGAAGTAGGCAGTACGTCAGAGCTGCCGACGGGAGGTGCTTTTACAGCGCCATATGGAGTGGAATTGCAGTCAGACCGTGTCTGCTTGGAAGCGAAGTAGGCAGTGCGTGAGAGCGGCCGACGAGAGGTGTTTTAGTTCAGTAACTGCGATTTTCGTAGGCTAAGCGCCTAAATTGCATTGACGTCCATCGTAAAATCGGTGCTGTATATACAGGGGAAATGCCACGTCTCGCCCGACCATTCTAAAGTGGTGTGAACAATTTGAAAAGGGTGACACAAATTTGACGGACGAATACCGCGAAGTGAGAACATCAATATCCAGCACTGTGGAGCATGTTGCCTCTGTTGATTATTTGGGATAATAGGCGTATCAAAATCAAAGAAATTCCCAGGACGTAAGGTATTACGTACGAGACTGTGCATTAAATCACTCACGAGCAGCTGGGATTTCGGAAATTTTGTGAGAGATGGGTGAAACGTTTACTCACCGTCCAACACAGAAACCAACGTTTCCTGTCGTCTTTGGCTCTTCTGCAACGGTATTCTGCTGAGAATCCCAATTTTTTGCGTCGAATCATCACAGGTGACGAAACAGGGTTTCACTATTTCACCCCTGGAACCAAGGGATCGTCCATGGAATGGAAGTGTGTCACCTCTCCAACAAGGAGGAAGTGCAAAGTCCAACCTTCTGCGGGAAAGGTCATGGCGACTGAATTTTTTTACTGTGAAGGTGTTGTTTACACAGAATTTCTGCCAACAGGAACGACTATCAATGCGGACTCAGACGCTAAGAAATTTACGAAAGGCACTTAAGAACAGACGCCGGATAAGTTTAGCAAAAGTGCCATTCTGCTGCACGACAACGCCACCCCCACACAGCACGGAAAACAAAGGAATTGCTGCACTCATTCAAGTGGGAGGTGTGGCAACAACCACCGTACAGCCCCGATTCATTCCCGTGTGACTACTGTTTGTTCGGTAAAATGAAACAGGACCTTAGTGAACATCGATTCCAAACCGATGAGGCTGTGAAAATTGCATCCCCAAACTTTTTGTACCAAACTGGAGACTTCTTTCTGAACAGATATGGAAAAGTTAATGACACGTTCCGATAAATGTTTACAGTCATTAGGCTACTATATCGAGAAATGAATAAATGTTGTACCTTTAAACTAATATTCATCCCCTGAATATATCTCTTTATTCGTTTTGTTTTTTTAATTGAGCAGTGTAACGAACTTCTTGATCCGCTCTCGTATGTTATAATTATACGGTGCATGATTAAGACGTATATGTAGATCGCGTATCGTGTTGTTTTGTTTCAAACTTCGATGTAATAATTTTCCGCTCTGTCAGCCCAAGAAGGGGGCTCGCGCTCAATCAGCTCTCCCCGTGGGTGAGCCACTGACGCTATGTGTTTGAACAAAGGTAATGTTCTGACTAGTTTTGTCGATTTCTCAGCTGAAATTTTAATTTTTCTTGATGAAATTAAAAAAGGCGTTATGCTTCTAACAGACTTAACAAAACATCAGTCAGCAATCACGGGAAAGAGTCCCATAGGTGTCTATTGCAATGTCGCATTAGATTTCACAATCGTCTCTTTCAATGCTTTCCTACCTGAGCATCGACACTCATCCAGTAAACACAGTTACCTTGGGAAAGGTGTGTCGCGCATCGACGCTCATCTGGTAAACCCAGGTATCTTGGAAATAGTGTGTCGCGCATCAACATTCATCTGGTAATCCCAGTTACCTTTGGAAAGGTGTGTCGCGCATCGTCACTCATCTGGTAAACCTAGTTACCTTGGGAAAGGTGTGACGTGCATCGACACTCATCTGGTAAACCTAGTTAACTTGGGAATTGTGTGTCGCGCATCGACATTCATCTGGTAATCCCAGTTACCTTTGGAAAGGTGTGTCGCGCATCGTCACTCATCTGGTAAACTTAGTTACCTTGGGAAAGGTGTGTCGTGCATCGACACTCATCTGGTAAACCTAGTTACCTTGGGAAAGGTGTGACGTGCATCGACACTCATCTGGTAAACCTAGTTACCTTGGGAATAGTGTGTCGCGCATCGACATTCATCTGGTAATCCCAGTTACCTTTGGAAAGGTGTGACGTGCATCGACACTCATCTGGTAAGCCTAGTTACCTTGGGAATTGTGTGTCGCGCATCGACATTCATCTGGTAATCCCAGTTACCTTTGGAAAGGTGTGTCGCGCATCGTCACTCATCTGGTAAACTTAGTTACCTTGGGAAAGGTGTGTCGCGCATCGACACTCATCTGGTAAACCCAGTTACCTTGGGAAAGGTGCGTCGCGCATCGACACTCATCTGGTAAACCCACTTACCTTGGGAAAGGTGTGTCGCGCATCGACACTCATCTGGTAAACCCAGGTATCTTGGGAATAGATGTGTCGCGCATCGACATTTATATGGTAATCCCAGTTACCTTTGGAAAGGTGCGTCGGGCATTGACACTTATCTGATGAACCCAGTTATCTTGGGAAAGGTGTGTCCGCATCAACACACATCTGGTAAACCCAGTTATCTTGGGAAAGGTGTGTCCGCATCAACACACATCTGGTAAACCCAGTTATCTTGGGAAAGGTGGGTCCAAGGATAAAGCGCGTCCGAAGCGGAATTCACGCGGAACCATCTGTGCATGCGTGCCCCCAAACAGAGGGAATCTGTGGAAAACTCCGGAAAAACCACAGAGTAGATTGCCCGCAGGATCGTTATTCGAACACCCGTCAGAAACGTTTGCCTCCCATACAGTGAGCAACTTAACCACTTGCGCCAGGCCGCAGTCAACAGTTAGCGTATTATCCTATTTTCAAGATGTAGGCATTTTTTCCTATTTTCGAGAAGTGGGCATTTTTTCTGCGGGAATTTTTTCCTCATACCCTTTTCTACATGTGTCGTAAAAATCGTCTCATTCCGAGCTTCCTTCATGGTGTGGCATTTTCTATATGAAACAGTGGTATTATGTGAGCATTTCATTCTCCAAGAGAGCAATTCAGTAACGAAATAACGGATAAACACCTTCTTTTTTTTTTTTTTTTTTTGGCTATTTGTTCAAGAATTTAACAACCGCCGTGAGCAACTTTAGGTAATAAGCAGTCTCCCGGCCCTAATTTTAAAGCCCGTTTCCTAGAAAGGGAGCGAGCTAATGCAGTAAATTAAACACAGCATCCATGCCTCACCGGGATTCGAACCCGGAGCCATCTCGGGCGAATGTTCAAAAGCCAGAGCTTAGACCGCTGCTCCACGTTGCGGTAAAAGACCTTCCTAGAAGAAACTAAAGTAACAAAAAGTCACATACCCACACATGTAGTCCATTCCACTGGAAACAAAAATTTCAGTCCGAAAGGTATGCTGTGTAGAAAAGTTACAAAAACAACAACTCCTTCAAAGCTGGCAAATCAGTAGTAAAGCAAAGAAAAAAATTATTTCTTCGACAGTGCAAAATTATTTGAACTTATGCGAGAAGGGTTTTTTTCCAAAAGATAAAATCACGAATGTGAAAATCGAACAAATAAAACTGCAGGAAGAGTTATGGAAAATTACATTTTTTTCTGCGAACACAGATTTCTCAAGCAATGAAAAGCCACGCAGTTTATGTAAACATAGTTGAGTGCACGAGCAGCAAGAGTCCTGCAATGTTTTGCTATAGCCTTGGGGAGGAAACTATTCTCTTGCACATCTCTTTGAAACATAAACTAATCGCTGTGTACTGGTGTTAAATATTGATAAACAATTCCATTCGGATTAAAGAAAAGCGAATAGTTCACGCAGGCAGTTTTTCTTTTTCTTTGAAAAGCGCAATGTGTAATCATGACTTGTGTGTGTGTGTATGTGAAAATTGCATGAAAAGATTGAATCATCCATTAAATATTTGAAGGGAATTCTTATTTCAGTGACTTCTCTAAACATAATTTTTCCCCCAGCGAAATTCTGATGAAATTTTAACAAGTATTTTTTTGCATTACTATTGCCAATACGTTTTTATGACGAAATAAAAAAAATGTTACTGTATCTATGGAGAAGCAGCTGTGGACAGCGATTTATTCTTTTCACGCAATTCAGCAAAGTAATTACATATCTTCAGGTCACAAAACGCCACCGCTCAGAAAGAACGTTCAGAAAATATCTTTAAAAAATTACGAAAGATACAGAAAAAAACCAAAAAGGATCATAATATCTTTCATTTTACGCATGCAGCTGAACAAGCCTAGAACTCAAAACATATATTCTGAAAATGCAGATAATTAAATCTCGATTGTTTTGGGGTTTTTTCACAGGCCTGCGTGTATTTCGTTTGATAGAACTGTTAGTGGTTTTAAAAATACTCCTGTGCCTGATGTAATTCATTTTGCAATGCATTGAAATAAATTGAAGCAGTATTTCTAGTTACCTACTAGAAAAATGACATTTAATTCTTTTCAATTCATAATTGTTCAGAGCTATATCTTTAGCACGTAAAGTGAATTAATGTCGAAAACGACGCTTATACACTGCTGGTCACCCAAAATGCAACACCAATAAGGAAGCCTGAAATTCGCAGCATGCGTCGCCCGCGAGAGGACATGCAAACGATTAGCATTCTAGGGCATATGCAAATCATGTGCTCCCGGCACGCCACCGAGAAGCACTATAAGAAGGGTGCACAGAAGGCGGGTTGTAAGGAGTGGAAGTGTGTTGTGCTGCCGGACCTGTGCGTGGGAAGCTTCCTGATGCCTCGTCGCAGAATACGGCAGTCATTCCAGCACATTTCGGAGTTCGACAGAGCACAAATAGTGGCTTATCACGACAGCGGTTTATCGTACTGATACATCGGCGCCCATGTAAGACGACGTACATCCACAGTGAGGCAAGTATAAATTCGGTGGGTGCAGGAGAGACGGACGGCCCGACTTGAGCGATTGCCGCAGCCGCGGCACACCACCAAACGAGAGGACCGTCACGTTGTGCGGCGGGCATTGACGGCTCGCACCGCCACATCACGAGCGTTACCGCAGGAATTAGGGTGTGTTGCGCAACAACCTGTGTCAGCACGTACCGTTCGACGTCGTGTGCAGGAGCGGGGACTTGTCGCACGGCGCCCATTGTTCCGATTACCATTGACGTTACACCACCGGCGAGTGCGGCGGCAGTGGGCAGTTGAACGCCGCACCTTGAGTACGGAATGGCACGCCATTGTCTTTTCCGACGAATCCCGCTTCTGCCTGCAACACCACGATGGTCGAATCCGCGTGTGGCGGCACCATGGCGGAAGACTGTATGACGCCTGCATTATGCATCGCCATACCGGTCCGTCGCCAGGGGTTATGGTTTGGGGCGCAATTGGGTATGACGCCCGCACCCCTCTGGTACGAATCGTCGGTACACTCAACAGCCACCGCTACATCTCCGACGTTTTGGAGCCTGTAGTCCACCCTTACCTGCAGGACCTGCCAGGGGCCACGTTTCAACAGGACAATGCGCGCCCGCACATGGCACGCATCGTGCACAATTCTTCACGGCCCACCACGTGTCACTGCTGCCGTGGCCCGCCTGTTCTCCCGATATGTCGCCCATCGAACACGTCTGGTCGCTGATCGGCAACCGAGTGGCCCTGCAAGCACCACCTGCGGCTACGCCTGATGAACTGTGGCAACGTGTGGAAGCAGCCTGGACCGACATACCCCACGCCCACATCCAAAGTCTCTTTCGTTCGATGCCGCGGCGTGTAGCGGCCGTTCTTGCCAGCCATGGGGGCCAGCTTCCGGTATGCATGGAATGAGGATTTTTATTTTCATAGTTGGAACACAAAGTTAACGTTTTAATTATAACGAAATTAATAAAAAATCATATTACGTTACTAAAACTTTATGAAGTGAAAATTAATTGTATTACACAAAATTATTTTACCTATCTTAGTTTCTTTTAAAAATCTCTTTGATTTTCATTTGCGTTTTAGATTTAGATTCAATTATTTCCAGAGCACAATTTAATTTCACAAGTGCACTTGATATATCGCCATCTTGCACGTTCGCTTGAAGGAAACACTGATTAGCATCTTTGATTGAACCAGTGTTTTTAATACTAAGGTTCGCCACAATTGAAGCACTGATTAGCATCTTTGATTGAACCAGTGTCTTTATTACTAAGGCTCGCCACGGCTGAAACACTCATTAGCATCTTTGATGGAACCAGTTTCTTTAACACTAAGGTTCGCCACAATTGAAACACTGATTAGCATCTTTGATTGAACCAGTGTCTTTAACACCAAGGTTCGCCACAATTGAAACACTGATTAACAACTTTGATTTAACCAGTGTCTTTAACACTAAGGTTCGCCACAATTGAAACACTGGTGGTTAACATCTTTGATTGAACCAGTGTTTTTAACACAAAGATTCGCCACAATTGAAACACTGATTAAAATCTTTGATGGTACCAGTGTATTTAACACAAAGATTCGCCAGAATTGAAACACTGATCAGCATCTTTAATTGAGCTAGTGTCTTTAACACCAAGGTTCGCCACAATTGAAACACTGATTAACATCTTTGATTGAACCAGTATCTTTAACACTAAGGTTCGCCACAATTGAAACACTGATTAACATCTTTGATTGAACCAATGTTTTTAACACTAAGGTTCGCCATAATTGAAACACTGATTAACATCTTTGAATGAACCAGTGTTTTTAACACTAAGGTTCGCCACAATTAAAACACTAATTAGCAACGAGGTGTTGCAATCAGTAAAGAGACGATATTGAGTTGAAAGGGTGTTTCTGGTGTCTCACTAAACTCCTTCACCGAAGAAGGTCACATTATGAACACCTGATGAACTTTGAGCGACGAAAGATTGTTGGGATGAGAGAAGCTTGATTTTTTAAACCAAAATTGCCACTCACACTAGACGCAACGTTAGTACAGTGATATGCGAACTTGGTGTCGGTGAACAGGTAAGGCTCGGATTCACAGAAATCCGGGAAATGGACAGCACAATCGCACGACTGCACGGGATGACAGACACCTTTGCCGCATGGCATTGGCCGATCGCACCGCCACATTCACGGAGTTAGATATACAGTGGAGCACTACAGCAGGTCAGGCTTTGTTCTCCAACACAGTTCGACGTCGTCTACTTAACAGAAGACTGGTCGCTAGCAAACCATTCTTGCGCATTCCTTTGACCCTCAATCACAGACTTCTCAGGCTGCAATGGGTCTCGAACACAGATACTGGCACGCTGATTGTCAACAGATCGTGTTTTCTGACGAGTCACGATTCAACTTGATGCTCCATGATTGTTACATACGTGCTCGAAGACATCGTGGTGAACGGCAGTTTGCATTTTGCAGCGTTGTACTGGGCCAACACCAAGGGTCATGGTTTGGGGCCCCATTGGGCTCATTCAGCGATGTTGCCTGATATGAATTGGCAGAACTCTCAACAACCAGCGACACATCAGGGATGTTTTAGAGGTATAGGTGACACCCATTATTCAGAGTTGTCCTGGAACTATCTATATTCCAGCAGGACAGTGCTCGGCCACATGTGGCCCGGAATGCCCAAGGTCTCTTCCATGCACGGCTGATATCGCTTCTTCCCTGGTCTGCACTTTTGCTGGATATGTAAACGATCGAACATGTCTCGGACATGTTAACTAAGCGACTGACCCGTCAAGCGCCTCCACAGTCACCGCAAATGAACTCTGGTCTTGCGTAGAAGCCACCTGGCAGGCTATTCTCCAGGACGATATCAAAAATGTCTTCCATTTAATCAGGGCCGTTGCTAGCTTTTTTGGTGCCCTAAGCAAGCCTTGCGCTCCCAAAATTTATGCTACTCATTTGTGTGGTTAAACAAATTGCATTAATTCAATAATTTGAAGACGAAAAAATTCAATGAAAATTAAATAGAAACTAATGAAAACTACATCTATTTACGTTCTGGTCCAATGTAAATTAAAATTTCATTTTTCATGCTTTATTGTTCGCAAAATTAACAGCAAGTGTCTTCAAATCTATGTCACGGACAATTTCTTATTCGATGGATAACGTAGATAACCCAACAAGTACACACTGGCGTCGCAGTCGTCTAAGCGCTGGCTTATGACCATTCGTCCGAGAGGGGTCAAGGTTCGAATCCCGGTGAGGCATGGTTTCTGTGTTTGTCTTACTGCACTGGTGCTCTCCTTTCCTCGGAACCAGTGGTCCGAAATTAGGGACGGACGACTGCTTAGAGCCCATAGAATTGCTCACGGTGGTAGTTAACCCCTTCCCCTTCCTTCACACACACACAAAATAACCCAAAAAGGTTCTTTCCTGGATCACCTGGCAAACAAAGCAAAACAAAAGTAATTTTATTGGAATGAGTATTGTGTAGAGCCTCTCTTACTCTTGCCCCTGTTCTCGTAAGAAATACCAGGTAGTCAGAGTAGCAGTTGCCGACTTTCAGGCGTTGAGCTTTGCTACTACTTGTGATAGAAGCGGAAAGTCTTGATATTTCCATTGAAAGCCGATTATATACAGGGTGATTCAGCTAAGCGTATACAAACTTCTGGGAGGGGTAGGTTGCACAAAGACAAATCGTAATCCCATAGCAAAGCAGGGTCGGAAACACCATCTTCATGCGATAGATGGCGTTGTTCGGCCGCGAGACTGCTCATGCGTTCTTTCAGGATACCGTCATTTGTTAGAGATGGGTTTGACGGTGACTTTTGAGTATCAGTGACAACGGTGACGGTTCCAAACAAGTATCAGTGAAAAGTATCAGTGACAAAATCACAGTCGGTGACAGCAGCGCCTCCAGACCGCGTAACGCTTGTCAGTCAGTGACTCAGTATATCAGTGACAGGAAACATCGAGCTTGCATTCACGGTTCCACGCAGCACTGGCCGCCATAAGTCACTGCCCGCGCTGCAGGTGACATCGCCTCCAGGCAAGAAGCTGCTTTTAAATTATGGAAACCAACGGAACTACAGATCAAATTAGGGATTTAATAATAATCAATTGAACAAGCTTACTCTTTTATCAACTGTATATAATAAAAAAACAGTTTGTTTTTTCTTGCGAAAATCATTGTCACAGCTCAGTAGCGCCTAACCCGTCCCTAAAGAGCAGGATTGTAGGAGCTAGAAGTTTCCGCCGGTTACAGCGACAGGTGGCGCCTACAATGATTCTATCACTGATATTTCAGCAAACGAGTCACAGCTGGCGACGGTGACATAATCGTATCAGTGACAAAATATCAGTGACGTGATTTCCGACCCATCTCTAGTCATTTGTAAACCGCCCGCAGAGGTGGTAGGATGGCTGAGATCACGAACGCGGAAATGGCTCATATGCACCACGCATACGGAGCAGCGGACTGCAACGGACGAGCCGCCGTGCGACTGTACCAGGAATGGTACTTGGTGAGACGAGTGTCAAACCACCAAGGGTTTGCACGGCTGCATCAGAGGTTAAGCGACACTGGTTCTTTTCAGGGGCCTGCGAGGTGTCGGGAACGATGGGTACGCACTCCTGCTATTGAAGAGAATGTGTTAAGTCATGCAGCAGACATTCCAAGTGCCAGCACACGAGAAGTTGCCCATCGGCTCGGTCTGTCACAATCTACCCTATGGAGGGTTCTGCACGAAGGTCAATTACATCCATATCATCTGCAGCACATTCAGACACTAATCCCTGAGGATTACCCTCAGCGCATTGCATTTGCGCAATGGTACCTGCAGAAGAGTGCGGCAGAACCCCAATTTCCTGCTTCTCTGCTATTCACAGACGAAGCGTGCATTACACGGGAAGGTTGCTTCAATGCACACAACGCACATGTATGGGCGGTGGAGAACCCCCATGCTGTACGACAACGTGCAGCACAAAACCGTTTTGCTGTTAATGTTTGCGCCGGCATTGTCGGGGACCACTTAATTGGCCCATACCTCATGACTCCTCGTCTGGACGGAAGGAGTTACCGGATATTTCTGGAGAACGTCTTGCCAGAGCTATTGAACGAACAACAGGTCCCTCAGGCGCTGCGCCGTGCAATGTGACTCCAACACGACGGGGCCCCCACCCATTTCAGCAATGACGTTCGTCATCACTTAAACATGACATTTTGACATCAGTGGATCGGGTGTGGAGGTCCCGTTCATTGGCCTGCAAGATCGACGGACTTAACTTGCCTTGATTACTTCTGGGGTTACATCAAAGGACTGGTGAACGACACCCTCGTTGAAAGTGATGATGATCTTGTAGCTCACATCTCTGTAGCTGCTTAGGAAGTCCGAGACACTTCAGGAATTTTCCAAAATGTACGTGATTCTATGCGCCGACGATGTGAAACGTGTGTTATAGTTCATGGTCGCAAATTTGAACAGCTTCTGTAACCTCAAGGCATTTCGCAAATGTCTTGTGAGTAATAAAAAGCATTTTGTTCTCTTACGTGCTGCATTTTCATTTCTCTTCCTCTCTGTATACTCGCACATGAAGATGGCTTTTCCGACCCTGCATTGCTACGTGATTCCGATTTGTCTTTGTGCAACCTACCTCTCCCAGAAGTTTGTACACGCTTAGCTGAATCACCCTGTAGAACCCATTTTCTTTAAAAAATTCGTCCACAGGAGCTGCTTGCTGCATAGAAACCTGCCTGGTGTATGTCAGTTTTTGAAAGATGACCACTTTCGTGTCGGTTTCGGATTTAGTACAAGATGACTTACCCAGTCTTGCAAGCGCAGGTCTCCCTTTCTAGAGCGTACTCAAAGAATAAGAATTCATAAGTATATCGAATATCAGAAGGATACCAGAAAACAAAATTGCTGCGTTTCCCCCCCCCCCTCCATATTTTGGCGGCCTAGACATCTTCCTAGTTCGCCTAGAGGCTGAACCCGCCCTGCATTTAATGCCACGCCGTGTAAAGGCTGTTATTATTGCTTGAGGTGGCTTCACACGATATTGAGTTTTGAAACGAAAAAATCTTGTATAGCTCTTCAAATGTAATCAGTTATCTCCTGTAACATAAGGAATCTGTGACATAAATTCCATTTCAATAGTGCCATCCTTTCTTGGGGTTATAGTTTTTACAAACAGAAGTGTAAGAGGATTATAAAGAAAATAAGTTAAAGGACTTAGTAGAAGATCAGAATACGTAAAAATAATGTCTTGTTCGATATTATCTACCATAACTACGAAAGGGTCATTCAGTAACAGAGCAATTAAGAGAGACTCTTGCAGCAAGTGGACTAGCTAAAGTGACTGCTAGTATCCTAGTCCGTAATTCCTAGAGTCCGCATTATTTGCTGAAGGGTTAACATGGCGAGCTTCAGTCAACAATGTTTGATGCTATGTATCTTTCCCGATAGTAGTAAAGTAAATTGTTAGTAAAAACATTTCGATGTAACGAAAATGGGTAACGGAAGTAGCCGGTGAGCTATCTAGATTGATTTTCTCAAATATCTTGAAAACGATACATCGTACAGAAATTTGGCTTTTTTATTATCTCCCCAAGGATGTATGGGGGTGTTACCTGATGTCGATAAGAACTTTAAAATTATGTATAATTCCGAGGGGTGTAAACCCGTAGATATCCTAGACCAAATGTTTTCAATCCCGATCACTAACACACTTGCGATTTAGCTTTTCTTTCTATCTTAAGGACCGATTTTAGCTTGCGCATGCGCAGTTGGACTTTCGTTGCAGCATTACATTTCATCGGTGTCAGGGTCGTTTTTTACGTTCGTTTAAATCTGAATAATATATAACAATATTAAAAAAAATATAAACTAAACAGGCGAAATACTTACCAGCGCCGTAGTTTAGTAAGTACTTATTTTTATGACTCGTATGTCTTCTTTCATTTGTTTTTTCTAAAATGACATTCATTAATCCACCTAAGTACCGTTCAATGTCAGGAACTAATAAACCTTCTTTTTTGTTCTTTTGATTTAATTCCACTTAGTATGGACCGGACTGTGGCTCAATGTGGTCATGAGTGACGTCAATAAATACTTTCGAATCACTCGTTCTGTTCTATACCTACAAAGTTTTTGGCGTGCAAAAGATACGCAGCATAAATTATTATCTATGACGAGTACCAGGTTACTCTCGCGATTTGTTTTTCCTTTCGTGATTTAATTACAACCCAAGGCAATTCCTAGAGTTATAAGCAGTTGCCCCTCCCTGATTCGGGACCACTGGTTACAGGGAAAGGATAGAGCCACCACCATCGGAAAAATACGCTCCTCACGAATTATTCAGTAGTCGAACCCCATTCTATCTCGAACGAATGACAAACAAATGACACCGAACGAATGACAAACAAATGACACTGAACGAATGGCCTATATCGAACGAATGACAAATAAATGACACCGAATGAATGGTCTATCTCGAACGAATGACAAACAAATGACACCGAACGAATGACAAACAAATGCACCGAACGAATGGCCTATCTCGAACGAATGACAAACAAATGACACCGAACGAATGACAAACAAATGACACCGAACGAATGACAAACAAATGACACCGAACGAATGACAAACAAATGACACCGAACGAATGGCAAACAAATGACACCAAACGAATGGTCTATCTCGAACGAATGACAAAAAAATGACACCGAACGAATGGCCTATCTCGAACGAATGGCAAACAAATGACACCGGACGAATGGCCTATCTCGAACGAATGGCCTATCTCGAACGAATGACAAACAAATGACACCGAACGAATGGCCTATCTCGGAAGAATGACAAACAAATGACACCGAACGAATGGCGTATCTCGAACGAATGACAAACAAATGACACCGAACGAATGGCCTATCCTGAACGAATGAGAAACAAATGACACCGAATGAATGGCCTATCTCGAACGAAAAAAGCCCCCGATGACTCAGCCACCCGGGCAACGCCAATATGTCAACAGGTCAGATATTTGTGGGTTAAAAAATGCAAGACATCAATATGCACAAATGGGCAAGTACAGTCTACGTCCAATAAGTTCCAAGACTCACCGCATAACTACCGTAACAGTAGTGGTGGAAAATACCCCATGAATGCCAGAAGACAGCAGTCCTTGGCCAATCAGCGAGCAGCTGGAAACCGTTTTATACCAGCACGAGCAGGCTACAGATGGGCATTAATTGATTTCTCGTCCCATTTCATTTTAGCCATGGTAGAGCAAAAAGTTAACATCACACAGCTGACCCAGTGGCGCAGTGGTCTAAGCAATGGCTACGGATCATTCGTCCGAGATGGATCCGGGTTTGAATCCCGGTGAGGCATGGATGTTTTGTTTGTCTTATGGTTCTGGCTCTCTCCCTTCCCTGGAACCAATGACCCTAAATTAGGGACGGGCGACTGTAGCCCAATGAGTTGCTCAAGGTGGTCGTTAAAAGTCCAATAAAAAAAAAAAAAAAAAAACATCACACAGCACGATCCCGCAGCACGGTTTTGTGACCGGCGGGAACCCCGGTAGCACAGTAATGGCGAATCGACGTCGAATTTTGGTTACCAGGTCGATATTACGTCGAGGCATAGTTTTAGACGTAAAATCGATGAGATAGAACGTCCGGAAAAATCAGTATATTGAATTTCAGTATCCATGTCGATGGTTTTACGCAGTTTATCCCTCTAGTTCCATTAGGTCGAATAATCGCTGTTTTTATGCGACCTGTAAGCATCGCGCGCATGCGTCTTTGCAACCATTGCGCCAAACAAACTTTTTAGATGCTGGGGTTGGTCGGTTGGATCATTTCTGTTGTAATCATAAAAACTTAAGGTAGCAATCTTAAAAGAACGATAATGTAATTAAAACACTACGCAGGCTTCCGATGAAGTGAAGAACTTATTTAATGTATAAGTTAAAAGATTAAAATTATATGTCTCCCCCCAAAAAAATGTTCCTTCAATACTTCCATCTGATGATGGTCTTTAGGAAGACCGAAAGTTCTCGTGGCTTTATTTTTAATCTTTTGACTTATACATTAAATAAGTTCTTCACTTCATCGGAAGCCTGCGTAGTGTTTTAATTATCGTGCTTTTAAGATTGCTACTTTAAGTTTCTATGATTGACTCATTCCGCACGAGAACCTAGTATCTTGATTTCTGTTGTAAGACGAGGTTCTTACCTATTTCCTTTTTCGCCGGTAAGTTAAAAGTTTTTGTGTGTGTGTGTGCTTAAGTATGTTTATAAGAAGTCGAGTCTCGTTCCTTTAAGAAGAATTACTTTTTAAGATATATAATTTGTACGCACGCATATCCCAATTAGGAATAGGCTTAGCGCGATGCTGACAGATCACCAAATATTCTCTGAAATTTTTGAGAATCATGTGTCTTTTCGAATGCATCCGAGCCGCCCCGGTGGCGCAATGGTCTAAGCGATGGCTTCTGATTGTTCGCCCGAGGTAGGTCCGGGTGCGAATCCCGGTGAGGCATGGATGTTGTGTTTGTCTTACGGCGCTGGCTCTCTCCCTTCCCTGGAACCAGTGGCCCTAAATTACAGACAGGCGACTGTTTATAGCCCATTGCGTTGTTCACGGTGGTCGTTAAACCTCCAATAAAAAATGCCTCCGAAAAGACTTGGATGTTGAAGCAATAACAAAACATTATATGATCTTTTAATCGTAGACAGCGTGGTATAATCGTACTACAAATACGAGTACATTCCACGTTTTATGCCACGATTAAAGTTTGGAATTTAATGTTTCGACATCTAAATTGTAGAGCAAACGTAGATTTGTTATTACAACAGTACTAGAATCGATGACTAAACTGCGTAATTTCAACGTAGAATCGACGTCTACACTACGTAGCAGCGATGTATATGTTTCCCTAGAAAGGTCGAATCTTCGTCTACTGAGACTTGATATCGACTCAATAGGTTTTAAAGTCGACTTCGAAAATACGTTAGAAAAGTGGAAGTGAATATCTATATTCGACGTTTCATGTCGACCAAAAATCGATCAAACATTTGACGTCGAATCGATGCAATGAACTACCTCGGAATCCTTTGATGATTATGCGAGATCTGTGCGCCCTTCCAGATCGGTTTCAGCTGAAAAAAATAAAAGGGGTGTGGAATCAGTTAAAAAAGATTGCCAAATTACAGTGAGACTTCTGGCTGAGTCAGTGGTCATCAGTAAGTCTATCTGTCATGAGATTCTACGAGACGATCTGGGAAAACGAAATCTTAATGCCAGATTGGTACCCCGCATTCTCAACGATGCTTCTTGCTCCATGATAAAGCAAGACCACATACCGCATTGTCAGTCCAACAGTTCCTGGCTCATCATCAAATCACTGTGTTGCCGCATGCTCCGTATTCCCCTGATTTATCTCCCTGTGACTTCTTCCTATTCCCCAAGATAAAACGGTCTTTAAGAGGACCATATCATGCAGACATTACATCTATCAAAGCAGCCGTGGAAAAAAAAACAGAAAAAAAAACATTGGTTTCCAAAAATGAAAAATTGGTTAGCCCGTCCATCTGTACGGAAGAAGAGCATTGAAATGACACGACAGGCACGTTTTGCCTGTCGTGGCTAATCACAAGTAAGCAAAATCATGCAATGCATTGATTATGATACGCTTTCCAACATACCAGAAATCATTATTCAAGTTATGAGGATAATATCTGTAGAATAAATATCGCTCCTCTGACCAGACTTTTGACCCCATTTCGATTATATAAATGTAATGCGTAATACGTAAACAGCGCGTGACGTAATGAGGCAGATGGTCGCGAGAGTGTTACGTCATAAAACTTTAATAGGATCCACAAACAACGCGTGACGTAATAAGGCAGATGGCGTGACAGCGCGCCAACATCTCAATCGCAAGTCGATCGCGAGAGTGTGACGTCATAAGATTTCTAAGAATGGGAAACATTAATAGGACGACGCCATGACACTAAAAACGTGGTAACTCTGGGTGGTTATTTAACCCACTAAACGAATTTTTCCGAAGTCGAGATCAAGCTAAATCGATTTCTAGTACCAGAAAACGGTAGGTTAACCACTTTCATCAAAATCCTTAGAGCCTCTTTCAAAATAAAATTTACATATATACAATAATTGCTCCTTTAATAAGATGTTATGGAATGCATCCCGCTCCTATGTCCTAACGTTTGACCCCACTTCACCCATTTTCAATAGGGTTCGTCCCCAGTGGTCCCCTACGACATATTAAACTTTCATCGAAATCAAACCATATTTACGCAAGTTATGACGCATAAGGGCAGTGGAACCTGCCCTTATGACCCCATTTCGTACATTTTCAATAGGGTTCGTCCCCAGGGGGTCCCCAACCACATGCTAAAATTTCATCGAAAGCGAACCATTTTTACGCGAGTTATTGTGCTGACAGACGGACAAAGCTGGAGCATATACGCTTCTTCAACCTACGGTTGGAAAGCGTAAAAAAAGACAATAACTAAATTGCAAAAAAGTAGCAAGTGGTCTTTACTGACGCAATACATCTGTAAAATGAAACAATTCAAATAACAAGAGAAATAGTATCATCATTAACAGTGAACCATGAGTTCTCATACATCCATGTCGAAATGAACGAGGATAAGGAATCAACAGCTTTAGTGGTATCATATTCGGCTTGTGAAATTGTAGTAATGGAAAACCAGCGCTTTTATATTCTTTATTACTTCAGTCCTGATAGTTTTCGGGCGTAGGTTGTAATTCAGTGCACATAACTACTAAAATTCTATGTTAGAAATAAAGATTTGATTAATTTCTGAAAAATTCAGCAGGAACTTTACTACCGTCTTGTTAACAATAAATTCGGTGGCTGTTTTATATTCATTCTGCTTTGAAAAAAAATTACAAATATTTGTGGCAGAATAAATGCGGCAATCCGTGCTATGCCTAGATTTGTATATGTTAGCGTGTCTGTCAAAGAACAGTTCTCATGAAAGGGAGTGCCTTTGAATTCTGTAAAGACAGGAGTTCGTGAAAACGGTGTTTAGAACTCTACAGAGCTTTTACGTTGAACGGTTGGAAGGAATGAGAACTCTGGAATCTATTATTGGGAAGACTGCGGGATCTTTTATTGAGGCAGGAATGTCTCTTCAAGGGGTGATTAAGCCTTACTGAGAGAATAGCTTCATCATTGGGTTCATTAATACCACAGAATGACGGCCATCATGGCTCGCTACTAACAAAAGTGATTTCGTGATTACCTAGCAAACAAAACGCTGTCACGAATGGAAGCGATTCCTTTCAGCAATATCAGTAACCTCGATAATAAAAAAAAAAGTATCTGAATCTTACACTGGCAACAAAAATTATATAAATCAGTAAATGGAATGAAAAATAAATCCTGGTGACCGGAAGTGGGAAAGAAATCTTACACACTAGAAATAAGTGTCGTAAATTCACGGGAAATTGGTGGAGCAAAGTTGCCGGTAAGTCTCCAACTTTTAACAGAATTTCCGTTGCTGATAACAGAAACTTCAGTATCTTTTCCATTGCACTAATTCCGTTTTTTTTTTGTTTTTTTTTTTTTTTAGAAAAATGTTACTTTAGGTCTTTTCCGTTTTCATACATGTTTCCCAGAAACTTCAATTTTGACATTTTTAATCCCTAAACAGGAATCACTTCTGCATAATTCCCACTCTTTTTCAGGTTAAAAATACCAGTCGCATTGCAAGTCTTCTTCCTGGGTACCAAAGTAAAGGACTTCTTCACCTTGCCCATCAAGTCCGCGGTGGTTTACATGCCAGAACCGAGCGCTACTAACTGAGCTAGCAAAACACTTACCGCCAGCTCACTTTTAAAGTAGAAACAAAGAGTACTGGAGTAGCGTGATGATGAAATGTTTTTCGCTGAAAATACGGGTTGATTAGTCATTATAATTTCTGTAGGGACTTACTATTTTTCAAAATAGGTTTATAAAAATTTTCTTTTTTTCTATAGGAGGATTTATCCCAAATTGCATTCTTTTTCATCATGATTTTTCAAAGCGACAAAACATTTTGAAACTCTATATTGTTTTAAACTGAGAATGATTTCAGTTATGTTCAGGAAAATGTGAAAAATGTACTACTTCATAGTATTTCTTCACAAAACCCCTAAACATAAAATTTATTCCTGATGTTTGTAATAGTATTTGTGTGATACATAGACATTCTACTATCGCACATTCGACACTTGAAATACTCGGTTTCTTACGGTAGCACAATATACAGTGGCGGGTGCATCGACTGGGGTTGGTATATGAACGATAATCCGTCATCCCAATAACCTTAACATTATTCGATATCACCAGCATCATTGTCACCCATTATCAATATACTGCTGGATGAAGGTCTCCCCAAGTTTCTACCACAACTGTCCGCCTTGAGCTTCTCTCCTCCAAGTTACCCCGGCGTGCTTTCGAATTTCATCCATCCATCTCTCATGTGGTCTTCTTCTGAGGTTTTTTCTGTCCCTTGGAATCCAGTCTAAAATTTCGGTGGTCCGTTCTTCTGGCAACATGTGCAGCCCATTGCTCGTTCTTGACAGACGTTGTGTTGGTGACTCCTACATTTTATGCATTCTAGTGTCATATACCTCATCCCGCACTCGCCTGTTGCGTTCCCTGCCTGTTTAAAAGTACTGCGTACGTTTTGAGATACTTTTCTGGCGATGATGTCTTTGTATTGTACATGTTCCTCAGTTTCCATATCGTTAGCTCATTTGTTTCCGTTTGGAATCTAACAACAAGGCGACTTCCGGTTGCTCCTTATCATCTCTAGGAGTGGCGGATGGACGTTACGTCGCACTTCCTACGTCCGTGGAAGTTGACTTACTCTCGTCCTCAGATGTGTCTGGCCGCCCCGGTGGCGCAGTGATTGCAGTGATCTAAGCAATGACTTCTAATCCTTCGTCCGAAAGTGGTCCGGGTTCGAATCCTGTGAGGTATGGATGTTGTGTTTGTCTTACGGCACTGGCTCTTCCCTTTCCTGGAACCAGTGGCCTTAAATTAGGGACGAGCGATTGCTTACAGCCCATTGAGTTGCTCAAGGTGATTGTTAAACCTCCAATAAAAAAAAAAAAGATGTCTACTCAGGTGCTTTCCCAGCTCCCTGGTACTCCTGCTCCGGTGCCTTCAGTTAACTTGGCTGAGCCTCCTTCTGCTTTTGCTGCTGCCTCGGCGCCCACCCTGGGTACTGCTGAGACTACCGTCTTGCCTTCTGACTGTGCTCCTCTTCCCTCACTGGAGAGAAGTCTGTGCTGACCCAGTGCCAGCCAGCTCAGCAGAGACTTCTTTTCCGAGGATGTCATTTGCCTCTACAGTGTAGAGAGGCTCTGCTTCATCGTCAGTTTCTTCTCAACCTGATGGTCTCTTGCGGTCAACATCTATTATTGTCTCCTACTACGACCTCAAGATGAAGATAACGATTGATGAAAATTCGCAGATTGGCAGGAGTTCCATAATCTCCTGGAGCTCTTTCTATGCCTTACCAAATACTCTTTTGCCACGCTACATGGAAACCCTCTCAGGTCATGGGTTATCCGCGTCTATTGCCGGAATTTCTCGTACCCCTCGGGGTATCTCAGAGCAGTTCAAGCGCAAGGAGAATGCTGACGTTTTTCTTGCACACGGACTTTCGATTGGAACAAATCATCTCATCCCTTCGCCTCTTTCCAAGTGTCCGATGAACGTCAAGTTCTATCCTGTTCCACAGGAAGTGCCTGATACTGCGAGTTTTCTCCTTGTCAAACATGTTTGTAGAATTGTGGCACGACGGTCGCCTTTCTGACGCTCCCCGTGGAAATCGATTTGCACATGCTACACGGCCTTGCCGTCAGTTGTAGATCGTCTTTTTCACTGAGAACGCCTTGGCGGATTGTCCTTCGGAAGTTACTGTTGAAATTGGCTCACGCACGTACAGTTTCAAGATTTTGACCACCCACTATTGTACGCATTGTCTTACCCAGGATCACACCACTGCTCCTGTGTGCGCCTACACCATGGTCTTTCTTCCAGCTAGCACCCCACTGCCAATCACATCGGTCCTCCTACCATAGTCTCTTCCAGTGTTTTGCCTGACGCCGAGTCTCCTTCTTTCCATCAGAGGCACCTCCTAGTCCAGGACAATGATCCCTTTCCTCCTCTTCCGCACCATAAGGAAGTTCATCCTCCTTCTGGGTTAGCATAGATGCCTTCTACAGGGTGTGTCATATAAAAGAAGCCCAGGTATAATGAACGATAACAGTCAGGAAATGTTACTATACATGGTAAACAATAATTGAAATGACAGAAAGCAGGAGTAATTTACCTGCGTTTACAACAATTGCTGAAAGTACTGTCCTCCGACATCAACACACAGCTGCACACGACGACGGAACATGTTGTTCGTAACGCGCCACAACTCATCGGTACTAATCTGGGCTATGGCATCCGTAATGTTCACTTTAAATTCATCAAGGGTGTGCGGATTAGTTGCGTACACTTTCCCTTTCAATGCTCCTCACAGATACCAGTAACAAGGGGAGAGATCGGGAGATCTGGGTGGCCATAGTCCCTTCGATATAGTTCTGTCCTCTCCAAACACTTCATGCACAGCACGTAGACTATTCCGCGCAGTGTGCGCCGTTGCACCATCCTGCTAAAAGAAATCATATGTTCGCTCTTATTCTGTAAGTGCGGCAACAAATGGGTTGAACATTTGCTGAACATAGCGCTCCGTGTTTATGGTTTCAGTGAGAAAGAATGGGACGACTATTCTCTTCGCAGACACAGCACACCAAACGCCTATCTTTTGGTGTTACAGAGGAATCTCCATTGTCCGTCTGGGATTCGTGTCGGTCCAAATCCTGCTGTTTTGCGCATTGACATATCCATACAGATGAAAACCTGCTTCGCCGCCCCGGTGGCGCAGTGGTCTAAGGCACTGGCCTCTGATCATTCGTCCGTAAGGGGTCCGGGTTCGAATCCCGGTGAGGCATGGATGTTGTGTTTGTCTTACGGCACTGGCTCTCTCCCTTCCCTGGAACCAGTGACCCTAAATTAGGGACGGGCGACTGCTTATAGCCCATTGAGTTGCTCACGGTGGTCGTTAAACCTCTTAAAAAAAAAAAAAAAAGAAAACATGCTTCATCTGTCATGTAATAAAGTGTTGGGTCCATTTCCCAGCTGACAATGGTCTCCTGAAACCACTTACAATATTGCATCGCTTTTGCATAATGAGGAGTTTTAAGTTCTTGAAGCGCCATAATTTTGTACGGACAAAAATGTAAATCCACCTTAAGTATGCGTCGGCATACTTAACCGGTTAGAAGAGGAACAAAGCTGTTTTAACTGGAAACCCGCCAAACAACTTTCACGGGGACTCTTTTATATGGCGCATCCTGTATTGCTGTTGTACCCTCCAGCGGAGTATTCCGACTCGGAAGTGTCGAGTGGTGCTTCGGCACTCCTGCCGACTGACTCTCCTCCATGTGTCTCGCATATCGGATCTACAACTACGACCATGTCTGCTGTTCCCCCGTTGCCGCACCTTCCTGCTGCCTCGGCTGATGCTCCAGTGTCCACCGATGCTGATCCGGTATATACTAATTCCTCGGCGCAACTTGTGTTCTCACCTCCCGTTTCAGGTGTTCTTCCAGATCCGCCAATGGATTCATCCGCCTCAACTTCATCCTCAAAATGGACTGAAAATTCTAAAGGTTCTGTGAAACAGAAAAAGGTACAACATCTTTCTGCTACGCCTTCTGTGGCCTCATTTAGTGTTCCCGATGTTTCCTGTTCCAATGTTTCTCCGCCTAGTGACTCCTCGAACAGTATGCTTCTCCGTTCTAGTCCTGTTAATCATCTCTCAGATGATGAGGTTATACAGACCATTGATAAGTTTCCTCTAGTTCCTGGACCACTGTCCAGACAGCAACTCTTACGCCTCTTCCAAACTGCTCGTACAGTTTTCTGTACTGAAAACTTTCTCCACTCACCTGGTTTTGATCTGCGTGCAGTGGTGATGCAATTTTAAGCTTACGTGTCATTTTTCAAATCTCTGAATGTCACAGATCCTGGGTGCCAGGTTTCCATGGGACGATAAACTCACTCGCTGTTTCTCCTCCTTGAAAGACCTCGCTGAGAAACAGTTTTGTGATACCTAACTTCCTCAAGCAGATGAACTTTAGCGCCCCTTCCCAACCCAACACTTTTCGTTTTCTCCG
Organism: Macrothele yani; assembly: GCA_039090855.1. Lineage (NCBI taxonomy): Eukaryota > Metazoa > Arthropoda > Arachnida > Araneae > Macrothelidae > Macrothele > Macrothele yani. Next base: position 15,302,544 of record CM076990.1, on the reverse strand, counting down.
GCGACGTTTTCCACCTTGTGGTCGCCTGGAATTTTCTGGTTTCGCGTTTCTTCATCTGCTGCTCTGCTAATTCTGTACCGTACCCTTCATGTTACCACTCTCGCATTTCAATGTTGTTTCCTGATTTTGCTACTGTGCCTTGTGTTCTTCTTTTGCTCTCATTGTATAGCCTTGCTGTACTAGTGTTTTCCTCCGTCGCAGTTTATATTAATGCTACAATTGTTAACTTTGTTTTCCTAATCCTATACTGTGTTTTGCATTTTGACCGTCGTTATGTTTTCATCGGTTGGTGTTTTATCATACACTTGCACATCTGCTCATAATGTTGTACGTGTGTTACTTCATATCGAATGATCTGCCTTTATGCTATTCCTTATTTATGTGCATCGTATTTTTACCATATGTGCAAATCCCTGATGTTATGGTCCGACCCTTATTGTTTATTTTTCACGCTGAACTGTTCTCTGACGTTCGTGTTATCCAACTAATTCCGCCTCTGTTGATATCGATGTTACTGAGCCATGGTAATATATTCTTTCTGTTTGCTCTTCAGTTCGTGTTGCATTGTGGATATATCCGTATCTGTATTTTCCTCTTTATGTTTTCTGTACTGCATTATTCAGAGATATCTCCTATGTCAGTGATCCCATTATAGCAATAAACTGGGAACGCACAGTTAGCAAAACCAAAACCATTGCATTTCAGGGATTTTACTCTGATCATGATGTCTTCCACTCTTGTCAGTTTCCTTATCCATGAGTTCCTCTTCTTATCTTTCCTGGTTGCACCAAGCATGCATCTCTTCATGCTTCGTTTAGTTGTCTGCAGCCTTTGTACACTGAAGAGCAATTGAATTAGAGATACCTGTATAGTAACGTGTAGTACCACCTTTCGTCCTGACGACGGCGGCGATTCGTCTCGGCATGGACTCGACAAGACACCGGAAGAGTGGGGAAGCCATGCGGATCCACGACCTCTGAGCAAGCTCCCACAGTTCACGAAGATTTGATGGAGGGGGTCAGAGCCTCGAACATCTCTCTTGACGGCATCCCAGATATGCTCGATGGGATTGAGGTCAGGTGACCTAGCTGGCCAAGGAAACGAGGTCACGTCGGTGGAGTGTTCATCCAACCATTCGGATACAATTCAGGAGCGATGGAACGGTGCATTGTCTTGTTGCAGGATGAGGTCCCCAGTGGGATGTTGAAGACGCACAAACGGGAGCAAATAGTCGTCCAGGATATCCTGGTAACGTTGACCTGTGAGGGAAGATGTCACACGTACCACGGGTCCCATTTCAGTCCACGTAAACAGTCCCCAGACGAAAATGCGACCCCACCAGCTTAAAGAGTACCCTGCTGGCAAGAAGGATCCATCGCTTCATGTGGTTTGTGCCGTACTCGTATCCTGCCATCCGCATGTACCAAAGTGAATCTCGACCCCCAGTCCAGGCAACATTTTTCAACATGTCTAGGGTCCAGTGGCGATGTTCCCGCGCCCATGGTAATCTTTGCACCCTGTGATGTGCGGTCAGCAGCGGTACCCTCTTAGGACGATGGCTTATCCACACGCTTTTGTCCACGGCAATTGGCCCTTGCGGGGATGGTTTTACCGGATTCGATGTACTCACGGTGCACCCGTGACACCGTGACTCGTGAAAATCCCAGTACCTGCACGACTTCCGAGATGGAGTGACCCATTCTTCGGACCCCGACAATTTGCCCACGATCAAATACGCTTAGATCCTTCTGCGTTCGACTCTTACTGATTCAAGTCGCATCACTCCTTATATTGTCGGATCGATGCATACTTCATGTCGTTTCCGTTTACAGGGCCACCCACAGCGCCACATTTGCATAACTCCAGATTACTCTAATTCAATTGCTCTTCAGTGAATGTCTTTTTTAGTTAAAGTACATGTCTCTGATCCATATGTAAAAACTGGAAGAATGTATTAATTAAACACTTTTCTTTTAATACAATGGTATATTGCGCTTGAAAATTGTACTGTTTCTTCCAAAAGCTCTCCAACCAAGTTTTGTAGGTCGATTAATTTCTTCATCGATGTGATCCTTCCTTGATATCTGATTCCCAATGTGAATGTAAGTATCGCTTACTTCGAGAGCTTAGTTTTCCCCATCAATTGCAATATTTTCATTTCTTGAAAAAGTATTGTACATCATTTTTGTCTTCTGAAAGTCCATTCTTAATCCCAATTCTTTACTTTTGTCAGCCCGTTCCTGGATCATACTCTGTAGCTCTGAAGGGGTAGTTTCAAAATTGATTACGTCATCAGCAAAACGAAGGTGAGGTAAATGATCTACATTAATTTTTATTCCCTTGGTTTTTCTTTCTGATTGGAGGTTGACTTCAGCACAGACTTCTCTTTAGTGAGGGAAGAGGAGCACAGTCAGAAGGTAAGACAGTAGTCCCAGCAATACCCAGGGAGGGCACCGAGGTAGCGGCAAAAGCAGAAGGAGGCTCAGCCAAGTTAAGTGAAGGCACCGGAGCAGGAGTACCAGGCCGCTGGGAAAGCACCTGAGTAGACACATCTTTCTTTTTTTTTATTGGAGGTTTAACGATCACCGTGAGCAACTCAATGGGCTGTAAGCTGTCGCCCGTCCCTAATTTAGGGTCACTGTTTCCATGTAAGGGAGAGAGCCAGTGCCGTAAGACAAACACAACATCCATGCCTCACCGGGATTCGAACCCGAACGCCTTTTAGACGAATGATCAAAGGCCATCGCTCAGACCACTGCGCCACCTGGGTGGTCTAAGAGATGGCCTCTAGTTTTCTCAGTTCAATGATTGCAAAACATTTTGCAAAGTGACGTCAAAGAGTTTGGCGGATGTGGTGTTACATTTCACTCCCTTTCCAATTTTCATTTGTGCTGTATCCTCAAATATTATTCGATAGCCTCAAATATTATTCGATATACTATCCACAATATCCGGTGTCGCTGAAGAACATCAAAATCAGGACCGCCAACACACGATTAAAATTTAGTAGTTAATCACACCTCAAGTATTCCCCCGAACCGCTTTTATTACCGGTCATTTCCCATCAAATGGACATGAAAAAAAAACAGCAAATTTTTTCCATTGAGGTACGAAAGAAATCATGGAAAGGTTCCCTGAAAATTCAGGATTTTCCGATAAAAATTCTCAAAAATGGCAGTTTCTCATTACTAAGAGGCGAAAGTTTAATAGGAGGGTTTGTGTATATTCACGTATAAAAAATCTACGAAATGCAGGGTTTTTTCCGTTATTGCACGGCGAATTTTGGATCAGGAAAATGCTTCGCTATTTTGCGAAAGTAAATCACTCGTGAACTTCTGGAATTTTTTTCCATGCGCTAACAATTATTTTGCAATTGAGTAAGAATAGCTCAAATTCGTATTTCTGTTGTTGGTATAGGTTCGGACCCCGTTTAAAAGATTGCATATATTTGTTCTTACGCCATTAGTTGTACCTTTTATCTGGAACCAGTGGTCTGTATGTAGAGATAGGCCTAGCTTTAGGTGATCGGGGGTTCTTTGCACTTCATAAGAATATACACTATATTAAAAAAAGTCACCGGACACCTAGAAGAGAAACACAACATAGCATTTATTGACATACATTAGTACGGTAACGGTCCATCTTTGACCATAATGCATGCCCTGACCCTTTGAGACATGCTTTCGACAAGGTTTTGGAATACAGCTATAGGTATGCGCTTCCATTCTGTACATAATGTTGCCACTAAATGTTGCTTAGTAGTAGGGCTTGGTTCCAAACCTCTTATGCGGCGTTCTAATTCATATCATAGAACACCTATGGGACTAAGATAAGGACTCTGTGCTGGCCAGTCCACACACGATACGAAATTATCGTCAAACCACGCCGTAACAGTCCTTTCTTTATGGCTCGGTGCACTATCCTGCTTGTACCAACAAAGCTCGGTTCCATAGTATTGCCTCAGAATTGGTAGGGCATAATTGTCCAGAATATCGAGGTAGACGTGCTGGATAAAAGGTTTGTTCACGATAACCAATGGGCTGGGACCACACCACGAAAAACACCCCCACACGAGTACACTGCCAGCTCAAAACTTGACCGTAGGAACACTACACTGTGGTAAATAGCGTTCCCCCGGCTGCCGCCATACCCATACATGGCCATCAGACTAATGGATCATGTAAGTGGATTCATCAGTGCATAGGACCCGTTTCCATTGATCTACGGTACAGGATAAATGTTATTTACACCATGCTAAGCGACGAGTAGCCTTCCGAGTGGAGATGAGAGGATTATGAGCAGCAGCATGACCACGGTAACCCATGGAATGAAGTTTTCTGCAAATGGTACTTGTACGTACCGAGGTTCCAGCATTTTTACTCACCTGTGCACTGAGGTCTTGTGCAGTACTCCGTCGATTAGCTACAACGACTCTCCTGAGGCTTCGACGTCCTCTATCACTGATTTTCTTTGGTCTGCAGGTGCGTTTTGCTGCTTCAGGCACGACATGTGTCTTCCACTTATCCAGTACATCCAAAACAGTTGACTGGTGTATGTTTAAACGCTTCTCGGTTTCTCTTATAGACAACCCACTAATATAACACCTAACAATCTTTCTTTTCTCAAAGTAAGTTCTCTCCCGCCGCGACAATTTCACTCAACCTCACAGTGCGATATGATTGGACCGTTGAGCGCCGCACCTGGACTACGGAAGGACACAACATTGTCTTCTCCGACGAATCCCGCTTCTGCCTGCAACAACACGATGGTTGGATCCGAGTGTGGCGGCACCGCGGCGAGAGACTGTATCATGCCTGCATGCCGGTCCGTCGCCTGGCGTTATCGTTTGGGACGCAATTGGATATGATACCCGCATCCCTCTGGTACGCATCGCCGGTACATTCAACAGCCACCGCTGCATCTCCGACGTTTCGGATCCTCTAGTCCTCCCTTACCTTCAGGACCTGCCAGCTTCCACGTTTCAACACGACAATGCGCGCCCGCTCGTGGCACGCATCGTGCAACAATTCTTCACTGCCCACCAGGTGTCACTGCCGCCGTGGCCCCCTGTTCTTCCGATATGTCGCCCATCGAACACGTCTGGTCGCTGATCGGCAACCGAGTGGCCCAGCAAGCACCACACGCAGCTACGCCTGATGAACTGTGGCAACGTGTGGAAGCAGCCTGGACCGACATACCCCAAGCCTACATCCAAAGCCTCTTTCGTTTGATGTCGCGGCGTGTAGCGGCCGCTATTGCTAGCCATGGAGGCCACACGAACTATTGACGTCTGCGTGTTCCGCAAGTCGCACGGGCCTGTAAGCTCAAACGTTTGATCTTTGTATCTGTTGCTATGTGTCCAGTAAATCTGGCTTTGCTATCTCGTGTCCTTCTCGGTGTTTCATTTTGGGTGGCCAGCAGTGTATATAAGTTATGTACCGCTTCATAGAGATTTCACTCCTTAGCCTGATGATGCGACCTGAGTGGTTCGCGAAAGTGCTCGCTAGAGCTTTTAAACTCGCCTTTTTAATTGTAAATAAAAACGTATTTTAAACTACGTTTTTAGATAGTGATTGGGAGGTGTGGTGTTTGTGCTCTATATTGAGACGAATGTGATCGACAGCCTTAATTACCCTTTGACAGGGGGAAAGCCGTTAGAAAAAGTACATTCGCATCAGGCATACCACACCAAACATGGGTCATTTTGAATTCAGGAGTTATCGGGAACGAAAGCAGATTACTTCTCGTGTGAGTCCGTACCACCACAACAATTGTCCGTTATGTACATGGCATTCTACGGCCGGTCGCCCTTCGGTACCTGAAGGACGTCACCGTGGCCACATTTCAGCAGGACAATGCCACACCACATTTTGAATGATAAGACGTGCCTTCTTCAGGGATAACAACGTCCACCTTCGTCGTGGCCGGCTAGATCATCCATAGAAAATCTCTGGGATGCTCAAACCACACGTGCAGCGATACAACCGTCCTCCAGCAACTATTGATGAACTTTGGACCCTGGTCAATGCAGCCTGGATGGCTATTCCATAGGACACCATTCTCATATTATTTAATGCGATGCATCAGCGCGTACATATGGTGATACAAGCCAATCGTGACGACAGCGGTCATTAGCTAAATCGACGCAACAGGTACGTATAACAACGACATGCTAATACGTAGTGCGATCAAAAACTTCCGAGACTAAGTACGTACCGCGCCAACAGATGGCAGTACGTGGATGCGCGAGCAGGAGTCCAGGGAGTGACCTTCGTGAGTCATTGTGCCGAGTGGCGTCGTTCTGTGAACATCGGGAGCAGTACTACTACACGATATTTGGTGACCACGTGCAGAACACAGCTGCGATTTCGGTATGGACTGTAAACTAGAGAAGCGAGAGAACATCAAATTCTGCGTCAAACTCGGAAAATCGAGAACGGAGACGCATAAAATGTTGCGACATGCTTATGTGAGTCGTGCAAGTTGTTTTGAGTGGCACTCGCGCTTCAAGAGCGGCAGAACGGTACTGGAGGACGATGAGAGGTCAGGGCGACCGTCCACGAGCAAAACCCCGAAAATGTGGACAAAATTAGGGAACTAGTGCATGAGGATCGCCGGAGAACCATTCAAGACATTGCTACCATCGTCAATGTGTCATACAGAACTGAACAAGACATTTTGACGTCCGTTTTGAACACGTACTGCATTTCTGAAAAGTTTGTGCCAAAGATTCTGAACCCCGAACAGAAGGTGCTCCGTGTCGAACTCTGTCAAGATCTCTGTCAGCAGGTGGTGAACGAACCAGCGTTCCTGTCGCGGGTCATCACTGGGGACGAGAACTGGGTCAACGGTTGCGACACGGAAACCAAACAGCAGTCGTCGCAATGGACGAGCCCGGCATCTCCATGACAGAAGAAGGCCTGACAGGTCCAGAGCGCAACCAAAAGCATGTTCATCGTGTTCTTCTACATTCGTGGGGTTGTGCACCGTGAATTCGTCCCCCAGGGCCAGACAGTCACCGCCCTTTTTTACTGCAATGTTCTGCGGCGTCTTAGGAAGGACATGTGCCGCACGCGACCTGAAATGTGGAGCAGGGGCGATATCCTGCTCCATCACGACAACGCAGCAGCTCACAGATCGTTAGCAGCACGCCAGTTTTTCATCCGCAACAGCTTGACTATCCTTCCTCACCCGCCTTATTAGCCGGATTTGGCCCCCTGCGACTCCTTTCTGTTCCCAAAGATGAAACTGAAGCTCAAGGGTCGCCGTTTTGAAACCGTGGAGCACGAATCAGAGACGGTTTTTGACACAATTCGCAAACAGGACTTTCAGGGAGCGTTCCAGCAGTGGCCAAAACGCTGTCAGCGGTGTATCGCTGCCCAAGCAGACTACTTTGAGTGAGATTTTAGCCAGACTTAAGTAACGTAAGCACTTTGTTGTGTATCGGCCTAGTCTCGGAACTTTTTGATCGGACGTTATTTGTTTTGTGTTGGCTAATGAACATATCCTGTAAAAATCAAAGTCGTAGCTCGACTCCTTTCAGGTGTTCTGTTTTTTATGAACACGAGTGTATGTGTTAGGTTTCATCCTCAGGAAACTGATTGAAACCAATGCTACCAACCATAGGGAAACGATCCAAAGCATTGAAGAAAATCTAGCGAGAATGTCCACGAAAAACTGTATGTATATACATGTATCGGAAGAAGTACATTAGTATGTTTTGTCGTATTTATTAGTCTATTGTGTGTCTTCTGGAAAAGAAGTTTCTCTCGCTACTGTGAAGGAAATTAGGAATTTGGGAAAAGTAAGTCTTCCATCGATGACGCAAACCATTTCTGTCTTATTTCTTCAGCGAAACAAATTACGTTAGAAATGGCGGGAAAGAAGAAGACGTGACATCTACCATCCCTCTGCAGTTCTTGTCAGTCCAATAATGACACAAATGCTGGCAATGGCAATTTACCCGCTATTACTTTATGCCCCGGGGCAGAGGTAGAATTCTCATCTCTTTCCAAAAACTTAGGGCACTTGGTGCGAAACGCTATTAATCTTAGCTACACTTTTTATTTTTTTCCTTCGAAGACTTGATTCATCCGTGTTGCCGAAATATGGCGGGAACAAAGCAGGAAGATGAAAGAAAAGTCTGCATGTAAATGAAAATTTCGTAGAACATGGTAGTTTATTGCCTTTCGCCCGTCACTAAAGCACGCGGAATCCCAAAAACGCCATAAATATTAAAATGCTTTGTAACACGCTCTCTAAGTAACAATAAGATCGTTCAACAAGAAAAGTTTGAGTCAGTGAAAAATCTAATATACCTAGGCACATATAAATTCAGCGTTCGTCGCAAAATCGCAAATAAGAGGTAAGACGTGACCGACTGATCAATATAATGTCTGGAACAAACTTCCTTCTTCTTTTCAAAATAAAATAAGAAAAACGTTGACGAGAAATTCTCAATTTTCTGTTAGGACCTTTTCTTGCTTTCATTTTCTAAGAAAAGGTGAGTAAATTAAAAATTGTACGTATACAATGTTGCCAAAATAAGGGGAAAGAAGGGTAACATGATCGATTGTGAATCTTTCCGCACATGAGGTGCGTAATGTGTGATTTCATACAACAGAGATGAAGAAATGAAACTTTTTTCAATATGCCAAAAATGCAAATCGACTTGGCATCCCCGTAGCAGAATCGCAAATCGACTTGGAATCGCATATCGACTTGACATCCTTGTAGCAGAAACGCAAATCAACTGGGCATCCCCATATCTGAATCGCATATAGAATTGGAATTCCCGTAGCTGAATCGCAAATGGACTTGTCATCCCCGTAGCAGAATCGCAAATGGATTTGGCATCCCCGTAGTGGAATCGCAAATCTACTTGGTATCCCCGTAGCGGTATCGGAAATGGGCTTGGCATCCCCGTAGCAGAATCGTAAATCACCCTGGCATCCCCATAGCAGAATCGCAAATCAACTGGGCATCCCCATAGCGGAATCAGATATAGACTTGCATCCTCGCAGCAGAATCGCAAATGGATTTGGCATCCCCGTAGTGGAATCGCAAATCTACTTGGTATCCCCGTAGCGGAATCGGAAATGGGCTTGGCATCCCCGTAGCAGAATCGGAAATCACCCTGGCATCCCCATAGCAGAATCGCAAATCAACTGGGCATCCCCATAGCGGAATCAGATATAGACTTGCATCCTCGCAGCAGAATCGCAAATGGATTTGGCATCCCCGTAGTGGAATCGCAAATCTACTTGGTATCCCCGTAGCGGAATCGGAAATGGGCTTGGCATCCCCGTAGCAGAATCGGAAATCACCCTAGCATCCCCATAGCAGAATCGCAAATCAACTGGGCATCCCCATAGCGGAATCAGATATAGACTTGCATCCTCGCAGCAGAATCGCAAATGGATTTGGCATCCCCGTAGTGGAATCGCAAATCTACTTGGTATCCCCGTAGCGGAATCGGAAATGGGCTTGGCATCCCCGTAGCAGAATCGGAAATCACCCTGGCATCCCCATAGCAGAATCGCAAATCAACTGGGCATCCCCATAGCGGAATCAGATATAGACTTGCATCCTCGCAGCAGAATCGCAAATGGATTTGGCATCCCCGTAGTAGAATCGCAAATCGACTTGGCATCCCCATAGCGGAATCGGAAAATGGGCTTGGCATCCCCATAGCAGAATCGCAAATCAACTGGGCATCCCCATAGCGGAATCAGATATAGACTTGCATCCTCGCAGCAGAATCGCAAATGGATTTGGCATCCCCGTAGTGGAATCGCAAATCTACTTGGTATCCCCGTAGCGGAATCGGAAATGGGCTTGGCATCCCCGTAGCAGAATCGGAAATCACCCTGGCATCCCCATAGCAGAATCGCAAATCAACTGGGCATCCCCATAGCGGAATCAGATATAGACTTGCATCCTCGCAGCAGAATCGCAAATGGATTTGGCATCCCCGTAGTGGAATCGCAAATCTACTTGGTATCCCCGTAGCGGAATCGGAAATGGGCTTGGCATCCCCATAGCAGAATCGCAAATCAACTGGGCATCCCCATAGCGGAATCAGATATAGACTTGCATCCTCGCAGCAGAATCGCAAATGGATTTGGCATCCCCTGTAGTAGAATTACAAATCGACTTGGCATCCCCATAGCGGAATCGCATATCGACTTGGCATCCCCATAGCAGGATCGCGGCGACGAGCAACGTACGTCGCAGATTTAGTCGTGGTCTTTCAGATGAAAACGAAATCCTCAGAATCTTTAATTTGGTCTTGAAAACAAAAACGGTATAGCACAATTTATATATACACAAAATGATGTACTCCCTATCATTAGTGCAAATTTTCCACCTATGGACGGAATTCCGTGTTTCAAAACTTTCTGAAAACGGAAGTTAGACAGAGTCAAGATTTCTCTTTAAATCGTAATTTTTTTTCCGTCGCGATGTTCCCTCTCCATATCGTTGTTAAATAACCTGTTATTCGATAAATGCTTGAGTTTAAGCTGGGAAATAAAGGCCGCAATTTCCGAAACCGGAAGTTAAACGGAGAGCTGTAATCTGAAATTGCTTTTCTCGCGATGATTTCTCTGCTTTGTATTGTTTTTCAAACGTCATTTTATTCTATTAATATTTGTGTTTCAGCTGCAAACATGAAAGAATTCCGAAAACGGAAGTTGGACGGAGCGAAGATTTCTCTCATTGTGGTAATTTCTTTTTCCGTGATCATCCCTCTGTCTAGTATGACTGTTAAGTGTCATTTTGTTGCAAAAATGTTTGTGTTTGAGCTCCAAAATGGAGGCAAACCTTTCGAAGAGCGGAAGCTAAAGGCATTGAATACTTTTCCTATGTTTGTAATTTTTTCTGTGTTCCCACGGATGTGGTACAAAATGTCGACAGTTAAAATATCGACACCAAAATGTCGACAAGGTCAAAATGTCGACACACTCATAATGTCAACAGGGACAAATGTCGACAATCAACATGTCGGCAGTCAAAATGTATTGCGGAAGAAATGCGACAGCATAGACGCCGACTATGAAGGCAAAGAGAATCTTGCCCCCCTTAATAATTTTACTGAGGGGGCAGGGCCTACCCAATATTGTTCGTCCTGATTAATAAAATACAATAAGTTTTTGTTTTTGCCATTTTCGAGATGCGTGAGTTGAAATATTTTTATTATAAAGAAAAAATGTTTTCCCATGCTGTTCAGTGTATCGTGTGCTGTGTTAATTCAAAAAATGCATTTCTTTCATTTCCAGAAATATATTATTCTTTATAAGGTAGACCAAACTCCACCTTATGAGGTCATAGCGATTTATTTCCAAAAAATTAATAAATAGCAAAAAGGGTAAAAACTTTTTTCACATATTCAGCCTTGCTCATTTGATAAAAATCTTGATTTCCAGCCCCGTATTACGTTTCACATGTTCTTGTGATATGTGGTAAATGTTTAAAAACAATTATCAAAAATAAAATAAATAAATAAAAATACAGACACGTGTGATCTCTAGAGCCTTTATTCATCTTTTTTTTTTTTTTGCATCTCTTTCTTTGTTTGAGTAACCACGCTGATTTTTCATATTTTTTATGACGTTTGGAAATAAAATCTTTTCGAATATTTATATAAAATCACAGGCGGAATTTTATTTTTAAAAAATATAAATATTCAGCTAAGGAATATTCATGTTTCTTTGTTCATTTGCTTATGAGCTATTACAATTACGTTTTAAAATATACGTCGAATCTCGTAGTTTATATTTGCTCCCATTTCTTTTTATATTTTCATCCTAACAATGAAAGGGACGTGCCCCTCTTACGTCTCAACTTTTCACGACTGCCTCCCCCCGCCAATAATTTTGTGGAGTCGGCGCCCTTGGTCGACAGGGTCTAAATATTGCTTTTTGTTTTTCTTTTTCTTTTCCTTTTTTATTAATTAGAAAGCAGCAGTTGAAATTCGTTGCTTCTTGAACGAGCAAATAGGTAAGGAATTTGCTCCACCCCCACCTCTATTCACGCCAATCCTATCTGAGGATCTCTAGGATTCTCTTTTGTGGCCTGATAATACCCTGTGAATTCTCATTGTTGGTCTCGTCTTGACACTTGTTAGCGGCAAACTCGCGTGCTTCAAAATATGACAATGGACTTAAACAGTGTGCTTGAGACTTGATGTCCTTGCACCATACTTAATTCCTGGGCTACTGAATAATTCAGCGCTTACCTTTTCAATGTGGAACACAGATACAGTATTAAATTTCGTGAAGAACCGTAAACAACAGGGTTCGTAAAGCATTGCTCCCCATATGCTTTAACCTCTCTTACCCCAATATAGATACAGGATCCAATTCTGCCATTTTGGTTCCAAAATTACGAGTTGGACCAAGATATTAATTTTCTTGAATATCTGTTCTAGCAGAGGAACCCTGTTATGTGTCAAATTCCGTGAAGATCCGTTGAATGACAGCGGCATGCCGAAGCTAATAAGTTCTTTCGTAATTACGAAGCGCATCTAAAAACTAAAGTAATCTAAAATTAAAACAAAAACCAAATACCGATATTTGAAAAATAAAATTAAGGAAGTAGACATTGTGACTGTCCGCAATTTTTATTTGTTGGCATTGTCGACATTACGACCACCACCGAAAGTAAAATGCCCGAAATACACTGTCTGACAGAGAAAATGCCACACCACTAAGACGTAAACGCAGCGCCATGCAAATTACAGAGTGGGTACACGCCTACAAGTTATGAAAATGATTGCATTTGCAGGCCAATTGCACGAACTGCGCGGGTGATATAAGCGGACAATCAGCCCGAGAGGCCATCACTTCGAGACGTCGTCACGGTTGCGAGAAGTGAGTGGTTTTGCTGTACTCGTGTCTGGAGAACAAACAGGGGTGCCAATGCCGTCGTGCGCGATTTGGTCAAACGGATGAGTTCACGAGAGGTGTCATCGTAGGTCGTCGTACTGCCGGATGGTCCTTGCGTCGTATTGCGGAAGAAACGCAACGTGATGCCACAAGCGTCGGTCACATTTGGAGACAGTGGTCCTAAGAAGTATCTGTGCAACGTCGTAGGGAAACCGGGGCACGGAGACGGACGTCTGAGGGCACCGATCGTCGCATCGGACGTCATGCAGTAGCGGACCCACAGGCCACAACGGGCGATATTTTGGGGAGTGTACGGGAAGGCTTGGATGCTCCGATATTGACGCGGATAGTGTCGCGCCGATTGGATGTGTCTGGTTTGCTGTCCAGCCGTCCGTTGCGAAGGCTACCCTTAAACAGCGAGCCATCGTCGTCACCGCTTTCGTGGTTTCGTTCGAGAGCTGTTTGGGGGTGGTGAATGGAACAGTGTGGTGTTCAGCGACGAGTCGCTGTTCTGCCTCACCACGGATGATCGCCGTGTGAGAGTCTGGAGGCGACGTGGCCAACGGGCGGATACCTCCGCCATTGTGGAGCGCCACATGGCCCGGCAACGTGGAATCATGGTGTGAGGTGCTATCAGCTCCAACAGCCGTTCACCTCTGGTAAGCATTGCGGGCACATTGATGACACGCAGCTATGTTGACGAGGTTCTGCGGTCCGTGGCACTACCGTACCTGCAGGGCATCCCAAACACCGTTTTTCAATAAGATAACGCCCGAGCCGCATGCCGCTTGGATCGGCCTGAATGCTTTACACTGTGTGCGGATGCTTCCGTGGCAAGCACGGTACTCCGACCTCCCGCCCATCGAGCATCTGTGGGACACGATTGAACGTCGGTTGAGTACCCTCCTAGCCCCGCAAAATGAAGATGAACTGTGGACTGGGATCAACATCACATGGTTCACGATACCCCAGCACTCTATGCGGACTCTCATTGCCTCGATGCCACGTCGGATTCAACGCTGTATCACCCAAAATGGGGTCCACATTCCGTATTGATTATCGTGTATATTCGGCCATTGGAGGCTAGTCTGTATGTGACAATCAAATTATTTGTTCAGCACATACTTGGCTATCTGTGTGTGAAGTTCGGTTCGTTTTTGAGCATTCCTGCATGGTGCGGCATTTTCTGTCTCGTAATGTATGTATAACAGAAATGCAAAACGCTATGTAAGGTGTGCAAAAAAAAAAAAAAATGCCAAAATGTAGTAATAAAAACTGTCAAAAGCGCAATAGAGATGGAAAAAAACCGCGGTCGAAGTGTACATTTTTCAAAACTCAATAAAACTGTGAAAACTGAAATGAAATAAAAGTGAAGATAAAGGAAAAATTCCACATTTCATTGTTACTTTCAATATTTTGATCCTATCGACGCTTTAACTGTCCACAGTTTGGTCCTGTCGACATTTTGTAACACACGTCTCATATTCATAAGGGTCACATAACAAGCCAAGATAATAATTTCGCACTTGTACTTGGTCACAAAATATTAATTACAAGGCTTAGTTCTCTTTAGAAATTTTTATAAGGTTTGCATAACAAGACAAGTTAACAACATTGCGCTTTCACTTAGGAACCAAATATTAATTATTAGTCTCTAGGCCTAGGCTTTTTTAAGAATTTTTCAATAAGCCTAACACTCTTAACTTGACATGTCATGCAAACCTTAGGAATGTGATCACGGCGGTATAAAATTTACTAAAAAGGCCTATGTCTAAGCCTTGGGCCTATCAATTAATGTTTTGTGCTCGAGTAAAAGTTCAACACAATTAATTTGGTTTTCTATAAAAACTTTATAAATATAAGCTCGGCTGACTGAAAACTGTTAAAAAGGAATCGGCCTAAGACATGCTTAATTGTTTCCGCCTTACAAAAAGCGCATTACTAAAATTTTGACTTGTTATGCAAACCTTATGAAAATTTGCACAGCGGGTTGAAAATTGCTAAAATGACCCAGGCCTAAGGCTTTATAATTAATGTTTTGTAGCTGAGTAAAAGTGTGACGTTATTTTTAATTCCTATGTCAGCTATAAACTTTATTACTTACTGAAATTTCCCAACCTGAAGCCTACAGGTTGGGCCGTTTGGATGTGGGCTTGGGGTATGTCAGTCCAGGCTGCTTCCACACGTTGCCACAGTTCATCAGACGTAGCCGCGAATGGTGGTTGCCGATCAGCGACCAGGCGTGTTCGATGGGCGACATATCGGGAGAACAGGCGGACCACGGAAGCAGTGACACCTGGTGGGCCGTGAAGAATTGTTGCACGATGCGTGCCACGTGCGGGCGCGCATTGTCCTGTTGAAACATGGCCTCTGGCAGGCCCTGCAGGTAAGGGAGGACTACAGGCTCCAAAACGACGGAGGTGTAGCGCTGGCTGTTGAGTGTACCGGCGATGCCTACCAGAGGGGTGTGGGTGTCATATCCAATTGCGCCCCAAACCATAACGCCAGGCGACGGACCGGTATGGCGATGCATAATGCAGGCGTCATACAGTCTCTCGCCGCGGTGCCGCTACACGTGGATCCGACCATGCTGGTGTTGCAGGCAGAAACGGGATTCGTCGGAGAAGACAATGTCGTGCCATTCTGTAGTCCAGGTGCGGCGTTCAACGGCACACTGCCGCCGCACTCGCCGGTGGTGTAACGTCAATGGTAATCGGAGCAATGGGCGCCGTGCGACAAGTCCCCGCTCCTGCACACGACGTCGAACGGTACGTGCTGACACAGATTGTTGCGCAACACACCTTAATTCCTGCACTAACGTTCGTGATGTGGCGGTGCGAGCCGTCAATGCCCGCCGCACAACATGCCCGTCCTCTCGTTCGGTGGTGTGCCGCGGCTACGGCAATCTGTCACGTCGGTCCGTCCGTCCCTCCTGCACTCACCGAATCCATACTCGCATCACTGTGGCTGGATGTCGTCCCACACGGACGCCGATGTCTCGGTACGATAAACCGCTGTCGCGATAAGCCACTATTCGTCCTCTGTCGAACTCCGAAACGTGCTGGAATGACTGCCGTATTCTGCGACGAGGCATCAGGAAGCTTTCCACGCACAGGTCCGGCAGCACAACACACTTCCGCTACTTACACCCCGCCTTCTGTGCACCCTTCTTATAGTGCTTCTCGGTGGCGTGCCGGGCGCACATGATTTGCATATGCCCTGCAATGCTAATCGTTTGCATGTCCTCTCGCGGGCGACGCATGCTGCGAATTTCAGGCTAATCGGATGCTTCCTTCTTGGTGTTGCATTTTGGGTGGCCAGCAGTGTACATGGTAGGTATTGTAATGCTATTATTTTCACTGTATTCCATGTAACCACTTCCTTCAGAAAACTTGAAAATTTTCATCGTCCTGGAGTGGGAATCGAACCCATGTCTTTTAGGTAATTCCCGCTCCAGGACGATGAAAATGTTCGCTGAAGGAAGTGGTTATATGGAATACAGTGAAAATATGCCAATAATAGCATTGCAACGCCTACCATGTATTTGTGAAGAATTTTTTCTTCGGAGAAATTTGTTTCCCAAATGAATATGATGTACTTTCGTCACTGGAATTTGTTTCCTACATCTGACCCTGGATGTGCGAAAAGGTCGTGAGATGCTACGATGGGGCAGGAATAGCTTCGACTAGCGCAAATCGGAAGGTTCTCAGATATCTATGTTCAGTTGCTCGGAATTTCCTTTTTTCTTTAGTGTAATGACTAGCAGGTTCGGTTCCCTCTCCAGGACAATGCAAATTTTCTAGTTTTCGGAAGGAAGTGGTTACATGGAATACAGTGAGAATATGTCAATAATAGCAAAAGTATCCAAGTCAGGAGGAGAGATCTTACGGAAAAATAAAGGTGCGTTTTTGAAAAATATTTTTATCTTTGTATGCTGGGTTGAGAAAAACTATTATCCTCATTAGTGAATATTAACAATTCTTTCAGTTAAGACACTAATTCTCTTGTATTACTAATTAATTCAGACTCACTTTAACTACTGCTTTTTATCTTGGGGACAAACAACTAAAACAAAATTAAATAAATTACAGGTATTACAAAATAAGTATGTTAGATTATTAGGCCTACATTCTAAATGAAGTACTACTATGACTACAGACATACATCCACATCTACATCCTCCAGTTCACCGGAATGATTTCCGAATGCTAACAATACATCAACTTTTCTATTATAGCCTTGGCAAAATCATGTTTCGGAGACTTAAGAACAATTTGCATATACACTGACGGAAAAAAATCCCAACACCACGAAAAAATAGTTGTAGAGGAATGAAATGGCGGCAATACATTTGTATAGGTAACATATTTAATCGATTAAGGTTTCGAGATAACAGCTTAAAGTAAGCGCGAGAAGAGCCATTTTAAATGTGAAATGCTGGTACATTAATAACCGGTGTAACCGCCAGAATGTTGAATGCAAGCACGCAAACGTTCATGCATTGTGTCGTACAGGTGCTGGATGTCAGTTTGTGGGATGGAGTTCCATGCCTGTTGCACTTGGTCGGTCAATACAGGGACGGTTAATGCTGGTTGGGGTGACGCTGGAGTGGTCGTCCAATGATGTCCCATACGTGATCGATTGGTGAAAGATCTGGTGATCTAGCAGGCCACGGCAACATGACGACACTCTGTAGAGCATGTTGGGTTACAACAGCGGTATGCGGGCGAGGGTTATCCTGTTGTAAAACACCCCTGGAATGCTGTTCATGAATGACAGCACAACAGGTTGAATCACCAGACCGACGTACAACTGTGCCGTCAGGGTGCGTGGGATAACCACGAGAGTGCTCCTGCTGTCATGGGAAACTGCTCCCCTGACCATAATTCCAGGTGTAGGTCCAATGTGTCTCGGCCGCAAACAGGTTGGTTGCAGGCGCTCACCTGGCCTCCTTCTAACCAACACACGGCAGTCACTGGCACCCAGGCAGAACCGGCTTTCATCAGAGAAAACAACAGATCTCCACTCCGTCCTCCAATGAGCTCTAGCTTGACACCACTGACGTCGCAAACGGCAGTGGTTTGGAGTAAGTGGAATGCACGCTACAGGGCGTCTGGCTCGGAGCTGTCTTTCAAGTACCCGATTTGCAACAGTTCGTTGTGTCACTGTGGTGGCAACTGCAGCTCGAATTGCTGCCGCAGACGCGGTACGATGCGCCACGGCCATACGCCGTACACGGCGGTCTTCCCTCTCAGTAGTGCCACGTGGCCGGCCGGAACACGGTCTTCTTGAGGCAGTACCTTCCCTTGACCACCGCTGCCAACAATCATGCACAGTGGCTACATTCATGCCAAGTCGTTCTGCAATATTGCGGAAAGAAAATCCACCTTCTCGTATCCCTATTACACGACCTCGTTCAAACTCCGTGAGCTGTTGATAATGGCTTCTTCGTCTTCTTAAAAGCATTACGACTAACATCAACACTCTACGTCGAATCTCAACGATAACTAACGCTCACGAACGTTACAGCGCGTATTTACAGCAAACCTGCTTTGCATGTTCCGAGGGACGCTACTAGCGCCACATGTATGCGCCGAGCGCGAAATTTGCATAGACGTCATCTTACAGATGTACTCTCACCGCCTTCTAACTGTCGTTTATCTAACACAACCCCTTCTTGGTGTTGGGATTTTTTTCCGTCAGTGTAGATTTAATTGAAATAGACACAGCTATCAGATAAGAAATAGATTACTGCTTTGCCCAATACATCCTAAAACTCAGCTATTAAAACAAAATTTAAACTATACTGAACCAGACTATTGGAATCAATTGCCTTTGGATTTAATAAATATTAATAACCAAAATACTTTTTAAAAAACACTTAAGCAATATCTACCCACTTACAAAATAAAGACATCTTCTTTAATTAAATACAAATAATAATACTAATTATTTACTAAAAATAATTCATGATAAGGCCAAACTCACTTGTCTCATACTTTTGAGAGAACTAAGGGCGTCAGGACTCCTAAGAGGCCTGTTCTCTTGTTCCCTCGTCAGTACAGCCTTTGTATACATAATTTACCCCACTATCCTTATGTTATGTAACATCATAAATAAATAAATAAATAAATAAATAAATAAATAAGTAAAAATGTGCTAGGGATACTCTACTATGGGGGAAAAGGGAAAAAGTCCGAAGAGTCTGTACTCTGGGAAGTGGCACCGTGGATCATGTTGTTTGCAGATGCTGTGGTGCTGTGTGCCAGGAATCAGAGAGAAGCAAAAAAAGATCCGGTAAACTGGAGAAGAGCGTTGAAAGAAAAGGGGCTGAATATAAGTAAAGCCAAAACATTACATTGTGCATGTGCAGCACTGAAGAAAAGACAAATCTAATCAAGGGCGTTTGTACCCGGGAAAACGTGATGAAATTAATAACAAAATTCAAATACCTGGACTCGATATTGGAGAAAGATGGATATCTGAAGGGAAGAGCAGAGAGAAACGGATGGAATAACTGGAGAAAACCAGCAGGCACACGTGTGAAAGAAGAATGCCTATGAGGCTGAAAACGTTAGCTTTCGGGGCTGCTGTAGTAAGAGCAGTAATGCTATACAGTGCTGAGACCTGGCCAATGAGAAGATGCTTGGAGAAGAAAAAGAGCTTAAATAAAGAAGTCGCGACGAATATTTCTGTCACCAGAAAGGATAGGATTAGAAATGGGAGAATAAGGGCAACAGCTAAAGTTTTGTAGGTTTCAAAGAAAGCTGAAGAAGCAAGATTTCTCTGGTATGATCATTTTCAGAAAAGACAAGAGATGCAAGACTAGGTTATGGACATCTAGAAATCGACCTTGGAGAAGCCTAAAATATGATTAAAGGATTACATCAATAATAACATGAAGGAGAAGAAACTGAAGAGTGAGATATCTATATTGATACAAAAAAGAATGGATCCTATGTAGGGTTGTTTGAATTAAAGCCCCCAAAATTAGTTGTGTACATAGCAATATTTCGGCATTAAGTGAATAGATCGAATATGCTTTGTGTAACGTACGGGAGCTTGCCCTTGGTTCTCAGACGAGCAGCACTCTGTTCTCAGATGATGAGCAACCTGATTTGTCCCACGCTGCTGACCTTGTCCTCCAAGTTCGGCAGTGTAAGGAGGCGAGATCACCGTCCCCAGCTAGATCAGGTAACCTCCGTGAAAGCATAGCTTACAGAGACCAGGGGATAAAGGGAAAGAGAAATAAACCGCTAAAAAAGGAGCAGGGCTTGTTGGATCGGGGCTTTAGGGCCGCGGATGGCCTAGTGGTCAACATTCGTGACTGCTAAGGAGTAGCCTCAGTTTCGATCCCAGACAGGTACGAACGCTCGAACCACTAAATATCCACCATCCGTCCGATCGGTACGTTAAGTCTTCGGACCCTGGGTACTGGCCCCCGGTAATAAATATGGGCGTCTTCCATCCCCTTTCTACCTCGCTTCCGTGTCATTTTCCTATCGGGCACTCTAGCTCGAATTCCCTAGCTTCCTGTTTTTAAGGGTTATTTAAGACCTGGGGTCAGACACTCCCTACCTAAAATCTTCTACATCTGATCTGGATCTGGGCTTTTGAAGGGTTTGGCGTGTTTGGCGGTCGGTGCCTTGGGTTCTGGGCATTTGACGTTTGGAGTGTGAGACGGGGAAGCCGTTGCGACTTTTGTTTGACGGCCGACTACGAAGTCGGAGGGGTTTAGCGAATAACTCCAGGAAGGTGGGCTTCCGGGTGTTCGTAGTAAGGCCACGTGGTCCAGCTTCGGAAAGCGGATTTTCTCTCCGGTAAGGAAAAGGGGACTTACAGGGACGTCGGTATTGTTCGACAGGAAATCTCCTTGGTGCGGAGAAGGGTAGCAAGTTTCTGGAAGCTTGGATTCTCCGAAAGTCAGTCAGTCTACTGGAAGTTATTTTCATAACCTGTTAAACGTTTTTGTTATTTTACAAAAGACTGGTAATTGGCGTTCTCTGTTTCACTCCTATGCCACGACTCAACCATTTGCAGAACGCCTGAAACAACGGGGTTAACGGCAGTCCTAGTACACGTTAAAAAGGACCTACATAGGGACTGTTGAGAGTACGGAATTGTCTGCCCAGAATTCGACCAACCGAGTGGATCCTGGCAACCTACGTAGCTATGGAACCAGTCCTGTTGCAAAATAACAATTGAAATAACATTAAATGAGAAAGGTAAAGAATTATTAATTAAGGATATCTATAAAACATTTTATTAATCAACTTAAAGGGAGCATCCAAGGTATTGTTGTTTAAACTGATACCATTCACTTGTTGTATGCACTATAAAGAGAAGTGAAATTGTAGCCCAAAAAGAATTAGTTAGCAGCAAAAATACGCAGGCAGTAATAAATCTGTTATCGTTGTTAAACAAAGCTGCATAAATCACTTAATGAAAAAATATGATTAATAAGAAAATCTAAAACTTCCAAAACAAACATAAATTAAATCCCAAATGTTTCACGCTCTGCTTCCCCAATATCAGAACTAATGTGACAGCTTCATTAAATGGAGAATGTCACTGAACAACTAAAACGTACGTTTATTTTTAATACATTTCACTTTCTCTACTTCCTTCAGATTACGTTCTTTCATTGTTTTTTGAAAGACATAACGATTGTCAAAATATCTCATGTTATCTTATTTTAATTGTTGAAATCATCAATTCATTTTTTGCTTTCAATTTCTTGCTCCGAAATTAAACTCTGCCTTCCTGGATGAATTAATGTTTTAGCGTCCATTTCTGATGTATGATAAAAATGGTCAAATAAGAATGCTAATCAAATTGTGTGTTTATTATTTGAGGAACGTTTTTCAACTTTTCTGTAACAGAAATAAAAGTGTCTTCACTTTCGCTTGCAAAAATAATTCATTTTATGCAGCTGTAATTAAATCTAAAATCCCTCAAGTTTCCGCAATTCTCGCAACACTTGCATCAATCTTTCTGAAATCAACAAAAGTATTATTAACGAAAACAAAAAGAAAAGAAAAGCGGTAATTAGGAAAAATTCTCGGAAATGCTTTTTCAAACCAGATATGAGTGTGTTTGAACATATAATTCGTCGTTCACTGAAGGTTCGGATAAATGGCATTGGATTGAAGTTAATTTTCCGCGATAACTTTAATCAAATCATCGTATAACGTAAAGGATTATCATATATTAATTTAATCTTTATAATATTATGACTTCGGTAAGAAGTCAACCTTAACTTCCTTCAAACTAAATAAACATGGGACTGAATATCGAAGTACTTAAAATTCGTCTGTTTTCGGAAAAATATGAATACTTTATGTAAAGAATCTGCAATGTTTCTTTCTTCTAAAAGTGCTAATTATTTCTTTCTCGAGAAGGAGTACATGATCGTTTCGAATCTTCTCCCATTGGAAAATATTCCAGAAAAGAACAAAAATATATCTACAGCTTGTTTTCATAGAAAATGTTCTTTCATTTTCATGTAAAAGATTGAATTATAAAGTTCTTAATACACTCAAGGACAATGAAATATGCGCATCCAAAAAGGAAGCATCGGATTGAACTGAAATTTTATGGACATAAAGATACAGATGAATGATATACGTGATGGCAAAAACAGAGCTGCAGGACAATTACAGAGGAGTATGTGGCACACAGTCCAGTAATCTTCAATAGCGCGTCGCACCGCCTCGTGCGGCGATACCTGCTACAATACGGTCCGGCATGGAGACGAACGGACGCCTGATGATGTCCTGAGGCCGACTGGCTTACACTGGTCCACTCGTGTTGGTGCTCCAAATCCCGGAGAGTGCGGCACGGCGGGAGCCGGCGTTTCAACTGATCCCACATATTCCCGATACGGGACATGTCCGGGGAGCGAGCAGGCCATTGAAGTGTCTGGACATGACGTAGCCAATCCCAGGCAAACTGAGCCGTGTGCGGGCGGGCATTATCCTGCTGGTATGGGACACCTGGAATCCCGGCCAGGAATGGGAGCACATGGGGAAATAGGATCTCATCCACATACCGCTGGCCCGTCAATGATCCACGTACTGCTACTAGAGCTGATCGGCTATTTTAGGCAATGGCTCCCCAGACCACAATGCCTGCAGTTGGGGTGGTGTGGCGCTCGACAGCAAGGTTGGGATTGTGCCGTTGACCCGGTGACTTCCACACCCGGACACGATGATCATCTGTCCCCAAAACGAAGCGGCATTCATCGCTAAACACCACACGTCGCCAGTCTGTGGCGTTCCACATCGCTCTGGCCTGGCACCACCGCACACGGGGACGGCGATGTTCCGGTGCTAATGGCAGCACACGCAAGGACCGCTGGGATCGAAGTTTTGCTTCCGCGAGGCGTCGGGAAACGGTTCGTGGGAACACATGAGCCGCTACATCTGCCTGTATAGGGGACTGGGTCCCCGTGGGATCCGTTCGTGCCTGGCTCACGATTTGTCGATCCTCTCTACCGGTGGTCCTACTGGTCCGTCCGGAGCCGCTGTGCCGTCACGTGTCCACTGATCCAAACACAGTCGGACGGTATGGACAGAACGATCCACGTGGCAGGCTATACGACACGCCGACCACCCTGCGATTTTCAGCCCGATGATCGGCCTCTCTCGAAGTCCGTAAGTTGTGTAAATCGACGCTTCTGGCTTCTACTTGGCATTCTTGTCACTCTGTACTCTTGCTTGCGTCGGCCGGTGCTTTTTGCTTTCATAGGGCATCGACTACACGCCGGTTTATAAGGCTGCCGGTTCGTGCTTTCAGCGCCTCCACAGAGTGTTCGGTCATGCGCTCTCCCACCAGACGTGGATCATTTGCATATCAGCATGCACTCTAGCTATTTGCAAAGTTTCACGGTTGTAGCATGATTTCTTCTAGGTGCGCAAATTTCATTGTCCCTGAGTGTGTATGGGCTATAACAGCAGACAATCCCGACGACATCCTCTTCTAACAACGGCTCATTGGGGCAAAAGACTCCCCTGGTGAAAAAATCATGCAAGCTGGACGTCGGATGGACGATTCGCGTTTTTTACTCTACTTCGTGGATGTTTGTGTACTTATTTGGCGCAAACAACACGACGCACTCGATCCATCCTACGTGGTCTCCATAGTGAAAGCTGGTGGAAACGGTTGAACGGCGTGAGGCAAATTTATCATGCAGGAACTTGGACCATTGGTACATGTGGAACAACGTATGGCTGGTTCCCATCACGAATTGCTCGCTGATTCTTTACATCCAGCAATGTTGCATTGGTGGGTGTACAGAATGGTTCAAATGCGTCATTTTATGACAGTGTCTTCCAAGATGACAATGCGAAGAGCCACAGTTACAATGTTGTGCAGGAATGGTTTGAGGAACACAGTTCAGACTTCCAGCATATTGATTAGCTTCCAAAACTCCCGATATCAATCACATAGAATACTTGTGGTACTCTCTGGAACGGTATAGTACTTATTTATCTATTTATTTTTACCATTTTTAGCTGTTACATGTAAAATTACTACAATTAATACCATTATTAACATATCAATATGGGAATACTGAAACACCACGGTTTGCCGTCCCGGTGGCGCAGTGGTCTAAGGCGTTGGCCTCTGATCATTCGCCCGTAAGGGGTCCGGGTTCGAATCCCGGTGAGGCATGGATGTTGTGTTTGTCTTACGGCACTGTCTCTCTCCCTTCCCTGGAACCAGTGACCCTAAATTAGGGACGGGCGACTGCTCATAGCCCATTGAGTTGCTCACGGTGGTCGTTAAACCTCAAAAAAAAAAAAAGAAAAAAAAAGAAAGAAACAGCACGGAGAATCAAGAAAAAGTCTACACAGTTACCTGACTTAGCCTTGAAACCCCGAAGTCATAGTCAAATAGAGCCCAGCTTTTGAGAGATCATAAAAAAAAAAAATCGAAGTATCAGGATAAAATAGGCAATATCCGTTTTACAATATTCACCCACATTTTTCGGGCTTGTTGTTTACCCCCCCCCCCTTTTTTTTATTTAAATAATTATAAGATTATTAGTGTGCTAGTAAGGAGCTTTTTACTTTAGCTTTAAATAAATTGTAATTGTTAATTTTAATCGTTTCAGAAGGTAAATGATTCCAATAGTGTGGGCCCTGGTAGTTTATGGTTTGCTTAATCAATTCAGTTTTTGGCTTACATGTTTTAATTTGAGTCTTTTTTCTGGTATCGTATTTATGTGTAACACTATGGATATCAATTATTTCACAATTGATAGATATCAATTATTTTACAATTTATTCTTTTATACGTATTTAGTCCTAGGTTATAGTTAATTAGTTGTTTAACATTTAATATACCATATTTATTGGTATTAACGTGCGTATGAATGTGAAGATCAGCATGATATGTCATATCAGTGTTAGAATTATATTTAAGATCCATTAGTCTGATATATTTGTTTTGTAGAACTTGTAATTTTTTAATATTAGATTTCTCCATTAGTCTGATATATTTGTTTTGTAGAACTTGTAATTTTTTAATATTAGATTTCTCCATTAGTCTGATATATTTGTTTTGTAGAACTTGTAATTTTTTAATATTAGATTTCGTTGTTTATCCCCATGATGAAAGACAATAAATTAAATGCGTTTGAATTATTGTATAATATAATGGAATTAAAGTGTTAATAGAAAGGTTAGATAATATGTGACTAACCATTCTAATATTTCTAGAAATTTTATTACAGATTAGATCAACGTGTTTTCCCATCTTGAATCATTCTGCAAGTGAATTCCCAAATATGTAAAGTTGTCAGTAATATCATTTTTTTCTTATCATAATATATCGATGTCTTGATCTGTATTCATGCGCTACCTTGTAAATAAATATCACAGCCTTAGATTTGTTAGTATTGACTAATAGTTCATTAGAGGTTATCGAAGCATAAAGATTGTGTATTTGATTATTGCAAAGGGATATGATTGGGTGTATATTATGGCACCAATCGCTTCCATACCTGCATTGAAGGCAGCATTACAAACAGCTTGTTTGGCCATACCTCCCAACTGCTTCCGGCATCTTATTGAATCGATGCCACGTCGGATAGCTTCTGTGCTGAGGGCAAAAAGAGGACCTACGAAGTTTTATGTACTGATCACTCAGTGTAGGTTTAACGAACACCTCCATTCGCGTATTATATAACACCGCGTACTCAGAACTTATCTTTTTTCGAATCGTACTCAACATGACACTTTGCTTGACATCATTCAGTATAGCATAGCTCAAACGATATTTCTCTCAACACTCTCAAACTCTTCTTAACATTTGCATATAATGTGCTCTGGTAATATCGCTCTCTAACTCTAAACTTAATTCTTACCTGAGAACACTAGTTGTTTAACTTTTGTTAGACTTTGATCAATTGTCAGGATGCCAACTTTTACAAGATCGTAGGGGAAATTCTGTGGCATAAAGTCAAAAAACATTTAACGAGGAGAAACCAAATTTACTTGGGAATACAGGAACTTAAAACCACCCCAACAGCGCAGTGGTCTAAACGCTGACTTCTTCCAATTCGTCCGTGGCAGGTCATGGTTCGAATCCCGGTGAAGCATGGATATTGTGTTCATCTTACGAAACTGGGAACCCTTGCCTGAAAGAAGTGGCCCTAAATTGGTGGCTATGTTTATAGCCCACTGAGTTGCTCGCTATGGCCGTTAAATCCCCAAATAAAACAGAAACTTAAATCGAAAGTTAAATTAGAGGCATACAGAACTTTAGGATACAAACCGCTAAGACTGTTTGCAGCTAGTACATGGAGCATGAGGTAATGCTGGAATATCTGGACTGACCCTCAAAGTTACTGTATTTAAATCCTTTTGAAAACCTTTGCGACTATCTGGAACAAAAGGTGAAGCACAGAAAGAGGCATCTGCATAATTTAGCTGGGGTCTTTTTGTAGGGTGGCTAAAACTGATGCAGACCGTATGTCCGAAGACAGGGGTTTGCTGTAATTCAAGCGAAGGGACGTGCTGCATTTTATTAAGTGGAACGTTGCAGAACCGCCGTACATTTTGTGTGGTGAGCTTGTTATAGCCGAAAATAACAGATGTTAGAAAAATTCCCATTTCGAGAGTTACAAATCGTAATATCGATCACCTACTGTAACGTACCAGGAGATGTGACGTACCTGCCAGAAGGACGTACACGAAATAAAGGCAGATAGGAGTCAGAACAAACGTCCGCGTAGCTCAATTGGTAGAGTGACTTATTCCGGAATGAGGGGATCCGGGTTCGAATCTTGGCGTGGACAGAAATGACGGAGAAATTTACTTCGTTATACTACATTTCTAAATTCGAACTACGTGGAGAGAAAATTTTAATTCTCGAAAGATTCCAAAACGCGCGAAATATTTTGGCACCAAATTACGACTTGTAAAAACACAAGTTTGTCCGCGACGGGCATCACAGCTGTGTCCCCTCACTCCGGAGTAAGTCGCTCTCCCAACTGAGCTACGCGGACAGAATGTCTCGCTGCAGATTTATCGTCTTGACACATGTTTCCACCTCTGTAGTACGTCACATCATCTCCCTCTTAATCTTTTTTTCTTTGAAGCGAAGTAGGAATTTCTCATTAATTCCAAACAATGTGTGGAACAAGCATCACACATTTTTCGTAGAACCCAGTGGCCAGGGAATCCATTTTCCACAATCGGGCGCCAATGTGAAAACGCAAGTTTTTCCGTCTCCCCCTCACTCCGGAGTAAATCGCTTTCCCAACTGAGCTACGCGGACAGAATGTCTCGCTGCAGATTTATCGTTTTGACACATGTTTTCACTTCTGTAGTACGTTACAGACTATCCAACTCACTAAGAATTTTTCAAATCGGATTTTTAGAAGTAGAGATATAGCGTCAAATGCAAACATACGTCTGCGTCACTTTGCTGTAACATACATTTGCTCCTCCATAATTCTTACTGTTGAAGGCAAAAACAATTTTCCCTATCCGACATGTAGAAAAGTCACGATAGATTTCGGGAAAAACACTGGAAATAAAGTTTACGTCTTCTGGCAAGAAAATTGCGCTTCACAGAAAATCTGGATTGCACGAATTGTACATTCAATTTATAACTCTCTCTCCAGTTGAAACGAATTCTTGGAATGCAATTTATATGTGAGGAAATAATATCGTGTGTGCAAGCTGACAGAAAGACACGAAAATAATGCTATAATCACCCCCCCTTAAAAACATATGCGCCGAAAATACACACTTCTCAGATAGTATTTCAATTAATGAAGATTAATGAAGTGTATAAAATGTGGAAATTCCATTAAGTAATTTCTTTCTTTATCAACTCTTGGGTATGTATGGCATACATGATAATAAAACGTGACCTGTACATAAATTATTCCCCTAGGGATGTAATTTAACTGTAATGAGTTTAGAAATAACTTTAGACATGTTTCATTTTTTAATAATTATTCTTAGCGTGCTTTTCTGCACAAAACATCTCAAAATATTTTATGTTTTGTCTTATTTCTGCTCAGCGGAACTCACGCTGTTGCTTTGAATTTTCAATTGCGTTTTTAATTAAAGATGAAAACATTTTCCAATTCGTTATTTTATTTCTTTTTTAACATTGCATTTAAAGAAACTTTTCGCCTTCCATTCATTTTTCTTTGCAGTAATTTGTTTTGAGGCTGTAATTGGATCTTGCGTGAAAACAAAAAAGAACGCGTTTTAGATATTTCCTTATAAATTTCTCAATGTTC
Source organism: Macrothele yani (assembly GCA_039090855.1). Classification (NCBI taxonomy): domain Eukaryota; kingdom Metazoa; phylum Arthropoda; class Arachnida; order Araneae; family Macrothelidae; genus Macrothele; species Macrothele yani. The sequence goes on along the minus strand of CM076990.1, from coordinate 15,273,891 downwards.
TACACGTTGCCGCAGGAGCTTGCTGTAATTACTGATAATCAACTTGTCAAAATGAGTTGCCCAGAATCGAATTTAATAGCCACGGAAAATATGTGCACCATAAATTTTTAAAAGATTTCGGGAAAGCTTTCGCGAACAAAGTTTCTAGAAAATTAAAGTACTTATTAGCTTAGGCAAATCAATGGGCCAACTTACCCAAGAATGTTTAAACTTAAAATGCGAAACAGACTTTAAGCTTTTCAATTAGAAAAGGTACTACAAGGCGTTCATAATTTTAGAACGCCAGGACTGCAATAACTTTTGTTGTACAGATTTCTATAAAATTCAACATAGGATTTTATGTGTGTATTTAATGGCTATAACAATCTGTGTTTAAATAGTTATAACACAATCGGATCACTACCTTATGAAAGGAAGAGCGTACAGTGTCATAAAATTCAGCCGGTTTTCTGCTCACTATCTATATGCACTATATTGACAAAAGTCACCGGACACCTAGAAGAGAAACACAACATAGAATTGATTGACATACATTAGTACGGAGTCAGTTCACTTTTCGCCTTAATGCATGCACTGACTCTTCATTAATGATGTCGCTAACTGTTGCTTAATAGTAGGTCTTGGTTCCAAACTTCTAAACTTCATCCCATAGCTGCTCTATGGGATTAAAATCAGGGCTCTGTGCTGGCCAGTCCCCACACGATACGTAATTATCGTCAAACAAGGCAGTGACAGTCCTTGCATTATGGCTCGGTGCATTATCCTGCTGGTACCAAAAAGGCTCGGTTTCTTAGTATTGGCACAGAACTGGTAGGACATGATTGTCCAGAATATCGAGGTGGACGTGCTGGTCAACAGGTTTGTCCACGATAACCAATGGGCCGGGACCATACCGCGAAAAACACCCACACCCAAGTACACTGCCAGCTCCAAACTTGACCGTAGGAACAGTACACTGTGATAAATAGCGTTCCCCCGGCTTCCCCGATACCCACACACGGCCATCAGACTGATGGATTGTGTATCTGGATTCATCTGTCCATAGGAAACATTTTCATTGATCTACGGACCACGATAAATGTTCTTTACACCATGCTAAACGACGAGTAGGTTTCCGAGTGGAGATGATAGGCTTATGAGCAGTCGCACGACAACGGTAAGCCATGGAATGAAATTCTCTGTGAATGGTACGTGTACATACCGAAGTTCCAGCATTTTTACTCACCTGTACACTGAGGTCTTGTGCAGTACTCTATCGATTGACTGTAACGACTCTCCTGAGGCTTCGACGTCCTCTATCACTGATTTTCTTTGGTCTGCAGGTACGTTTTGCTGCTTCAGGTACGCCATGTGTCTTCCACTTATTCAGTACATCCAAAACAGTTGACTTGGGTATGTTTAAACGCCTCTCGGCTTCTCTTGTGGACAACCCACTAATATAATACCCAACAATCTTTCCTTTCTCCAAGTCAGTTCTCTCCCACCGCGCCATTTTCACTCAACCTCACAATGGAATATGATCGCGGTCAGCTGCAGGCTTGTTTTTATACCGTTTGCAGCTGTACCGCGCATCTTAACAACGTAGCGGATCCGTTCATTTGCTTTTGAAGAAATGTCCGGTGACTTTTGTCAATATAGTGTATTTAACACACAAGGAGTTTCTGTCTACAATCCGTCAGCGCCACCCACTGGTGCGATTTTCATGATTTTTTTAAATGAAAGTCACTGACTCACAGATTTGTCATCGCTAATTTTTATTGCCATAAGTAATTTTTTTGTATGTTACCATGGTATTTTCCTTGTACAATCCGGCGTAAGCGGAACGATACACGGGAAATCGGGAACTACTTGAAAGCTTACTGATTCGGTAGTACAGCCCAAAATGATAAAAAAAGATACGAAATGGTCTATGTCAACCGGAAAGAAGTAAGATTCCGAATGGTGAAAGAATTATTCAAATCGGTTTGGTAGTTTTCGAGATTAGTAAAAAAATATCCATATATTATCGGGACCTACTTTCTTTCACGTTGGGTGTGATCAGGTCGTATGTAAACAAAGCGGAAACGACCCACGGGAAATCGGGAACTACTTAAAAGCGATCTGATTAGGTAGTGCAGTCAAAATTAATAAAAAATAATTAAAAAATTAACGAAATAGCTTATGTCCACCTGAAAGAAATAAACTTCCCGACGGTGAAAGGATTATCCAAATCGGTTCAGTAGTTTTCGAGATTACCTCAAACACACAAACAAAATTTCTCTATATAATATATCATCATCATCATCATTGTCAACCATTATCAATCCACTGCTGGACGAAGGTCTCCCCAAGTTTCCTCCACAACGGTCTGTCTTGTGCCAGTCTCCTCCATGTTACCCCTGCATACTTTCGAATTCCACCCATCTCCCATGTGGTCTTCTTCTGGGTCTTTCCCTGTCCCTTGGAATCCAATCTAAAATTTCGGCTGTCCATCGATGATCTGTCCTTCTAGCAGTATGTCCAGCCCATTGCCATTTCAGGGATTTAACTCTGATCATGATATCTTCCATTCTTGTCATTTTTCAGATCCACGAATTCCTCTTATTATCTCTCCTGGTTACACCAAGCATGCACCTCTCCATGCTGCTTTGAGTTGTCTGCAGCCTTTGTATGTCTCTTTTAGTTAAGGTCCACGTCTCTGCACCATACGTAAGCACTGGAAGGATGCATTGATCAAACACTTTTCTTTTAAGACATAATGGCATACTGCTCTTGAAAATTATGCTGTTTCTTCCAAAAGCTCTCCAGGCAAGTTTTGTACGCCGATTAATTTCTTCATCAATGTGACCCTCACTTGATATCTGCTGTCCAAGATAAACGTACGTGTCTGTTATCTCCAGCTTTTCTCCATCAATCGATAAATCTTCATTCTTTGTAAAAGCATTGAACATCACTTTTGTCTTCTGAAAGTTCATTTTTAATCCAACTTCTTTACTGTTGTCAGCAAGTTCCTGGATCACACTCTGCAGCTCTGATGGGGTAGTTGCAAAAATGACTACGTCATCAGCAAAACGAAGGTGGGTTAGATAATCTCCATTAATTTTTATCCCCTTGTTTTCCCAGCTCAGCGACTGAAAAACACCCTCCAATGTGGCATTAAAGAGCTTCGGAGATATGGTGTCACCTTGTCTCACTCCCTTTCCAATTTTTACGTATGTTGTATTTTCAAACAGCCTAATCTTTGCACTTGCATTTTCATAGATGTTATTAATAATATTAATGTATGCATCTTCAATACCGCAGGTTTTCAGAGCCATTGTAACTGCTGATGGTTTCACCGAATCAAAGGCTTTTTCATAATCGATAAAAGCCATGCACAATGGAAGTTCATATTCCCTCGCTCTTTCAATTAGTTCTCTCAGCACGTGGATATGATCTATTGTGCTGTAGCCACTCCTGAATCCAGCTTGTTCTCTCGGTTGAGCCATGTCCAGTGTTACCTTCAAGCGGTGTGAAAGAATTTTAGTGAAGATTTTATAAACTACTGATAGGAGGCTGATAGGTCTGTAGTTTCCGAGATCCTCAATGTCACCTTTCTTATGTAGCAGGATCATTGTAGCGGTGTTCCAATCCTCAGGAATCTTTCCTTCATTAAGGCATCGAGTGAAAATTTGGGCGAGTACTGTTTCGATTTCTCCACTTGCTTCTTGTATGATGTCTACAGTAATTCCATCTTCTTCTGGAGCTTTTCCCCGCTTCATGTTCTTGATTGCATGTGCAACTTCTGCTGGAAGGACTGGAGGAACTCTGGTACTGGTATCTTTCATGATGTCTGGAGTGCATGTATCATCCCTTTCATATAATTTGGAGTAGAAATCTTTCACTCTTGTTAAAATTTCGCCTCTATTTCTTGTTACAGAACCATCTTCTTTTCTCAGTGCCATAATCTGTTTTCTTCCCTTACTGAGATGTCCCTTTGCTATCTTTAGGCTTTGGTTGTTTTCAACTGCTTTCCTAACTAGTTCACAGTTGAATTTTCTTACGTCTTCAGTGGTACTTTTTCTTACTGTCTTGCATAGCTCTATATATTCCACTTTGGAAGTCACATCTTCTTTAGTTGTCCTCATCTCTCTTCTTTTTTGCATCAACATTTTCATTTTTCCTGATAATTTGTTTACATGCAACTTGTTCTTAGACCCAGCTAATTGTGTTGCTGTTTCCATAAGAGCTTTGGTTACTTTTCTGTTAACTTCAGAGATGTCCACTTCTTCCGATGTTAGGCCTTCTAAAGCAGAGAACCTGTTCTTCAGTTCCAACTTGAAGGTATTATGGTGTTTTTTAAGGTTGGTTATGTCAATACATTTTGTTTGTCTTATGAGCTTGCTACGTTCGAGTTTAGTGTTGAGGTGCATCTTACATCTCACCAATCTATGGTCACTACCTGTGTTGAACTTGTTTAGCACACTGCAGTCTTCTATGACGAATTTTTTGTTACACATAATAAAATCAATTTCACTTGTCGTCCCATTTGGATGTCTCCATGTCCATTTCCTGTATGGCTTTTTCTTGAAGAAGGAGTTCAAGATGAAAAACCCTTCTGCCTCTGCAAACTCTACAAGAGTATTTCCACGCTGGTTTCTGTTGCCGTGACCGAATTTACCTACTGAAGTTTCATTCTGTTGCCGTTGCCCTATTTTTGCATTGAAATCTCCCATAATTATCTTCAAGTGCTGCTTACCTTTATTATTTAGATGACAAATTTCCTCATAAAATTCTTCAATTTCTTCTTCAGGATGACTTGTGGTGGGTGCATAAGTTTGAATAATCTGAGCCTGGTATCTTTTCGAGAATTGGATAACAAGTCGTGCAGCTCTGTCAGAGGAACTTTCAATTTCTACAACTTTATCCTTCAGTTTCTTGTTTATTATAAATCCAACACCACTAGTTCTGCCAGTATCTGTCCCACGATAGTAGAAGAGATGTCCACTTTTCAGTTCGATGAGATCTTCTCCTTTTCTCCTTACCTCACTTAGCCCCACGATGTCCCACTTGATCCTTTGTAGTTCCTCTTCCAATTCAAGAAGCCTTGAATCAGAAGATAGGGAGCGTCCATTATACGTAGGCAAGGTCAGCATCAGATGGCAGCCTAGTCCGGTCCTCCGGGGATTCTTAGCACCCTCTGCCTTCATGTCGCACTGGCCGCTGCCTTGGCCAGGTACATTCCAGCTGCCGGAGACTGAGGGCCAAGATTTAAGTTGTGGATATATATCATCATCATCATCATCATTGTCAACCATTATCAATCCACTGCTGGACGAAGGTCTCCCCAAGTTTCCTCCACAACGGTCTGTCTTGTGCCAGTCTCCTCCATGTCACTCCCGCATATTTACGAATTTCATCCACCCATCTCCCATGTGGTCTTTTTCTGGGTCTTTTCCTGTCCCTTGGAATCCAATCTAAATTTTCGGCTGTCCATCGATGGTCTGTCCTTCTGGCAGTATGTCCAGCCCATTGCCATTTCAGGGATTTAACCCTGATCATGATGTCTTCCACTCTCGTCATTTTTCGGATCCACGAGTTTCTCTTCTTATCTCTCCTGGTTATACCAAGCATGCACCTCTCCATGCTTCTTTGAGTTGTCTGCAGCCTTTGTATGTCTCTTTTAGTTAAGGTCCACGTCTCTGCACCATACGTAAGCACTGGAAGGATGCATTGATCAAACACTTTTCTTTTAAGACATAATGGCATGTTGCTCTTGAAAATTATGCTGTTTCTTCCAAAAGCTCTCCAGGCAAGTTTTGTACGCCGATTAATTTCTTCATCAATGTGACCCTCACTTGATATCTGCTGTCCAAGATAAACATACGTATCTGTTATCTCCAGTTTTTCTCCATCAATCGATAAATCTCCATTTCTTGTAAAAGCATTGAACATCACTTTTGTCTTCTGAAAGTTCATTTTTAATCCACTTCTTTACTCTTGTCAGCAAGTTCCTGGATCATACTCTGCAGCTCTGATGGGGTAGTTGCAAAAATGACTACGTCATCAGCAAAACGAAGGTGGGTTAGATAATCTCCATTAATCTTTATCCCTTTGTTTTCCCAGTTCAGTGATTGAAAGACATTTTCCAATGTGGCATTAAAGAGCTTCGGAGATATGGTGTCACCTTGTCTCACTCCCTTTCCAATTTTTATGTGTGTTGAATTTTTCAAACAGCCTAATCTTTGCACTTGCATTTTCATAGATGTTATTAATAATATTAATGTATGCATCTTCAATACCGCAGGATTTCAGAGCCGTGGTAACTGCTGATGGTTTCACTGAATCAAAGGCTTTTTCATAATCGATAAAAGCCATGCACAATGGAAGTTCATATTCCCTCGCTCTTTCAATTAGTTCTCTCAGTACGTGGATATGATCTATTGTGCTGTAGCCACTCCTGAATCCAGCTTGTTCTCTCGGTTGAGCCATGTCCAGTGTTACCTTCAAGCGGTGTGAAAGAACTTTAGTGAAGATTTTATAAACCACTGATAGGAGGCTGATAGGTCTGTAGTTCCTGAGATCCTCAATGTCACCTTTTTTATGTAGCAGGATCATTGTAGCATTGTTCCAATCCTCAGGAATCTTCCCTTCATTAAGGCATCGAGTGAAAATTTGGGCGAGTACTGTTTCGATTTCTCCACTTGCTTCTTGTATGATGTCTATAGTAATTCCATCTTCTCCTGGAGCTTTTCCCCGCTTCATGTTCCTGATTGCATGAGCAACTTCTGCTGGGAGGACTGGAAGAACTCGGGTACCTTTCATGATGTCTGGAGTACATATATCATCCCTTTCATATAATTTGGAGTAGAAATCTTTCACTCTTGTCAAAATTTCGCCTCTATTTCTTGTTATAGAACCATCTTCTTTTCTCAGAGCCATAATCTGTTTTCTTCCCTTACTGAGATGTCCCTTTGCTATCTTAAGGCTTTGGTTGTTTTCAATTGCTTTCCTCACTAGCTCACAGTTGAATTTCCTTACGTCTTCAGTGATACTTTTTCGTGTTGTCTTGCATAGCTCTATATATTCCACTTTGGAAGTCACATCTTCTTTAGTTGTCCTCATCTCTCTTCTTTTTTGCATCAACATTTTGGTTTTTCCTGATAATTTGTTCACATGCAACTTGTTCTTAGACCCAGCTAATTTTGTTGCTGTTTCCATTAGAGCTTTGGTTACTTTTCTGTTAACTTCCGAAATATCCACTTCTTCTGATGTTAGGCCTTCTAAAGCAGAGAATCTGTTCTTCAGTTCCAACTTGAAAGTATTATGGTGTTTTTTAAGGTTGGTTATGTCAATACATTTTGTTTGTCTTATGAGCTTGCCACGTTCCAGTTTAGTGTTGAGGTGCATCTTACATCTCACCAATCTATGGTCACTACCTGTGTTGAACTTGTTCAGCACACTGCAGTCTTCGATGACGAATTTTTTGTTGCACATAATAAAATCAATTTCACTTGTCGTTCCAATTGGATGTCTCCATGTCCATTTCCTGTGTGGCTTTTTCTTGAAAAAGGAGTTCAAGATGAAAAATCCTTCTGCCTCTGCAAACTCAACGAGAGTATTTCCACGCTGGTTTCTGTTGCCGTGACCGAATTTACCTACTGAAGTTTCATTCTGTTGCCGTTGCCCTATTTTTGCATTGAAATCTCCCATAATTATCTTCAAGTGCTGCTTACCTTTATTATTTAGATGACAAATTTCCTCATAAAATTCTTCAATTTCTTCTTCAGGATGACTTGTGGTGGGTGCATAAGTTTGAATAATCTGAGCCTGGTATCTTCTCGATAGTTGGATAACGAGTCGTGCAGCTCTGTCAGAGGAACTTTCAACTTCTACCACTTTATCCTTCAGTTTCTTGTTTATTATAAATCCAACACCACTAGTTCTGCCAGTATCTGTCCCACGATAATAGAAGAGATGTCCACTTTTCAGTTCAATGAGATCTTCTCCTTTTCTCCTTACCTCACTTAGCCCGACGATGTCCCACTTGATCCTCTGTAGTTCCTCTTCCAATTCAAGAAGCCTTGAATCAGAAGATAGGGAGCGTCCGTTATAGGTAGCCAAGGTCAGCATCAAATGGCAGCCTAGTCCGGTCCTCCGGGGATTCTTAGCACCCTCTGCCTTCATGTCGCACTGGCCGCTGCCTTGGCCAGGTACATTCCAGCTGCCGGAGACTGAGGGCCAAGATTTAAGTTGTAGAGTCATTTTGGAGGTGTTTGGCCATAACTCACCACGCTGGCCAAGCGGGTTGGCGAGTGTGTGATAGCATTTCCTCTGATCCCGATGGTATAGTTATACCGCTATTGGCGGTCGTCAGAGCCCCTTTAGTGGGAACAGGATGCACCACGAGAAGGCGGGGTTGACATTTGTCAAGGAGAGGCTGTGATGTTACGCATCACCTGACCTTACATCCCGTGGATATATATAGTATAGATTATATAATGATACACCCCAAAAAATTGTTAAAATCAATTTGGCAAAATAAAAACACATTTTTAACCTCATTGTGTAGTTATCTAGTCACGATATAATTTCGGGTCACTGAAAGAATGCCTCAATACTCCAATGCTAGAATGATCAATTTGGCAAAATAAAACACATTTTTAACCTCATTGTGTAGTTATCTAGTCACGATATAATTTCGGGTCACTGAAAGAATGCCTCAATACTCCAATGCTAGAACGCCAATGGCGGTTAAGCACATGTTTATGGAATCAGGAACGTCATCGTTAAATTCGTATACGAGTAGTTGGAAAAATTAAAAATTAATGGGAATATTAAGAATTTTTGTTTGTTAGCGACCCTTCTTATAGAATACCCATTAATAATTCAACAGTTAATTAGAGTTACGTATTTTATTACGATTCGTGCTATATGACAAGAAAAACATTTCTCACAGCTTTTTCAACCGCCCATGGCACGGGTTACGGACTTGTTAATCTTTAAGATACATCAAATGGGCAAATTATTATGCATGGTCGAGTCGCATCATTGTGATCACCAGCTAATATCCAGAGTAACCGCCGTGGGCAGCGCTGACAGCAGCAAGACGGGCTGGGAGTGACTCAGTGAGGTGCTGGAAGGTGTTCACAGGTATGTGGAGCCATGCTGACTGCAGTGCATCTCACAGCTGCTGGAGGGTGCGTGGTGGAGGATCCATAGAGCGAACAACACGATCGTGGTGATCCCACAAAGGTTCAATTGGGTTTAAATCTAACGAATTAGAGGGCCAGGGAAGTACTTTGAAGTCTTCATCGTGCTCTTCCAACCACTCTCGGACATTTCTAGCAATGTGACACGTCGCATTTTCATACTGGAAGATCCCATCAGCCCCAGGGAAGACAATCAGTATGTATGGTTGTACGTGGTCTGCAAGGATGGATGCATAATGAATTCGGCCGATAGTGTGTTCCACAGGTATCATTCGACCCAGGGAATGCCACAAAAACATTCCCCAGACCATAACGCTGCCCCCACCAGCTTGTGTTCTTCGAGCAATGGTTGAAGTGTTTTTTCTCCAATGTTTGTCGCCTTATACGCCAAAGTCCATCTGTTCGATGAAGCAGAAAACGTGACTCATAGGAGAAGGCAATGCTTTGCAATCAGCAGAGGTCAAATTCCGATACTGCCGTGCAAATGTAAAACTTTTCTGCCGATACACCTTCGTTAGTATAGGTGCAGTGACCATCCGTCTGTATCGGAGCCCCATACGCAATAAGGTTTGCTTAACTGTCGTTTTAGATACACTTCCGGTAGCCCCCTGGTTCATTCGGCCAGTGAGTTGCTCTACTGTGGCGTGTCCATCGGCCCTCACGCACCTTCAAAGCCGACGTTCACCTCTCGCATCAATGCCACGTGATGCTCCGCAGTTTCCACGTCGCTTATTCGCAATGGAGCCATTTCTTCAATCACGATACACTTTAACCACAGTAGCACGCGGACAGTTCACAAAATGCGCTGTTTCAGAGATACTGCCACCCTTGGCCCGAAATAATCCTTTTTGCAAATCTGATAAATCGATTCCTTTATCCATGACAGCAACCAGTGATTTGTTTTCAGATCATGATCATATATAGAGGATTTTAGGAAGGGAGTGTCTGACCCCAGGTCTTAAACAACCCTTAGAAATAGGAAGCCAGGAGATTTGGGCTAGAGCACCCGATAGGAAAATGACACGGAAGCGAAGTAGAAAGGGGGAAGAAGACGCCCTTATTTATTACCGGGGGGCCAGTACCCGGGGTCCGACGGCTGAACGTGCCCATCCGACGCACGGCGGATATTTAGTGGATCGATCGTTCGTAGCTGCCTGGGATCGAACCTGAGGTCCTTACCGTGGTAGTAACGAACGTTTCCCACTAGGCCACCAGCGGCCCAACAATGTTTTCAGATCATGATCATATGTAGAGGATTTCAGGAAGGGAGTGTCTGACCCCAGGTCTTAAACAACCCTTAGAAATAGGAAACTAGGAGATTTGGGCTTGAGCGCCCGATAGGAAAATGACACGGAAGCGAAGTAGAAAGGGGGAGGAAGACGCCCTTATTTATTACCGGGGGGCCAGTACCCGGGGTCCGACGGCTTAACGTGCTTATCCGACGCATGGCGGGAATTTAGTGGATCGAGCGTTTGTGCCTGCCTGGGATCGAGCCTGAGGCCCTTCCCGTGGCAGTCACGAACGTTGTCCACTCGGCCACTAAATGTTTTCAGATCATGATCATATGTAGAGGGTTTTAGGAAGGGAGTGTCTGACCCCAGGTCTTAAACAACCCTTAGAAATAGGAAGCTAAGAGATTTGGGCTAGAGTGCCCGATAGGAAAGTGACACGGAAGCGAAGTAGAAAGGGCGAGGGAGACGCTCTTATTTAATTCCGGGTGGCCAGTACCCGTGGGTCCGACGGCTTAACGTGTCCATACGACGCACGGCGGATATTTAGTGAATCGAGCGTTCGTACCTGCCTGGGATCGAACCTGAGGCCCTCCCGTGGCAGTCACGAACGTTGTCCACTCTGCCACCCGAGGCCACTAAATGTTTTCAGATCATGATCATATGTAGAGGGTTTTAGGAAGGGAGTGTCTGACCCCAGGTCTTAAACAACCCTTAGAAATAGGAAGCTAAGAGATTTGGGCTAGAGTGCCCGATAGGAAAGTGACACGGAAGCGAAGTAGAAAGGGGAGGGAGACGCTCTTATTTAATTCCGGGTGGCCAGTACCCGGGGGTCCGACGGCTTAACGTGTCCATAGGACGCACGGCGGATATTTAGTGAATCGAGCGTTCGTACCTGCCTGGGATCGAACCTGAGGCCCCTCCCGTGGCAGTCACGAACGTTGTCCACTCTGCCACCCGAGGCCACTAAATGTTTTCAGATCATGATCATATGTAGAGGATTTCAGGAAGGGAGTGTCTGACCCCAGGTCTTAAACAACCCTTAGAAATAGGAAGCTAGGAGATTTGGGCTAGAGTGCCCGATAGGAAAGTGACACGGAAGCGAAGTAGAAAGGGGGGGGAGGAAGACGCCCTTATTTATCCGGGGGCCAGTACCTGGGGTCCGACGGTTTAACGTGCCCATCCGACGCACGGCGGGTATTTAGTGGTTCGAGCGTTCGCACCTGCCTGGGATCGAACCTGAGGCCCTTCCCGTGGCAGTCACGAACGTTGCCCACTCGGCCACCCGCGGCCAAATGTTTTCAGAAGCATACAGCACACCTTATATTCCCTCCAAGCCAGCTCACGATGCGGGCTTTCTTTCATTGGCTACGCGCTGTTGACGTCAACAGTATTAGGTGGTCGCAATAATGTGACTCCACTGTGTATGTTCATCGATGTTATCTACGAAGTTCTCTAAGACTATTTTTTTTTAATTGGAGGTTTAACGACCACCGTGAGCAACTCCATGGGCTATAAGCAGTCGCCCGTCCCTAATTTTAGGCCACTGGTTCCAGGGAAGGGAGAGAGCCAGTGCCGTAAGACAAACACAACATCATGCCTCACCGGGATTCGAACCCGGACCCCTTTCGGACGAATGATCATAAGCCATCGCTTAGACCACTGCGCCACTGGGGCGGCTCTAAGACCATTCGCAAGCCACTTAGTTAATCTTTTAGCCGTGTAAGTGGCCGGCTTTTACAAAAGCTTCCACAAAACAATTCCCACAAGCCTGTAACTGCTTATAATCGCTCTCTTCTAGTCTTTTATTCTCTGCACTATGACCGAAGGCATCATGGGATCTAGTGACCTTATCCTAGTCCCCCGGATAAGGTCACTAGATAGAAACAATTGACTGAAACATCTTTTATCTCTTTTCTCTGTTAGTCGCAGTTGTTATATCCCTCTAAGTAGGAAATCAGTCAGAAAGGATTAGCGTTAATCATCTGCTTAATGATCACCTTGGATAAAACAGCTGCTGCCCGGGTGGCTTCTGACCAGGGCGCGAGTGGCCTAGTGGGCAACGTTCGTGACTGCCACGGGAAGGGCCTCACGTTCGATCCCAGTCAGGTACAAACGCTCGATCCACTAAATACCCGCCGTGCGTCGGATGGGCACGTTAAGCCGTCCGACCCCGGGTACTGTCCCTCCGATAATAAATAAGGGCGTCTTCCTCCCCCTTTCTATTTCGCTTCCGTGTCACTTTCCTATCGGGCGCTCTAGCCCAAATCTGCTAGTTTCCTATTTCTAAGGGTTGTTTCAGACCTGGGGTCAGACACTCCCTTCCTAAAATCCTCTACATTTGATCATGATCTTCTGACCATTCGTCGGAGATGGGTCTGGATTGGAATCTCGGTGAGGCATTGATGTAACAAAGAGTAATTATTATAATAACCAAGGAAATCAGGAAAACGGTCTTTAATGACCTGACAAAGCCCTGATCTTCCTATATGATAAACACAAGTCATGTGAAAGTTGCTACAGAATTAAAGTAAATAGTAGGAAGGTCAGGTAGTAGATCAGCTGCTGTTAGTGCATATTAGTGGCAATTAGAAAGGGATTAAAATGTTATATAATAATTTGAGGGATTTTTTTAAATTTAGCAGTATGTTTTTAATCTTTTTCAAAGAAGTTGTAATTATTAATATGTTTTAGTTCATCAGGTAAAAGATTCCAAAAAGTTGATCCCTGATTGATACTTTGTTTAATTTGTTGTCTTCTAGGCAGGCATGGCTTTATCTGAAATCTGTTTCTAGTTTCATAATTATGAACATCAGAATCTATATCTATGATATCTATATTAATATTCTGTTTAATCTTTTTAAATATATTTAATCCCAAAGAATATGGATATAATTGTTTCATATTTAAAATGTTGTGTTCGTTGACATCTACTCCCATGTAATTGTGAATATTAAGATACGGTGTATTATTAGTAGGCAATTAGTATTTAATTTAGGGTGTAGTAATCTGATAAATTTATTGTGGAGCACCTGGAGTTTCTTAATGCTAGTTCGTCTTGTCTGCTCCCAACAGGATATGTAGGGTGATTCATAATTATTGTCGGAGTTCCAGGGGCATATAATAGGAAAACGGGAAAAAAACTAACTAAAACCGCAAACAGAATATGACAGATGGCAACTAAAGGTTTTATTACTTGTAGAATTTATGCATCAAATTGCTAAGCCACTTAGACATACGCGCCTTTCGTGACACGTAAGATATCCAAGCGATAATCAATTTCCCGCCAAGTGTTCGCCAGCATTGACGGCGTTACTGTTGCCATCGCAGCACCAATTCTGGTCTTCGAGTCATGGAGGGAGGTCACATGGGTCTGGTACACTGTTTTTTTTTTTACACATATCCCCACAGGAAACAATCAAGTGGCTTAACATCGGGTGAACGCAGATACCACGGAATGTGCCCACCACGCCCAATCCAGCGCCCAGGAAAATGCAGGTCAAGAAATTCTAATACAATAACAGCCCAATGCGGCGGTGTACCATCGTGCTGGAACTCCACATTGGGTTACGGATTTCCCAAATGAGGAAACATATACAGCTGCAGCATGCCTAGATAGGTCACCCCTGTCACTGCTTCACCACAAAGGAAAAGAGCCCTAACACTTCTGAACATGAAAAAGCGCACCAGACGTTCACCTTTCGATTATCTCGTTCGACTTCTCGAATGGCGTGAGGGTTTTCGGAGCCCCGTATTCTGCAGTTATGCCGATGTTCCCTCCCTGAGACGAAAAACGTTGCTTCATCACCAAATATCCATATCCGCATGTAGTGTTCAACTTCGACTTTGAACAAAATGTCTTGGCCAAATTGGAGGCGACAGGGTTTATCGTCCCGCTGTAAAGCCTGTACAATCTGGAGTTTTTACGCTTGGAGTTGTAGGCGATTATGCAGAACCATCCAAACAGTCGTTTGTGGCATACCTAACTGCGACGCAGCTCATGTCGCTGACTTCTGAGGGCTTCGAGAAAACGCTTCCAGAACGCGATCAATATCGTCCTGCGAAGTGCTCGGTCTTCCCGCTCCTTTTTGATGCAGCACACTAGCAGTCTGTTGAAACTGGAATAGCATTATCGGAAGGTGGAGCTCTATAATACTGCGTTCTGTAACGACGTTGCGCTGTGATAACTGACTTTATTTCGAAGAACCAGAGTGCGCACATTGCTTTTTCTTGAACAGTCGCTATTCTGAAGTATGACGTCAACTTGACGGGTACAGTATTGCCACATAAAACTTTCCGCGATTAATTTGTTTATGTTTTAGGCCGTTTTATTTGGTCGGTTACGGTTTGATCATGCCATGCTACGGAAACTTCGACAATAATTATGAATCACGCCGTATAACATTTAAAGTGTGTATGCACAAGAGTATAGTACAACAATTTAAGGGTTTTATTAGTAAGATTATTAAGTATTCGGCTAACCAATCCTATGTTTCTAGAGATTTTATTAATAGTTTGTTCTATATGTTTATCCCATTTTAAGTTATGTTGTAGTGTTACTCAACATAACTTTTGTCTTACGGCGTTGACTTTTTCCCTTACCTGGAACCAGTGGCCTTAAATCGTCGTTAAACCCCCAAACGAAGAAAAAAATTCGCTAAGGGAAAAACCACGTTTCCTGACGCACAGGCTCACAGGACCACTTCTTGACAGCAAATATATTCGTTCAAGCTGATTTGCTAAACCCCTATTTAATTCGTTCCAGCTAGTTCAAGGATTAAATTACAGCTATCAGAAGCTTAAACTCTACACAACCTCGGCAAAAGAACATATTTGTTCGTTCGCTTATCCTTTGATTTACAGAACAAGATCGAAAATTATGGGAGAATTATTCCTACCAAGGGCTGCAGTACAACTGCGGATGTTCATTAAAACTTAGTGCACGAAAAGAATTGTCTTTAGCAGAACTGTGAAATGGAGCGACAAAGAGAACAGGTATTTTGATGAGCAAGTGGGAAAGAATAAACTGGAAACCTCGAGGTGCACCAGATTAAATGAAATACGTATCAAAGCATACACCAACAACAATATATGATTTCTAGAAAGGATGCTGGAATGTCAGTTAAGCAAAGAGGGATCAATACCTTATGTCGGAAATTTATTTAGATGTCTTCGATGCTAAACTGGATCAAAAGCCGTTAAGACGTCAAACACCATTACCTGAGACTCCCCATACTTCTCTAAGGATGGCGAAGATTGTCTCCGATTAAAACGCCACCTGCATATCCATTTTGACGAAAGTCCTAATGATGGCCTTTAATGAGCTTAGGAAATTCCACTTAAGACATCAGTTGCTTGTTAATCAACTGACTTTTCCATAACTTTGGAGAGTAAGCAAAACGTTGTGACGTTCTTCGCATCATATGCTGTTTTGTGCTTTATTTGAAATACGAGGCATATGCGATAAATATATATTTTTAGAGCCATTACCTGTTTAGTATTCACAATGTTCAGCGTTAAACAATGTTTATCTATTTTAAAATATTTTCAATCTTTGTCAACAACACAAAGAAATCAAGTCTTTTTTCCTTACTAAATCAAGTGTGAAGAGCTTTCAGAATAATGTTAAAAATGCGTAGCACCAATTCTGTCTTTATAATGCATTAAAATGGGGAAACAATGCAGTCATTGTCTGTAAGAAACCAATATGCGTGAAGGCGTTGGTAATAGGATTATTGGAGTCTCGCAAACGAAGCAATCCCTCTCCTAAAACAATTTGATTTGTAAATTTTGAGCTTACACATTCTTACAATTTAGAAAACAGCTGTGTATACATTCTCTGTCGGGTAATTCTTACATGAGATGTTACACTTCCTACATATTTCTTTCCACTAACGTGATATGCAAATAGTGCTAATGAAAAGGCTTTCCTTTCTGATGAGTAATGGTTCAAAAGCTCTTGCTTTTTATTTTGTTGAAAACTGCAGATTCACAAATAAGGAGCTAATAAAAAAAAATTATTTGGTGATCTTCAATAACATAAAAACATCAATCGCATTATCCTCTTGAATTTCGATTTGGACTTTATCAGATCAGATCATATGTAGAGGGTTTTAGGAAGGGAGTGTCTGATCCCAGGTCTTAAACAACCCTTAGAAATAGGAAACTAGGAGATTTGGGCTAGAGTGTCCGATAGAAAGTGACACGGAAGCGAAGTAGAAAGGGGGAGAAAGACGCCCTTATTTATTACCGGGGGGAGGGCAGTACTCGGGGTCCAACGGCTTAACGTGCCCATCCGACGCACGGCGGATATTTAGTGGTTCGAGCTTTCGTACCTGCTGGGATCTAACCTGAGGTCTTCTCCGTGGCAGACATGAACGTTGACCACCAGGCCATCCGCGGCCCTTTGGACTTTATCTGGTAGTACCACGTATTTTATATGAATGTGTCGTGATTCGCTTCTTGCTAGTACTTAGGTCATTTCAAAAGTTTTGCACACTGCGCAGGCGCTGCCCGTAGGATGATGCAATCGCTCCAATCGTTGCGCCAGTTGTGAGTCAGACTTCATTATACAAAATTGTAAGTCAGACTTCATTATACAAATTTGTGAATCAGACTTCATTATACAAAGTTGTGAGTCAGACTTCATTATACAAAGTTGTGAGTCAGACTTCATTATACAAAGTTGTGAGTCAGACTTCATTATACAAAGTTGTGAGTCAGACATCGTTATACAAAGTTGTGAGTCAGACTTCATTGTACAAAGTTGTGAGTCAAACTTCATTATACAAAGTTGTGAGTCAGACTTCATTGTACAAAGTTGTGAGTCAGACTTCATTATACAAAGTTGTGAGTCAGACTTCATTGTACCGAGTAATCCCAAGCCTCAAAACTGGAGGTATTCTTACTGGAATACAAGACTTGCCCAAAGGTTGGATAGCTGTCCTAAAGAAGCGCGGAGATTTCTTCGAAGGCCTGTAAAGGTATGTTGTGAAATAATTTAGTTCTTTTAGAGATAACCCACAGTGTGCAAAACTTTTGAAATGCCCCTCGTGTTTTTATGTTTGTATTAATTCAAAGAATGACGCGTCTGCCCCGTGGGACGCACATGAGATAAAGGCAGATAACAGTGTAAGCACATGTCCGCGTAGCTCAGTTGGGAGAGCGACTAACTCCGGAGTGAGGGGATTCCCTCACTCGGACAAACTTGTACGTTATACTGACGCCCGAACTTGCATGATGACCTGACTGTTAAGTTTATCGCAATGATGTTCCACACACCAAATTATCTGGGATTTCTCAAATGCGCGTTCTTCATGGGATGACTGATTACAGTGACATGGTCTTGGCTGACCCGTGGGCCATGCCCCTGGTCTTCTTTCGGATGTGGAGGGGGTGACGTGCCTGCCCCGCAGGACGCACGTGAGATAAACGCAGATAGCAGTGTGGGCACATTTCCGCGTAGCGCAGTTGGGCGAGCGACTTTACTCCGAGTGAGGGGGACAATGGTCCTATGCCGGCGCGGGCAAACTTGTGCATTATAAAAGTCACCCACCCGGTGATCAAGAGATTAGGTCAGTCTAAATAGGTTTTAGGTTTGAGTTACACCTGGGATTCTGCTCTTTTTTTTCTTTGATGGGGGGTGAGGGATGAAGTGTTCTGTTTAACTGAAGAAAAGGCTTTGCTATAATTAATTTACCTAACTCTTCATTATTTTCACTACATCTGGAAGTGAAAGTTTGCTTCTAAGAAAACTGCTCCCTCCTTGATCATTAAGAATTTCTACAAGACAAAATTTTTTTGCACTACTGGAACAACTGTTGGACGCGGAACCCTGTCGCACACGGTCAGAGCTTGCCCAGGAACTCGGAGTAACACGGCAAGCCATTGTAAAGCGCCTGAACAAGCTTGGACGGATTCACAAGGAGGGCCGTTGGGTGCTCCACCAACTCAAAGCTGCGAACAAGCCTAGGTGCTACTATGTTGCTGTGTCTTTGCTCTCCAGATTCAAGAAGAAGGATTTCCTCCACAAGATTTTTACCTGTGATGAGAAGTGGATCCTCTACAAAAATCCTAAGCGGCGCAAATCGGGGGTTTATCCAGGTCAGCCTACCACCAGTACCGCCAAACCGAATATCCACGATAGGACGTTGTTGTTGTGCATATGGTGGGATCAGCGCGGTGTCGTACGCTATGAGTTGCTCAAACCTAGTGAAACGGTCAATGCTGAGCTTTATTGTCAGCAACTCATTCGTGTGAGGGAGACGCAATGGAGGCGAAAAGGCCATACACCGGCAAGGGCAGAAGGTCGGTCCTGTTGCTTCAGGAAAATGCGCGTCCTCACACCGCGAAAACGACTTTAAACACGATCCCCGACCTGGGATGGGAGATTTTGTCCCACCCGGCGTATTCTCCAGACTTCGCCCCGTTAGATTATCACCTCTTTCGCTCCCTGCAACATCTTAGTAATACGCACTTCATTTCTGTAAAGGAGGTCCACACAAGTATTGATGACTTTATCAACTCGAAACAGCCCTCTTTTTTCCTCAGTGGCATTCGGCAGCTCCCCGATCGATGGCTCAAATGTATCCAACACGACGGGGATTATTTCCCTTATTAGGTACGTATTCGTTTTCTATAATTTGCTGTCAACGTGTCGTGGGTGTGGTCGAGAATGAAGTTGCGCACCTAATACATGTTGTTTTTAGACTTCAGTAAATATTTTTTACTTGACTGCAGTCAGTAGTGTTTGTCCAAGTTCGTAACGGGCATAGACGGTTTATTGCGTTCCACTTCAGATTGCAATGAGATATATTCACGTTTGTGTAAAACGCGGTGAAATAATGTTCGGCGATAGTTTAGTAAAATGTATTGTTTCGTAACAATGAAATTAACTATTGTTACGTCACTTCATGGAACAACATACGATATAAGAGATTTCAACAACGGTGTTTGAAAATGATGCACCGTTACCCGTTTTCGTTACATCGAAATGTTTTACTTGGGATTTACTTTGCTACCATCGGGAAGATGTATAGCATCAAAGAGAATTAGAAGATAGCTGAATATATTTGACAATCTTGTAATATTCAAAAAGGAGGTGAAGGTTCTTTCATCTTTTAGAGTTTTGACAGCTGATATAACCCACACAGGGATGTCATTACCTAAATGTTTGTTAGTTCAACTTTCTCTACTGTTGAAATAGAGACAACCTTTTGTGAATATTCTGGACCAATAGCACTTTTATTTATTAGGAAAGCATTTGGACAGGAATTTTTTACCCTACAAAGAAAGGATGTGCTAGATGAGCCTAAAATAACTGGGAACAGGGAATATGAGGTGGATAGTACATATATTTTTCAAAGCAATACTTTGTTAAGGCAGGCTTTAAGATGGGATCACGTGATAGCAGTCAAAACCTTGTGTGGTCTCCAGGTTGTGCGATGTGATCATACACATGACGCGGGAATGGAGTGATACAGCCCTCTAATGTTGCCATGCAATATTTGAGACCGCGCAACGTTTACCTGGTTCCACATGTAGTGGCCGAAGATAGGCTTGCACGTGTCATCCGGTGGAGTCTCATGCATCTCCAATGAGTAATAGATCCGGAGAACTCGATATCCGTGGAAGCATGTGGACTCCTTGTACGCAAGCTCAGGAAAGGTTAATGGTGTGGGGCCGAGTGTTTTGCTGGAAGATTACCTCTAGGATACCTCTCAGAAATGGCAACAACTCGAGTTGTAAAACGTCGTGCGCATACCTCCGGGCTGTCACCGTGCACGTTATGGGTATCAGAAGTTACCTGCTTTCGCAACTAATGGCACCCCATACGAGGATGCTCAAGAAGTGTTCTACCTCCGAAAAAAAGCTGAATTCTCTCTGTGGCCACGTTGTCGCTAGACGCGGTATCGACGATCGTCGTCACCGAAGCATAATTGAAACTCATCTCTGAACCCTACATGGTGCTATTCCTGTCGCCATGCAACTATACTATGAAAGCACACCAGCTGAGTTCGACGATGCCCTATGGTAATGGGAATCGACGCAATGGTTTCCTGAAGAGCAGACATAATCACCGTTACAGCCCGTCGAATGTTCTCTGCGGTAGCTTATGGCTCCGAAGTTTCCCGGGCAAATACACCAGTCGAAGAGTGCTGACATCTACCTGATTGAACTGTTTCTGATACGGCGACTGGCGGTTCCGTTTTGCAAACACTGTGGCCAACAACGTCCAACTATTCTGACATCTCGATGCACATGTGCCATGATACGTCGAATCGATAAACCAGCTTCGCTGAGGCCTACGATTCTTCCTCTCTCAAACACGTGGAGCTGGTGATAAGGTTGGTGGCGAGGTCTACAAGGCATCTTTGGTATTTTGTTTATGACGTAACGGCACTCAACATTACGTTGCTTTGCCCCGTACTCGCATATCTCGTCTCTCGCATATCTCAAGCGATTCGTTGCATACTCGAATGGTTTGCATGTTCCAACTGTCTGCATATCCCTGCCAATTTGCATGCCGATACGCCGACTTCTTCTTGGTGGAGCAATTTCAATGTCGAGCAGTTGAGCTTTAGAGTTTACTTTTACCCAAATTAGAACTTCCCGCTACGTCATACGTGAGTTAGGATCATCACAACACATCACGTGGCGTGCTCGTTCTGATGAAAGTACCCTGCAAGAAGTGGGAATTGTATCGTTTCCCCGCCGGGTCTAGACGTTTGCTTAATATATTGCCTTCAGTGAGGATTAACCTGAAATGATGCCCGACGACGTTTAAATAATGTCAAAAGAAATAGGTCTGTTGGCATTTTACAGACAGATGCACGGCAGATCGATGTAGCTGCTGCTTTAGGAGATTCGCAAACTGTAATACGTCGGCCACACACAAGATTTCTATGGCATAAAAATGAAGCAGATCGACCGAAAAAGTGGTCGCTTGAGCATAACCACCAGGAGGCAAGATCGCTACCTGACAGTAACTGCTCGGAGAAGGCCTAGTATCACCATTATCCAAATGGAATCACTTCAAGCTGCTTGTGGTGTCAAAGTATGCACTCAAACGGTACGAAACCGTCTTCACAAGCATGGACCCAGAGCAAGGAGGCCGCTGAGATGCATAAATTTGACGTCAGCTCACCGTTGTTAAATATGCACCTGGGTCCAATAGCACATGTCATGCAATGCACCATGTATTTTTCACAGACGAATCCCGTTTCGCTCTTTATCCCGATACTCAACAAGGACACGTGTGGAGGAGATCCGGCACATGAATGCACGCTATGCGCAGTCTGTCCACCCTTACCAGAGCTAGTCAGTTCTGGTGTTGTGTATTTTAATGGCCGTACTTCCTTGTATGCTTATCAAGGCAACATGAATGCCCCAGGGTACCGAAACGAAATCATTGTGCCAATTCTGACACTGTTTCACGCTGCTATACGATATGCATTCTGTCACCATGCCTGAAGCATGTTTCAGGAGCTGGAAAATCATTGGATTGAATCGTTACAGCTGCCCGCGAAGTCTCGTGACTTTAATCCTATGGAGCACATTTGGGACGCTGTGCCTGGAGCGTGTTTCAGGAGCTGGAAAATCATGGGTTTGAATCGTTACAGCTGCCTTCAAAGTCTCGTGACCTTAATCCTAGGGAGAACATTTGGGCCGCTGTGTCTGGAGCGTGTTTCAGGAGCTGGAAAATCATGGGTTTCAATCGTTACAGCTGCCTCCAAAGTCTCGTGACCTTAATCCTAGGGAGAACATTTGGGGCGCTGTGTCTGGAGCGTGTTTCAGGAGCTGGAAAATCATGGGTTTGAATCGTTACAGCTGCATCCAAAGTCTCGTGACCTTAATCCTAGGGAGAACATTTGGGCCGCTGTGTCTGGAGCGTGTTTCAGGAGCTGGAAAATCATGGGATTGAATCGTTACAGCTGCCTCCGAAGTCTCGTGACCTTAATCCTATGGAGCACATTTGGGGCGCTGTGCCTGGAGCGTGTTTCAGGAGCTGGAAAATCATGGGTTTGAATCGTTACAGCTGCCTCCAAAGTCTCGTGACCTTAATCCTAGGGAGAACATTTGGGCCGCTGTGTCTGGAGCGTGTTTCAGGAGCTGGAAAATCATGGGATTAAATCGTTACAGCTGCCTCCAAAGTCTCGTTACCTTAATCCTAGGGAGAACATTTGGGCCGCTGTGTCTGGAGCGTGTTTCAGAAGCTGAAAAAATCATGGGTTTGAATCGTTACAGCTGCCTCCAAAGTCTCGTGACCTTAATCCTAGGGAGAACATTTGGGGTGCTGTGTCTGGAGCGTGTTTCAGAAGCTGGAAAATCATGGGATTGAATCGTTACAGCTGCCTCCAAAGTCTCGTGACCTTAATCCTAGGCAGAACATTTGGGCCGCTGTGTCTGGAGCGTGTTTCAGGAGCTGGAAAATAATGGGTTTGAATCGTTACAGCTGCCTCCAAAGTCTCGTGACCTTAATCCTAGGGAGAACATTTGGGCCGCTGTGTCTGGAGCGTGTTTCAGTAGCTGGAAAATCACGGGTTTGAATCGTTACAGCTGCCGCCAAAGTCTCGTGACCTTAATCCTAGGGAGAACATTTGGGCTGCTGTGTCTGGAGCGTGTGTTAGGAGCTGGAAAATCATGGGATTGAATCGTTACACGCCTCCAAAATATCGTGACCTTAATCCTAGGGAGAACATTTGGGCTGCTGTGTCTGGAGCGTGTTTCAGGAGCTGGAAAATCATGGGATTGAATCGTTACAGCTGCCTCCGAAGTCTCGTGACCTAAATCCTAAGGAGAACATTTGGGGCGCTGTGCAGCGACGCCTGGATAACCACGTTCCATATCACACCACACTGGTGGACCTCCGTAACGTGTTGCCTGTAATATGGGACAAGCTGCCACAGACACTCGTCAATAATGTCATTGCAAGTATTCTTTGTAGGTGTCAAGACGCTCTTCGACACAGAGGTGGTGTTACCGTTTACTGAAATCCAGAGGTAAGGACATACTCCGAATTTACCATTTTGCCAATATTGCAGGGCTAATTTGTTGGGTGCAGAATTTTCACAATAAATTGTTTTTGTAAGCGTAATCTTTATCGCTTTTGTTACCTAAACTTACTGATATTATTCCAATGCTTGTTATTTGAGTCAGGCACATTCTGTTGATCCTGCATTTCATGAAATATCCCTAACTTTTAATGTATCTTATACACTGAAGAGCGGTTGAATTAGAGACATCTGGCGTTATGCAAATGTGGCTCTGTGGGCGGCCCTGTAAACGGAAACGGCATGACGTATGCAGCGATCCGACAATATAAGGAGTGATGCGACGGAAATCAGTAAGAGTCGAACGCAGTATGGGTAAGACGAAGGATCTTAGCGCATTTGATCGTGGGCAAATCGTCGGGGCCCAACGAATGGGTCACTCCATCTCGGAACGTCGTGCAGCCACTGGGGCCACAAGTCGTGCAGCCACTGAAATGGGACCCCTGTTACGTGTGACATCGTCCCTCCCAGGCCAAAGTTACCGGGATATCCTGGACGACCATTTGCTCCCGTTTGTACGTCTTCAACATCCCACTGGGGACCTCATCCTGCAATAAGACAATGCACCGTGCCATCGTTCCCGAATTGTATCCGAATGGTTGGATGAACACTCCCCCGGCGTGACCTCACTTCCTTGGCCAGCTAGGTCACCTGACCTCAATCCCATCGAGCACATCTGGGATGCAATCGAGAGATATGTTCTAGGCTCTGACCCCCTCCATCACATCTTCGTGAAATGTGTGAGCTTGTTCAGGGGTCGTGGATCCGTATGGCTTCCCAACGCTTCGGGTGTCTTGTCGAGTCCATGCCGAGACGAATCGCTTCCGTCATCAGGGCGAAAGGTGGTGCTACACGTTACTAGACAAGTATCTCTAATTCAATTGCTCTTCAATGTATATAAAACACAAAACGTCTGTTTGTCTGAAGCAGCAAAAGCTCTCGAACGCCGAACTGGGGCATCGTGAAATTTGCATAACTTATTAATACTGGAATTTCTAGGTCAACGCAACTATTTTAAGATGTCTACGTTGTTCCGTTCGCGAGTTATGAATTATTTAATAAGCTAATCAATGAAGTCTGGTCGTTTGCTACGTCATCGTTCCAAATCTGAAAGCACGTGACTGCATTCATCGCCGCGGCACATCCACAGGTGTTTTTATTCTTTGAGAACTGTGCATAAAAAATTCAAAAACGAACTTTGCGAAATCTTAAAGAAACGGGCTGAAATTTTTATCAACACCATGAATTGGTAATATGAGGAGTCACTGAGAATTTCACCGCAATCCGGTAAAAACGTTTTAAAATAGGCATGGAATTTTTAATTCATCGGTAAACAGAAATATATACGCAGAAACGGTTAATAAAATTTTGACGGCTAATTTAAAAAGCTATTTACCGATTCAGGTGAAATTTGGAGGTCATGTTCCTATTAACGATTTATGCTGTCCATTAAAATTTCAGCCAGTTTCATAAAATATTCGCAAATATACGTTTTTCTCTTTTTTATCACCGAGATTCGCCCCTCCAAGACGTCTGAAACGGAAAGCACGCGATGCATTTGATCGTCGGTAACAAATTGTTAACGAATTTTGTTCAATCAGTGCTCTAATGCTGTGTCTCCTGCACGCGTGTTAAATAATTCGTAACGCTTTTGGTCCGTTTGATTCTACAGATTCCATACATTCTGTACATTTCGTTGCTTTAATTCTCGACCAATATTTTTGACAGCAATGCCCAAAAGAAAGAGACCAACAATTCTTTTCCCGATTTTTTCAGAGACATATAAGGGAATATGAAATTAATAAGCCTAAATCCCGGGCAAAGCCGTGTAGTAAAGCTAGTAAACACATAAAAGAAATATAATTTCTGAATAGTAATTAAGGTTCCAGAAACGTTTGCTGTTACTAGAGAGTAGGAGTACATCAGCCAATATACCCCATAATTTTCTTACTATACGTTTTTATGACTGTGAGCGAAACGGTCTTTCAAGAATAATCATAGGAATTTCGTGAACATTTCCTACGCATCGTTTTCTTGTAGAAATGGGTCTCGAAATCCATCTACTTCTTTATATTTTGATCTCTATAAAAGTTATTACCTCAGAACTTGAATAATACTTATTTGTAAGATGCACATCCGTTCGTCACGTTTACTCTGCATACTTTCA
This sequence comes from Macrothele yani, assembly GCA_039090855.1. NCBI lineage: Eukaryota > Metazoa > Arthropoda > Arachnida > Araneae > Macrothelidae > Macrothele > Macrothele yani. The sequence continues at coordinate 15,248,273 of CM076990.1, read as the reverse complement.
AGCTGTTTTATACAAGCCTGCAGTGCAACAACGCAAACATATTAATATTTATTTTCCTTATATACGTTTTCCTTCGAAAGCAGGCGAAACAGTTGGAAGTTAAATAGCTGAAAGGTATTCCAACTTGCTGCTCGAAAGATGCATATAAGCCACCATATTTTTTTTTATTTTATTCTTGAGAAGCCTTATAGAAAAGCAACACATACTGATTATTCTTTTATACGTTATCTTTCGAAAGTAGGCAAAGGCGTAAAAATTTAAATAGCTCCACAATACTGCTTCTTGCAATTCGGAAAGTGCATGCCGGTCCCGATTTTTTCGTCAGAGAGGGTTGCTGTGGTGATTTTTTTATCCTTGTGTTGCTGCTGTGCTTTCAGAATATCATTTATTTCTTGTGCTTTTAAAATCCCCGTCGCGAATATGGAAAATTTCTCTGTGCACTTTGCACAACTCGGTGTCGTCATCTTCGAAGAACATGCGAGTTGTAAACGGACACGTTTCCCAAAGAGTGTTCTTGAAAGCGGATGCTCTTTTGTTGTAATTCTTACAAACAGGATGCCAGAAAAGTGATTCTGTTGAACTGATGGCAAAAAATGACGAAATAAAGTGGTAGAGTTATATCAAAAAAATTAACAAAGAAAAGAAATGCTTTCCATGAAAACTGATTGCAGTATCATCATATCAGTTGTGATGAAATCCTCAACATTCCTTATTTTCAAAGATTTCTTTAACTTTCAAAGTTTTCCGTCTGGAGAAATTCATGATCTGGGCAGACAGACCTATTGACATCATTATCAAACTTTATCTCTCTGAGGTTTTATTCCAACATAAAGTCTATTCCTGCTTTGGAATCTTTGCAGTGATTAGCGACTTTCACATTTTGCTTCGCAACATACGATAGAAACCTTTCCGCAGTTTCTTTCTTATACAATGAGTGGCCACTTTTCTATGACCACCTGACAGTTTTAAGCAAATGAGCTATGGCTGCACGCTGTTGCCGCCAGAGGGCGAGTCTAGTATAAAAAGGGAAAACTTAGTGCTTGCGACACTAGTAGAAGTGATTTTTGGGTGACGAGATGGGTAAAAATTGCGATTTGATGGACTTTCAGCGTGGGATGATTGTAGGAGCTCGAAGCCATGGAGCGAGTATCACCGAAACCGCCGCATTCGTGAAATGTTCCAGAGCAATTGTTGTTAAAGTGTTTAAAGACTGGACTGTCAGCCAAAAAAACTGGGTTTCTACGTGCAACGTGTGTTCATCATCGACTAGTGACTGCTCGGGCGGAACGGAGAGTGTCCAGACTAGTAACAGACAACAGAAGGGCAACAGTGCACCAAATTACAGACCATCTTAATCAAGGATCCCCTCAAATGATCTCTGCACGCAATGTTCGCCGTACACTACATCGGATGGAATATGGCAGCCGAAGGCCTGTTCGAACACCTTTGCTGTCTGTAGTTAACAAGAGAAAACGTCTTCAGTTCGCACAGGATCACAAGGATTGGACAGTCGATAATTGGAAACAAATTTTGCCATCCGATGAATCACGTTTTCAGTTTCATCATACCGATGGCCGAGTGAGAATTTGGCGGAAACAGCACGAAAGCATGGACTCCAAATGCATTGCTACAACCCTTCAAGCTGGTGGAGGCAACGTTATGGTTTGGGGAATGTTTTCCTGGCATGCTTTGGGCCTTTTAATTCGTGTTGATCAACGTCTGACTGGCACATCATATCTAAACATCGTTGTGTACCAAGTGCACCCTGTCATGTGGATGGTTTATTCCAATGGCGATGGCTACTTTCAACAAGATTATGCGTCCTGCCATAGTGCTCGTATTGTACATGATTGGTTTCAGGAACATGACTACTTTGCTTAGGTGGCCCCCATAATCTCCCGATCTGAACCCGATTGAGAATTTGTGGGATGAAGTTGAAAGAGCCATGAGACAGCTATATCCACAATCCTGCAATCTCACACTCCTGAAAAGTGCTATTCATCAAGCATGGTCTCAGATTCCACAAACCCCCTATCAATATCTCGTGGAGTCCATGCCACGAAGAATCGACGCAGTATTAAAGGCAAAAGGTGGCCCAACGAAGTACTGAGGGGGTGGTCATAATAAAGTGGCCACTCAGTGTATTGACGGTAAATTACCGTTTAAGATATGTGTTAACGGAAAATTCTGAATTTTCAGAAACCTTCCCACAATTCCGTTCGTATATTAACGAAAAAACTCCGTTCTCTCTCTTTCCGTATCCGTATGACGAGAAATTACCGATAATAGGAGCGATTGGTGTCAATATTTGAGTTTCGATTGACTTTTAAATTTCAGTCGTCTGTCGAATTTTGAAGTTCCGTAACGAGATCGGAGATTGTAGATAGCATATCGCATGAAATTTGTTTATTGTGGCACAGGATATTTCTTCTGCTCTCCCCTATTTTGTGCACCAGCTATTTATTATATATTTACTGTGTTAATGTAAGAAATCGGGTACTTAACGTTATTGTACAGATGGTTATAAGATGTCTATGTATCAGTCTTTGGACAACTTAAGACAAAAGCTATTATAGCTATCAAGAGTAAATTTTATATTTAGGTGTGTGTGTGGGTGTGTGTGTGTGTGGGTGAGTGTGTGAAGTAATACTATAAAAAAAGTGCATTTCATCTTTTTTTAAAGATAACTGAAAGTTATTTGTCAGTTTAAAAAGAACAAGTTGCAAAGCATTTTGTTGCTTCGAAAAATCACGATAAAAAAACGCTTTATTTGTGAAAAGTTCTCCTACAGAAAAAAAAATTACAAACCTATTCAGAAAAATAATAAGCTCCAACAGAAAAAAAAAATTACAAACCTATTCAGAAAAATAATAAGCTCCAACAGAAAATAAAATGTCTAAACCACTCGCATTGATGACAAGAAAACAAAAAGTTTCATCGTCGTGAAATTTGTTTTACGATATATATATATATATATATATGTGTGACTCAGATCTCCGAGCGTTTGTAGCTCAGCGGTTAAAGTCGTGCGTTATCTGTTGACCCAAGCGGCCGGGAGGTTCGATCTCGACTGAGGCGGAAGGTTTATCTGGGCTAAAGACTGAAAAATACTGAGTCGTTGATTTTGCGGAATTTCAGTTTAAATACGGGAAAATCTGAAATGGATTTTTCTGAAAAACTGAATTTCTGACTACGGAAATTCTGTGAAAATACAGGTTGAAATTAACGGGCACTTTTAAAAACGGAAATTTCTGAAAAACACGGACACCTGCCGGCAACTTTGCTGCACGTTATTAAATTTACCGTGAATTCACACCACCTATTTTTTACAATGCAGAGTCAATGTAAATGGATCGAATACGCGATAATCGCGTGGCGACAGGTCATGTCTGTAAGGTAGATGTGAAAGACGTTCAAACCGCAGTTGATGCATTGCCTCCACCCTTGCAGCCGTTACATTGCCTCCACCGTTGCAGCCGGGACATGCATTGTCATGATCCAGTAATAATGTTTTTGACAGCATTCCTCTTGTTTTGATGGGAATTTCTAGCTTCATTTCTCTCTCTAAGCATAACACAGTACGCTGCACTGGTCACTGTTGTTTTGTGTTCCTGAAAATGTGCCAGAATAGAACCCTTCATGTCCAAAAAGATGGCCAGCATGATTTTCTTGGAGGACGGCTGTCGTTTGAATTTCTTCTTCGCTGGAGAAGCCGGATACTTCCACTGCATGCTTCGTCTCTTGTTTTCCGGTTCACAGTGATGATGGAGAAGCCGGATAATTGCACTGCGTGCTTCGTCTCTTGTTTTCCGGTTCACAGTGATGATGGAGAAGCCGGATAATTCCACTGCGTGCTTCATCTCTTGTTTTCCGGTTCACAGTGATGAATTAGAAACCGGATAATTCCACTGCGTGCTTTGTCTCTTGTTTTCCGGTTCACAGTAATGATGAAGAAGCCGGATAATTCCACTGCGTGCTTTGTCTCTTGCTTTCCGGTTCACAGTGATGATGGAGAAGCCGGATAATTCCACTGCATGCTTCGTCTCTTGTTTTCCAGTTCACAGTGATGATGCAGAAGCCGGATACTTCCACTGCTTTTTTCCAGTTCACAGTGATGATAGAGAAGCCGGATACTTCCACTGCATGCTTCGTCTCTTGTTTTCCGGTTCACAGTGATGATGGAGAAGCCGGATAATTCCACTACGTGCTTCATCTCTTGTTTTCCGGTTCACAGTGATGAAGGAGAAACCGGATAATTCCACTGCGTGCTTTGTCTCTTGTTTTCCGATTCACAGTGATGATGGAGAAGACTTATACTTCCACTGCGTGCTTCTTCTCTTCTTTTCCGGTTCACGGTGATGATGGAGTAGCCGGATACTTCCACTGCGTGCTTCGTCTATTTTTTTCCGGTTCACAGTGATAATGGAGAAGCCGTATAATTCCACTGCATGCTTCGTCTCTTGTTTTCCAGTTTACAGTGATGATGCAGAAGCCTTATACTTCCACTGGGTGCTTCGTCTCTTCTTTTCCGGTTCACAGTGATGATGGAGTAGCCGGATACTTCCACTGCGTGCTTCGTCTCTTGTTTTCCGATTCACAGTGATGTACCAGTGTCTCGTAGCTAAAACACTCGGATCTTCATAACGTTTCAGGAATCGGGTCGCAACCTCCATTCGCTGCTGCTTGTGCAGATCAGTAAGCTGTTTATGTACCCATCTTGCGCAAACTTTACGGTACAGCAAGACATCATGCAATATGGCATGTGTGGACCCATGGCTAATATCCAAATGTGCAGAAACAGCGGACCACGTAATCCGTCGGCTTTCTCTGATCAAGACATTCGTCCTATCTATCTGGGATTGTGTGCACGATGTTGATGACCGGCCAGATCGATTTTCTTCGATTGCACTTGTTTTTTCCCTCTTTAAACCTTGCTACTCCATTCATAAACTGTCCGCTGCCCCGGTGGCGCAGTGGTCTAAGGCGCTGGCTTCTGATCATTCGTCCGTAAGGGGTCCGGGTTCGAATCCCGGTGAGGCATGGATGTTGGGTTTGTCTTACGGCACTGGGTCTCTCCCTTCCCTGGAACCAGTGACCCTAAATTAGGGACGGGCGACTGCTTATAGCCCATTGAGTTGCTCACGTTGGTTGTTAAACCTCGAATAAAAAAAACTGTCCCTCGAGTCATTTTGTTTTCATTTCTGTACTGAACCAACATCTTTCGGTGAATTTCTACAGGTTTCACTAACTCTGCCCAAAGAGATCTCACTACGGGGTGTTGTTCAACAACGGTGCAGTCCCGCAGCGGAGCGTCCACGTTTTTTGACCTTGGCTGCAACTTGACTAAGACAGACGTGCTGCGCTGTGCGTGTTCAAGATATTGCGAGGACCGGAAAGTAATGTTTTTTGGAAAAGAAGAGAAGCACTGATTGTAACAGAAGAAATTTATTTCTTATTCAATTACATAATCGCCATCATTATCGATCACACTTGCCCATCGTGAAACCAAACTTTCAGTGCCGTCTTTATAAAAAAGATGTTGGCTGTGATGCAAAGAAGCCCGAGAGCCCCATTTTGACATCATCAATATTGTGGAATCTTTTTCCACTGAGAAAGTGCTGCAGAGATCTGAACAAATGGTAAGCAGATGGTACAATGTCAGGGGAATAAGGAGGATGGGGAAAAACTTCCCAGCCGAAATCTCTGATCGTTTGCTGGATCCGTCTCCCCGTGTGAGGTCTCGCGTTGTCATGCTGGAAGATGACACCTTTTCTGTTGACCAGTGCTGAATGTTTACAGTGAGAACTTGGTTAAAATGGTCCAGTTGTTGACAATAGAGGTCTGTCATTTCGGTCTGTCCGGGTTCCAAGAGCTCAAAGTGAGCTATTCCAGTGGTAGTACACCAAACGCAGAGCAAAAACTTTTTAGGGTGCAGGCCTGGTTTTGTTTAGGAACTGGTGTCTGACCTGGAGAAATCCAAAAGTTTTTGCATTTTTGTTCACGTAAAGAACCCACTTTTCATCTCCAGTGACAATTCGTTGAAGAAATTGATCCTTTTCCTGTCGGCTGAGCAACGAATTGCAGGTGGGGGAACGCTGGGCTTTGTTGTCAGGTGAAAGTTGGTGTGGGACCCAAGCTCCTTGTTTATAGACCTTCCCTATGCCTCGCAGGTGCTCTTTAATAGTAAACCATGATGCGTTAAGATGTTGGTATAATTCATCAATGGTCTGACGAGGATCGGCTTCAACGGCTGCACGCAGCAGGGCATTGTCCAGCTCCATGGGCCTTCCCTCACAAGGGGCAGCAGAGAGGTCAAAATTGCCCGACCAGAATCGGGCAAACCAACGCTGGCACTTGCAGACATTTAACGCATTCGAATGAACAACGCAAACGTTATCGGTGGCCACGGTTTCATTGTCCCCCTTGTAAAATTCATACAGCATACAATGACGAACATGGGTCTCCTCGGGTTTTATGTCACTCATTTTGTGCAGCAAATCTGGAAGACAAAGACACCTACATAAGTTAAAGGCGAATAGTTCATTCACTTGTACATACACTTACTTTACATTGAACGTACATAAACATCTCGCAACTGTTTCCCAAATTTAGCCTCCACCCCAAAAAAACGACATTACTTTGCGGTCCTCCAGTACCCATCAATCTCTCCGCTCTCCTGTTACCACACCTAGTATCCTCTCTGCTGGCGCGGCCTTACGGCCGATTTTTAGGAATCGCATCGTGTATCGACTACGCCTGGAGAACTTCGCTGCTTCCACCCCTCAATCTCAAGCCTCTTTCCGGTCTACCTGGGCGCAGGGGACCGGTTGGTTCGAAATCACTGGATCTTCCATTCATCTTTCTTTCTGATTTATTGTTTTTTTCCAGCTTCGAAGATCTGAATGCATCAGTCGAGATTTTGTGTTCTCTCTTCCTGGTGCTTCGTCACAGCGTCTACCAAGTGTTTGTCATGTAACTGCTTATGATTTGTATTGTAGGGGTTTTCTGCAATTTTTGTGTAATTCGTGTGCATGTACCTTGTTGTATTTGTTTCTTCGTGTCCTTAATACTTATTCTTCACTCATGTGTCTGCTTTTGCTGCCTGTACCTTCATTGAGTTGCGCACCGTGTATTTGTTCTCTAGGAGCAATACGAGAGGTATTGCCCTGCGATACTTTGTTCTTTCTGTTTTTTCTTGCTGCATTGTGTTGTATCTTTTAATTTATACCTTATTTCTGTCTTGCATTTTCACATTCTTTGACGTCATGTATTTTTTGCTCGTCCCATGTCATTGTTTTTTGGACCGATGCAATACTGCACGGCTTGCTGTTTGTATTTTGTGTATCCTTGTGTTTCACTTGGGGAGTTTGCCCAAGTTTCCACTATGTTCTGTAATACTTATCATGTTTTTGTCACATATCGTGTGGTTTCCTGGATTGTGGGAACTTCTGTACCTTTATCGTAGTATATGCTTTTGTTGTGTTTTACATGTTCCCTTCTTTTTGTGCACTGCGTTGTACAGCCATGTTCTTGTAAATATATTTACCTGTTGTTTTGTGCTCTGCTTTCACTCTGCACGTCATCACATGCTTTATTAATTAATCATTACTTTTGCTTGTGCATCATCTTCCTCAAGCATATACTGTTCCTTATTAACGATTTTAACATTTTGTCATCCTTAGTTGACTGCTGTATTACATTCACCTGTAATATTTCCTCAGTATCGCTCATTGTTTTGTTGTTTATTTTGCCATATGTGGTACGCCTGTATTCCCTATGTTTTTGCCAATAAAGTATATTTTGAAATAACGTCAGTTTCTATCCGTTGCGGTTACCCCATAATTTTCAAATTGCCTTTGCTTTTTGATTTACCTACGTATACGAGTATTTCTTTCTTGCCTTGGATTATTCTAACGACGCATCTCTTTGTGCTTTCGGAGTAGTAGCCTGTAATCTCCTCACGTATTTATCGTTAGATTGTATGGGTATGAATCGTAATTCAGAAATAATAGAACTCACGGATTAAGGCCTTATCATTCAAACTACGGCGGTAATTTTCTTTAAAAATCTTAAAAATCACGATAACTGATAAGTTTTTCCCTAGGTACATTAATTTCGGCAAAAGTTAGCACTAATAACCATTTTAACATAAGTTAAATCATTTTCCTTTTCGTTAGTGTTTTTTGGAGAAATTAGCTCGGTCTCTTTGTAACGTACTACAGAGGTAAAGCAAGTGTCATGACGACAAATCTGCAGCGATACATTCCGTCCGTGTAGCTTTGTTGGGAGAGCAACTTACTCCGGACTGAGGGGGAGAGGGTTCAATCCCTGTCATGGACAAATTTGTGCCTTTACACCTTTCCTAGTTTTCAGCCAGCCGTTAATGAGCAACTCCCAGCTGCCCTTCTGATGTTCAGAGAAAACATTTTCACCGGCCGTTTTCCAGCATCGGAATTACTTTATTGCTCTGGAAATGGTTTTACAGATTTGTTCGACTTCTCATGATTGGAAGGAACAATGGCTCACACTTAAAAGAAAACGCACATGCGTAAAGTAAGTTGCTCACGAAGAGGCGTGAGATTGATAAAATTGATATGGACCTGATTGTCGCCAGAGCACACAAGGGAAGGGGCTAGTGGAAAGGTCCCCACTTTTTCTGAAAGAAGGGGAAAAGGGGGCGATTGAGAGAACAAAAAAGGGAAAATAAGTATTTAGAATGTCCAATGCCGAGATGGAAGATTGAAGCAGAAAATAGGTTTGCAAACATAAATTTGGCAGAAAGGTAATAACGAAAAACGCCTAATGAAACAAACTGGAACAGATCAATGAGTAAACAACAAAGCGAGCAATATAGGAATCAGAAAAAGTAAGTATGTGTCCCAGTGCCCATATATTGTATTGGATAAAAACCAGCAATGCAGAAGAGCGAGTTTTTATTTAGTTATAATAGGCTTGTCGTCATCGGGAGGAAATATAGCTATGACCCCGGAACTGCTAAATTTCGGTACAAGCGAACGAGAGGAGGACTAACAAATCAACGCGACGGAGCTCTCAAGTGTATCAGAACGACATTTACAAGCAGTTGAGATCATCCCTTTTTTCATATCTTTTGAAGTGACGCATGCATATTACTTGTATTATGAAAGGTTTCCTTCAAAAATAAAAGAAACTGCTGAATGTTAAAATAGTTGAAAATATTTCCATTTATCATGCAAAAGACACATTACCTACCAGCTTCATTTTTTTCCACGAAGCTTCCCAGTAAAAGAGACTTACAAGTCATTGCTAATTCCCAAATGTCAAATGTCTATTAAAATATTCAGATGCCTAGAAGAATGAGCTCATTCAGTGATTATACATGTTTCTTGTAGTAAAAAAAGCTCAAAAACGCATTTCTCTACGATCTGAATACGCATATTTTATCTTCATTCCAACAATTCAATCTAGGGTTTAAATATTTCGCCGATATTAAATTAATATCTTGTGTTCCTGTTGTGGTTTTTTTTTTTTTTTCGTTCTTCAGCCGTTCCTTTTTTAGCTGTTACATCTGCGTTTTGCTTTTTTCCTTTTAAGGACTTGTGAGTAATGTATTCTGAGAGTATTATATCTTGTTAAAAGTTTCATTGGTTGCCCTAATATTTTTTATGATTTACTTCGGAATGGAGGTAACCATAAAATATATTGATTTGATGAAACTCAGTTTATTGGCACACACATGATTTCCGCGTCCTTTCTTTCTGATTTTTATATCCACATATAGTACGCATATTTTATTTTCAATCCAGCAATTCAATCTAAGGTTTAAATATTCTTCGGAGCTTTTTATCTCCTTCTGTCGTTTGTTTATCTTCGAACGCACAGTAACATCCTCCATTGTTACGATTCTTCTACCTATTATTATTATTATTATTATTTTCTTTATTCGAAATATACGAATCACAGCCTATGACAAACAAAATAAACAACAAATTATCATTGACTGGTATTGTTGAACTGATACCAGTTTCCAACGGAGACCTAGGTATCAGTCACGAATCGGCGTAAAATATATGATGTCCCAAGTAAGGCTGTCTTCTGCAGTTCTCTGTAGGTGGCATATCAGAAAGCTGCAATTTTTCAAAATGATTCATAAAATTTTTTGACATTGTTCCAAGTGCCCCGATGACAATGGGGACTACCGTTGTGTGTTTTGTCCATAACCGGGTAACTTCTATGGCCAGGTCTCTATATTTAGTCATTTTTTCCAAATCTTTTTCATTGACTCTGGCATCTCCAGGGATCGCTATATCAATTATCCAGACTTTCTAATTTTCTATGACTGTTATGTCTGGTGTATTATTATTATTTTTTTATTATTAGGTTAGGCCAAAGTTAACATTGGTCGGCCGCTGCGTTTCTGCAAAAGCAGGATAAATACAGACTGTATATAAACTTTATGAGCAATAAAGAAAACATACCAGTGCTTTTCCAAATGTTGACTGCTGAATAAAGCGGAATATAATAATTAAACAAATAATTCACCGTTTAGAGGATTTTAAGAAAGCTGTGCCTGACGTCTGGTGTTAAACAGCCCTTAGAAATAGAACGCTAGGCGATTAAGGTTAAGGTATGCTATACAAAATTAAAAAAAGAAAAAATGTTAGATAGTAAAGGTTAACTTCACAGTTAGCTACCACGCGCCGTGAAGCAGGAACAGAGCTCATAGTGATAAAAACCAAGAAACATCGCCCCAACGGGTAAAACTCCAGACACCATCAACCACCTGCGCAGCTCCCCGGGGCGATTGAAACATACATGGAAGCTGCAGATGGCCTCACGTAGAACTAATCTTTTAACTCCTTTCTTTTCAACTGTACCAGTACACACGTGATTTTCCAACTCATTAAATCTTTAGCAATAAATAATCTTTATCCCTGTCTTATCCCTCTTGCCGAAGTACCAAAGGAACTGCGTAAAATCCAAGGGATAGAGTGTTCGTTAGTTCTCCTTCGGAGCAGACTGGGGTGTCCGTTTACCGCTGTTGAGATCTTTCGTATTTCGGAGGTTATCGCTAATGTTAATCCTACAGAAGTTGTTCGTTACCACACAAAACTTGCGGTTGCTTGGAGGTTACCCTTGTGTGGAGCTGTCAGTTAATTGAGGTTTAACTGTATTAAGATTCCACCTCTTTCTGGGGGGGGGATTTTTTTCTTTTCCTTCCTGGACGGGTACGACGTACAAAGACTGAGAAGTGGTATTTCATTTAGTTGTCCAAGACCTTCATTACTATCCTACAAGTGCCTGCTTTCTGTAGTTTCATGTAGGTGTTAGTTTGAAGATCTAATGTCTGTGTAGAGCTGTGAACGGCTAAGACCATTCATAGCTCTACACAGACAATTACCGTAGATATGACTCCTGTGACTGATATTACTATGGAGATAACGTTCTCCATATACCACATTTCCTTGACTTCCTATAGTACGCCGCATAAATATAGAGACATAACAAATTCTCGAATAAAAAAGAAACAACAACGAGCTGAAATTTACACCTCATATTTATAGCAAAAATAGCATAGGACACGCAGCTGCACAATAGTTTGACGGAAACATAACAATTCCAACGCCAAGTACAAAAAAAACAGAAATACGCTGTCTCAAAAATATAAAGACTTACTAGTTATGAACACCTCTGGTACGAATAGTGGAGTCGTTGTTCCGAATAACACTGAAAACTCGATTGGGCATGCTATCTACCATGTGATATAAGTGTTCTGGACGGAGTGCGTACCAGCTTCGTTCAATCTGCTCTTTCAATGCCACCACACTTGAGAACTGCCGTCCATTCCCATACACATCACGAGCGAGGATACAACAGATGTTCTCGATAGGGTTCAGATCTGTACTGAGTGCTGGCCAATCCATTACGGTCACATGAGGAGTGTTAAACCAGCTTTTCGTTGATGCAGACCGATAGATAGAGGCATTGTCTGGCTGGAACAGAAAATCAACTCCCGCTAGAGTTTTGGCAAATGGTAGAAAGTGGCTGCTGAGTATTTCCTGATACGTTTCGGATTTCTGCCTGCCTGATAGGAAAGCGATATCCGTTGTCCCATTGAACGCAAAAGCTCTCCAGACCATCACAGATCCCCCTCCTTTCTGTCTGCTGAAGAAGGTGCGTGGCTCGCGTCGTAAATCATGCCAATAGCAGTTCCAATCGTGAAGGCCGTCCAGGTTAAACCTTTTCTCATCGGAGAATATAGTTGTGATCCACTCGTCGGTCCAGTGCATGTGGCTGCTTGCCCATAACAATCTAGCTTTCTCCTGGCGCCGCGTGAGGTGTGGCAGACGGCGCATTTTACGGAGCACAATGTTGCGACTTTTCTTGATTCGTCGGTGAACTGTGTACTTTGAGACGGTGACACCAAAAGTCCGGGAAACTTGACTTAGTGATAACCTTTGGAATGAAACTAAACGCATGATGGCACGATCATCTCGGTTGGTTGTTATTCGAGGCCTTCCAGGCCGTTTTCCGGCAGTTAACGCACCGTGTTTCGATAAAGTCTTATAAATGACTGCCCTACTCCTCCCCATGGCTTTACGAATTTTCGCTACAGGCAATCCATTTGCTCTCAGTCCCCAAATCTTCTGCACCTCCTCAACAGAAAGTTGTCTGTTGCGTGGCATTTCGGCAAATGAATGTCTGGTGGCAGGTCCGCTGTCTTTTGTTGGCTGGACCGAATTACTGCCCATGCGCGTACGTACAACATGCTGATTGGTACATCTCATTGGCATTTGGCTACTTTACATAGTTGTCTTTATATTTATGAGACACCTAAAATTACACTCTTTGACTTTGTGGTGTTCTTTTCACACAATCCGGTCATCTCGACGGATCAAAACGTTTCTTGTAGGGTTATGTCTAATTAGGTGCCACTTCAGCTTCCTACCTATATTCGCATTGCGTTCACGTCGCAAAGTAGACTGTCTCTATATTTATGCGACGCACCTTATCTTAGGTCATTATACTTTGAATATTATTATTATTAATATATATACGTTATTATTATTATTGCTTCTACTTGTTTACTCTTTTTCTTTTGCTCTGCCTACTATCTTCTCTATATCCTGTGCTCTACATGTAATTTGAATATTTAGATATAGGTTGTCAGAAGTGCAATTCATACACTCCACGTGGATCAGAAGCTCCAAACAGAAGGCATCGCTCTTTCCGCGTTAATACGTGAGTCACGAAAAAATGCCCATCAGCCGCCACTGGGAATCGAACCCGCTGTGGTGCAGTGGTAGCACGTCCGGCGCGTAACTGGAAGACCTAGGCTCGATTCCCGGTGGCAGACGATAATAATTTTTCCGTGACTCACTTATTAACAGGGAAAGAGCGATGACATCTGTTTGGTGTCAGAAGTGCATTTCACTGGCGAGATATGCGCTGTCATATACAGGACTTTTTTTTTCGTGTACTTACCTCCTATAGAACAAATACTTCAGGAAAAAGAGCGAAGTTCTTTGTACATCATCATTTTCGGTTAAAACTGGCAGAAATACCAACGCGCACTCAGACGGAGATGCGTGTTCAAAAAATTAACCTAAGTTAAAACAAAATCAATTCTTAGGTTAATTTTTCTGAAACTTAACTTTTAGAGAAATACTTAAAGTAATGACTTTCCAGGACTAATGGACTCTTTAAAAAAAATTACTCCGTAAGTTTAGTCTCATCTATGTAGGTAGATCCATAATTTGTGACCTTCACATATGAGGATATAAATGACAGAAAGTCAGAAAATTATAGCATAGTGACACACGGAGAGGTTCTTGCATTTCATCCTTTTTATTTTAGTTGTTTTGAAATATATACAGGGTGCATAGGAAAGTCCCTTAAGCCTGGAATAACATCCGAACGGAGAGAGGTACAGTTTTGCAAGTGAGATAACGGTATATTAAAGCGACAACGCCCGATCGAATGCAACCAATAGCAGCGCCCCTAGTGGCGAAATGCGGAAGTTAGCCATTGCAAATCAAAAACGAAAAGATAGAGCAAACTTTTTCAAATACAAGGTTGTAGAGCATCAATTAATTAGTACAAAACAACATTTGTTTTACACGGATAAAATACATTGTCGCCTGAATATCCTAAATGTCCGAAATCGATGCGCGACGATTCGAATCTGTATATTTACATTTCGCAAATGTAGCCGTATGCAAATGCAGATTGTGACGTTGTAGCATACCTACGATATAAAAACCAGTAGCAGGATGTACCCTGGTCAGAAGTTTAGGTCTACGTAAGCTGTGTGAGAATGGCGAGTTTGGATTTCTGGGGTTACGTAAAAAATCAGGTGTATGCAACAGCGCCTACAAGTCTACTGGATCTACGTCGTCGTGTTGCAGATGCTTGCAATAGTGTGACACCTTCCATGCTGAGGAATGTGCATGCAGAGTTACTTTCACGAATACAAATGTGTATCGTGGGCAATGGCGAACTCTTCGAACATACTCGACATTAACTTTTTATCACTGTGCGCCAGTTTGCCTTATTTGTTTTTGTTTTGCCTGACGTCATCAAACTGTATTGACATAAGTACGCATTTATGCAATAAATTGTGTGTATTTGCTCATACCTATGCCTGTTCCCTTCAAACGTTCACACATAAGGTCGCGCATCGATTTCGGACATTTTAGGGTATTCAGGCGACAATTTATCTTATCCGTGTAAAACAAATGCCGCTTTCTACTAATTAATTGATGCTCTACAACTTTGTAATTGGAAATTTTGTTCTATCTCTTTTCGTTTTCGATTTGCAATGGCTAACTTCCGCATTTCGCCACTAGGGGCGCTGCTATTGGTTCCATTCGATCGCGCGTAGTCGCTTTACTGAACGGTTATTTCACTTGTATAACTGTACCTCTCTCCGTTCGCAAGTTATTCCAGTCTTAACGGATTTTCCTATGCACCCTGTATAACTTATATATACACTGATGGCCACCCAAAATGAAACACCAGAAGGACACGAGATAGCAAAGCCAGATTTACTGGACACATAACAACAGATACAAAGATGAAACGATTGAGCTTACAGGCCCGTACGACTTGCAGAACACGCAGACATCAATAGTTCGTGGGGCCCCCATGGCTGGCAATAACGGCCGCTATACGCCGCGGCATCAAACGAAAGAGGCTTTGGATGTGGGCTTGGGGTATGTCGGTCCAAGGCTGCTTCCACACGTTGCCACAGTTTATCAGGCGTAGCCACTGTTGGTGCTTGCCGGGCCACTCGGTTGCCGATCAGCCACCCGACGTGTTCTATGGGCGACATATCGGGAGAACAGGCAGGCCACGGCAGCAGTGACACCTAGTGTGCCGTGAAGAATTGCTGCACGATGCGTGCCACGTGCGGGCGCGCATTGTCCTGTCAAAACGTGACCGCTGGACGGTCCTGCAGGTAAGGGAGGACTACAGGCTCCGAAACGTCGGAGATGTAGCGGTGGCTGCTGAATGTAATGGCGATGCGTACTAGAGGGGTGCGGGTTTCATATCCAATTGCGCCCCAAACCACAACGCCAGGCGACGGACCAGTATGGCGATGCATAATGCAGGCGTCATACAGTCTCTCGCCGCGGTGCCGCCACACGCGGATCCGACCATCGTAGTATTGCAGGCAGAATCGAGATTCGCCGGAGCAGACAATGTCGTGGCATTCCGTAGTCCAGGTGTGGCGTTCAACGGCCCACTGCCGCCGCACTCGCCGGTGGTGTAACGTCAATGGTAATCGGAGCAATGGGCGCCGTGCGACAAGTCCCCGCTCCTGCAGACGACGTCGAACGGTATGTGTTGACACAGGTTGTTGCGCAATACTCCCTAATTCCTGCGCTAACGTTCGTGATGTGGCAGTGCGAGCCGTCAATGTCCGCTGCACAACATGCCGGTCCTCTCGTTCGGTGGTGGACCGCGGCTGTGGCAATCGCTCACTTCGGTCCGTCCGTTTCTCCTGCACCCACCGAATCCTTACTCGCGTCACTGTGACTGGATGTTGTCCCACACAGGCGCCGATGTCTCGATACGATAAACTGCTGTCGTGATAAGCCACTATTCATCCTTTGTCGAACTCCAAAACGTGCTGGAATGACTGCCGTATTCTGCGACGAGGCATCAGGAAGCTTCCCACGCACAGGTCCGGCAGCACAACACACTTCCACTGCTTACACCCCACCTTCTGTGCACCCTTCTTATAGTGCTTCTCGGTGGCGTGCCAGGCGCACATGATTTGCATATGCCTTGCAATGCTAATCGTTTACATGTCCTCTCGCGGGCGAAGCATGCTGCGAATTTCAGGCCAATCGGATGTTTCCTTCTTGGTGTTACATTTTGGGAGACCAGCAGTGCATATATATTTATTCTTAAACAAATCCATCCCTCTTTTGCAATTTATTGTGCAATAGTGACACACAGAGAGTCGTTGTCTAAAACGTAGACAAACCCGCCGGCAACTGCAGCCGAAGAATGCCCTGAAAGTCCAGCCACAACTTGAGCTACGCAGTACGTCAGTTAAGTAATGAGACTGATTGTTTTTTAAAAATGGAAAAGCAGGAAAACTTAAGTGAATATATTTTATTCGAAGAACATTCCTCCTGCGTTACTACAAGAAGTGGCCGGATCATTCAACGAAAGGAAGGGCTTGCAGAGGTCATCTTCTGGTATAGGGTGAAGAGCTGATGCTACAATTCTTTGTATGCCTTCAATGCCTTGAAAAACCTTTCCTTTTAAGGATAGCTTTAATTTAGGGAATAGGAAGTAGTCACATGGTGACAAATGTGGAGAATAAGGGGGATGGTGAAGTACACACATTTGTTTTCGTGCCAGAAATCGCTGTACACTGCCTGTTCTGTGTGCGGGTGCATTATCGTTAAGAAGGAAGCATTGCCCGTTTTTGTACTCAGGACTGACACAAATAATCCTCTTTTACAGTCGTTCCAAAATGGATGTGTAAGCTTTGCCTGTGACAGATGTATCTTCAGCATTGAACTCGTGATGCAGAATTCCTCTGCTCTTGTAAAACCGCACAAGCAGTGTTTGGTTTTGGACTTCTGTTACCTGGTCTTCTTTCCTTTTGGTGACTGTAGTGACTTCCACTGAACAATCTGACGCTTTGTTTCAGGATCATAACGAAAACTCCATGTCTCGTTACTTACCACAATGCTTTGGAGAATGTTTTGCATTATTTCTGCAGTCTCCAGGATGTATTTTGTGAACTCCACTCGTGCATATCTCGAGTCGTCTGAAAACGCATGCGGAACAAAACGAGCATAAACGTTTTTCTCCCCAAGTCTCGCACTAAAATTTGACGAACTATCGCCTTATTAACACCGAGCGCATATTCCAGCTCCTCGAGGTCACACACAAAGATCACATTTTATCTTTTCGCGAACTTTCTCAATGAGTTCAGACATGCGCACTGAAATCGGGCCACCGGGCCTTTCGTCATTTTTCAAAATCTTCCCACCCATCCATGAAACGTGCGTACATCGGAATATTTGTGCACGAGATAGGCAATTAGCCATATACACATCAAGCAGCAATTAACTGTCTCAGATGCAATTTTACCTATTTTCAAACACAACCCGATATTTGCTCTCTTCCCCATGACAGAGCAGCGACGTCATTCTCCCACCGAACGACGTCATGCGCAGTGTAAATAATCATCTCCGCTATTCTAACGCCAAACGCTGTTGCCATCGCATACATAATAAATGATTTATCGAAAATAACCATGCTTCCCCGATATGTATATACACTATATTGGCGAAAGTCCCCGAACACCCCTTCAAAAGCAAATGAACAGATCCGCTGCATTGTTAAAATGCGCGGTACAGCTGCGAACGGTAGAAAAACAAGCCTGCAGCTGACCGCGATCATATCGCACTGTGAGGTTGAGGGGAAAATGTCGCGGCGGGAGAAGACTGGCTTTGAGAAAGGAAAAATTGTTGGGTGTTTTATTAGTGGGTTGTCCATAAGAGAAACCGAGAGGAGTTTAAGCATACCCAAGTCAACTGTTTTGGATGTACTGAATAGTGGAAGACACATGGCGTGCTTGAAACAGTAAATCGTGCCGGCAGACCAGAGAAAATCAGTGATAGAGGACGTCGAAGCCTCAGGAGAGTCGTTACAGTTAATCAACGGAGTACTTCACTAGACCTCAGTGTACAGGTGAGTAAAAATGCTGGAACCTCAGTATGTATACGTACCATTCGCAGGGAATTTCATTCCATGAGTTACCGTGGTCGTGCGGCTGCTCATAAGCCTTTCATCTCTACTCGGAATGCAAATCGTCGTTTAGCATGGTGTAAATAACATTTATCGTGGACCGTAGATCAATAGAAACGGGTTCTATGAACTGATGAATCCAGATACATGATCCATCAGTCTGATGGTCGTGTGTGACCATGGCGGCAGCCGAAGGAAAGCTATTTACCATAGTGTACTGTTCCCCACTGGGAAGTTTGCAGCTCGCAGTGTGCTTGTGCGGTGGTGTTTTTTCGTAGTATGGTCCCGGCCATTGGTTATCATGGACAAACCTGTTAACCAGCACGTCTAGCTCGATATTCTGGACAATTATGCCCTACCAACTCTGTGGCAATACTATGGAACCTAGACTTGTTGGTACCAGCAAGATAATGCAGCGAGCCATAAATGACTTTTACGGCGTGGTTTGAAGATAATTCAGTGTTTTGTGTGGACTGGCCAGCACAGAGGCTGATCTCAATCCCATAGAGCACCTACGGGATGAATTAGAGCGCCGCATAAGAAGTTTGGAACCAAGGCTTACTACTAAGCATTTGTTAGCGGCAGGATTATGTACTGAATGAAAGAGCATACCTATCGCTGTGTTCCAAAACCTTGTCGAAAGCATGTCTCAAAGGGTCAGTGCATGCATTAAGATCAAAGTGGACCGACACCGTACTAATGTATGCCAACAAATGCTATGTTGTGTTTCTCTTCTAGGTGTCCGGTGACTTTTGTCAATATAGTGTGTATTCTTAAACGAATATGTTCCTCTTTTGCCTTCATGATAATCTAATTATGTTAAAATATCTTCGGAAATGCTTGTCGTTTGCTTTTTTCACAAAAGAATATTTAAAAAGTTCTTTCGAAGTATTCTTTCATTAAAACGTCATGTCAAGGAAAGAATTACGTCTCTCTCTCTTCCTCACAACAACAAAAAAAAAACTTTACCTCTTCAGTTATTATGAGGAAACTAAAAGGAGAATATATAAAGTCATTTTCCAATTGTGTATCATAGAAATTCTCAAAATTTGGTTACGCATTCCACCAGAACTTGTTTTCGCACAACTTACGTTGTCAGTATTTCCCCACAACAGTCAGAAATTTTCTGCTGTGTATGTTTATTATTACTTTTCAAATAAACATGATTTATTCACGAACAGCATGTCAACCAATAATGAAAGCAATTAAAGCCGTGAAGTAACCATTGAAATACTTTCTTGAACATAGCTAAACATTTTTTATTTCAAAGAAAGGATTTTAGATACGGAATATTTTTTTTAATCGTAAATCGGCAGGAATGCCAGGAGAATTTTTTTACATATTTTATATGTTCATGAAATAAAAACGTGCAAAAAGGAAATTCTGACAAAAAATACTACGACGAAAAACGTTTACCACTATATTTGTCAGATGAGTACTGCATTCATAACTACTCAACTTAATTTCATACAGCTTTCTTTCAACTTCAAGCGCCCCTACTGAATCTGTGTGTTTCAACTGTACTACGTTCATGTCTCCACAACTTAATTTCATACAGCTTTCCTTCAACTTCAAGCGTCTCAACTGAATCTGTGTGTTTCAAATGTACTGCGTTCATGTTTCCAGAACTTAATTTCATACAACTTTCTTTCAACTTCAAGCGTCTCTACTGAATCTGTGTGTTTCAACTGTACTGCGTTCATATCTCCTCAACTTAACTTCAGAAAGCTTTCTTTCAACTTCAAGCGCCTCTTCTAGTAAAATGAAATGAATAAATGTCCTTTTTCTTCCATGCAACATGGAAATGCAGCCATTATTAAAGTCAGTGAGATCAAATAGTTTTTTTTTTTTTATAAAAATGTTTTCATTGTAATCTTTGAAATAAAATATATATACATATAAACATTATCACATTGAAAAAGTTCTGCTTCCTTCTCAAAACTTTCGTACCTCATTTTGAGTTTTATAAAGTTGAAGATTTCTAGTGCTCACGCTATTCCGAAAAACAATTAATCCTTCGGAGGGCAAGGCTTTATTGTTCTCTTAAATTTTAATCGCTATCACAGATTTTGGAACGATATATGGGTAGGTGAAAACATCCTTGTATGTCGTACCATGATTTGAGTAGAACAGCTCATGCTAAAATCCTGCACCACAAGTTCATAGCCCGTGCCATGTACGGGCGAAAAAGCTGTGACTGAAATTTTTATAACAAGAATCTTAAAATACATATACATAACTATAATAAACGGTTGAGTTATTAATGGGTAGTCTATGAGATAAATCTTTGATTAGCTCTACCTTCGTTCAAGTTATGCTAAGTATTAGAAGATTGGTTTGCACGCCATCGACGTTGTCGTTCTCTATTTAAGCGACGTTTTCTTTCAGCTTTATCTTCTTCCATTTTGTACTACAAAGTATTAGAAAATTGGTTTGCACGCCATCGACGTTATTGTTCTCTATTTAAACGACGTTTTCTTTCCGCTTTATCTTCTTCCATCTTGTACTACAAAGTATTAGAAGATTCGTTTGCACGCCATCGACGTTGTTGTTGTCTATTTAAGCGACGCTTTCTTTCAGCTTTATCTTCTTCCATCTTGTACTACAAAGTATTAGAAAGATTGGTTTGCACGCCATCGACGTTATTGTTCTCTATTTAAACGACGTTTTCTTTCCGCTTTATCTTCTTCCATCTTGTACTACAAAGTATTAGAAGATTGGTTTACACGCCATCGACGTTGTCGTTCTCTATTTAAGCTGCGTTTTCTTTCAGCTTTATCTTCTTCCATCTTGTACTATAAAAAAAAAAGTTCCACGGAACCAAGAATTTTTTTCATTTATTTTACTTGTTTCTTCTTACAAATTCACTTGTTTCTTTTTATGAAGTAAAATAACGCTCATTCCTTTTTATCAAATTCAACATGTATCTTACTTCTGTTTCCATCTCGCCTCACATTTCTTCTTTCTTGAGACATCTTTTCCGTCCTGTCCGCTAAACGCTTCTTTTCAACTCGAAGCCCTGTCATGCTTTCTATCCTATTTGATGCACGCTTCTTTTCAAGCCGAAGCTCTGGCATGTTTTCTGTCTCATCTCCTGCACGCTTCTTTTCAAATCGAAGCTGTGGCATGATTTTTGTCCTATCTGCTGCACGCTTCTTTTCAACTCGCAGCTGTGGCATATTTTCTGTCCTATCTGACATGCTTTTCTTCATTCATCGATGTTCTAACATACTTTCGTACGTGTCTGTTCTAACTTATCTTCTTCACGTTTGCAAATCCTGTTTTTTATAAAAAAAATTATTCTTTTCATTTTTTTTTTTACTTACCGATTGTTTTTTCCTTCGAAGTGGCATGGTTTAACAAACACAGCAAAAATGTCACAGATTTGCAAACATCATTTCGTCAGAATTGTCGACCAATGTGTTCGACTATATCTTTCCGGTGATGCCATCTGACGAAATGAAAATGTCTTACCAATTGTTCAATACTTTTGCGCTGCAAGCTAGGAAAGCGCGAGGCGAAAGCCTATATTTACATGGGTATTCACGTATTCCGGCGGAAAACGCCGAACTTTAAAAGCGTCACTACGTCATTAAGCATGGCGTCATTACCAGTTTGATTGCAGCCTAAGAAGAGAGCGCTAAAAATATCAGCGTCACCATGGCAGCAGGTCAAGGGAACCGAACTTTTCTGTGTGGTTACCGCTGAAGACAGAGGAAGCCGTTCGTTCCTTTCCTTTACGTCTTTAAAAAATGCTTAAAAATCAGAGAATGATTTTTCCTTTAATTTTTTTTAAAAAAAGGGATGATAGCTGTGAGTTTTATGCGAAATAGAGAATCTTGTGAAATTTAAAAATTTAATTTCTCGTAAACTAAATCGAAATTCAAAAAAAGGGGCAAGGAAGTGCAAACATTTGGCCATGGCCTTACATGACTACTGAATTTCGTGGTTCTGTTGCTGTTAGTGTGTCCGGAACAGAAACTGATAGCACTTTTTTGCTTACCTTAACTTTGAAATACAATAGCTCTTGAAGTATCGCCAAAATCGAAAAACGGTTTATTTCAGCGTGTTTTCCAAATAAGTCTCTATAAACTGTAAAAATGTCATATTTTTTTGTTTAATGCTTTTTGCGCTGCGAGCTAGGAAAGCGCGAATGTTGCGAAATTTCTAAAACAGCGGTGGCGGCAGCGGAGTTACTTTTTTTAAAAAATAGAGAGATTTATCAGTGTTCTTCACGTATCGTTACTTTACAACTCTTCTAAAGAAATTTAGTAAACCAGTTAGATTGCCTGCAGCTGAGAAAAGAATTTGCAATGTCAAAGGACGTTCTTCTTTTTCAAAGAAATCCTGTTAATCAGCTGCTTCGTGAGAGCAGAATGTCTTGTAAGCATGTCTTTCTATGAGAAACATGAAAAGCACAATCTTCTAAGAAAGCATTCTTCTTTTCGAAGAAATAACAACGAAAACGTCTAAATAGGGTGTCATTTTTTTTAATACAGTGGCTGAAAAAAAACCCTCACTTTTTTCTTCTTTAAAGAAGGACGAGTGACAAGACAGCCTCAGAAGAAGAGTTATCTCTCATCCCTTTTATTGAACCAATGATGGACAAAGAGAGACATGGAAACCTGCTTGTTAGGCGTTTTGGTTTTCAAAGTAGGACATCTGAGAAGTAATTTGGAAGAAAGGTGAAGCAATCAGAGATGGAAACGGGTCATGGGTCAACAATTTCTTGCCGGTCCAACGGGTCGGGTCAAGGTGTTCCTGAACCGATTTTGACCCGGTTTTATTCCCGTTTTATTTTTGAAAAGAGAAAAATATATTCCAAAGAAAAATGCGCGTTGTGGAGTTCTGTAGTCGATACGGGTGCCCACGGAGTGAATAATGATTTGCCATGTCTCTTTTTTAAAGCAACGAACATTTCCACCGAACGACGTCAGACAACACACCGACTCCATATCGTAACAAGTTAGTAACATCATGCAATGCATTGATTATGATACGCTTTCCAACATACCAGAAATTATTACTCAAGTTATGAGGATAATGGCTGTGGAATAAATCTTGCTTTTGTGCAATGACCTTTGACCCCATTTCGTTGATATTCAACAGAACCGGTTTACCATACCTCCGGAACAACATGATAACATTTTGTCGCAATCGAAACATTTTTTGGTAAGTTATGATGCACAAGGGCAATGGAATGGATCCCACTCCAGTGTCCTGACCTTTGACCCCATTTCGCTCATTTTAAATAGGGTTCGTCCCCAGGTGGCTCCCAACCACATACTAAAATTTCATCGAAATCGAACCATTTTTACGCAAGTTATGACGCATAAGGGCAATGGAACAAATCCCGCTCTTATGACCTGCCTGAACTTTGACCCCATTTCGCCCATTTTCAATAGAGTTCGTGCCCAGGTGGTTCCCTACCACATACTAACATTTCATCGAAATCGAACCATATTTACGCATGTTATGACGCATAAAGACAATGAAATGGATCCCGCTCTTATGGCGTGACCTTTGACCCCACTTCACCCATTTTCAATAGGGTTCGTCCCCTGGTGGTCCCCTACCACATACTAAAATTTCATCGAAATCGAACCATTTTTACGTGAGTTATCGTGCCGACAGACGGACGGACAGACAGACGGACTGAAAAAGCTGGAGCATATACGCTTCTTCAACCTACGGTTGGAAAGCGTACAAAAGATCCTTCCTTTGAGTTATTTTACAGTGAGATTGTCCCGGGCAAGGTACAGGCAAACGTCATTCGCCTGCTTCTCAGCTGATTCACTCTCTCCGTGCGTAGTTCACTGTATGACTAAGAATTACTTTTCAAATCACATCTTTTACATTAAGCATTCAGAGGTTTTCGATTGATGTGCTAACATCGCATTCCCATGACATGCTATGTCGAAATTAACTCCTTATTTGTTAATATGGATGGATTTAATATTAAGGAGGTTGAGAAAGGCGTCGAAGCCAACAAATACGTGCTTGTCCAAAACCACAAGGGGAAGAGTGAATGCTGGAAATTGTTTCGTCTCATTAAGGAACCGGAGAATAATTCTGTGTTGTTTGGTCTTGCTTGTTGTTCAAAATGTGGAAAGTGTATTATTACAGAGAAAGATGTCGACG
Organism: Macrothele yani; assembly: GCA_039090855.1. Taxonomy (NCBI): domain Eukaryota; kingdom Metazoa; phylum Arthropoda; class Arachnida; order Araneae; family Macrothelidae; genus Macrothele; species Macrothele yani. Next base: position 15,223,874 of record CM076990.1, on the reverse strand, counting down.
GTGTAATAAAAGATTATGGAAACAAAAATCTAACGGGCCATATGAAAGTATGCGCGCCGCTCCGGTGGCGCAGTGGTCTAAGGCGCTGGCCTCTGATCATTCGTTCGTAAGAGGTCCGGGTTCGAATCCCGGTGAGGCATGGATGTTGTGTTTGTCTTACGGCACTGGCTCTCTCCCTTCCCTGGAACCAGTGACCCTAAATTAGGGACGGGCGACTGCTTATAGCCCATTGAGTTGCTCACGGTGGTCGTTAAACCTCCAAAAAAAAAAAAAAAAAAAAAAGTATGCGCACCTCCATCAAAGCGTGAAAAGAACGAACAATTTAAATTCATTTAAAAAATGCATTTGTGTAATCGTAAATAACGATTCCCATTTGAAATATACTCCATGATTACTGTCATAGTCAGCCATTACTTCTGGATTACGCAAAATAGTGGCACTAAATATTTCACTGAAATTTAGCAAGTAACCAAATTTTATTATTAAAAAAGGATTTCATTTATTAAATATCAAGCAGTTATTGGGATGAATACATATATTACGTTTATACAGTACATATATATAAATTGAGTTTCCGATTTATAGTTCAAAGCAGATTTGTTCGGGTCAGTTACGGGTCCGGATCCGAAATGTTTGACCCGTTTCTAACTCTGGAAGAAATACGCTGTTTTTTTAAAGTTTTGAAACAAAAACGTCCTTCTAACCTCACGGAAATGTCATTCTTAATGAGAAACAATGGCATTGAAAAACAGTTACAACCGTAAGAAGAACGATAGCCTGATATGAAAATGTTTGTTTGTTTGTTTTCGGCGATGGATGCTTTACGAGCACGTTTTGGATAGACCAGTTATAAATAAAACGATCTCATAAAGTGCTTTGTTTTTGTTTTGTTGTTGTTGTTGTTTCCGTGGCAGTGGAAAATATGGAAAATAAAACAATTTTCCTGAGGCTTTTTTGTAAAAGAACAATAGGAGTGTAATATTCTCATACTATCTGCTTTTTGGTGAAAGAAATACAAGCAACAAAAAGAACTTCAGCCTTGTCGAAAGACTCTTTTCCTTTTGATAAATCTTTCGACGCAGCCTTCTCGAAAAATTTCCATCTGAATGATCTTTCCTGTCTTTCATGTCGCTTATAGGAAAACTGCAAGCACAAAGTACTTGTATGACTTTCCTCTTTTGGAAAGAAGAATGCCTTATGATTGTCTATTCTCTAAAGCGCAGCGACGAGTCCAGCAGATTCGTTAAGAGGACTTTCTTTGACATAAAAAAGGTATTGTTACATAGCTTATTCTTTTTCTTCTTATCCTGTTGACACCCACTGCAAGGTTGTGACGTACCTGCCAGCAGGACGCACACGACATAAAGGCAGATAGGAATCAGAACAAATGTCTGCGTAGCTCAGTTGGTAGAGCGACTTGTTCCGGAATAAGCGGCCTCGGGTTCGAATCCCGGCGTAGACCAAAAATGACGGAGAAATTTACTTCGTTATAAGGTGTGGGCTTCCCCAGTCTTTTCCAACTTCCTCGATCCTTAGCTTCAGTCCACCATTTAGCATCCCTAAATTTCTGAAGGTCATCTCTCCATCTTATTCTCTGGTGCCCTCTTCGTCTCTTTCTATCTCTCCGTTGCCATTCTGTTATTAGTCGTGTCCATCTTTCAGTTTTCCAACATGTCCAACCTATCTCCACTTTGATTCTTTTATTTTTATAGCATCTGTTATTTCTGTTCTTTCTCCAATAATTTCATTTCTAACTCTATCTGTTCTTGTTATTCCTAACATTATCCACTTTAACTTTCTTACCGATAATCTTATTTTTTTACATTGTCGCTCTGTGATACTCCATGTTTCACTTCCATAAGCAAACGCGGGGATAATACAGGCTGTCCACAAAGTCTCTTTACAACTTTACACATTTATTACGGACACCCTAGTATTTGTTGTACGTATAATATACTGTAAATATCGAAGTTTTAATTGGCATTATCGTTTTTGTTATATGTACCTCACTGACGTAGCAGGTGCTGTTCTATAAAACTCTGGTCCCCACGAGAGAGCGTAGTGCGTCACTTGGTTCATCGAAACAAAATCTGATACACAAACGCAAAGACATTTGCGGACTAAGTATGGGAAAACCCCGCCATCTCCTGGTATCCGCTAATGGCACCAGAAATTCATGGAGACTGGGTCCGTGTTGGATCAAGATCCTAATGACCACCCACGAACATCGAATGAAGACATCGAACGTGTTCGTGATTTATTTTCACTAAGCCCGAAGATGTCCATTCGTTCCGCTTCCAGAGAACTAAAAATGCCCCAGTCCACGGTACACAGGATGCTACATAGACACCTACGCTTCTATACATAAAAAGTGCAATGGTTACAAACACTTGAGGCGAACGATAGACCACGACGAAAAGAATTCGCAGTAACGATGCTGGATAAATTCTGTTGAAGTGAAGATACTGTGTGACGTACCTGCCAGCAGGACGCACACGACATAAAGGCAGATAGGAATCAGACTAAACGTCTGCGTAGCTCAACTGGTAGAGTGACTCATTCCGGAATGAGGGGATCCGGGTTCGAGCCCCGACGCGGATAAAAATGATGGAGAAATTTACTTCGTTATAATGGCGCCCGAACTATCCGGATGACCCGACCGTTCAAAATCTAGCAATGGTGTAATGTTCTTTCCACACCGCGAGATAGGAAACATAAGAGAATCCCTTCTCCAGCGCTTCGAAAAATAAATGTGTGTGACGTTGCATTCCACACACCAGATTAACTGGGAGTTCTCAAGTGCACGTTCTACAGTGGATGGCTGCCTGCAACGATTCATGGTCACGGCTGACCCGTGGGCCATGCCCCCGGCCCTCTTTCGGGGGGGGAGATGTGACGTACCTGTCAGCAGGACGCACACGACATAAAGGCAGATAGGAATCAGAATAAGCGTCCGCGTAGCTCAACTGGTAGAGTAACTTATTCCGGAATGAGGGGATCCGGGTTCGAATCCTGGCGCGGATAAAAATGACGGAGAAATTTACTTCGTTATAACTGGATTTATTCTGTTAGAGTGAAGATCCCATGTTTCTCACACATGTTTGTTTTACGGATGAAGCAACTTTTCATGTCTCTGGGCAGTTAATCGGACACAATGTCAGGAATTGGGGGTCTGAAAATCCTCATGCGTTTATAGAACTTACGAGAGACAGTCTTAAAGTAAACGTGTGGTGCGGTTTTACGCATAACAGAGTTCTTGGACCATTTTTCTTCAGTGAGAAAACAATGACTGCAGATGTTTACCTGGATGTTTTGCGTGAGTATGTTATGCCGAATTTGGAGGACCTTCAACCAAGCGTAATATTCCAACAGGACAGTGTGCCGCCACATTGGGAATGGCACATTTGGGACTTTTTAAATACAACATTCCCTGGGAGGTGGATTGAACGGGATGGTCCAATTGCATGGCCACTCCGTTCCCCCGACGTCCCACCTCTGGACTTTTTTATATGGAGATATGTGAAGGATATCGTGTATCGGACAAAGGTGCAGGACATCAATGACCTGAAATCGAGGATCAACAATGCTATTTCGACCATTACTGAGGACATGCTGCAGCGCATATGATTGGAACTGGAGTTTCGGCTAGATGTTTTACGCGCAACAAATGGTGCACATATTGAGCTTTTGTAATGAGGAAGAAACATTTTTAGTCTTTGCTCTTACTTATGTGCTCAACCACATTTGTCTATCTCATACAGCGTACGCGTAATAAATGTGCAAAGTTGTAAAGAGACTTTATTGACACCCTGTACTTGCATTGAAGATTTTTCTATTTAAGCACAATGGAAGATCGGTTAAATAGTCTTTAAGTATCCAAAAGGCTCCATTACCTTGGGTAATTCTTTTATTGATTTCTCTTTCTTGTCTTTCTTTAAAACTGATTACTTGACCTAAATAGATGCATTCGTCTACATTTTCAATTTCCTTTCTTTCTATCAAAATCTTTTCTGTATCCTTTTTCTGTGACATAGCTAATAGTGTTTTTACCCTCGTCTTCTGATTTCGGAACTGCGCTGCCAAATGTCATATCGAAGATATTCTCTCATCCATTATTAAGTAATGTTAAGTCTTTCAAATCATAAAAGATATCTAATCTCCCACGAATTCACAGGATGAGAGTGTAAGATTTCCTTCCGTGTCAGTCATCAACAAGTGAATAAATTTAATGCCTAAAATAATCCATTATTTAAGCAAATATAAGCAACGAGATACATCCAGTGCCTTCTGGACTATTTCGATTATGCCATTCAACTCCTTGTAGAGCCTATTTTACCGAAAATCACATGTTCATCACCTTTCAGTGACATTATTTAGAATTTATTTTTGACCTAGCACTTAGCTAAACAGCAGGCATCTTCAAGAACAATGGATATCGAAAGACCCAAATCAAAAAGCTAAACAAGCATAACAGAATTTCTTATAACAGGAAGCGCGATCAATAATTTCTAAACCCAAATGCAATAGAACAAAGGAAGAAGTTTTTAGTTCTTGTCAGAACTGCGTCATCCTTTGGTAGTATGAAAGGGGCAAGATAGTCTTTGGATACGAATTGGAATTCAGCGGGAAAAAATTTGTTGTCTTAGTTATAAAGGCTGGAAAAAATTGCAAAAGTGAAGAGAACAGAGCACACATTGAATTCGCAAAGGAACGGAGAAATATTCACGGTAGTATGATTACAACCTTTGAAGATGCTGCACCATTTTGGATCTCTTCAGCGTCCAGAAAAGCCGGGACATATTTCAGAGACAGCAAAAAGCTTCTCGAAGGCACGCGGATGTGGTCTGCAGGAAATTATGTTAAATAATTGTATTTCCAAGAACTAACACAACTGCGACAAAGCTGTGCAAAATTCGTTGAAGTTACTATATGGCTTCCTCGAAAACTAACGGCACAACGTCACTAAAATATAAGATACAAGCATGTCTGGCTTGAAGCTTAGTGCAAGCTTCCTGTACAACATCTCAAAACAGTATGATGTTCAGAAGAATAAATTTTAGCTTCTTTTTAGATAAAGATGGCTACCGAAAACTTCAAAAATATGTTCAAAATATTTATTAAAAATTCCAGAGCTTACAGGATTATTTCGTAATGAATACTTTCCTATAAATAAAATTAAGAACAATGTAGTTGTTAATATCAACTCTCAAAAGTGCTTCTGTTGCACAAGTGCTTAAGTATTCCCTATGTTAGAATAATTGGAATATACACTGCTGGCCACCCATAATGCAACACCAAGAAGGAAGCATCCGATTGGCTTCAAATTCGCAGCATGCGTCGCCCGCGAAAGGACATGCAAACGATTAGCATTGCAGGGCATACAAATCATGTGCGCCCGTCACGTCACCGAGAAGCACTATAAGAAGGGTGCACAGAAGGCGGGGTGTAAGTAGTGGAAGTGTGTTGTGCTGCCGGACCTGTGCGTGGGAAGCTTCCTGATGCCTCGTCGCAGAATACGGCAGTTATTCCAGCATGTTTCAGAGTTCGACAGAGAACGAATAGTGGCTTATCGCGACAGCGGTTTATCGTACCGAAACATTGGCACCCGTGTGGGACGACATCCAGGCACAGTGAGGCGAGTATGGATTCGGTGGGTGCAGGAGGGACGGACGGACCGACGTGAGTGATTGCCGCAGCCGCGGCACACCACCGAACTAGAGGTCCGGCATGTTGTGCGGCGGGCATTGACGGCTCGCACCGCCATATCACGAACGTTAGCGCAGGAATTAGGGTGTGTTGCGCAACAACCTGTGTCAGCACGTACCGTTCGACGTCGTCTGCAGGAGCGGGGACTTGTACAATTGACGTTACACCACCGGCGAGTTCGGTGGCAGTGGGCCGTTGAACGCCGCACCTGGACTACGGAATGGCACGACATTGTCTTCTCCGATTAATACTGCTTCTGCCTGCAACACCACGATGGTCGGATCCGCGTGTGGCGGTACCGCGACGAGAGACTGTATGACGCCTGCATTATGCATCGCCATACCGGTCTGTCGCCTGGCGTTATGGTTTTGGGCGCAATTGGATAACATCCACACCCCCTCTGGTACGCATCGCCGGTACACTCAACAGCCACCGCTGCATCTCCGACGTTTTGAAGCCTGTAGTCCTCCCTTAGCTGCAGGACCTGCCAGCGGCCACGTTTCAACAAGACAATGCGCGTCCGCAAGTGGCACGCATCGTGCAACACTTCTTCACGGCCCACCAGGTGTCACTGATGCCGTTTCCCGCCTATTCTCCCAACATGTAGCCCATCGAACACGTCTGGTGGCTGATCGGCAACCGAGTGGCCCGGCAAGCACTACCCGCGGTTTCGCCTGATGAACTGTGGCAAGGTGTGGAAGCAGCCTTGGACCGACATACCCCAAGCCCACATCCAAAGCCTCTCTCGTTCGATGCCGCAGCGTGTAGCGGCGGTTATTGCCCGCCATGGGGGCCACACGAACTATTGATGTCTGCGTGTTCCGCAAGTCGCACGGGCCTGGAAGCTCAGTCGTTTCAGCTTTGTATCTGTTGTTATGTGTCCAGTAAATCTGGCTTTGCTATCTCGTGTCCTTCTTGGTGTTGCATTTTGGGTGGCCAGCAGTGTAAATTAAGCAGGTAAAGAAATTGAGGTATTTGTATCACTTAAAAACGAAAAGCGGAAAAGAAGAAATGGAATTCGAGCAAAGGCCGGAATAAGTGATTTGAAGACAAAAAACAACTTTTGAGATTTTTCATCTAAGGTTTTAAAACAAAAATGGTAAAACGAAAGTACTGTGATTCCTCCTTGGAGATCTACCTTAGATACTCACTCAAGTATGGTAAAAATGAAATGAGGATCAGAAATGTGATGCTATGTAGAACGATGAGTAAAATTTTTCTTCTCCCCAATGACGTGTAGATAAGAAAATGAGTGTTCTGAACAAATCCTGGTCAGATGCGATTTACTAGAATCATTAATTTAGTGAAAGAATGGACAGAGAGAGAGAGAGAGAGAGAGAGAGAGAGAGAGGTTTCATGAACTCAAAGAATTATTTCACGTAAAGAAGAACTAGGATTTAAAAACGTTTGTTCCAAACAGAAAACTTCGACAACACACTTGTGAGTTTTGAAAATCATATCTCCAATCAATTTAATCTTATGTTCAGTACCTGTCACATGTATCCAAATATATTCACAGAAGAATTAATTATTTTCCAATCTTTTGATGCCGAAATATTTCTTTAGGAATTACGGTGTACTGCAATATAAGAAATTGCAATATATTGCAATATACACAGTGTGCCTATAATGAATTAGCTTTATAGTCTTTTTGCTAAGCTAATTATTATGAATGAATAATGCTCTAAGCTTCAAAATAATGAATTCCCAAAAGGGTGTTGTTACTCGTTAATTATGAACTTAAACAAAGTCTCAACGCTGGTTATTTATATTAAGTAATCAAAGTCATAAACCTAACAGCCAGACAGAGGTCTGACAAAACTAAGAATTGAGAAAGACTGAACTTACTGAAAACTTGTTTATTTCCAAGACTCTTGGTCAACTAAGGCACTCATATATCTTGTACATAATAATGAATAAACTTTCCTCTTATAGTACGCACACAACCAACACAACTCCAACACAACCTCAACAACCTCAACACCACCAACACTTCCAGGTCTCGATGAACGCGCCTATATACGAGCTACTACCACGTCATGACTTACACTCATTGCCAGATCTCATTCAGCGGGTGAAACAATATTTCGTTCAGTAGGAAGATAATTTACATAGTAAAATAAAATAACCAGAGATAGTAAAATCAAAAGGAAAGTGAATATAGAGTATACGTTACATCATCTCCCCCTTAATTTTTTTTTTTTTTTTTTTTTTGTCCGAAAAACCTATCAATTTTGGAGTGTAAGTCTTACATTTCGATGATTGACGTTTCTCGATCTCTTTTTTGATTTGTTGTTTGGTGGTAGCCGTATTTACATTATCAACTTGGCATGACAATTTACGAATCTGTATTCGACTGTGAAATTTGTAGTGTAGAACAAACCAAACCTGCATCGGCATACTTTCCTTTTATTCTGCCTAGCAGGAATCACTTTTTAATTTCAAATGACGTGCGCCTCATTCGTTGAAACACATAACAACTGTATCAGCAGCGAGGATTGCCTGAAGCTGCCTAACAGTAACAATTTTATTATTTTCATTTCAAATTACGTTCGCCTCATTCGTTGAAATACATAACAACTGTATCAGCAGCGAAGATTGCCTGAAGTTGCCTAACAGTAACAATTTTATTATTTTCATTTCAAATTACGTTCGCCTCATTCGTTGAAATACATAACAACTGTATCAGCAGCGAAGATTGCCTGAAGCTGCCTAACAGTAACAATTTTATTATTTTCATTTCAAATTACGTTCGCCTCATTCGTTGAAATACAGAACAACTGTATCAGCAGCGAAATTTACCTGGAGCTGCCTAACAGTAACAATTTTATTATTTTACCCCTAAGCACATAGATATATACAAAAAAAGGTGGATTAGTAGATGGACATAGAAGAAATATATAAAAAAAACACATATATACACAAAAAAGAATGCATAGGCCCACACGAAAAAAGAAATTCTGACACGCCAACTGGTCGTGCAGGAAAAACAACAAACTGAGAAAGAACCTGTCCGCGAGAACTTACTTATCTCGAGGACGCATAAAAAATTCTAGTGCGGTAACGTTTTCCAGGCCTAATGGGACTGGTGAAATCAGGTGGCTTGGATCTCTTCCGGGACGGTAATGGAACTTCGGTCTGCTGTCGGTCAGGAGTCTGGCGGTCTGGAAATCCCTGCGGCTGAGAAGAACGGTCAGAAGTCTGGCGGTCTGGAAATCCCTGCGGCTGAGAAGAACGGTCAGAAGTCTGGCGGTCCGGAATCCCTTGCGGCTGAGAAGAACGGTCAGGAGTCTGGCGGTCTGGAAATCCCTGCGGCTGAGAAGAACGGTCAGGAACGTCAGAAGTCTGGCGGTCCGGAAATCCCTGCTGCGGCTGATAGGAACGGGCTCCCCAGGCTTTGGATATGAAGTCCCTTGGTGCTGGGGCCCGTTGTGTCCTTCCAGTATCTTTTTGGACGGACGTGTCTCCGGCCACATCGCTTGCTTTCGTTTACGCCCACGGGGCATGATAGTAGTAGCAGGCATCGGCCCTGTTTGCCCTGAACGGAGGTTCCAGGGGCGAAACCCGGGTGGATGCAAAGATTTCTGCCTTCGTCGCTGTTGCGGCGAAGCAGATTGGGGAGATAAGTCACGTTTGCGCCCAGCTTTTGGTGGTGCTGGACGGTGTGGAATATGAAATGTTGGATTCATAACTGATAAATCAGAAATGTCCGACGCCTCTGAGTCGCTGCTGTAATTCAGCGGTCGTGCAGGGCGATGTTTAGATTTGCCTATAGGAATACTTTCCGATGAGGTATTCAAAGAAGAAGTATCCCGCGTTGATGCAGAGTGAACCGGAAACGGCGCAGCAATAGTCTTGGCAATGGTTGGAGGGAAAGGAACGATACTAGTATTCGACGAACTCGATTCGAGCCTTGGTCTCATGGGAGAATCAGGTTGCGTGTGTAGAAACTCGTCTGGAGGGGGGAGGGTGAAGGAAAAATCACTGGTGATTCGTCAAAAATGTTCGGTGGTTCGTCCACAATTTCTGGCGGTTGAACATGAGATATAGATTCTTGAGTCTGTGGAACAGAAGGTTGAGTAGGATTGATAATGAAATCGATATTCCGTTCGTGATACTTGCGACATTGATCAACATGTACATATTGAAAATGGTTGTTCGGTTTCTCCAGAACAATATTATTTTCAAAGACATTTGCCACCCGATATGGACCTTCGTAGCTGGGTGCAAATTTCTTCACTAAAGTATGCGAAACAGAAGACTGGAAGTGCGTTTCCACGAGAGTGAGATCTCCAACGACAAGATCTGGTTCCCTACGCCTAGAATTATAATATCGTGCTTGAGCCGCTTGTGCTCCTAGCATTGCAACACGAGCTTTTTCTGCCATGATTCGTACTGATTGCGGAGTTGGTCGCTGATTTAGTTCGTCGATAATCCCCGTTAAATTTTCAAAAGGGGTTTTAATTTTGCGACCCAGAAAAAGTTCTGCAGGAGTAATTTTAGTAGACTCGTGGACAGACGAGCGGAGGGCGAACGCAAAAAGTTCTAAATGGTCATCATATCTTTCATGGTGATCCATTACAAAAGTCGCAATCATTTTCACTAACGTTCGGTTAACACGTTCCGCAGGATTACTCTGGGGATGATATGGGGAAATGAATTTGTGTTTAATGTGTAGTCTCGCACACATTCTTTCAAAAATGTCAGAAATAAATTGAGGACCATTATCCGAAACTACTTTATTAGGTGCACCATATCTAGAAAATACTTCATTAACTAAGACATTACAAATAATCTCAGCCGTAGCGGCTTTAATGGGAAAAACTTCAACCCATTTAGAAAAATTATCAGTTAGTACTAAAACATAACGAGCTTTATTTTTAACAGATAATGGATAAGGTCCCAATAAATCTATGGAAATAATATCAAATACATGAGAACTTGAACTAGATTTCAAGTGACCGGCCGATCTTACATTACGATAATTATTAATCTGACACAAGTGACATGATTGAACGTATGCGAGCACACTTTGGTACATGCCAGGCCAATAGGCAACATCCCGCAATTTACAACGGGTCTTGCGAATACCTAAATGGCCTGCAAGAGGTTTGTCATGAAATTCATTTAAAAGAGCCATTCTAAGGGTTCGCGGAATACATGGGCGAAACTCTGCCCTAGTAGTCCGAGACTTTGTATAATAAAGAAGACCCTCTATTACTTCAAAATGTTGTGACCTTCCAGCCAGAGAAGGATCACTTGATAGGGGCGAACCCGCAAGCAAAAAATTGTAAATATCCCCAAAATCTGGATCATTTATTAATTCTGCCATTATCTGCTCTCTGGATGTGATATCAGCTATCAGAAGTAAAGGCTGACATCCAGGAGTAGTGTCGGTGGGGACCCCACTAATCGGAACGCGAGATAATGCGTCCGGTAATTGATTCTTATTACCTGGCTGATATGAAATTTTGATATTGCTCTCTTGTAACTTCAGAGCCCACTTCATAAGTCTTTGAGATAGGTGCTTGGCAGAATTCAAATACTGAAGGGCAGAATGATCCGTAATTATGTTAACTGTCAATTCGTTAAGATAACATTGAAATTTATTCAGTGCATACACAACAGCAATACATTCACGTTCCGTAGCTGAATAATTGCGTTCAGCTTTGGCTAAAGTACGAGACGCAAAAGCTATTGGATGCCCAGCTTGTGACAAAACGCAACCAAGACCAACTCCGGATGCATCAGTATAAATATCAAATTCTTTAGTATGATCCGGGAAAGCCAACACCGGAGGCTGAGTCAATGCAGACTTCAGTGTTTCGAATGCAGCGTTAGCTTCAGGTGTCCAAATAAACTTCTTGTATTTACGCTTTAAAGCATACAACGGCTCACATATTGTAGCATAAGCGGGGACGAACTGCTGATACCAACCGGTCATTCCCAGAAAGCGGGATAGTTCTTTTGCTGTTTTAGGCCGAGGAAAGTCAACAATAGGCCTAATTTTTTCATTATCAGTGAATAAACCGTGGGGAGTAATTTTCAACCCCAGATATACAATCTCGTCCCTCGCTATCTGGCATTTACTAGGTTTTAACGTCAAGCCAGCATTGTATATAAGTTGGAACACCTGTTTGAGCAGAAAAAGGTGCTCGTCAAAAGTCTCTGATGTGATAATAATATCATCCAAATAGACATGCACATGGGGACCCAGGACAGGTCTGAGAACCGTGTCCATAAGCTTTTGGAAAGTAGCAGGTGCAGAAGCTAAACCAAAAGGCATACGTAAATATTCATAGGCCCCAAAAGGAGTCACAAAGCCTGTTTTATCGACAGAGTCCGGATGTACTGCCACCTGCCAATATCCACTCGCCAAATCCAAAGTTGACATCCATTTGGTTGACGACAAGTCATTTAGAATATGTGACATGACAGGTAGTGGATAATTGATAGTTTTTGTGACTTGGTTGAGTTTGCGAAAATCTGTCACGAAACGAAATTCATTTGGTTGTTTCTTTGGAACCAAGAAGGCAGGAGCAGCCCAGGCGCTTGTTGATTCCCTGATTATGCCTTGCTTAATCACTTCAGCAATTTGACGTTGCATTTCCTGTTTTTTATGTGGAGCACAAGGGTAAGGTTTCGTCGCAATGGGTTTCGAACCATCAGTGTCAATAACATGATAAACCACCTGTGTGAAACCAGGTTGATCCGAAAATAAACCAGGGCTTTCCTGTAAAAGGAGAGAAAGCTGGTCTCGTTGCCCCTCATTCAATTGGTCACTCAACAATAAACTCGTAATATCTACAGGAACCGTCGGAATCATTTCGACCGGTTCCGGAAAGAAATCACATGTTGTACAAAATTCAAAGTTATTTGAAACTTGTTAATAAAGTCCATACCCATGAGACATTTCACGGGTAGCTCGTCTACAAGCAGGAAAGAATGTGTAAAACGAGCTTTTCCCAGCCCTAAAGATAATGTGACAGTTCCTGCGATACTGAAGATTTCATTATTGGCACCTCGCAAATACTGCGTTGCAGGCTGAACGTGTATTGCAGAAAAAACGTCATTGCAAAACTTTGTATTTAGGGCTGATATCTCAGACCCAGTGTCGAACTTTGTCTCGACAATAACGTCTTCAAGTGTCAAGAATACATCAGGCAACTGAGGAGTTTGAACAGTCACTAATACTGTTTTAGGGTCAGACTGTTTGGTATCAGGAAGCAGGACCGACCCTTCGTCTACTTCCTGTGGAAGTTTAAAGGAATTCTGGTGGTGTTATCATGTGGTCGGAAACCTCGACCCTGCCGGGTATCGGGAAAATTTTCACGATAAGGAAAATTGCGTGAACCCTGCGTCGGGAACTCCGCGTGTCTGTTGACATTTTCATATTCGTTACGTCTGCCCTCAGCACGGGCAGAAAAATTATTATTGCCCTGGGCATGAGAACGTTCCGAATGCTGCTGAGTAAAACGGGGTCGAGCATACTGTGCATTATGACGATATCCCGAAGCTTGCTCAGAAACTCGCTGTTGGTTCGCTACTCTTCTGTGTGGTGGAACGTATGAAGCTTGGGTGGGCACTTGTGTATGCTCGCGCTGAAAGTTTTGTCTATTATGCCGCTGAGGGGTTTCGGAATAAGCCTCGCGGGGTGCCCGAGCATTATGAGGTGAAGCATGTTTGCCATGTCGCTCTTCATACGTGCGTATGAGGCGAAGGCATTCATGAATAGTGGTAGGGTGTCGAACCTCAAGAAAATCTTGTAAGAATGGGTCGAGCTGCTGTACGAGGGTATCCAACATGTCACCATGACTGGCATGTGGATCCCATAGATTATATAGGCGTGTAGTTTCCAACGCAAATGCAACAGGGCTATCATTGGGACCTTGTTGACGTGAAAACAGGTGTTGAGCAAGGCTAGCTCGACTGAGGCCGAAAGGAAAGACCTCCAAGAATTCTGCACGGAAATTCTCATAATGAGAATCCGGGTTCGACCCTCTCCACTGCCGATACCAGGTCTTAGTGGTATCCCTCAAGCAAGTGCCGGCGATTTGGACCTTGCAGTCGTCAGGAATATTATATAAATCAAAATGATCTTCCAGATCTTCGAGGAACTTTAAGGACCCCTCCAAACCATTGAAATGAACTGTTCCTGCATGTGGCACGAAATGGGCAAGCATTCTGCTTCGCTGAGAGGATTGAACTCCCTCAGGTACGACCCGCGACTCAGAGTAATAAGAAGCCGGTGCATTACGAAAAGGTGAAGAATGCCTGGGTGCGTGTAGATCATTCATATCAAAGTCAGAGCCACAGGCTTCGCGCAAATTGTCCAAAAAAACACCATTACCCTCGAGACTTGCCGGAGGATGGAAATTTGCAGTTGTCTCAGGTAAGGAAGCCATGGGTAATAATAGTCAGGATCTCGTGTTCAAGAAAAGTTCGGGCGCCAATTATAATGAATTAGCTTTATAGTCTTTTTGCTAAGCTAATTATTATGAATGAATAATGCTCTAAGCTTCAAAATAATGAATTCCCAAAAGGGTGTTGTTACTCGTTAATTATGAACTTAAACAAAGTCTCAACGCTGGTTATTTATATTAAGTAATCAAAGTCATAAACCTAACAGCCAGACAGAGGTCTGACAAAACTAAGAATTGAGAAAGACTGAACTTACTGAAAACTTGTTTATTTCCAAGACTCTTGGTCAACTAAGGCACTCATATATCTTGTACATAATAATGAATAAACTTTCCTCTTATAGTACGCACACAACCAACACAACTCCAACACAACCTCAACAACCTCAACACCACCAACACTTCCAGGTCTCGATGAACGCGCCTATATACGAGCTACCACCACGTCATGACTTACACTCATTGCCAGATCTCATTCAGCGGGTGAAACAATATTTCGTTCAGTAGGAAGATAATTTACATAGTAAAATAAAATAACCAGAGATAGTAAAATCAAAAGGAAAGTGAATATAGAGTATACGTTACATGCCCTTTATGTAATGTGACTGTTTTTTACGGAACAGCCCTTTGAGTAAAAGTAACAAACGTGTTTTTAGTTCTGACCGCTAGAGTGTGCTGTAATCGCAGGTGCAACTTTTGAGTCGGGTGATGCAGAAGTTTCCGTATTTCTACCATTGAAGTAAGACTGTGTGAGTGGAGCGTATCAGAGGTTGTGTAACGGAGTAAAGAGCTGTGATAAAATTTTACTGTAAATTAGGGGAAACTCCCACGAAAGCGAACAAAGACCGTGAAAACGTTTACGGCGATGACTCTCTGAGCTGCGCACGGGTGTTTCGCTGGTTTGGGGAGGGAATCCCTCGAGAATGAACCACACACACGACGTCCAGTTTCTGCGAAGGCAAAATGAAAACGTGGTGAAGGCTAGTGAAATTGTTGCCCTTTGGTTCCTGAAGACACCACAGTGAACGGTCAGTATTATTAATTGGGTTGGTTTGAATGAATTATACGGCAAAGGACCAGCACATGTGGACGGCGAGAACGGAAAAGTAGGACAACTTACCTAGGCAAAATAATCCCCCTCGGCATTGACACATAGTTGCCATCTGTCCAGCAAGGGCATGATCCTGGAACGAAAAAAGTCTTGAGGCTGGGACCCGAAGAAGTCATCAACTGCACATTGAAACTGGTTGTCTGTCGTGAACTTCAACGTCGGACAACGAGTTTCAACATTTCCCGGACAGGAAATGGTCCAGAAACAGATGATAGTCTGTCGGAGACAAGTTCGGGAGATAGGCAGAATGAGGCAGGGCTTCATAGCCTAAGGCACTTAGTGTCAGCATCGTTCGTTGTGTGACATGAAAGCTGCTAGCGTTGTCCTGGAGCAGAAGAGCATCCTGTCTGTAGAACAAAGCCGGTTGTTTCTGCAGCAATTTGCGGTGTATCTGGTGTAATTTAGCAAAATAACGTTCTGAAGTGATGGTTTGGCTTCTTGTCAAGAAACTCCGATGAATTACCCCTGCCGTGGTCCACCAGACAAGGAGCATCATCTTATTGGTGTGTGGGGGATGGCTTAGGATGCCGTCCATCAGGCTGTGCCTTGTTTAATCATTGCGAAGATCATTTCCGATTTTCATAAAGGACCACCTTCTCGTCGCAGGTGACGATTCGATGCAGTAGAGGTTCCTGTTTATTCCTGGAAAGCAGCGACGTGAAGACTTTCAAACACCTAGTCTTGTTGGCAGTTGTCAACTCATGCGGGAGACACATGTTCAGCTTTTTGACCTTACCCAGCGCAGCCAGACGCCGAACAACTAATGTGTGGTGGACACCTACCTCTGCCGCTATCTCACGGCACGTTTTTTGGGGGTCCGCTTCAACCACACGTGACAGAATATCGTCAGAAACAGCAAAAGGTCAGTCACCACGTGGTTCGTTCTGCAGGTCCGTATGTCCGCTTTGAAACTTCACAAACCATCGCCGAATGGTTCGTTCGTTGACTGTATTCTCCTTAAACGCTTTGTTAACGTTTTGAGCGGCAATTCTTGCATAATGTCCCAGTTTAAATTCACACGGGAAGATGATTCTCAAATCCGGCATCTTCATGCTTCCTTTGCAAGCCACGTTACGTCCAAACAAACCACTCCTGAACCTTGTTCTTCACACACGTGCTAGCTATTTCTAGTAACTCCATGACGTAATTCCCGCAACACCTGTGGGTGGTTCCATTCCGCTGTAGTGGGGGGGCCTGTCTCCACTGCTCGTTCACGCCAAACATTTCATTCGCACCAACTCAATAGGAGTAATGCAACGTCTGTACGCCCGAATGCGGTGTGTCAGGAAAGAACTCTTCCCCAAAAACGCTTGGTTTCTGTTGCACGAAGATGCGTCTGCATTCTGTGCGCTTGCTGTGACGCATTTCTGGCTTCTAAGACGTTCTGTGTGCTCGAACATTCACCATACTCGCCAGATTTGGCTCCCGCAGACTCTTCTCAAAAGTGAAGTTTGCCTTGAAAGGGGTGCGCTTCAGCGACATTGAGGACATCCAATGAGGTGTCATCAACAGACTGAAAGAGGTTCCGGTTCAGGACTTCCACCGTGCCTCCGAACACCTGTACGAAAGTTCTCACCGTTCTGTGGAGTTAGAGGGAGATTACTTTGAGTCTGTATAAGTGACGATTCAAAATACAGTTTTTTGTTTGGGTGTAATAATTTTGGTCTGTTCACTTAACGGGCATACTGTGAAAGTAGTTACGATATATTGCAGTATGAGGAGTTACGATGTACTGCAGTATATTTAAGCGAAACAAGGTAAGGCCCAGAATATTTCCAGTTTCATAAGAACTACAACTTGTACGTTTTAATCAAATACCTAAAAATAATTTTAAGATACTAAATTTCTGATTTTTCCTCAAAAATCTCGCAGCTCGGCCATGAATTTGGAGGCACTAATGTTTCGTTGTTGTTTGTTTATTTTATTTTGGAAATTAGGTTTCATATGCTCGTAGTAGTTTTTTAATGAACAAAGTTTGGAAAAGACAATTTTTTTCATCTGACCAACTGAAGTACAGTGTATTATGCCCTTACATAAGTTTTTTTTTTATTTCAGTTTGCTAGTCTATAATAAAAAAATGTGTGATAGTTAAGAATGATTGTGCGATAAAAATTAGTAGTTCTCTTACATCGTTGATTTTAATTTGCTGCTGATATGCATTGCAATAGTATTTATCTGAAAGTGTGTCTCTTCCAATGAATTTCTGAAGCGGATAATAATTAGGCTTCAAAACTAAATGCCAGCAAGTTTCGATATGGCCAAGAAGTTCTCCTTTAAGTAGGTTTGCCAGACGTCCCGGTTTCAGAAGCATGTCCCAGTGTCCAGACAGGTTTGTCATTTTGTCCCGGTCATCATAAACTAAATTGAAATTTATGTGAAAATTGGAAACCATGTGAGGAGTGAGCTTATTCCGTACTTATCGATTAATTATCAACGGTGATGATAGTATCAATACAAGTAGAACTGTTTCCACGTCTGGAAGAGAAGGCCATGACAACTGATTAAGTGACGTCACACTTTCGGGCAGGTCCAGTTATGTTTATTTAAGGGCAAGTGCCCCCTTTTGCCCCTCCCAATGGGTTCCCATGAATGTAGTTATGGTTTGTTCATGGTCAACGCGCCCTCTTCAACAAAACTATTCGGGGCATGAAAAAAAAAAAAAAAAAGTCAAGTGCTCTAACAAAATTGCAGAGTAATCTATAAGAAAGAAGGGATGCTAAATAAGTTCGTCCCCTCAGGTGCAAAAAACATCTTGAACACTCTGAGAAAAAATGAGGGATTCGATGTTATGCAAATAGAATAGGATTATAAACTTTTTTTAAGATCGATGTCTAGCTTACATTGAACTGCGGGAAAACAGTTTTGCTGGTGCATCTACATTTGTTTGGGTGAATGAAAATGTCACCGTTTCGGAAAATTTTCTAAAGGCATCAGAGATGATAAACGAAGGACTCAACAAGGACAAGGATGTCGTGATCCTAGATCAGCTTTTCGATGAAGTTGTATTGGCTAAGGAATTTTGGTCATCGAAAGTTGAAACATGACAGAAGGAAGAAAAAGAAGAAGAGAGAAGAATAACAAGTGAAGAGAAGTGGGTTCAGCTCTTCCGCCCCTTCAAAAATAACGAAATTTTAGTTCCAAATCTGCAATTAATAATGGAGTATCTCTTTTCTATGCCAGGAACTTCAGCTCTAGTAGAAAGGGTTTTCTCAATGATGAATTTACTGTACGAGGTCTGATGGTTTGCAAGGTAAACTTCGAACTAACCTGTAGTGACTTTTATGGCAAATCAGAACCAACAAAGTGTTCCTAAAAAAAGTTCACTCAAGTGAAAAGTGTAACAAGTCAACTGGTATTACATTACAAACCATAAATTAATTATTGTATTGGCATTGCAAGTGATGTTTAATTTTTTTTTGCATTTAATATTTATTTGTATAGTTTTTATAATAAATGTGTACATATGTTCGTTCATAATCACAAAAATACTTTTGTTATAATAACAATATATTATTATATAATTTATAACAATTATATTATCATTAATTATATTATAAAATAATAAATTATATAATAATATAATTGTTATAAATTACATTATATTATATTGTTATATAACAAAAGTATTATATAATTTATAACAATTATAATATCATTAATTATATTATAAAATAACAAATTATATAATAATATAATTGTTATAAATTATATTATATTATATTGTTATATAACAAAAGTATTATATAATTTATAACAATTATATTATAATTAATTATATTATAAAATAATAAATTATATAATAATAAATTATATAATAATATAATTGTCATAAATTATATTATATTATATTATATTGTTATATAACAAAAGTATTATATAATTCATAACAACTATATTATCATTAATTATATTATAAAATAATAAATTATATAATAATATAATTGTTATAAATTATATTATATTATATTATATTATATTATATTATATTGTTATATAACAAAAGTATTATATAATTTATAACAATTATATTATCATTAATTATATTATAAAATAATAAATTGTATAATTATATAATTGTTATAAATTATATTATATTATATTGTTATATGACAAAATTATTATATAATATTATAATTGTTATAAATTATATTATATTATATTGTTATATGACAAAATTATTATATAATAATATAATTGTTATAAATTATATTATATTATATTGTTATATGACAAAATTATTATATAATTTCTCAACAATTATATTATTATATAATCTAAATTTATTGATTGTTATGACTTATTATAAGCACACAACACACCCTGCGTTCATGGCGTATTCTGTAGTATTTAATTTGTGGAGCGGAGAGGCGGGGGCAGGTTTTGACCAGCTCCAAAATACGGCCAGGTCTGACATTTCCAAAATCTGTCAAGCTTACCTTTGAGCATTATCACTGCGTTTCGGCATTGGCAGGACGCACTGAACTTATCATCAGAAATATTACACGTTGTTCATTCCGTTTTCCTTTCCCGGGCGTAACCATTTGACACTAAAAGAAAATCAGACTCATTCCGAAGCTTCTGTATATTGATGATACATGTCTTGCAAGAAGTCATCATGTTCCTTAATATTCAGAAGAAATGCTAATGAAATATCAGATTTATGTTTCAAGAAGTTAAGGCTGTACTGGTATGAAGTGAAAGCATTAATATCATTGAATTAACATAAAAAAAACTCTTTTACAACTATTAGTCACAATGTACTTATTTTTATACGCCTTAAGTAAATGGAAACAAATTTTTCAGCGGTCTCATTTTACAGTATTATAATACACTGGCGTGCAAAAAATAAGGACGAGACGGTTTTTCGAATGTAACGTCGTGCAGAAGTGCTCCACGTAGACTCAAATCATACCATAAGATCCCCAAGATGTAAGAATATGGGACAAGTGAGCAAAACCTTCCAAACAAGGAATCCAAAGGATACAAAGGCACTTTATTGAAAAGGTAGCTTCGAGCACAACTGGACAGAAGACAGAAACGTCCATGTGACAGGCGGCTGCCAAGAAAAATCCACTGTTCAGTAGGGGATATGATCACCCCTGACTCCGTTGCAGGATTTACAACGTCTGCCCATGCTGAGGACGAGGTTGTTAAGGAGCTGTTAAGGCATCGCGGCCCATTTCTGTTGTAGCGCCAATCGCAGCTGCGGAATCGTTGCTGGCGGCTGGTGACGTATGCCAAGCGTCTCCCGAGAAGGTCCCACGCATGTTCGATTGGATTTATGTCCGGGGACCTTGCGGGCCAATCTATGCGTTGAATATCTTCCCTCTCCAACAGCTCTGCGACAGCCACTGTACTACAAGGTGTAGCATTGTGGTCCATGAAGGGGAACTCAGGACCCACAGCACCTCTAAACAGACGCACGTGAGGCAGGACAACCTCGGTACAATAGCGGACACCAGTGACTGAACCCCTTTGGAAGATGTGGAGGTCAGTACGGCTACCAAGCATGATACCGCCCCAAACGAGAACTCCGCTACCTCCAAACCGGTCCCTTTCAATTATGTAGGAGGTGTGATTGCGTGTTCCCTGCTCTCTCCAGATGTGTGTACGTCCAGAATCGCTCGTCAGACTAAATCGGCTCTCATCCGTAAATAGAACTCTACCCCATTTCTGATGTGTCCAGTTTTTGTGCTCCTGGCACCACAGAAACCGCCGTCTCCGATGAGCAGGCGTTAATGGCATACACCGTACTGGTCGTCGTGCAAATAGACCACCTTTGTGCAGCCTCCTGCCCACGGTAAAACGCGATAACGGACGTCCAGTTGTCTGTTGCATGTGCCTTGCGATTTCTCCCACTGTCTGCCGTCTGTCTCTTTTCGCCTGTAGGACAATATACCGGTCGTCCGCCGCCGTGGTTGCTCGTGGACGACCACTGCTAAACTCTCGGACAGCTGTTCCTGTCTTTTGAAATGCTCTCCAAGCTCGTGAAACGATGCTGTGAGCGATCCCGAACTCCTCGGCCACACTAGTCACACTTCGACCTTCTTCCAACTTCCCAATGACGCGACCTCGGGTTAAGTCTTCCAGATGTCGTCTACTGGATTGCCTGTTGGCGATATCATACGGTGGCAGCAACTCGACGTCGTTCAAACCGATGTACACCGTGCAATGGCTTTCACTGAATTTCTGAGCGTACACCGCCCGTGTGCTTCAATCCTTCCGACCCCCCCCCCCTACGTCATGCTGCATATATGCGCATGCCCTACCGTACCGGACCCTAGTCTATCTCCTGAGGAGTCTTTTGGTCCGTTCTGCCTGCTCGTTCCGCTGCCATGCTAATTTCTCCTCTTCGTCCTTAATTTTTGCACATCAGTGTATAATTTATATGTTAAAAAATTAGTTTGTCGTTTCCTTTAAGGTAAATGCTGAAACAAATTGGGCTTGCGTCTCAAATAACTTTGCAGAAGTGCCATTTGTGTATATTTCCTAAAACTGAAAATGTTAATATAATTACTTTGTCCAGTTTGCCTCATATGCACATTAATTTGGTGTTTTCTGGCTGTTATTGTAATGATTTTAAATAATCTTTATCATACTCTTTATGACGTGTTTTTGAAATCAACAAATTGTTGCGCTCTTTTTATTCCCAGCACTATATCAACGGGCTTTTATTCATTCTGCGAAACTTGTTTTGATTGACTTTTATTTTTGTTTTTCTTTTTAATATCAAAGAAAATGGAACTGCGATTCTTGACATAATGTTTCCAAACATGCACTTTGCACCTCCGAAAATATTCGTTTTACTTCTCTTTAATCAAAATCACAAAAATTAATTTTGACAGACTTTCCATCAAAATTTTCAGGTAGGAATTTTATAGGCTCGAGGATTATTTGCTTAGGTAATTTCCAGCTTGGGGTGCTCAAAGTTATCAACTTTTCTTTTAAACTTACAGGAAATACTGCTCTTGCATGTCATTAATCATGAAAAATATCATTTTTATGTCCTTTTTCTTTCCTACGAATACATTCAGCTATGCTATATCTCCCTCTAAGGCCACATTTAGCACTAAAATCTTATTTTATTAGTTATAGGCAGTTAAAAGCTGTAAATTCATAACAATGCTCCGATATTTTTAATTAAATTAATTTTCCTGAGCGGCGCTGTATGACAGAAAGTTTCACTTTCACAGGGTGAGATCAGAGTCACCTGAATCGATGCATAATTCATAGGGACAATTTTTTTTGAAATTGAAACAAATTTGCAAATTCATCTTGAGAGGCAACCGTCTTTATTTTTTTTTTCTTTGATGAAGACAAATCATGAAAAGAAACTTTTGAGTCAGAACTTTTAATGAAAAACTTCGAAACCAGAGTTTCTCACGCAAATGCTGAAAACGCAGAATTGGACAAATTCAATCTCTCTTTATTGCCTGCCAAAAAATTCGTCAGATGCACCATCGATCTTGCAAGTCACCACACCCGATCCACTGATGTCCAAATGTCATGTTTAAGTGATGACGAACGTCATTGCTGAAATGGGCGGGGGCCCCGTCGTGTTGGAGTCACATTGCACGGCGCAGCGCCTGAGGGATCTGTTGTTCGTTCAATAGCTCTGGCAAGACGTTCTCCAGAAATATCCGGTACCTCCTTCCGTCCAGACGAGGAGGCATGAGGTATGGGCCAATTAAGTCCCCGATAATGCCGGCGCAAACATTAACAGCAAAACGATTTTGTGCTGCACGTTGCCGTACAGCATGGGGTTCTCCACTGCCCATACATGCGCGTTCTGTGCATTGAAGCAACCTTCCCGTGTAATGCACTCTTCGTCTGTGAATAGCAGAGAAGTAGGAAATTGGGGTTGTGCCGCACTCTTCTGCAGGTACCATTGCGCAAATGCAATGCGCTGAGGGTAATCCTTAGGGCTTAGTGTCTGAACGCGCTGCAGATGATATGGATGTAATTGGCCTTCGTGCAGAGCTCTCCATAGGGTAGATTGGGACAGACCGAGTCGATGGGCAATTGCCCGTGTGCTGGCACTTGGAATGTCTGCTGCATGGCTTAACATATTCTCTTCGATGGCAGGAGTGCGTACCCATCGTTCCCGACACTTAGCAGGCCCCTGGAAAGAACCAGTGTCGCATAACATCTGATGCAGCCGTGCAAACCCTTGGTGGTTTGACACTCGTCTCATCGGGTACCGTTCCTGGTACAGTCGCACAGCGGCTCGTCCGCTGCTCCGTATGCGAGGTACATATCAGCCATTTCCGCGTTCGTGAACTCAGCCATCCTACTACCCGTGCGGGCGGTTTACAAATGACGGTATCCTGAAAGAACGTATGCGCAGTCACGCGACAGAACAACGCCCTCTACCGCATGAAAATAGCGTTTCCGACCCTGCATTGCTATGTGATTCCGATTTGTCTTTGTGTAACCTACCCCTCCCAGAAGTTTGTACACGCTTAGCTGAATCACCCTGTATATATAGCGCGGTTCTTTATTACCTGACGAAACAGTCGACATGCATTACCTGTGAATAAACTATCTGCGCGGCAGCTGGGTGGCCCCGCACTGACGCGCCAGCTGTCTAGTAGTGATGAGGAAACAGCGTGTCGCGGCAGACAATATAAGCGAGGAGGTCGAATGAAGATGGTGCACTCAATTGAAGAGCGTGTGTTCATGTGCGTCAGAACCGGGTAACCAGTTCCTTCAAACAATGCCAGAAGGAGTTTCTGAAGACATTTGGTGGGCGTAAACCACCCACCAGAGCCACCATTTCGAAATTGGCAAAGAAGCTGGGGAGAACCGGAACCTTGGTGGATACGCATACGGGCTGACGACCGCAGATGGCAGGAGACACAATAGAGGATGTTAAGCAGCGGTTATTGGCATCCACACGAAAATCTATTCGGCGGCTATCCCAAGAGGTTGAACGATCACATTCGACATTTCAAAGAGCAGCCAAACAGGCGAAGATTAAGCCACACCGTATCACGGCTGTCAACGAGTTACAACCACCGGATTTTGGAAAGCAATTGGCATATTATCAATGGTTTGCTGAATTTTTCGGCGAAGCCCCGCCCTGTTGAACATAACACGGTTTATTGACGAAGCAAGGTTCCATTTATCCGGTTATGTAAACTCGCAAAATACACGGGTGTGGGCCAGTGATAATCCTCACGTCATCCATGAAGAGCCATTGCATCCATTGACAATCGGCGACTGGTGTGCAGTGTCCTTACGCCGTATCATTGGGCCAATCTTTTTTAAAGACACGGTAAATACCGAACCGATATTGGGAAATCTTTAGTGACTGTGTTAAGCAGCTGGATGATCAGGAACTTGCAGATGGTTACTTTCAGCAGGACGGTGCAAAGTAGCACACCTCCAATTAGAGCATGGCAGAAATTCGCAGCTTTTTCCGGGACAGGATTATCTCCAAAGAACTGTGGCCGCTTAAATCTCCCGACCTGACACCCCCAGATTTCTTTCTCTGGGGTTTTTTAGAAAGCAAGGTTTACGCCAATAAGCCAAGGTCGATTGAAGAACTGAAAGACAACATCACACGTGAAATTGTCCCCATTGAAGTCGCTACGCTACATCGCGCATTCGTCAATATGGAGCGTCGGGTGGATATGTGCCTGGACGCTGGCGGTTGGCACTTCCAGCATCTTCTGTGAGACATTCGTTTTTGTCATGGATGAAGGTATGTTTTACAATAATTTCATTCAAATGTGCCTTTGCAATCGTGAGTTAATTAAAATAAATAGTTGCTCAGTCCCGAGAGAGTAGAAAAAATGCCACGTAAAACAAACTAAGAATTATCTAAAAAATGAACTTTTTTATTTCCTTACAAAGCTAAATAATTGAAAAAAAAAGAGGTGCATTGAACAAAACAAAAAGAATCTGAAAAAATATAATTTAATCTGTTGACTTGACTGATGATGTGTCAACTGAAATTCTTTATTTTACTAACCAACTCATGGAATATGGAACAAAACAAAGTATAAACAAAGAATACAACTTCATTTTTTTACAATTTCAGTGCCAAGCTAAAAATTGATTGCCCCAAAACATGGCCTAAAATTCAAAAAATCCTTTAAAAATAAATTTAACTTTTTGCAGTTTGTTTGCCAAACTGCGCTTTTTTTTTTTTTTTTTTTTTTTTTTTTTTTTTGTTAACAAAAGGTATGCCCTTTAAAATAAAACAAAAAGGGCGAACAGCTCATCACCGGCTTGAAAGAAGAGACAGAGGAGAAATGGAAGTGATTTTACCGCTGTCGTGACACCATCGTTTGCTACGACGTGTGTACAGATGTTCTATACACTAGCACCCCCCCCACCCCATTTTCTCAGTCTTCGATCTGGCTTTCAGGAAAAAATGGAGTTCCAGAGAAATTCTTCCAAAAATGCCCTTTTTATTGAAAATGCGAAAATATGCCAAATAATTACTCTAAAATAACAAAAAAAAAATACCTTAAAATGACTGAATACGCCTGAAAAACGCAATGCCGTGTACAAATCACGAAAAGATACAGACAAATGCGTTAACTAACTATTTAAATCAGCTTAATTTGTATGAAACACGTTTGGATACCCTTGAATAACGTTTCAGTACTGTCAAAAAAAATATGCAAAATCATAAAAATCCTAGCCCAAGTCATCACATAGTAACAACCGAGGACGAAATATTTGTGGCGTCACGCTCAGTTTTTCGTGTTTTCGTGCAGGTGTTCAGTGAATGGAAAGTGTTTCCTGTTTAAATAATGTGGCGTCATCACCTTAGCAACAAGTGAGAAAGAAATATTCGTGACGACACGCTCAGCTCTTCGTGTTTTTTGTGGAGGTGTTCAGCGGATGGAGACTGCTTCCGGTTGAAATTATGTGACATCATCGTAAGACAGAAAGAAATATTTGTGACGATACGTTCACCTTTTCGTGTTTCCGTGCAGGTGTTCAGTGAATGGAAACTGTTTCCGGATTAAATTATGTGACATCATCACCTTAGCAACAAGTGAGAAAGAGATATGTGTGGCATCACGCTCAGCTTTCCGTGTTTCCATGCAGGTGTTCAGTGAATGGAAACTGTTTCCAGATTAAATTATGTGACGTCATCACCTTAGCAAAAAGTGATAAAAAAATATTTGTGGCGTCACGCTCGCCTTTTCGTGCTTTCGTGCAGGTGTTCAGTGAATGCAAACTGTTTTTGGATTAACAAGTGAGAAAGAAATATTTATGGCGTCACGCTCAGCTTTTCGTGTTTTCGTGCAGATGTTCAGAGAATGGGAAGCGTTTTCTGATTAAATTGTGGCGTCATCACCTTAGCAACAAATGAGAAAGGAATATTCATGACGTCTCGCTCAGCTTTTTATGTTTTCGTGCAGATGTTCAGTGAATGGAAACTATTTCCGGATGAAATTATGTGACATCATCACCTCATCAACAAATCAGAAAGAAATATTTGTGACGTCACGGCTCGGCTTTTCGTGTACAGTGAATGGAAACTATTTCAGGATTAAATTATGTGGCATCATCACCTTAGCAAACAAGTGAGAAAGAAATATTTGTGGCATCACGCTCAGCTTTTCGTGTTTTCGTGCAGATGATCAGTGAATGCAAACTGTTTCTGGATTAACAAGTGAGAAAGAAATATTTATGGCGTCACGCTCAGCTTTTCGTGTTTTCGTGCAGGTGATCAATGAATGCAAACTGTTTCTGGGTTAACAAGTGAGAGCCGCCCCGGTGGCGCAGTGGTCTAAGGCAATGGCCTCTGATCATTCGTCCGAAAGGGGTCCGGGTTCGAATCCCGGTGAAGCATGGATGTTGTGTTTGTCTTACGGCACTGGCCCCGCACGGGGATAACTGGTTTTCCAGTTATTTGGGGAGCGGCGCCCCCACGGCCCGAGCTGACCTTGTGACTGGTCAACATCTGATGTCATGCCACCGCTTGTTTTTTGTTTTGGTGTTTGCAGGGACGGCTGTTCATCCAGCTGTTGGGGAGTTGCGGCCCCACGATCCCTAGCTGGTCTTGTGTCTCGCTTTTTCGTTTTTATTTATTTTCTCCACTGGCTAGTTGCCCGTGTTGTATTCTCTACCTAATCGCTACCACGTTATGTACTAACACCCCGGTCTTGTGGTTTTGTTACCCTCCACCACTAACTGTTTTATATTAACCGCTCAGTTCGTAGGTTGCTGAGATTCCGTTTAGGTTCCCTTCCAGGATTTGTCTTCTTTGGATTTCTTTTTTCCTTTTAGCTGGTTTGGGTGCTAGACCTACCTGCATGTTTGCCGCGTGCGGAGACCCGTGAGGCGGAAATGGGATGTCTGGCGGCTGAGGTCGCAGGAGACCGGTTAAGTGCCTCCTGTGTACCAACACTCCTCTTCGACCCCGGCTTCGCTGTAAACGGGAGGCTAGAGACTAACCCACCTCTAGTCAGAAGTCTTGTACCAAGTTGTGTGCAGGGCTTTAGCGGCTTTTTTGTCGTATAGCACGGCAGGGTAAGCCCGGGGGCTGTGGGATCATGCCAAAGGCGTTGGCATGACGGTACCCGGAGGCCGAAGTGTCCGCTGAGTGCGTGTGATCACAGCCAACGGACTATATCTGCAACGTATAAGCTCCAGAACTGTGTCCAGCGTCATTTTCTTGGCTTGCGGACCTCCAGTTCTCCCTTGTAGGGCTCGGTGGTGGGTGGAGTAGTTTGCAGACGAATCTTCTTCCTTTTTTCCATGGGTAAAAACAAAAAGAAAAACTCCAAATTTAAGTCGCCTGAGAAAATGATTATTGACAATGACTCTCCTTCGTCTTCTCAACCTACCAAGTCTCATAACCTTAAACGATCTTTAGACCTTGACCTGGACCAAGAATGTGGAACCTCTTCTTCGGCAGCTGTTCCAGTCGCTCCGAAGCGTCGTCTCCCCTCGTTTGCTGTGACTACGCATGCTACACACTTAGTAGTGGAATCCATCGATCCGTCTGAGAGACTGTCCACCATATCTCCCTTTTTCATTTGTAAAGCTTTGGACGCTGCGGTTGGCCCCTTGAGGTCTGTGAAGAAGCTTCGTTCTGGGGACCTGCTTGTCCAAACTTGCAGTGTTTCTCAGAGTAACACTTTTCTGCACCTCACTAGTCTTCAGGGCATTCCTGTCAAAGTGACACCTCACCCGTTTCTTAACACCTCTCGGGGTGTTATTTCGGAGTTTGATCTCTTGCCATGCAGTGAAGACGAATTGGTGACTGAACTTGCAGATCAAGGTGTTATTGCTGCACGTCGTATGATGTTCCGGCGCGATGGTTCTTTGATAAAGTCTAAAAATGTGATCTTGGCTTTTAACTCCCCGAAAGTTCCAACCGAAATCAAGGCTGGCTACTTGGTCTGTGGCGTTCGCCCGTACATTCCCAGTCCTCTGCGCTGTTTCAGGTGCCAGAGGTACGGGCATTCACAACGTTTCTGTAAGAGTTCCGCTCGTTGCGCTAATTGTGGCTCCAGTGAACATGACGGGGAAGGTTGCACTTCTGCGGCCTGCTGTGTTAACTGTGGTGAGGCCCATGCAGCTTACTCCCGCAACTGTATGAAATGGAAAGACGAGATGGCAATCCAGCGCCTCAAGACCCTGGAAGGCCTCTCGTACCCTGCTGCAAAGGCCAAGTTGGGTATACCCACCAATCGACAGCGTACTTTTGCCGCAGTAGTTCAGTCTCTGCCACAACCCGTGCAGCCCTTTGTTCCGCGCCCTGTAGCTCTCGCCGCACTTGCCAAGCTATCTACAGCTGAACAAGCGACACAGGTGGATTTCCCCGAGCTCCAGATTTTTCAAATAGCTGAGTCTGCGCCTTCTCTTTTGAAGACGACCGACTCTTTCAGTTCCCAGCAGAAAGCCTGCACGTGCGGAAGACCCGGCCCTCAATCCGCAAAGGTGTGCAGTGTCCATCCAACTGTCGCGGTCCGCCTGACCAACATTGCAACTGTCTCGGACTCAGCGAGGTCCCCACCCTCAACCAACATTATAGAGGAACATAGGGGGAGGAGAGTGACAGTTCGTCCCCAGCCTCAACCAACATTGCAGAGGAACATGGGGGGAAGAGAGTGACAGTTCGTCCCCGCCCTCGGCCAGCATTGCAGGGGAGTGTGGGGGGAGGAGAGTGACGGTTCGTCCCCCTCCTGTGACTCATCTTTTGTGTAGTTGTGTTAAATAAAAACAAATTATAATAATTATAATAGTAAGTTAATAAATTTTTATATAAACCCAATTAACTAACTTCTCTTCACGGCTTTCATCATCCTTTTTTCCAACTTTTACCAAGCCTGTCTGCTCTTAATCATTTTCCACGCTTTTAAAAATCTGTAGCTGATAGTTCTTTGTCTGGCGCTCTTTGGCCAAACCTGGCCCTTGCGCCAATAAAACCCATCAACCAACCAACCAATCTTACGGCACTGGCTCTCTCCCTTCCCTGGAACCAGTGACCATAAATTAGGGACGGGCGACTGCTTATAGCCCATTGAGTTGCTCACGGTGGTCGTTAAACCTCCAACCAAAAAAAAATTAACAAGTGAGAAAGAAATATTTATGGCGTCACGCTCAGCTTTTTGTGTTTTCGTGCAGGTGTTCAGTGAACGGAAACTGTTTCCGGATTAAATTATGTAACGTCATCACCTTAGCATCAAGTGAGAAAGAAATATTTGTGCCGACGGGTTTAGTCATTGTGATTTCGTTCAGGTGTTCAGTGAGCGGAAACTATGAATTATGTCACCGTGTGACGTAAGAACTGTATGACGTAGTACTTCTTTTTTTTTATTGTTTTTATTGTTGTAATGTTCATGAAACATTTTCACATTTGCACATCACAAACGAAAAGAAAATACCTATTTATTAAAATATTACTCTACATATCTTATCCCCCCCATCATAATTGACGGGCTTTCACTTAGTTATAACATAATAGCGATTGATGTCGCCTTTTTATATCGGGGAATACTCGTAACACTAAAATACGTAAAATAAAAAAGACGTTAAGAAAAACTTTTCACATTTCGCTCAAATACTGATATATCACTCTTCGTTTTGCTTTTCATTTGTTTCCTTACAATAGCAATAAAATATAGTTAAAGACATTCATGTTTGATTAAACGAGCCTTTATGCCCAAGAGTGGGTTCACTCATAACATGGCTGGATTTTCCCGAGACGGTCGACGACCTATAAATTAGCTGCTTTCTTTCTGAGTAAGCAATATGTGTGCAACAGAGTTTTTTTTTTTTTTCTCCAGGAAAAGTTTTGCGCAATCATCTGGCATGCTGCTCTAGCCAAAGAGAGAGCACAAGTTGCAGTCTCTGCTCTTAATTATTCCCGCTTTCAACAGCAAGCGGGATTGCAAATCGCAAGAACTGCGCTGAAGTCTAACTGAAAGCTATGACAAACTAATTTGCTCCATACTGTTGTTAAAGAACAGGGTGGGTGTTTTCAAGAAAACAATTAGATTAATTTGTTTCCAGAAATGCTAGGTGGAAAGAAACGTATCGCGGTCGTGGCGTTATGCAAAAGAAATGAGTCAAAACTCTGGTCTAAATGAGTATTGCTCCAAGTCATGAAATTTCGCGGAGATTCATAGCGGGCATTGTCACAGATCTTATGCGCACTTCATCTGTAATTGCATTGTGTTGCTGATTTCACACGCTGATGCCACTTATTTTATGTCCATTTCATTCGCAAATTCCGCATTCTTATTTCATTTCCTAATATCCCTCTAGGGCCAAATATTTCATACTCACTTTCCCAAATTATATTTCATGCTTACTTTACTCATTCTAATGATACATATTTTATGATTTTATGCTGATTTCATACGTTAATGCCACATATATCATTCTCATTTCGTTCTCTAATGCAGCGTAATTTATGCCTATTTCATTTGCAAATGCCACATATTTTATGCCCATTTCACTCGCTAATAGTATTTTAAGCTCATTTCATTCGCTACTGCTACATCTTTTATGCTTATTTTGCTCGCTAATATAACAAATTTTATGCTTATTTAATTTTCTGATATTCTTCGCCAGTACTAAATATTTTACACTCATTTCAGTTGCTGATAACATTTACACTCGGTTCACTCTCTTGCTAATGATGCATTTTCATAATTTCAGTCGCTAATATTTTATACTCATGTTATTATCGGCACAAAGGTACCCTATTTTCACTGTTTCTTATGTAGCCACCTCTTCAGAACACTTGAGAATTACATCGCCCTGAAGTGGATAATCGAATCCGCATCTTTCGACTTCCGTTCGCGCATACTACCATTACACCACCCTAGACAACGAAGTTCCAAGCAACTGAAGCTAAGCAGATCCAGCTTAGAAATATGAATACTGTTCGGATTTGAATTAGTCGAAGCAATCCGATGCTTCCTCATAGCATCAACACCATGTTTTCTCATATCCAGGTGCGTGTATTTCAGATCCAGATAAGACATACGCAACAAGGATTTCACTCGCTAATACCACATATTTTAAGCTCATGTCATTCATCTAATGCCATGTATTTTCAGCTCATGTCATTCATCTAATACCACATATTTCAAGCTCATGTCATTCATCTAATGCCATATATTTTCAGCTCATGTCATTCATCTAATGCCATATATTTTAAGCTCATGTCATTCATCTAATGCCATATATTTTAAGCTCATGTCATTCATCTAATACCACATATTTCAAGCTCATGTCATTCATCTAATGCCATATATTTTAAGCTCATGTCGTTCATCTAATGCCATATATTTTCAGCTCATGTCATTCATCTAATGCCATATAATTTAAGCTCATGTCATTCATCTAATACCACATATTTTAAGCTCATGTCATTCATCTAATGCCATATATTTTTAGCTCATGTCATTCATCTAATGCCATATATTTTCAGCTCATGTCATTCATCTAATGCCATATATTTTCAGCTCATGTCATTCATCTAATACCACATATTTCAAGCTCATGTCATTCATCTAATACCACATATTTCAAGCTCATGTCATTCATCTAATACCACATATTTCAAGCTCATGTCATTCATCTAATGCTATATATTTTAAGCTCATGTCATTCATCTAATGCCATATATTTTAAGCTCATGTCATTCATCTAATGCCATATATTTTCAGCTCATGTCAGTCATCTAATGCCATATATTTTAAGCTCATGTCATTCATCTAATACCACGTATTTTAAGCTCATGTCATTCATCTAATACCACATATTTCAAGCTCATGTCATTCATCTAATGCCATATATTTTCAGCTCATGTCATTCATCTAATACCACATATTTTAAGCTCATGTCATTCATCTAATGCCATATATTTTAAGCTCATGTCATTCATCTAATGTCATATATTTTCAGCTCATGTCATTCTTCTAATGCCATATATTTTACGCTCATGTCATTCATCTAATACCACATATTTTAAGCTCCTGTCATTCATCTAATGCCATATATTTTCAGCTGATGTCATTCATCTAATGCCATATATTTTCAGCTCATGTCATTCTTCTAATGCCATATATTTTAAGCTCATGTCATTCATCTAATAATACATATTTTAAGCTCATGTCATTCATCTAATAATACATATTTTAAGCTCATGTCATTCATCTAATGTCATATATTTTCAGCTCATGTCATTCATCTAATGCCATATATTTTAAGCTCATGTCATTCATCTAATGCCACATATTTTAAGCTCATGTCATTCATCTAATGCCATATATTTTCAGCTCATGTCATTCTTCTA
This sequence comes from Macrothele yani, assembly GCA_039090855.1. Classification (NCBI taxonomy): domain Eukaryota; kingdom Metazoa; phylum Arthropoda; class Arachnida; order Araneae; family Macrothelidae; genus Macrothele; species Macrothele yani. The sequence continues at coordinate 15,190,852 of CM076990.1, read as the reverse complement.
ATGCCATATATTTTAAGCTCATGTCATTCATCTAATACCACATATTTTAAGCTCATGTCATTCCTCTAATGTCATATATTTTCAGCTCATGTCATTCATCTAATGCCATATATTTTAAGCTCATGTCGTTCATCTAATGCCATATATTTTAAGCTCATGTCATTCATCTAATGCCACATATTTTAGGCTCATGTCATTCATCAAATGCCACATATTTTAAGCTCATGTCATTCATCTAATGCCACGTATTTTAAGCTCATGTCATTCATCTAATACCACATATTTCAAGCTCATGTCATTCATCTAATGCCATATATTTTCAGCTCATGTCATTCATCTAATACCACATATTTTAAGCTCATGTCATTCATCTAATGCCATATATTTTAAGCTCATGTCATTCATCTAATGTCATATATTTTCAGCTCATGTCATTCTTCTAATGCCATATATTTTACGCTCATGTCATTCATCTAATACCACATATTTTAAGCTCATGTCATTCATCTAATGCCATATATTTTAAGCTCATGTCATTCATCTAATGCCATATATTTTAAGCTCATGTCATTCATCTAATACCACATATTTCAAGCTCATGTCATTCATCTAATGCCATATATTTTCAGCTCATGTCATTCATCTAATGCCATATATTTTAAGCTCATGTCATTCATCTAATGCCATATATTTTAAGCTCATGTCATTCATCTAATACCACATATTTCAAGCTCATGTCATTCATCTAATGCCATATATTTTAAGCTCATGTCGTTCATCTAATGCCATATATTTTCAGCTCATGTCATTCATCTAATGCCATATAATTTAAGCTCATGTCATTCATCTAATACCACATATTTTAAGCTCATGTCATTCATCTAATGCCATATATTTTTAGCTCATGTCATTCATCTAATGCCATATATTTTCAGCTCATGTCATTCATCTAATGCCATATATTTTCAGCTCATGTCATTCATCTAATACCACATATTTCAAGCTCATGTCATTCATCTAATACCACATATTTCAAGCTCATGTCATTCATCTAATGCCATATATTTTCAGCTCATGTCATTCATCTAATACCACATATTTTAAGCTCATGTCATTCATCTAATGCCATATATTTTCAGCTCATGTCATTCTTCTAATGCCATATATTTTAAGCTCATGTCATTCATCTAATACCACATATTTTAAGCTCATGTCATTCATCTAATGCCATACATTTTAAGCTCATGTCATTCATCTAATGCCATATATTTTAAGCTCATGTCATTCATCTAATGCTATATATTTTAAGCTCATGTCATTCATCTAATGCCATATATTTTAAGCTCATGTCATTCATCTAATGCCATATATTTTCAGCTCATGTCAGTCATCTAATGCCATATATTTTAAGCTCATGTCATTCATCTAATACCACGTATTTTAAGCTCATGTCATTCATCTAATACCACATATTTCAAGCTCATGTCATTCATCTAATGCCATATATTTTCAGCTCATGTCATTCATCTAATACCACATATTTTAAGCTCATGTCATTCATCTAATGCCATATATTTTAAGCTCATGTCATTCATCTAATGTCATATATTTTCAGCTCATGTCATTCTTCTAATGCCATATATTTTACGCTCATGTCATTCATCTAATACCACATATTTTAAGCTCCTGTCATTCATCTAATGCCATATATTTTCAGCTGATGTCATTCATCTAATGCCATATATTTTCAGCTCATGTCATTCTTCTAATGCCATATATTTTAAGCTCATGTCATTCATCTAATAATACATATTTTAAGCTCATGTCATTCATCTAATGTCATATATTTTCAGCTCATGTCATTCATCTAATGCCATATATTTTAAGCTTATGTCATTCATCTAATGCCACATATTTTAAGCTCATGTCATTCATCTAATGCCATATATTTTCAGCTCATGTCATTCATCTAATGCCATATATTTTAAGCTCATGTCATTCATCTAATACCACATATTTTAAGCTCATGTCATTCATCTAATGTCATATATTTTCAGCTCATGTCATTCATCTAATGCCATATATTTTAAGCTCATGTCATTCATCTAATGCCATATATTTTAAGCCCATGTCATTCATCTAATGCCACATATTTTAAGCTCATGTCATTCATCAAATGCCACATATTTTAAGCTCATGTCATTCATCTAATGCCACGTATTTTAAGCTCATGTCATTCATCTAATACCACATATTTCAAGCTCATGTCATTCATCTAATGCCATATATTTTCAGCTCATGTCATTCATCTAATACCACATATTTTAAGCTCATGTCATTCATCTAATGCCATATATTTTAAGCTCATGTCATTCATCTAATGTCATATATTTTCAGCTCATGTCATTCTTCTAATGCCATATATTTTACGCTCATGTCATTCATCTAATACCACATATTTTAAGCTCATGTCATTCATCTAATGCCATATATTTTAAGCTCATGTCATTCATCTAATGCCATATATTTTAAGCTCATGTCATTCATCTAATACCACATATTTCAAGCTCATGTCATTCATCTAATGCCATATATTTTAAGCTCATGTCGTTCATCTAATGCCATATATTTTCAGCTCATGTCATTCATCTAATGCCATATAATTTAAGCTCATGTCATTCATCTAATACCACATATTTAAAGCTCATGTCATTCATCTAATGCCATATATTTTTAGCTCATGTCATTCATCTAATGCCATATATTTTCAGCTCATGTCATTCATCTAATGCCATATATTTTCAGCTCATGTCATTCATCTAATACCACATATTTCAAGCTCATGTCATTCATCTAATACCACATATTTCAAGCTCATGTCATTCATCTAATGCCATATATTTTCAGCTCATGTCATTCATCTAATACCACATATTTTAAGCTCATGTCATTCATCTAATGCCATATATTTTCAGCTCATGTCATTTTTCTAATGCCATATATTTTAAGCTCATGTCATTCATCTAATACCACATATTTTAAGCTCATGTCATTCATCTAATGCCATACATTTTAAGCTCATGTCATTCATCTAATGCCATATATTTTAAGCTCATGTCATTCATCTAATGCTATATATTTTAAGCTTATGTCATTCATCTAATGCCATATATTTTCAGCTCATGTCAGTCATCAAATGCCATATATTTTAAGCTCATGTCATTCATCTAATACCACGTATTTTAAGCTCATGTCATTCATCTAATACCACATATTTCAAGCTCATGTCATTCATCTAATGCCATATATTTTCAGCTCATGTCATTCATCTAATACCACATATTTTAAGCTCATGTCATTCATCTAATGTCATATATTTTCAGCTCATGTCATTCATCTAATGTCATATATTTTCAGCTCATGTCATTCTTCTAATGCCATATATTTTACGCTCATGTCATTCATCTAATACCACATATTTTAAGCTCCTGTCATTCATCTAATGCCATATATTTTCAGCTGATGTCATTCATCTAATGCCATATATTTTCAGCTCATGTCATTCTTCTAATGCCATATATTTTAAGCTCATGTCATTCATCTAATACCACATATTTTAAGCTCATGTCATTCATCTAATGTCATATATTTTCAGCTCATGTCATTCATCTAATGCCATATATTTTAAGCTCATGTCATTCATCTAATGCCACATATTTTAAGCTCATGTCATTCATCTAATGCCATATATTTTCAGCTCATGTCATTCTTCTAATGCCATATATTTTAAGCTCATGTCATTCATCTAATACCACATATTTTAAGCTCATGTCATTCATCTAATGTCATATATTTTCAGCTCATGTCATTCATCTAATGCCATATATTTTAAGCTCATGTCATTCATCTAATGCCATATATTTTAAGCTCATGTCATTCATCAAATGCCACATATTTTAAGCTCATGTCATTCATCTAATGCCACGTATTTTAAGCTCATGTCATTCATCTAATACCACATATTTCAAGCTCATGTCATTCATCTAATGCCATATATTTTCAGCTCATGTCATTCATCTAATACCACATATTTTAAGCTCATGTCATTCATCTAATGCCATATATTTTAAGCTCATGTCATTCATCTAATGTCATATATTTTCAGCTCATGTCATTCTTCTAATGCCATATATTTTACGCTCATGTCATTCATCTAATACCACATATTTTAAGCTCCTGTCATTCATCTAATGCCATATATTTTCAGCTGATGTCATTCATCTAATGCCATATATTTTAAGCTCATGTCATTCTTCTAATGCCATATATTTTAAGCTCATGTCATTCATCTAATACCACATATTTTAAGCTCATGTCATTCATCTAATGTCATATATTTTCAGCTCATGTCATTCATCTAATGCCATATATTTTAAGCTCATGTCATTCATCTAATGCCACATATTTTAAGCTCATGTCATTCATCTAATGCCATATATTTTCAGCTCATGTCATTCTTCTAATGCCATATATTTTAAGCTCATGTCATTCATCTAATACCACATATTTTAAGCTCATGTCATTCATCTAATGTCATATATTTTCAGCTCATGTCATTCATCTAATGCCATATATTTTAAGCTCATGTCATTCATCTAATGCCATATATTTTAAGCTCATGTCATTCATCTAATGCCGCATATTTTAAGCTCATGTCATTCATCTAATACCACATATTTTAAGCTCATGTCATTCATCTAATGCCATATATTTTAAGCTCATTTCATTCATCTAATGCCACATATTTTAAGCTCATGTCATTCATCTAATGCCATATATTTTAAGCTCATTTCATTCATCTAGTGCCACATATTTTAAGCTCATGTCATTCATCTAATGCCATATATTTTAAGCTCATTTCATTCATCTAATGCCACATATTTTAAGCTCATGTCATTCATCTAATGCCATATATTTTAAGCTCATTTCATTCATCTAATGCCACATATTCTAAGCTCCTGTCATTCATCTAATGCCATATATTTTAAGCCCATTTCATTCATCTAATGCCACATATTTTAAGCTCATGTCATTCATCTAATGCCATATATTTTAAGCTCATTTCATTCATCTAATGCCACATATTTTAAGCTCATGTCATTCATCTAATGCCATATATTTTAAGCTCATTTCATTCATCTAATGCCACATATTTTAAGCTCATGTCATTCATCTAATGCCATATACACTGCCGGACAATTGCTAAGGACGGATGACAATAGCAACGATAGCAACCATAAAATGGAAGGCAAGAAAATTTGGAAATTAGCATAAGTGCGGGATACAGTAAGACGTGTTGTGCGTATGCAAATTTTGGATTGCCGAACTTGTTCGTGACGTCATAGCGCTGATAAGAGATATAAAGGATTTGACGCGTATTGACCGATGTTGTTCAAACGCAATGTTGCAAGGGAAAGAATCAATTGACGAACTTGCAATTTTCAGTATGTCTTCCCGACATCACCTAGATGATTTTACGCGTGGCCGTATTATTGGTAAGATTGAAGAAGGGCGAAAAATAACAGATTTTGCCAGGGATTTCGACGTCAGCCACAGTGTTGTTTCAAGGCTTTGGAAATCATTTCATACAAATGGAGAGTGTAGCAAACGTCACGGGGGAGGTCTTGTTCGCAGTACGACACCTGCAGAAGATCGTTACATAGTGCTATCAACAAAAAGACACCGGCGCAGCACAGCTAGTGAGGCAGCAAATCAGTTTATGGCTGCTACTGGCAAGCGGATCTCCCGAAAAACTGTCGCCAGACGTTTGCATGAAGGAGGACTATACGCCCGCCGTCCTGTTGTGTGCATTCCATTGTCCAGACGTCACTGTACCACCCGTTTGCAATGGTGCTATCAACATCGCAATTGGACTGATAACGACTGGTCTGCTGTCCTCTTCTCAGATGAGAGTAGATACAGCCTATCGTCTGATTGCCGACGACAACTGATCTGGCGTGATAGTGGTACTGCATATTGTCCAGCAAACATATAGGAAAGGGACCGATATCCGACATGTAGTGTCATGGTATGCGCTGGCATCATGATCAATGGCCGTGTGTCCCTCTATGTGCTTCCAACTGGGACTATGACTGGCCAACGATACATTAATGATGTTCTGCTACCTCATGTTTGCATGTTCCATGGTGCTGTTGATGATAGATTTATTTTCATGGACGACAACGCAACATGTCATCGAACAGTCGCTGTCCAGGAGTGTCTTGAGAGCAAAGATATTCAACGCCTCGTATGGCCAGCACGTTCTCCAGATCTGAATCCCATTGAAAATGTGTGGGATGCTTTGAGGAGGAGTCTTGCTGGTCGCCAATGCCCTCCAATAAACAAGGACACCCTAATCCGTGCACTGGCAGAGGAATGGGATAAATTACCCCAACAGCTGCTTGATAATGTTGTGCAAATTATGACACAACGTGTGGAATCTTGCATCGCCCGCCATGGTTGCTATATCCCGTATTGACATCTTACACCGGAACGCCTGCGGACCGTAATTGCATTTTTTTCACGTTTACGTATTTTGCACAAATTGGCCTGTTTGTTCCTTGAACACGTTCCAAAGCCTTCTGGATTTCAGAGCACAATAAATTGTCTTTCCTGTAATGTCCTGGCATTCTGACATTATTTTATTTCACTTGGCATCCAACCACACTTACTTTTTTATGCGCTATATAGCCGTTTGTGATCCGTCCTTAGCAATTGTCCAGCAGTGTATTTTAAGCTTATTTCATTCATCTAATGCCACATATTTTAAACTCATTTCATTCATCTAATGCCACATATTTTATGCTCATTTCACTTCTCTCTCTCTGTATGTCTGACAGCACATATTTTATACTCGTTTTCACTCGCCCATGCTACATATCTTATGCTCAACTCTCTCTCTCTCTCTCTCTCTCTCTCTCTCTCTCTCTCTCTCTCTCTCTCTCTCTCTCTCTCTGTCTCTCTCTCTCAATATAACTAAACAGTATTACCAAAATACGAGGAACGTGTGTGTTTCACTTAGTGCTTGCTGAAAAACCAGTCTGTCGTGCTGAATATACATATGTGCGACTGCTTACAGCCCATTGAGTTGCTCACGATGGTCGTTAGACATCCAATAAAAAATATATATACATATGTCATACGTATATCTATAGTATTTCAAATTAAGCACAGGTACCAGAAATACTGTAAATATTGGCGATCTTTAAGCTCAGTCCATTTTGTAAACCGTTGTTGTTCGTGATTTTTATGCTTCCATAATCAATGGAAACTGATCTACTACTTTCTAAAGTTGTCTCTTAAATTTCAACACCATAGCTGTCTGTTGAATCTTAAATTTCAATGGCAAAGCTTTCCATTTATTCTTAAATTTAAACCACATAACTCTTCATTGACTCTTATACTTCAGTACTTCCCATCGACTCTTAAATTTTAACAACATAGTTTTTGTTGACTCTTAATCTTCAACGACTAGGTCTTCATTGACTCTTAATCTTCAACGACTAGCTCTTCATTGACTCTTAATCTTCAACGACTAGCTCTTTATTGACTCTTAATCTTCAACGACTAGCTCTTTATTGACTCTTAATCTTCAACGACTAGCTCTTCATTGACTCTTAATCTTCAACGACTAGCTCTTCATTGACTCTTAAATTTGTGACATAGATCTCCATTGACTGTAAATTCCAAAGACATAGTTCACCTCTTCTGCGTCTTCCTCTATCCTGTTTATGCCGAAATGATTGTGTTCACTCTCTTGCCCATGATTTCTTTGTCGTTTTTTCTAAGCTTCGTCTGCTGAATCTGAAAGACGTACCATTCATTTCATTACTTTTTTGATACAATCTTCTGTGAAGTTAAGCCTACATTTTATAGAAGAAAGGTGGCAGGGAGAAACATAATTGTTTTTAAAAAAGGCAGAAGGGAGTGAGATTCCATGTCCTTGTCATCTTTTGGTTCATGTAGAAGAAGCAAAAAAGTCCTTTGTTATCTGCATAGAAAAACGGCTTCATTTTCATTTTCTCAAGAAACCATTCATAAGATAGTTAACAAAAATAAATAGAAATACATCGTTTGTTTTCAAGGTACTGTCTATTCTTCATAAAATATAAGAAAAACTATTAAATAAATAATAAATTTGAGTAGAAAGGTGAACTTTGTTACAAACGGAAAAAATTAGCTTCTGTTTTCACTAATGGAAACAGCTCTCATACTTTGCGAGCTTCATGCATTTCCCATTAACCACAAATGTTTGACAAACCGTGGCATGATATTTCCGCAACAGATTTAGCACTTTGGAGTCGGTGTTACCCATAGTTTGACTGAATTATTTATAAAGGCAGCAATAGATTCACAGCACAGTTTGCCAGTGTTTGGGCTTTTAGACTGCTGAAGTTGAAATAAACAGCTATTGGTCAGTACTCATCTTTACTCAAAATTTCCAGTTCGATTGCAGACGCAGTGCTAATAGCTTCCTTTGTTTAACAAGCGCTCACTCACTGTTACTCCATGATTTCAAAATAGAATGCTTCCATAAATAAGGGTATGCCGACGCGAATTTCGCGTTACGAGGAATGCTTCGAAAAATTTACCACGCGTCTCTCTCACTCGAATGGGGAGTTAGATACTGCCGTCACACCATATTTCTTCATTAAGACCAGGTTATAAACTGAGACCTTTTTTAAATCTAGAAATATAATCTTTGGATCCATGTATTTATAAATAAATTTAACAATATATTTTCCAATTCTGGATATGTGGGATTTGTGAAATTATTAACATTGGGAAACTGAGTAAATATATACATATTTAGAAAAGAGTAGGTAGACATACGTGCCTTCCCAATATAAGAGTTTAAATCTGAAAGGCAGAGTGGGAGAACGAAAGAATGAGAGTAACGGAAATCAAATTTGAAAAACTAAGAATCCGCCACAGAAGAAGAGAGATGGAGAAGGATTTTGGGAGAGGGTGAACGTAAAAGTGAAGATGGCACAGAAATATATATATATATATAGTTGTAAGAAGTGAAAGAAAAAGAGGCAATGAGAGCCAAAAAAACTGGGAAATAAGAGTGGAAGTGAAAGAACGAACATTTCAGAAAGAGAGTGAGATAGAGATAGGATGAGAAAAAGATAACGGAAACGTAAATATCAGATAATGTCAGAGAGAGAGGGAGAGAGAATGGCAGTAAGGATGACAAAGAGGAAAAACCCGCAAAAGTGAGACCCAAGGAAAAGAAGAACGAAAATGTATGAAATTTAAAAAGAAAATACAGAAAAGATAAAAACGATATGGGAAAATGAGAGTGAAAGAATTAAAAACAGCAAAGAAATCAGAAAGGAAAGTGAGAATGAAAAATAAATTACAAGAAAATGGCAAAAATTGAAAAAAGATAGTACGAAAAGGATATAACGAGAGAAGACAAAAGCATAATGACCAACGACAGAGAGGGAGCAAATGTATCGAACAGAGATGAGAGAAGTATACAAGGCGATAGTGACAATGGTAAAAAGGAAAGAAAGAGAGGTAACAAAATAAACAACAAAAATAAAAATCGAAGAGCTCGGCAGTGAAAGACTGCTAATACTAGAGATTACACGAAACGACAGACTCATAAACCAACGTTATGAATTAAAGAATGACAAAGGAGGGTGTCGAAAGGAAAATCAAAGGGGAAAAATAAGATCTCAAAAGAAAGAAAAATGTGTAATTAAAGCAATGAAAGTAGTAAGAGAATGGAAGAATGAGAATCTCAGTAGGAGGAATTATCCCGAGAAAGTGAGATTGAACATTTGAGAGAGAGGAAGGACCAAAGAAGGGGACAGAAGAAGACAGAACGAGTAAGAATAAGAAACAGTCTATGGTAGAATCAGAAATAAAGAAATGAGTGCAAATAAGGAAAACGTAAAGAGGGGGAAGTAAATAGAAATGGAAAGCTTGAGAATGAAGAAAAAGAAAGCATGTATGCTTATGAAAGATATAATGAAATGCAAGAGAGCAAAGAACACGGTGAAAATTAAAATATCGACTAAACACGATAAAACACATATGTAGCACACATAAACTACATGTAATTAAGCTTTACTGATGAAAACACACACCACATGAGATCTTTCGAGGATCACAACGTCCCCATCTTCAGATGTAACATTCACGAGTAAGACCAAGATATATATATATACGCAACACCATCGTCAGAAACCAGCAATATCGCAACGCCATCTAGGATTTACATAGAGCATTTAAAATAAATCATGAAAATGTTTAAATAAAATAGTCCATGGTTCCGATATAACTTTAGGGACATAATCATTACAGCAATGAGATCCGAATGATGCAATATATAGGCTCTCCATAAATAATAACAGTGAGAGCTTACGTGAAGAGTTTATAATAGATACCTCATTCCACTTTGGAATATAGGAATCGGTCGCAACCAGACGAGACAAGGCGGTTGTTAACTTGCCATTACGAACATCATATTTATGCTCCCTGACTCTGGTACTCAAGTTCCTTTTTGTAGAACCAATATATACAGTATCATTAGTGTCTGGAACAATGGCTTGTAGAGGTATGGTGTATACGCCTTATCTAGTATATGGAGGCACCTTGTCCCGATCCTTCTTGATTAATGCATAAATATTTCTAGTCGTGAGGCCAAAGTCAATATTATATGGTTTGCACTTATTTCTTAGTACATTAACAATCCTGGGCACATAAGGTAGTGATACCACAAAACGGGGTTTACGAAAGTCTCTAGAAAGAGTCGAAACATTAGACTTCTTAATTTACCGGAGCAAGCGATCGACCACCGAGGGCTCGTAACCATAATGACAGGCAATTTGTTTAATCTTGACTACACTGAAGAACAATTGAATTAGCGATACCTGTCTAGTAACGTGTAGCACCACCTTTCGCTCTGATGACTGCAGCGATTCGTCTCGACATGGACTCGACAAAACACCGGAAGCGTTGGGAAGCCATACGGATCCGCGACCCCGGAACAAGCTCCCACAGTTCACGAAGATTTGACGGAGGGGGGTCAGAGCCTCGAACATATCTCTCGATGGCATCCCAGATGTGCTCGATGGGATTGAGATCAGGTGACCTAGATGCCCAAGGAAGCGAGGGCACGTCGGTGGAGTGTTCATCCAACCATTCGGATACAATTCGGGAGCGATGACACGATGCATTGTCTTGTTGCAGGATGAGGTTCCCAGTGGGATGTTGAAGACGCACAGACGGAAGCAAATGGTCGTCCAGGATATCCTGGTAACGTTGACCTGTGAGGGACGATGTCAAACGTACCAGGGGTCCCATTTCAGTCCACGTAAACAGTCCCCAGACGAGAATACTACCCCTACCAGCTTAAAGAGTACCTTGCTGGCAAGAAGGATCCATCGCTTCATGTGGTTTGCGCCGTACTCGTATCCTGCCATCATCATGTACCAACGTGAATCTCGACTCATCAGTCCAGGCAACATTTTCCCCACATGTCTAGGGTCCAGTGGCGATGTTTCCGCGCCCATGCTAATCTTTGCACCCTGTGATGTGCGGTCAGCAGCGGTACCCTCGTGGGACGATGGCTTCTGTACCCCATAGCGAGGAGATGGTTCTAGATGGTGTGGCTGCTTACATGTTTTTTGTGCACCAGCGTTAAATTGCCGAGTGATTTCTTGCACTGTGGCCTGTCTTTCCGCTGTTACAATGCGAGCTAGCCGAAGATGACCCCGCTCATCCAGACGATGTTGTCCAGGGCAGTTGGCCCTTGCAGGGATGGTTTTACCGGATTCGATGTACTCACGGTGCACCCGTGACACAGTGGCTCGTGAAAATCCCAGTGCCTAACACTATTTCCGAGATGGAGTGACCCATTCGTCGGGCCCTGACAATTTGCCCACGATCAAATGCGCTTAGATCCTTCGTCTTACCCATACTGCTTCCGACTCTTACTGATTCCCGTCGCATCACTCCTTATATTGTCGGATCGCTGCATACGTCATGTCGTTTCCGTTTACAGGGCCGCCCACAGCGCCATATTTGCATAACGCCAGCTGTCTGTAATTCAATTGCTCTTCAGTGTAGTTCCAAATGTCGTAATCTAGAGTTGGACGAGTGTGAAAATGCTTTACGTAATAAAAACCGAATAGCCGCAAATTTATATTTAGTCGGGTGATAAGACCATAAGGGTATAATTTCAACACTGGAAGACTGTTTCCTGAAAACGGAAAACTGCAGATGGTTCGAGGGGGTCCATTCCAAAATAAAATCCACGGAATTATTGAGTCCAAGCTGTTAGCAGCTGACGCTCCTGCACTGGAGGTTCAGGCTGTGCTTACAGCGTTGCGCTTTGTTCAGACGAGATCCTATTTTAAGTCTAATGACATTATCTACCGTCAGGAGAGTGGGGCTCCTATGGGCTCCCCCCCCTCTCCCCCATTCTTGCGGAGATATTGATGCAGTCTTTGGAGGAGGGCATCTTATCCGTCTACCCTCAAACTCCATTATTATTTGTGAGATACGTGGATGATATTCTGTTGTTTTGGACATATTCTGTTTCAGATCTAGTTTTATTTTCTGAGTATTGTTCCTCAAAAGTTCCGTCTATCAATTTCATCCATGAAATCGAGCAAAACAGGAGTTTACTTTTTTTGGATTTTATTTTGGAATGGACCCCCTCGAACCATTTCCAGTTTTCCGTTTTCAGAAAACCGTCTTCCAGTGTTGAAATTATACCCTTCTGGTTTTATCCCCCAAATAATTATAAATTTGCGGCTATTCGGTTTTTATTACGTAGAACATTTTCACACTCGTACAACAATAGATTACGACATTTGGAACTAGTCAAGATTAAACAAATTGCCTGCCAATTTGGTTACGAGCCATCGGTGGTGGATCGCTTGCTCCGGCAAATTCAGAAGTCTAATATTTCGACTCTTTCTAGAGACTTTCGTAAACCCCGTTTTGTGGTATCACTTACGTATGTTCTCAGGTATGTTAATGTACTAAGAAATAAGTGTAAACCATATAATACTGACTTTGGCCTCACGACTGGAAATATTTATGTATTAATCAAGAAGGATCGGGACAAGGTGCCTCCATATACTAGATAAGGCGTATACACCATACCTCTACTAGCCATTTTTCCAGACACTAATGATACTGTATATATTGGTTCTACAAAAAGGAACTTGTGTACCAGAGTCAGGGAGCATAAATATGATGTTCGTAATGGCAAGTTAACAACCACCTTGTCTCGTCTGGTTGCGACCGGTTCCTATACTCCAAAGGAGAATGAGGCATCCATTATAAACTCTCCACGTAAGCTCTCGCTGTTATTACGTAAAACATGGAGAGCCTGTATATTGCATCATTCGGATCTCGTTTCTGTAATGATTATGTCCCTAAAGTTATATCGGAACCATGGACTATTTTATTTAAACATTTTCATGAATTATTTTAAATGCACTATGCAAATCCTAGATGGTGTTGCGATATTGCTGGTTTCTGACGATGGTGTTGTATCATCATCATCATTGTCAACCATTATCAATCCACTGCTGGACGAAGGTCTCCCCAAGTTTCCTCCACAACGGTCTGTCTTGTGCCAGTCTCTTCCATGTCACTCCCGCATACTTTCGAATTTCATCCACCCATCTTCCATGTGGTCTTCTTCTGGGTCTTTTCCTGTCCCTTGGAATCCAATCCAAAATTTCGGCTGTCCATCGATGGTCTGTTCTTCTGGCAGTATGTCCAGCCCATTGACATTTCAGGGATTTAACTCTGATCATGATGTCTTCCACTCTTGTCATTTTTCGGATCCACGTGTTCCTCTTCTTATCTCTCCTGGTTACACCAAGCATGCACCTCTCCATGATACTTTGAGTTGTCTGCAGCCTTTGTATGTCTCTTTTAGCTAAGGTCCACGTCTCTGCACCATATGTAAGCACTGGAAGGATGCATTGATCAAACACTTTTCTTTTAAGACATAATGGCATATTGCTCTTGAAAATTATGCTGTTTCTTCCAAAAACTCTCCAGGCAAGTTTTGTACGCCGATTAATTTCTTCACCAATGTGACCCTCACTTGATATCTGCTGTCCAAGATAAACGTATGTGTCTGTTATCTCCAGCTTTTCTCCATCAATCGATAAATCTTCATTTCTTGTAAAAGCATTGTACATCACTTTTGTCTTCTGAAAGTTCATTTTTAATCCCACTTTTTTACTCTTGTCAGCAAGTTCCTGGATCATACTCTGTAGCTCTGATGGGGTAGTTGCAAAAATCACTGTCATCAGCAAAACGAAGGTGGGTTAGATAATCTCCATTAATCTTTATCCCTTTGTTTTCCCAGTTCAGTGATTGAAAGACATTTTCCAATGTGGCATTAAAGAGCTTCGGAGATATGGTGTCACCTTGTCTCACTCCCTTTCCAATTTTTATGTGTGTTGTATTTTCAAACAGCCGAATCTTTGCACTTGCATTTTCATAGATGTTATTAATAATATTAATGTATGCATCTTCAATACCGCAGGATTCCAGAGCCATTGCAACTGCTGATGGTTTCACCGAATCAAAGGCTTTTTCATAATCGATAAAAGCCATGCACAATGGAAGTTCATATTCCCTCGCTCTTTCAATTAGTTCTCTCAGTACGTGGATATGATCTATTGTGCTGTAGCCACTCCTGAATCCAGCTTGTTCTCTCGGTTGAGCCATGTCCAGTGTCACCTTCAAGCGGTGTGAAAGAACTTTAGTGAAGATTTTATAAACCACTGATAGGAGGCTGATAGGTCTGTAGTTCCTGAGATCCTCAATGTCACCTTTTTTATGTAGCAAGATCATTGTAGCGTTGTTCCAATCCTCAGGAATTTTCCCTTCATTAGGGCATCGAGTGAAAATTTGGGCGAGTACTGTTTCGATTTCTCCACTTGCTTCTTGTATGATGTCTACAGTAATTCCATCTTCTCCTGGAGCTTTTCCCCGCTTCATGTTCTTGATTGCATGTGCAACTTCTGCTGGAAGGACTGGAAGAACTCTGGTACTGGTACCTTTCATGATGTCTGGAGTACATGTATCATCCCTTTCATATAATTTGGAGTAGAAATCTTTCACTCTTGTCAAAATTTCGCCTCTATTTCTTGTTATAGAACCATCTTCTTTTCTCAGAGCCATAATCTGTTTTCTTCCCTTACTGAGATGTCCCTTTGCTATCTTTAGGCTTTGGTTGTTTTCAATTGCTTTCCTCACTAGCTCACAGTTGAATTTCCTTACGTCTTCAGTGATACTTTTTCGTGTTGTCTTGCATAGCTCTATATATTCCACTTTGGAAGTCACATCTTCTTTAGTTGTCCTCATCTCTCTTCTTTTTTGCATCAACATTTTGGTTTTTCCTGATAATTTGTTCACATGCAATTTGTTCTTAGACCCAGCTAATTTTGTTGCTGTTTCCATAAGAGCTTTGGTTACTTTTCTGTTAACTTCAGAAATATCCACTTCTTCCGATGTTAGGCCTTCTAAAGCAGAGAATCTGTTCTTTAGTTCCAATTTGAAGGTATTGTGGTGTTTTTTACGGTTGGTTATGTCAATGCATTTTGTTTGTCTTATGAGCTTGCTACGTTCGAGTTTAGTGTTGAGGTGCATCTTACATCTCACCAATCTATGGTCACTGCCTGTGTTGAACTTGTTTAGCACACTGCAGTCTTCTATGACGAATTTTTTGTTACACATAATAAAATCAATTTCACTTGTCGTCCCATTTGGATGTCTCCATGTCCATTTCCTGTGTGGCTTTTTCTTGAAAAAGGAGTTCAAGGTGAAAAACCCTTCTGCCTCTGCAAACTCTACGAGAGTATTTCCACGCTGGTTTCTGTTGCCGTGACCGAATTTACCTACTGAAGTTTCATTCTGTTGCCGTTGCCCTATTTTTGCATTGAAATCTCCCATAATTATCTTCAAGTGCTGCTTACCTTTATTATTTAGATGACGAATTTCCTCATAAAATTCTTCAATTTCTTCTTCAGCATGACTTGTGGTGGGTGCATAAGTTTAAATGATCTGAGCCTGGTATCTTCTCGAGAGTTGGATAACGAGTCGTGCAGCTCTGTCAGAGGAACTTTCAACTTCGACAACTTTATCCTTCAGTTTCTTGTTTATTATAAATCCAACACAACTAGTTCTGCCAGTATCTGTCCCACGATAGTAGAAGAGATGTCCACTTTTCAGTTCAATTAGATCTTCTCCTTTTCTCCTTACCTCACTTAGCCCGACGATGTCCCACTTGATCCTTTGTAGTTCCTCTTCCAATTCAAGAAGCCTTTAATCAGAAGATAGGGAGCGTCCGTTATACGTTGCCAAGGTCAGCATCAGATGGCAGCCTAGTCCGGTCCTCCGGGGATTCTTAGCACCCTCTGCCTTCATGTCGCACTGGCCGCTGCCTTGACCAGGTACATTCCAGCTGCCGGAGACTGAGGGCCAAGATTTAAGTTGTGGAGTCATTTTGGAGGGGTTTGGCCATAACTCACCACGCTGGCCAAGCGGGTTGGTGAGTGTGGGATAGCGTTTCCTCTAATCCCGATGGTATAGTTATACCGCTATTGGCGGTCGTCAGAGCCCCTTTCCCCGCACGGGGATAACTGGTTTTCCAGTTATTTGGGGAGCGGCGCCCCCACGGCCCGAGCTGACCTTGTGACTGGTCAACATCTGATGTCATGCCACAGCTTGTTTTTTTCTTATTTTGGTGCTGTTGGTGTTTGCAGGGACGGCTGTTCATCCAGCTGTTGGGGAGTCGCGGCCCCACGTTCCCGAGCTGGTCTTGTGTCTCGCTTTTTCGTTTTTATTTATTTTCTCCACTGGCTAGTTGCCCGTGTTGTATTCTCTACCTAATCGCTACCACGTTATGTACTAACACCCCGGTCTTGTGGTTTTGTTACCTCCACCACTAACTGATTTATATTAACCGCTCAGTTCGTAGGTTGCTGAGATTCCGTTTAGGTTCCCTGCCAGGATTTGTCTTCTTTGGATTTCTTTTTTTCCTTTTAGCTGGATTGGGTGCTAGACCTACCTGCATGTTTGCCGCGTGCGGAGACCCGTGAGGCGGAAATGGGATGTCTGGCGGCTGAGGTCGCAGGAGACCGGTTAAGTGCCTCCTGTGTACCAACACTCCTCTTCGACCCCGGCTTCGCTGTAAACGGGAGGCTAGAGCCTAACCCACCTCTGGTCAGAAGTCTTGTACCAAGTTGTGTGCAGGGCTTTAGCGGCTTTTTGTCGTATTGCACGGCAGGGTGAGCCCGGGGGCTGTGGGATCATGCCAAAGGCGTTGGCATGACGGTACCCGGAGGCCGAAGTGTCCGCCGAGTGCGTGTGATCACAGCCAACGGACTATATTTGCAACTAAGCTCTAGAACTGTGTCTTGCGTCATGTGTTTGGCTTGCGGACCTCCAGTTCTCCCCTGTTGGGCTCGATTGTGGGCGGAGTACGTTGCTGATGAATTTTTCTTACTCCCATGGGGAAACATAAACCCTCCTCAAAATTTAAAAAACAACAGGATATGGTGATTGATCAGGGGCCAAATTTGCCTCAATTACCTCCCACACATAACACACTGAAGAGAACTTTCGTTGAAAAACGACATCACCGCGACGTATCTTTAGATCCAGGTGTTGAGCCGTCAGCTCAGAAACGTCGCATTACACTTGCAGATTCGATACCTCAAGCTACTTTTCTCGTCATTTCTTCTACTGACCAGATGTTGAAACTTTCCTCAAAGTCTCCTTTTTTCATCTCGAAGGCACTTGCGGGTGTTGCTGGCTCTTTGAAGTCAGTGAAGAAGCTACGCTCTGGTGACCTGCTTGTGGAAACTTGCACTCTCTCTCAGAGCAAATCTCTTCTGCAGTTGACCAGACTTCAGGATATTCCAGTTCAAGTGACGGCACATCCGTATCTCAACACCTCCAAGGGAGTCATTTCTGAGCCCGACTTGTTGGTCTGCGATGAAGATGAACTTGTGTGTGAACTTGCTGATCAGGGTGTCATAGCTGCCCGACGCATGACTTTCAGGCGCGATGGCGCGCTGATCAAATCACGAAATGTTATTTTGACTTTTAACAGCCCGAAGGTACCTACTGAAATAAAGGCTGGTTACTTGTTATGTGCAGTTCGTCCTTACATACCAAATCCTCTACGCTGTTTTAAGTGCCAGAGGTATGGACATTCCCAGCGGTCCTGTAACAGTGTTGCGAGGTGCGCCAATTGTGGTTCCCGCGACCACGAAGGGACTGGATGCACTTCAGAGCCCTGCTGTGTAAACTGTGGTGACTCCCACGCTGCTTATGCCAGGTCCTGTTCGAAGTGGAACGACGAGAAGGCGATCCAGCGCCTCAAGACCCTGGAGGGCCTCTCGTACCCTGTTGCCAAGGCCAAGTTGGGTATTCCCAACAACCGACAGCGTACTTTTGCCGCAGTTGTTCAGTCTCAGCCACAACCCGTGCAGCCTTTTGTTCCGCGCCCTGTAGCTCTCGCCGCACTTGCCAAGCGATCTACAGCTGAACAAGCGACACAGGTGGATTTCACCGAGCTCCAGCTTATTCGACCAGCTGCGTCTTCGCCTTCTCTTTTGAAGACGCCCGCCTCTTCCGGTTCCCAGCAGACAGCCTGCACGTGCGGAAGACCCGGCCCTCAATCCGCAAAGGTGTGCGGTGTCCATCAAACTGTCTCGGCCTCAGCGAGGTCCCCACCCTCACCCACCATTATAGAAGAACACGGGGGGAGGAGAGTGACAGTTCGTCCCCAGCCTCTACCAGCATTGCAGAGGAACATGGGGGGAGGAGAGTGACAGTTCGTCCCCGCCCTCTGCCAGCATTGCAGAGGAGTGTGGGGGGAGGAGAGTGACGGTTCGTCCTTTTCCATTAGTAAATATATTACTTTTAATAAACTTCATTGACTACCTTTTCTTCACTGCTTTCTTCATGCTCTTTTTCGGCTTTTACCGGGCCTGTCTGATCTTGATCATTTTCCACGTTTTTAAAAATCTGTGGCTGATCGTTCTTTGTCTGGCGCTCTTTGGCCAGGCCTGGCCCTTGCGCCAATAAAATCCAACAACCAACCAACCAACCAACCAGAGCCCCTTTAGTGGGAACAGGATGTACCACGAGAAGGCGGGGTTGACATTTGTCAAGGAGAGGCTGTGATGTTACGCATCACCTGACCTTACATCCCGGTGTTGTATATATATATATATATATATATATATACAACACCGGGATGAAGACCACATGGGAGATGGGTGGATGAAATTCGAAAGTATGCACACATGGGAGATGGGTGGATGAAATTCGAAAGACCACATGGGAGATGGGTGGATGAAATTCGAAAGTATGCAGGGGTGACATGGAGGAGACTGGCACAAGACAGACCGTTGTGGAGGAAACTTGGGGAGACCTTCGTCCAGCAGTGGATTGATAATGGTTGACAATGATGATGATGATGATGATGATATCTTGGTCTTACTCGTGAATGTAACATCTGAAGATGGGGACGTTGTGATCCTCAAAAGATCTGATGTGGTGTGTGTTTTTATCAGTAAATCTTAATTACATTTAGTGTATGTGTGTTACATATGTGTTTTATCGTGTTTAGTCGATGTTTTAACTTTCAACATTTGTAACACGAATCATCCTTCATCAAACACAGTGAAAATCCTATAGAGTGGGAGATATCTCATGCAACTTAATTATTTTGACAGTCATACATAAGGTCAGTTATTTTGCTTCCAAACTTCGTTGTTAAAATTATATATTACTTTTAGTTATGTCTGCATTACACAAAATCGTAGGCTAGTGAGAAATGCTTCTCGGTATTAAGTCCATGAAACGTTCTAATCCGGACGTGAGAGATACAACGTCGTTGAGAGCGCTTAACAGCCTGAAGCAGCCTCGTTAGCTTTTGTTCGCGGAAACCTCGAGACATTCTTGTCTCCGTATCTGCTCTCCGAGATGTGGCAACGCAATATCCACCCTCAGACAGAGAGAGAGAGAGAGAGAACGCATGCGGACAGAAATGACTGCCTTTTTATGCCTTTATGGCTCGTATTTTGTTCCGCCTTGGCGTTTTGGCACGTCAGAGCTGCGATGTTGCACCGTTTGTTATTCCCTAGTTGACTCGCTAACAAGTTTACTAGTCACACTCCATAACTAACAACAGAGAAATGTGATTTTAGGCGAGGATATAATATAACGAAACTCCCTTTCGCGATTTCCAATCAAAGCGGCAGCACAATTAGTTGGAGCGTAGAAAATTCTCTTGGATCTAGAAATATTGTCAGATTCAATTGTTCGAAGCTTGAAGATAACGTGGTTCTCGAAGCATTGTCGTATGTTATGAATACAGACGGCAAATATTCAGAGTAATTAATACCTTGTCACAAAATTGCTAGTTGCTTTCAAATATTAAATCTGTTAGTTTCTTACTAATATTGAAAATGAATTTAAGATCTGGTTGTCACACAAATACGCATGCAGTAAAACTCGGTTTTTCTGGTTCGGATGA
Source organism: Macrothele yani (assembly GCA_039090855.1). Classification (NCBI taxonomy): domain Eukaryota; kingdom Metazoa; phylum Arthropoda; class Arachnida; order Araneae; family Macrothelidae; genus Macrothele; species Macrothele yani. Next base: position 15,170,247 of record CM076990.1, on the reverse strand, counting down.
GCTGCGAAAATTATGTCGTTATGAAGACGTTTGTGGTTTTGAGTACTGTCGTTATGAAGACGTTTGTGGTTTTGAGTACTGTCGTTATGAGTGCCGTACTAACCGACGAAGGGATTAAATCAGATTTTAGATTTAATTACATACGTACAGAATGTTCAATAAATGACTAACTCTTAGATTGTAAAACAAGTTTTATAGACAAAAGATATATTATTTAAGCAAACAGAGTTTCTTTGAAGTGGGCTCAAAAGGTGTGACGTACCTTCCAGCAGGACGCACACGACATAAAGGCAGATAGGAATCAGAATAAAACGTCTGCATAGCTCAGTTGGTAGAGCGACTTGTTCCGGAATAAGCGGCCTCGGGTTCGAATCCCGGCGTAGACCAAAAATGACGGAGAAATTTACTTCGTTATAATGGCGCCCGAACTATCCGGATGACCCGGCCGTTCAAATTCTCGCATTGGTGTGATGTTATTTCCACACCGCTAGACAGGAAAAATCAGAGAATTCCTTCTCCAGCGCTTCGAAAAATAAAATGTGTGATGCTGCATTCCACACAGCATATTGACTGGGAGTTCTCAAGTGCACGTTCTACAGTGGATGGCTGCCTGCAACGATTCATGGTCACGGCTGACCCGTGGGCCATGCCCCCGGCCCTCTTTCGGGGGGGGGGGATGTGACGTACCTGCCAGAAGGACGCACACGACATAAAGGCAGATAGGAATCAGAATAATTGTCTGCGTAGCTCAGTTGGTAGAGCGACTTGTTCCGGAATAAGCGGCCTCGGGTTCGAATCCCGGCGTAGACCAAAAATGACGGAGAAATTTACTTCGTTATAAAGGCAATTAAGTGATAACATTTTCAAAGTGTTTGCCTCACGTTACCACAAAATGGCGCATTCGGGCTTCAAAGTTCTCTATGATTCGGCCTAGAGTATTTCGAATTACAGGGGGGAAAGCCTCAGCGATGGCGTCTTTGAGCCAAATCTTTGATGTATTACCAAAGAAAGAAGTCGGAAGAATAAGGAAGCCATTCAAAAGCTCCAGGGTAATGATTGGGATAGTTGAGAGCGAGCACGTTGTGTCCAAAATGGCTACTTGTGGTCCTAAAAACAGCCAGAGTGCGATGCGGAGGTGCACCATCTTGCATGAACCAGAAACCATTGACCATTCCCAGACGACAAATTTCCGGAAGAAACTTGTTTTCCAGCATAGCTTTTTTTGTCTCAAATATCCTAACCTGGTCCAGAACTGTTGACTTTGATGGCTTTCGAACATTCTTGTGAGCTGTTGACCACTTTCTCAGTGTTTCAGAAGGACTTTTGTTTGTTTCATACCAAGTTTTCACAACAAAAACGTGTTATTCGGTGGAATACATCATTTTTAACTTGCACTAACACAGTCGAACCAGAACTGAGAGTGCTACCCTATCGTGCGTATTTCAAAAGTTATTCCCAAACCAAGTGCTCTGTCATTTATTGAACACCCGGTTTATTGAACACCAAGAACGAATTTCTCCATACGGTATAATTAAAATATAAACTTACAAAGACTCGGATGAAGAAATCTCTTATTTTCTTCTGTACTTTCGCACCCGATCCTGTTTCTTTAAATTGTTCTTGGTTTTTCCCATTTTGTAAATAATTTGATCTCTCAGAGTCTCTCTGCAACCTTTTGCCCTCAGCAATTCTCTTCAACGTTAGTCCAGCTTGCTTTCGAATTTCACCCACTTATCTTCCACATGGTGATTTTCTGAGTCCTTTCCTGTCCATTGGTATCCAATGTAGTTGTCCAATGGTGGTCACTGGGCAGTTCTTCTAGCAGTGTGTTCAACTCATTGCCATTTCAGTGATTTTACCTTGAGCATGATGTGATCAACTCTTGTCATTTGTCTGATCCATGAGTCCCTTTTCGCATCTTTCTTCTGTACACCAAGAACGAATCTCTCCATGCTTCTTCCAGTTGCTGGTAGACTCTATATGTATTTTAATTAAAGTCCATGTCTCTGATCTATAAGTACGAACTGCAAGAATGCACTGTTTCAACACTTTTCTTTTAAAACGTAATAGTAAGATGCTCTTGAAAATTGTATCGTTTCTTCGAAATTCACTGTAGCTAGTTTTTTGCATTTACTAAATTCTTCTTTGACTTTACTTTATGTCTGTTATCCACTGTTAATGCAGGTCTCAGTCACTTCCAAATTTTCCCATCAATCTATTTTTTTTTTCTTTGGGCGGTTTAACGACCACCGTGAGCAACTCGATAGGCTAAAAGCAGTCTCCCATCCTACTTTAGGGACATTGGTCCCTGGCAAGGGAGAGAACCAGTGCCGTCAGACGAACACAAATTCTATGCCCCACCGGGATTCGAACCTAGACGCATTCCAGACAAATGGTAATAATCCAGTTCTTAGAACGATGCGGCACCGGGGCAGCTAACCTATTAATAGTGTATATACAAAAGTACTAAAATATAGCAGTTTAAGGTATCGTATATCAGTTTGTAACGTATACTCTATATTCACTTTCCTTTTGATTTTACTATCTCTGGTTATTTTATTTTACTATGTAAATTATCTTCCTACTGAACGAAATATTATTTCACCCACTGAATGAGATCTGGCAATGAGTGTAAGTCATGACGTGTTGGTAGCTAGTATATAGGCGCGTTCATCGAGACTTGTGAGTTGCGTTGGTTGGTGTGTTGGCGTTGCGAGGTGTTGTTATGAGAGAGTGTGTACAATAAGAGGAAAGTTTATTCATTATTATGTACAAGATATATGAGTGCCTTAGTTGACCAAGAGTCTTGGAAATAAACAAGTTTTCAGTAAGTTCAGTCTTTCTCAACTCATAGTTTTTGTCAGACCTCTGTCTGGCTGTTAGGTTTATGACTTTTTATTACGTAATATAAATAACCAGCGTTGAGACTTTGTTTAAGTTCGTAATTAACTAGTAACAACACCCTTTTGGGAATTCATTATTTTGAAGCTTAGTGCAAGTATATCATTAGCTAGCTGGTAAGAAGAGAATCATTCATAATAATTAGCTTAGCGGAAAGCAAATAAAGCTAATTCATTATAAGTTTTGTTTGTTAGTCTTTATCTCCACTTCTTTATCCTTGTCGGTAAGTTCCTGCATTATACTGTGCAGCTGTGAGGAGGTACCTGCAAAAATGATTATATGTCTTCAACAAAACGATGGGTGAAATAAACTATTTCCAGTAATATTTATCCCCTTGTCTTCTGTATTTAATGACTGAAAGATATTATAAGTGTAACACTGAATAACTTCGATGATACAGTGTCAGCTTGTTTCACTCGCTTTCCAATTTTTTTACTTGTTGTGTCCTCAAAACGTCGGCCCCTGAAGCTGCATTTCCATAGATATTATTAATAATATTAACGCATGAATCTTTAATTCAGCAAGATTTAAAAGCCATTGTTGATAGTTGCAGGGAAAAAAACTTTTCATAAATCAATAAAGGAGATATATAGTGGGCGTTCATATGTATTCGCTCTTTCTATTAGTTCTCTCATTACATGGATATGATCAATAGTGCTGCATTCAGGACACCTCTTAGAGCCGAGTAAGCGGGCACTTACCCTTTGCGCCTCAGGGGTCCCGGCGTTTTGGAAGACCCCGCTAATAATGGGCACAAAAACTATTAAGATAAAAATGAAATGCGGAGAGTAGAACAAAATAATTATCACAGACCTTGCAAAACTACAGTATATGGCAACGACTGAATACGCCAAAATTATGCTAGCCAGTTCACCTGACTTACACGGCATAGTACAGGATTCCGATAGCCCGGATTCCCGTATGTACTTTTTGTACTTTTCGTGTATGTATGCTCAAATTGTTGTAAACAATGAAACATAAGGTGTAGTGCAATTTTTAACGTGAAAATATTGTTATAAATTTGTATCAACATTTGAAACGTAAGTTCCACTTGGTTTCATTTTCTTAAATCACAATTTGAATGTGCCTTGTATGTTTAATACAAAATGATTATTATTTTACTGTAATTTTGAGAAAGATAGAGTAATTGTATCAGAGGTTTCAAACAGGGTGTTACGTAATTTAAACAGATTATAAACATTCTTTTCCAATTTCTTTGTACTTCCAACACAATAAATAATATCACAAAATATAGTTTGAATACATTGAATATTTCATCCTTTAGATAACTGAGAACGAATTCAAACGAGATAGAAATGGGAAACATTAATGTGGTTCTCAGAAAAAAAAGAAAGCTGAAAAGTAAAACAAGTTAGTAAAATCATGAAATGCATTGATTATGATACGCTTTTCAACATACAAGAAATCGCGCGCGACAAACCCTCGTTCCTACCCTGACTATTGATTCGTTCAATATACCTCCGGAAAAATATACTAAAGGTTTGTCGCAATAGAAGCATTTTTTACGCTTTTCAACCGTAGGTTGAAGAAGCGTATATGATCCAGCTTTGTCCATCTGTCTGTCTGAACGATTCCTCGCGTAAAAGTGGTTCGATTTCGATGAAATTTTAGCATGTGGTAGGGGACAACCTGGGAAGCAACCCTATTGAAACTGGGTGAAATGGGGTCGAACGTCAGAACACAGGATGGGATCCATTCCCCTTATGCATCATAACTTACGTAAAAATGCTTCGATTGCGACAAAACTTCATCATGTTGTTCCGGAGATGTACTGAACCGGTTCTGTTTAATATCATCGAAATGGAGTCGAAGGTCAGGGCACAGGAGCAAGATGTATTCTACAGCCAGTATCCTCATAACTTGAGTAATGATTTCTGGTATGTTGGAAAGCGTATCATAATCAATGCATTGCATGATTTTACTAACTTGCTACTCAAAATATTGCTCAAGTTATGAGGATAATGGCTGTGGAATAAATCTCGCTCCTGTGCCCTGACCTTTGACCCCATTTCAATGGTATTCAACAGAATTGGTTCAGTATACCTCCGGAACAACATACTAAACTTTTGTCGCAATCGAAGCATTTTTACGTAAGTTATGACGCATAAAGACGATGGAATGGATCCAGCTCCCATGTCCTGACCTTTGACCCCATTTCGCCCATTTTCAATAGGGTTCGTCCCCAGGTTGTCACCTACCACATGCTAAAGTTTCATCGAAATCGAACCATTTTTGAACGAGTTATCGTGCGGACAGGCGGACAAAGCTGCAGCATATCCGCTTCTTCAACCTACGGTTGGAAAGCGTAAAAAAGAAACACATATGCAAAAAGAAGGTCTGCTTTAATTTAAAAAAATCGGAAATGATGAAAGTGAACAGACGCTTGTTCAGCATGAACCGAATTCTATAGTCAATGAAGACTTAATTACTGATCCCAAAGATGAAAATTAAAATAAACCTTGTTCTCATCGTATCCAGCATTAGAATAACTCAGATGAAATCCCTGAAACTTCATGTTCATTAGCAAGTGAAGTTGTAATTACAGATGTAAATGAAAAAGGAATTATTCGTATCAAATTCACATTTCAAAGGCAATAATTTCAACCTTGGCGTACCCAATCAGATGACGATTCTCTACCGATTATTCAAAATCTTCATCGATGGAGTATAACTCACATGAGCTAATGAATTTTGAAATACAGTTTTTAATCAAACAGTTTATGTAGACAGTGGCCCCGAAAAAACATTTGCCAGGGTCCCCGCACATCCTAGGGGCGTCTATGGCTGTTGCTACTGCTAAATCTAACTTGTCCTCTTGGTTGAGCCATATCCAGTGTTTCCTTCAAGCTGTGACGCAATCCTTAGCGAAACTTTTGCGAACAACTGACAGAAGGATGTGCGGTGTGTAGCTCGTGAGATCCTCGAGATCCCCTCTTTAAAAGCTTATCTCAGGAACAGAAAGGTGAGTCTGTGACGTACTACCTCAGAGGAAACGTACATGTCAAAATGGCCAGTTGCAGCGATAATCCAAGGTCGGTGCACTTTAAGCAGTAGGGCAGTTGACTCCGGAGAAGGAAGATGTGGTTTCGAATTCCATCACCGGAAAATTTGGGTTATATTGGCATTCGAACGTAAAATGAATCCCCTGCCCGTGAGGTTCGAGAACGATGTTTGATCCACACATCGTTTGGAATTAATTAGAATTCCTTCTACGCTTCGAAACATGTGTGATGCGTCTTCCGAAAACACGTGGTCTGCAATTAATAAAAATTCCTTGTTCTATAGTGCTTTCCTTCAAGCATGGTTTGTGCAGGACCAGAAACCTACGATTTTGTGTCCCAGCATTTTTCAAAGGGGATGAGGGTATACACCGATGATCCATTACAACATGACAACCTACCTAATGACCCTCTTTATCCCACAAAACAGCGGTCACTCGGCGAGACATCGCTTCCATGAGATGGCGATAGGTATCCTGGGATACCTGGCACCATAATGTCAACAGCAGGTCCTCCAGTTTCAGTACATTTCGGGGTGGTGGTGATTTAGCGCGAACCTGCTTTTCCAACACGAACCACAAATGTTCGATTGGGTTCATGTCAGGTGAATTTGGAGGCCAGGCCATTAACTGAAAGTTACCAGCATATTCATCGAACCACTCCTTAACGATTCTGGCAGTGTGGCATTGCGCATTACCCTATTGGTAATGGCCATCACCATCAGGGAACACATTTGCGATGAATGGGTGAACGTGATCCCCAACGATGTTCAGATACCTGACAGCTGTCAGGGATTGTGCTATTAGGATAATGAGGTCAAAATTGTCCCAAAAAAACATCGCCCCCAGCATAACACCGCTGCCGCCAGCCTGTTTCCATCCAACAGTGCATCCAGGTGCCATAGCCTCCGTTGGTAATCGACGTATCCGCGCTTGGCAGTCTACGTGATGCACCAGGAATCTTGATTCGTCAGACCAGGCCATTTTCTTCTAATACATCCACGGTCCAATCTCGATGATCTTGGGCCCATTTCATGCGTTCTTGGCGATGACGTGCAATGAGTATGGAGACGGGTCATCGGCTACGCTGGCCCATGCGCAGAAAGCCTGCAATGAACTGTGTGCTGTGACCCATTGCCCTGATCACTACTGTTGCAGCTGCGGGTGATTTGTCGCACTGTGGCCTTGCTGTCGCTGTGAACAATGATCGACAGTTTCCGCGCCCTCTGGCGTAAATGAGCTGCGGACGACATACGCCTGGATGACGGTTCGTCGTTTGGCCATCTGTGCACCTCTTTTGATATGTACTCACTACAGCGGCACATGAGCAACCCACAAGCCGCGCCGTTTTCGAAATCGTTGGTCCGAGGCTCCGTGCCATCACAATTTGTCCTTTATCAAACTCCGATAAATCGGCAATTTTTCCCATTCTGACTCCGAATACTCTACTAACCGAAAGCCGTTCCTCGGGTTGTAGATATACTGCTCTGTGAACTTCACCTACGTCATCGTTCGGTCACCAGGCGTGCTCATTTCTCTAGGCTGGGGGTGGTCATTATGTAATGGCTCATTGGTCTACACGACCGTATCAAAGTAATATGACCACCCTCGAAATCACAGTGTACCCACCCAGGCGCGTCATAGAATGTACGTGACGAGGTCGACTACACGGAAATATAAGCGGCCGGCCAGAACAGATGAGCCATAGTGCGTCACGTAAGCACAATCGGCAGAGGTAGTGATTTGACGGATGTTCAATAAGGCATGATCATCGGCTAGCGCGCAAAGGGTAGAAGTATCTCAGAAACAGCAGACTTCGTGGGCTGTTCTTGAGGAGCTGGAGTAACTTTGTTTCCAGAATTGACCGATGGCACACTGAGTACCTCTCGACGCCATAACTGTGAAGCCCCAAATGCGATCGACCCGAGAGGAGGACGTCGCCTCCGTCGCCTGGTAAAGGGAAATCGGCGCGCAACAGTGCAGTAATTGACCATGAATGAAGGCTGGGGCACCAAGATACGTGTTCCCAATAACAGCAGAGCTAATCTTGTTACGCAAGTGTCTCCGGAGTCGACGCTGCGTCAAGACGCCCACGTTAACCCAGGTCCATTGGCAACTACGCCTGCAATTCGCATGGGACTAACGTCATTAGACAGTGGAAGAGTGGAAAAAGGTTTCCTCTTCCGACGAATTGAGGTTTCTACTTCACAAACGGCTGGAGGTGGCGGATATGGCCTGGAACACACGAGAACAAACACCCGAGAACGCTTGTCGGTCACGTGCAGGCCGGTGATGGCAGTGTGCATGTGTGGGGAATGTTTTCGTGGTATGACCTGGAACCTCTGGTACTACTGGATGGGTCTCTGAACGCCAATGGCCACCTGCCCATCCTCGATGACCAGATGCATGCCTTCATGTTGGACGTTTTCCCTGGTGGTGATGGTGTCTACCAACAGGACAATGCGCCCTGCCATGTCGCTAAGGAGTGCGTGACTGGTTCCAGGAACACGACAACCATGTATCCGTTCTCCCTTGGCCGGTGAAAATGCCCGACATCAATTCCATGGAGTACTTGTGGGACTACACTGACGGAAAAAAATCCCAACACCACGAAAAAATAGTTGTAGATTAATGAAATGGCGGCAATACATTTGTATAGGTAACATATTTAATCGATTAAGGTTTCAAGATCACAGCTTATTGTAAGCGCGAGGAGAGCCATTTTAAATGTGAAATGCTGGTACACTAATAACCGGTGTAACCGCCAGAATGTTGAATGCAAGCACGCAAACGTTCATGCATTGTGTCGTACAGGTGCTGGATATCAGTTTGTGGGATGGAGTTCCATGCCTGTTGCACTTGGTCGGCCAATACAGAGACGGTTAATGCTAGTTGGGGGTGACACTGGAGTTGTCGTCCAATGATGTCCCATACGTGCTCGATTGCTGGAAGATCTGGTGATCTAGCAGGCCACGGCAACATGTCGACACTCTGTAGAGCATGTGGGGTTACAACAGCGGTATGCGGGCGAGCGTTATCCTGTTGGAAAACACCCCTGGAATGCTGTTCATGAATGGCAGCACAACAGGTTGAATCACCAGACCGACGTACAACTGTGCCGTCAGGGTGCGTGGGATAACCACGAGAGTGCTCCGGCTGTCATAGGAAATTGCTCCCCAGACCATAACTCCAGGTTTAGGTCCAGTGTGTCTCGGCCGCAGACAGGTTGGTTGCAGGAGCTCACCTGGCCTCCTTTTAACCAACACACGGCCATCACTGGCACGCAGGAAGAACCGGCTTTCATCAGAAAACACAACAGATCTCCACTTCGTCCTCCAATGAGCTGTAGCTTGACACCACTGACGTCGCAAACGGCAGTGGTTTGGAGTAAGTGGAATGCACGCTACAGGGCGTCTGGCTCGGAGCTGTCCTTCAAGTAACCGATTTGTAACAGTTCGTTGTGTCACTGTGGTGGCAACTGCAGCTCGAATTGCTGCCGCAGACGCGGTACGATGCGCCACGGCCATACGCCGTACACGGCGGTCTTCCCTCTCAGTAGTGCCACGTGGCCTGCCGGAACCCGGTCTTCTTGAGGCAGTACCTTCCCTTGACCACCGCTGCCAACAATCATGCACAGTGGCTGCATTCCTGCCAAGTCGTTCTGCAATATTGCGGAAAGAAGATCCACCTTCTCGTAGCCCTATTACACGACCTCGTTCAAAACCGTGAGCTGATGATAATGGCTTCTTCGTCTTCGTAAAGGCATTCTTGATTAACATCAACACACTAGGTCGAATCTCAACAATAACTAACCCTCACGAACGTAACAGCGCGTATTTACAGCAAACCTGCTTTGCATGTTCCGAGGGGCGCTACTAGCGCCACACGTATGCGCCGAGCGCGAAATTTGCATAGACGTCATCTTACAGATGTACTCTCACCACCTACCAACTGTCCTTTATCTAACACAACCCCTTCTTGGTGTTGGGATTTTTTTTTCCGTCAGTGTATTTGGATTGACAGGTTCTACGTGCAGACCCACAACCACGTTATCCCCGGAACCTCCGTGCTCTGCTGCAGTCCGAATAGGCACGTGTGTCTCGGGCAACCTTCCAGAGCCTCATTGCGTCCATGTTACGCCGTGCCGTCTCGCCCCTGCTATCCGGACCAAGAGTGGTTATTCCCATTATTAGGTACAAGGTGGTATATTATTCATATTATTCTGATACGACTGTGTATGTGACGTACCTACCTACCTCAGAGGTGACGCACATGTCAAAACAGGAATTTGTATTCAAGCCGTAGAATAGTCGACTACGGAGAAAGAAGATATGGCTTCGAATTCCATCACCGGCTAATTTGGACGTTTTTACGCTATAAGTCTTATTACTTTTCGAGAAGCCTATGTTGAAACGTAAAAGAAGAGCGCTTTTGAGGCGGACGTTAGCGATTAATTCAATGAGAGTGGAAAGTTGATTATAACTTTAATATTTAAATTCCGTTAATTTATTTTTCTCAGTGAGAGTTATTCGTTTCCCTAATGCAAACGGAAAGGAAATCAGCAGCATTTTCTCAGGATTAGCACAAACCATTTCTTTTATCTTAATGAAGTTTAACAGAAATGCGTTGGACTACGATTATCACCACTCTGAGCAAACGCGCCTAAAAGTGATTAAATTAAAATAAGAACAAATGTGCTAGACTGATCCTTTCTAAATATTTAAGAGAGGAGAATGTAGTTAAAGGGGGGGTAAATCCTGTAGTGGTACGCATAAGTGGAAATAATAGAAGAGATAAGACAGAAAATGGAAGAAATTAAAGTAAGTCATTCTTAAGAAAAACTGTCTAGTTATTCTGCAACAGACAGATAACGATATATGCTCTTGAGCTCCCCCAGAGTAGATCTATCACCACGCCTTAGCTAGCTAGCTCTCTTAACAAAGGAATAGCATGTCCTTCATGAATGGAATAATTTATGGGCGAAAAAGGTTTTTAGGCATCCTTGGGTTGGTGGTCGTTTATTTGTAAGACGAAGTGCACGCACTGGAAATGCTATTCAGCTCTGCAGTTTGTTTGTGTTGCGAAAACCTCGTTAAGAAAGGCGGTAAATTAAAACAAGTGCTAATGAAACATCGTTGTGGAATAGAGGGACATCCGTCAACACGGAATGACGAGGAAATGTTAATTGTTTTCACACATATGCAAAAGATCTTTAATGTGGGTGTTAAAAATGACCCGTCAACATGTAATTTATTTTTCTGTAAATTAACCATTTTGTTGTAGTTGTTTTGAGCGTTGACTAGGTTTCATGTGTACACTACATGTCACTGAAATTTCAACACATGGAAATAATGGAATCAAATGGCACTCAAAATGTGCGCATGCGCAGATTGGTTAAGCATCTTTTTTGTGTGCGGGTGTAATGAACAGCGTGAGCAACTCAACGAGCTATAAGCAGTCATCCTTCCCTAATTTAAAACGGAAGGAGTTATAACCAGTGCAGTAAGACAAGCACAACATCTTTGAGATTTATTATACGCAAACATGAGATTTATTATAAGCAGCCATGAATACAGCTTGAGAACAGTGTAAGCACAATGCAAAAGCGGAAGTTAGGTAACTTTCCGTTTAACGTAGAGAGTGTTGAATATGTCCACCATCTGCCACAATACACCTTTTTATGCCAGAAGGAACTTCCGGTTGTATTTCCGTCGGCATTACAGGTGTCACGCTCTCAAAAGCAGTGACGATTCGGAATCGCAGATTTTGGAGATTCGTCGTTTCCACCGTGTACATTTGATCTTTAAAATAACTCCACAGGAAGAAATCCATGATAGTTAGGTCCGGGAATCGTGGTGGCCACTCTACGTGACCACCATAACCCATTTTATTTTTCCTGAAAGTGTCCGCAGGTGCTTATAAAGTCTTGCATGCGGAGTTTTCACTACAAAGCGTGTACTTAGAAAGATTCTTTTTTTTTTTCTTTTTTTTTTTTTTGCGTGTCGAATTATTCACAGTAAACTCTTGCTACGTTTGCACGTGAAATGCTCAGGAGTTCGGTCGTTTGGGAGATGCCCGAACAGACACGCCTAGTGCCCACTATCATATACACTGAAGAGCAACTGAATTAGAGATAACTGTCTAGTAACGTGTAGCGCCACCTTTCGTTCTGATGACGGCGGCGATTCGTCTCGGCATGGACTCGAAAAGACACCGGAAGCGTTCGGAAGCCATACGGATCCACGACCGCTGAACAAGCTCCCACAGTTCACGAAGATTTGATGGAGGGGGGTCAGAGCCTCGAACATCTCTCTCAAAGGCATCCCAGATGTGCTCTATGGGATTGAGGTCAGGTGACCTAGTTCGCCAAGGAAGCGAGGTCACGTCGGGGAGTGTTCATCCAACCATTCGGATACAATTCGGGAGCTGCATTGTCTTGTTGCAGGATGAGGTCCCCAGTGGGATGTTGAAGACGCACAAACGGGAGCAAATGGTCGTCCAGGATATCCCGGTAACGTTGATCTGTGAGGGACGATGTCACACGTACCAGGGGTCCCATTTCAGTCCACGTAAACAGTCCCCAGACGAGAATACTACCCCTACCAGCTTGAAGAGTACCCTGCTGGCAAGAAGGATCCATCGCTTCATGTGGTTTGCGCCGTACTTGTATCCTGCCATCCGCATGTACCAACGTGAAGCTCGACTCATCAGTCCAGGCAACATTTTCCCACATGTCTAGGGTCCAGTGGCGATGTTCCCGCACCCATGCTAATCTTTGCACCCTGTGATGTGCGGTTAGCAGAGGTACCCTCGTGGGACGATGGCTTCTGTACCCCATAGCGAGGAGATGGTTCTGGATGGTGTGGCTGCTTACACGTTTTTGGGCACCAGCGTTAAATTGCAGAGTGATTTCTTGCACTGTGGCCCGTCTATCCGCTGTTACAATGCGAGCTAGCCAACGATGACCCCGCTCATCCACACGCTGTTGTCCACGGGAATTGGCCCTTGCAGGGATGGTTTTACCGGATTCGATGTACTCACGGTGCATCCGTGACACAGTGGCTCGTGAAAATCCCAGTGCCTTTAGCGACTTCCGAGATGGAGCGACCCATTCGTCGGGCCCCGACAATTTGCCCATGATCAAATGCGCTTAGATCCTTCGTCTTACCCATACTGAGTCCAACGCTTACTGTTTCCCGTCGCATCACTCCTTATATTGTCGGATCGCAGAACACGTCATGTCGTTTCCGTTTACAGGGTCACCCACAGCGTCACATTTGCATAACGCCAGCTGTCTCTAATTCAATTGCTCTTCAGTGTACGTTCACATTCGCTCATACCACTTATTCTTGCCATTTCGACCCTCAGTTGAAAGCTTCCAGATTCTCGACGAGCTTGTCTGCCAGATTTACACAGCGCTGTCATATATCTGACGAGGGCAGGTATACCTAATAAACTACCATCCCAGTGATTATATCAGAAAATGCTAGATAACAGAGCATATCGTGATTATAGATTAGCTGATTCTAACAAATGACGAACATGAAGAAATTCTTATAAAACGGCACCGTTGCTATTATTGGCAACTGGCAATCTGCAAAACGCACACTGTTACAAAAACGCCATGGGTGTCAGTTATTGAATGATAAGAGTATTGAAGATGAAAAGTGTGCGGCAACGGTTGGAACCTGCGTTATTTTAAGAAATTGGTAAATGGAACAGCATTCCTTAAAATGGTATGGTAAATTTGCAAAGGATAGAAAAAGTGTGTTACTGGATGTATAATCCAGCAGAACACTTTGATGAACACTTTTGCTATTCTTTGCAAATTTTATCTTCTTTTCTAATCTTTGGGTAATCCAGTAGCACACTTTTTCTATTCTTTGCAAATTTTCTATTCTTTTCTAATCTTTGGGTAATCCAGTAGCACACATTTTCTATTCTTTGCAAATCTTCTATTCTTTTCTATTCTTTATATGAAATCAATTTCGTTTCTATCATTTCCGATTTTCAAAGCTTAGTCACTGGCAGATGTCTTTTCCTAAAGTGTGGTAACTATCAGAGATGCTTACCATCGGGATTTGATGAAATATTACGCCCTGCGTGTTGAACAGAATCAAATGGTACTGTATCGAAATTTCTGGCGTGGTTTGCATCTCACAAATACTCCCTGCTACTGAGGTTTGTTGAATGAGATGACCTATGAACTACGGAAAAGCCATCATCATGTATCTGAAACCAGTCGGAGACAATTTGGCATGATTCATTGTCCCGCTGGATGAATCTATCACTATGGAGGTAGAGAATGACCGTGGTGGATGAACATAATCAGCAAAAATGTTTAAATATGTATTTTGATCATGCAGGCGTGATTCACTCGAATCACACGGCATAAAGTCTTGTATGACTGCATCCTACATTACTTCTGTTAGCATGGAGAATTTTGTCTAGTAGTTTTCTCCATGTTTTCATGCTGTTCCCTCTAAATTCTCACCCTCCTAGGCATGGGCACATGAAAATGTCATTTATCAGAACACATGACACTCTTCCATTGATTTGGTGTCCAGCTACGGACCTCTTGAGCTTCACTGAAGACATTTTGTTTTGCTTGCCGCAGACATAATTAGTGTAAGAATAAGTATTTTGCTGTTGTAACCCAGATTGTGCAATGCACATGCACTGTTCGCCGAAATTGTATTTTCTCCAATTCAAATCCTCTACTATCTGACTCACTGTTGCGTTGTCTCCTACAATGCACGTTCGTTTTCTCCTACAAGTGCACATGTTATCAGGTCACGTCGGCCGTCGAGTAGCACCTTTCCGAGTCAACATTAGAAAATGTTTCTTAATCAACATTTTCTTGTAATCTTTCTATTGTTCCTTTTACACGTTCCTCAAGTGCAGCAGTTTTCCTGACACTCTCACCACTTCTCTGAGCTCGCACTTTCGAAGTCACCAACCTCACGTAGCTCACTTTTTAATGCACTTTGAACTACGACTGTGAGTATTTCTGTTCGCCTGACAATGTAGCTTGTGACCTTCTTTTGAGTTTCTGCTTATGGAAATTTTCGTTACTTCTTCATTAAACATTTTCTGGCTGAACGACACATAATTTTTCCCTATCAGATTTTACAATTTGGCAACACTGGCAGTGGGTCAGAGAAAAAAAATGACAAGATTGAGTGTGGAGTTGTGGAGAATTGATGAGATTGCTTATTAAACGTTGATATCGCGGAAGAAATAAAAGCTATTGAATATACAACAGAACCCGCTTATAATGAACCCGTATTTAGCGAGGTCCCGGATTTAATGATCGAAGCGGGAACTTTTTCTTTGGTATAATGTTAATCCAGAGCAAATTTGATCGGTTTGAACGAACAAAATGCAATGAAGTCCCCAGATTTAAGAAGGGTGAGATGATCAATTTTAGGAAGCGAAGTAAAACAAATTGTGGAATTTCATATTTAACGAGGCAGAGAAAATCTTCAGGAGCTGTCCTGGAATGGGAGAACAGAATTGGTGGCACACAGGGCGAAATTGCTCCAGCGCAATGGAATCTTGGTGTGTAATTCAAAAATATTAATAAAAAGACAATCGCGGAATGGAGTACATCAAGTACTCAAGAAGCGAATTGTGCAAAAGTATCTCCGTCACCCATTCCAAGGGGCTATGCTTTGGGAGTATCGCTTCAGCAGAGTTGAAAACAGGCGCCGTATTCCTAGACAAAAAGAGAATGGGTGGGATTCACGCATATGTATTAAATGGATTTCTGGGTGACGAGTGAAGAGAGGAATAGGAAAGCAATGGAATAAGGGCGTGGCCTGAGGGAAAACAGAATACAACAATTTCCCGGAATTATGTCCATTGCCACTTTCACCCTCCAAGTGGGCATTGCACTGGGAAGATCGGTGCCGCTTTTGCCTTATACACTGACGGAAAAAAATCCCAACACCACATAAAATAGTTGTACAGGAATGAAATGGCGGCAATACATTTGTATAGGTAACATATTTAATCGATTAAGGTTTCAAGATCACAGCTTAATGTAAGCGCGAGAAGAGCCATTTTAAATGTGAAATGCTGGTACATTAATAACCGGTGTAACCGCCAGAATGTTGAATGCAAGCACGCAAACGTTCATGCATTGTGTCGTACAGGTGCTGGATGTCAGTTTGTGGGATGGAGTTCCATGCCTGTTTGCACTTGGTTGGTCAATACAGGGACGGTTAATGCTGGTTGGGGATGACGCTGGAGTTGTCGTCCAATGATGTCCCATACGTGCTCGATTGGTGAAAGATCTGGTGATCTAGCAGGCCACGGCAACATGTCGACACTCTGTAGAGCATGTTCGGTTACAACAGCGGTATGTGGGCGAGCGTTATCCTGTTGGAAAACAACCCTCTGGAATGCTGTTCATGAATGGCAGCACAACAGGTTGAATCACCAGACCGACGTACAACTGTGCCGTCAGGGTGCGTGGGATAACCACGAGAGTGCTCCTGCTGTCATAGGAAATTGCTCCCCAGACCATAACTCCAGGTGTAGGTCCAGTGTATCTCGGCCGCAGACAGGTTGGTTGCAGGCGCTCACCTGGCCTCCTTCTAACCAACGCACGGCCATCACTGGCACCCAGGCAGAACCGGCTTTCATCAGAAAACACAACAGATCTCCACTCCGTCCTCCAATGAGCTGTAGCTTGACACCACTGACGTCGCAAACGGCAGTGGTTTGGAGTAAGTGGAATGCACGCTACAGGGCGTTTGGCTCGGAGCTGTCCTTGAAGTAACCGATTTGTAACAGTTCGTTGTTTCACTGTGGTGGCAACTGCAGCTCGAATTGCTGCCGCCGACGCGGTACGATGCGCCACGACCATACGCCGTACACGGCGGTCTTCCCTCTCAGTAGTGCCACGTGGCCGGTCGGAACCCGGTCTTCTTGAGGCAGTTCCTTCCCTTGACCACCGCTGCCAACAATCATGCACAGTGGCTACATTCCTGCCAAGTCGTTCTGCAATATTGCGGAAAGAAAATCCACCTTCTCGTAGCCCTATTACACGACCTCGTTCAAACTCCGTGAGCTGTTGATAATGGCTTCTTCGTCTTCTTAAAGGCATCCTTGACTAACATCAACACACTACGTCGAATCTCAACGATAACTAACGATCACGAACGTTACAGCGCGTATTTACAGCAAACCTGCTTTGCATGTTCCGAGGGGCGCTACTAGCGCCACACTTATACGCCGAGTGCGAAATTTGCATAGACGTCATCTTACAGATATACTCTCACCGCCTACCAACTGTCGTTTATCGAACACAACCCCTTCTTGGTGTTGGGATTTTTTTTCCGTCAGTGTATGTGTGTCATTGCACTGGGAGGATCGGTGCCGCTTTTGCCAATGTGTGTGTCGTGAAACAGCGGTCAATCTCACGTAGCCGTCCAGTAGGAAATCGTAAACTTTCATAAGTGACAAAATGTCAGAAAGACAAAGTAGCTATCATTAGACAGCAAGAAAATGGTGGAAAATGTTGCCATGTTTTCTTATATACACTAAGTTGTCAAAAAACCTCTGAAGGGCGGTACCATTTCCATTACATGCCACCACACCCATGAGATGAATGGTATCTTCCGCAAACGACGTATGTATAAAAGCACATATCTCGGCAAGCTCAGGTAGTAGCATTCGCAGTTCAGATGGCAGCTTATCAGGATTTAAGTGATTTCGAACGTACGGTAGCCGGCGCCTGGAAGATGGGTCCATCCATCTCGGAAATTACCACGAAATTTGGATTAATAAGGTCAACAATTTCAAGGGTGTACCTGGACTACACAAACTCAGGGAAAACATCCAGAGTGTGAGACCGGTGTGGCCCTAAAAAAGCCCTGGACGATAGTGGACAGCTGCGTCTGGCACGCATCGTAACATCCCAGTGACATGCAGCATTACCGAAAATCACAGCGCATTTCAATGCTGGGGACAGTAATATCATCGGCATTCGGACAGTGCAAAGTGCCCTGTGTTCTATGGTGTTCTATAGCCGACAGTCCACCCGGATGTCATTGCTGATCTGACGACGCAAGGCTTTGAGCCTCGCCTGGGCTTGGGAACATCACAACTGGATCCAAGCTGACTAGATACGTGTAGCCTGTTCCGTCGAATCGCGGAACCAACTGTTTAGGGAAGATGGCTGACTCCGGGTTTGGCGACAATCCCTGAGGCAACGCATACCGCATGCCTAGAACGGACAGTGCAGGTTGGCGGTGGCCCTGTTACGGTGTGGGGTGTTTCGAGTTATTTGTCATCTGCAGACCTATGAATGGTCAATTTTCATTTACCACTCATACGTCTGCATACCGCTCTGACCGATGGAGGCTACGCAACCATCATTGGGGATCATTTGCACCCGTTCATGTCGTACAACTACTCCGACGGGTGCTACTTCTTTCAACATAACAATGCACCACCACACACGTCCACAGTCACCCGATTATGGCTGGAGGAATATTCCACGGAGTTTGGCATCTTTACTTGACCCTTTATTTTGCCGGATTTAAACACCCTCGAGCACATTTGGGATGCTGTTCACCGTGCCGTCAATGCCAGGAATCCTCCATCGGCGAATAGTACGGAATTGTGGGACGCTCTTCAGGAAGTATGGTGTGCACTTCCACCACAGTACTACAGAGAGCTTGTGGAGTTCATGCCCCGTCGCGTTGTTGCCGTTATCTGATCGCGAGGAGGACCAACGCGGTATTAGAGAGGTATCCCAGTTTCTTTTTCTTTTCTTTTTTTCACCAGTGTAGATAGATATACAGCAAAACCTGTTTGAAACGAAACATGCTTAAAACGAAACCTGCCTAACGCGGAGCGGAAACGGCAAAAGAGTAATTTAACCTCGTAACAACGGAGAGTTTCCAAATGTTCCCGTGCCGTCAAGTATTTTAATGAAATGCAAAACATTACACGATATATTGTAATGATGAATTCACACAGAACAAATATGCTTGAAGTTGTAAAACACATAATTAATGAGAGATAGAGAGAGAGAGAGAAAGACAGAAAGGGAGAGGGGGAAAGAGAGAGAAAGAGAGAAAGGGAGAGAGAGAGCGGAAAGAGAGAGAGAGAGAGAGAGAGGGAGAGGGAAAGAGAGAGGGGGAGAGGGTTGTAAAACACATAATTAATGAGTGAGAGAGAGAGAAAGAGAAAGACAGAAAGAGAGAGAGGGGGAAAGAGAGAGAAAGAGAGAAAGGGAGAGAGAGAGTGGATGGACGTTGGCGTTTAAGGCGAGAAACATCCGAGAACAAACACTCTTCAACTATTTTTGGAAGAACACAAGCTGGTGGGTGAAGCGTTATGATCAGGAAATTTTTCGTGGCATTCCCTGGGTCCACTCATACCTGTGGAAGGCACTATGGATTGAATTTGTTATGAATCCATCCTTGAACCCCGCGTACACCCATACATGCCAATTGTCTTCCCTGTGGTGGATTGGATCTTCTAGCACGACAATGCGACGTGTCACATAGCTACAAATGTCAGAGAGTGGTTGGGAAAGCACGATAAAGAATTCAAAGTACTTCCCTGGTCCCCTAATTCCTCAAACCTAAACCTAATTGAGCTTCTGTGGGACCACCTTGATCGTGTTGTTCACTCTGTGGATCTATAACGAAGTTAATTTCTCCGTCATTTCTGTCCACGCCAGGATTCGAACCCGGATCCCCTCATTCCGGAATAAGTCACTCTACCAATTGAGCTACGCGGACGTTTTATTCTGATTCCTATCTGCCTTTATGTCGTGTGCGTCCTTCGGGCAGGTACGTCACATCTCCTGGTACGTTATAGATCCTCCACCACGCACCCTCCAGCAACTGTTAAATGCACTGAGTTCAGCATGGTTCCACATGCCTGTGAACACCTTCCAGCACCTTACTGATATACTCCAAGGACGTCTGGCTGCTGACCTATGCTAAAGAAGGCTACTTAAGTCGACTGCACATCTGGATATTAGCTGGTGGTCACAGTAATGTGACTCGACCATGTATATGTATTCAACGAAGAAGTGTCATTGTCGTAAGAATAATGTCTATGTTGAAGACAGTGGGATTCCATTCTGACAGTGGATTGTATTAATGTCTTGAAGTGCAATATTTTACAGAATAAACTGGTAGAATTACATAAGTCAAAAGTTGATTCTTTCTACCTGGTCGTATGGTGGCTATCTGTTTCTGAAGTGTGATTTACAAGGGTTATCCCAAAACAACTGAGAATGTTTTTATAAAAACATACACGTATCTTAATCATCAAGGAAGTAGTCATCTTTTTCGAAATATTGTCCATTGTATCGCTATAGGTGTCCCAACATTCCTCCCACTTTTGGAATGTCTTCTGGAATTCTTCTGTTTCTGACATGCTGTTCAAGCACTCTTGCGCAGATGCAGTTTGTTGATCATTCTCAAATTATCGTCCTCGTAATATCCATTTAAGGGACGAACTATACGCAGGTTTGGACATCAACTTAATATTAATTTTCTCCGATAAGAAACAATGTGAGGCCCAATGCAAGGTCATGTACGGCCTTGAATTTGGCCTCACATAAAACGAAATAGGGAACTCAAGTTGAACAAACTCGTTTCATGCTTTAAATGCTCAGTTAAAATCCTGTGAATGAAGGATTTTGAAACGTCAACTATATCTTCGATATCTCTAATTGATAAGCGTCTGTCTTCCCATATAATAACACCTATTGTTTACCTCTGTAGCACTAGTTGAAGGTCATGCGCGCTTAAAGCCGCCGACTCACGACCGTCCATAAATTATTTGTCATCTGTAAATTATTGATATTCTTAGGCATTCATCTTTATAAGCCTCTTGCATAAGGCGGAAAGTCTCTTTGACATACTACTTAAGTCGACAGCAAAATTTAATGGCGCATCTTCGTTCCTCTTTCACATTCATTTTTTCGAAAAATCACAAAGAGAAAAACACTTTTCATAGGTTCACGAAACAACGCTTATTAAATTGCGCATTACCGCAGACGCATGCGTAATAAACAGGTGTGGCCGGTTGCTATGGTTACTACAATGACTACCGTTTTTTCTAGACTCGTGCCAAGGTCGAACGCAGTATTGCACATTTTTCATAAAAACATTCTCAGTTGTTTTGAGACAAGCTATGAATTTGCTGCGGAGCTATCTCAGAACATTAGCCTATAATCTAATCAATTTGAATAAAAAAAAGCTAAAATTCTATAAGCTGTAATAACGCAACGACGTATGGACCTATTTGAACTGAATGTAAGTTTCTCCAGTTAATTGGACGTTGGCGTCCTCCAGTCCAAACAGACTCTGTAGGTATTTTATACTAGATTTTAGTGTTTTTTAGGCAAATGTGACCCTTGCTCCCAAATAAACAACTAAAAAAACAGCTATTTGCATATAATAGCCTACCGCAATAAAATGCAGTAGTTGCTCTACCCTATTATCTGTAACTCGGAAGAGTATTTATCTTTCGCCACTTGTGACTTTTTTTTTCTTTTTTTTTCTTTTTGAAAAAAAATTAGTACAAATCCATGCAACTTCAAATTCCAGTTGCTAACCAAACTCACTCACTTGAATTCAAACAAATGCCTAAGAACGAAGAACTCGGATTGTGTACCAAAGTAAATGATTTACACTGCCAAATTCGCATCGATGTAGCTCTTATAAATTGAGCATAAAATTTATTAGTTAGAAATTTAGTTAAATAATGCACGTTTAAAAATAGAAGTGGATGTGAAATTCACTGGAAAGAGGAAGAATGAAGTGAATCATTTAACATTGAAACTTCACATACGGAAATCTGCTAGAAGTAAACCTTGCAAGAAATGAGACAAGAGAAAACTTTTTGTGCAAATGTGAGGTACAAATGAAACCTTTGCATATACGAGATAGAAATGAACCGTTGCGTACAGAAGGGATATGGAAGTAAGCCTTTACATACAGAAATGACATAGTAGCTTACCCTTGTATACATACAAAAGCGAGATGGAAGTGACCTGTACATGAACACGTGATATGGAAATGAGGTATGAAGACGAGACAGAAGTGAGCCTTCGTACATACAACTGACATAGAAATCAGCCTTTACATAAGGAAGTGTGAACATTTGCATGCAAGTGTGAGACGGAAGTCAAACTCTCCTGCAACAGCAAGATGGAAGTAATCATTTTGTGCACAAATAAACCTCGGTGTACAAAAGTTACATTGAAACGAACCTCTGCTTAAGGAAGTGGATATTTGCATACAAACATGAGACGGAAGTGTAACTTCCCTGCAAAAAGGAGATAAGGAAAATTTCGCATACAGAAGTGACAATTTGCACGCGAACGTCGAACTGAAGTGAAACTCTTCTACAAAAGCGAGATAAGTGAAATTTGCGTGCACAAGTGATCATTTGCATGCAAACATCAGGCGGAAATGAAACTCTTCTACAAAAGGGAGATAAGTAAATCTCTGCACACCGCAGTGAGCATTTGCATGCAAGAGTGAGACGGAAGGGAAACTCGCCTATAAAAGCGAGGTAGAAGTAAACCTTTGCATACAGAAGTGATCATTTTAATTCAAACGTCGGACGGAAGTGAAACTTTCCTACCAAAGCGTGATGGAAGCTATTATCTTACGCACAAGGGGAATTCCATACACAGAATTCATATGGAAGTAAAACCTTACGTATAGTATTTTAGTGAAAATGAACCTCACATGCAGAAATGAGACGTTAATAAAAGAAGTTTCAATGAGAAAAAGATACAAAACTAAGCGTTTCGTGAAGCTGCAGCGGCAGCTTTCCTAATTAAGAATTACTGAATTTTTAATTTTTGTTTCCTTTACCATGACATTGAAATAATTGTTCAAAGTTGCGTGTTACTGTCACTACTTCTTCTTAGCTCATTTTTCATGCCCGCTGCCTTTACTGTATTTGTAATGGAGCTCTCGATATTTAAAAGCTCTGTCAACTGCTAATGAAAAACGTCGTGAAAACGTAAAAATTTCAAAACCCTGCTCCATAAGGGAAATGCAATATCATCGCAATGAACAATGTTTTTCACTACTGCATATTTGCTTTAAAACCAGAAACATTGACGGTAATGACACTCGTTCCAACGGAAAGGGCCAGCGAAGAACAGAATGTACAAACGTATCGATGAAACCTTATTCTACGTATGTCAGTGGTGTTAGAAAGGATTATGCCGCAATAATAGAAGTTTCCCTAAGGACTGCTGCTCGCTCGTAGTAAATCAGTTTTATCGATTTGAGATTAAGGATTCAATGCTACCTTTGAACGCAGAGATTAAATCCCCGTCAGGTATTTTTGTTTTCATCTGTCTTCAGCTCGTAAATTCAGTAAAGCTTTACAAATGCTGGATGAGAAAAAAAATATCCTCGTGCGAACAGAGATGAATTGGGAAGGAAGAAAATGATAAAAGCGAAAATGGAAGCAGAGATTTTAACGAACTGTTAAAGTTAACGAATCAAATAAGACAGCAAAGTTTTGCTTCCGTACTGTAAGTCTCCAACCACAGTTAATAGGTGGCAAAGAGATCTTTGTATTCGTAGCGACAATTTCCGACGGGAAATAAACGTTTTATTTAATCCTCCAAGAGATTAAAAATAAATTAAAAGCAATAACGTTTATGTCCCAATAAGTATTCTTGCTTTCCTTTCTGTTAAGTTCTCTCCTTTGTCAAATTAAATAGATGAAATATTATATACATAATGCAATGCTGTTATAAGTAACACGCTGCTTTTTAAAATTAAAGTCACGTAGAAAATGTAGCATAGCGTTCTAAATGTATGGTATAGCGAAATCACATACACTAAACGTAGGATCCAAAAGTTCGGGGACTTGGCGTATAGTTCCTTACCTTGAATACTTTAAAACACCGATGCACAACCTCCTTCAAAATAATCCTCCTGGGCGACGATGCACATTTGCTAGCGCTCCTAAAGCTTCTGAAAGCCATGTTTTGAAACCCCTCGTAATGCCTCCTGCGTTGCTGTTTTTACCTCATTTGTTGACACAAAACGACGTTTCTGCAGATTTTGTTTCATCAGTGGAAATAGGAAAAAATCGCAGGGGGCTAAGTCGGGTGAATAGGCAGGATGTGGAAGCACATCAGTACGATTTCTGGCGAGAAACTCCGTGACCAGCAGTGTTTCTTACAGGCATACATCCAGGGGGGCGAAGCCCTCCCGGAAACGACCCCCTCCCCCGGAGACATTTTAGGTTACCGAACCAAATTTGAATAAATTCAGGCTATGATGAAAAAGGAAGTTTCGTTTCTTTTTTATGCAACAAATATTTCTCCAATTATATATTTTTAAATATTTGTTCAAATGGTACTAGTTATAGTTTATTTTTTTAAAAAATGTATTACGAACCATGGTATTCTTCAAAATATTATAAGTAGACTAATCATACTTAATTGTCTGGGAATCGTGAATCAGGAACAGGAGTGTGTTGAATGCATTTTAATAAATAAAAATTTCAAGCCTGTGGAACCTCCCCTTCCCTCCTTTAGCTGAAAACAGTTTGTTATTCCTGAAATGTTTGAATATATCAGGTATGTATAAAAAAAATTTCTTCGGGGGAAGGGGGGGGACGAAAAAATGAAGTTTTTCAAATCCACCATCTGGAACAAAACTAAAGTTAATGAAAAATTGAAGAACAATTAAAGCATTTTTTTCTAATGTAAGTCGCATTTTAACCAAAAACAAAAAAATTAAACACACACATATATATATATATATATATATATATATATATATATATATATATATATATATATATATATATATATATTATGGTGTTTTTTAAGGTTGGTTATGTCAATAGATTTTGTTTGTCTTATGAGCTTGCCACGTTCAAGTTTAGTGTTGAGGTGCATCTTACATCTCACCAATTTATGGTCACTACCTGTGTTGAACTTGTTTAGCACACTGCAGTCTTCTATGACGAATTTTTTGTTACACATAATAAAATCAATTTCACTTGTCGTCCCATTTGGATGTCTCCATGTCCATTTCCTGTGTGGCTTTTTCTTGAAAAAGGAGTTCAAGATGAAAAACCCTTCTGCCTCTGCAAACTCAACGAGAGTATTTCCACGCTGATTTCTGTTGCCGTGACCGAATTTACCTACTGAAGTTTCATTCTGTTGCCGTTGCCCTATTTTTGCATTGAAATCTCCCATAATTATCTTCAAGTGCTGCTTACCTTTATTATTTAGATGACAAATTTCCTCATAAAATTCTTCAATTTCTTCTTCAGGATGACTTGTGGTGGGTGCATAAGTTTGAATAATCTGAGTCTGGTATCTTTTCGAGAGTTGGATAACAAGCCGTGCAGCTCTGTCAGAGGAACTTTCAACTTCTACAACTTTATCCTTCAGTTTCTTGTTTATTATAAATCCAAAACCACTAGTTCTGCCAGTATCTGTCCCACGATAGTAGAAGAGATGTCCACTTTTTAGTTCGATGAGATCTTCTCCTTTTCTCCTTACCTCACTTAGCCCCACGATGTCCCACTTGATCCTTTGTAGTTCCTCTTCCAATTCAAGAAGCCTTGAATCAGAAGATAGGGAGCGTCCGATGTACGTTGCCAAGGTCAGCATCAGATGGCAGCCTAGTCCGGTCCTCCGGGGATTCTTAGCACCCTCTGCCTTCATGTTGCACTGGCCGCTGCCTTGGCCAGGTACATTCCAGCTGCCGGAGACTGAGGGCCAAGATTTAAGTTGTGGAGTCATTTTGGAGGGGTTTGGCCATAACTCACCACGCTGGCCAAGCGGGTTGGTGAGTGTGGGACATCTCTGAAGTTAACAGAAAAGTAACCAAAGCTCTTATGGAAACAGCAACAAAATTAGCTGGGTCTAAGAACAAGTTGCATGTAAATAAATTATCAGGAAAAACGAAAATGTTGATGCAAAAAAGAAGAGAGATGAGGACAACTAAAGAAGATGTGACTTCCAAAGTGGAATATATAGAGCTATGCAAGACAGTACGAAAAAGTATTACTGAAGACGTAAGAAAATTCAACTGTGAACTAGTGAGGAAAGCAATTGAAAACAACCAAAGCCTAAAGATAGCAAAGGGACATCTCAGTAAGGGAAGAAAACAGATTATGGCACTGAGAAAAGAAGATGGTTCTGTAACAAGAAATAGAGGCGAAATTTTGACAAGAGTTACTCCAAATTATATGAAAGGGATGATACATGCACTCCAGACATCATGAAAGATACCAGTACCAGAGTTCCTCCAGTCCTTCCAGCAGAAGTTGCACATGCAATCAAGAACATGAAGCGGAGAAAAGCTCCAGGAGAAGATGGAATTACTGTAGACATCATACAAGAAGCAAGTGGAGAAATCGAAACAGTACTCGCCCAAATTTTCACTCGATGCCTTAATGAAGGAAAGATTCCTGAGGATTGGAACACCGCTACAATGATCCTGCTACATAAGAAAGGTGACATTGAGGATCTCGGAAACTACAGACCTATCAGCCTCCTATCAGTAGTTTATAAAATCTTCACTAAAGTTCTTTCACACCGCTTGAAGGTAACACTGGACATGGCTCCACCGAGAGAACAAGCTGGATTCAGGAGTGGCTACAGCACAATAAATCATATCCATGTGCTGAGAGAACTAATTGAAAAAGCGAGGGAATATGAACTTCCATTGTGCATGGCTTTTATCGATTACGAAAAAGCCTTTGATTCGGTGAAACCATCAGCAGTTACAATGGCTCTAAAAACCTGCGGTATTGAAGATGCATACATTAATATTATTAATAACATCTATGAAAATGCAAGTGCAAAGATTAGGCTGTTTGAAAATACAACACACACAAAATTGGAAAGGGAGTGAGACAAGGTGACACCATATCTCCGAAGCTCTTTAATGCCACATTGGAGGATGTTTTTCAGTCACTGAGCTGGAAAAACAAGGGGATAAAGATTAATGATTATTATCTAACCCACCTTCGTTTTGCTGATGACGTAGTCATTTTTGCAACTAGCCCATCAGAGCTGCAGAGTATGATCCAGGAACTTGCTGACAAGAGTAAAGAAGTGGGATTAAAAATGAACTTTCAGAAGACAAAAGTGATGTTCAATGCTTTTACAAGGAATGAAGATTTATCAATTGATGGAGAAAAGCTGGAGATAACAGACATGTACGTTTATCTTGGACAGCAGATATCAAGTGAGGGTCACATTGATGAAGAAATTAATCGGCGTACAAAACTTGCCTGGAGAGATTTTGGAAGAAACAGCATAATTTTCAAGAGCAATATGTCATTATGTCTTAAAAGAAACGTGTTTGATCAATGCATCCTTCCAGTGCTTACGTATGGTGCAGAGACGTGGACCTTAACTAAAAGAGACATACAAAGGCTGCAGACAACTCAAAGCAGCATGGAGAGGTGCATACTTGGTGTAACCAGGAGATATAAGAAGAGGAACTCGTGGATCCGAAAAATGACAAGAGTGGAAGACATCATGATCAGAGTTAAATTCCTGAAATGGCAATGGGCTGGACATACTGCCAGAAGGACACATCATCGATGGACAGCCGAAATTTTAGATTGGATTCCAAGGGACAGGAAAAGACCCAGAAGAAGACCACATGGGAGATGGGTGGATGAAATTCGAAAGTATGCAGGGGTGACGTGGAGGAGACTGGCACAAGACAGACCGT
The DNA here is from genome assembly GCA_039090855.1 of Macrothele yani. Taxonomy (NCBI): domain Eukaryota; kingdom Metazoa; phylum Arthropoda; class Arachnida; order Araneae; family Macrothelidae; genus Macrothele; species Macrothele yani. Next base: position 15,142,602 of record CM076990.1, on the reverse strand, counting down.
TGTGGAGGAAACTTGGGGAGACCTTCGTCCAGCAGTGGATTGATAATGGTTGACAATGATGATGATGATGATGATGATGATATATATATATGAGACCTTCGTCCAGCAGTGGATTGATAATGGTTGACAATGATGATGATGATATATATATATATATATCATCATCATCATTGTCAACCATTATCAAACCACTGCTGGACGAAGGTCTCCCCAAGTTTCCTCCACAACGGTCTGTCTTGTGCCAGTCTCCTCCATGTCACTCCCGCATATTTACGAATTTCATCCACCCATCTGCCATATGGTCTTTTTCTGGGTCTTTTCCTGTCCCTTGGAATCCAATCTAAAATTTCGGCTGTCCATCTATGGTCTGTCCTTCTGGCAGTATGTCCAGCCCATTGCCATTTCAGGGATTTAACTCTGATCATGATGTCTTCCACTCTCGTCATTTTTCGGATCCACGAGTTCCTCTTCTTATCTCTCCTGGTTACACCAAGTATGCACCTCTCCATGCTGCTTTGAGTTGTCTGCAGCCTTTGTATGTCTCTTTTAGTTAAGGTCCACGTCTCAGCACCATACGTAAGCACTGGAAGGATGCATTGATCAAACACTTTTCTTTTAAGACATAATGGCATATTGCTCTTGAAAATTATGCTGTTTCTTCCAAAAGCTCTCCAGGCAAGTTTTGTACGCCGATTAATTTCTTCATCAATGTGACCCTCATTTGATATCTGCTGTCCAAGATAAACATACGTATCTGTTATCTCCAGTTTTTCTCCATCAATCGATAAATCTTCATTTCTTGTAAAAGCATTGAACATCACTTTTGTCTTCTGAAAGTTCATTTTTAATCCCACTTCTTTACTCTTGTCAGCAAGTTCCTGGATCATACTCTGCAGCTCTGATGGGGTAGTTGCAAAAATGACTACGTCATCAGCAAAACGAAGGTGGGTTAGATAATCTCCATTAATCTTTATCCCTTTGTTTTCCCAGTTCAGTGATTGAAAGACATTTTCCAATGTGGCATTAAAGAGCTTCGGAGATATGGTGTCACCTTGTCTCACTCCCTTTCCAATTTTTATGTGTGTTGTATTTTCAAACAGCCGAATCTTTGCACTTGCATTTTCATAGATGTTATTAATAATATTAATGTATGCATCTTCAATACCGCAGGATTTCAGAGCCGTGGTAACTGCTGATGGTTTCACCGAATCAAAGGCTTTTTCATAATCGATAAAAGCCATGCACAATGGAAGTTCATATTCTCTCGCTCTTTCAATTAGTTCTCTCAGTACGTGGATATGATCTATTGTGCTGTAGCCACTCCTGAATCCAGCTTGTTCTCTCGGTGGAGCCATGTCCAGTGTTACCTTCAAGCGGTGTGAAAGAACTTTAGTGAAGATTTTATAAACCACTGATAGGAGGCTGATAGGTCTGTAGTTCCTGAGATCCTCAATGTCACCTTTTTTATGTAGCAGGATCATTGTAGCATTGTTCCAATCCTCAGGAATCTTCCCTTCATTAAGGCATCGAGTGAAAATTTGGGCGAGTACTGTTTCAATTTCTCCACTTGCTTCTTGTATGATGTCTATAGTAATTCCATCTTCTCCTGGAGCTTTCCCCCGCTTCATGTTCTTGATTGCATGAGCAACTTCTGCTGGGAGGACTGGAAGAACTCTGGTACCTTTCATGATGTCTGGAGTACATGTATCATCCCTTTCATATAATTTGGAGTAGAAATCTTTCACTCTTGTCAAAATTTCGCCTCTATTTCTTGTTATAGAACCATCTTCTTTTCTCAGAGCCATAATCTGTTTTCTTCCCTTACTGAGATGTCCCTTTGCTATCTTTAGGCTTTGGTTGTTTTCAATTGCTTTCCTCACTAGCTCACAGTTGAATTTCCTTACGTCTTCAGTGATACTTTTTCGTGTTGTCTTGCATAGCTCTATATATTCCACTTTGGAAGTCACATCTTCTTTAGTTGTCCTCATCTCTCTTCTTTTTTGCATCAACATTTTGGTTTTTCCTGATAATTTGTTCACATGCAACTTGTTCTTAGACCCAGCTAATTTTGTTGCTGTTTCCATTAGAGCTTTGGTTACTTTTCTGTTAACTTCCGAAATATCCACTTCTTCCGATGTTAGGCCTTCTAAAGCAGAGAATCTGTTCTTCAGTTCCAACTTGAAAGTATTATGGTGTTTTTTAAGGTTGGTTATGTCAATACATTTTGTTTGTCTTATGAGCTTGCCACGTTCCAGTTTAGTGTTGAGGTGCATCTTACATCTCACCAATCTATGGTCACTACCTGTGTTGAACTTGTTCAGCACACTGCAGTCTTCGATGACGAATTTTTTGTTACACATAATAAAATCAATTTCACTTGTCGTCCCAATTGGATGTCTCCATGTCCATTTCCTGTGTGGCTTTTTCTTGAAAAAGGAGTTCAAGATGAAAAATCCTTCTGCCTCTGCAAACTCAACGAGAGTATTTCCACGCTGGTTTCTGTTGCCGTGACCGAATTTACCTACTGAAGTTTCATTCTGTTGCCGTTGCCCTATTTTTGCATTGAAATCTCCCATAATTATCTTCAAGTGCTGCTTACCTTTATTATTTAGATGACGAATTTCCTCATAAAATTCTTCAATTTCTTCTTCAGGATGACTTGTGGTGGGTGCATAAGTTTGAATAATCTGAGCCTGGTATCTTCTCGATAGTTGGATAACGAGTCGTGCAGCTCTGTCAGAGGAACTTTCAACTTCTACCACTTTATCCTTCAGTTTCTTGTTTATTATAAATCCAACACCACTAGTTCTGCCAGTATCTGTCCCACGATAATAGAAGAGATGTCCACTTTTCAGTTCAATGAGATCTTCTCTTTTTCTCCTTACCTCACTTAGCCCGACGATGTCCCATTTGATCCTTTGTAGTTCCTCTTCCAATTCAAGAAGCCTTGAATCAGAAGATAGGGAGCGTCCGTTATAGGTAGCCAAGGTCAGCATCAAATGGCAGCCTAGTCCGGTCCTCCGGGGATTCTTAGCGCCCTCTGCCTTCATGTCGCACTGGCCGCTGCCTTGGCCAGGTACATTCCAGCTGCCGGAGACTGAGGGCCAAGATTTAAGTTGTAGAGTCATTTTGGAGGTGTTTGGCCATAACTCACCACGCTGGCCAAGCGGGTTGGTGAGTGTGGGATAGCATTTCCTCTGATCCCGATGGTATAGTTATACCGCTATTGGCGGTCGTCAAAGCCCCTTTAGTGGGAACAGGATGCACCACGAGAAGGCGGGGTTGACATTTGTCAAGGAGAGGCTGTGATGTTACGCATCACCTGACCTTACATCCCATATATATATATATATATATATATATATATATCAACGGTCTGTCTTGTACCAGTCTCCTCCATGTTACTCCCGCATACTTTCGAATTTCATCCACCCATCTTCCATGTGCTCTTCTTCTGGGTCTTTTCCTGTCCCTTGGAATCCAATCTAAAATTTCGGCTGTCCATCGATGATCTGTCCTTCTGGCAGTATGTCCAGCCCATTGCCATTTCACGGATTTACTCTGATCATATCTGCTGTCCAAGATGTTTTCCACACTTTTCATTTTTCTGATCCACGAGTTCCTCTTCTTATCTCTCCTGGTTACACCAAACATGCACCTCTCCATGCTTCTTTGAGTTGTCTGCAGCCTTTGTTTGTCTCTTTTTGTTAAGGTCCACGTCTCTGCACCATACGTAAGCACTGGAAGGATGCATTGATCAAACACTTTTCTTTTAAGACATAATGGCATATTGCTCTTGAACATTATGCTGTTTCTTCCAAAAGCTCTTCAGGCAAGTTTTATACGCCGATTAATTTCTTCATCAATGTGACCCTGACTTGATATCTGCTGTCCAAGATAAACGTACGTATCTGTTTTCAACAGTTTTTCTCCATCAGTCGATAAATCTTCATTTCTTTTAAACGCATTGTACATCACTTTTGTCTTCTGAAAGTTCATTTTTAATCCCAGTTCTTTATTCTTGTCAGCAAGTTCCTGGATCATACTCTGCAGCTCTGATGGGGTAGTTGCAAAAATGACTATGTCATCAGCAAAACGAAGGTGAGTTAGATAATCTCCATTAATCCTTATCCCTTTGTTTTCGCAGTTCAGTGATTAAAAGACATTTTCCAATGTGGCATTAAAGAGCTTCGGAGATATGGTGTCACCTTGTCTCACTCCCTTTCCAATTTTTATGTGTACTGTATTCTGAAACAGCCGAATCTTTGCACTTGCATTTTCATGGATGTTATTAATAGTATTAATGTATGCATCTTCAACACCGCGGGATTCCAAAGCCATTGTAACTGCTGATGGTTTCACTGAATCAAAGGCCATTTCATAATCGACAAAAGCCATGCACAATGGAAGTTCATATTCCCTCGCTCTTTCAATTAGTTTTCTCAGTACGTGGATATGATCTATTGCGCTGTAGCCACTCCTGAATCCAGCTTGTTCTCTCGCTTGAGCCATGTCCAGTGTTACTTTCAAGCGGTGTGAAAGAACTTTAGTGAAGATTTTCGTCCAGCAGTGGATTGATAATGGTTGACAATGATGATGATGATGATGATGATATATCAAATGGAAAACTTGCCCCCTCTAAGGTTCCATTTGCCCCCCCCCCCCCGCCAAGAAGTCCTGAAAGAAACACTGGGGACCAGTAGGGACCGACGTGGAGGCGCGTTGTTATGGAGAAGGTACCATTGTCCACTTCGCCACCTCTCCGGCCGTGTACGACGCATTGACTTCCGTGAGCGACATAAAATGTCCAGATAACGTACCTTGTTAATTGTTATGCCCTCAGGAATAAATTCAGGATGCCGTGAGAATCAAAAATCACCTCCAGCATGACTTTCCCTTTGCTGCGATCCTGCCTGAATTTCTTTGATCGCGGTGAAGACGGTGATTCCCATGTTGAAGAAGCACGCTATGGCTGAATATCAAACCAGTAGCACCATGTTTCATCACCTGCGATGAAGTTATCAAAAAACGTAGGATCGCTGTAGGCTTTGTCCATTAATTAGGCAAAGCTGTTCATCCTTTTGTTCAAAAGCCATGTTTCTCACATCGCAGAAGACAGACGATTAACCACCGTAGCAAACGTCTGCGCGCGCATTCCAATCACTTTCCATGGGCCAAACCATTCGGACTACAGAGGAGAGGGATGGCGGGATGTATTTCACACACCGTAACTTTACTTACACGCTTGTTACGGGTATGAGCTGTCCCCGAACTGTTGGATTCTACTCCGTATAAGTTGTTGGTGGTTCCGTTGAGAGGGAAGTTACGGACGTGATGGGTATACCAAATGTTTATCGGAGTTATAGAAAGGCAAAATTGTGGACACACTAAGGGTTGATGAGTTCCTTTCGGAAACAGCGTCGCTTGTTGGATGTTTGAGGGGCCCCGTGGTAAAAGCGTACCAGGAGTGGTACCAAAATGGCGAAATAGCCTACTAGCGACGCAAATGTAAAGGGCCATGACTGATGGGCTCCAGGCGTGAACTACGGGTTCTTTGTCTTGTATAAGGCAATCAGCGCAGCACAGTTTCGCGGTTGACGGCCATAGGTAGGTAAACTAGAAACAATGCCCTGCGCGACTATGCGTCGCATGCTGGCATGAAGGACTACAAAAACAGACCGCTATCCGACATCATCCCCTAAGAAGAGTCTGCCAACGTAAACGATTCTTCTGGCACCAACAGCATGCGGATTAGACGATAAAAGATTGGAAACAAGTGTGCTGGCCCGATGAATCCCGATATCAACTCCATTTTTCAGGTGGTTGAGTTTTTGCTTGGCCTCAGCAGCATGAATGAATCCCATTTGAATGGCATCTGATGCTCTCAACACTGCCGGAGAGTATGGTCAGAACGATCCGCGTGGTGGGCTATACTGCGCGACGACCACCCTGCGGTTTTCAACCCGATGATCAGGCCTCTCTCAAAGTCCGTAAGTTGCGTCAATCGACGTCTCTGGCGTCTACCCGGAATTCTTGTCACTCTGTACTCTTGCTTGCGTCGGCCGGTGCTTTTCGCTTTCATGGGGCATCGATTACACGCCGGTTTATAAGGCTTACGGTTCGTGCTTGCAGCGCCACCACAGGGTATGCGGTCATGAGCACTCGCACCAAACGTGGATCATTTGCACATTACCAGCACACATTCTAGCTATTTGCAAAATATCGCGGTTGTGACATGTTTTCTTCTAGGTGCGCAAATTTCATTGTCCGTGAGTGTATTTATTTATTTTTGAAAACAAGAAGGCCAAAACTGGTCGAAAATTAGTTAGATAGCAACTGACCGATCATTTTACTCATGAATGGCCCGTGACTTCGCGCAATACCGTTTGTTTGCTCAACATCGGTGTATGTTTTTTTTTTCTCCACACGTATTTGCTTAAAGAGCGAACTTTGCATATGATGAATTTTTCATGATGCGTTCGATTGTTCCATCAATTGCTAATAGAATTATGCTAAAACTTTTATAGTTTCTTTTCGTCTGCTAATGCTTTCTTTATGAGAAGAACGAAGTAAGTTTTATTTAATTCCTTCGCAATTCATTCGTTTTGTCCAGACATCGATGACAACACGTTCCACACCCACGACCAATTATTCCTCTTGCTAATGCCGGGTTAATTAATGTGCAAAATTAGAAGCAAAAGTAAAAAAGAAAAAATGAGATTAGTCTTCGAAAATTCGTTTAGAAACCCGGAGCTCTAATTATTTCCCACGGAACCTTTTTTTTACGCTAATAATCCTCAAACAAGATGCATTTATATGTTTTGCACCCGGCAGTGATGTTTTTACGTCATGGAAAAATAAGAAATCTGTCGAGGGCAATTATGCTGATTAATATCAACGCAAATTCTTTCTTTGACGCGAAGAAAAACGATGAACTAATACTTAACAACCGAAATCCGTTTAGGAAAATAATAGTTTCTGACACTGAGAAGTTGAGAAACAGCAGGAGCGCTGTACGAGTATTGAAATTACACAGAGCTTTCGTATAATCTCACAAAACACACTATAAAATACAGGCTGAAAAACTATTTAATTATTTTCCAAAGTTTTAGGCAGCCCCAGTAGCGCAGTGGTTTAAGCAATGGCTTCTGATCACTCGCCCGTAATGGGTACGGTTTCGAATCCTGGTGAGGCATGGATATTGTGTTTGTCTTAAAGCACTGACTCTCTCCCTTCCCTGGAACCAGTGGCGTTAAATTATGGACGGGTGGCTGTTTATAGCCCAATGAGTTTCTCACGGTGGTCGTTAAACCCCCAGTCGGAAAAAAAAGTTTTAGAGAACAGTGCATACATCGGTAGTGCTTAAGAAGGAACATAAGGGAAAACAAATATTTCTAATCTAAAAATTCAACATGTTTGGTGCCTGAGTGGATATAGGCGCTGTCTTCTAATCATTCGTCCAAGATGGGTACAGTTTGGAGTCCCCGTTGAGGGGCGGATGGTGTGTTCGCTCCATGACGCTGGCTCTGTCCCTTCCTTGGAACCAGTAGATCTAAATTAGCGACGGGCGATTGTTTATAGCTCTAAAGGTTGCTCATGGCTTCCTCGGTGGCCGAGTGGTCTGAGACGCTGGCTTTTGATCATTCGGCCGAGATAGGGCCAGGTTCGAATCCCAGTGAGGCATGGATGTTGTGTTTTTCTTAAGGCACTGGCTCTCTCCCTTCACTGGAACCAGTGGTGTTAAAGTAGGGACGGATGACTGCTTATATCCCACTAAGTTTCTCACGGTGGCCGTTAAACCCCAATCAAAATAAAAACGTTTTAGAGAACAGTGCATACACCGGTAGTGCTTAAGGAACATAAGGGAAAACAAATATTTCTAGAGTCTAAAAATTCAACATGTTTGGTGGCTCAGTGGATTGAGACGCTGTCTTCTAATCATTCGTCCAAGATGGGTACGAGTTCGAGTCCCCTTTGAGGCCCTGGTGGTGCGTTCTTCAGATGATGCTGGCTCTATCCTTTCTTTGGAAGGGATAGAGTCAGTATCATCGTCCCTCTGGCTCTGTCCGTTCGTTGGAAGGCACAGAGCCAGTGGGACGGGTGATTGCATATTAGGGACTAAATTAGGAGCAGGCGATTGCTTATAGCTCTTAAGGTTGCTCATGGCTTCCTCGATGACCGAGTGGTCTGAGACACTGATTTTTGCTGATTTGTCCGAGATATGGCCGAGTTCGAGTCCCAGATGTGGCATGGGTGGTAGGCTTGTCCATTGGCACCGGCTGCATCCCATCCACGGAACCAGTGGCTCTAATTTGGAGACAAGCAAATGCTCATAGAGCTCATAGTTACCCATGGTGTTCGCCAAACCCAGAAACAAATCATCATATTTGACAAGGTACTAGACAGCGAAAGAAAACAAAAAACAATTTTACTTCTAAACTTCAACAGTTCCTGTTGTGGCATAGCGAATGCGCTTCTTATCACTCGCAATCTTTTTTTTTCTTTTTAGTTTGAGGATTTAACGACCAACGTGAGCAAACTCGATGGACTACAAGCGGTCATCTGTCCCTAATTCTGGACCACTGATTCCAGGAGTGTGAGAGTCCAGGGCCTTAAGACAAGCACAACATTCATGCCTCACCGGGATTCGAACACGCATGCATCTCGGACGAATGGTCAGAATCCAACGCTTAAACCAGTGCGGCTTGTAATCTTTGAGCTTATGCCTAAGACACGAACGCCGTGTCCCTAATTCAAGTAGAATGGAATTGGCCTTCCGAGATTAAAGGAATCTAATCAGAGTTTGCGCCGAATGGTACGTGTGATGCGTTTGTGTCTAGGATTCCTGCAAATCCGGGGTTCTATTGCACCTTGAAGGTTTCTTAAGGCTACAAAATAGCAAGAAAAAATGTAAGAAAAGTATTAAATCGTCTGAGAAGTAAGACCAAAATAAGGTTGCCGTCTTATGCACGATTAGAATAACTAAACGTTAAAAGAACTGATGCTCCTGTACACACCAAATGTGGTGAAGGTGATATGAATGACAGGTTAAAGCAAACATGAGATCTTTCAATCCCTCTTGGGATCATCCTCAGATGTGCTCTCAAATTAGTGATTCCGACCCTTAAATAACAGAAGGGGTAAGTGTCATGAATCAAACTGTGCGTTCACTGCGCATGTCTGGGATTGTTCACGGGAAATTCCGAATCGCTGAATCGGTGATTGTGTCATCTGGTGTTAAGGCATTCAAGGTGTTGTCACTTTGAACATTATGCGCATGTCTAGGCAAGAAAGCCTAGGGACTCAAATAATGTTCAAAGTGACAACACCTTGAATGCCTTAACACCAGATGACACAATCACCGATTCAGCGATTCAGAATTTCCCGTGAACAATCCCAGACATGCGCAGTGAACGCACAGTTTGATTCATGACACTTACCCCTTCTGTTATTTAAGGGTCGGAATCACTAATTTGAGAGCACATCTGAGGATGATCCCAAGAGGGATTGAAAGATCTCATGTTTGCTTTAACCTGTCATTCATATCACCTTCACCACATTTGGTGTGTACAGGAGCATCAGTTCTTTTAACGTTTAGTTATTCTAATCGTGCATAAGACGGCAACCTTATTTTATGACTAACTGAGCACGAACTTTTCATCTATTTTAATTTGAGAAGTAAGAGATCATTTCAAATTACCATAATTCCTCTAATAACAAAGTAATGATCACAATATTTAAGGGTAATTATTTATGGTTCCCCTATTTATCAATAACACATTCCCAAACAGTAGAGAAACTCACGAACACTATTGAAAGTACCAGTGCCATTACGTCTGAGGAAAATACACTGACTGAAAAAATCCCAACACCAAGAAGGGGTTGTGTTAGATAAACGACAGTTGCTAGGCGGTGAGAGTACATCTGTAAGATGAAGTCTATGCAAATTTCGCGCTCGGCGCATACCTGTGGCGCTAGTAGCGCCCCTCGGAACATGCAAAGCAGGTTTGCTGTAAATACGCGCTGTAACGTTCGTGAGCGTTAGTTATCGTTGAGATTCGACGTAGTGTGTTGATGTTAGTCAAGAATGCCTTTAAGAAGACGAAGAAGCCATTATCAACAGCTCACGGAGTTTGAACGAGGTCGTGTAATAGGGCCACGAGAAGGTGGATTTTCTTTCCGCAATATTGCAGAACGACTTGGCAGGAATGTAGTCACCGTGCATGATTGTTGGCAGCGGTGGTCAAGGGAAGGTACTGCCTCAAGAAGACCGGGTTCCGACCGGCCACGTGGCACTACTGAGAGGGAAGACCGCCGTGTACGGCGTATGGCCGTGGCGAATCGTACCGCGTCTGCGGCAGCAATTCGGGCTGCAGTTGCCACCACAGTGACACAACGAACTGTTACAAATCGGTTACTTGAAGGACAGCTCCGAGCCAGACGCCCTGTAGCGTGCATTCCACTTACTCCAAACCACTGCCGTTTGCGACGTCAGTGGTGTCAAGCCAGAGCTCATTGGAGGACGGAGTGGAGATCTGTTGTGTTTTCCGATGAAAGCCGGTTCTGCCTGGGTGCCAGTGATGGCCGTGTGTTGGTTAGAAGGAGGCCAGGTGAGCGCCTGCAACCAACCTGTCTGCGGCCGAGACACACTGGACCTACACCTGGAGTTATGGTCTGGCGAGCAATTTCCTATGACAGCAGGAGCACTCTCGTGGTTATCCCACGCACCCTGACGGCACAGTTGTACGTCGGTCTGGTGAATCAACCTGTTGTGCTGCCATTTATGAACAGCATTCCAGGGGGTGTTTTCCAACAGGATAACGCTCGCCCGCATACCGCTGTTGTAACCCAACGTGCTGTACAGAGTGTCGACATGTTGCCGTGGCCTGCTAGATCACCAGATCTTTCACCAATCGAGCACGTATGGGACATCATTGGACGACAACTCCAGCGTCACCCCCAACCAGCATAAACCGTCCCTGTATTGACCGACCAAGTGCAACAGGCATGGAACTCCATCCCACAAACTGACATCCAGCACCTGTACGACACAATGCATGAACGTTTGCGTGCTTGCATTCAACATTCTGGCGGTTACACCGGTTATTAAAGTACCAGCATTTCACATTTAAAATGGCTCTTCTCGCGCTTACAATAAGCTGTGATCTTGAAACCTTAATCGATTATATATGTTACCTATACACATGTATTACCGCCATTTCATTCCTCTATAACTATTTTTTCGTGGTGTTGGGATTTTTTTCCGTCAGTGTATATGTGATTTGGAAATCCAAATACTCTTTGTTGGTGTACCGACTACCAGAAATCTCCCTTTTCAAATATGTAAAACAGTTGAAATCGTAGAGCGTTCGGCTATTGTAGGAAATGATGTCCCAGAAAGTCACTCCCCGTCTGCGAGCCGTGTGCCATTCCTCGTTAAAAGAAGGATCCTTGCGCTCGCCGGCTCGTCTCCAGACACGTAATATCTGGTCATCGAAGTCAAGAGCAAACCACGACTCATCACTGAAGATACGACTACGCCAATGTAACCAGTGCTGGCTATGCTCGCTGGTCAGTGGTACGTGGCGGAGTGGCCTCCTCGAATGTCAACCCCGGGCCACAAGTCGTCTGGTAGCGGTTCGGATAGACACTTCCGTTCCTGTGTACGACGCTATATGTCCACGGATGCAATCGCCCGATCCTCGCGTTCTGTCTTTGCCCTCGGCCGTCCACTGCCCGTGTGCCACTGGGTTGTGCTCTCATTAATCCGTTTGGTGCCAACATTGTCCTATTGCCGCGTCACTCCGACCCAAATGCCCAGCGATACGACGACTCCGGTCTCTCCCAGCGCAATTATACATCATCTCTCAAACTCGCTCAACCACTCGTATTGTGTACGGATCCAACGTCGTGGCATCCTCCTAGTCCGTGGAGGTTAATGCAACCTCAATCCTTTGTCACAATTGTTCCTGCGTGCGAACTGAGCTCTTGATATGCCCTCCTGGGTGCGCGGTTCCCATGCGCTGTGGCGATCCACTGTTTAGCCCTTGGTTGTTATGTTATTTTTAATCATTTGCATATTTGGCTCTGAGGTACTTACATGAGGAGTTTCATCAGGATCAAACGGCTTTCTCTCAGCGCTTCTTTCTTTCTTTTTTTTTCTTTTTTTTTTTTTTTTTTTTTGTAAAGACTGTATGTGTGGGTAATCCAGCTAGTATGGAAACTATGCAAATATTCTGATGCAGCACAGGATATACACATTAGGGACAACTTTAACGCTTTAACCGGATGCTCGGAGTTAGAAAAATCAGCTCGAGCTAATATATTAGCTGAGTTAGAAGTGCGTCGAATCTGCCTGGAACAGAAAGTGTTGCTTTCTCCTTATTTTTATTCAGCAGAGAGCGTTGCTCTTTCTCCCTATTTTTATTATTCAAAATGTTTATTTAGGGTGATAATTGACATTAATCTTTTCTGACTGGTTACCTGCCAAAAGGGCTATAGAAATTGTAACGAAACTAAGAAAAGGAGAGGCAAAATGTTTGAGTAACTTGCTTCTGCCCAGTAGCATTATGTCCGTGTCAGAGGTAGTTGCCCTTCTCCGTCATGCCTTGGGTCATGGGGCCGAAACTAAAGGCCTAGAAGCGAGCTCTTGTCACCAGTTATAGGCTCATAGTCGGTGCGGTTGAGATAGAGGTAACTTGTTTTAGTATAGCTTTCCCAAAACCTAGTCGCTATGTGATTGTTTCTGATTGGGGAGCTCAGAAAATTTTGAACACCATTTGGTTCAGGTACATCGGCCGTTTAAAAGGTTTAAAAGAAACTCTCCAGGCGCCTGTATTCCATTGGTAATTTAGTGACACTACGATTGAGTTTGCTTGTTCCAAACTCGTTCCAAAAGTCTCGTCGTCATTTGAATGAAATGAGAGGTAGAATGCCATTTTAAGGATGGATAGAAGCTTGTTCAAAGTCATTAAGAGGTTGGCAAATTTTATGAATGGGTCTGAATATGTCACACCACGGCAATGTCGACGTTTCAAGATACAGGAACATGCACTAGCACGACATCCAATGTCGACTAAGCTCTACAAATACATGTGTATCCCTGACTAGAAAGCGCAGTCAATGCGTGATACCTCATCAACTCTGCTTTTATCGGCAACAGAAAGATCAGTGTCAAGGTAGGCTGTATCCAGAAGGCTTCGCAAAAGATGACTGTACGCCAAGGGACTTAGGATCTGTATCCCCCTTACGCGTGGCCACAAAAGAACTCGATTTACGTGGAGTAGGTAGCATCAGAATAGGAAACCGGAGTAGCGAGGACGTGTGCTCTTCACAGATGAGACTGAATTTTCGCTAACAAGTTATTCCCGACGTTAGTACATCTGAAGAAGAGAAGTAGACCCCTCCAATTTAACGAAAAAAGACAATTTGGAGGTGAGGGTAATGATATGGGGATGTATAACGACTGGTATCCTTACCGATTTTCGTTTCTTTTGTATAAGATATTTCACCCTCCCCAGGTGAGTGAAAGATCTTGTAGTTTTTCGTGGGGTTCTAAGTTATCAGTATTACATTTTAGAATCTCACGTATGAAATTTCAGAGGTGTTATTAGCCCAGAATTTACACTGGTTTCCACAAATTAAGATATTCAGAAAAATCAAGATAACTCAAAACATTCGTGATGAAATATTATGAAACTTTTGTTAAAAAAATCATATGGTGTATTAGAGAGAGACCCTGAAACACTTAGGAAGAAACACTTCATTACGAGAGAAATGACCAGATAAAGAACTAGGTGAAAAATAAGGTGTTAAAATGAAATAAGCAAAGCACCTCATTAGGGAGTGTGGTCACCCTTCAGAGCAATACAGGTTTCACAGCGACGTTTTATGCTGTTGGTGATGGTGTCCAGGATCTCAGTAGGTAAAGATAAAGTAGATTATATCTTTTACTGTCTATATACGATGAAGAGTTTTGAATCAAGATATTCAAAACCTAATAATGATCTTAAACTACCTGAAACCTGTATTAAAACCTTTATTTGATCATTTCCACACACGTTTTATGCTGTTGATGATGAGATCTTTCAAAACCCCAAGCGTTTCATCATCAGATCTTTCAAAACCCCTAATGTTTCATCATCAGGCAATAGGTGAACAGGTAATAACAGGTATCAGGTAATATTTTTTACCTATTACCTGATGATGAAACGCTTGACGTTTTGAAAAATCTAGTAGTGTGTGTAAATGATCAAAAAAAGGTTTTAATACAGGTTTCAGGTAGTTGAAGATCATTATTAAGTTTTGAATATCTAGATTCAAAACTCTACATCGTGTATAGACGGTAAAAGATATAATCTGTTGAACGGTACACGAAATGAATTACTGTTAAAGATAAAGTACCTCAATAAGGAATGTGGTCACCCCTCACAGCAATGGAGGCCTCACAACGATGTTTCTTGCTGTTGATGATGGTGTCTAGGAGCTCAGAATGTAAATACAAAGTACTTCAATAGAGAGTGTGGTCACCCCTCACAGCAATGCAAGCCTCACAACGATGTTTCATGCTGTTGATGATGGTGTCTAGGATCTCAGTAGGTAAAGTCAAAGTACCTCAATAGAGAGTGTGGTCATCCCTCACAGCAATGCAGGCCTTACAACGATGTGTCATGCTGTTAATGATGATATCTAGGAGCTCAGTAAGTAGTATAGACCATTTTTCGTGCAAAGATTCTCTAGGCACTCTCCTGTCTTGCAGACGTGGGTTTAGGGCAGCAGCACGTCTCCCTAGAACATCCCAAACATTCTCGATCGGATTAAGGTCGGAAACCTGGCTGGTTAATCCATAAGGACATTGGTCTCCCTTTAAAGATATCGTTCGGCAGACCTGGATGGCCAATTCATACAGACAATGGTCTCCTCTGTAATATATTGTTCTACCAGGCTTGTTCGGTATGGACGAGTGTTATGGTCTTGTAGGACAAATGTATCTCCTTTGATATCGGCATAATGGCGAACATAGGGAGTCTAGGGTATCATCCATATAGCGTCAAGTATGCTTGACGCTATATGGATGATGTTCTAGACCCTCTTGGAAGCGTATAGACATCTGTGCGTCCATTAAAAAAGATGCCACCCCCAAACCAGAAAGCTTCTACCACCCAAACCGTCCTTTTCACGGATCATAGCGGCACGATAGTGGGTCCCTCATCCTTCCCAGATCACAGCCTGAAATTGCTCGGCAAAGCGAAATCTGGTGCAATATGGGAAGAGGACTGACTCCATTGGTTCCGTTGCAAGGGCAGAAAGCAGCTGTGTTGGTGTAGTCATCCTGTTCCAACATGCAGTTAATCGGAGATTTCGGTCATCCGCGAACGTTGCAGCCCTAAGCCTTCCTTCGCTATACCTTCGAAACTAGCTCTACAAAATGGCTCATATGCAGCCGTCTTTATAATTCCACCCACCTTTGGCCTGCCTCTAAGCTTCTGACCGCTTTCTACTATTGTTAAATGATGTCTTTCAGCCATTTTAATAAATCTGCTATCGCAAAATACATTTTTTTACAATTCGCAAACGATGTAAGGCACACCTCGGCAGTACCGCCTTTTATGCTGTGGCTCATTTGCATAAGCCTATGCCATCACCACTCATTTGCATACTATACCCTGACTCCACATTACGATTTATACCCAAGTTTCGTGCATATTCAACTCTTTCACAAATAATCGCGATTTTTCTGTTTTTTCCTTAATTTAAGGAAACCAGTGTATTTCGATGGACCATATTGTTCGTCTGGATAGGGTGAGGCTTGTGGATGAATGCCTGTGAAGATATTCAAAAAATGGTTGGGCCAGTTAGGTTCCTAGATCTCCTTATGGACTGCGCTTGACATTCTTTAGGACATCAAGTCGTAAGTTGCCAACTTTCTCCAAGGGCAACCTTTTAGCTGAAAACTACTCTGATTTTAGGAATGGAAACATTTCTCTACTGAACCCCTGAACTATGACTTTTATTTAACTCTCACAAATATTAGAAAAAAAATAGTGGCTGATAAAAGGATCCATGGCCGCAATTTGCAATATAGTGTACATAAATACACAATATTGTAAATATGTGTAAATAATGTCTCCTCTGACAACGTTACGTGTGGTACTGTTATATGATATACGTAACATTCTCTGTTTGAATAATTTTTTTGTGTCTTGAATTATTAAATGTACATTGCAATGCTTCGACGGCATCATTTCAATTCATAACACATGCATTTCTTCCAAACGAAACGTCAACAAGTTTATTTATTCCCCGATCAAATTAAAAAGATTCTCGCAATATTATGCAGTCAAAGAATTTTTTGTCCCTGGGCTCAAAAGTGTTTTAAATGACCTTAATCACCCAATTTAAACTCTGAAGCTCTGGATGAAAAAAAAAAAGAAACGGAATTGCTATTTTTTTAATCTATGCAAACAAGAAAACAATTCTTTCGCATTAACGCAGAGGCTTAATTCTGATTTCATTAATCCGAAAAGAAAATCTGTTCTGAGTTACTCAAACTTCAGGAAAAAATCGAAATAAATTAAAGTTCTTTGGAATACATCTTATGGAGAACGAAAAACGGTTCTCAGTGTGTGACAGCAAAATACTAAGGATTAAAAATTCAGTACATGCAGACTTTTCATTTGCATTTGACGAAGTCTATAATTTTAACTTGTTTTTCTACCTCTTGTAAAAGCGTTTTGAAGAACCTTTAGTCGATTGAAATGCTTTTGATGTTAAGCGATGAAAAATTGTGTTTTGGGTATCCGTTGTCTAACAGAAACTCCTCCTGTTGTGCTGCATTAAGCCGTAATTAAACTCACTTTTTTGTCTTTGGAATAGCTCAAGTAGCATTTTTTCTACCAAAATGTGATTTCGTTCTAGAAAATTTACCGTGGAAGGTAAAACTCAGAGATAACAACCTTGTGTTCATTTTAACTTCTTAAAAGTAGTTCTTATTCATGACTTAAATAGGTAAAACATGAGATGCCTAATTAGACAGAGACAAATGAAGAGCTGAAGGGTTTTCTACGGTTTTCGCTGAGATTGATAACGTATGGGTTTTAGTTGTGTGAATATAGATTTTTGAAAAACGAGAAAACAAATTCTTCCAACCCTAAGTAGCGTATAATGCTATGTTACTAACGATAAAAGATACACTGAGTTGTTTCTGCTACTCCTGTAGGAATGTAAATAAATTCAGAACTAACTTTTTTTTCTTTAGGGCATTTTAAACCATAAAGCTAGTTGTAATACGTAAGATAAGTAATAGGCTCACCGTTACCTAAAAACAAGTTAGTAAAAGCATGAAATGCATTGATTATGATAAGCTTTTCAACATACCAGAAATCATTGCTCAAGTTATTGCTCAAGTTATTACTCAAGTTATGAGGATAATGGCTGTGGAATAAATCTCGCTCTTGTGCGCTGACCTTTGACCCCATTTCGATGATATTCAACAGAACCGGTTCAGTATACCTCCGGAAATACATGATAAAGTTTTGTCGTAATCGAAGCATTTTTACGTAAGTTATGACGCATAAGGGCCATGGAATGGATCCCGCTCCTATGTCCTGACCTTTGTCCTTATTTCACCCATTTTCAATAGGGTTTGTTCCCAGGTGGACATCTACCACATTATGAAATTTCATTGAAATCGAACCATATTTACGCAAGTTATGACGCATAAGGGTAATGGAATGGATGCGGCTCCTATGTCGCGACCTTTGACCCCATTTCGGCCATTTTCAATAAGGTTCGTCCCCAGGTGGTCCCCTACCACATACTAAAATTTCATCGAAATCGAACCATTTTTACGCGAATTATCATGCGGAAGGACGGACAGACGGACAAAGCTGGGGCATATACGCTTCTTCAACCTACGGTTGGAAAGCGTAAATGATGTTAGTTGTTTTGTTGCTTAAGCCCGTTTTTGCGGAAGGAGGGAGAATCAAGTTAAAACTATTAATTAAATAATGCAAGAAATTCCGGTCATTCCTTCGAAACGCATTCAAATCCCCCCCCCCCCCCCCATATATGTGTCGCCTTTCTTCTACATATTAATTATCTGGTACTCCCTTAGCAAATTATTTCTTCCTTTATTTCTCTTTAATTAGATGCACAGACTAAACTCTGAGAACGAAACTCACAAGCAAAGAAGAATAATTCCAAGCTTAGGTTGAGAGACCCGAACCCACAGCGCTATGCGCCTTTTGGCAGGTGAAAGTGAAAATAATAGAGTTGGGAACAGATTGCCCTGATAGTATAGCACGAAATAAAAGTATAGAAAATTAGAGTAGAAGGAGTATACGGTTTCCCGTTAAATAGTGAAGTTGTAAGCTATCCTAAATACTTACCTGCGGCAATTCAGTTCGAGCAATCAGTTTCACAACCAACATCTGGCCGCAGAAAACGCGGAAAGGACAGGGAAAATGGGAACCTGGAGAAAAAAAAACACCCCCACACACAAGGAAAAATCACACAGAAAAACCTCCAGTTCTCTCACAAAACCTTGTTTTGAAAGGCACCTGAAAAAACAAAATAGTCGTTTGCTCAGTTGTCAGGTAGGAGTCGGCGTTTTTCCTCGCGTCTCAGGGGTCAATCCTAGAAAAGATTTTTTCCCATTGGCTAGGGGGGGGGGGGGAGTTTCGTACAAATTTTTAACAACTATGTTTCTTCAAATGTGTGAAGAATACCCTCTTTTTATATGTGATAGGTATTCCTTATATTCACATGTGTGAAGAATACCCACTATCCACTAGACGCAAAATTTTAGTTTTTCGCTGGGTATTTGTTACATTTCTGAAACTTTATTGAGACCCTTTCCTATTACCCTTCCCTATTTGTTAGTGTCTTTAGCAGCACAGTTCAGGAGGTAATTTCCGACATAGGATTAGGATGATCATTCGCTTTTTATAGCTCTATTTATTATATATATACATATATATATATATATATATATATATATATATATATACTATAAAATATATATATATATATATATATATATATATATATATATACACTATCTACCAACAAGTAATTGGACACCCCTGCAATCGGCGATATCTGAGGTCCTGATACACGTCACGGCTGCCGCCGTTAAATACCGTGTTTGAAACAACAACGCAACCAGTCGCATGCAAGATGCCACGCAGTTCGGAGCTCTCTGATTTCGAGAAAGGTGTTATCGTCGGGTATCACAGAAATGGCTGATCCATACGTGAAATATCCAGCGAGTTGAAGTTCCCAAAATCGACAGTGGCCTACGTGATTGGCAAGTGGAAGATGAGAGGTGACTGTCGGAATGTGCCCCGACCCGGCAGACCCACAAAACTGGGAGTTAGAGACCGACGGGTGCTGGCCAGAGAAATTCAGAAGTACCGCACCAAATCGATGGGCCACATCCGCGAGGAGTTTCAACAGGCATCCGGGAGTGTTCTTTCGATGAATACTATCCGTAAGAAAGCCCATCTGTTCGGTTATCATGGACGTGCTGCCGCCAACAAGCCTTTGATCACCAAGTCCAATAGCACTGCTCGGCTAACGTGGTACAAAGAACGTCGACAGTGCACCGTTGAACAATGGAAACGGGTTCTCTAGAGCAACGAATCAAGTTTCACCCTCTACCGTTCGGATGGCAGGGTCTGGGTTTGGCGTCTGCCTGGAGAACGCCTCCTGCAGGAATGTATTGTGCCAACTGTGAAGTTCGGCAGCGGTGGAATTATGCTATGGGGTGTTTCTCCTGGTATGGCACGAGACCCTTGGTCGCAATCCCTGGTAGACTCGACGCCGAGACCTACTGCACCATTTTGGATGACCATGCGCTTCCTACGTTGTGGCAGTTTTACGGGGTGGACCCATGTTACTTTCAGGATGACAATGCCTCCTGTCATGTTACGAGGACTACCATGGCTTAGTATGGTGACAATGGGGTTAATCGAATGGACTGGCCTGCGCAGAGCCCGTACCATAACCCTATCGAGCTCCTCTGGGACGTGTTGGAGCGTCGACTTAAGGGGTGCCCCCAACGTCCGAAATCGGTGAAGGAACTGACCTGTCTTCTCCAAGCCGAGCGTAAGAAAATACCGCTATCCATCGTACAACGCCTGGTTGAGAGTATGACCCGGAGGGTCGCAGCTGTAATCGTCGCTCGTGGAGGCTCCACCAACTATTAAAGGTGAATAAACTTAGTTTTCCTTTGCTATCACAGGTGTGTCCAATTACTTGTTAGTAGATAGTGTATATATATATATAATTTTTTTTTCTTCTTTTTTTTTTGCAATAGAGAGGTGATTTGAACTTTTTTACAATAGAGAGTTGTTTTGATCAAGTACTGAGTAAATAATTCGGTTTTGCAACATATGTTTTGGCCCTTAAAAGGGCCTTTTTTTCCACCTTGTCATTCCTTTACAGCAATTTCGATCCTAGTAGTATGGATGTAGCCAGTTCCAGTCTTTTTCTTTCTTCTTGGGTCAGAGCTGGAGCTGTAACAGTAGGCATATGGCTTTCAACCATTGGTGCCGTTACTGTAGCGGGTGTGGCTACGGCTTGAGCATATGTTTGAGATCTGCTAGGTTGGGAAGCATGGAAGTTTCGTCTTCCTCTGTAGCCTCCTCTGCCGCACCTACTATTGTTGCTGAATCCCCTGCTTTTTACTGGTGGGGCTACAAAATTTTCAACGGCCATCCTGTACCCCCAGGATAGTAACAGGTCCCGTGTTGATGGGCAGCTCGGCTTCAAAAGTGAGGAAGCCCTTGTATGCCCCTGAATCATGCTTCTGCCTTTCCAGGTTCATGGTAATGATTCCTTTCTCTTTAAAAGCAGCAGAGAGTTCCTTTATGTTGAGGTGTTTTGCTGCTCCTTTGAGGATAAATGTACCTCTTTCTGCTGTCCTGCTTCTCTTTGCTTCCGGCTGAGCTTCCTGCAGAGCGGTCAGTAAATCACCCTTTGCTAAAGCAATTTCCTATTTGATTATTTTCCTGATTCGCTTTTCTTGCTTCTTCTTAAACTTTTCAGTGGAAATTAGTTTCTTCAGAGCTATTTCAATGCGCTCGTCAAGCAAATCCATCGCAGTTGGGGATTTTTCTTCAACATTTTCAATCAGCATTTGCTCCTCCAGGCTGTTCTTTTCGTTGTCCGACATGCTAGTAGCTTAGGGCTGATTCTTGGGAGATGCGCTTGTGTTGCTTATCTGTTACTTCTGCTCTTACTGAACTTGCACTATCTGCAAGCAGTTTGCTAAGTGTTCAGACAGGAGTCGGCTATTTGCCTCGCGTCTCTGGGGCAAATAATAGAAAAGATTTTTCCCATTGGCTGGAGGGTAGTTTTGTACTAATTTTTAACAACTGTTTCTTCACATAAGTGAAGAATACCAACTTAACACATGTGTGAAGAATATCCTCAATACACTATTCCCAACTATTATCTTTTTTGCTAGTGTGGCTATGAATTGGGTTCATTTCTGGAACTTTATTCAAAATAGTTTTTGGCCTTTTATATCTGTCAGTATCATTAACCGTATAATTAATAGCCTCCCTGACCAGAGGATTAGGATGAAACTTAGCTTTTTCATAGTACCTTTTAGCTAAATCATACATCGCATAATGGATAGAATTAATATGTAACATGCTTCGGATAGCATGATTTGACGTTCTTCCATCCAGTCCAGCCATCATGCGTAGGGTTTTATTTTGAAATAAGGTAATATTATTTTTCTGCTATTTATTGCCATTACCCCAGATAGGACAGCCATACGTAATAACAGGGCTGATACAGGCTTTCCATAGTAAGGTTTTATTTTCCCTGCTGAGCTTTTTGTTTTTAATTATTGGCTGGAGATTTCCTCTGATTATCAGAGCTTTAGAGAGAGTTTCTTTGATATGCTTATTCCAGTTCAGATTGTGGTCCATAATAAGTCCTAGATATTTAACATCTTTGACCCAAGGTATTTTTTTCCATACAATTCTATTTCAAAGTCAGGATTGTATTTATAAGTAATCCTAGAAAATAAAATTTCTTTGGTTTTTTTAGTGTTAATTTTAATTTTCCAATCGAAGAAATACTTCTCAAGTTATTCCACATAATGTTGCAGCATGAAAGTTCCTTGGTTTTTATTTTTGCAAGTGCCGTGTCATCAGCATAAAGTGCTGTAGTCAGATTCCTGTTATTGAAGTTGGGAAAGTCTGACGTAAAAATAAAGTATAGCGTTGGCACGAGTACACTGCCTTGCGGTACACCAGCTTCAATTTTTTTTTTTTTTGACGATTTTTCCCATTGATTTTTACACAGAATGTTCTGTTATTCAGGTATGATTTGATTATATGAATAATCCATGCTGGGAAATCATGTGCTATTAGCTTATATATAATTGCCTCATGTGGACATTTATCGAACGCCTTGGCCACATCCAGAAATATGGCTGCAGTGTGTTCTTTTTTTGTTATTCCTTCTACGCGTTTTTCAGTTATTCTAGAGAGTTGATGCACCGCTGAGTGTTTATCTCTAAAACCTATTTGAATAAATGGAATTACTGGGAATTCCTCACAGAATTGTTGCATTCTAATAAGAATTACTTTTTCAAATATTTTCCCATAGTTGGAAGCAACGAAATAGGTCTGTTATTTTCTGCAATAGCTGGGTTTTTTCCGGGCTTGGGAAGTAAAATTACTTCAACGGCCTTCCATTCATCTGGGAAGTAGTTTAATTCGATAGCTTTATTGTATATTTTGGTAAGCGTGTGCACATATGCTTCCGAAATTTTTTCATGATTTTATTATTAATACCGTCCTTACCAGGTGCCTTTTCATTCCTGAGTTTATTAATGTGAAACCGTACCTCCCAGTCACTAAGAGGAAGTGGGTTTTCAAAGTCAGGTGGAATACATTTCTTTCGGCTCTTAAAAGGGCCGTTTTTTTTTTTTTTTTTGGTTTTTTTGCACAGTCGGATTCTCTCCGACTTCTGCAGCTTGTTCCGGGTTTGCGGACTTAAGAGAGGTCGTAACACTTTCCACTTTAAGTTGCGGCTTTCCCTGCCTTTTTCCCCGTTTTTTTAATCACACCTTTCTGAGTGCTTTTATTTGGGGATGTTCTCGCAGGTTTTTTTACTGGTAAATTCCTCATATAGTTGTGCACTTTGTGCAATTACTCTAGAATTTTCGACATCCCCCACATGTTTAAAGTAAGTATCCAAAGCCGTTTGGGTTTTGATGAATGCATCAATGTCAGGGATATCATTTATTTTACGAAACTGACAAGTGAAAAGAACTTCTGATTTATATTAAGTCCAAATTTATCTAGAAAAATAGGAAAAGGATTACTTACTTTGGCATAGAAGTACTTAACATTTTTGTAGGGGGGGGAGCTCTACAATCGAAGAAGTGTGGCTACACTACGAAAAATCAAAAATATTTAGAAAAAAATTGCATTTTCCAAAAGCATCACTTGACATAGCAACAGAAGGAAAATATCTTCTTTTTTAATTTTATATAAAAACCTACCGCGTTTTGTAAAAGTAACTCATTACTGTATATTCGTCTAAACCATGAGGTTGATCACACGCCTGAGGTACGTGAAGTTTTCTATCATCGGTAAAACTGCAACTCGATTACATGAAATGAGATATCACTAGACAAGACGGCAAAACTTCAATTTAGATGCGTGTGAAAACACAAATTAGTCCGTGACGGTGTTTGCAATCGCGCCCCCTTACTCCCGAGTAAGTTGCTCGCTTTCATGCAATATGAAGGAAAAGCGTCCTTAGAAGAAAAATGCACATTGTGGAATTTCGTGCTCGGTACTGGAGCCTGAGGACTGAAAAATGATTTGTCATGCAATATGAAGGAAGAGTGTCCTTAGAAGAAAAATGCACATTGTAGAATTTTGTGCTCGGTACTGGTGCCTGAGGACTGAAAAATTATTTGTCATGCAATATGAAGGAAGAGTTTCCTTTGAATAAAAATGCACATTGTAGAATTTTGTGCTCGGTACTGGTGCCTGAGGACGGAAAAATTACTTGCCATGCAATATGAAGGAAGAGTGTCCTTAGAAGGAAAAGTGCCCTTAGAAGAAAAAAATGCACATTGTAGAATTTTGTGCTCGGTACAGGTGACTGAGGACTGAAATATTATTTGTCATGCAATATGAAGGAAGAGTGTCCTTAGAAGGAAAAGTGTCCTTAGAAGAAAAATGCACATTGTGGAATTTCATGCACGGCACTGGTGCCTGAGGACTGAAAGACGATTTGTCATTTTTGCAATATGAAGGAAGAGTTTCCTTTGAAGAAAAATGCACATTGTGGAATTTTGTGCTCAGTACTGGTGCCTGAGGACTGAAAAATTACTTGCCATGCAATATGAAGAAAGAGTGTCCTTAGAAGGAAAAGTGCGCTTAGAAGAAAAATGCACATTGTAGAATTTTGTGCTCGGTACTGGTGACTGAGGACTGAAAAATTATTTGTCATGCAATATGAAGGAAGAGTTTCCTTAGAAGGAAAAGTGTCCTTAGAAGAAAAATGCACATTGTGGAATTTTGTGCTCGGCACTGGTGCCTGAGGACTGAAAAATGATTCGTCATGCAATATGAAGGAAGAGTTTCCTTAGAAGAAAAATGCACATTGTAAAATTTTGTGCTCGGTACTGGTACCTGAGGACTGAAAAATTACTTGCCATGCAATATGAAGGAAGAGTGTCCTTAGAAGAAAAATGCACATTGTGGAATTTTTTGCTCGGCACTGGTGACTGAGGACTGAAAAATTATTTGTCATGCAATATGAAGGAAGAGTGTCCTTAGAAGGAAAAGTGTCCTTAAAAGAAAAATGCACATTGTGAAATTTTATGCTCGGCATTGGTGCCTGAGCACAGAAATTATTTTGTCATGCAATATGAAGGAAGAGTTTCCTTTGAAGAAAAATGCACATTGTAGAACTTTGTGCTCCGTACTGTTGGCTGAGGACTGAAAAATTACTTGCCATGCAATATGAAGGAAGAGTGTCCTTAGAAGGAAAAGTGCCCTTAAAAGAAAAATGCACATTGTAAAATTTTGTGCTCGGTACTGGTGACTGAGGACTGAAAAATTATTTGTCATGCAATATGAAGAAAGAGTTTCCTCAGAAGGAAAAGTGTCCTTAGAAAAAATGCACATTGTAGAATTTTGTGCTCGGTACTGGTGCCTGAGGACTGAAAAATTACTTGCCATGCAATATGAAGGAAGAGTGTCCTTAGAAGGAAAAGTGTCCTTACAAGAAAAATGCACATTGTAAAATATTGTGCTCGGTACTGTTGCCTGAGGACTGAAAAATTATTTGTCATGCAATATGAAGGAAGAGTTTCCTTTGAAGAAAAATGCACATTGTATAATTTTGTGCTCGGTACTGGTGCCTGAGGACTGAAAAATTACTTGCCATGCAATATGAAGGACAAGTGTCCTTAGAAGGAAAAGTGCCCTTAGAAGAAAAATGCACATTGTAGAATTTCGTGCTCGGTACTGGTGACTGAGGACTGAAAAATTATTTGTCATGCAAAATGAACGAAAAGTGTCCTTAGAAGAAAAATGCACATTGTAGAATTTTGTGCTCCCGTACTGGTGACTGAGGACTAAAAAATTACTTGCCATGCAATATGAAGGAAGAGGTTCCTTAGAAGGAAAAGTGCCCTTAGAGGAAAAATGCACATTGTAGACTTTTGTGCTCGGTACTGGTGACTGAGGACTGAAAAATTATTTGTCATGCAGTATGAAGGAAAAGTGTCCTTAGAAGGAAAAGTGCCCTTAGAAGAAAAATGCACATTGTGGAATTTTGTGCTCGGTACTGGTGACTGAGGACTGAAAAATTATTTGTCATGCAAAATGAAGGATGAGTGTCCTTAGAAGAAAAATGCACATTGTGGAAATTTGTGCTCGGCACTGTTGCCTGAGGACTGAAAAATGATTTGTCATGCAATATGAAGGAAGAGTTTCCTTAGAAGAAAAATGCACATTGTAAAATTTTGTGCTCGGTACTGGTGCCTGAGAACTGAAAAATTACTTGCCATGCAATATGAAGGAAGAGTGTCCTTAGAAGGAAACGTGTCCTTAGAAGAAAAATGCACATTGAGGAATTTTGTGCTCGGCACTGGTGCCTGAGGACTGAAAAATGATTTGTCATGCAATATGAAGGAAAAGTTTCCTTCGAAGAAAAATGCACATTGTAGAATTTTGTGCTCGGTACTGGGTCCTGAGAACTGAAAAATTACTTGCCATGCAATATGAAGGAAGGGTGTCCTTAGAAGGAAAAGTGCCTTAGAAGAAAAATGCACATTGTGCAATATTGTGCTCGGTAGTGGTGCCTGAGGACTGGAAAATTATTTGTCATGCAATATGAAGGAAGAACGTCCTTAGAAGGAAAAGTGTCCTTAGAAGAATAATGCACATTGTGGAATTTTGTGCTGGGTACTAGTGACTGAGGACTGAAAAGTTCGTTGTCGCGCAAGATGAAGGAAGAGTGTCCTTAGAAGGAAAAGTGTTCTTAGAAGAAAAATGCACATTGTGTAATTTTGTGCTCGGTACTGGTGCCTGAGGACTGGAAAATTATTTGTCATGCAATATGAAGGAAGAACGTCCTTAGAAGGAAAAGTGTCCTTAGAAGAATAATGCACATTGTGGAATTTTGTGCTGGGTACTAGTGACTGAGGACTGAAAAGTTCGTTGTCGTGCAAGATGAAGGAAGAGTGTCCTTAGAAGGAAAAGTGTTCTTAGAAGAAAAATGCACATTGTGCAATTTTGTGCTCGGTGCTGGTGCCTGAGGACTGGAAAATTATTTGTCATGCAATATGAAGGAAGAGTGTCCTTAGAAGGAAAAATGCCCTTAGAAGAAAAATGCACATTGTGCAATTTTGTGCTCGGTACTGGAACCTGAGGACTGAAAAATGATTTGTCATGCAATATGAAGTAAGAGTATTCTCAGAAGAAAAAGTGTCCCTTCCTTTTGAGGGCCAATGATGAAAACAAGCACCACATTTTGGAAACTTTCAACTCATCATAAGCTTGTGAAAATTGACATTGCTGTGAAACATACTTGTTTTGTTACAAAAAAACAGCAAATCGTGAAATTGAACATACAGTAAGTTACTTAATTCTAAGATTTTGATTGTAGCGCCATCAAAATTAAGCGGAACAGGTTTAACATTACTGCGGAGCGACTTTGGTTATCTCTTGCAAATGAAGGACGACAGTTTCAATACTTCTTGTAAGTAAGTGAGTAAATTATACGTTCCCCTAACACATTTGTTTGATTTCCATATAATCCAAGATACCGATACCCACTGCGAAGAGACTTTAAAAGCCCTATATATATGTTTGTTTTAGAGTTCAATGTACTGTATAATAGATTTGTCCGGATCGGGTCCTGGTCAATTACAGATCCGGGTCGGGTCGGGGTCCAAAATGTTTCATCCGTTTTCGAACTCTGGTCTAGACAACTACCCGAACCACCTTCCTTCTGAAACTTTTTGTTAAATGAGACTAGCTCACTTCTTTTGCAGAGAATAGTGACTCTCCAGCATTGTATATATCATCACTGCTGTAACTTTCATCACCACTTTGTTTTTGCACATGCATTTTTGTTCCTTTAACAAAGTTCCCTTTGGCTGGTAACAATGCTGACAAGCCCTCTCATTATACAAAAATTGGGTCACTATATACACGCTTACAATTTATTGATTCCCCGCAGTTTGCGATGATCTGCTTTTCATCCCATCGGGAAAATTGTGCGTTTTGAAAAATGGGGAATCATATGCAAAACATTCTTCACGATGAACCTTATCCGATGCAAACGATTTTTTTACTGGAATTTTAAAAGCATGCACATTAGGAAAACGAAACATACATTTATGCCCCTTTAGCGAGAAACCTGTGCATTGTTCGATGGAGTAACTGTGCGCAAAACAATCTTTATTATAAAAGGCATCGAACGAAATAAAAAGGTTTTCAATCAGAATTTTAAAAGCAATGATATAGAATAAAATGTATTATTACAACCTGGGAACTCCAGGAATGCCAGTTCTTGCCACAACCCGATAACGTGAGGACTTTGTATCTCTGCAGGCGGGAAACGAAAATACACTGGCGGAAAGTGAAGAAAGAACACCAAGAAGGAATTGGCGGACGATCATGACATTTACATATGTTAATGGGGTCAAGCTTACGTAGGTGTGATGTTAATTTCGGGACCAACCGGTGAGCGCTTACGCCACAGCACGGCATAATATGTAAATTATCGTCGGTAGTATTTAAGGAGTATGGTGAAGTGAATGTAATCAGTTGTGGGCGTACAGACACGTGCGAAGACCCTGAAGAAGCTGCAATACCTGGACATGGAAGACGTGTACGATTTCAGCAGTTATCGGACTTTGACCGAGGTTGTCTAGTCGTACTCCGCGAGGCCGGGTGGTCGTGTCGTCGTATTGCGGAGCGAATTGGACGGGAAGTATCGGTGGTTGTACGATGGTGGCGTAGATGGTCTGAGGAACATTCCCACACGAGAAGACGTGGAACCGGAAGTCATAGACGGACTGATGAGCGGACCGATCAACGCATAAGAAGAGCGGCGTTGTCATGCAGAACATCCACTGCGACGCAAATCTGAGCTGCCGTTGCACCTGAGGTGACTGTGCGAACAATCCGCAACCGTCTACTGGATGCAGGACTACGTGCACGTGTGCCTCTGGCATGTGTACCTCTGACTCCAGCCCTCCGTCAGGAACAGCTGCAGTTGTGTCGCCAACGTCTGCACTGGAGAACGCAATGGCGATCTGTCGTGTTCAGCGATGAAAGCAGATTCTGCTTGGGAGCCTCCGATGGCCGTATGCGTGTTCGCAGACACACAGGGGAGCATCTCCACCCTTCTTGCATCCGCCAGCGACACGCAGGGCCTACACCTGGTCTCCTGGTGTGGGGAGCGATCAGCTATCACTCCCGTACACAACTAGTGTTTGTACCGGGTACGTTAAACAGCACCTCCTACATCAACAACATCATTCAGCCCGTTGTTGTGCCATTTATAAGGTTGGTCCATCGTGGTGTTTTCCAGCAAGATAACGGCACGTGCAAAGCAACATGCACTTCAGGGTGTGAGACAACTTCCATGGCCTGCACGTTCACCGGATTTGTCCCCCATTGAGCACGTGTGGGATTTTATGGGACAACGACTCATCCGGTCTCCACGGCCAGCCACGACCATCCCCGATTTGCGCGTCCAGGTTGAGGATGCTTGGAACTCAATACCCCAAACTTACATCCAACATCTGTACGACAGACTCCATGCCAGAATTGCACAGTGTGACGCAGTTCATGGCGGCTCAACCTCGTACTAACCATGTTACATGGAAATGTTATTTTTCAGTTTACCAGCATATACAGCTGTATTTTGCCGTAATGTTTTGATCACGTTATCCTCTGTATTCCGTTATTATGCTGTATAAATTTCGTTGGTATCAGACGTCTCCTTCTTGGTGTTCTTTTTTAACTTTCCGCCAGTGTAGATAGCTAGATTTTTGTAAGGCAGAGCTACATTTGGCTTGAGCTATCCAGTAATCAAACAAACCAAATGATGTTAACCGAGCAATTTACAACAGGCACAGACATGTTTCAATTATTTAGACCAGAGGTGGGGAACCCTTTCATGTTGGAAGGCCGCTTTAAGTTAGCTGTAATCTAACATGGCCGCATTCAAGAAACTTCAGTTAGATACACTTTGAAATGGACATTATTTTGTAAAAATCTTATCATGTACATACTTCAAAAATGAAAAAAACAATTGGTAATTCTTACCTAACCTTTTAATGACTTTGTTGTGACTTCTTTTTGTTGGAAAGCATTTGAATATTTGGTTGCAACATGGAGGTCCACACTTTTAACTGATCCTCTAGATGGGTGTTCAT
The DNA here is from genome assembly GCA_039090855.1 of Macrothele yani. Classification (NCBI taxonomy): domain Eukaryota; kingdom Metazoa; phylum Arthropoda; class Arachnida; order Araneae; family Macrothelidae; genus Macrothele; species Macrothele yani. The sequence continues at coordinate 15,112,658 of CM076990.1, read as the reverse complement.
CATTTCTGACCTTAAGGGCGTCTTGATTTGGATTAGGTAAGAGAATGTAGATTCGCAGCAAAAAATGGTTAAAAAGCAAGAAGGCATGTTTCGTGCGTGTTGCCGAAGGCGTGAGTATTCATTGCATTTTCCCATATTTCAACTAAATCTTTCTTAGCGTCAAATAAGGAGTTTAAAATATCATCTTCTGAGAGCTCAATCCATTCCATCTGTAGTTCTTTAAGAGCCATAGAATGAAGTAATGAACGTAGCAGGTGTTAAAATGCTTAGTCTTCTAGGCGCTAAATCACTTACTAATATTTGAATTATGGCCGTCAGTTGGGCAGAATTAAGCATTAGTCAATGCACACAATTGATGTGGAATAGGTACATCAAACAGAAGTCATCGCTCTTTCCACGTTTATATGTGAGTCACGGAAAAATTCTCATCGGCCACCACCGAGAATCGAACCCAGGGTCTTTCAGTTACGTTAAACATGCTACCACTGCACCACAATAAAATCAACTAACTCGAAGTATGTGAGTCTGGAGAATTCGAGGTCGCTGTGGTGCAGTGGTAGCATGTCCGGCGCGTAACTGGAAGACCCTGGGTTCGATTCCCGGCGGTGGCAGATGATAATTTTTCCGTGACTCACTTATAAACGTGGAAAGAGCGATGACTTCTGTTTGATAAGCATTATTTCGTTGAATCTTCTCTTTTACTCTTTGGTATTTTAAATACGGTCATTTTAAGATTAAAAGTAAAAAGTAATAAAAGACGAATGAAAACATACAAAGTATTAATAAAAATAAAAAAAATTATTCTGAAAAATTTTGGATGCACTCAAAAGGCCGCACTATAGAAGTCCGCAGGTTCCCCACTCCTGGTTTAGACAATTTCACAACAATGGTATTGGTTGAAAATGAAAGAATATAGACTGGAAATAACTGTTCAAATTACATTTAACCTGGTGAACCACTTTCAGTGAAAATCACATGCAGTGAGTCCGGCTCAGTTTTAGTCCTACTTAGTTTGTATACCCTTGAGGAGTCCCCTGCAAGACATGTAGGCTGATACAAGAAGGAAAATGTTGCTTAGAGTCTTCTATGGGCTAAATTAATTCCAAAAGGCATTGCATTTCCGGGGACACAGACTGACAAATAAAATCAACTAACTCGAAGAGCACGTCATCTTTTTGCAACTCTTCCACCCGTCTTTTCTTTATGGATGGGGTGCGCTCTGCTCCTGGCCACGGGAGAAAGTCGCAACTACAAACGGCAATTTGGTCTTTGCGATTACATATGCACAAAGACGTGTTCCTTCTAGGTATCTTGCTGCACTTCTTCTCTTTTCACTTTAGGGTGGCGAGAGAGTGAAGAACGAGGGACGATCGTTGATCCCCAGCAGGCCGTTGTCCAGAACTCCGTTCATGACCAGCAGAAAGGAAGTGCTGTCACTTTTTCTTTTAAAACTCTTCTCGGCAGATATTGTCGGCAAATCTTGCAAGACGAAAGAAGACGCCTAGCGCAGCAAAGTTTCACGCGCAGTTTATGTTGTTGGGCTAATCGGCCTCTGCTAGATAAGTTCTGAAGTATATCATTCATAAAGGCTATTGACTCCATGTAGATTTAAACTTTTACCTTCTACGTTCGTCAGCTCCGGACACCAATAGCTTCCATCACCATAGCTCTGCAGTGTTTCTTTTTGGTCACGAAACGCGAAAACTGTTTCTTTAGTATGTGTATCTTCAACAAACATCACCCATGCAATTATTTATCTTTTTCAAAACTCGTGGGCTCAGATTAGGAAGCTCCATTCATAAACGATGATACCCCTTTTTGTATGCCCACTCTTTTTGACCCCAACTCCAGCAGCTTACAGCTTTGTCTTCCAAAAGGAGTGCCTAGTCCCCTTTTTGAACGCCCACTCTTGTTGAGCCCAACTCCAGCAGCTTACATCTTTGTCTTCCAAAACGAATGCCTAGTCTCTTTTTTGTACGCCAATTCTTGTTGAGTCCAACTCCATCAACTTACATCTTTGTCTTCCAAAAGAAGTGTTTAGTCCCCTTTTTGTACTCCCACTCTTGTCGAGCCCAACTCCAGCACCTTCTTTTCTACTCCCACTCTTGTCGAACCCAACTCCAGCAGCTTCTTTTCTACTCCCAGTCTTGTCGAGTCCAACTCTAGCTACTCCCTCTCTTGTCGAACCCAACTCTAGCTATTTTCACTCTGGTCGAGCCCAACTCTACTGTTGATGACCCCAACTCCAGCGGCTTATATCTTTGTCTTCCAAAAGAAATGCCTAGTCCCCTTTTTGTGCGCCTACTCTTGTCGAGCCCAACACCAGCAGCTTACATCTTTGTCTTCCAAAAGGAATGCCTAGACCCCATTTTGTGCGCCCACTCTTGTTGACCCCAACTCCAGCTGCTTACATCGTTGTCTTCCAAAAGGAATACCTAGTCTTTTTTTTGTACTCCCGCTCTTGTTGACCCCAACTCCAGCGGCTTAGATCTTTGTCTTCCAAAAGAAATGCCTAGTCCGCTTTTTTACGCCCACTCTTGTGGACCCCAACTCCAGCAGCTTACATCTTTGTCTTCCAAAATAAATGTTTAGTCCCCTTTTTGTACGCCCACACTAGCTGAGCCGAACTCCAGCAACTTACATCTTTGTCTTCCAAAAAGAATGCCTTGGCTGTTAATGTTAGACACCATGACTAGACATTTTCTTTAGGATTCTGTTTTTGTCTCTTTCTTTTGCTGCAGGTATCAGCAGATGCATCACGCATTCCTGTCAGGTGGGAAAAGCCCTTACAAAGGATTTTTCTTCTCTGTGGTTGTATTTTTGCAATACATATCTTCGCTTTTCAAATTCTGCTTCAGACCCAGATTACTGAAATCAAAATTCCTTCCGTAACAATATTTTGAATTCAATGCCATGTATGATTACGCCCCCAAGCGGCAAGGTGAAAAGACCAAAAGGCGAGGATCATCGTTTCCAGTGCCACGAATGGGTTTGACCAAAAAAGATTATTTTAACTTGGGTTTTTTTTGCGATCAGAGATGCGGCCGTAAACATGTTCAAACAACCCTCTAGTTAAAAAATTATGAAAAAAAAATCGGAAATTTTGTGAGAAATTTTCTTCACCATTAACGCGCTATACACCACAAGAATAATTTTTGAAACTGGAATATCGGGGAAAATGGGGAATGCATGTTCAACCCCTAAAGGAGAGCCGGTGTATTGTTTTGAAGAGGAAATATGCGCAAAAAGGTTTCGTGTTGTGAGTTGTGTTTAAACAAAGGAGGAGTGTTTCAGTTGGGCTTTTGGAAGCGCAGATGTTACTGCAGATATGTTGCAGGCAGAAATATGCATTTACTCCACCAAGTGGTGAAACTGTGCGTTACGATAAACTAGAAATTGTGCGCAGAGAATTCTCCATTAGTGGTATCCGGTGTCGCAAAAAGAATTTTTCAAATCGGACGTTTAAAATGAGAGATATTGGAAAATATACACTTGTATTCACTAGCAGGAAAACATTTCATTATTTGAAGAAGAAACCATTGTATATACACAGGGCTTGAAAAATGCGGTCGTGGTCGTCTGCTTGTCCGTGACGAGTGAAAACTTTTAGTTGACGTGCAAAAAATTCAGTAGAGCAGTTTAAATTCAATTCGCAATGCTTTATACACTATATTGACAAAAGTCACCGGTCACCGCTTCAAACGCAATCAACGGATCCGCTGCGTTGTTAAGATGCGCGGTACAGCTGCAAATGGTATAAAGACAAGCCTACCGCTGACCGTGATCATATTGCACTGTGAGGTTGAGTGAAAATGTCGCGGAGGAAGAGAAAGGAAAGATTGTTAGCTGTTATATTAATGGGTTGTCCACAAGAGAAACCGAGAGACGTTTAAACATGCCCAAGTCAACTGTTTTGGATGTACTGAATAAGTGGAAGACACATGGCGTGCCTGAAGCAGCAAAACGTACCGGCAGACCAAAGAAAATCAGTGATAGAGGACTCCGTAACCTCCGGAGAGTCGTTACAGCTAATCGACGGTGAGTAAAAATGCTGGAACCTCGGTATGTGCACGAACTATTCGCAGAGAACTTCATTCCATGGGTTACTGTGGTCGTGCGGCTGCTCATAAGCCTTTCATCTCCACTCGGAATGCTACTCGTCATTTGGAATGGTGTAAAGAACATTTATCGTGGACCGTAGATCAATGGAAACGGGTCCTATGCACTGATGAATCCACTTACATGATCCATTAGTCTGATGGCCATGTATAGGTATGGCGGCAGCCGGGGGAACGCTATTTACCACAGTGTACTGTTCCTACGGTCACGTTTGAAGCTGGCAGTGTACTCATGAGGGGGTGTTTTTTGTGGTATGGTCCCTGCCCAAAGGTTATCGTGGACAAACCTGTTGACCAGCTCGTCTACCTCGATATTCTCGACAATTATGCCCTACCAACCCTGTGCCAATACTATGGAACCGAGCCTTGTTGGTACCAGCAGGATAATACACCGAGCCATAAAGCAAGGACTGTTATGGCGTGGTTTAACGGTAATTCCGTATCGTGTGTGGACTGGCCAGCACAGAGTCCTGATCTTAATCCCATAGAGCACATATGCGAAGAATTAGAGCGCCGCATAAGAAGTTTGGAACCAAGGGCTACTACTAAGCAACAGTTAGCGGCAGCATTATGTACTGAATGGGAGCACATACCTATCGCTGTGCTACAAAACCTTGTCGAAAGCATGTCTCGAAGGGTCAGTGCCTGCATTAAGGCCGAAGGTGGACCGACACCATACTAATGTATGTCAATAAATGCTATGTTGTGTTTTTCTTCTAGGTGTTCGGTGACTTTTGTCAATATAGTGTACGTTATTTTGGCTATTGTTGGATATGTGAAACTATCAGTTCCTTAATAAAAGTTATTTTAATTCACAGAAGTGATGCGTGATTGTACGCCAGCATGGGAAACCGGTTTCTCCGCAAAGAAATCGGACAGCGAGTGCTGTGAGTCACTCGCTGTCCGATTTCTTTTTCGGGCACTGTGCGCTTAACAAGGAAAGCGAGGCAAGAAGCAGCAAGCCCGGTTGAATGATTTCCTCAAACGCTGTGTGAAAAGATAGGCAGTGTAAGAGTTACATGCGCCTCGCGAGCTGCCGCTTAGCCAATTACTGTCATAGGTGAAAAGGTAAACATGGGAATCCGTGTTTCCGCGAAGCTGGTAGGAAAGTTCTAAAACATTGTAGAATTCTTGCATCATGTACTCTGAGTTGGGTTATTATACAATGGTTAATCCTTTAAATCAGGTTAGAGATAAAATAGTATTATTCGAGAGATGTGTATAAATTTTTAACAAATCAAACTTTAAAACACGAAACAAAATCGACAGACCTGCGGGGCTGGTGATTTTTAGGTGGCGAGTGAGGTATTTTTGCCTGACTAGTGAACCAGCATGAAGAGTTTTTCAAGCCCTGTATACACACAACGGTTTTCGTGGTTGAAGGTGTCGGAGAAAAAAACATTGCTTCAGTTGAATTCTTTTAAAAGCAACGCTATGGAGTAAAACATATTTCGAATTCAACAGCATCATTTACGCCCTCTAGCGACCATGTTACGCGCCCGAAAAAGACCGAAATGCAAGAAAGAGTTTTCATTTTCACAATTCAGGCTTTTGAATGAAAAAATAATTTTTTCAAACTGGACAAATGGTTGCAGAGATATGCTATCCGCGCAACAACAAACATGGCGATAACATAAGCGCTTATTTTTCTTTTTTTTTCAAAAGACGTCCTAAAATATAAATGGAGCCTCATAACGAAATTTCCCGGAGCAGGATAATCTTAGAATGTTCATAGCTGCAGGAGGAAAGTGTTATTTAATTAGCAAAACCGGCGAGCTCAGACGTGGGTATTATCTTCGTGAATCAACAAAAGAGATTAAAATTTCATTTTTTTCTTGTTCTTGTTCTATTACCCTTGTAAATGTTTAGGGCAGTTTTCTGGAGATTACCAGAATACAACTCGCAAGATCATTACACCAGAAAGTCTAACGCTGATCTCCTTAGTCCAAAGAAATGGAAATTAGGTAACAATGCGCCTATTTTTCACTTGATTGTTTTTTGTTCCACAGTTGAGTTTTACTCAAGCGGAATATGAGGGAAATTGCCATCGTAAAGCTGTGTTATGAACTTATCTGATAAGAGAGGTGATCCATGGGACACTTTAGTAATAAACCGCAATTCTAAATCCGCTTTGTATTTGTTGAAATTCACCCGAGTGAAACTTTTAAACTTCTACATCAAACAAAGCAGCGTGTTTGGACTTTGTTCGCTCATAACTCCGTTTTAAAGAAGGTCAGCACCAAGTGATTATCCTACAGATGTAGGGAAGATAGCTGGAACAAAACTAAATCCCCACAGTTTATTTCCTCTGTTCAGGCCCATAACTTCAAATAACTATGACAAAAGTTATTAATGAATTAAATCATGCAAAAACTCTATTGAAGTAGCTCATAATTAAATGTTAGTAAAATCCCTCGATTACAAAGGAAAATTACCAGTATAAAGAACCTTCCTGATCCTTTCAGAGATTCTACTTTTTCACAAACAAGCACTGATTAATTTTATAAATACGTCTTACGCTGCAAATGCGTTCTTTTGAAATCAGCCAGTGTTTTAACCAGATTTCACGGTAATTAATTTAATAATTAAACAGTTCAAGTTATCAATGCTTGAAAAATATTATGCCATTCGTAAAATGTTAAAAAGTTATACAAATTTTGAAGATGAGAATCTGATTTTTGGTGTAAATGTGACAAGGATAGTATGTCAGATAATATCCGAAAACTTGAAAAAAAAATTTTCATCGTCCTGGAGCGGGACTCGAACCCGCGTCGCCAAGATAGCACCCTGGTATGCTAACCACTACACCACCTAGAACGACTAAGTCCCAAGTTTCCGATTAATTTGAATATAGCCATCACAGGATTTGCTAGTCGAAGCAACCAGCACTCATGTTTAGCGAATTTGGAGGTTAAGAATCCTATCCCGTGATTGCCCGGAGGAGCAGATAAATCAATGGTTATAATTAAATTAATCGGAAACTTGAGACTTGGTCGTTCAGGGTGGTGTAGTGGTTAGCATACCCGGGCGCTATCTGGTAGACGCGGGTTCGAGTCCCGCTCCAGGACGATGGAAATTTTCAGGTTTTCGGATATTATCTGATTTGCCACGCTTGTCACATTTACACCAAAAATCGGATTGTCATCTTCAAAATTTGTATTATATGATGTAATCCCGTATTTCTTTCTTGAGTTAAAAAGTTATTTACAAAAAAATTTTACGAAACGCGAAAATATATAATAATAGCAAAAAAAATTTCTACCTAAGATACTTTTAGTGATTCCTATAATATAAAAGTTTCGTGAGAAGAAAAAAGTGCTGTGTAGTGCTTATTAATCGCAAATTGACCGAACAATTACTTCTGCGCTTTTTTCTCCCTGTAGATGACCAAGCATTGAACTGTTGTAATTTTTCCCAAGGCGAATTCATCATGCAACAAACTATTGTTGTGCGCACTGCAAACTAACAACGTAAAGCACCACTGTAGTTTGTTTTTTTTATTGGGAGTTTAACGACCACCGTGAGCAACACAGTGTGCTGTAAGCAGTTGCCCGTCCCTAATTTAAGGCCAAGAAGACCAACGAAAAAACAATATTTGAATGCGAAAATGAAGATAAAACGTTTAGCATGGGCCAAAAAATATAAATCATAGACTGCTGACGACTGAAAAAAGGAAAGTTTCAGTGATGAAACTCATTTATTTGTGCAGGGTTACCAAGCAAATGTCGTTAGACGAAGCAGCGTGAACCCTTTAGACCTGAGCATGTCAAACAAACTGTAAAACACCCTCTGAAACAGATGTTTTGGGGGGTTTTCACATCAAATGGCACTGGAAGCTTAGTTCCTGTTTAAGGTATGATGAATTCAGCCAAGTACGTAGAAATATTACAACGTAGGATTGCTCCATTCTTGCAAACTTTTGACGGGACATTTCAACATGACTTGGCCCCATGTCACAGTTCGAAATTGTTCAAGAATTTCATGCTGGAAAATCAAATTCATTTGCTTGATTGGCCTGGAAATTTACCAGTTTTAAATCCCATAGAAAACTTGTGGAATATTTTGAAGAGACGTTTAGGTAAAATGGACTGTACAACCAAGGAACACATGATAACGAATGTTATAAAAGTGTGGTTCCACGATTATGAAGTTAAAAATATGTGCACCCAATTAGTGGAGTCAATGCCAAAACGAATTCAAGAGGTCATTTCTGCTAAAGGAGGACATACTTCATACTAATACAGGTATTTATCAGTATATATCAAGGCATAGAATGATATAAAGGCATAGTTTTGGAAAAAAGAGTGATTTTTTTACTTTGTCCCAATTAATTTGCACAGTATAGTAGCTTACTTCTTAGTTTATAAAAAAAATTAAATGTGTCCCTTATCTCCGGAATAGCTCTAACAAAGTGTGGAGCTTTTCATGCTGTTATTCATAGTTCTCTTGTCTTTGAACTACATATAGTCATAGTGTACGCTTGTAAAAAACAGGCTTCTGAGAAAGCTCACTGTTGGAGAATTAAAAATATTTCATGTGATGTCCTACAGCTGCATAGCTAAAACTAAAAACAGGAAAACCACTTCTTAATACTCATTAACACTTTTTTGTGCGCTCTTACTCTCGCTTCACACTATAAACAATGTAGGTTACATTGATGATGAGCTGTTTTGCCTGTCATCCCGCACAAATGAGATCTTTTGGGAAAATTAAGGGCCAACATACTCACTGCTGTTAAAAAAAGAAAAAAATGTTCAGCTACAAGTAATGTTTTTATTAAAGTTTATGCTCCTTTGTGTTTCCGCAAACTATGTTTCACAGGAATATTTTAAAAGAAAGTGCGTTTTTATTCTCATTGTTCAATCAACCTTAAACGCATTTCTTTTGCAGTACTTGTCACAGATTCTAAAAAAAAAAAATAGGTTGAAAAAGAAGCTAAGAAAATTTCAATCAACTTTCGTGATCCCTTCTTAATAAGGTATTTAGAGGGCTTAAAAATAAAACCACTCGCTCTTTAAGCACGAGTTACAGTGTTTCAATTAAAGTACGGAAAGTTAAATGACATGTTTAAGAATAGAATATTGTGAGTTTTAAGATTCTTGGGACAGAAGATAAGATTGTATGTAAACGCATACGTTTTTGTTTTCAGTGACAAGGGCATATTGAAAAAAGGGGAATTTACCAGTATGACTCGTGCACTTCATTTTTATTCTTCTCATTATTACTGTCGGAAAACATCTCATGAGCTGATATTCTTTTGGATTAGAACACCCGGCATCACACCTCATTTTCCTGTGTTTTAAGTAAATTCGGAACCAACTAATCCACCATAATTTCCTTCGTCGTGTGGTTATGTTTCATGCCCAGTAACACTTTCTGATACTATTGGGTACGTTTAGCTATGAAAATGAAACATTTAATGGAATATTTCGCAATATAGTACATTACGGTTAATTGGAACACATCGGAGAAAGAACACTTTGGCCCAATTAAGCGGCTTCCCCAGTTATGCAAAGCATTACCCCAAAGAGCTAATTTGGAATGTTCTTCAAGAGTTGTCCTAAACAAACGGCTGCCCAGATTAACCGATGGCTAGTTAACCGGAATTTACTGTATAACAAATAGTGTCAGCTGATAAGGAACGGGGCCACCATTAATACAAGAAATATTAAAATTATCATTTGTAAAATCAAGATTTTAAAACCCATGTTTTGAATTATTATTTTCATGAAGAAATCACGTTTAAGAATTTACCAAGAGTAATCATCATACGTATAATACGAAAATAAAAATGTGCAATTACAGTAGTGGCCAGAATTGTGGAAACCTTTAGGAAAATATGTGTTTCTAAGATTTGATGGTTCATAACATCACTCTTTTTTAGAATAATACCATTAATTTATATATTATTAGACAGATAATTTAATTCAGAATGCAATGCAACAAACTGTGTTGAATCATCTTTATTCTATCAAAAGCTAGAGCTAAATAACCGAAAAAAGGAAACACAATGTACCAAGAAGTGGATTTCCTTAACTCAAATGGGATCAATGAGATTGTTTGTTTTCTGAGAGCCAATCAGGTGTTATTATGACACAACATGGAACCAATAAGGTGTTAGTATGAGTCATCTCTCATTTCGAGCTGTTAGAGCTAATAATAGAACTCTCGTGAGTGTAATCAAGTTGGCTACCAGTTTTTTCACGGATTTTTCTATTTCTTGATAACTTATTAAGATGACAGAATGAAAAGAGTTGACTGGCCACCTAGAAAGGGATATAACATACTAACTTTGCGTGAAGAAGACTACACTATGAAAAAATCGTAAGAAAAGGAGGTGGAAATATAGCCAAAGGAGGTATTCTAAACTGTACAAAAGGTATCAGCAGACTCGGTCAATTCAAAACCAAAATGGTCAAGTGAAGAAAAGGCGCACAACAGCATATGGTTCACAAACAGCAATACTGTTGGCGCACAACAGCAATACTGTGTTTAAGTGACAGAAGAAAATCCTCTGAGTCAATTAAAACTGAATTGTCTCAATGTGGTTTGAAGATGGGTACTAAAACTGTCAGATACACACTCAAATATTTTGCTTTAAATTCTAGAATTCCAAGGAAAAGGCCATCTCTATTTCCCGAACGAAAAATGAAGATATTAGAGTGGGCTAAAAACCATGTTAATTGGTCTGAGGAACAATGGGATAGACTCATCTGGAGTGATGGGACCATATATCCATATTGGTAGTGATGGGATAAAATATGCAAGAAGAAGAAATGGAGAAGATTTGCTGCCTGAATGCATTGCAGATACCATAAAGCATCCAGTTAGTCTTATGATCTGGGGTTTTATCACAATAAAAGCGTGCGCAGAATTTGTGTAATTAATTGTATGTTAAACGGAAAAACTACATCATTGATATACACTCTTTGCCAAAAACAAAAAGTACAGCAAACAAAAATGAAGTATCCCCAGAAAGTAATTCGATCCTGATGAAACTCCGCATGCAAGTCTCAGGGCCGAATATGCAAATGATTAGAATGACTAAATAGTGGTCTACTATTGCGCATGGGAACTGAGCATCGAGGAGGGTATATCAAGAGCAAAGTTCGCACGCAGGGATAACTGTGACAGAGGATTTCAGTTGTATTAGCCTCCACGGACTGTGAGGATTCCTCGACGTCGGATCCGTACTCACTAGGAGCAGTTCAGCGAGTTTGAGACAGGGTGTATAATTGGGCTGAGCATAGGCATGGTTGGCAAATAGTAATTGGGGGAAGACACAAGCGTGCACCAATAAGAGCCAATTTCTTTTTTTTTTTTTTTAAAGTGTTTCCAAAATGTACTGGGGACAGCAAACCTTCTAAGTGTATTGAATTAATGCATTATCTGAATGATGTTTAGATACGTATCGCATACGTATCGCTTTTTTTTTGCAAAATTAAAAATTGAGAACTTTTATTAACGGTTTTAGGTACAAACTATAACGTAGGCAGACATCGTGCATTGTAATTGTGCTGAAAAAAATGCAAAACACGAAAAGGGTTTCAGTTCGAAATATGGAGGATCAGAAACATTAGAGGAGACATATCCCCCCCCCCCCCGTTTATCCCCGCCAGCGACGCCCATGGGGCTGCGATAGACTGGTTGGTCAAGTCGCCGTATCTCCAGGCATTTGGATCGGAGCGATGCGGCATTCGGACGATGTAGGCGTCGATGGGTCAAGGAGAGCACAACCCAGAGGTACAATTGCAGTGGACGGCCGAGAGGTAATGACAGAACGCGAGGATCGAGAGAATGTGAGAACCGCACGAACAGAACCGAATTCGTCGCACTCAACCATCTGTGACCATGTTGCGTTATCTACAGGTATGGAACTGGCCAACCGGACCGTTGCCAGACGACTTACGGCACGAGGACTACAATCGAGGAGACCACTCCATCGCCTACTACTGACCAGCGAGCATCGTCAGTGCTGTCGGTCCCTATCAACGTGGTATAGTGTCCAGTGGCGTCGTGCCGTCTCCCGGGATGAGTCACGGTTTGCACTTGGCGCCGATGACCAGCGCATACGTGTCTGGATCGGCATACGGCTCGAAACCCGCAGTGACTGTCTTGGAAGCGATTTCCTACGATAGTCAGACACTCTTGGTAATTTCCCATACCACCATCACGGTTGAACGGTATGTCGACGACATTCTACGACCTATTGTGTTAGCTTTCATGTCGTAGTATCATCGAGCGATTTTAAAGCAGGATAATGCCCGGTTACACACGGCGTGGCTCTCCCAGACCTGCCTGGGTAACGCCGATACCCTTCCCTGGCCAGCCTGATCGCCCGACCTTTCACCGATCGAACATATTTGGGACACGATGGGACACCACCTGCGCCCATCCCAGAATGATGGCGAAGTGCCCAGCAATTTGGACACCGTCTAGTATGCTATACCTCAGAACAGTATCCGTGAGCTGTTTGCGTCTATGCCAAGCTGGGTAACCGCTTGTATTAATGCCAGAACTGGTGTTACACCGTACTGACTTGTTCCACTCGTGTAGCTCTTTTTATCAACATCCATTGCAAAACAGTATATCAGCGGGGAAAAGATGCTGTTGTGTGTGTGGTGGGATATGCATGAAGTGCTGTACTTCGAACTGTTGAAACCGGACGAAACAATCACTTCACAACTATATAGCGATCAGTTTATGAAACTGAACGCCGCAATGACGCAAAAACGCCAATGGACAGATAAAGGACGCCGCCCAGTCATCCTGTTACACGATAATCCCAGGCCACATGTCGGTGCCAGAACGAAATCAACCCCTTGAACCGTTACAGAGGAAGGTTTTACCGCACCCAGCTTACTCCCCGGACATTGCACCCTCAGACTTTCATCTGTTTCGCTCTATGCAACATGCCCTAGCCCAACAGCGGTTCACCACAGTTCCAGAGGTGGAAAATTTCGTCATTGCGTTCTTCAGCTCCAAACTGGTGTCCTTCTATCACAGGGGCATTCATTTGTTGCCTGAAAAATGACAAAAGGTCATTGATGCTAACAGCCAATATTTCGTTTAATAAGTGTGTGATGGTTTCCTGATTGTTCTTGTCTCCTTTCTCTTTAAAACGGCGGAAACTTTTTGCATACCCCCAATACATCGCACATACCAATTTTTATCTCGATTGGATTATTCCTTCTGGGTGCTTCGTTTTAGTTTTTGTTTTTTATCAAAAAGTGTTCTTGAGCCAAAACAGAAGCCTTCGACGCGTGATTTTTTCCAGGATAATGAAGCATATATATTTCAAGAGGATTCAGCTTCTTGCCATGTTGCTGCCTAGTGCAAAAAGTGGTTTCAGGAAAATCATATCACACTGCCAAAATGGCCAAGTAATTGCCCAGATATGAATCCAATAGAAAGGTTCTGGCCGCCTCAATGGCGCAGTAGTCTAAGCGATGGCTTGTGCCCATTCGTCCGAGACGGGTCCGGGTTCGAATCCCGATGAGACATGGATGTTGGGTTTGTCTTATGGCACTGGCTCTCTCCCTTCCCTGGAACCAGTGGCCCAAATTTAGGGACGGCCGACTGCTTACTGCCCATCGAGTTGTTCATGGTGGTCGTTAAACTACCAACGGAAAATATGTGAAGCCGATTAAAGAAACTTGTTAGTCAGAAGCAACCAAGGAATAAAACACATTTGATAAAGACAAACATACAGTCTTGTCTTCATATTTTAACACCTGATGAACTAAAACGCTTGGTTCCATTGGAGGCCGTTGTAAGGCTGTAATTGCGGCAAAAGGTTTCCCAAAACAGAACTGGTGAGAAGTTATTAAATACGCTTTTTCATGGTTTTCTGTGTATAATTTCTTTTAAAATACAACTTTTTTTATGAAGTGTGCTGCATTACGTTCTGCATTAAATTATCTTTCTAATGATAAATAATTTCATGGTATTATTCTACAAAAGATTGATGTTACGGGACACCAAGCCTTAGAAGTGCAAATTTTCCAAGAGGTTTCCACAATTTTGGCCACTAGTGTATTTCATACGATAAAATTTTTGTTAGTGCGGTACTGGCATTTTTTGTAAACACTTTTAAATAAACTTTTTGTAAACACTTTTAAATAAACTTGTTAGTGCGGTACTGGCATTTTTTGTAAACACTTTTAAATAAACTATGCTTAGGTGATTTATAGCTCTGATATCCTTATGTGCAGATGAAATTTGACTAAAGGCCATAGTGTAGGCACTTTCGGTCAAATTCTGAGAGATCCTATTGCTTTCATTCACTTTTCTTGCAGCGGAGCAAAAGAAAAGTCTTTAAATCCTGCTGAATTTTTTTTTAAAAGAGCATTCGACAAAGATCAGTTGAAAATTATTCATTGTAGCAGTTAAGCAATAACTTCGTGCTACGGGCTAAACATTTTATTCTTTTAATTCTTCGAGGTATCGAGAAATATAGCCAGAAGATCGAGCCCATGTTGCCTACAATATTAAAACTGGATAAGTATATTTTGACGTCGTGATTCGTATTGATAGCTTTCGTTTGGAGCTTCTAATATTCTTAGAATACATAAATACTATCTCTGGAAATTTATATGAATCTATCTCCCACAGAGAATTTCACACATTTTTAGAACTTTAATGATAAGAAATTACAGAAAATAAAAGAAGTTCAAGAAATTGAAAGTGGCAACAACGTGTTAGATGAACACGAAAGAAACATCTGCTGCAGTTAAATATGGTCTGTTAAGAAAATGGAGCACATAAACAAGCTGTGTATATAAGGTTATGTTTTTGCTCTTTACGAAGAGAAATATTTGGATTATGTGATTAAAGAACGCTGTAAAAATCATGGAATTAGCATTTCTAAATGTAAAATAAGCAATATTATTAATAATACAGGAGACAATCGTCAAGCATTGCTTTTACTAACAACAGAAAAAAGAACACTAAACGAAAAAGGTACGTACTTTTACGACTATTTCAAAAGTAACGTCTCTGGTCTTTAAAGAAATTCCACCGACCCAAAGAGCAGACGTTAAGTCCTTAAAAATCTACGTATCAACTGCAAACAAGGTATTAAACCAAGATTTGAATCTGAAGTAAAAACAAAATGCTCACAGCCTTTTGCCTTGGCACGTGGCTGAGCGCTGAATACTGCGTAGACCATGAAAATCACTTATCCGGGAAAGATGAAAATTTATTGTGACTATTGATGAAACATGGATATGCTTAAATGACTTAAAAAAAGGTCGCTTTATCATCGGTAAAGATTAGAAAAAGACCTACAGACTTTGTTTCGAGAATCTAAAGAAAGTTTCGGTAAAGGATTGATTATTATTTCTGGTTTCTTGTACAATGGGAAATTAAAGTTAAGAAAAGTTGAAAAGAATGTTAAAATCAATTCTACATACACTCGCGGACAATGAAATGTGCGTACCTAGAAGAAAACATGCTACAATCGCGAAACTTTGCAAATAACTAGAGTGTGTGATGGTATGCAAATGATCCACGTTCAGTGCAAGTGCGCATGACCGCCCACCCTCTGGTGATGCTGCAAGATCATGATCAAATGATCATGTGTAGAGGATTTTAGGAAGGAAGAGTCTGACCCCAGGTCTTAAACAGCCTTTAGCTAGGAGATTTGAGCTAGAGTGCCCGATAGGAAAGTGACATAGAAGCGAAGTAGAAAGGGGGAGGAAGACGCCGTTATTTTTTACCGGGGGCCAGCACCCGGGGTCCGACGTCTTAGCATGCCCATCCGACGCACGGCGGATATTTAGTGGATCGAGCGTTCGTACCTGCCTGGGATCGAACCTGAGGTCCTTTCTGTGGCAGTAACGAACGTTGCCTACTAGGCTACCCGCGGCCCGTGGCGCTGAAAGCAGGAACCGGCAGCTTTATAAACAGGTGTGTAGTCGATGCCCCATGAAGCGAAAAGCACTGGCCGACGCAAGCAAGGATACAGAATGAAAATAATGCCGGGTAGGTGCCAGAGACGTCGATTTATGCAACTTATGGACTTTGAGAGAGTCCTGGTCATCAGGCTGAAAACCGCAGGGTGGTAAACTCGCCATATAGCCCACCACGTGAATCGTTCTGACCATACCGTCCAACTGTGTTGACAGCAAAGGACACCTCACGGCACTGCCATATGGTGGAGTGGTTCCGGACGGACCAAGAGGACCACCGGTAGAGAGGATCGACGGATCGTGCGTTTGACACGAACGGATCCTACGGGGATCCGGTCCACTATACACACATATGTAGTGGCTCTTGTGTGCCCACGAACTATTTCCCGACGCCTCGCGGAAGCGAATCTTCCATCCCAGCACCCCTTACGTGTGCTGCCATTAACACCAGACCATCGCCGACTCCGTTTGCAGTGGTTCTCGGCCTGATCGACGTATAACGCCACATACTGGCGACGTGTGGTGTTTAGCGATGAGTGCTTCTTCGTTTTGGGGACAGATGATGATCGTGCCCGGATGTGGAGGTCTCCAGGTCAACGGCACAGCTCCAACCTCGCTATCGAGTGCCACACCTTCTCCACTGCAGGCATTATGGTCTGGGGAGCCATTGCCTACGGTAGCCGATCAGATCTAGTAGTGGTACGTGGATCATTGACGGGCCCACGGTATGTGGATCTTACGGCCCCACGTGCTCCCATTCCTGGCCGGGACTCCAAGTACGCTATACCAGCAGGATAATGCCAGCCCGCACATGGCTCGGGTTGCCCAGGACTGCCTACGTTATATCCAGACACTTCCACGGCCTGCCCGCTCCCCGGACATGTGTCCTATCGGGCATATGTGGAACCAGTTGAAACGCCGGCTTCCGCCGTGCCGCACTATCCGGGACTTGGAAAACCAACACGAGTGGACCAGTTTGAGCCAATCTGCCGCAGGACAACATCAGGCTCTGTTCGCCTCCATGCCTGACCGCATTGCAGCATGTATCGCCGCACAAAGCGGTGCGACGCGCTATTGAAGACGCCCACACTCCGTTCCATGGATCCCTGTGTAATTGTCCTGCAGCTCTGTTTTTGCCATCATGTGTATCATTCATCTGTATCATTAACATCCATGAAGTTTTAGTTCAATCCGATTCTTCCTTCTTGGTGCCCAAATTTCATTGTCCGTGAGTGTATTACCAAAACAATGTTTTGACTCCTATATATTAAAACAGAAATACCAATCCTTTATTCATACAGCGTTCAAAGAATAGAACTCCATCAAGATGAGGCTGCCAGTCCTACATCCGAATCTACCACTGTATTTTTTGAAATTTAAATGAAAAAAGAGACAGATATCAAGTCTCATGTTCCTTCAAAGTCCCCTGATGTGTTACCAATGGACTATTGTGCATTAGGACTGCTAAAAAGAGTTCTTTATAAACTCAGACCTAAAACAACGATTGGACTATGGAAAGTTGTGGAAGAGAAGTGGAATAAAATACCACTACCAATTTTAAAAACTGCCATATTATCTTGGAAATCTAGATGTAGGTTCATAGTGCAGATAAACGGCTATGACATAGAACATTTAAGAAAGAAATAATTTTATTTTAAAAATTTATTATGTTGCTGGACAATCGTTCTAAAAATGTTGGAACGTCCTCTGTAGAGTTCCATCCTCCGCATGAAGAATCGGCAAACTCGTTGTCTACCATAAAAAAAGGAAAATCCCAAGATTTACTTCAACAAATGAAAAGCAAAATACACTGAAATTGTGAAAATGGGCCAAGCTTTCCCCTTCGCAACCCGTCATGGCATGGACTGTACCACGTATTGCAAACGTTCCGGTGGTATTACTGCTCCTGATTCCAGTACAACAGCCTAGAGAGTAGCCGGTAGTGGGCTTAGGTCTCAAAGCTCTACTTCGTCCCACAAATGTTCAACTGAGTTCAAATCCGGAAAGTGAGAGGGCTATTGGAGTGTTACGAACTCAATGAAATGCTCCTCGAACTTCCCTTTCCTCAAATGGGACAGATGTGATTTGACGTTGTATTGTTGAAAGAAGGCATCATACTGTAGAAAACGGATAGCTTTGAACGCGTGAAGGTGGTCGGTCTGTGAGCACGGCAACATAGCTTTGTGCGATCGTTATGGCCATCATGAGTACAAACGCCCCACCAAAATAAGGCCCGACGTAAGCACTCCCGATAATTTTACACCGCCTCCAGCGATCTCTAAAACCTCGACTTGGCAGTTCAGGTCCAAGGCCTCCTTCGGTTTTCGTTTCACACGCAGCTTCCTGTCGGCGTGTGGTAGTTAGAACCTTGATTCGTCGGACCAAGCAATCCGTTTCCAGACTTCCACGGTCCAGTGGCAATGTTCAATCGCCCACTACAACCTCATAGCCCCATGATATGTTCTTAACAAAATTACTGAATGGGGGCGTGGGCTGTCATAACTCAGTCGTACCATCATACTTCGAATGGTCTTTAAAAAACACTTGTAGGCACCCCATCTTTGAATACCGATGATATCCTCTCCAATGTAGTACTTCGTTCCTGTACGGGAGAAGTGCGGCCCTTCCTCCGACATCAATGGCTCGTTTACGGCCAATTTTTTTCTGGCGACTATCGATTCCGTTGTAGTCCTGGTACACGCGTGCGAAGGTCGCACCCTGAAATCCCAGATGTTCTACAGTTGCAGAAATAGAGCACGCCATTTTCCTTGTACCGACTATCTGCCCATGATCGAACTCTCTCGGATCACCGTGTTTACCCATCATAACAGTTTCAGGTATGCCATACAACAGGCAAGTATCTGACCTATTTATACCCTCAGATTCGCATTATTGTGGCGGAGTGAGGCAGCTTTGTGGAAGGGTTGCAAGAATAAAATTTTCTTTCAGTGTAGTGGTTTTTCAGATTTTTATTTCTCTTCTTCACATAATTTATTAAAATCCGATATGTAGTTTGTAAAAGCTGATCTTACGAAGTGGTTTAAATTCGGCCAATGATATCTGCTTTACAAATGGAATTTACTTCACCAACCAACGATTTGGTAAGACAAGTTATGCCAAAACCTGAAGTTGTCTTCAGAATGGACTGTAGAAAATATGGGTGTTTATTATCCGTTCCATTACTATAACCACAGAAACTGAATGTTGCACCCTCCCCGGTGGCGAAGTGGTTTAAGCGTTGGATCATAATCATTCGTCCGAGATAGGTCCGAGTTCAAATCCCAATGAGACATGGATGTTGTGTTTGTCTTACGGTACTGGCTCTCTCCCTTCCCTGGAACCAGCGGTCCTAAATTAGGGACAGGCGTCTGCTAATAGGCCAGTGAGTTGCTCACGGTGGTCGTTAAACTCCCAAACAAAAAAGAAAAGAAAAACAATTTTGCATTTCCGCGAATCGGCCTTTCAAAAATTCATAAATTAATTTCAAAATGGAAGGGTTTCATTTCATTGCGAATTGTTTGTTTTCCTAATTTAAAGCAGTATGTAATTAATATTACTATGGAGGAATTCAACTCTATTTGTAATTGTCTTTTATTAATTAAGAGCTCCTTATTGTTTGCAGCTGTATCTGAAATAACTGTTTCATCAGTGATGTTTAAGAAGTAAGAATTGCAGTGGAATTCTTGGACGTGCTGTGACGTATACTGTAATTTACAAAGACCTTTAAGATACATGGACTGGAAGATCTTGTGGAAATGAGTGGCAGCAGCTGGCGACATTTTGATCCCAGAGCTTGTACGGCAAAACGACACGTTTTCTATGTAAACAACGTTAATTAAGCTCTTTGCCGCCCCGGTGGCGCAGTGGTCTAAGCGATGGCCTCTGATCATTCGTCTGAACGGGGTCCGGGTTCGAATCCCGGTGAGGCATGGATGTTGTGTTTGTCTTACGGCACTGGCTCTCTCCCTTCCCTGGAACCAGTGACCCTAAATTAGGGACGGGCGACTGCTTATAGCCCATTGAGTTGCTCACGGTGGTCGTTAAACCTCCAATCAAAAAAAAAAAAAAAATTGAGCTCTTTTGCCTGCGCGAAAGAAGGAATTTTACGTTGTTATAATACTGCGTATTAATTTTCTTTCAATGGGGGATAAATTGCGGGTTGCACCTTTTAACTTACAATTAAAGACATCATTATCGTAATTTTGAGAGATATGAAGTAACTGAAGGGAAGCCTCGCTCGTCCTACGTGTAAAATATACTTCGGCTTCCGCTGCTTGCAAACTGCGTGATCTAGTTGCATGAAATTCGTATTTCACACTCTGAGTAATGTCAAAAATAATTATTTTCATGTGGCCATTTGTTTATTCTTAACAGAAGTTGCCAAGAAAAACAATTTTAATTGGAGGTTTTCCATGGGTATTATGAGTTCGTAATATGTACTCAAGAGGAGAAAAATAAATAAAATTAAATATGATAGAAAGGAATGCTCTTTTCACATAATTTAGAGTTTAGACAATTTCAAATCTCGGTGATAAAAAGTATCGAAAAAGAGAACTGTTTAAATTTAAAAAATTTGTAGCTCATTAAAAAGTTTTGTTTAATTGAAAATTTGTTTAACTCACTAAATCTGGCTATATCATTTTCTGAAATACTTTACAATATATATATACTATTATAAAAACAAAAAATAATAAACCTTACTGGATATATATATATATATATATATATATATATCATCATCATCATCATCATTGTCAACCATTATCAATCCACTGCTGGACGAAGGTCTCCCCAAGTTTCCTCCACAACGGTCTGTCTTGTGTCAGTCTCCTCCATGTCACCCTGCATACTTTCGAATTTCATCCACCCATCTCCCATGTGGTCTTCTTCTGGGTCTTTTCCTGTCCCTTGGAATCCAATCTAAAATTTCGGCTGTCCATCGACTTTTCCTGTCCCTTGGAATCCAATCTAAAATTTCGGCTGTCCACTGTCCTTCAGACACTGTCCAGAAGGACAGTGTCCTTCTGGCAGTATGTCCAGCCCATTGCCATTTCAGGGATTTAACTCTGATCATGATGTCTTCCACTCTTGTCATTTTTCGGATCCACGAGTTCCTCTTTTCTTATCTCTCCTGGTTACACCAAGTATGCACCTCTCCATGCTTCTTTGAGTTGTCTGCGGCCTTTGTATGTCTCTTTTAGTTAAGGTCCACGTCTCTGCACCATACGTAAGCACTGGAAGGATGCATTGATCAAACACTTTTCTTTTAAGACATAATGGCATATTGCTCTTGAAAGTTATGCTGTTTCTTCCAAAAGCTCTCCAGGCAAGTTTTGTACGCCGATTAATTTCTTCATCAATGTGACCCTCACTTGATATCTGCTGTCCAAGATAAACGTACGTATCTGTTATCTCCAGCTTTTCTCCATCAATCGATAAATCTTCATTTCTTGTAAAAGCATTGAACATCACTTTTGTCTTCTGAAAGTTCATTTTTAATCCCACTTCTTTACTCTTGTCAGCAAACTCCTGGATCATACTCTGCAGCTCTGATGGGCTAGTTGCAAAAATGACTACGTCATCAGCAAAACGAAGGTGGGTTAGATAATCTCCATTAATCTTTATCCCTTTGTTTTCCCAGCTCAGTGACTGAAAAAACACCCTCCAATGTGGCATTAAAGAGCTTCGGAGATATGGTGTCACCTTGTCTCACTCCCTTTCCAATTTTTATGTGTGTTGTATTTTCAAACAGCCTAATCTTTGCACTTGCATTTTCATAGATGTTATTAATAATATTAATGTATGCATCTTCAATACCGCAGGTTTTCAGAGCCATTGTAACTGCTGATGGTTTCACCTGAATCAAAGGCTTTTTCATAATCGATAAAAGCCATGCACAATGGAAGTTCATATTCCCTCGCTCTTTCAATTAGTTCTCTCAGCACATGGATATGATCTATTGTGCTGTAGCCACTTCTGAATCCATCTTGTTCTCTCGGTTGAGCCATGTCCAGTGTTACCTTCAAGCGGTGTGAAAGAACTTTAGTGAAGATTTTATAAACTACTGATAGGAGGCTGATAGGTCTGTAGTTTCCGAGATCCTCAATGTCACCTTTCTTATGTAGCAGGATCATTGTAGCGGTGTTCCAATCCTCAGGAATCTTTCCTTCATTAAGGCATCGAGTGAAAATTTGGGAGAGTACTGTTCGATTTCTCCACTTGCTTCTTGTATGATTTCTACAGTAATTCCATCTTTCTCCTGGAGCTTTTCCCCGCTTCATGTTCTTGATTGCATGTGCAACTTCTGTTGGAAGGACTGGAGGAACTCTGGTACTGGTATCTTCTTCATGATGTCTGGAGTGCATGTATCATCCCTTTCATATAATTTGGAGTAGAAATCTTTCACTCTTGTCAAAATTTCGCCTCTATTTCTTGTTACAGAACCATCTTCTTTTCTCAGTGCCATAATCTGTTTTCTTCCCTTACTGAGATGTCCCTTGCTATCTTTAGGCTTTGGTTGTTTTCAATTGCTTTCCTCACTAGTTCACAGTTGAATTTTCTTACGTCTTCAGTGATACTTTTTCGTATTGTCTTGCATAGCTCTATATATTCCACTTTGGAAGTCACATCTTCTTTAGTCGTCCTCATCTCTCTTCTTTTTTGCATCAACATTTTCGTTTTTCCTGATAATTTATTTACATGCAACTTGTTCTTAGACCCAGCTAATTTTGTTGCTGTTTCCATAAGAGCTTTGGTTACTTTTCTGTTAACTTCAGAGATGTCCACTTCTTCCGATGTTAGGCCTTCTAAAGCAGAGAACCTGTTCTTTCAGTTCTAACTTGAAGGTATTATGGTGTTTTTTAAGGTTGGTTATGTCAATAGATTTTGTTTGTCTTATGAGCTTGCCACGTTCAAGTTTAGTGTTGAGGTGCATCTTACATCTCACCAATCTATGGTCACTACCTGTGTTGAACTTGTTTAGCACACTGCAGTCTTCTATGACAAATTTTTTGTTACACATAATAAAATCAATTTCACTTGTCGTCCCATTTGGATGTCTCCATGTCCATTTCCCTGTGTGGCTTTTTCTGAAGAAGGAGTTCAAGATGAAAAAACCCTTCTGCCTCTGCAAACTCAACGAGAGTATTTCCACGTTGGTTTCTGTTGCCGTGACCGAATTTACCTACTGAAGTTTTCATTATGTTGCCGTTGCCCTATTTTTGCATTGAAATCTCCCATAATTATTTTCAAGTGCTGCTTACCTTTATTATTTGTGGGATGACAAATTTCCTCATAAAATTCTTCAATTTCTTCTTCAGGATGACTTGTGGTGGGTGCATAAGTTTGAATAATCTGAGCCTGGTATCTTCTCGATAGTTGGATAACAGAGTCGTGCAGCTCTGTCAGAGGAACTTTCAACTTCTACCACTTTATCCTTCAGTTTCTTGTTTATTATAAATCCAACACCACTAGTTCTGCCAGTATCTGTCCCACGATAGTAGAAGAGATGTCCACTTTTCAGTTCGATGAGATCTTCTCCTTTTCTCCTTACCTCACTTAGCCCCACGATGTCCCACTTGATCCTTTGTAGTTCCTCTTCCAATTCAAGAAGCCTTGAATCAGAAGATAGGGAGCGTCCATTGTACGTTGCCAAGGTCAGCATCAGATGGCAGCCTAGTCCGGTCCTCCGGGGATTCTTAGCACCTCTGCCTTCATGTCGCACTGGCCGCTGCCTTGGCCAGGTACATTCCAGCTGCCGGAGACTGAGGGCCAAGATTTAAGTTGTGGAGTCATTTTGGAGGGGTTTGGCCATAACTCACCACGCTGGCCAAGCGGGTTGGTGAGTGTGGGATAGAATTTCCTCTGATCCCGATGGTATAGTTATACCGCTATTAGCGGTCGTCAGAGCCCCTTTAGTGGGAACAGGATGCACCACGAGAAGGCGGGGTTGACCTTTGTCAAGGAGAGGCTGTGATGTTACGCATCACCTGACCTTACATCCCATATATATATATATATATATATATATATATATATATATATACAAAAACATAGTAAACATAAAATTGCAAAAATATAATGCCATGACCTAGCACTCTGCTGCAGGGGTCAATGTCACCTGAAATAAAATACATAAATAATGCAGACACTACAAGCACAATAGAACTTTATTAAATATGTGACTACCATAAATAATATAAATAATATAAGGTCAGCCACAGGGTGCCAATCTTCAGGGAGGATGCACCCGACGGCTGAGCTTCTGACAGGTTTCATGTGGACGTCCTAATTTAGCAACCCCCGACCGAATAAAAATAAACTGGACAAGTATATTTCCTGACAGGTAGGGAGAAGGGATGTCCAGTTTATTTTTATTCTGTCGGGGTTGCTAAATTAGGACGTCCACATGAAACCTGTCAGAAGCTCAGCCGTCGGGTGCATCCTCCCCTGAAGATTGGCACCCTGTGGCTGACCTTATATTATTTATATTATTTATGATAGTCACATATTTAATAAAGTTCTATTGTGCTTGTTAGTGTCTGCATTATTTATGTATTTTATATATATATATATATATATATATATATATATATATATATATAGGGATGTAAGGTCAGGTGATGCGTAACATCACAGCCTCTCCTTGACAAATGTCAACCCCGCCTTCTCGTGGTGCATCCTGTTCCCACTAAAGGGGCTCTGACGACCGCCCATAGCGGTATAACTATACCATCGGGATTAGAGGAAATTCTATCCCACACTCACCAACCCGCTTGGCCAGCGTGGTGAGTTATGGCCAAACCCCTCCAAAATGATTCCACAACTTAAATCTTGGCCCTCAGTCTCCGGCAGCTGGAATGTACCTGGTCAAGGCAGCGGCCAGTGCGACATGAAGGCAGAGGGTGCTAAGAATCCCCGGAGAACCGGACTAGGCTGCCATCTGATGCTGACCTTGGCTACGTACAACGGACGCTTCCTATCTTCTGATTCAAGGCTTCTTGAATTGGAAGAGGAACTGCAAAGGATCAAGTGGGACATCGTGGGGCTAAGTGAAGTAAGGAAAAAGGAGAAGATCTCATCGAACTGAAAAGTGGACATCTCTTCTACTATCGTGGGACAGATACTGGCAGAACTAGTGGTGTTGGATTTATAATAAACAAGAAACTGAAGGATAACGTTGTAGAAGTTGAAAGTTCCTCTGACAGAGCTGCACGACTTGTTATCCAACTCTCGAAAAGATACCAGGCTCAGATTATTCAAACTTATGCACCCACCACAAGTCATCCTGAAGAAGAAATTGAAGAATTTTATGAGGAAATTTGTCATCTAAATAATAAAGGTAAGCAGCACTTGAAAATAATTATGGGAGATTTCAATGCAAAAATAGGGCAACGGCAACAGAATGAAACTTCAGTAGGTAAATTCGGTCATGGCAACAGAAACCAGCGTGGAAATACTCGTTGAGTTTGCAGAGGCAGAAGGGTTTTTCATCTTGAACTCCTTTTTCAAGAAAAAGCCACACAGGAAATGGACATGGAGACATCCAAATGGGACGACAAGTGAAATTGATTTTATTATGTGTAACAAAAAATTCGTCATAGAAGACTGCAGTGTGCTAAACAAGTTCAACACAGGTAGTGACCATAGATTGGTGAGATGTAAGATGCACCTCAACACTAAACTTGAACGTGGCAAGCTCATAAGACAAACAAAATCTATTGACATAACCAACCTTAAAAAACACCATAATACCTTCAAGTTAGAACTGAAGAACAGGTTCTCTGCTTTAGAAGGCCTAACATCGGAAGAAGTGGACATCTCTGAAGTTAAACAGAAAAGTAACCAAAGCTCTTATGGAAACAGCAACAAAATTAGCTGGGTCTAAGAACAAGTTGCATGTAAATAAATTATCAGGAAAAACGAAAATGTTGATGCAAAAAAGAAGAGAGATGAGGACGACTAAAGAAGATGTGACTTCCAAAGTGGAATATATAGAGCTATGCAAGACAATACGAAAAAGTATCACTGAAGACGTAAGAAAATTCAACTGTGAACTAGTGAGGAAAGCAATTGAAAACAACCAAAGCCTAAAGATAGCAAAGGGACATCTCAGTAAGGGAAGAAAACAGATTATGGCACTGAGAAAAGAAGATGGTTCTGTAACAAGAAATAGAGGCGAAATTTTGACAAGAGTGAAAGATTTCTACTCCAAATTATATGAAAGGGATGATATATGCACTCCTGACATCATGAAAGATACCAGTACCAGAGTTCCTCCAGTCCTTCCAGAAGAAGTTGCACATGCAATCAAGAACATGAAGCGAGGAAAAGCTCCAGGAGAAGATGGAATTACTGTAGACATCATACAAGAAGCAAGTGGAGAAATCGAAACAGTACTCGCCCAAATTTTCACTCGATGCCTTAATGAAGGAAAGATTCCTGAGGATTGGAACACCGCTACAATGATCCTGCTACATAAGAAAGGTGACATTGAGGATCTCGGAAACTACAGACCTATCAGCCTCCTATCAGTAGTTTATAAAATCTTCACTAAAGTTCTTTCACACCGCTTGAAGGTAACACTGGACATGGCTCAACCGAGAGAACAAGCTGGATTCAGGAGTGGCTACAGCACAATAGATCATATCCACGTGCTGAGAGAACTAATTGAAAGAGCGAGGGAATATGAACTTCCATTGTGCATGGCTTTTATCGATTATGAAAAAGCCTTTGATTCGGTGAAACCATCAGCAGTTACAATGGCTCTGAAATCCTGCGGTATTGAAGATGCATACATTAATATTATTAATAACATCTATGAAAATGCAAGTGCAAAGATTAGGCTGTTTGAAAATACAACACACGTAAAAATTGGAAAGGGAGTGAGACAAGGGGACACCATATCTCCGAAGCTCTTTAATGCCACATTGGAGGGTGTTTTTCAGTCGCTGAGCTGGGAAAACAAGGGAATAAAGATTAATGGAGATTATCTAACCCACCTTCGCTTTGCTGATGACGTAGTCATTTTTGCAACTACCCCATCAGAGCTGCAGAGTATGATCCAGGAACTTGCTGACAAGAGTAAAGAAGTGGGATTAAAAATGAACTTTCAGAAGACAAAAGTGATGTTCAATGCTTTTACAAGAAATGAAGATTTATCGATTGATGGAGAAAAGCTGAGATAACAGACACGTACGTTTATCTTGGACAGCAGATATCAAGTGAGGGTCACATTGATGAAGAAATTAATCGGCGTACAAAACTTGCCTGGAGAGCTTTTGGAAGAAACAGCATAATTTTTCAAGAGCAATATGCCATTATGTCTTAAAAGAAAAGTGTTTGATCAATGCATCCTTCCAGTGCTTACGTATGGTGCAGAGACGTGGACCTTAACTAAAAGAGACATACAAAGGCTGCAGACAACTCAAAAAGCATGGAGAGGTGCATGCTTGGTGTAACCAGGAGGGATAAGAAGAGGAACTCGTGGATCCGAAAAATGACAAGAGTGGAAGACATCATGATCAGAGTTAAATCCCTGAAATGGCAATGGGCTGGACATACTGCCAGAAGGACAGATCATCGATGGACAGCCGAAATTTTAGATTGGATTCCAAGGGACAGGAAAAGACCCAGAAGAAGACCACATGGGAGATGGGTGGATGAAATTCGAAAGTATGCAGGGGTGACATGGAGGAGACTGGCACAAGACAGACCGTTGTGGAGGAAACTTGGGGAGACCTTCGTCCAGCAGTGGATTGATAATGGTTGACAATGATGATGATGATGATGATATATATATATACACTATCTACCAATAAGTAATTGGACACCCCTGCAATCGACGATATATGCGGTCCCGATACACGTCACGGCCGCCGCCGTTAAATATCTTGTGGGAAACAACAACGCAACCAGTCGCATTCAAGATGCCACGCAGTTCGGAGCTCTCTGATTTTGAGAAAGGTGTAATCGTCGGGTATCACAGAAATTTGCCGATCCATACGTGACATATCCAGCGAGTTGAAGTACCCAAAATCGACAGTGGCCTACGTGATTGGCAAGTGGAAGATGAGAGGTGACTGTCGGAATGTGCCCCGACCCGGCAGACCCACAAAACTGGGAATTAGAGACCGACGGGTGCTGGCCAGAGAAATTCTGAAGAAACGCACCATATCGATGGGCCACATCCGCGAGGAGTTTCAACAGGCATCCGGGATTGTTCTTTCGATGAATACCATCCGTAAGGAAGCCCATCTGCTCGGTTATCATGGACGTGCTGCCGCCAACAAGCCTTTGATCACCAAGTCTAATAGCGCTGCTCGTCTAACATGGTGCAAAGAACGTCGACAGTGGACAGTTGAACAGTGGAAACAGGTTCTCTGGAGCGACGAATCAAGGTTCACCCTCTACCGATTGGATGGCAGGGTCTGGGTTTAACGTCTGCCTGGAAAACGCTCTCCTGCCGGAATGTATTGTGCCAACTGTGAAGTTCGGCGGCGGTGGAATTATGCTATGGGGGTGTTTCTCCTGGTATGGCACGGGACCCTTGGTCGCAATTCCTGGTAGACTCAACGCCGAGACCTACTGCACCATTTTGGATGACCATGCACTTCCTACGTTGTGGCAGTTTTACGGGGTTGACCCATGTTACTTTCAGGATAGCAATGCCACCTGTCATGTTGCGAGGACCACCATGGCTTGGTATGGTGACAATGGGGTTAATCGAATGGACTGGCCTGCGCAGAGCCCAGACCTTAACCCTATCGAGCACCTCTGGGACGAGTTGGAGCGTCGACTTAAGGGGTGCCCCCAACGTCCGAAATCGGTGAAGGAACTGACCTGTCTTCTCCAAGCCGAGCGTAAGCAAATACCGCTAGCCGTCGTACAACGCCTGGTTGAGAGTATGCCCCGGAGGGTCGCAGCTGTAATCGCCGCTCGTGGAGGCTCCACCAACTATTGAAGGTGAATAAACTTCGTTTTCATTTGCTATCACAGGTGTCCAATTACTTGTTGGTAGATAGTGTATATATAAAATGAATGTAAGTGATATAAACATGCGAACGCCTTTAGTAAACAACGAGATGTGACAGATTCTTGCCGTACAACGATGAACTTCAAATGTTGCACGGTCAACTTACGGTTTTTCAGTCTATGTATCTTAAAGGTCCTTGGTAATTTAACTTTCATTTTTAGTTCCTTTTTCTATGTAGTTTGGGTTTGTTCTCTTTTTTCACTTCCCAACTTAACGTGATATCTTCTCTTTCACATGAATGGAGGTTTGGCAACACTCCTGAGGTCAGTACGTAAGTGACGTATGCATGTTCATAAGAACGAGTCTGTGTATCAGTCTATGTATCTTAAATGCATGAACGAGTCTATGTATAATATGCATGTTGATAAGAACGAGTTTATTTTCCAGTCTTTGTATCTTAAAAGTCTTTGGTAATTTAACTTTCATTTTTAGTTCCTTTTTCCATGTAAATTTGAGTTCGTTCTCTTTACCATTTTTTAAACTTAACGTGATGTCTTCTCTTTCACATGAATGGAGGTTTAGCAACGCCCCTGAGGTCAGTACGTAAGTGACGTATGCAAGTTGACGCAGTTTTTTTATGTGGAGAAGTTAAATATTTACTGAGCTTATTGATGGTACGAGAGATATAAATTGACTGAGCAGCAGTTGTGTGTGATGTACCTCACCGCGCTGTGTTTTGGATTTTGTAAGTAGACAACGTTATGTGACTTCGTCTAAAGTGGCTGGACCAATAAAAGTTTACGTAAGTGATTCTACATTCTGTATATGTTTCGTGTGGCCCTAAAAGTCTTAATTTAAAGTGAGCTGTCCGGTACAATAAGTGCATCGCATTTATCTTTAGTTTAACATCTATTCAGCCGGACATTTGGAACTTAACATAACAACAGATCTCGCATAACGTAAAAAGGATTACGTTATATTGGCTCCCGACTGTGGAAAATGGATCCACTGGCCGTTGGATTCCTCGAAAAATGTGTGATATTTGTTCCACACATTGTTTGCAATTAATGAAAAATTCCTACTTTGCTTCCAAGAAAAACAAATTAAGAGGAAGAGGATGTGACGTACTGCAGAGGTGAAAACATGTCAAGACTACAAATCCGCAGAGAGACATTCTGTTCGCGTAGCTCAGTTGGGAGAACAACTTACTCCAGAGTGACGGGATACGGACAAACCTGTGTTATCACAGTTCTTATATACCTTTACTCCAACGAACCGCATAAGGGAGCTTCTTCCGCTTTGCAAATAAGCTGTAATGACGTTCATTATAATTCGATTTTTATTTTTATTTTATTTTTATTTTTTATTTATTTATTTATTTTGTGGTGAGTACCAGCTCTCCATAAACGAGCGAAACTCATCAGTCACGTCTCGGAGAAAATTTAATGGATAGAAAGTACTGAAGACTGTGAGTAAATACAGTTCGTCAAGAGCACCTTGAGGTTAGCACGTAATAACTTTAAATCCAGTGTACATCACAATACAGAACAACCTTAGTGATACATGAATTTCATTTCTATTTTATTTTACCCCAATAGTTCGGATGACCGTCGCGTCGTCTCCCAAAAGCATAAATTTACAAAATGGGAGTTTTGTGCGCATCCTATAATGACATGATATATCGAGCAGTCAACAATTTTTCTGCTATCAACATTTTCCGCAGACTAATCATATATCACGCTGTGTAGCAATTATTTTCTGTCCTACAAACATGAATTGTTCCACGAACAAAGATAAGTTCGTTACATCGAATTTTAAGCTATCATTCCCCAGAAAATTAAAACTAGTTCAGTTTTCATTAAATCCAGAAGGCAACTGCCAAGTTCATCTTTAAACAAACAAAACACATTTATATATCTTCAGGAAAGGTAATTCTTCTTGTTTTCAGCCCAAGACATTCTTGTTTCTGAGATAAACTATTGAAAATTAAAGTATCATGGAAGAGAAATCCCTAAATCCAACTAATTTAAATGCTTTGTTTGCGCACTGCATGATCGAGATATTTATATTTTTCTAAATAGATTGAGCTCTTTCCTTTGACGTAAACATTCGACTTTGTCGGATGAAGTACATATCCCTATGCAATATTTAATTCTTCATTCAAACTTTTGAAAAATTAATGCCAAAATGCTTCTTCACTGATTATAGCATGCATTACATGATAACATTTCAACATTCCGCACAAAAGTTTTGATAGATTTACGTACAGTGGCGTAAATCTGGTATTTTTCCCACCATACAGATGAGGACCAACCCGTTTTGATTCGTAAAAAAATTCTGATCGTCATGTATTAATTTGCTAAATTCATCACTGACGTATGTCCAACATTGAAATACCTCGCAAGTTATCGATAAAATTCCATGAACATATAGGAGTAAAAAATTTTTAGAAACAATTTCTTCAATACATAGGTTATTTCTTTGATTTAGAGCAAAACTTTAGAAAATGTTTCTTTTCCATTTTTTCATATGCATCAAAATTATTCAGACAACAGTGTCTTTGCTATACATTTCTTGATTTAATTACATTTTGGAAGAGAATCTCCAAGGCAAGAAACTGCTTTGGCACTTTTAAGTCACCATACTTCCTATATGATAGTATGGATTACGTCGATATGTAGACAATATGATAGCATGGATTATATCGATATGAAGACACTGTGATAGCGTGTATTGTATCGATATGTAGACAACATGATAGCATGGACTGTATCGACATGTAGATAATATGACAGCATTGATTAATTCGATACGTAGACAATATGACAGACAGCATTGTTTATATCGATATGTACAATATGACAACAAGGATTATATCGATATGTGAACAATGTGATAGTATGGATTATATCGATACGTAGACAATGTGATAGTATGGATTATTTCGATATGTAGACAATATGATAGCCTGGATTAATTCGATATGTAGACAATATGACAGCATGGATTATATCGATATATAGACAATATGATAGCATGCATTATATCGATATGTAAACAATATGATAGCATGAATTATATCGTTATGTACAGTTAATTAGGATAGAGTGATAACGGCCACCATGTGACTAGCTCTAAGAGGTCTAAACACTCGCCTGACCCTAATTTAAAGCTGCTGTTCCAAGGTGTGGAACAAGCCAACGCCATAAGTCAGGCGCACCACCCATGCCTCATCCGGGAATTGAACCAAGACCAAGCGCGACGATTAACAAGAAACATACGCCTCTGAGCACTCGGTCACAGGGGTGGTCGTGAATTTTCTAATAAAATATGATTAATAAGTACTTCTGAATTTAAGTACTTAGCTTAGATTGTCTTTAGTACAGTATATCTCGAATGAAGTTCTTACATGTAAATGTTATTTCAGTATTTCAATAATTGTACCTCCTGTAAGTATTCATTTCCGAAGATATAATGTTGGGTGTTCCTAATAAAGTGACTTTTCAATGTATACCTGTCTCTCGCTTTCCTCCAGTTTAAGTTTAAAACCATGGATTCTTTAAGAAAAAACATTTTTATGAAAGCCAGAAGTTCAGTGCTTTATGGAAAATTAGTTGACTCGTCAAAAGGGGTCAAACAATGTGATAAATGTCCGCCAGTCAGCATAAAATGTTACGGATCAGAGATACTTGCGATACCAAAGGTAATAAGCATTTTTCTCCACAGTGTACACGGTCGTATCAGAATAACCTAACTGTATTTTTCAAGTTTTTAGTCGACATTTTATCGTATAGCAAAAGCACGAAATATTTTTCGAATTCTAAATAGCTTAAATTTTGATCTGAACTTATCTTTGAAGCAAATGTTTGTCGGTTCATTTGAATCTGTATTGGTTCATATTTGAAAGGCACTTACTATATGCTTCATTGCACCATGCAATAAAATTTTATATAAAATGGCTATTATTATATTTTGATCTGTGTCTATTTTCTTGTTTCATATTAAACTTTTTAGCACTTTTTTTGTAACAAAAGGAACGTGCTTATACAGCAGTATGACTTCGTTCGTCCGTCCATCTGTCGGTGAACACCATATCTCTGCAACTATTCTTCAGCTTTCAAAAATTCTTTTGCATCGGAAGCTTTAATGTGAAAACGATGATCCTTGCTCTCCGGTCCAGTGTACATAACTTCGCCACTAGGTAACGTAAGAGTATATTTCCTGTTTTGGTGTATTTGCAACAATATCTACGCTTATGTACACTCGATTTTTAATATTCTTTTAGATACTTGTCACCAAAGAAAAGCATTTGGCAACACCTTCTGTTTAATAGGATTTAGTGCATGTTTTTTCCGCTAGGGAGCGTAGATGTGTTGTATTATATTTTTGTCGATATCTCTGCTTCTAAGAATCCGATTTGAAAACATTCTTTCAATATCGACGAGCGTTTCTGGTGCAAAATGTTTTGCATGTAATTCCGAATTTTTTCTTAATGCACAAATGTGCCACTAGAGGGCGTAAGCCACGTTTCCATTTATTTTCAACAATATCTGCGCGTCTAAGAATTGAAAAATTCGATTAATAAATTCTTGAAAAATTTACTGATTGAAAAATTATTTTGCTCTCAGGTACTACTAATTCCGAAAGCATTTTGTGTGCATTTCCTGCGCAAAATAATACACAATTTCCCTGCTAGGGAGGCACATATTCCATATGTTTTTTTTTTGTTTCATATCTCTGCTTCTAAAAGTTCGATTCAAAAAAGAATTTTAATACCTGATACCACTTGCCATGTGAAACACTTTGACTATACTTGTGGAGTTTTTCGTAATTCACAGTTCTGCCGCTAGGTGATGTTTTTGTACATATGTTTTGAGCTGCATCTCCGCTTCTGAAAACCCCATTGAAATTTTTCTCTTTTTTACGGTGTGTCGTTCGCTACAATAAAGATGGTAAACATTGCTTTCCCTCTAGGAGGGGTAAAATTCTTCTTCCTTAGCATAGCTTTTGCTATAAGAATACTTATAGCATGTTTTCAAATTTTCTGTTATGCAAAACTTTTCCTTTAGAGAGCGTGGAGTTATATCACGTTTCCCTTTATATTTCTTCTTCTTACTGTTCAATTTGAAAATCTCTGTCTGCGCTATATTCTACAAAAAGCAACATTTCGCGCCCAATTTGTTTATTTTCGTAACATACTTTTCAGCCGCCGGTGGGAGTTAAGTAGCCATTTCTATTTCTGAATGTTTTATCGATTGTAGAAATCAGCTTGGGTGTTTTTCTAACTCAGTTTTCACACAGTATTTATTAGAAGAAAGATACAGGAGATGTGCTTGAATAAATCATCTCAAATGATGTATGACAAAAAAAAATATTTACAGATGCTTGTAGCTTACGCTACTGCTTATTTACACGGTTCTGTACATTGATGATAGTAAAAAAACAGTTAATTACACTCGAGTGTCTGGTGAGGCAACAAAAGTCTCTGACAAAGCAAAGAATAGGAACAATTCAGCTAGAAGAGCGTTATACAATATTAATTTTGCACAGTATTGATGCAAGGAATAATACAGAATTCGAGCTTGCAGACATAGATTCAAAAGACAGGTGATGAGAAATTAACAGAATGTGCAGCTTGCGCTACGTTAATTACAGGATTCGGTGCAACGTTTGCATGATAACAGTTAAGTGCAGTAGAAATCTGGCGAGGCAATATGAATCTCTGGTAATACAGAGAGTAAAATCAATCCAGAATGATGAGCACTATAGAGTATAAATTTTACACAATATTGATGGAAAAAAAGGTTCTGACCGAAAGGTGATACATTGTGGGTGACCTGGAAAACCAGGAGGTTGCAGGTGATCAAGGGACAACATGAAATCGAAAGTTCGAAAGACAGATGATGAAAAATTTACAGATGAATGTGGC
The DNA here is from genome assembly GCA_039090855.1 of Macrothele yani. Taxonomy (NCBI): domain Eukaryota; kingdom Metazoa; phylum Arthropoda; class Arachnida; order Araneae; family Macrothelidae; genus Macrothele; species Macrothele yani. The sequence continues at coordinate 15,077,726 of CM076990.1, read as the reverse complement.
TCGCGGTACTACATGTTACATACAACGGTGATATGAAAAATAGTTATATACAATAATTTTCCTGAGAATACAAAAGAAAAAATAATCTCTGAAAATACAGAGAGAAGACACAACTCATCACAGTGAGTATTGGAGAACACAAATTTACACAGTTGAAAAGTAAAATTACACTGTTGAATCAGGAATTGAAGATAAGAATATACTGTAAAAACGACAAAGTTTACAGATGTCTGTGGTTCGTGAAACGACCTATATACATGATTCTGTACAATGAGAAGTTACAATTTATATATATTGGTTTGTCAGAGGTGGTAAAAAGAAATAGTCTCTGACATCGCAGAGAGAATACATAATTCAGCAAGATGAGTAATGAAAAACAAAAAAATTTACACATGAGTTATACACGAAATGATACATGTGAAGAGGATGAGAACAGAGTCTTAAAAAAAGCGTGAAAAGAAATTGACAATTATAAGTAGCTAACTGATTCCATTGACTATGAAAAACTTTTATAAATTTTATTCGCGTCGGTAAAGAAGTGTTCATTATAACGAAAAGATAACACACAACTATGCCTTATCCGAAATTCGAACCTGGCCCAGCTGGGAAATTTTGGCAAGCAGTATATGTGTTTATAAATTCAACTGGCATAGACTAAATTGCAGTCGAGTTAATATTTATGTGTTGAGTGAGGTCTCGATTACTTAATGCTAGTATAGCATTCTCTTATCAGGCCTACGAAAAAAAGGAGTACGTACAGTTGTTTATTATACACCGATAAGCCATTATATAATGACCCTTACTTAATCAGCTGTAGGACCCTTTTAGCCTGCAAAACAGCGGCCACTCGGCAAGGCATCGATTCTTTGAGGTGGCGATACACATCCTGGGGTATCTGGTACCATAATGTCAACAGCAGGTGTTCCAGTTCCCATACATTTCGGGGTGGTGGTGATTTAACCCACACCCGCTTTTTCAAGTCGAACCACAAATGTTCGATTGGGTTCATGTCAGATGAATTTGGAGGCCAGGGCATTAACAGAAAGTCACCAGCATGTTTCTCGAACCTCTCCTTGATGATTCTGGCAGTGTGGCATGGCACATTATCCTATTGGTAATGGCCATCACCAGCAGGGAACACTGTTGGCATGATTGGACGAACTTGGTCCACAATGGTGTTCAGATACCTGACAGCTGTCAGGAATTGTGCTATTGGGATAATGGGGCCAAATGTGTACCGAACAAACACTGCCCACAGCATAACACCACTGCCGTCGGCCTGTTTCCACCCAACAGTACATGCAGGTGCCATATCCTCCGTTGGTAATTGGCGTATCCGCGCTAGGGCGTTCACGTGATGCACCAGGAATCTTGTTTCGTCAGACCATGCCACTTTCTTCCAATCATCCACTGTCCAATCTCGATTATCTTGGGTCCATTTCATGCGTTGTTGGCGATGACGTGCAGTGAGCCTGGGGGACCCGGCTGGGTCTTCGGCTACGCAGGCCCATGCGATGAACTGTGTGCTGTGACACAATGCCCTGATCACCACTGTTGTAGCTGCTGATATTTTGTCGCACTGTGGCCCTGCGGTCGCTGTGAACAATGCGCGACAGGCTCCGTTCCCCTCTGGTATCAATGAGCTGACTGCTACACACGTCTGTGCACCACTTTTGATATGTGCTCACTACAGCGGCATGTAAACAACCCACAAGCCGCGCCGTTTCCGAGATTGTAGTTCCAAGGCGCCGTATCATCATAATTTGTCATTTATCAAACTGCCGATAAATCGGCAGTTTTTTCCCATTCTGACTCCGAACACTCTACTAACTGAAAGTTGGTCCTCGGGTTGTATATATACTGCTCCGTGAACTTCGCCTGCGCCAACGTTTGGTCTCCAAGCGCGTTCATTTATCTAGGCTGGGGGTGTTCATAATGGAATGGCTTATCTGCGTACGCATGAGTGTGACTCTATATACTTCAAGGATGCCTCCGAAATTGTAGTTTAATTGGTAACTGAAATTGTAAACAATGAATATCCTTCTTTACGATTGAGCCAGAATCCATTCATTGCCCTTTGCATTAAAAAAATCTTGCTGAGTGGCATAACAAAAAAGTGGGAAACTTAAACAAAGATGTTCCTTAAAGTGTATCTCAAAGCTTTTAATCCCTAGAGAAATGCGGTGATGCTTAAAAATCAATGAAAATTATCGGAGAATGATTTTGGTAACAAAGTATATCTTTCCTTTCAAAAGCTGTTGACACAGATATAATTAGAAACAAAAACTTTAAATCTTCGATATCCATGTATAAAAAGATAAGATTAAGTTGAATTCCAGTTAACGCGCTACTGAGCTGCGAAACTTTGCGGACGCCGAGGTATCAACATTGATTCTTTTTGTATAATTAATTGGAAGAAAGATTGTGGATCCTTTTTTTTTCATGCTTCTTATTTACTTAAATATTTCTCTATCGTGATTTAGTGTTCTCTCAGCGCAGTCTCTTATGCTTTATTTCTGGACGAGAATATTAATTTGTACATTGATGAGGAACAATTTCAGGTGCATTGATGAGGAATAATTTTTGTGCATTACGCTGGCGATATGCTACCTCTGAAGAATAAACTTTTTCTTTTGCTTGCTTATCGGGTGTGTGAATGCATTGTAAAATATTCTTCTACCGCCTTTCGTCAAGCTCTTTTGTTTTATATTTCTGACACAATCATTGAAAATTTTAAGCGTTGCTCTCTGAAAGAAATATATAAAAACATTACAAATAATGTTTCTTTGAGAAAGCAATTTACTAAGGTTTGGGCTTTGGGTGAGACACTGCTTTTTTCTAGGGATTCTTTTCATCAATTTGCAATGGCACACAAAGTCGCTTCTGTTTAAACACACGCTATTGTTTCACCAGCTTTTATCGCGTGAGTAGATTGCTGATACAACAGGTTTCGTTCTATCTTAGTTTGCATTCGTTAAGTTTGCCGTTTCGAAGCTTAAATAGATGAATTACATAAGTCTGCAAAGTAATAAGCATTCCTTTCATAAAATAAGAAAATTAGGAAGTTTTTAACTCTCTTAGCTATAGTTTTAAGTCGGGGGTGGCCCGACCCACGGCTCGCCACGTGCCACTTTTGACGTAGATAATCTTGAACGTGCCACTCCACCTTAACCTAACCCACCCCCTTCCACGGTTGCTACAAAGGATACAAAAATTATGTATCTCTGTATACTTCAAATAAAATAGTACTGAAGAAGAGAAAAATACTGTTAAACCAATACTATTGTAACGTAACACTAATAAACATTCAAGAACTAGTGTACTAGTATATTAAAAGCACAAATTACTTGCAAAGAAAGAAACATATTTCGACATTTTATGATTGCATTTCTATTCACATGAAACAAACCCGGCTTAGTTCTTAGTGAGGCTTTTGGATATCTTTCCTCTTCACCGGTTCTTTAATGTTGGGATTCAGAGATGAAGTAGCAAGAACCAGCAAATTTTGAGATGCTGATCAGTAAGTGCTGAACTGTACTTATTCTCACTAAGTTCATGATAGGAAAAGTATTTTCACATATTTTCGATCCAAGTCTGCAACAGTATCGCAGGGCCACGTCTCATAGTGCAGGAAACTAAGAGGACGAGGAGGGGGGATTTCCAGAAAGTGGCAAATTCCTGGCTGGCTGGATTTCCAAGCACCTTCTTGAACTTTCTGTGATTTCTGAAGCTCCAAAATTTCAGTCTGCACGTCAGTTGGATAGTGAATGATGTCACGAGTCTGGAAAAGTACAGCAGTTGCTAATCGTCCCAAACGCCTTCGATACCGATTTGTCACCATAGAGTTTCTACCACAGTTGCTCTGCCTACAGTGACAGCTTCAATACTTCTTCCACTGGAAGTCATCATCATCATCATCATCATCATTGTCAACCATTATCAATCCACTGCTGGACGAAGGTCTCCCCAAGTTTCCTCCACAACGGTCTGTCTTGTGCCAGTCTCTTCCATGTCACTCCCGCATACTTTCGAATTTCATCCACCCATCTTCCATGTGGTCTTCTTCTGGGTCTTTTCCTGTCCCTTGGAATCCAATCCAAAATTTCGGCTGTCCATCGATGGTCTGTTCTTCTGGCAGTATGTTCAGCCCATTGCCATTTCAGGGATTTAACTCTGATCATGATGTCCTCCACTCTTGTCATTTTTCGGATCCACGTGTTCCTCTTCTTATCTCTCCTGGTTACACCAAGCATGCACCTCTCCATGCTTCTTTGAGTTGCCTGCAGCCTTTGTATGTCTCTTTTAGCTAAGGTCCACGTCTCTGCACCATACGTAAGCACTGGAAGGATGCATTGATCAAACACTTTTCTTTTAAGACATAATGGCATATTGCTCTTGACAATTATGCTGTTTCTTCCAAAAACTCTCCAGGCAAGTTTTGTACGCCAATTAATTTCTTCACCAATGTGACCCTCACTTGATATCTGCTGTCCAAGATAAACGTACGTGTCTGTTATCTCCAGCTTTTCTCCATCAATCGATAAATCTTCATTTCTTGTAAAAGCATTGTACATCACTTTTGTCTTATGAAAGTTCATTTTTAATCCTACTTCTTTACTCTTGTCAGCAAGTTCCTGGATCATACTCTGTAGCTCTGATGGGGTAGTTGCAAAAATGACTATGTCATCAGCAAAACGAAGGTGGGTTAGATAATCTCCATTAATCTTTATCCCTTTGTTTTCCCAGTTCAGTGATTAAAAGACATTTTCCAATGTGGCATTAAAGACCTTCGGAGATAAGGTGTCACTTTGTCTCACTCCCTTTCCAATTTTTATGTGTGTTGTATTTTCAAACAGCCGAATCTTTGCATTTGCATAGATGTTATTAATAATAATAATGTATGCATCTTCAATACCGCAGGATTTCAGAGCCATTGTAACTGCTGATGGTTTAACCGAATCAAAGACTTTTTCATAATCGATAAAAGCCATGCACAATGGAAGTTCATATTCCCTCGCTCTTTCAATTAGTTCTCTCAGTACGTGGATATGATCTATTGTGCTGTAGCCACTCCTGAATCCAGCTTGTTCTCTCGGTTGAGCCATGTCCAGTGTCACCTTCAAGCGGTGTGAAAGAACTTTAGTGAAGATTTTATAAACCACTGATAGGAGGCTGATAGGTCTGTAGTTACTGAGATCCTCAATGTCACCTTTTTTATGTAGCAGGATCATTGTAGCGTTGTTCCAATCCTCAGGAATCTTCCCTTCATTAAGGCATCGAGTGAAAATTTGGGCGAGTACTGTTTCGATTTCTCCACTTGCTTCTTGTATGATGTCTACAGTAATTCCATCTTCTCATGCAGCTTTTCCCCGCTTCATGTTCTTGATTGCATGTGCAACTTCTGCTGGGAGGACTGGAAGAACTCTGGTACTGGTACCTTTCATGATGTCTGGAGTGCATGTATCATCACTTTCATATAATTTGGAGTAGAAATCTTTCACTCTTGTCAAATTTTCGCCTCTATTTCTTGTTACAGAACCATCTTCTTTTCTCAGTGCCATAATCTGTTTGCTTCCCTTACTGAGATGTTCTTTGCTATCTTTAGGCTTTGGTTGTTTTCAATTGCTTTCCACACTAGTTCACAGTTGAATTTCCTTACGTCTTCAGTGATACTTTTTCGTACTGTCTTGCATAGCTCTATATATTCCACTTTGGAACTCACATCTTCTTTAGTTGTCCTCATCTCTCTTCTGTTTTGCATCAACATTTTGGTTTTTCCTGATAATTTGTTCACATGTAACTTGTTCTTAGACCCAGCTAATTTTGTTGCTGTTTCCAGAAGTGCTTTGGTTACTTTTCTGTTAACTTCAGAAATATCCACTTCTTCCGATGTTAGGCCTTCTAAAGCAGAGAATCTGTTCTTCAGTTCCAACTTGAAGGTATTATGGTGTTTTTTAAGGTTGGTTATGTCAATACATTTTGTTTGTCTTATGAGCTTGCCACGTTCGAGTTTAGTGTTGAGGTGCATCTTACATCTCACCAATCTATGGTCACTACCTGTGTTGAACTTGTTTAGCACACTGCAGTCTCCTATGATGAATTTTTTGTTACACATAATAAAATCAATTTCACTTGTCATCCCATTTGGATGTCTCCATGTCCATTTTCTGTGTGGCTTTTTCTTGAAAAAGGAGTTCAAGATGAAAAACCCTTCTGCCTCTGCAAACTCACACAAAACCAGAAAAAACAGTTCTAACTCCAAGTGAACAAAAGGACAAAAATGCAGTCAACATATTTGCAAACCAAAAACCCCAATACCCAGAGCTAAAAGCCAAGAAACAACAAGGCTCCAAAGTAAAATAAAAAATAATTATAAATGAATATACCAAAGGGCATGGTTTCAAACACAAGTAAAGAAAATATTAAGCCTAACTTACACAAGAAAATCAAATAAAAGATAAAATATATTAAAAATTACACAAAGTGCAAACCCACAAAACCTATAATATACAAACTAACTAACAGTAAAATAATTCATAACTTAGTGCTTTGTGTTTCCATAACCAACATTATATACAGCATACTGCTTTTATCATTTTAGCCCACAGGAAGGTCCAGTACCACCAAAATGACTACAGTCTACATAAAAAATTAATGAAATGCTACTGAAAGTTCTAATAAAGCCAAACACTAATCCCAATCACATAGCCTGCTTGTAATTGCTGAAAAGAGCCCCAAAAACATTCTGAAAGAAAAATTAGAATAGAAAAGTAGCCAGAGTAACCATTACCTCCTACCATGCCTGAAGAACAACAATGCACTACTGCTACTTCTATGGGGTGTACCAACTGTAACGTATACTCTAAATTCACTTTCCTTTTGATTTTTACTATCTCTGGTTATGTGACGTACCTGCCAACAGGACGCACACGACATAGAGGAAGATAGGAATCAGAACAAATGTCCGCGTAGCTCAATTGGTAGAGCAACTTATTCCGGAATGAGGGGACCCGGGTTCGAGCCCCGGCGCGGATAAAAATGACGGAGAAATTTACTTCGTTATAATGGCGCCCGAACTATCCGGATGACCCGGCCGTTCAAAGTCTCGCATTGGTGTGATGTTATTTCCACACCGCGAGACAGGAAAAATCAGAGAATTCCTTCTCCGGCGCTTCGAAAAATAAAAATGTGTGATGCTGCATTCCACACAGCATATTGACTGGGAGTTCTCAAGTGCACGTTCTACAGTGGATGGCTGCCTGCAACGATTCGATGGTCACGGCTGACCCGTGGGCCATGCCCCCGGCCCTCTTTCGGGGGGGGGGGAGATGTGACGTACCTGCCAGCAGGACGCACACGACATAAAGGCAGATAGGAATCAGAATAATCGTATGCGTAGCTCAGTTGGTAGAGCGGCTTGTTACGGAATACGCGGCCTCGGGTTCGAATCCCGGCGTAGACCAAAAGTGACGGAGAAATTTACTTCGTTATAGTTATTTTATTTTACTATGTAAATTATCTTCTTACTGAACGAGATGTTATTTCACCCGCTGAATGAGATCTTGCAATGAGTGTAAGTCATGACGTGGTGGTAGCCAGTATAAATAGGCGCGTTCAACGATACGGAGGGAGAGCGTTTGTTGTTGTATAGAGGAGAGCGTTTGTTTATGTGCGTGAGAGCTTTTTGTTGATGTGCGTAGAGTGAGCTGTTGTTGTACGAAGTGAGCTGTGGTTTATGTGTCAGAGAGCTGTTGTTGTATAAAGAGATCTTCGTTTATGTGAGAGCCAGAAGTTTCACTAATAAAGAAGTTGTTGTAAGTACGTTTTTCTCAGTTCATAATTTTGTCAGATCTCTGTCTGGCTGTTAGGTTTATTTCATCAGTTGATTATTATTAACAAACAGCATAAGACTTTATTCATCTTAATTACTACTACAACATTACTAGCAGTTAAAAGCTTGTTCATTATTATTACTACACTACTAGCAGGAAAGTTTATTCATAAATAATTAACACAACAACCATTTGAACAACCATTAGAAGAAGCATTACTAGTAGAAACTAGTAGCAGAAGCATTGAATTCATTAAAATTAGCAGTAGTAAAAGCAAATTCATTATACAACTTAATTCAGGGGCAGGCCCTTAGCAGCACCATCTAGCGTCCAATTTCAGAACCTTCCTTGTGTGAACAGAATAAGCCTAGTTAGACTTCAGAAACCAGAATTAATGCATGAAAAACCTTTACAATTTATCAGTGCAGACCAGAATACTAAAATGCCCTTCTTGCTAGCAGGGAGGCATTACCCTGCTCCCAAGAGTTCAAAAAGTATTATAATATCCAAATATCACCATTCCTTCCAAACCTTTGAACTTTAACTGTTACTATTTTTATCTCTAAAAAAACTATCATATAGTTACCCTTAAGATACTTTTCTAGGCGTTTTTTGCTTTTTTTTTTAATTATTTTTTTTAATTATTTTTTTTTTAAACTATAACCTTTTTTTGGAGTATCAAAGGAGAGGAATTGAATTGTGCATTATAGGTTCCTTAGTTGATTGCTAACAACATCATTGCCTAAACGTCTAGAGTATAGCTTTAATTTAGACAATTCATTCAGTCAGCTAGATTTAAATTAAATTAAGCCTTCCATCCTAATTCTATTTTTGAGAACTATTTTTCTTAATGCTATTTTTAAGAAGTCCTTAGGAACTTGGTTTTCAATAAACTGTTTGATTAGAATAATAACATGTTTTTCTAGTTCAGAGTTTACCTCATGCTGCTCACTTCCGAGCTCTGCCTCATAGAGCTCGGGAAGTGGGCAGCATGCTTCAAGAAGAGGAAATCGAAAGTGTCGAGTGATCAGCATGCTACCCTGACTTAAATTCAAATGAGCATGCCTGGTGTGAAAACAAAAAATTTTCCGTGACGTATATCGAAGTCGCGCCTCCCTCACTGTGGAGTAAGTTGCTCACCCAACTAAGTTACACGAACGGAATATATTGCTGCAGATTTGTCGTCTTGACACGTGATTTAGCTCTGCAGTACGTCACACTGGGACGCACTTGGCAGACGAATTTCAGTTCGGCCGGCACTTGAACTGAAGAGTGCACTCATTGAGGAGAGGCGAAGATACTCCCGAAACCTCCTTGATAATCTCATCAGTTCCATGCCACACAAGTGTATCGGGTCTTAGTCTTTCGAGGGAACCACACCCTACCAGAAGTCAGTACTACCTTCAGAAAGTCATTTTTTTTTTACATATATTCATATCGTTGCACAGCATATCGCATAAGGTGGGTTAAATAATATTTTATAAAAATTTGCTAATGAGCTTTTTCTTACCCATATCGCTCAATATTGTACTGTATCTTGGATAAAAATAACACGTTCAACAACGTCAGTCTCACACGATTTTCCTTACAATGTCTTTTGCACCCCTAATTGTTTTGAGCAGTGTATACACATTCATTGTCATAAAAATCCGGTGAATTGCTACGGGGACGGCAGACATGCAAATGATTAAAGTTTCGTGCGATTCCGCATACCCGCGCGTCCAGGACAGGCGCTGCAATCGCAATCCTTAGGGCTTATAAGGCGCCGCGCAGGGAACTCCATATGCGTGCCGAAGTGCACGGTAAGAGTCAGGTGAGATCCCTAAGCGATACAAATGGCGAACAGCCGCTGTAGACGTGTGTTCGAGTAACTGATAGAGTTTGAACGAAGTCGTATCGTCGTGATAAGAGAAGCAGGGTGGCCGGCGCTCCGAATCGGCAGCCATTTGGGCCGGTCGGACAGTACGGTTCAATGGTGTTGGGAGCAATGGACACGGAAAGGCAACCCGACACGGCAGACTGGCTTCGGACGATCCAGACACACCACCAGCAGAGAGGACCGTGAGATCATGAGAGCGGCACGCACAGATGCAATGACGTCTTTGTCTAATATCCAGAGACATGTGGCGGCTGTACAAGGGACTCCTGTGTCCGGCAGAACCATTTCCAAACGATTGAAACAGGCGAATCTGTACTCTCGGCGGTCCTTACGTGTTCTACAATTAACACCTGACCATCGTCAGCGTCGATTGCAGAGGTGTCATCAGCGATCAACGTGGAATGCTACTGACTGGCGACGTATAGTGTTCAGCGACGAATCCCGCTTCTGTATTGGAACGTACGACCACCGTGTCCTAGTGTGGGGGCCGCAGGTAAACGCTACAGTCTTTTACCCGCAGTGATTCGAGGGACGTTGATTGCCCAGCGCTACGTACAGGAGATCCTGCGGCACCATGTGCTGCCTTTCCTGGTGGGGGTGGCCTGGAGCCATTTTCCAACAAGGTAACGCCCGTCCGCACACTGCATGGGTTTCACAGAACTGTCTTCGTTATATTTCGATGCTTCCGTGGCCTGCCAGAATGCCTGATCTCTCACTCATCGAGCACGTGTGGGACCAGATGGGACGCCAACTGTCTCCATGTCCCAGTGTTCGTGATTTAGAGCATCAGTTGCAAGAAGGGTGGGCCAGTCTGTCCCAGGATAACATACGACATCTCTTTGACTCAATGCCGGACAGTATCACCGCATGTATCCGAGCACGAGGCGGTACGACGCGGTACCAATGCTGGCCGGAATGTGTACCGTTTGTCCAGCTGCTGTGATATTGTAATCACTTCTGTCCTTGGTATGTACCATCTCACTACTAAAATCTCATTTCAATCCGACGCCTCCTTCTTGGTGCGCGGATTTTTATGACAATGAGTGTATATATATCTTTTTAACATGCCCTCTTTAACTTTCACAAAGGGTATTTTACTGAGAGTTTCCGAAGTCAAGATCTGCAAAGGTCAACCATACAAAGGTTTCTCATAAGATTCCCCTCAAAACGGAAGTTGACATAACCGATGCTAAGTCAGCGAATTCCCTAAGAAGGCAAACGAGCCACTTCTATCAGTCTCTAAGATATAACTGACATTCTTTGCTTTCTGTACATTTCAGGCATCAAAGCGATGATCTCTTAAGGCTGATAAAAGTAGAAGCTGTATTTGCAAATATATCTGGGTGACATTTCCATGAATATAAAACATCCACATTTGAAATTTGAAATTCAAATCATCTCAGGCGCTTTTTTTACTGGTAATGGAAATGTGAAATGATGGACTTGTTTCCAAGCACGATAGATGAATTCGGCGATATGTTGTGCTATCACAGTAAGAGTTTACATTAAAAAAAATCGCCTGAGACTTTTAGAAATAGCATTACGATAGTTCAGAGTTCAGCGATTTATACCAACGCTTTCGGGAAGAGGCTTTGAAAGCTTTTCGTAAACCGCAGGGGTTTCGCAGTAAGAAAATTTAGTTTTTTAAATAAATTCAGTTTTATTACAGATTTGAAGATTTTTGTTTTAATTCTTTCAGCCTGTAATAATGAAAGAGAATGCCTGTGTGCGCTTGAGGCAGGCATAAAAATCGTGGTAGACACTTCTAAATTTGGCAAATGGTCGTTTATTTTTGCTTGAGTCGCAGTGAGTGGTTTTAAGACAACATTCTAAATGGATGTTTGCTAGAAGAAAAACTATTTATATTGTGCAATTTCTGCGTGAACCAGAGACTTTGAATGCGCGAGCGTGACCTTCCACTGCAGCTTGAAAACATTTCTGTCACGTAAGCATCCAGTAAGCAACTTCCTTTATTTTGGCATTGTTACCCTATTCGTTTTCGGAATATTTCCATGCGATGCATGAGCATAGCTCTCTCCCAAGACATATGGTGCTTCAGTACCGGTCTCCAGTTGGGTAAATTGTTTTACCTGTTATTCGTAAATGATTATACGCTGGTGTGCGAAATTTAAGGACCAAGTGGAAAAAGTAAAATAATGCCGTAAATAGCAGGAGTATCCAAACAAAAATTAACTCAAGACCGGGTCTGGGAATAGAAGCAACAGCACATGCGTAGTCCAATAGTATCAGTTGAAAAGACTTCATACTCATCACAGAACACTATGAGTATGATCCTGACTTCTTTCCAACTGACACTATTGAACAATGGACGGCGTGCATAAGTGTTGCAGACTTTCGATTGGGTTTGTTCTGTGTCAGATACGACGACATGGCCCGTCGGGAACTTCTTAATGATCTTACTCGTGGTCAAATAATTGGGTAGCTCGAGGAGGAGCAGACTGTGATGAGTATGATCCAAGAGTTCGGTATCGCCCATAGCATCGTTGTCGAATAATTGGGTGGCTCGAGGAGGAGCAGACTTTGATGAGTATGATCCAAGAGCTCGGTATCGCATATAGAATTGTTGTCGAACAATTGGGTGGCTCGAGGAGGAGCAGACTGTGATGAGTATGATCCAAGAGCTCGGTATCGCATATAGAATTGTTGTCGAATAATTGGGTGACTCGAGGAGGAGCAAACTGTGATGAGTATGATCCAAGAGTTCAGTATCGCCCATAGCATCGTGATCAAAACATTGGGTGACTCCAGGAGGAGCAAACTCTGATGAGTATGATCCAAGAGTTCGGTATCGCCCATAGCATCGTGATCAAATAATTGGGGGGGGGGCTCGAGGTGGAGAAAACTGTGATGAGTATGATGCAAGAGTTTGGTATCGTTCATAGCATCGTGATGAAGTAATTGGGTGGCTCGAGGAGGAGAAAACTGCGATGAAAATGGTCCAAGAGTTCGGTATCGCCCATAGCATCGTGGTCTAATAATTGAGTGGCTCGAGGAGGAGCGAACTTCTGATAAGTATGATCCAGGAGTTCGGTATCGCCCATAGCATCGAATCGCGTGCGTGATTGGCCTTCAGGCTTTCAGGTAAAGCTGTGCGAATGAGCCGTGGTAGTTGTTCACCAAAAACCACCCCTGTGAGGATCGCTATCTGTTCCGTTAGGCCAAGAAGGTTCGTCACCGGACAGCAAGTGACCTTGAAAAACAACTGAACATGAGCCAAAATGTATAATATCGCGGTTTACAGTGACCAGGCAACTACACAAATGTGGACTGTTTGTCCGACGACCAGTACGCCGTGTTCCATTAAACACTGTTCACCAGGGACACCGTTTACAGTGGTCCAAAGAGCATAAGTGCTGGAAAGCACAATGGTGGGGTACAGTACTTTTTAATGTGTGACGAGCCTGCCCCGCAGGACGCACACGACATAAAGGCAGAGAGCTGCAAGAGCGAACGTCTGCGTAGCTCAGTTGGTAGAGCGACTTGTTCCGGAATAAGTGGACTCGGGTTCGATCCCCGGCGTGGACAAAAATGACGGAGAAATTTACTTCGTTATAAATGATAAGAGTAGGTTTAGTCCTAGCGATTCTGGGCATCAGCTAATCTGGCGTAAGGTAGGCACTCGACATCGTCCCAAAAACATCAATGAAAGGGATAGATATGGCGGCCACTGTTTTCTCATATGGAAAGGCATTCTGATTGATGAACGTACACAGCTCCAGATACGGGAGGGACGTACTGTAACTGATGCGAGCTACTCTAATGAAATAATCCTTCCCCATGTTCTTCCGTTCCGAGGTGTCATTGGACTATAGTTCGTTTTAATGGATGATAACGCCAAATGAAGACATTCAGAGGATGGATTGGTCATCACGTTTCCCCGACCTAAATCCCATCGAACACATGTGAAACGCTCTGCAGAAGACGTGTTACAGCACGTCAACACCTACCGGAAAGAGTCCAACAGCTGAAGACAGCGCTGATGGAAGAACGGGTAATGTTACCGCAAGAACTCATCAGCAGTCTAGTGCAAAGTACACACAGATGGTGGAAATAATGCAACGACGTTAGGGGTGATCATATCCCGCACTGAGGACCTCCTCTTCCCTTTGTATCGTCTTTGGCAGTGATGCATCTGTATCATGGCACCCAGTGCTATATAGCCAGTTCTGAATAAGGTTCCAGTATATCCTATAGCAGGGGTTCTTAACCTTTTTTTTTTTTTTTTTTTGGCCACGACTCAAAATCAACAAGACGATCAACTTCGCGACCCATGGGTCTATTTTTAAATTAAAAAGATGCTAATGTAATAATATAAATAAGTGTAGTAAATTATTCACTATTACACAGGGTGTAAAAAAATCTTTGGTTTTTGAAATTACAGTCACGACGCAGCCAAGTAGAGGGGGAGAAGGTTAGTGTTATCTATATAGTAGAAAAGTATGAATAATAACATATTGTGAGGCAACTAATATGAATAATTGGAAATTAAAACCTTTTAAAAAACAGATTTCAATTTCTCCAATTTTTTAAATAACCGAATGCAATTTTTACAGTAGTTTTTTCAGTAAGACAGATCAAAATAAACTCCCATTTGAAATTTCGTCAAAATCCGCTGAAAACTTTAGAAGCTAGGCATTTTCTTTTTATTATTATTAATGAATGTTCTCTGAAAGCCTCCATAGTCTATACTTTCGCTCTGCCATCTCCCTTCGGTGTCGTATTTGTTGATCGTTTGTCATAGGATACTGGGAGAGGGCCAGTGTTGCAAAGTTGGGGGTTTTCCCGTTAAATTGAGGGAGAAAATTATTTAGGTTTAGGGGGAAATTTTACAATGCTGTGACGTCCTAAAAATTCCCACGATCCCAGTGACCAAAAGCAGCAACGCTGGTGCTCCCCGTCATGCCATCTCCAGAAATTCCGGAGTTTTATTAAGTGGCTTAAAATTTGAAAAAAAAAATTAACACTTGAATTTTCTTTTTTTTCTTAGAATCCCCGGCGAACCAAGTTTATGTCGCGACCCATAGGTTAAGAATCCCTGTCCTATAGTATCTGCAGCTATGTCGGTGTTCCTTCCGTGATTATTTTGGTAAGTAATGGAGTTCCTATGGGTTGAATTTCACATATCCGGATAGCTCCTGTGCGATGTTAAAGATCAAAAACCTGGCTCGTCCTTATGTTTTGCACACCAGAGAATTTCCAGCAACTTGAAATTTTAAAATATATAACTACCAGCTCTTTTAGCATACTTCCAAAAGGTAGCAACACTATATTGTTCCGGCTATTTTAAATAATTTGTCTTGTTTTCTAGCAGTACACTGTTAACTTTCTTCACCATTACATGACGAGTTAACCGCTCTCATTATGAAGACTAAATTGTGGTTTAAATGAAACGTTTTTTAATTTATTTTTTTTACAACTAAATTAATGCAACCGGTAACACTCCACTACTTGTTAAATATGTTTACGGACTGTTTTCATCACAAATTCACGTTCTTGCAAATTTAAGTATGAAAGTTGGAATAAGAGAAGGTGCACGGAATGACATGTGCGTGTGAGTAAAGATGAGTTTCCATGATTTCGAGTAATAACACCCTTCACATCAGCTAAGCAGTGATTATGCGTTTCTGAACTAAACCTCCGTAATTCGAATACTAAACGAAACTATCAATTTTTAATGCTGTTAAATCTGAATGATGGTCTGTCCAGGAAAACTAGTACTTATCTTGTACATGAACCTCTCCCATTAAATTCCCATCTTCTAAAGAAATCCACCGAGAATATTTAATTTTTCTAGTGAATTTCGATCCAGCTCTTTGCTTTAACGGTTTTGTCATTCAGTGTAATCCCTTCCTCTTCCTAGCTGTCTCGTTAAAGGGTCTCAACTAGGACGGACACGAAAATGAATTTTCCTTCGCCGTCTGTTCCTGATCGTAAGCTATTTATTTTCTGCGCATACTTCATGTGTTGGCAAGTCTCCGGTGACTAATTTTGATTCCTAATCCTTCTGATATTGCAGGAGATGTTATTATCGACATGCACTTGATGTGGTGTTATAGAAGAAGAGTTTGGATGCTAATTCTGGAAATGTTGGCCATCATGTTACGTCTTAGCCTAACGAGGCTCATCCTTGCAAGTCATTTTCTCACGAAAATGCTTAAGCAAAGGTCAAAATAACAGCATCTGCGCCTCTGAAACTCCCATCTTCTACCTACAGAAAACAAAAATATCAGGTATCTTAACTAGACATTTTACATGAATAGGGTTCCAGGCAATACATTCATAAGCTGTTGTACCAAATACTTCATTGGAACATCTTGCCAGCCGGTTATCTAAGATGTAGCGCTCTCACTCTCAAAGGTGTTACAACGATTAATCCAGCGGTGTTCTCTTTTTTTTTCTCTGTCTTCCTCTATGTGGTGAGCATCCGATGCATTAGATTCTTGATCATAAAACTGTATAACTCATACAGTGAACAAAATCCTTTTATTTAAACACAAAAAAAAATAGTGCAAAACATTAAAAAAAATATTTTCATGCTGCATATAAAAACACAAAATGTGAAAACTCTTTATCACCGTCCAATATAAATTTTTAACCAGATACTGTGAAAGTTTCTCATATATAATTGGCTGATTCGCCGGGCGATTGGAAAATGATATCCCCCGGCTGAAATTATCATTTATCTGATTTCGTCGTGTTACTGGCTGGCCCTCTATGGAAACACCTGGCCTCCGTGCCTTAAAATACCGAACACCAACCACGAACGCTTACTAAATGGCTATTCGTCGACCGAATATACAAAATCTTTATCTCTCGTGCAAGCTATGATCCTTGTGAAAATACAGTCTACAGTATTTTACTATATACAGCAGGAATATTGTGCCACTAATCCTAAGAAAACGTGATCGGAAATAATGTGCCACAAAACAGAAATCATCCACCAGAACGTGCACTAAAAGCTAATCACTTGTCATTAACATCAACCGAAACTGTAATCATCTCTCAAGAATATGTGTCAGGAATATGCACCTGTCAAGGATATCATGCCACGAAAGAGTAACCATCTTTCAGAAATTTTTTTCTTGTAAACAATTAAATGCTTAAGGAGCATACACTATATTTACAAAAGTCCCCAGACACCCCTTTAAAAGGAAATGAACTGATGCGCTGCGTTGTTAAGACGCACGGTACAGCTGCAAACGGTATAAAAATAAGCCTGCAGCTGACCGCGATCATATCGCACTGTGAGATTTAGTGAAAACGTAGCATGGGGAGAGAACTGACTTTGAGAAAGGAAAGATTTGTGGGTGTTATATTAGTGGGTTGTCCATAAGAGAAACCGAGAGGCGTTTAAACATACCCAAGTCAACTGTTTTGGATGTACTGAATACGTGCGAGACACATGGCGTGCCTGAAGCAGCAAAACTTATCGGTAGACCAAAGAAAATCAGTGATACAGGACGTCGAAGCCTCAGGAGAGTCGTTACAGCTAACCGACGGAGTACTGCACAAGACCTCAATGTACCGGTAAGTAAAAATGCTGGAACCTCAGTATGTACACGAACCATTCGCAGAGAACTTCATTTCATGGGTTACCGTGGTCGTGCGGCTGCTCATAAGCCTTTCATCTCCACTCGGAATGCTATTCGTCGTTTAGCATGCTGTAAAGATCATTTATCGTGACCGCAGATCAATGGAAACGGGTCCTATGGACTGTTGAATCCAGGTACACTATCAATCAGTCTGATGGCCGTGTCTGGGGGTGGCGAGAACAGGGGGAAAGTTATTTACCACACTGTACTGTTCCTACGGCCAAGTTTGGAGCTGGCAGTGTACTCGTTTGGAGCTGGCAGTGTACTCGTTTGGAGCTGGCAGTGTACTCGTTTGGAGCTCGCAGTGTACTCGTTTGGAGCTGGCAGTGTATGGTCCCGGCCCATAGGTTATCGTGGACAAACCTGTTAACCAGCACGTCTACCCTTGATATTCTAAACAATTACGCCCTACTAACACTGTGGCAGTACTATAAAACCGAGCCTTGTTGGTACCAGCAGGATAATGCACCGATCCATAAATCAAGGACTCTTACGGCGTGGTTTGACGATAATTCCGTATCGTGTGTGGACTGGCCAGCACAGAACCCTGATCTTAATCCCATAGAGCACCTATGGGATGAACTAGAGCGCCGCATAAGAAGGTTCTAACCAAGGCTTACTACTAAGTAACAGTTAGCGGTAGTATTATGTACTGAATGAAAGCGCATACCTATCGCTGTGTTTCAAAACCTTGTCGCAAGCATGTCTCGAAGGGTCGATGCATGCATTTAGGCAAAAGGTGAACCGACACCGTGCTAATGTATATCAATAAATGCTATGTTGTGTTTCTATTCTAGGTGTACGGTGACTTTTGTCTGTAAAGTGTATTTCAAATGGTTTACTGTAGCGTTCGTTGCTGTTATTATACTGGTTTCCATAAATTAAGAATCAACATGAAATTTGATGCTTTGGTAAAAATATCCGCGGTAAAAGTAAATGAGCCTAACATAATAGAAGTATTTTAACCAACAGATGTTAAATATGATATGTAATTTAACATAAAGCACATCTAAATATAGAAATTAGCTTCAGGTTAGAAGAAGGCAGATGGGAGCGTTTTGTCATTTATCATCTGGATTGGAAGCAGATGACGTTGCTTTGAAAATTCAAGTGTTTCTGCTATGGAGGCATTCTCTAGGCCCCATTCAAGAGAAGAATTAAGACTTGAGAACCACTTATTGGAAGGCTCAAAGCCAGAGCCAGTCTCAAGCCGAAGTAGCCAGATGGCTCAATGCGAGTCGTTCCATTGTCCATTGGCATTGGGCCACATTCCAAGGAACAAACACAGCAGTTAAAAGGTTTAGCAATTGAAAACCTCAGGCAACATCTTCAAAAGATGACAATTATCTGTAGGCAAGATCTAAAAGAAGAATGAAAGCCACATCTACCGAACTGAGTACGGATCTTACGGATGCAATAGGAAATGCAGTACCTTGTTCGAAACTGAACAGGAGGCTTCATGAATATGGACTTTATGCTACGAGATAAATGACGTGCATCACTCATACCTCTCGTCGTAAAAGAGAAAGTCCCAATCGGCATCGCAGTCATATCAACTTGACTCTTGATCAATAGAGCTCTGTTCTCTTTACGAGTAAGTCTATATTTTCTCTCCGGAGTGAAGTGAACAAGGAACAAGCCATCATCAAGAAAAACGATCTCAGAAAGGATCACTTACTGTGGTGACACTATCATTGGTGGACAGGAATATCTACGAGCGTGCGAACAGATATCTACACGCTTCGAACAGGCTCTGTAAATGCTCATACTTGTAAAGATGAGACCCTAAAGCACTTTGTTAGCCTTATGCAGGAGCAATTGGTGACAATTTTATCCTTTATAACGAAGTAAATTTCTCTGTCATTTTTGGTCCACGCCGGAGATCGAACCCGAGTCCACTTATTCCGGAACAAGTCGCTCTAACAACTGAGCAACGCAGACGTTCGCTCTTGCTGCTCTCTGCCCTTATGTCGTGTGCGTCCTGCGGTGCAGGCACGTCACATCTCCCCCCCAGAAAGAGGGCCTGGGGCATGGGCCCACGGGTCAGCCGTCACCATGAATCGTCGTAGGCATCCATCCGCTGAAGAACGTGCACTTGAGAACTCCCAGTCAATCTAGTGTGTGGAATGCAACATCACACACTTTTTTTATTTTTCGAAGCGCTGAAGAAGGGATTCTCTTATTTTTCTTGTCTCGCGGTGTGGAAAGAACGTCACACCATTGCGAGATGTTTAACGGCCGGGTCATCCGGGAAGTTCGGGCGCCATTATAACGAAGTAAATTTCTCCGTCATTTTTGGTCCACGCCGGGGATCGAACCCGAGTCCACTTATTCCAGAAGAAGCCGCTCTACCAACTGAGCTACGCAGACGTTCGTTCTGGCTGCTATCTGCCTTTATGTCGCGTGCGTCCTGCGGGGCATGCACGTCACACCTTCAAAACGATAATGCACGTCCTCACCGAGATAAAATTGTTGACCAATATCTTGAATAGAACACCATCAGCTGAATAGAGTGTCCAGCTCGTCCTCCTGCCCTGGACTCTATTGAGCGTGCTTTGGATGCTTTAGGATGACGTGTTGCAGCGATTAAATGCTCTCCCTAAAAGTAGCAGGAGCGTGGGAGCGCCTTGGTGGAGCAATAGTCGATATTGCCCGGACAGCTTCTGTACACTCTCATTATAAGAATGAAATGTCGCTGTGAAGCATGTTTTTTTTTTTTGTGTGTGTGTGTGTGAGAGACAGAGAGAGAGAGAAATGGTTACATTTCATATTGACTCTCGCTGATCAATTAGTTTTAAGCATGACATGTGACCAGGTATTGTGAGGACCCACATGAGATAAAGGCAGATAGATAGCCGTGAGGCACATGCTAGTGCAATATAGTGGATGGCACTCGGAGCTCCAGAGATGAGAGTTGGGGGTTCGAATCCCACCCCTGACGTAAAAATGATAGTGAAATTTGCTTCATCATGGTATGCTTACTTGATAATTGTTGCTTAATTAATTTTCTTATTTTGTACATATAATGTGAAATAACATATTAATTTATGTTTTCCTCAAAATTCATATGAAAACTCCTCTTGGCTTCGAGACATTTCAAAATTTCATTTTGTTATTTAATTTATAGAAGCCGGTGTATTTACGCTGTTCTTACAAAACTCTGTAATCTGAAGTGTAAATTTGTTACCTATCGCCTAGTCGAACGAATAAAAGTTTTCATTCTGTTCAAAGGGAACTTATCAAAAAATGTTTACCCGTTTTTAGGTCGTTTACTGAACTCTTAGTTTTTCAAATAAATTAAATCTGTATGAAGAAAAATGATAGATATCTGATTCCTTACGTCATAGTGTTCCAGGCACTCTTTTTGACATTTCCTCTTGTGACGTACCTGCCAGCAGGACGCACACGACATAAAGGCGCAGATAGGAATCAGAATAAGCGTCCGCGTAGCTCAGTTGGTAGAGCAACTTGTTCCGGAATAAGCGGCTTCGGGTTCGAATCCCGGCGTAGACCAAAAAATGACGGAGAAATTTACTTCGTTATAATGGCGCCCGAACTATCCGGATGACCCGGCCGTTCAAAATCTCGCATTGGTGTGATGTTATTTCCACACCGCGAGACAGGAAAAATCAGAGAATTCCTTCTCCAGCGCTTCGAAAAATAAATGTGTGTGACGTTCCATTCCACACACCAGATTGACTGGGAGTTCTCAAGTGCACGTTCTACAGTGGATGGCTGCCTGCAACGATTCATGGTCACGGCTGATCCGTGGGCCATGCCCCCGGCCCTCTTTCGGGGGGGGAGATGTGACGTACCTGCCAGCAGGACGCACACGACATAAAGGCAGATAGGAATCAGAATAAGCGTCCGCGTAGCTCAGTTGGTAGAGCAACTTGTTCCGGAATAAGCGGCCTCGGGTTCGAATCCCGGCGTAGACCAAAAATGACGGAGAAATTTACTTCGTTATACTCTGTCATATGCGGAGAAATACAAATCCCAGTGTTTTTGTTGTTTGTTAACGTCATAGATAAGCTATATATATATATATATATATATGTTAACAAGATTATGTTTTGTTCATTTTTGTAATTAATATACCGTTTATTAAATCCGTCTATTTACTAATCTCGAAACTTCGACGTAATGGCATTTCTTTTAGTGATTAATGAACGTTAAAGGACTTCAAATTTAAATAGATATTTGTATGCCGAAACCTCTGTTTCTAACGTGCATGAAAGTGTTGTTAAGAAGATCAATCAATAAAAAGATAACTGAAAAAACTGCGGTAACGATGAGTTATGTGGTTCTTATGTTGAACTCAATTAGCAGGCGTATTTATTTATCTTCTGCTTTTTATCAAAGACAAATCTTTCAATTTTGACTTCAAAATATCATATCTGAAATATGTCTGCAGAAGTAATCTCCAACTTTTTTCTTGTTTTTATGTCAAACAAATATTTGGTAAAAAATGTATTTTCTCTTTTAAGTTTACTACTTTTTTCCATAGCATAATTTGTTCTAAAATTCAAAGGTTTCTGTTTTCAGCAATGCTATACTTCCTACACAATTTCTATCGGTTTACAATCCAGAGTTTTATTTATTAATTAATTTATTTATTTCTGAGTTAGCTGACCCGCATATGCTCTTAAAGTTATAAAGAGACAGTCGTCCCAAATTTACAGCCGCTAGTTTTGAGAGAGTAGATAAATACAGCGCTACAAGACAGACCCGCTTCCCATGCTTCATTCTAGGTTCGAGCAGGAACCTAATGCACTCGATTAGCCATAAGCCCGCGTATCTACCCACACGGGCAGCCGCCAGAATGATGCAAAGGGTACCTTTCTTACCTGTTCTCTGTCAGAATGTTTCCCGCGATCTGACTCAAGAGGCTAGAATTTCTCTCTCGAGCTGGATAGAACATTTTCTGTGCAACCTCTGTATAAATCACAAGTTCATCTAACCGTTGAATATTTATTCCTATCTTTGAGATAATGCGCCCAACTATGCTTTTTTTATTTGGAATTTAACAACCACCGTGAGCAACTCAATGGGCTATAAGCCCTTCCTAATTTAGTGTCACTGGTTCCAGGAAAGAGAGAGAACCAGTGCGTGAGACAAACACAACTTCCGTACCTCACCGGGAATCGAACCCATATCCATCTCGGACGAATGGTCAGAATCCAGAGATTGGACCACTGCGGTACGGGGGTGGCCCTAATTATGTTCTAAAGCTTTTTGATGATGTGCAGAAAAAGACTCAGTTGATCCAAAATCTGTACTCACTAAGTTTCAGTAGTCCTTTTCCCGCAGACTGGTATCTTTTACGTGAACACGTAAATAACAGATAAAACTTTTCTCAAGTGATGACAGCCTATGTCCCATATTCCGTAATGCCTGTAAAAGAAACATGAGTATCCAAACTTTTATTTTTGACCAGTTAAGTACAGCCCCAATAACTCTGACAAATAACTTGTTCTCACTACATCTAAAAAACTTTGGAATTAATTTCCTTTCTGAGCTATTTAAATCACTTTTGACTAATTTCATAATCCTTCTTCGGAACTATAAGGTATTCCTAAGTGTTTGTCTGCTTTATAAGCCTGGATCCAGAAATAATAGTTTTGACTGCAATTTTGACACTGGATATCCTCTTAACCGAAAATTGCTAGTTTTTCGTTTACAAATTTTTGGATTTCTTAACAAATGGATTGGAAATGAAGCGAGTAGGGGCATGCTTAATGGAGCTTCCTCAATAAGCTTTGAAGGCACGAGAACATTTCACACATCCTTTAGTCTTCGGCAAGAAAATTGTTAACTAGTATGCCCGAACAGGGCTGGAGCAACATTTCGTACATCCTTTAGTCTTCTGTAAGATGGATGTAAATTAGTGTGTCCGAACAGGGCTGGAGGAACATTTTGTATGTTTCCTTAGTCTTTCGTAAGAAGTCTGTGAATTAGTGTGACGGAACAGGGCTGGAGGAGCATTTCGTACGTCCTTTAGTCTTTGGTAAGAAACTGTGAATTAAGTGTGCGTGAACAGGACTGGAGGAGCATTCCATACGTTCCTTAGTCTTTCGTAAGAAGATTTTGAATTAGTGTGCCTGAACAAGGCTGGAGGAACATTTCGTACATCCTTTAGTCTTCGGTAAGAAGGGTGTAAATTAGTGTGTCTGAACAGGGCTGGAGGAACATTTCGTACGTTCCTTTAGTCATTCGTAAGAAAGTCTGTGAATTAGTGTGACGGAACAGGGCTGGAGGAACATTTCGTACGTTCCTTAGTCTTTCGTAAGAAGATTTTGAATTAGTGTGCCTGAACAAGGCTGGAGGAACATTTCGTACGTTCCTTAGCCTTTTGTAAGAAGACTGTGAATTAGTGTGCGTGGACAGAGCTGGAGGAGCATTTCGTACGTTCCTTAGTCTTTGGTAAGAAGAGTGTGAATAAGTGTACCTGATGAAGGCTGTAGGGACATTTCATACGTCCCTTTGTCTTAGATAAAGGGAGTTTAAATTAGCTTGTCGAAAGATAACTGTAGGGGCACAAAAAGAATCATATACGGTTATTTATATATCCTCCACATTTTTTAATTACCAAACATTTTACATCTAGCAGTGCGTGATTACTTCTCACCATTCCACTGAAAAAACATTTGTTTGAATAGTCAGCTATGTTTGTAGCAGAAAAGTGTTCTCTTTCAGATCAAAAGCATTGTTACGTACGTCTCTTAGTTTTTGATGAGAAGAACGTGAATAAGTGTACCCAAAGACAGCTGTGGAGTCATTACAAGAGTCGCCCAACAGAACGTACAGTTTCTTCATACCTTTTTCGAGGTTTAACTATCACCATGCGCAATTCTAAGGACAATAAATAGCCTCCTGTCTAATTTGAGACCACTGCTGTTTCGCGGAAAGGATGAGAGCCAGCGCGTAGGGAAAATGCACCATCTATGCTTCATACAGGACGCGATACTGGCCCTAAACTTGGACGACTATCAACAAACCTACGACTTTAAGCAATCATCCACGGGGAATGTCCTCCACTTTTCTCAGTTACAAAAAGTTTGAAACCTTGTAGAACTTGACGATTTCTTGCCATTCCACTGTAAAAATTTTATTTGGTTAGTCAATTATGCTGAAAATCACTATATCTTTCAAATAAAAAGCACCTTCTGTTATTATTTCTTTATACGGTCATTTGCAAAAGTTGAAGACCGCCTGTTGGTATTAGGAGATTTCTGCCGCTTGCGTCAGCTACTGTCTGTATTACTCAACTTCCTGTCGGTATTGCATCATCCTATAGCGGCAGCGGTTTAGAGTTGAGGGAAGCGTGGGAGCTTCAGTTTGCTTCTTGTTTTTCATGATGAGAGGTTTTGTACGTATTTTCTACATAGCAAAAAATGTGCAAAAAAGCGTCCTTAACTGTAACTCAGAGGGCACAAATAGTGACTTTATATCCTGAAGGATACTCCGAACATGACATAAGCAGAAAAGTGAATACAAGCAAGAATTCTATTCATAATACGATCACGAAATATCGAGATACAGGTGAATTTAGCGACTGAAAGGAAAGTGGAAGTCCAAGAAAAACAATCCCACGTGATGACAATACCATAACGCGAATAAATATGCGTTCTCCGAAGTGTTCGTGCAAGAAAATCAAGGCCTTTCTACATTCAAATGGATCTGATATTAGTATCAGCACTGTTTCCCGACGTCTTAGCAAAGATTTTGGATTAAAGACTTATAAACCTGCACATAAACCTAGACTAGCCTCTGTCATGAAAAATGAAGAGATTCCAGATTGCGAAGCGTCGCCAATTGTGGACTGCTTAAAATTGGAGCCAAGTTCTTTTTTCCGATGAATGAACTGTGCGTCAATTTGAATCACGTGAAGCACATGTTCGACAACCAAAAGACAAATGGTTTGATGAAAAATACACCGTTAGCACCGTGAGTCATCCGCCTAGTGAGATGATATGGGGGGGGTCATGACAACATTCGGTACTGCTTGATTATCCTTTTTGCCGACAGGCATTACCATGACTGGTCTTTTTATGTGGAAATGTTACGTGAGAAGCTGTTGACTCATATGAAAGCGCAGAGATGCACAGTCTTTATGCATGATGGTGGTCCATGCCGCAGATCAAAGACAGTAAAGGACTATCTGCAGAAGAAAAACATAACTGTGCTTGACTGGCCCGGTAATTGTCTCGACCTTAACCCCATCGAAAATTTGTGGACCGTTTTAAAAGACAAGATAGCAGAAAAACTGCCATCAAATTTCCCAAGATTTGATTGATGTGATAAAGTGCGTGTGGTGCAAAGACATTTCAAGTGACTACTGCAAATCCCTCATTGAGAGTACGCCACATCGTATTTTGTCCGTTATAAGAAACAAAGGTGGGCGTACAAAGTACTGATTTCGGTCTTTTTGTGTTCTAAAGAATGTAAGTATTCATCTGTGGTGTCATTTTTTCAAATATCTCTGACTAGTAATTAGTTGTTTCTTTGAATATCTTAATTTTCAATAAACTGACAGGTGGTCTTAGACTTTTTCAAATGACTGTACATATAGACTTGTTTCCGAAACTTAAAGCTAAACTGCCAAAGCGCAGGGTGCAAAGAACGAACAAAGGAAAATCAGGGGAGAAACAAAGTACACTATATTGACAAAAGTCACCGGACACCTCTTCAAAAGCAAATGAACTGATCGCTGCGTTGTTAAGATGCGCAGTACAGCTGCAAACGTTATAAAAACAAGCCTGCAGCTGACCGCGATTATATCGCACTGTGAGGTTGAGTGAAAATGTCGCGACGGGAGAAAACTGACTTTGAGAAAGGAAAAATTGTTGGGTGTTATGTTAGTAGGTTGTCCATAAGAGAAACCGAGAGGCGTTTAAACATACCCAAGTCAACTGTTTTGGATTCAATGAATAAGTGGAAGACACATGGCGTGCCTGAAGCGGCAAAACGTACCGGCAGACCAAAGAAAATCAGTGATAGAGGACGTCAAGGCCTCAGGAGAGTCATTACAGCTAATCGACGGACTATTGCACAAGACCTGAGTGTACAGGTGAGTAAAAATGCTGGAACCTCGGTATGTACACGTACCATTCGCAGAGAACTGCATTCCATGGGTTACCGTGGTCGTGCGCCTGCTCATGAGCCTTTCATCTCCACTCGGAATGCTACTCGTCGTTTAGCATGGTGTAAAGAACATTTATTCTGTACTGTAGATCACTGGAATCGGGTCCTATGCACTGATGCATCTACTTACATGATCCATCAGTCTGATGGCCATGTATGGGTATGGCGGCAGCCGGGGGAACGCTATTTACCACAGTGTACTGCTCCTACAGTCAAGTTTGGAGCTGGTAGTGTACTCGTGTGGGGGTGTTTTTCGTGGTATGGTCCCGGTCCATTGGTTATCGTGGGCAAACCTTTTATCCAGCACGTCTACCTCCATATTCTGGACAATTATGCCCTACCAACTCTGTGGCAATACTATGGAACCGAGCCTTGTTGGTACCAGCAGGGTAATGCACCGAGCCATAAAGCAAGGACTGTTACGGCGTGGTTTGACGATAATTCCGTATCGTGTGTGGACTGGCCAGCACAGAGTCCTGATTTTAATCCCATAGAGCACCTATGGGATACTACTAAGCAACGGTTAGCAGCAACATTATGTAGTGAATGGATGCGCATACCTATCGCTGTGTTCCAAAACCTTGTCGAAAGCCTGTCTCGAAGGGTCAGTGCATGTATTAAGGCCAAAGATGGACCAACACCGTACTAATGTATGTAAATAAATGCTATGTTGTGTTTATCTTGTAGGTGCTCGGTGACTTTTATCAATATAGTGTATATTATGGTACTGTTATCAAAAAAGGTACATGTCTTCACGTCTTCCGTGTCCAGCAGATTCCTATAAAAGGCGCTGTTCAAAGCTGCATTTGAATTCGCGCTGAATACTGCTAGTTGAATACTAGTGTTGATTTGTGTATAAAAATGAGCTTTTACGGGTTGTTGCCTTTCTATGTTGAATTTCTGTCGTCGTTACACGATCTTATCCAAATAACAGATTTAAATAGCACATTTGACTGTTTAGATGATTTATTGTGATGAAGTTAATTATTAATTCATATAGTAAACATTAGAACTTTCGGGCCCGCAAAGGACCCATCTTCAAATCGTACTCAGTTCCATTGTCCTAATAACATATCTGAAGATGGGTCCGTTGCGTGCCCGAAAGTTCTAATGTTTACTATATTAATTAATAATTAACTTCATCACAATAAATCATCTAAACAGTCAAATGTGCTATTTAAATCTGTTATTTGGATAAGATCGTGTAACGACGGCAGAAATTCAACATAGATAGTCAACATAAACACGATAGAACATTTACTTAGTACGGGTTGTTGCTTTTATTTCGTTTAAGTCTTGACTTCACTTAAAGCTCAATAGATTAACTTCAATTCAACTCAGTGAATTAGCTTCATTGTGATACCTGAATTATTTCAATTCGTTCGTAATACTTAACTGAACAAATAAATCACTGTCAGCCTAAATTCACTAACAACAGATTGCTACTTACAAAGTCCAATTCCTTCTTTATTTATTAGAAAAGCACATCAATCTTCAATAAACACTTTGTTTGTAACAGCACACTGAATACAATTCACTTAATGATTCCGTACAGCATTCCTTGACGCTTCTCTCCCTGTATACAGCATGTAACTTTCTGTACATTGATAGGCGTAATCTAGCTCCCACAATATCGAATACAATCTACACATTGATCTCTCTCTATCTCATCAATGAGCAACATCTGCCACTCGAATATCTCAACACTGCACATCTGAACATCACATTCGCTTATCTCAATATTGCACGCTCAGCTCTTATCTCAGAATACTTTATTTACTGTAAAACACCACTCATATGAGTCTAAATTCTCCTTTAATGGCGTAAATACTAACACTCAATATTTGCCGAGCTTTCGCACTCCGTTGGGATGTTTTCGCTTGAATTGTTTCAGGTTTGTCTGTTACCGCTCCAAGCTCTGAGAATTGAGCCCAGAAGAAGCGTCCCAGTAGAGTGCAAAAATCGGCAAATATTGTTTGTATTTAAGCCATTAAAGGAGATTTTAGACTAGTGTGAGTTGAGTTTTATGATAATTTTTGTATATACACAGTCGAGTCACATTATTGTTACCGCCTCCTACTTTTGACGTCAACATCGCGTTGCCAATGATAGAAGGCACGTGTCGTGGCCTGGCTTGGAGGGTATATAAGGTGTGCTGTAGGCAATCTGAAAACATATCACTCGTTGCTGTCATGGATGAAAGGAGTGATTTATTATATTTGCAAAATGGGATGATTATCTGCTTTTTGGCCAAGGGTGGCAGCGTTTCTAAAACGGCGCAGTTTGTGAACTGTTCGCGTGCTGCTGTGGTTAAAGTGTATCGTGATTGGAGAAATGGCACCATTGCGAATAAGCGACGTGAAAACTGCGGAGCACCACGTGCCATTGATGTGAGAGGTGAACGTCGGCTTCGAAGGTGCGTGAGGGCCGATCGACACGCTACTGTGGAGCGACTCACTGTCCGAATGGACCAGGGGGCTAGCGGAATTGTGTCTAAAACGACAGTTCAGGGAACCCTGCTCCGTATGGGGCTCCAATGCAGACGGGTGGTCACTGCACCTATGCTAAAGAAGGTGCATCGGCAGAAAAGGCTTACATATGCACTGTAGTATCTGAATTGGACCTCCGCTGATTGGCAAAGGATTGCATTCTCCGATGAGTCACGTTTTCTGCTTCATCGAGCGGATGGACGTTGGCGTATAAGGCGAGAAACATCCGAGAACAAACACTCTTCAACTATTTCTCGAAGAACACAAGCTGGTGGGTGAAGCGTTATGATCAGGAAATTTTTCGTGGTATTCCCTGGGTCCACTCATAGCTGTGGAAGGCACTATGGACCGAATTCGTTGTGAATCCATCCTTGCAAACCACATACACCCATACATTCTGATTGTCTTCCCTGAGGCAGATGGGATCTTTCAGCACGACACTGTCACGTGTCACACATCTAGAAATGCGCGAGGGTGGTTTGAAGAGCACGATGAAGACTTCAAAGTACTTTCCTGGGCCCCTAATTTCCCAGACTTAAACCCAATTGAGCATCTGTGGGACCACCACGATCGTGTTGTTCGCTCTATGGATTCTTCACCACGCACCCTCTAGCAGCTGTGAGATGCACTGCAGTCAGCACGACTCCACATACCTGTGAACACCTTCGGCGCCTTATTCAGTCACTCCCAGCCCGTCTAGCTGCTGTCCGCACTGCACAGAGAGATGTTACTATGAATATTAGCTAGTGGTCACAATAATGCGACTCGACCGTGTAAATGGTGTAGTGTATTCGATAATCGCTTTTCTTAAAATAGCATAATGATACTAATTTTCAGAATTTGTTGGCTTAGAATAGAAATCAAGGTTTTCAAGCTTTCACACATCGACAAGGTAACTTTTTCAAGGCAGGTGAAACTTCCTCCAAGCAGCCATCTTGTTGACGTGCGAAGGTTTGGAAACTTTGATTTCGATAATCACTTTTCTTAAAATAGTATAACGGTACTGATATTCCGAATTTGTTGGTTTAGAATAGAAATCAAGATTTACAAGCTTTCACACATCAACAAGGTAACTTTTTCAAGGCAGGTGAAACTTCCTCCAAGCAGCCATCTTGTTGACGTGCGAAGGTTTGGAAACTGATTTCGATAATCGCTTTTCTTGAAATAGTATAACGATACTAATATTCCGAATTTGTTGGTTTAGAATAGAAATCAAAGTTTTCAAGCTTTCACACATCAACAAGGTCGCTTTTTCAAGGTTGAAACTTCCTCCAAACAGCCAACTGGTTTACGTGCGAAAGTTTGGAAACTTTGATTTCGATAATCGCTTTTCTTAAAATAGTATAACGATACTAATATTCCGAATTGGTTGGTTTAGAATAGAAATCAAGGTTTTCAAGCTTTCACACATCAACAATGTAACTTTTTCAAGGCAGGTGAAACTTCCTCCAAACAGCCATCTGGTTAACGTGCGAAAGTTTGGAAACTTTGATTTCTATTCAACGCCAATAAATTCGGAATGCTGGTATAGCTATACTATTTTAAGTATAGTCGGTGTATGGTTCCTTGTAATAAATAACAGTTTATTTAAGTTGATTGCTTTGTGACCCACTGTCAAGATTCCAACTTTTACCAATTTTGTGGCGTTAAGTTACAAAATATTTAATGAGTAAAAACCAAATTTACAGAGCAATACAGAAACTGAAAAGCAAAGTTGAATTGGAGATATACGCCACATATGAAAATGTGAAAAAGCATCTTTTGCTAGAGGTATTGGAGTGGAGAGAATGATGAGTGGAAAGACATCTCGTGGATTTTGCAGTGTGTTGAGATAGAATCTTAATTAGTAAATCTATGCAGTAGAACTCGGGTGTGTAAGAAGGGTATCCTGAAAGAAATTACTTGTCCCTCATAAGGTTTTTATTTGTAGCAGCAAAAATGTGAAACTCGATGGCAAAATCCTTGGACATATTGATTATAATGCTAGGCTATTCAAAGTATTGTCTATCACTTTCTATACATTTACGCAATCTTTGAACAAATTGCTAAAATCTAATTTTGAAAAATTCTTGAGGCTGTCGTTTCACCCATGAATTCACAGCCAGTTTAACGTCTGCTACATCGTCGAAACGTTCTCCACGAAGGGTGTGTTTCAAAGGGGCAAACAGAAAAAAGTCTGAGGGAACCAAATCGGGACTGTAGGGGGGTTGGGGCATCACCGCTTATCCCATTTTTCCAATAGCCTGTTAAGTCTCCATTGAGGTGTGGGGACGTGCGTTATCATGGTGTCAAGCAACACTATGAAGTGGAATGTCACGTCTTTTCCTTCTGATAGCTTTTTTGAACTTCTTCAATGTCTGCGTACAGTGAGTACTTTTTATTATTGCACCCCGTTCAAGGAAATCAGTCAAAATGACAATACGTTTGTACCAGAAAATTGCCAGCGTCACTTTTCCTGCGGAACGAGCTGTTTTCACCTTTTTTAAAGATATGCTGTGCCATTCCATTGACACACGTTTTGTTTTTGGGTCATGAAAGAACACCCAAGTTTCATCCCCCGTCACAACATTAGAGAAAAACACCTCCCCATCCCTCTCATAATAATCCAAGTGGTTCCGGCACATGTCCACCCTTTTTGCTCACATTGGTCACGTGTTAGGTTTCTTGGGATCCATTTTGAGCACATTTTTCTATAGCCCAGATCCCTAATTAATGTTTCCATACCACTATGACCACAATGTGTTGCATAACACAACTCCTGGGTGGTAACACGACGATCAGCCATGATGAGGTCTTTCACTCGTTTCCTGTTGGTATCTGTCACTGCAGTTGCGGGTCTTCCACTCCGTTTTTCGTCCGACCCTGAACTTTATCTCAGTCGAAACATCTTCATCCATCTTCGGAGATTACAGATATCGATTGTGGTAGCTCCATACACCTCCAAGAGTCTTGTGTGTATTTCTCAAACCTCAGATCCTTTTTTCCCAGGAATTCAATTACGACTCGTTGCTTTCGCTGTCAGTCATAATCTTTATTTCCGATTCTTAAAATAATTTACTCCCACGTTGGTAACATATCATAGTATATGTCAGTGCAGTTTCATTAAAATCACTTTAAAATTTCAAAAGTTATTGAGGAGGAGGCATTACTTTCAGGATGCCCCTTACACACCCTAATATCTTCAAGATCAGCAAATCAAATGTATAGAGAAAGCCTAGTAATCATTAGAAGGATGTGTTGCATCCCCTCTAACCATCTGTAGGACCACTTATATTGCTATCACCAACTTCTTTTTTCTGATGAACATCTTTTTTCTCATTTCGAAGTTTCATTTTGCTTCGGGACGGGCGCTACGGTTCATTTTTTGCACGAAACTCTATTGAACTAAGTACACATGTTCAAACTCACATGCGTATAAATATTCATCTCTTTTAACACCCTCTGCAGTTGCGTGTGTGTGTGTGTGTGTGTGTGTGTGTGTGTGTGCGCGCGCGGTTTAAAAGGTAGGTGAAAATCCTCCAAGTACGTAGCGTCAGTAAATAAATAAATACATCGCTCTTTCCACGTTCCAGAAACATATAGCAACCGAAAAACTGTTTTTCAGCCGCCGCCGTGGAAATGAATCACGGAACTCTCGATAACTAGCCGAGCGCGTTAACTTTGCACGTAAAGTCACGTGGTTCATTTCCACGGCGGCGACTGAAAAACAATTTTTCGATTGCCATGTGTTTGTGGAACGTGGAAAGAGCGATGTATATATTTATTTACTGACGCCACGTATTTGGAGGATTTTCACCTTGGATCTCGCCCTTTGGATTTAACTGCTATAATATATATATAATCATCATCATCATTGTCAACAATTATCAATCCACTGCTGGACGAAGGTCTCCCCAAGTTTCCTCCACAACGGTCTGTCTTGTGCCAGTCTCTTCCATGTCACCCCTGCATACTTTCGAATTTCATCCACCCATCTCCCATGTGGTCTTCTTCTGGGTCTTTTCCTGTCCCTTGGAATCCAATCTAAAATTTCGGCTGTCCATCGATGATCTGTCCTTCTGGCAGTATGTCCAGCCCATTGCCATTTCAGGGATTTAACTCTGATCATGATGTCTTCCACTCTTGTCATTTTTCGGATCCACGAGTTCCTCTTCTTATCTCTCCTTGTTACACCAAGTATGCACCTCTCCATACTTTTTTGAGTTGTCTGCAGCCTTTGTATGTCTCTTTTAGTTAAGGTCCACGTCTCTGCACCATACGTAAGCACTGGAAGGATGCATTGATCAAACACTTTTCTTTTAAGACATAATGGCATATTGCTCTTGAAAATTATGCTGTTTCTTCCAAAAGCTCTCCAGGCAAGTTTTGTACGCCGATTAATTTCTTCATCAATGTGACCCTCACTTGATATCTGCTGTTCAAGATAAACGTACGTGTCTGTTATCTCCAGCTTTTCTCCATCAATCGATAAATCTTCATTTCTTGTAAAAGCATTGAACATCACTTTTGTCTTCAGAAAGTTTATTTTTAATCCCACTTCTTTACTCTTGTCAGCAAGTTCCTGGAACATACTCTGCAGCTCTGATGAGGTAGTTGCAAAAATGACTACGTCATCAGCAAAACGTAGGTGGGTTAGATAATCTCCATTAATCTTTATCCCCTTGTTTTCCCAGCTCAGCGACTGAAAAACACCCTCCAATGTGGCATTAAAGAGCTTCGGAGATATGGTGTCACCTTGTCTTGCTCCCTTTCCAATTTTTACGTGTGTTGTATTTTCAAACAGCCGAATCTTTGCACTTGCATTTTCATAGATGTTATTAATAATATTAATGTATGCATCTTCAATACCGCAGGTTTTCAGAGCCATTGTAACTGCTGATGGTTTCACCGAATCAAAGGCTTTTTCATAATCGATAAAAGCCATGCACAATGGAAGTTCATATTCCCTCGCTCTTTCAATTAGTTCTCTCAGCACATGGATATGATCTATTGTGCTGTAGCCACTCCTGAATCCAGCTTGTTCTCTCGGTTGAGCCATGTCCAGTGTAACCTTCAAGCGGTGTGAAAGAACTTTAGTGAAGATTTTATAAACTACTGATAGGAGGCTGATAGGTCTGTAGTTTCCGAGATCCTCAATGTCACCTTTCTTATGTAGCAGGATCATTGTAGCGGTGTTCCAATCCTCAGGAATCTTTCCTTCATTAAGGCATCGAGTGAAAATTTAGGCGAGTACTGTTTCGATTTCTCCACTTACTTCTTGTATGATGTCTACAGTAATTCCATCTTCTCCTGGAGCTTTTCCCCGCTTCATGTTCTTGATCGCATGTGCAACTTCTGCTGGAAGGACTGGAAGAACTCTGGTACTGGTATCTTTCATGATGTCTGGAGTGCATGTGTCATCCCTTTCATATAGTTTGGAGTAGAAATCTTTCACTCTTGTCAAAATTTCGCCTCTATTTCTTGTTACAGAACCATCTTCTTTTCTCAGTGCCATAATCTGTTTTCTTCCCTTACTGAGATGTCCCTTTGCTATCTTTAGGCTTTGGTTGTTTTCAATTTCTTTCCTCACTAGTTCACAGTTGAATTTTCTTACGTCTTCAGTGATACTTTTTCTTACTGTCTTGCATAGCTCTATGTTTTCCACTTTGGAAGTCACATCTTCTTTAGTTGTCCTCATCTCTCTTCTTTTTTGCATCAACATTTTCGTTTTTCCTGATAATTTATTTACATGTACCTTGTTCTTAGACCCAGCTAATTTTGTTGCTGTTTCCATAAGAGGTTTGGTTACTTTTCTGTTAACTTCAGAGATGTCCACTTCTTCCGATGTTAGGCCTTCTAAAGCAGAGAACCTGTTCTTCAGTTCCAACTTGAAGGTATTATGGTGTTTTTTAAGGTTGGTTATGTCAATAGATTTTGTTTGTCTTATGAGCTTGCCACGTTCAAGTTTAGTGTTGAGGTGCATCTTACATCTCACCAATCTATGGTCACTGCCTGTGTTGAACTTGTTTAGCACACTGCAGTCTTCTATGACGAATTTTTTGTTACACATAATAAAATCAATTTCACTTGTCGTCCCATTTGGATGTCTCCATGTCCATTTCCTGTGTGGCTTTTCTTGAAGAAGGAGTGCAAGATGAAAAACCCTTCTGCCTCTGCAAACTCAACGAGAGTATTTCCACGCTGGTTTCTGTTGCCGTGACCGAATTTACCTACTGAAGTTTCATTCTCTTGCCGTTGCCCTATTTTTGCATTGAAATCTCCCATAATTATTTTCAAGTGCTGCTTACCTTTATTATTTAGATGACAAATTTCCTCATAAAATTCTTCAAATTTCTTCTTCAGGATGACTTCTGGTGGGTGCATAAGTTTGAATAATCTGAGCCTGGTATCTTTTCGAGAGTTGGATAACGAGTCGTGCAACTCTGTCAGAAGAACTTTCAACTTCTACAACTTTATCCTTCAGTTTCTTGTTTATTATAAACCCAACACCACTAGTTCTGCCAGTATCTGTCCCACGATAGTAGAAGAGATGTCCACTTTTCAGTTCGATGAGATCTCCTTTTCTCTTTACCTCACTTAGCCCGACGATGTCCCACTTGATCCTTTGTAGTTCCTCTTCCAATTCAAGAAGCCTTGAATCAGAAGATAGGAAGCGTCCGTTGTACGTAGCCAAGGTCAGCATCAGATGGCAGCCTAGTCCGGTCCTCCGGGGATTCTTTGCACCCTCTGCCTTCATGTCGCACTGGCCGCTGCCTTGGCCAGGTACATTCCAGCTGCCGGAGACTGAGGGCCAAGATTTAAGTTGTGGAATAATTTTGGAGGGGTTTGGCCATAACTCACCACGCTGGCCAAGCGGGTTGGTGAGTGTGGGATAGAATTTCCTCTAATCCCGATGGTATAGTTATAACGCTATTGGCGGTCGTCAGAGCCCCTTTAGTGGGAACAGGATGCACCACGAGAAGGCGGGGTTGACATTTGTCAAGGATAGGCTGTGATGTTACGCATCACCTGACCTTACATCCCAATATATATATATATATAGCCAGTGCCGTTAATGCCCACCAGATGGAGACGTCTCAGTAGCTGAGCCCATCTTACGGATTTATGATGTCAGAAGCTGACTTAAAAATACACATAGCACCGTGGATTGTTGGCCACCGCCGTTGTGTAAAGTTAACGCGCTCGGCTAGTTATCAATAGTTCCGTTTTCCACGGCTGCGGCGGCGGCGGCGGCTGAGAAACAATTTTTCGGTTGCTATGTGTTTCTGGAACGTGGAAAGAGCGATGTATTTATTTATTTATTTATTTGTGTGCGGTTTGCTCTTACGTTTTGAAAGGAATAAATGAAAAACTGAATGTTTCGGGAGATACCTAAACTAGATAAAAATTAACCCCTTGCAAATATTTTGTTTTCATTCGGTAGAACCTCGCAAGTTGAATTATTACCGAATGAAACAAGCGACTTACCAACTGTACAATCAGTCTCACTTTAAAATTATTTTAAGTGCGTTTTGTATTAATTTCGAGGGGGATAATTCAGTAGTCTTTCATGAACTTTATAAGATGTATCGATTTTTTATCAGCAAACATTTCAGTGACATTAGCATTTATTAACCCGCAAAAAGTTTAAAGTCGCACGCGTTCAATGTAAACGAAAACAGAATTAATTATACGTTTGCAATATATGAAATTACATCTTCACGTTTATGATACAGAATAATTTTTCGCTGTGCGAAATAAGTCGATTTTGTTTCTTTCTTCGTCCATCGGCTTTACAAGACTAATTATCTGTTGGAAACAAAAGGAAGAAGAAAACGGGTGTGATAATGAATAATAAATTTTCCATGTTTTGGAATTTGGTGTTGATTTGTTTTTGTCCGCTTCACCAAAGTGCAAAAGTAAAAAAATAGAACTAAGTGCATCGCAGACGGATATGACACTGATTTTGATTTATTCCACATTAAGATTAATCAAGGGTATAGGTTAGTCGTAAATCTCAGCAGTGCTTCCCACGCATCCCTTTCAGTCGTTTCATACCCCTGCATAAACAAACACACCTTCTCAGCTAGAGGAGCTAGAACAGCATGTTACAACTGAGTGCGCTTCGATGCAGTCTCTATGTCACATGCAATCATTTATTCAGGTTTGCTCAGATCGCCCGTGCAGCTGTGAAAATGTCAAGCAGCCTACGAAAAACGAAAGCAGCTTATGAGCTGGAAACAGAATCCCACATTCAGACTTCTGGGAAAATCTAGTTAGACGGAATGTTGACGTGACATAAAAAGAAAAAAAAACTATTAGCTCAAAAGTAAACAGTCTTTCTCTAAAGTGAGACTATATATTCCCTGTATTTTACGAAAATCTCTGCGTCTTTCGAATTAGAGTGCTTGATGTGTGTCGCTTGCAGTCATAGTAGCCGAATGGTACTAACTACTGCCTTCTAATGATTCTTCCGAGATGGGTCTGGGTTCGACTACCAGATGATGCATGTTTGTGTTATGGCAGGGATGATCTCCCTTTAACCAATGGCCTTAAATTAGGGACGGGCAACCGCTTGTAGGACAATGAGGTGGTTGTTTAACCCAAAAATGAGAAATCTATCTCATTCCGAAATTTGTTCTTCGGGACATAAAACATTCTCCAAGATGAATTCCCGTCCCACAAAATAGGAAACTTTTGCTCATAGCGCACAAAATTTAGTGCACAGTGGTAGTAAGATTCATGTACAGAGTCCAGTCACATTATTGTGAGCACCTCCTACTTTTGAGGTCAACAACGCGTAACCAATGAAAGAAGGCACGTGTCGTGATCTGGCTTGGAGGGTATATAAGGTGTGCTATAAACATTCTGAAAACATATAGGGCCGCGAGTGGCCGATTGGGCAACGTTCGTGACTGCCCCGGGAAGGGCCTCAGGTTCGATCCCAGGCAGGTACGAACGCTCGATCCACTATACACCCGCCGTGCGTCGGATGGGCACGTTAAGCCGTCGGACCCCGGGTACTGGCTCCCCGGTAATAAATAAGGGCGTCTTCCTCCCCCTTTCTACTTCGCTTCCGTGTCACTTTCCTATCGGGCGCTCTAGCCCAAATCTCCTAGCTTCCTATTTCTAAGGGTTGTTTAAGACCTGGGGTCAGACACTCCCTTCCTAAAATCCTCTACATATGATCATGATCTGAAAACATATCACTCGTTTCTGTGATTGACAAAAGGAGCGATTTAACAGATTTGCAAAAAGGCGTGATTATCGGCTTTCGGGACAAGGGTGACACTATTTCTGAAACAGCGCAGTTTGTGAGCTGTTCACGTGCTGCTGTGGTTAAAGTGTGTCATGATTGGAGAAATGGCTCCGTTGCGAATAAGCGTCGTAGAAACTACGGAGCACCATGTGCCATTGACGTGAGAGGTGAACGTCGGCTGCGGAGGTACGTGAGGCCCGACCCACATGCTACAGTGGAGCAACTCACTGGCCGAATGGACCAGGGGGCTACCGGAAGTGTGTCTAAAACGACAGTTCAGCGAACCCTGCTGCGTATGGGGCTCCGATGCAGACGAATGGGCACTGCACCTGTGCTAACGAAGGAGCATCGGCAAAAAGAGGTTTACATTTGCATGGCAGTATCGGAATTGGACCTCCGCTGATTGGCAAAGGATTGCGTTCTCCGATGAGTCATGTTTTCTGCTTCATCGAACGGATGGATGTTGGCGGATAAGGCGAGAAACATCGGAGAACAAACACTCTTCAACCAATGCTGGAAGAACACAAACTGTTAGGGTCAGCGGGGAATATTTTCGTGGCATTTCCTGGGTCCACTCATACCTGTGGAAGGTACTATGGACTGAATTCGTTATGAATCCATCCGTGCAGACCACAGACACTCACACATGCTAATTGTCTTCCCTCGGGTGGATTGGATCTTCCAGCACGACAATGCTACGTTTCACTCAGCTAGAAATGTCTGAGAGGGGTTGGAAGAGCCCGATGAAGACTTCAAAGTACTTTCCTGGCACCCTAATTCCCCAGACTTAAACCCAATTGAGCATCTGTGGGACCACCACGATCGTGTTGTTCCTTCTATGTATCCTCCACCACTCACCCTCCAGCAGCTGTCGTTAGCATGGCTTCACATGCCTGTGAACACCTTCCAGCACCTTATTGAATCACTCCCAGCCCGTTTAATTGCTGTCCACGCTGCACACGGTGGTTATCTTGGATATTAGCTGGTGGACACAATAATGTGACTCGAGCGTGTATTAAAACAGCGCGTATTGTCAACTTGACATTCTTTCAGACGCATACAGTGTAACACTTAGTAGACAAAACATTAGAGATAGCTATGATGAGCAGTTGACCTTGGAATCTCTCGCGCAGCATGGAACAGACCTAAACCGAACGCAGATGATAAATATGCGGACATCAGGGCTTCTCAAAAGTGTATCGAAATCGACGAACATGGGTAAACATAGGGATCTGAGCGACTTTGATGGTGGACGCATTTTCGGCGCAAGTCATGTGGATCATTCTATCGCCCAAATGGTAAGAACTCTATTTTCGCGCCCATGCTAATCTTTGCACCCTGCGATGTGCGGTCAGCAGCGGTACCCTCGTGGGACGATGGCTTCTGTACCCCATAGCGAGGAGATGGTTCTGGATGGTGTGACTGCTTACACGTTTTTGTGCACCAGCGGTAAATTGCCGAGTGATTTCTTGCACTGTGGCCCGTCTATCCGCTGTTACAATGCGAGCTAGCCGACGATGACCCCGCTTATCCACACGCTGTTGTCCACGGCACTTTGCCCTTGCAGGGATGGTTTTACCGGATTCGATGTACTCACGGTGCACCCGTGACACAGTGGCTCGTGAAAATCCCAGTGCCTGCACGACTTCCGAGATGGAGTGGCCCATTCGTCGGGCCCCGGCAATTTTCCCACGATCAAATGCGCTTATATCCTTCGTCTTACCCATACTGCGCCCAACTCTTACTGATTCCCGTCGCATCACTCCTTATATTGTCGGATCGCTGCATATGTCATGTCGTTTCCGTTTACAGGGCCGCCCACAGCGCCACATTTGCATAACGTGAGCTGTCTCTAATTAAATTGCTCTTCAGTGTATTTTATCGCATTGCAAAAATCACAAAGCCTATGAGAATCAAACTTCTCTTTTGACGACTCTGTCTTCTATAATAATCCTGACTCTAGCTTAAGTAAAATTTTCACAACTAAGAATCTGAGACCAGTTGTAAAACCACAAATTTGTCCGTGACGGAAGTCAAAGTCGCGCCCTCTCACTCCGGAGTAAGTTGCTCTCCCAACTGAGCTAGACGGATGAAAGTATCGCTGCAGATTTGTCGTCTTGACACGCGATTCACCTGCGTAGTACGTCACATCATCTCCCTCTTTATTTATTTTTTATTGAAGCGAAGTAGGAATTTTCATTAATTCCAGACGATGTGTGGAACAAACAGCGCACAGTTTTCGAAAAACCCAAAGTCCAGTGCATCCATTTTAACGTTCGGGCGCTAATGTGAAAACACAAATTTGTCCTCGCCCTCTCACTCCGGAGTAAATTGCTCTCCCAACTAAGCTTCACGGACGAAAAGTATCACTGAAGAGTCGTCTTGATATGTGATTCACCTCCGTAGCACGTCACACACTATGCCACAAATTAATTAACAGCT
This sequence comes from Macrothele yani, assembly GCA_039090855.1. Taxonomy (NCBI): domain Eukaryota; kingdom Metazoa; phylum Arthropoda; class Arachnida; order Araneae; family Macrothelidae; genus Macrothele; species Macrothele yani. The sequence continues at coordinate 15,037,089 of CM076990.1, read as the reverse complement.
TTTTTTTTTTGAGGATCCTATATGCATCCTTTTGAAACCATAATGTTGAATACGGATGATACGTTTAAGCTTCTATTCTACTACGGCACGAAATAGTGAAGCCGCAAAATTACATCCCAGAGATTTATCGATTCTTTTTAAATAACACGTACATGTGTGTGAGTCATGAAATGCGGAACCAATTTTTCATCCACGCCGAAAGTAAACAACATATCTTTCTCTGATGGGGTCAAGGTTCAATTTTGGCTACACAAAGAAGGAACGCAGCAACACTGTCGCAATTATCTCAAACTTGTAATATTCCGGGTTACGTATAAAAGAAACAAAGAATCGTGTATTTTTGATAACCTGAAATTCAGATTTTAACGTATAATCACGAAAAATGTGAAACAAATTACGCATGACCGAGTTTAACAAGTTTGTAACGTCATGCAATGCATTTCTTATTATACGCTTTCCAACATACCAGAATCTTTACTCAAGTTATTTCTCAAGTTATGAGGATAATGGCTGTGGAATAAACCTCGCTCCTGTGCTCTGATCGATCATATTAAACAGAATTGGTTCCGTATGCCTCCGGAACAACATACTATAGTTTTGTCGCAATAGAAGCATTTTTACGTAAGGTATGACGCATAAGGGCGATGGAATGGATCCCGCTCCTATGTCTTGACCTTTGACCCCATTTCTCCCATTTTCAATAGAGTTCGTCCCCAGGTTGTCCTCTACCACATATTAACATTTCAGCGAAATCGAACCATTTTTACGCAAGTTATCTTGAGGACAGACAGACACACGGACAAAGCTGGAGCACATACGCCTCTTCAACCTACTGTTGTAAAGCGTAAACAAGAAAGATGACACAGAATTTTCGGGTGTAATAAGCAGGTCTTTTGAATCCGTTCTGACGCAAATTAAATTTATCAAAGCTATTCAAAGGCAATGGAACCAGTATGGAAAACAATAGTATCTGACGGAAGAAAAAAGTTTTTCAATCGGGTCTTTAATCCCTCAGATATTGGTGTAAACGGAATCTTGAGCTTACGAACTCTTAGAAACAGAGTTATCGACAAAAATAAGATGTTACTTTACGTCCCCTGGTGGGAAAACCATGCATTATTTTAGGAAGAAAGTATTCTCAAAAGGTTTATCCATATGAGCGGTATCGGTCCAGGAAAAAAAAATTTAGTCGAGTTTTCAGGAGCCCAGATTTTGCTACAAATACCTCAGAAGCAGAAATTAACACTTACGACTCCTGGTGGCCAAACCATTCTTTACAAAACATTAGAAATTATGTGAAAAATATTTTCCATCAGGTCTTCTATGCGATACAGGAAGAATTTTTCAAATCGGAGTTTTAGGAGCAGAAAACGCAATTTACCTTTATGCGCCCTAGCGGAAAGTCTTAAATGATTTACGTGAAAATTTTGAATTTATAAGAAAAACATTTCGCATCGGAAACACTATCCAACAACGAAGAAATTTTTCATATTGGGCTTTTAGAAGTAGAGATATTGACAAAAATATGATATACATCTACGCCCCCTGGCCTAGAAACCATGCATTATTTCAAGAAGAAAGTGTTCCTAAAAGGTTTGTCGACATAAGTAGCATCGGTCAACGAAAGACTTTTTTTTTCAATCGAGAATTTAGAAGCTCATATTTTGCTGCAAATACATCAGAAGCGGAAATTAGGATTTACGCCCCCTGGTGGCCAAACCATTTTTTTGCAAAAATTAGAAATTATGTGCAAACGATTTCCCATCAAGAGCTGTATCCGGTGCAGAAAGAATTTTTCATATCGGAGATTTAGAAGCAGAGATATAGGGGGAAACGCAATTTACCGCTACGCCCCCCAGCGGAAAGTCTATGAATTACTTGAAAATTTTGAAATTATATGAAAAATATGTCACACGGAAAACACTATCCAACAAAGAAGGAGTTTTTCAAATTGGACTCCTAGAAGTAGAGATATTGACAAAAATAAGATATACTTCTACGCCCCCTGGCGGAGAAACGGTAGGATATTTTAGGAAGAACATATTCCGAAAAGGTTTATCGATGTGAGTGGCATCAGTCCACGAAAGAATTTTTTCAATCGATATTATAGAAGCTCAGATTTTATGGGAAATACATCAGAAGTAAAAATTAACATTTACGCCCCCTAGTGGCCAAAGTATTCTTTACCAAAAATTCAAAATTATATGCAAAAGATTTTCCATTAGGAGATGTATCCGCTGGAAAAAAGATTTTTCAAATCAGAGTTTTAGGAGAAGAGTTATCAGAAAAAATGTAATTTACTTTTCGCCCCCTAGCGGAAAATCTATGCGTAATTTGAAAAGGAAACTATATCTAAAACACTCTTCGACATAAATGGAATCGAAAGATAAAATAATTTTTTTAATCGGATGTTTAGAAGCAAATATGTGGATTAAAACGTAATTTTGAATTCGATATCATCTGCATTTACGCCCCCTAACGGCAAAATTGTACAACGTAAAAAAAAAAAAACGAAATGAAGGATCATCATTCGCATATTTCAATCTTCCGAATGCAAAAAGAAGTTTTCAAATTGGACTAATAGTTGCAGAGATACCGTGGGTACAGACGGACGGACGGGCGGACAAACCGATAACAGAAGCACGATCTTTTTTTACAAAAGACGTGCTAAAAAGCGATAGAAACTGCAGTAAAATATCGGGACTAACGCAGAATTACGTATAAAAGTGAAAAACATATAACTGGGAAACGTACAATCGAGGTTCCACTGTATTTCCCATCTACCACGGCCATTCCATAAAAACTGAGAGTAAAATCACACAAAATGAAGAAATATATGTTATTCTTTCTCAAATTATCTTCCCTCGGATGACATGCAACGGCCCCATCGTTAAGTCCATTTTTCAAAGGATGTGACAAAGGCATTTTGTGAAAGCTGCTTTAGCGACCCCTGTACAGCTTGAATAACGTCAACATCTGATATGAACGTTGCGCCACGGAACTTCTCCTTCATTGTTGAAAACGACCAGAAATCGCATGAGCGGAGATCAGGACAATCGGCAGGCTGTGGCATGATTTCAATGCTGCATTTCGTAAGAAACTGTTGAACACAAGCAGCCACATGTGGGTGGGAGTTATCATGATAAAGGGTCTACTCGCCCACCAATTCCGGTCGATTAATTGATATGTGTCGTCGCAGGTACTCAGCATTGACAGTAATTTGTGGAGGAACGGCATGCTGGTAGACTGCAGCTTTATGATCAAAGAAAATTATCATCATCACCTTCCCAGCTGATTTGGTTTGGCGGACTTTTTTCGGAGGAAGCGAGCTTACGTGTTTGCAGACACTGGTTGCACGCTTCGTGATGAGGTCTAAATAGTGGGCTAATGTTTCATCGGCAAATATTACTGTGTTTAGAAAGTTTGCATCCTTTGCAATCATTTGTTTCCACTCATTACACACCTGAACTGTGGCTGACAGTTGTTCTCTCGTCAGGTGATGAAGCTGTGGCTGATAGTTGATCTCTCGTCAGGTGATGAAGCTGTGGCTGATAGTTGATCTCTCGTCAGGTGATGAAGCTGTGGCTGATAGTTGATTTCTCGTCAGGTGATGAAGCTGTGGCTGATAGTTGATCTCTCGTCAGGTGATGAAGTGCCCATCTGAAACACACATGCAGCAGTAATTTTTCACATAGAATGCAGAATGCCGACGTTTCTGAAATATTAGTTGACGCCGCTGTGTCTTCACACTTCCCTCATCGATCTTCCAGTAGGATTGCCCAAACAGTGTTAATGATGCACTTTCAGGTCGACCAGGCCTAGGAGCGAGTTCTGCAGGCAAACGCCCTTTTTTGAAATCATGGTGCCCTCTAAAAATCGTTGACTCACTCAAACATTAATCTTTGTAATTTTTTTTTATTAAATCGACTGTTTCTGGAGCCATTTTACCCAAATTTAACAAACTTTTATCGCACAACGCATTTCACTTCTTAACTATGAATCACGCACTTCCATAGTTGTATGGCGAAATGTACACGATCCTTAAACAACTGTGCAATAAATAAACCAGAATGGTCTGTATTGGTTAATAACTGTTGTCATAGATACTTCCTTAGTCGTCTGCGTGCTTATTTTTCTCCTGTTGCCAACTCAAAAACAATTACTCTCAGTTTTTATGGAACGGCCTTTGTATCACCTAATAGCAGATATATAGACATAAATTCAAAACTTACGTCCGTAACCATTAACAAAATTACATGACGACGTAGATATCGTGCCACGGAATAAATATATCGTGTGCTTTCAATTACACTATACGTCGGTGTTATTCAGATGAAACGTTTTATAGATATCAATATTTTTAAAAAAAACCATTGATATCGATTAGCTCTACAGAATCCAAGAGAGAGAGAATACCACATATTCCCCTTATAGAAATAGTGTGATATCGATAAAATTTTAAATAAATGTCAGTTGACGGAAAAATTGCTCGTCCCCAAAAGCTGAAAGATAAAAATACACTGGCGGAAAGTGAAAAAAGAACACCAAGAAGGAGACGTCTGATACCAACGAAATTTATACAGCATAATACCGGAATACAGAGGATAACGTGCTCAAAACATTATGGCAAAATACAGCTGTATTTGCTGGTAAACTGAAAAAGAACATTTCCATATAACATGGTTAGTACGAGGTTGAACCGCCATGAACTGCGTCACACTGTGCAATTCTGGCATGGAGTCTGTCGTACAGATGTTGGATGTAAGTTTGGGGTATTGAGTTCCAAGCATCCTCAACCTGGACGCGTAAATCGGGGATGGTCGTGGCTGGCCGTGGAGACCGGATAAGTCGTTGTCCAATAAAATCCCACACGTGCTCAATGGGGGACAAATCCGGTAAACGTGCAGGCCATGCAAGTTGTCTCACACCCTGAAGTGCATTTTGTGTTGCACGTGCCTTGTGTGGGCGTGCGTTATCTTGCTGGAAAACACCACGAGGGACCGACCTTACAAATGGCACAACAACGGGCTGAATGATGTTGTTGATGTAGGAAGTGCTGTTTAACGTACCCGGTATAAGCACTAGTTGTGTACGGGAGTGATAGCTGATCGCTCCCCACACCAGGAGACCAGGTGTAGGCCCTGTGTGTCGCTGGCGGATGCAAGAAGGGTGGAGACACTCCCCTGTGCGTCTACGAACACGCATACGGCCATCAGAGGCTCCCAAGCAGAATCTGCTTTCATCGCTGAACACGACAGATCGCCATTGCGTTCTCCAGTGCAGATGTTGGCGACACCACTGCAGCCGTTCCTGACGGTGGGCTGGAGTCAGAGGTACACATGCCAGAGACACACGTGCACGTAGTCCTGCATCCAGTAGACGGTTGCGCATTGTCCGCACAGTCACCTCAGGTGCAACGGCGGCTCGGATTTGCGTCGCAGTGGATGTTCTGCTTGACAACGCCGCTCTTCTTATGCGTCGATCGGTCCGCTCATCAGTCCGTCTGTGACTCCCGTTTCCACATCTTCTCGTGTGGGAATGTTCCTCGGACCATCTACGCCACCATCGTACCACCACCGATACTTCCCGTCCAATTCGCTCCGCAATACGACGACTCGGTCTCGCGGAGTCCGACTAGACGACCTCGCTCAAAGTCCGATAAATGCTGAAATCGTACGCGTCTTCCATGTCCAGGCATTGCAGCTTCTTCAGGGTCTTCGCACGTGTCCGTACGCCGACGACTGATTACATTCACTTCGCCGTACTCCTTAAATACCACCGACGATAATTTGCATATTATGCCGTGCTGTGGCGTAAGCGCTCACCGGTTGGTCCCGAAATTAACATCGCACCTTTGTAAACTCGACCCCATTAACATATGTAAATTTCATGATTGTCCGCCAATTCCTTCTTGGTGTTCTTTTTTCACTTTTCGGCAGTGTATAATATATAAAAAATATATTAGGCACGGTAATCTCAATCCGTGATGCAAGTAAAACTTTTACAACTTGTGTTATACAAATGAGAATACCATGATAAATACAAATAAAGATTTCTGCCATCCAAAGTAAATTTTTGTGGCAGGTAAAGTCAGAAAATGTATGCAAGTCGTTTATAAGGTATGTAAAGAATGTTTTCTTTTTTCTGTGCCATCCGAAGCGATATTTTGAGAAATGAAACTGTATGTTTGCTGCTTTTTGTACGTCTGGAAAAGTTGCAGAAATACGGAAGACACTGAACATGCTTATTTTCATGTACTCCAAGAATATTTACGACAGGTTTTTGTAAGGTAAGACAAACGAAACAAAGTTTTTCTGACATAGAACAGTGACTAAGGCAAAACTAGCTAGAACTCGTGTAAGCCTCCTTTAAAAATGTTTTTGCTGCAGATTCACGTGTAGTGCAGAAAACATGAAATGCGAGAGGTAATTCGATGTAGACTTTTTCCGTAAAATTTTAACCGAGCTTTTCCACGGCAAAATTCATTTTACGTATATTTCCATTTGCTCCCTGGAGAATAATAAATAGGGTGGTTTACTGACAATGCTAGTATGTGTAAGACTTCTGATCTTCGTTCGACAGTAAACTTCTTGATTATCTTAAGGGTTTGTGCACTCGCCTTTCGCTCTGACGCATATTATGATACTTCTATGCGTATCTTTATACACAGCTCGAAATAGGAAATGCTGCACCCCGAAGAAATGCACAAGATGAGACGAAATTTACCATATATGTAGACAAGTAGGTGGGAAAGAAGTCATTTAATTTCTGAGGGACTAGCTAAACGCAATGAACGAGGAAACAGTATAACGTACTTTGAGGCAGTAGGTCGTATGACCAGGAACGGGTTTAGCGTTCATGGGGTCGGGTACGACAATATTTGTTGGCACCTCCCACAAGTGTGTGTGCGTGTGCGTGCGTGCGTGTACGAAGAGTGTTTCAGATATTGGTGATTCCTCGGCAAAAGAGATCCATGGGAAATGATTCTGAGAGGGATGTTTCCGGAACACTTCAAAAACGCTCCGGAGTAGTGGAGGCTCAGATACTTATTAAACGCATTAAGGTGACGGAGCCTGATAAGACCAGTTTAAAAGATCAGCATCAGCCGGAGGAAACTACAGACTCTCAGTTTAAAGCACCAGCACCTCCTTGGCGCTGTTTGGCTGTAGTGAAGAGTGAACATCTGAATGATCTGTTAGACTCTTATCATGAGCCATACGCTATATTGACAAAAGTCACCGGACACCTCTTCAAAAGCAAATGAACAGATCCGATGCATTGTTAAGATGCGCGGTACAGCTGCGAACGGTAGAAAAACAAGCCTGCAGCTGACCGCGATCATATCGCACTGTGAGGTTGAGTGAAAATGTCGCGGGGGAGAGAACTGACTGTGAGAAAGGAAAGACTGTTGGGTGTTATATTAGTGGGTTGTCCATAAGAGAAACCGAGAGGCGTTTAAACATACCCAAATCAATTATTTTGGATGTAGTGAGTAAGTGGGAGACGCATGGCGTGCCTGAAGCAACAAAACGTACCGGTAGACCAAAGAAAATCAGTGATAGAGGACATCAAAGACTCAGGAGAGACGTTACAGCTAATCGACGGAGTACTGTACAAGACCTCAGTGTACAAGTGAGTAAAAATGCTGGAACCTTGGTATGTACACGTACCATTCGAGGGGAACTTCATTCCATGAGTTACCGTGGTCGTGCGGCTGCTCACAAGTCCTTCATCTCCAATCGGAATGATGCTCGTCGTTTAGCATGGGGTAAAGAACATTTATCATGGACCGTAGACCAATGGAAACGGGTACTAAGGACTGATGAATCCAGATACACGATCCATCAGTCTGATGGCTGTGTGTGGGTATGGCGGCAGCTGGGGAAACGCTATTTACCGTAGTGTACTGTTCCAACGGTCACGTTTGAGCTGGCAGTGTACTCGTGCGGGGTGTTTTTCGTGTTATGGTCCCGGCCCTTTGGTTAACATGGATAAACCTGCCAAACAGCACGTCTAGCACGATACTCTGGATAATTATGCCCTACTAACTCTGTGGCAATACTGTGGAACCGAGTCTTGTTGGTACCAGCAAGATAATGTACCGAGCCATAAAGCAAGGACTGTTACGGCGGGGTTTGGCGATAATTCCGTATCGTGTGCGGACTGGCCAGCACAGAGCCCTGATCTAAATCCCATAAAGCACCTATGGGATGAATTAGAGCGCCGATTAAGAAGTTTGGAACCAATGCCTACTACTAAGCAACAGTTAGCGGCAGCATTATGTACTGAATGTAAGCGTATACCTATCGCTGTGTTCCAAAACCTTGTCGAAAGCGTGTCTCGAAGGGTCAGTTTTCACACAGTATTTATTGGAAGAAAGATACAGGAGATGTGCTTGAATAAATCATCTCAAATGATGTATGACAAAAAAATATTTACAGATGCTTGTAGCTTACGCTACTGCTTATTTACACGGTTTTGTACATTGATGATAGTAAAAAAACAGTTAATTACACTCTAGTGTCTGGTGAGGCAACAAAAGTCTCTGACAAAGCAAAGAATAGGACCAATTCAGCTTGAAGAGCGTTATACAATATTAATTTTGCACAGTATTGAAGCAAGGAATAATACAGAATTCGAGCTTGCAGACATAGATTCAAAAGACAGGTGATGAGAAATTAACAGAATGTGCAGCTTGCGCTACGTTAATTACAGGATTCGGTGCAACGTTTGCATGACAACAGTTAAGTGCAGTAGAAAACTGGCGAGGCAACATGAATCTCTGGTAATCATCATCATCATCATCATCATTGTCAACCATTATCAATCCACTGCTGGACGAAGGTCTCCCCAAGTTTCCTCCACAACGGTCTGTCTTGTGCCAGTCTCCTCCATGTCACCCCTGCATACTTTCGAATTTCATCCACCCATCTCCCATGTGGTCTTCTTCTGGGTCTTTTCCTGTCCCTTGGAATCCAATCTAAAATTTCGGCTGTCCATCGATGATCTGTCCTTCTGGCAGTATGTCCAGCCCATTGCCATTTCAGGGATTTAACTCTGATCATGATGTCTTCCACTCTTGTCATTTTTCTGATCCACAAGTTCCTCTTCTTATCTCTCCTGGTTACACTAAGTATGCACCTCTCCATGCTTGTTTGAGTTGTCTGCAGCCTTTGTATGTCTCTTTTAGTTAAGGTCCACGTCTCTGCACCATACGTAAGCACTGGAAGGATGCATTGATCAAACACTTTTATTTTAAGACATAATGGCATATTGCTCTTGAAAATTATGCTGTTTCTTCCAAAAGCTCTCCAGGCAAGTTTTGTACGCCGATTAATTTCTTCATCAATGTGACCCTCACTTGATATCTGCTGTCCAAGATAAACGTACGTGTCTGTTATCTCCAGCTTTTCTCCATCAATCGATAAATCTTCATTTCTTGTAAAAGCATTGAACATCACTTTTGTTTTCTGAAAGTTCATTTTTAATTCCACTTCTTTACTCTTGTCAGCAAGTTCCTGGATCATACTCTGCAGCTCTGATGGGGTAGTTGCAAAAATGACTACCTCATCAGCAAAACGAAGGTGGGTTAGATAATCTCCATTAATCTTTATCCCCTTGTTTTCCCAGCTCAGCGACTGAAAAACACCCTCCAATGTGGCATTAAAGAGCTTCGCAGATATGGTGTCACCTTGTCTCACTCCCTTTCCAATTTTTACGTGTGTTGTATTTTCAAACAGCCGAATCTTTGCACTTGCATTTTCATAGATGTTATTAATAATATTAATGTATGCATCTTCAATACCGCAGGTTTTCAGAGCCATTGTAACTGCTGATGGTTTCACCGAATCAAAGGTTTTTTCATAATCGATAAAAGTCATGCACAATGGAAGTTCATATTCCCTCGCTCTTTCAATTAGTTCTCTCAGTACGTGGATATGATCTATTGTGCTGTAGCCACTCCTGAATCCAGCTTGTTCTCTCGGTTGAGCCATGTCCAGTGTTACCTTCAAGCGGTGTGAAAGAACTTTAGTGAAGATTTTATAAACTACTGATAGGAGGCTGATAGGTCTGTAGTTTCCGAGATACTCAATGTCACCTTTCTTATGTAGCAGGATCATTGTAGCGGTGTTCCAATCCTCAGGAATCTTTCCTTCATTAAGGCATCGAGTGAAAATTTGGGCGAGTACTGTTTCAATTTCTCCACTTGCTTCTTGTATGATGTCTACAGTAATTCCATCTTCTCCTGGAGCTTTTCCCCGCTTCATGTTCTTGATTGCATGTGCAACTTCTGCTGGAAGGACTGGAGGAACTCTGGTACTGGTATCTTTCATGATGTCTGGAGTGCATGTATCATCCCTTTCATATAATTTGGAGTAGAAATCTTTCACTCTTGTCAAAATTTCGCCTCTATTTCTTGTTACAGAACCATCTTCTTTTCTCAGTGCCATAATCTGTTTTCTTCCCTTACTGAGATGTCCCTTTGCTATCTTTAGGCTTTGGTTGTTTTCAATTGCTTTCCTCACTAGTTCACAGTTGAATTTTCTTACGTCTTCAGTGATACTTTTTCGTACTGTCTTGCATAGCTCTATATATTCCACTTTGGAAGTCACATCATCTTTAGTTGTCCTCATCTCTCTTCTTTTTTGCATCAACATTTTCGTTTTTCCTGATAATTTGTTTACATGCAACTTGTTCTTAGACCCAGCTAATTTTGTTGCTGTTTCCATAAGAGCTTTGGTTACTTTTCTGTTAACTTCAGAGATGTCCACTTCTTCCGATCTTAGGCCTTCTAAAGCAGAGAACCTGTTCTTCAGTTCCGACTTGAAGGTATTATGGTGTTTTTTAAGGTTGGTTATGTCAATAGAATTTGTTTGTCTCATGTCCATTTCCTGTGTGGCTTTTTCTTGGAAAAATAGTTCAAGATGTAAATCCCTTCTGCCTCTGCAAACTCAACGAGAGTATTTCCACGCTGGTTTCTGTTGCAGTGACCGAATTTACCTACTGAAGTTTCATTCTGTTGCCGTTGCCCTATTTTTGCATTGAAATCTCCCATAATTATTTTCAAGTGCTGCTTACCTTTATTATTTAGATGACAAATTTCCTCATAAAATTTTTCAATTTCTTCTTCAGGATGACTTGTGGTGGGTGCATAAGTTTGAATAATCTGAGCCTGGTATCTTCTCGATAGTTGGATAACAAGTCGTGCAGCTCTGTCAGAGGAACTTTCAACTTCTACAACTTTATCCTTCAGTTTCTTGTTTATTATAAATCCAACACCACTAGTTCTGCCAGTATCTGTCCCACGATAGTAGAAGAGATGTCCACTTTTCAGTTCGATGAGATCTTCTCCTTTTCTCCTTACCTCACTTAGCTCCACGATGTCCCACTTGATCCTTTGTAGTTCCTCTTCCAATTCAAGAAGCCTTGAATCAGAAGATAGGGAGCGTCCATTATACGTAGCCAAGGTCAGCATCAGATGGCAGCCTAGTCCGGTCCTCCGGGGATTCTTAGCACCCTCTGCCTTCATGTAGCACTGGCCGCTGCCTTGGCCAGGTACATTCCAGCTGCCGGAGACTGAGGGCCAAGATTTAAGTTGTGGAATCATTTTGGAGGGGTTTGGCCATAACTCACCACGCTGGCCAAGCGGGTTGGTGAGTGTGGGATAGAATTTCCTCTAATCCCGATGGTATAGTTATACCGCTATTGGCGGTCGTCAGGGCCCCTTTAGTGGGAACAGGATGCACCACGAGAAGGCGGGGTTGACATTTGTCAAGGAGAGGCTGTGATGTTACGCATCACCTGACCTTACATCCCAATCTCTGGTAATACAGAAAGTAAAATCAATCCAGAATGATGAGCACTATAGAGTATAAATTTTACACAATATTGATTAAAAAAAAAAAAAGTTCTGACCGAAAGGTGATACAGTGTGGGTGACCTGGAAAACCAGGAGGTTGCAGGTGATCAAGGAGACAAACATGAAATCAAAAGTTCGAAAGACAGATGATGAAAAATTTACAGATGAATGTGGCTCGCGGTACTACATGTTACATACAACGGTGATATGAAAAATAGTTATATACAATAATTTTCCTGAGAATACAAAAGAAAAAATAATCTCTGAAAATACAGAGAGAAGACACAACTCATCACAGTGAGTATTGGAGAACACAAATTTACACAGTTGAAAAGTAAAATTACACATTTGAATCAGGAATTGAAGATAAGAATATACTGTAAAAACGACAAAGTTTACAGATGTCTGTGGTTCGTGAAACGACCTATATACATGATTCTGTACAATGAGAAGTTACAATTTATATATATTGGTTTGTCAGAGGTGGTGGAAGTACAATTTGTTTCCTGCAGAAGTAATATATCAGCATTCAGCGGAGCAAGATCCTCTCGTACCAGCGCATTCGCAAGAGGTGTCGCAAAATCACGACAATTAAGTGACACCACCTTGAATGTCTAGGTTAGTTGTGGGATGCAGTAGGAATTGACTGGCTGTATTAATGGAGTGGAGTCGACGGAGAAAACAAGCACTCCACGGGACCTCGTCTGCAGTGCGCCGAAGAGTGTTTTCAAGTTAGTGTAATTGAGCCAGCACTTGCGGAAGAGCTGCTTCATACTGCTGAATGGAAATGCGTGCTGAGGAAGGGCTAGAGGACCCTAAAAGGCAATCCAGCACGTCCTCCTATGGCAGAGGCTCAGCAGGGAAAGCATTTTCAGCAAGAAAAGTTGTGAATTCATCTAGTGAGGGAAAGGCGCCCTCACATGCTGTCTCAGAGGAAGTGTGTAGAGGCGACCTGGAGAACGGTCGTCGAGAGCTGACGGAGCGAGTGGATGAGCGGGTAAAAGAGCGAGATGATCCTCGGGACGCCAGAGTTTTTGACTTCTTCGTCTTGGGGTGAGTAGCACCACTGCGTTTTCCAGCAACCACAATAGCTTCATGATCGTCTGGAGAGTCTGAACCCGAAGCGTTACCTGTGACTCGTGTCATGGAGCCAACGGTAAAAGCTGAGGGTGGTCAACATGTACATCAGCAGTGGTTGTAAAAGTACTAGGGGAGTCGATTTTGGAAGCCTGGGAAAATTCTTAGGATCAGCAGGAGGTGGAGGCATCAAAGTCGTTTGTTGACCAATGGCAGTAAGCTGACTTTTGGAAGATCTTGATTCCTCGACTTTCCTCGAATAGGAAGAAGTCTGTGAAGCGTTGGTGGACAAAGTAGAAGAAGATGTAGTGTGTGGAGCTGTTTGCAGGGAGGCACGTGGGCACTGAGCCCTTATGTGAATTTCGCTCTGACAGATAGTGCAATACTGTGAAGTGATTATCTCAACTCTTCGGCGTTGCTGTCCACAGCGGATGTGCAAAACATTCGGAACCGCTTTCAGCTGAGCAACAGATGAAAAGAGGACTCGAGCAGTGCGGCGGAAACCCCGAATCGATTTGTCTTCAGGGTCTCTGGGAGCCGCAGAGAGAGTTGTTATGGAGCCAACAACTCTGCCGTACCTGCTGAGCAAGGTGCAGAGTGCAGCGTCGGATACTTCTGGTGGTACGGGGTAGAAGGTCACCTGCACCGGGCGGTGCGCAACCGGTTGTGCTAACAGATGCACGTCATTGATGGTTAGACCTTCCGTAAGGAATTGGTCAGCATGCGCTTTATCCTTAAAATAGACCAAGACAGATCTGGGTTTTGGAGCTACAAAGTCTATTGCATCCTTTGGTAAGATAGTTTTGAGGGCTCGGCTATATTGCCACAGCTTAGTGTCGGGAAGTGCATCAAAATAGACGCCCCGTTCCATAGTGGAGGAAAAAAGGTGACCAGCTCGGGAATCCTCTGGTATGTCAATTGTAGCAGTAGAACCGACGACAGTGACATAGGATTCAGGAAAAGGCATAGCAGATGAAACTGGGGGTGTGAGGACCCCAGAATATGCAGAAGCATAGGACGCTTGGGCAGACATGGGTCGAGAATTCGATGAAGCGGCCTCTAACAGTGAGGGCGGATCAGAAAGTTGATGAGAAGTAGAAGCTGTGAGCTCAGTATTGCTGCTAACGGATACGTCATCATCTGCTGAGATGTAGATAGGAAGGAGACTTGGCACTACCGCACTTGGTGGGAGTTATAGCTGGAGAAGAAGAGGTGTCCATGACGTCGCAATGACGCTCGGGAGCCACCTCATTAAGCTGAGCAGGAGCTACCGCGGTAGAAGAAGAAGAAGAGGAAGCTGGCTGATCTGCCAAGATAAGGATGTGGGCGTCACCCTTGTCTGCCTCCGCCATCGAAGCAATGGCGAGACTTTAACGAAAAAAGACCAGCTTGGTTGAAAACTAAAACAGTGAATAATGAGAAAATATGGCACTCACCAACCTATGAGATACACGAACGTAAAGTGTAGAACTTCAACTTGAAGATACACGCAACCACAGAAACTAAAGCACTCAATAAACACCTTATAGCAACGAAAATCACGGAGCTCAAAACCCAACCACTTCGAGCTTCGAAGGGTCAGTGCATGCATTAAGGCCAAAGGTGGACCGACACTGTACTTATGTATGTCAATATATGCTATGTTGTGTTTCTCTTCCAGATGTCCGGTGACTTTTGTCCATATAGTGTATATACCATTGGATAAGACAACTGTCAGCAGGATTTTCACGTAGGCCAAGACTGTTGACCTGTAACGTCTGCTTTTCTTCGAGATCACCGTAACATTTTGAATGCAAGTGTGTTTAAGTTAAATAAACTTTTGAGTTGTATTATAAAAACAGACTCACAGCCGGACTTACTGCAAACATATTATGATTTTTTTCAGGAACGAATAAAAGTGCTCCAACTCCATGTTAAAGAACATGGGTTACATAAGACTTGATCAGGAGTTGGTAGATTCCAAGTTTGGATTATATGTTTAACTGTTGTATAATGTATATTGCACTATAATGGTAACTCACCTGGGTGTTTATACAGGGCGTTGTTAACCAGAAGCTAATTGTTCCAGAATGTTATAATTCATTTCACCATTTAATCTGATCAATGTTCTTATAGTTTTAGTATTTAATTTTCTCATGTTATAAAATTTAGTGTCACTTGTTCCAGGAAAGGGAGAGAACCAGAGTGTCGTAAGACGAACACAACATCCATGTCTCATCGGGATTCGAACCCGGACCCATCTCGGATGAATGATCAGAAGTCAGCGCTTAGACCACTACGCCACCTGGGTGGCCTTGATATTGAACTGTAAGAAGTTCAAACTTTCAAGTTCAATGTCTTCAGTATAGCGTTTCAGGTAAATTTTTAAAGAAGTGCTATCCATCTGTATTTAAACATGAACTGAATGCCCAATGACAAAGACTTTTTCTCTCTTTCTTTCTGACTTTAATCAATCTTAGTTAAAGAATCCCTGAGATTGATAACTGGTTTAGTATATTTAGATTTCGTATTACTGAATTATGGTAAATAAATAATGACGTGTTTAAAGTATTTTATGTAGATTTTTTTCTATCAGATAATTCAGCCAAACCGAGTTTGGCAAGATATTTCGTCGAGATATTATTCATGCACGTAGCCGTCATGTAATGATGCACAACCTCAGTGGTCTAAACATTCTCACGTGCCTACACGTTTTTCGGATCTGCCTCCCATACAGCTCATGTGGGGCTTTAATTTAGCCAGTACCTGAAAATGTTGAGAGAACTGCTGTATGTCGCACGTACTATGTAGTTTGAAGGGGGTTCGGATAAGTTGCCACACAGGAAACTGGACTTTTCTATTTTCCGTAACAGCTGTGTATAAAAATATTTTTCTTCATATCTTATTATGATTAAGAAAATAAGATTTGCACCGATGAGCTTTAACATAATGACCCGTCCCCAGAGAAATGGGCGTGCCTGGGTGACGTAGGTGAAGTTCATAGATCAGTGTATAAGTGTATATACCACCCAAGGACCGGCTTTCGGTTAGTAGAGTGTTCGGAGTCAGAACGGGAAAAGCTACCGATTTATCGGAGTTTGATAAAGGGCAAATTGTGATGGCACGGCGCCTTCGAACTACGATTTCGGAAACGGCGCGGCTTGTGGGTTGTTCACGTGCCGCTGTAGTGAGTACGTATCAAAAGTGGTGCCCAGATGGCAAAACGACGAACCGTCGTCCAGTGTCCAGTCGTGTGTCGTCCACAGCTCATTGATGCCAGAGGGGAGCGGAAACTGTCGCGCATTGTTCACAGCGACCGCAGGGCCACAATGCGACAAATAACCCGCAGCTACAACAGTGGTGATCAGGGCAATGTGTCGCAGCACACAGTTCATCTCAGCCTTCTGCGCATGGGCCAGCGTAACCGAAGATCCAGCCGGGTCCCTATGCTCACTGCACGTCATCGCCAATAACGCATGGAATGGACCCAAGATCATCGAGATTGTACCGTTCGATGATCGTGGGCCATTTCATGCGTTGTCGGCGACAAAATCATCGAGACTGGAGAAGAGACGTGATCCACGTCTCTTCTCCGTACGTAAGCACTGGGAGGATTCACTGATTAAATACTTTTCTTCTAAGACATATGGCACATTGCTGAAATCATTTTGGGGTGCGGAGGGAGTTTGCATATACGTATATATATACTTACAAAAAGCAGAAATAACTACAGCAGGAGACAATATATGAAAAAAAAAATTTTTAAATAAGAAATAACAAAGCAAACGAGCAGGGAGAAAAAATGGAATGCAGAAAGCTTTGAAAATTCTGAGCTTTGGCTTTATCAAGGACGAGCAAAACTTAGCATTTACTCACTTCCACAAAAACCTAGTTGAACCTTCGGGGAATCTATGTCATAGATGCAAAATGTACAAATCCCCAAAAATCACTAACAAACCACAACCGCCCACATAGGCTCGGTTACTTAAATATTATGCAAGATTTTGAATTTCGTATATATATATATATATACAGTGTAGCAAAGAATTTTTAAGACTGGGTCTGTAAAATGAAATTGAAACAAGAAATTATAATTTGTTTTGGTTTGTTATTCAAAATAAGTCCCTCCGGCTTCAATACACTTGTTACAGCGATTTAATAATGATTCGAATGCCTGTTCCAGTTCACTTTGCGGAATTCCCTCCAAAGCGCGCGTCGAAGCTGTTCGTATGGTCGAAATATCATCAAAATAACACCCTTTCACCGTCATTTTAAGTTTTGGGAACAAAGAAAAGTCGCAGGGTGCTAAATCAGGCGAATACGGTGGATGATTCAACACACAGACGTTATTTTTCGCCAAAAATCTACAAACAAGAAGTGAGGTGTGACTGGGTGCATTATCGTGCAACAAACACCAACTGTTTTCCATCCCGATATTCTGGACGAATGCGACGAATTGTGCCCATCAAACGCCTCAAAACATTTAAATAAAACTCACCAGTAATTGTTTGTCCACTTGGAACAAATTCTTTGTGGATAATACCCTTACAATGGAAAAATGTAATGAGCATTGTTTTGATTTTCGATGGAACTTTTCTTGTTTTTTTGGCTTGTGGTGAGTTTTTTGACTTCCATTCCGCACTTTGTCGCTTTGTTTTAGGATCATATTGAAAACACCATGTTTCATCACCTGTAACAATCGATTTTAAGAAGTTTGGATCATTTTCAGCGGCTGAAATGATGTCTTTGCAATGTGCACTTCTCCTTGATGTTTGTTCATTGGTTAACGTGTGTGGAACAAATTTAGCACAGACTTTTGTTTTGCCCAAATCTTCATGCAGGATGGTTCGAATCGTTTCTTTGTTGATGTTTAAAGACTCTTCCATCATTCTTAGTGACACACATCGATTGTTTGCCACGAAATCACGCACTTTTTCAATAATCTCAGGTGTCCTAGATGAACTTGGTCTTCCGGTATGCTTATCATATTCTAGCGTATCTCTTCCGTCCAAAAAACGTTTGTGCCGCAGGAAAACATTTGATCTACTTAAACAAAACTCACCCTAAACTTGTTTCATCATTTGGTACGCTTCCGAGGCACTTTTACCAAGTTTTGCGTTAAATTTTATAACAGCTCTTTGTTCCATCTTAATAATTCAACATGAAAAAAATTTTACTTCTTTAATGAACGGCCGTTTCGTTTGAGTTACTTTAACAGTACTTTGAGTTACTTTAACTGCGCAGTACTTTTGGCAGAAAGCAAGCAGATTTTCAAGGTTTATAACGCATTCGCGATTACACTGGTGGCGCCACCGTAGGCTGAAATCTAGCGCCAGTCTTAAAAATTATTTGACGCACTGTATATATACATGTACATCCCGCCTTCTCGGATTACAAATGGCTATGAGGCATAGGTTTTTCAATTTATATTTTGTGACTGAGTGAAAGTGCAACAATATTAATTTGACTTGTTATGTAACCCTTATGAACGGGACCGATTTAAAACTGCCAAAAGGGCCCAGACTTAGGGCCTTATAATGAATATTTTGTCACTGAGTGAAAGTGTGGCATTTCACGGATCCGGAAGCTACTGTTCCTAGTCGGAATGAGGTTACGGGCATGTTACCAAAGCAAATATTTAGCACTTACAAAGTTTCCACTTACAAAGTCTCTGCAATTTCACCCATCCCAAAAAAATATCCATTTATCAACATGTTCCAAATGTAGTATGACATACTATTTGTTAGTTAGTTCACCGAAAACTATAGCTAAAAAATATATACAAAGGCACGGCAATTTGTTTCCTCAAATGAAAGTGTGATTTTTCCATGAGCCCGAATGCAACTGAACAAAATACTTTTTGAATTGGTGTAAGAGTGACTCTTTTTTCGATAGGAATTAAAATTTAAGATAGATGCATTTCTAGCTTCATAAGTGGTATTAATATTTGCTGATTACATGTGAATCGAAGATAAATGCATAGAAAAAAATCGCACACTATTAAGGTGTAGCTGGATTAGAAAAACAGGTTAAGAGAGAGCATAGGTATAAGCGATTATGGCTTCGGGAAATCTGATTCGGTATTAAAAGAAATATAACGTTACTTACGAGAAAATTTTTCGTAATAAATATCAACACGGTCATTCCTAGATTCATTTCAAAAAATTTCTGTAGGAATTGCTAAGAAATATAAAGCAAAAAGAAGAAAAGATCCAATTACACGATGATGTCATCTACAATAATGTGGCTCAACTATGTGGAAGGAACGGGCAGACCATTTGAAACTAGTGTAGCAGAACATAAAGAAAAACTAGAATAAAGAACATTTGAAACATAACAGGTTTGGATAGACATGTGCTAAATACAGGACACATTAATTGGGACTCTGCGGAAGTATTTCCACATAAGCAGCGCCTTTTTTAAAGAAAAATAGCAGAAGGTCTAGAAATAGAGATGTAGAAAAGTAACTAAAAATCAAATATTTTCTAGCAAGCCCCATAAGAAACTTAAATCCGAATTTTAATTTTTGAAACTTTTTAAACTAAACTTTACTGAATTTAAGTAATAATTCCTAGGAAACATGTCGAATTAACTGACTTCGTAAAAGGCCCAACAGTCGATCTACAAAAGGAAAGAATGTCATTCTCCGAAACGAGCTGAATAGTCGATATAGCAGTTACTGATGGCGAACGTTTTCTACGATCCATCGATATGAGGCGATGGACTGTAGACAACTCTTCACATGTGAGACTCACAGTTGAAGAGCAAAGAACCCGTGTTTAAAGGCCAAGCATCTGCCAGAAGTCTTGCTTAAAGGCACCTTCGGTATATGTGATGGAATGATTTAACGCACAAGTTAACCACTTCTGACGTCACACGACCCTTCCGCCCCTTCGCATAGTTCAAAGTCATTTGCTAGAAGCGGTACAAAGACTGTAGATCCCGCCTAACAGTTTACCTTACTGATCGACATGGATGTCTTCAGTGCTGTTCTTATTTGGGGAAGGAACGGCATCAGTGTTACAATGGGAGGTTTCAATGTTATGACCAACAGGGTGAATGATATTGATACAAAATTTGGGGTCTAAATTAATTAGCCTCCCCGGTGGCGCAGTGATGTAAGCGAAGGCCTCTGATCATTCGTCTGAAAGGGTCCGGGTTCAAATCCCGTGAGGCATGGATGTTGTGTTTGTCTTACGGCACTGGCTCTCCCCTTCCCTGGAACCAGTGGCCCTAAATTAGGGACGGGCGACTGCTTATAGTCCATTGAGTTGCTCATTGGGTCGTTAAACTTTCAATCAAAAAAAAAATTATTAGTTGTAAATGGGGTACGGGCTCGATAAACCTGACTACATTATAATAATGTTTTAATTAAGTATTTGGACAATTGCAAAATTAACTAGAAAAATTAGTACGCTTAACTGGGAAGGTCTGGTAATGCGCTTTAGCGAGGTGAAAACAAAGGAATTGTAAGGTTGCCTGTGAAAGCACACCGAGAAACAAAAGGGGACCATCCAGCTTGACGAGAGAGCGGCATCCGAGCTCTCATAAATATGCCTTCAATTCTCTTAACAGCTTGTCAGAAAGCTGTTAAGCGACGCTCAAATTATGGATATCGTGGGTCGGAGGTCAATAACGATCGCAGTCTAGGGCAGGCGATAAGCGCTCTGTACGAAAAGGGGAGAGCAATTCTGAAGCGTTGACAACAAAAAGAACAAGACAGACGCCTGGCAACAGAAAGGGGCAATTTTTGTTTGCCGCCGAGCAGGGGCAGACGAGAAATACTTCAGTTGGTTTTTGAAGTCCGCAGGGGTAAGATGCGGGCAAGGGCTGACGGCCCGGTGAAAGAACTAGCCGATTTTACCCGCTTCGCAGTTGTCAGACGATCGGGGTACGGTTAATAAAAAAAGCTGAGCCGTAACTATGTGGCCATTGTAAGATCCCCAAAATTCTTAATTGAGGTCATCAGCGGAATCGGGAGTAGGCCGGCCGAAATAGCGATTCCCCCGCCGGTATAGAAGAGCGGCGCGATTATTTGTTAGGGGCCATACGCTGTTGTCAGAACGCTTAGCTCGTCGGAAGTTTCACCCATCGTATGCACAGCTCCAGACAACCTCTCGGCCGTGAAGTGAATCCATAGCAAGGTGCCAGCGAGAAATTAGGCATGCATGGAGGGCTAACGCACTAAGTAAAGGGAACCTCCAGCCAGCCTCGGACTCTCGCAACGGAAGAGTTTTTCCTCAGCCGAAGAGGCGTGGAGGTCGTTGACCCCCGTGACACCGCTAGCAGCTGCACGCGCCAAGCTGAGAACAGATCCCTCTGCAGGGTCAAGGTGTGCCAACCCCCGTCCATTCTACCCCTCCATGTTCGCCAGGTCTTGGGAGGAGGAAAGGAGGTTGGTTTGCTCCTCGAGGAAAGTGAAAGGAAGGAAGTGCCCACGCTCCCGTATGGCATACAGGTGAAAGGCTCTCGGTAGCCTTAATGTGCTACTCCGTTTCTACCGCATCCAATTGTATGGTGAAAGCGCCAGGTGAACGACGATTTATCGAATGGTCTAAGTCCATGAAGCCGGCCGCGCGTTGTGCCGGCGAAACGAGCCATCCTCTATCTTCCAAGAATATTATGCAGAATCTGCAAGCTATACGTGAGCACTTTTTTTATTATTATTACGCATAGCTTTGTGGACTGGACGCGGGCGAGTAATCGAATCGCCCGCGTCCAGTCCACAAAACATTCGCGGGCGAGTAATCGACTATGAAATTTGGCGAGCGGACTAAATGCCTGCAGATTTTGATGAGCTCAGGTACGCCTAGCGGCGAAGAACAATCTCACGAACTCTGGGTGTTGGCTCCGACTCATTGTAAAAAAGAAGGGGAGACGATCTCCCGACTGTAAAGCCAGAGGAAACGCCTCCTGGCCGAAAGGTTCTTCCAATTAAAAAGTGGTTGAATGTTTAACTCTTGCTCTCTGTTTTCTTTAGGCTGTAGTATTAAAATTCCTGTCTATCACCGGACTAACACTCGTTCTCGCCTAACTATGCCAGCTCTCGTATTCTACGAAGGTCACATTCCTTGAATCTAAATGAAACCGCTCGGACACGCTTCAATATTTACGTTGTCGCTATGAGAGCCGCGAAACGTTGATGAATTTCTAATTTCCTATAAACACTGGAATATAGAGCAACAACAACTTCTAAAAATAAAGCAACAATCTACTTAACAGTCGATAACTGACAAAGTAATGAACATAAGGAAAGAACATTATGTATTTTGGGCGGTGCATTATTTTGCATTTTCGAGCACCAAAAAACAAATGCTTCCAAATTATGAGCTTATGAAGAAAGAAAATCAGTGAAATAGGGCATAAAAGACATCATGTAAATCAGGAAAAATGGTACAACAGCTTTCAATGCTGAATATGGTCACCAGGGATATGATCACCAAGTTTGTTTGTTTTTTTGATAGTTGTTTAACGACCACCGTGAGCAACTCATTGGACTATAAGTAGTCGCACGGCCCTAATTTGAGGCCACTGGTTTCAGGAAAGTGAGAGAACCAGTGCCGTAAGACAAACACAACACCCATACCTTACTGGGATTCGAACCCGGAATCATCTCGGACGAATGATCATAAGCCAGCGCTTGGACCACAGCGCCACCGGGGCGGCGCAAGCTTTACAGAGCCGAACTATGATTTGAATAAGAATGTCTAAGAGAGACTTTGGGCTTAAGACCCATTCCTCCAGAAGAGCACACGATAAGTCATGTTGGTCGCCCCGGTGGCGCAGTTGTCTAAGCAATGTCTTCTGATCATTCGTCCGAGTTGTGTCCGGATTCGAATCCCGGTGAGGCATGGATGTTATGTTTGTCTTACGGTACTGGTTCTCTCCCTTCCCTGGAACCAGTGGCCCTAAGTTAGTGACGGGCAATTGCTTACAGCCCACTGAGTTGCTCACGGTGGTCGTTAAACCTCCCAATAAAAAAATCCTGTAGGGCAGTAAGAGGGGAAGAGCGAGAAGCAATTTGTCGACCTAAAGTCCCCTAAACATGCGAAATCGGATAAGTTCTGGTGACTGCGTCGGCCCATCCATACGCACAATATTTTTAAAGCAGTTTCGAATGAGGCTGCTTTCAAGATATGATGGGCCGCCCCGGTGGCGCAGTGGTCTAATAGATGGCTTCTGATCATTCGTCTGAGATGGGTCCGGGTTCAAATCCCGGCGAGGTATGGATGTTGTCTAACGAAAGTTTACTTACCACGTAATACTGACACCATGGATTCATGATGGATAGTTATTATGGATGTTATGTTTGTCTTACGCTGGCTCTCCCTTTCTCTGGAACCAGTGGTTCTAAATTAGAGACGGGCGACTGCTTATAGCCCACTAAGTTGCTCGCAGTGAACG
The DNA here is from genome assembly GCA_039090855.1 of Macrothele yani. Classification (NCBI taxonomy): domain Eukaryota; kingdom Metazoa; phylum Arthropoda; class Arachnida; order Araneae; family Macrothelidae; genus Macrothele; species Macrothele yani. The sequence goes on along the minus strand of CM076990.1, from coordinate 15,013,769 downwards.
TTAGACAACCAATAAAAAAAAAAGATATGATGGATCGCTAAACCCTGAAACAAACAGAAAAACAAAAATGCGACTCACAACCAGAAGTTGAAACGCTTAAACCTACTGACGTAAGATGAAACTTAAAGAAGCTGAATTTTTGATGTACACTGACGGAAAAAAATCCCAACACTAAGAAGGGGTTGTGTTAGATAAACGACAGTTGGTAGGCGGTGAGAGTACATCTGTAAGATGACGTCTATGCAAATTTCGCGCTCGGCGCATACCTGTGGCGCTAGTAGCGCCCCTCGGAACTTGCAAAGCAGGTTTGCTGTAAATACGCGCTGTAACGTTCGTGAGCGTTAGTTATCGTTGACATTCGACGTAGTGTGTTGATGTTAGTCAAGAATGCCTTTAAGAAGTCGAAGAAGCCATTATCAACAGCTCACGGAGTTTGAACGAGGTCGTGTAATAGGGCTACGAGAAGGTGGATTTTCTTTCCGCAATATTGCAGATCGACTTGGAAGGAATGTAGCCACTGTGCATGATTGTTGGCAGAGGTGGTCAAGGGAAACTACTGCCTCAAGAACACCGGGTTCCGGCTGGCCACGTGGCACTACTGAGAGGGAAGACCGCCGTGTACGGCGTATGGCCGTGGAGCATCGTACCGCGTCTGCGGCAGCAATTCGAGCTGCAGTTGCCACCACAGTGACACAACGAACTGTTACAAATCGGTTACTTGAAGGACAGCTCCGAGCCAGATGCCCTGTAGCGTGCATTCCACTTACTTCAAACCACTGCCGTTTGCGACGTCAGTGATGTCAAGCTAGAGCTCATTGGAGGACGGAGTGGAGATCTGTTATGTATTTTCTGATGAAAGCCGGTTCTGCCTGGGTGCCAGTGATGGCCGTGTGTTGGTTAGAAGGAGGCCAGGTGAGCGCCTGCAACCAACCTGTCTGCGGCCGAGACACACTGGACCTACACCTGGAGTTATGGTCTGGGGAGCAATTTCCTATGACAGCTGGAGCACTCTCCTGGTTATCCCACGCACCCTGACGGCACGGTTGTACGTCGGTCTGGCTGATTCAACCTGTTGTGCTGCCATTCATGAACAGCATTCCAGGGGTGTTTTCCAACAGGATAACGCTCGCCCGCATACCATACCGCTGTTGTAACCCAACATTCTCTACAGAGTGTCGACATGTTGCCGTGGCCTGCTAGATCGCCAGATCTTTCACCAATCGAGCACGTATGGGACATCATTGGACGACAACTCCGGCGTCACCCCCAACCAGCATTAACCGTCCCTGTATTGACCGACCAAGTGCAACAGGCATGGAACTCCATCCCACAAACTGACATCCAGCACCTTTACGAAACAATGCATGAACGTTTGCGTGCTTGCATTCAACATTCTGGCGGTTACATCGGTTATTAATGTACCGGCATTTCACATTTAAAATGGCTCTTCTCGCGCTTACATTAAGCTGTGATCTTGAAACCTTAATCGATTAAATATTTTACCTATACAAATGTATTGCCGCCATTTCATTCCTCTGCAACTATTTTTTTTGTGGTGTTGGGATTTTTTTCCCGTCAGTGTATTTGATCAAAAGAATTGAAATTGAAACCAATGTTTTGGTGATTCTATGGTTTCGCCTATTGTAGCAAATTGTTAAATAACTGAAGGATGGGTTTCTTTACATCTTCTAGTTTGTTTGATGAGATCTACGTGCATCCTTCCCATTGCGTCCTGATGCAGTCTTGCTAATTACTTATTCAAACAAATTCTTTTTCGCATCCTACCTTGCTCAACTTTACAACAGGAAAGATGCTGAAATCCCGCCAAAAGTTCGAACAGCTGTACCAATGACCTGGAGATAAATGGGTAGTTTCAAGGCAACCGTTTATTTGTCTTATGCTGACGATATGCGTCGTTTTACTCAAAGCACCTGTTAAAATATCACCTCTAATCTGTAGGAGTTTCTCAGTGGCATGAACAAATGTGACGTTCATTGCATGCGACGTACGTGACGTTGTTCAGGTGGCCTACTTGACATCCGTTGCACCTCACGGAAGCTTTCAAGTTCAGTATCTTGCAACCTGTTCACTTCTGACGTAGTAGTAACCGTCTGAAGCGCAACATTCACTGTTTCTTTCTTGCTTGCTTTTTTATTTGTAAGACTCGGTTGCATCAAACAGCGGGATATTCTTAAAACACAACAAACTACAAAAGAAGAAGGACACTTTGCAGTCGTGCGAGCATTTATGATGAGATCTGTCAAACACGATACTGTGTCAAAACTTTTTGACCGGGTGTTGATCTGACCAGTGCCTGACCAGACTAATTTAAGCCACGAAAACCAGCAGTATTTATATATTAAACCATACGCTGATTGCCTTAGTGAGCTAGCCTAATGTAATGATTCCTCCGTTAATCATTTGCCTTAAATAGTTTCACTCACTATTATTGTATAAAAAGTACGATTTAATGCATTTTGCTTATCAAATCGGCTTCTTCCATACGCACAGGACAGCTGAAAAAAACGGGAATAATCGCTGTATACAGTTAAGGTACGCTTCAAAGCCGTGTTAAGTGGAGTAATTGTATTCATCTTTTATGCGTGTATAAACAGTTGAAGAGAGGCATGTATAAATTACAGTTGAAATAAATGGTTATAAAGGACTTGAAGAAAAGCAGGTATAATCGCTGTGATTAATAAGGATACACTTCAAATCCGTGTTAAGTGGGATAATTTTATTCATCATTTATATAAACAGTTGAAGAAAAACGTGTATAAAGAACAGTTTAAGAAAAACGGTACAGTAGCTATAATCACTAAGGATATGCTGCAAAGCTGTAATAAGTGGACTAATTTTATTTATCATTTATATAAACTGTTGGAGAGAGACAGGTATAGAAATACAGTTGAAGAAAAACTGGTATAAAAGACCATTGAACAAAACGGGTATGAAGGACCGTTGAAGAAAAACAGGTATAATCGCTATAATCACTTTAGGGTACACTTCAAAGTCGTGTTAAGTGGGCTAATTTTATTTATCGTTTATATAAGCAGTTAAAGAGAAACAGGTACAAAGGATAGCTGAATAAAAATTGGTGTAAAAGACCGCTGAAGAAAAAGAAGTTTGTAATTTTGGGATATAATTTTTCAATATGTTTGTGTAGAAGCATCAAATTGAAATAGTGGACACGATATGGTATGAATAAAAGACTTTATTTTCATGATGCGATAATACCAAAAGTTCTGTGTACATGATCCCACCTCCCAATTATGCGCATGCTAAGAAATCAGGAGTAAGCCTTGCTACATTTTCCATGAATATGCTTCGCAGGTCAGCAAGGTTTAAAGCCTTTGTTTTTCATATAATAAATATCCTTAAAAAAAAGGAATATGTTTTTGGAATTAAGTTTTATTTTCTAATCGGCTCTTACAGCGATTGTTATCCATTTCTGTTCAAAATGTTTGGCCGCCTTACACTTTTCATACTAGTCTCAGATACTTTTTTTTTTGATGGAAGGTTCATGAAAGTCTCTCTCTCTCTCTCTCTCTCTCTCTCTCTCTCTCTCTCTCTCTCTCTCTCTCTCTCTCTCTCATAAGAAATAGCAGTATAAATGAACAAGAAGGATGATATGGAATTCCTAGGTATCATGAGCACGTCTTTTATTTTTCCTTTCTGAAACAGAAAGTATTTTTCAAAACCGATTTTCAGAAAGGAAGAAAACCAACAAGAAAATGAAACTGCGTTTATGTCCTCTGACGGAAAACTGGAAAATTATTTCAAATGCACAATGTACGCAGTGTTCTTCGTACTGAATGGAACCAATCACCAAAATAAATTTTTAAACAGGGCTTCTAGAATCGCTAAAACATTGGCAAGCAGAAATCGCTACTTTGGTTCGCTAGAAGCAGGCATTATCAAAATCCACAAATCGTGCACACAATATTTCTCGAAGCGGGAGATACCGGAATTTCGTAAAACGAAATTCCGGGAAAATACCGGAATTTCGTTTTTTTTTTCATCGAATATTTAGAAGCAGAAAACGAGGAAAAGTAATATAACTGCATGTCCCCTTGCATGAAAACTATATAATCCTTGAAGAAAATGAGTGCAAAATGTTCTTCATAGTGCAAAGTTCCCGACCAAGAAAGGGTTTTTAATGGGAATAGTAGCGATGCTCCTCTAAATAGGAATATACACTACTCCCCCAAGGAAAAAAACTATGAACTATGAAAAAGTAGAAAATACACGCGAAATATTCTCCATAGAAGTTTGGCGATGGAAAACGAATTTTCCACAAGCGATTTTTAGACGCAGAAAGGTAACAAACAGACTTTTATGCACACACCACCTTTAGTGGGAAAGCTTTGCATTATTTAAGGAGGGAAATGTTCCCATTCTTTACCACAGCTAATGGCATACAGTGCGAAAAGAAGTTTTACAATCAGATTTTTAGAAGTAGGTACACATTAATGCCACCTAGCGGCAGATCTTTTCTTTATGAAGTATTCAAAAATATATACAAAACGGTTCCCCCGATAAATGTTATCGGATATGAAACAAATAAAAAATCTTCAAATCTGACCCTTAGAGCATATCCAGAAAATGGAATATCGATTTATGGTTTCCCTTTGAAACGTTGAGAAAATTGAATATCGGTTTAGGATTCAACTTAAAAACACATCGAGAAAATAGAATACACAGAGTGTCCGAATAATGACTGTGTGCTGAATGTACGGATTGTAGTAATGTAATAATAAAGAAATTTCGAATGAAATTACAGTGGAAGTGACCCGCCACGTAGAAGTGACTCGCCACGTCGAAGTGACCCGCCACGTGGAAGTGCTCTGTGTCTGGTAGCCTTCATGCCTCCCCATCCCGAGGCGCGCGCAACGGTCATTCGCAGCGAAAGTCATCCCCGAGTGTTTGGTCAACCGAGGCAGACGTGTCGATTTATCACTCATCTTGGCACAAGGACAATGGGGATGATGGTTAAACAGATAGTATTTTTGGTGGAACATGTCTTTCGCCATGACGAAGTATGCCGAAGAAGTGAAAAAACAGTTCCCTAGGAAATTTCGTGATTTTCTCTTCAGTGTAAAAGTTCCTTAAACCAAAGAAGAAATCTTTCTGCAAAAGAAAGAAACGTACATTTTGTTTTTAGTTAAAGGAGGCTCATTTTATTTTCGCTGTACAGTTATGTCGTTTCAGTTTGAGGCCAGCTCAGTAGCAATCGATAGTTCTTTGAATTTCCTTTTCGGAAAGCCTTCTAGGAAATTCTATCACTACTTTTTTGCACAAACTGCAATCGAAACCTCATTAATATATAGTGGTAACACACTTTATGATTTCATACAATCATATAACTGCAGAATATTAGGTCTTCCTCAGCTTATGGGGGTCCCCAATCCCTTTATTTCTTAAAGGATCATTTTCTGTTATTAGTTCTTGCAAAAATATGATCCTCTAACATTTAAGAATTTTATTGCATTTCTTATCCTTTCTCTAATACTCGATCATTTCTTTTCAACACTAAAACAGAGTACTTCTTTTTCTAGGGGTAGATTCGTGAATAAAACTAAATACAATCAGGTTGGCTAAGAGGGTAGCGCTATAATAAAATACGCGTTGATACTTGTCATTAAATTTCTCCTGCGATAAATTTCGGATATTTTCATTGGTGTTCTAAAAGCCGGTAGTAATAATAATCAGTAAGTATTTAGCCAACAAGCTTTGTATGCCATAACGAAATTGAGACTATGCTCTGTTTATGAGATTCTGAGCAGCAATTAAAGCAGTTTAGTTTGTGTAGGCGAAGGGAAGGAACAAAAAATATAGTTGGATGAAGAGCTGCAAAATCAAATGGATAATCTCTTATAAATATTTAAAAGCTTGAGCAATACCGGGCAAATTTTGAAGTCTCTTACCGTCTTAGACGTGGAATCCATTGCAAGCAGATTATTTTTATATCATCTTCTATCCCCGAGAGAGAGAAAGATATGAATATTCCTTATCAACCAAGTGACAACACTCTTCCCTTCTCTAGGAATAGTACACAATTAAGCACTAAAACTTTTACCAGAAATATCAAACAACATTGATTAGCAAATATTGACAATATACACTAACTCCTCGAACATCGAACACGTTTTCGCAGTGTGTGTGTGTGCGCGCTAAGAAACGGGTATAAATTTTATCCACACGAAGAGAAATACAGGATCCGAGGTGAGAAAAAATGCTACATACAGAGGGTTTAGTTGAGTCAAAAGTTTTGCAATATTTGAATCACATTATGTCGTCATACGTACCTTGACGACGAAAGCTGACTGGCATTCAAAGTATAGGCGATCATGTTACACGGTCTTTAGCCATGTTGTCATTTGGTTGATATTCCTTATCAACCAAGTGACAACATTCTTCCCTTCTCTAGGAATAGTACACAGTTAGGCACTAAAACTTTAACCAGTAATATCAAATAACGTTGATTAGCAAATATTGACAATATACACTAACTCCTCGAACATCGAATACGTTTTTGCAGTGTGTGTGCGTGTGTGTGTGCTATGAAACGGATATACATTTTAACCACACGAAGAGAAATACAGGATCCGAAGTGAGAAAAAAATGCTACATACAGAGGGTTGAGTTGAGTCAAAAGTTTTGCAATATTTGAATCACATTATGTCGTCATACGTACCTTGACGACGAAAGCTGATAGGCATTCAAAGTATAGGCGATCGTGTTACACCGTCTTTAGCCATCTGTCTGCCAGTTCTTCGATTCCGCGGCAGCACCGGTTCTTGTCCTTCGAGGTGAAGAACTCCTTCGCCCCAGCTGCCACCTCCTCCTGGTTGTTGAAGTTCCGCCGGCTAAGGAAGTAGGCCATTGGCCGGAATAAGTAATAATACGACGGGGCAAGGTCCGGACTGTATGCTGGGTGTGACATCAGTTCGATGCCCTCAAGTTCCAGGAGTTTTGCCAGGGTCGTTCGCGTGGTATGAGGCCGAGCGTTGTCCTGATACAGGAGAGCTCGCTTTCTGTTCATCAGTGCCGGGTACTGCTCCTCTAAAACGACATACATCCGCTCCAGCTGTTTAGAGTAGAGGTTGGCGTTGATGGTCCGACAGTCTGGAACAAATTCGTAATGGATTATCCCCTCGAAATTCCACCAGACGCAGAGCATCACCTTGTGCTCGAAGCGCCCACGTTTGGTAAACAGGTTCTGGAAGCTTGTCCGGGCTCAGCCACAGCCGTTGTGTGTTAAGATTACGGAAATAGACACACGTTTCATCGCACGTGACAAATATCTTGATGAAACGTACATCGCCCGTGTTTTTCTAGAAGTTTTATGCACACTTCCACTCGGCGGTTTGCTTCAGCTGGCGTCGGTTCGTGAGGAACAATGCGGCAGCTCCTACAGACTTTGCCGAGGTCTTGAAGGTGACTAACCACGGTGGTATGTGATATGCTCAGCTCGCCTGATAACCTCCGAGTGCTGGTTGTCGGATTTGCCTTTACGGCCTGGCGCGCCGCCTCCGAATCCACGGCTGGCGGTCTACCTGATCTTGGCTGATGGTCGAAGTTTCTGTCACCTGAGCGGAATTTCTTGAACCATCTGGTTGTGGTGCTGTGATCCACAGAGCCTTCCCCTTTCGCATGACAAATGCTCCGTGTTGCTTGAGCAGCGTTATGGCCGATTTCAAGCTCGTAAAGAAAAAGTTCCCTAATTAGCCGGTTGTGGCTGTTTATCCTTTAGTCGTCCCAACCACTGACAGAACGACGACATGCAATGCTGTTCACAGCAACGACTACCACTTAATATCCCTTTCGACTGACTGCAGTGCGTGGCTTGAACTAGTTTAAACACGTGACATACCTGCCACAGGACATGCGTTTATGCAAATATTGCAAAACGTTCGACTCACCCTTTGTAGAACATGCTCCCCTCGCTCTATCAAATGTTTTAAGCAGTAACGTGCTTCATGCAGGGAAATAGGACACCCGGTTGCGCAGTGATATAAGCCCTCGCCTCTGACTTTTCGTGAGAGTCGATCCCAGGCTAGAGATCAGTGCTGAGACGGGTCGGGCCCGGGCCCGAGCCGGGCTTGGGTGGGTTCGGGTTGCATGATATTTACTACAGTTCGGACTCGGGCTCAGAGAGAAAAAGAATGTTCTTTTTTTTATGTAATTCTATGTAATTTAGAATACGAGATTATTCTTACATTTTATAATTGAGAAAGAGAATGTTTCGACAACTGGGTCTGAGCTCGGAGTAGGGGACTCTGGAGGGAAATATTGGTCCCAGGCTTCGGCAGCAGATGTAATAGGCCAGGTATTCGTGGATTTCTGCTGAGAACATAGGCGCCTATTATGGGGGGGGGGGCAAAGGTAAATCTTGTCACTCCAATAATATTATTGGGAGGGAAGGGCCCATCCAATATTTTGCATCCTGTTTAATTAAATAATCGCTTTTGCCTCATAAGGTGAACTAAGCTCCACCTTATGAGGCCAGAGTGATTTATATGAATAAATAGTAAGAAAAAGTAAAAACTTTTTACCCATATTCAGCATTGCTCATTCGGTAAGAAACCGGATTGTCGGCCCCGTAATTTCTTTTACATGTTCTCGTGACATGTGGTAAATATTTAAAACAATTTTTAAAAATAAAATAAATAAACATACACAAACTTATAACCTATAAAGCCTTTATTTATCTATTTATTTTTGCGCTTCTTGTTCTTCGCTTGAATAACCCGCTAATTTCTCATATTTTTACATACGTTTGGAAATAAAATCTCTGCGGATATCATTTATAAAATCACAGGCTGCATTGTATTTTTAAAGATATTAATATTCATCAAAAGAATATTAATTCTTTTTCCTTGTTCATTCATTTGTTGATGAATAATTAAAATTGCATTTTAAAATAAACGTCGAACCTCGTAGTTTATCTTTTTGCCTCTTTTTTTATTCTCCTCCTAACAATGGAAGAGATGTGCCCCCTCCCGCGTCTGATCTTGTTATATATGCCCCCCCCAATAATTTAGTGAAGTCTGCGCCCTTGGCTGAGAAGAAATAACTTGAAAAACTTCATTAGATAACAGATAGAACGCCGACGAAATTTTGCCCCATATCTCCACACAGCAGGTTATCCAATTGCTTGTTCTATTGAACAAAGTAAGTAGATTGCAGATCCTGTCGATCTTTCCGGCCTTCCGAAACATTTCATGAAGGTATGAATGGTGAAAAAAGCCTTGCAACTATACTATAGAAACAGATAGAGATCCCTTTGCCACTCCCCAGTTGAGAAAGATACCGGTTAATTACAGAGGCTGGAGAGAGTGGAAGTCTGGAAGAAGAGATTCTTTTAATTGATGCCTAAACAGAGTAGTTAGAGTTTTCGAGTACGTTCGGGCCCGGGCTTTATCTTGCAATACAGAATTCGGGCTCGGACTGACATACTTCGGGCTCGGACAGGCTCGGGCTGACATACACTGAAGTGCCAGAAAAACTGGTACAGACGAGCTTATGCAAATTACATAGTAACGTCACCTATTCGAATACTCAGGTTGCGTCCGCCAGTACATATATAAAGCGATAGACATCCTTGCCAGCTGTCAGAGCTGTTTTCGGCATGAGAATGACAAGTAATAACGATTTAAGCGATTTTCAACGCGGTGTCATAGTTGCCGCTCGTGAGATGGACCATAGTATTTTGGAGGTAGAAACGAAGTTCGGATTTTCACGGACGACCATTGCAAGAGTGTACCGTGACAACAAGAATTCTGGCAAAACCTCCAACCTACGATACCAGTGTGGCCATAAAAAGACATTGGGTGAACGTGACCATCGTCGGCTGTCAAGAATCATTTCACGCGATAGGCGTGCGACACTCTCGCAGGTATCATCGGAATTCAATGCTGGAGCCTCCACAAGCATCATTGTCTGGACTGTGCAACGTACCCTGCAAAATATGGGCTTTGGGAGCCGACGCCCAACTCGAGTTCCCTTGATGGGTGCACGACACAGAGCTATGCGCCTCGCTTGGGCACGGCAACACCGACACTGGACACTTGATGACTGGAAACAAGTAGCCTGATCTGACGAGTCGTGTTTTCAACTGTATCGGGCAGATGGAAGGATTCGTGTGTGGCGCAAACCCCATGAAGCCATGGATCCCGCCTGTCAACAAGGAACTGTACCGGCTGGTCCGTAATGCTATGGGGTGTGTTTAGCTGGATTTCACTGGTACCCCTGGTACGTCTGCAAACATCTGTGACCGCCCAACGTTATATGCGCATCCTTTCTGACGAGGTACACCCGTTCATGTCCTGCGTTCATGCTGATGGGTTGGGTCTGTTCCAACAGGACAATGCACCTCCACACAAGTGTCGGGACGCCACATTATGGTTAGAGGAGCATTCATCTGAATTTGGAGTGTTGCCATTCGAACCCAAGTCCCCAGATCTGAACGTGATAGAACACATTTGGGATACCATGCAACGCGCTATCGAATACAGGAATCCGAAACCTCGGAATACACCCGAATTGTGGAACGCTCTTCTGGAAGTATGGTGTGCATTGCCTGCAGCATATTTCCAAAATCTAGTGGAGTCCATGTCCCGTCGTATTTCTGCAGTCCTGCGCTCCCGTGGGGGATCTACCAAGTATTAGACTGGTGTACCAGTTTTTCTGGCACTTCAGTGTACTTCGGGTTCGGACCGGCTCTGGCTCTAAAAATTGGGCCCGAACTCAGCACTACTAGAGACCCGGATGAGGCATTGAACTTCGCACCACTGGTCCCGTTCCTGGTTCCTGAAAAGGAACTACCAGAGAGGGTACCTTCGGCTCTAAAGTAGGTACGGCCGACTGCTAAAGCCTATTAAATTGCTCGCGGTGGTCATTAAACTCTCCCTCCAAAAACAATTCTCGAAACACAGCTGCACACAAAAACTTGCGAGTGATAAAAAGAATTCTCCAAAAAAAATGCGCATCTTACCCATTAAAAAAAAAGAAAGAACTTCACAGAGCAAGTGAATTTCATCCTAAAACTCATTTGTACAGCTATGAAAGCTTTTTTTGAGGACATTAACTGTAATGGCCGCTTCACATGCTGCAACATGTTTCGAAGATACAGTCTTAATACGCAATCCTCATGCATGTTTCACATCATATCGTTTTACAAGGCATACTTCTAAGAAGAAAATAAATGCGGGCATTTATTGCTGCAAACAACCATCTTTGCCAATGAATGACGAAACATACCGGGATGAGTCAAACGTTCGTTCCGTTTGCAGCTGAAAAGTTGTGTGATGCAAAACAAAAACCCGTACTCATCCTACAAAGTATAGATCTTTGTTTTCAATAGGCCTTCCCCAACGTTCTCCCAGAGCCACGATCTCACGGTGGTACCACTTGGCAAGTTTCCAAGACAGAAACTCTCTGATGCCAGATTCCACATCCACGATTGAAGCGAAGCGCCGTTCTTGTATGAAATGGTCCATGGAGCAAAGCAGGTGGTAGTCGAATGGGACTAGGTCCGTGCTGTATGGAGGATGGGTAGGAGCTCAACTCTTTCCAAGTCCTGCAGTTTGGGGCAGACCACACTGGAGGTGTGACTTGGGGCATTATTTATTTGCAGCAATGCCCGTTTCCTCTTGATGAGCACTGGGGATCCCTGGTGCAGTGCGTCATAAACCCACTGCAGTTGTTTGGCTTAGATGTTCCAGTTCACAGTCTGACCATCTGGCACGAGTTCCTAATGCATAGGAGCCTCGCAATTCCACCAAATGCACAGCATGACTTTCCCCACGAACGGTTCATTTGGCACCATGGGCTTTTCTGGTGTGGCCTAAGCAACTTGTTCCCAGTGGTAGGATAACGTAGGGACGTATACTTTTCATCACTTGTGACGATACGACTCCAAAACCGATCGTTCGGTGGATTTCACAGCAATCTTCGACAGAGAGCGGCACGTCGTTTTGCCTGTTGGTGCGTCAATACACGGGGAACCATTCAATGGTGCCTGGAGCAGAAACCAAGCTGGTGTAGGTAACGAATGATGGTGGATTGGGAGGACTTCGCCTCAGTTGCCATTTGTCCTGTACTGGTAACAAGATTAGCTGTCACAGCTACGACCAGGGTGTCAGCGCTGGCCTCGGCTTGTCTTCGTGACTTGTGTTCCCAGCATTAAAACGCCGGAACCGTTTTCGTGCAGTGTCCACCATTACCTCTTCTTCAGCTGCACAAATTTTCCTCGCTATTGCATCTGCGTTTTAAACTTATTTTTAATGACGGTGTAAGAGCATTCGAACAGTACGTTTATCGACGTCCATCCTATATTTTTTTATTGAGTGCTTAACAGCTACCGTGAGCAACTCAGTGGGATATAATCAGTCCCCCGTCCCTTATTTAGAGCCACTGGTTCCAGGGAAGGGAGGGAGCTAGTGCCGTAAGACGAGTACAACATCCATGCCTCACCGGGACTCGAACCCGGGCCCATCTCAGACTAATGGTCCTAAGCCATCGCTTAGATCACTGCGCCACCGAGGCAGCCATCCTCTATTCACTTGATAACGTAATGTAGCTCCGTGCCAAATGCACGTCATCAGCCTCCTGTGTTCCACGTCATTGGGAATGCTGGCGCGCGTTTGGCCCCGGAATGGAAGCTTGACATTCTGTGTTGCTTGAAATGGGACTACCTTTTGTCTAACCCTGATATCGAATAAAATGAACTGAAGAAACACGGCTGAAGTCAAACCTCGTAATTAAAAAGAACTAACCATAGAATCGTCTGTAATGTTTCCCGTACTGGAAGAAATTCGCTAGAGACAGTAAACTAACTTGCTACACGCTTATTTATACAAAACATGCACCAATCCGAATAACAGTTGGTCTTCCGGGTTCGTCAAACGTTCTTATAAAAAGAAAATCAGCTTAATTTACACAGGAAGGCCGGAACGTTCAAGGAATGATTTTTTCTTTTCTTTTTTTCTTTACGCAGTACTATGCACGCTATTTTTGGGCAACACATAAACCGAATTTCTTCGGCGACGAAGCATAGTGAGACACAAGAAGCTCCCTTTCAACTCAAAGTCGCTCTTCTTTGATTGCAACATGCCATTTAAGCCAGTCCTTTTTTACCCAAGACTGGGCAGTTCAGAGGGCGCTGCTCCAAAACCTCATGCGCATTTTCACCGACATTTTAGTCATTTGCATGGCCTAACCTGTTGTACGTATCCTGTAAATTTCAAGTTAATACCGGCAATCCTTCATGGTGTTGCAATTTTCACAAACAGTAGTGTATTATAACTGAGCTGTGCATTATCTGTAAGGGAACACATTAATGAGATTGTATTGTGTTGAATTCAGTGATTGAAGTAGGTAGGAGCTGCATTACTATGCAATCTAAATGAAACAGTTGCTAAAACATTGGTAGAAACACAAAAAAAGCGTGTTTTGCTTGATTATGACGATAAATTATTTTTTGGTCTCAAATTTTGCATTTTTCAGGCCTTCCTCAAAATTTGTTTTTCAGTTTCGTAGCTACAAGATGTTTACCTCATACCTTTCTCCGACTCACTGTTAGTGATGCAAAGTGAAAATGCTCTTCGGAGAAATAATGTTTTGTTCAGTGAGAAAACGTTTAACCCAGAGTTCCCAATCTGTGCCTTGCAATGCCTCCAGGGCGTTGCGACTATGAGGAAAAACTAAAACTTATAATTTATAGTGCGCAACATAAGTAGTTCTAAACCAGCGAGAAGGAACGTCTTGTGGAAGACGATATCATCCGAAGGGATGATTTCTTTCACCATTTCGATGAGGCCTTGCCCTACTCTTGGTGATTTCGATGAGGCCTTGCCCTACTCTTGGTCCTGTGTCTTCTGTCTTCTCTGAATATGGAAACAGAACCCTTGTCTCGCCTCAAAAGGAAGAACACTGAAATAAAAAATAATAAAAGTCCAGAAATTACGATGACACGCACTTGGATTTCGGTTTCACGTGCACTGTTGTTAAAAACGTACTCAGTTTGTAATCTGCCTGAAAGTGTTGGCAGCTGAGAGTATGTTTCCGAACAAACTGAAACGTCACCTGGGAACCGTCCACAGTAGTTTAGAATGCAAGCTAGTAATGTAAATGACTATTCTCTTTTTCAAAATTACCACAAACTCGAATTTGGACAATCTTTTTTTTAATTTTGGGTACAGGGGCTTCGCACGGAAAATGTTACACGTGAAGGGCGGCGCGGTCTCAAAAAGTCTGAGAACCGCTGTTAACCAGAAGAAATCAAATTTACATAAAAGAGAAACTCAAAAGGAAGGTTAAATTAGGCCACGTTTTCTCTTATGTTTTGGTGACATGTTATCTATCTTTTTTTCTAATTCTTCGTAATAAACTGTGATATTCGACGCCCTTTGACTCCATCGCGGTCTACGTCATTAAAAGCTATAACTCCGTCGCGACCTACGTCATTGAAAGCTTTGACTCCATTGCGGCCTACTTCATTAAAAGCTGTAAGCCAAAATAAAAAAGAGCAACCTCAGTACAGAGAAAAACAGGACCGATATGGTGTATTTGGAGAGCAGTTTCTCACTTATTTTCAACTGTCCTTTACCACACGATCATCAGTCAATAACTATCCACTTCGACAATCTCAATCTCTTCTATTCAGTATGGTCTCGGATAGTTCGGCCGAATATTGATCAAGCTGTAGGGATTCAATAGTCCTAAAATCTATAAATGCATGATAATCAATTGGCAAACTAACTACCAAATAAAAGACTAAAAGAAAACTTTAGACTGTGTAAAAATCTATGAAACAAAATTTAATACTTGATTTATTCCAATGATTACTGAGACCTTATTTTGATGGCTTAATAAATAAAACTGCAGACTAAAGTAGGCAGAGAGAATTCCTTTCTTTTTTTTTTTTAATCCGGCATATGCTTTCGTTGTGCCCTCAACGGTAACTATCTTCTCTACAAACAAATCCCGTTTGGGAAAGGTCGACATCCGGAGAGCTCATCCATGCTTCTTCAAAACCCCAAAAGATGAATACTTGAAGAAATTCATGCTTTTGTTTGGTTACGTGTTAACCCCACTTAGTGCCATGAGCCCAAAGTGGTGCTAAACATCTGATACTCAATCACGAGATCGAAAAAACACATACTACGCTCTATTTTTCCAATGCTGGACTGAAACAAAAAGAAGAAATAAAAAGTCAAAAGATATTTAAAATTATTATTAGAATTGGAAAAGGAACATGACGTTAAAACATGCGCCACATGATTTAGTCTTAAACTTGTAAACATTACTTTAATGATTCAATCCTAAATTTGTAAACATTATGTTCATGATGTAGTCCTAGTTTGTAAACATTATTTTAATGACTTAGTATTTGAATATGTGGTTTGTTTGTTTTTATTGATTTTTTTAATCCAACATGTACTCCCGCGTGCATTCGACAGTATTTATCTTTTGTACAAGGATAAATACTGGAAAATATTTGCGACTGGTGAGCTCACACATACTTCTTCATAACCCCAAAACTTATGGTTACATGTTAACCCCACTTAGTGCTATGCACCCAAAGTGCTGTTAAACATTTGATACTCAATCCTTGAGATCGAAAAAACATATATTACGTTTTGTTTTCTCAATGTTGAATTGAAAACCAAGCGAGTAAACAACCAAAATATTCCTAAAATCATTATTGGAAATAGAAAGGAAATAAGATGTGAAAACACAAAAAACATGGTTTAGACCTAAATTTATAATTATCAGAAAGCTGTTTTTGTGATTTAATATTTGAATTAATAGACAAAGAGAACTTCTACATGCTATCCCATAACCCCAGAAGATGAATGCTCCAGACAATTCATGCTTTTGTATAGTTACATGTTAACTCCTCTTAGTGCCATGAGCCCGAAGTGATGCTAAACATTTGATACTCAATTACAGAGATCGGAAAATGTAATACGTCCTGTCTTTTCAATGTAGGACTGAATAAAAGAAATAAATGCAAAATGACGATTACCGTTAGAAACTACCGATATTTCCCATCTCATATCATGCACTCATCAGATTTGTTTTCTAATATGGACATTCGTTAGCTTCCGTATTGCGACTCCTAAACCGAATTCCTTATCATATTGTGGATTGCGGCCATTATTTTGAAATCCACTTAAATAAGGTAGATGTTACGGTGAACGATAATCCCGTGCTTGTAGCGTCGTTGATTCTTTTGCTTTTGTTTCTTTTGATTTTGTTTCTGAAATTTTGTTTCAGAAAAAAAAAGCAAAGGAAAATGTTTCTTTGAATTCCTTCAAAGAAACATTTTCTAATAATGTTTAAAAAAAAAATTCTGATGTCTATAATTTTCTAATAATGTTTAAAAATAATGTTTCTTGAACTGTTTCTTTCACTTTTTTTTTCCTGAAATTTTTAAAAGTGCTGAGAAAGTTTCGTGGGCCGCCCCGGTGGCGCAGTGGTCTAAGCGATGGCCTCTGATCATTCGTCCAAAAGGGGTCCGGGTTCGAATCCCGGTGAGGCATGGATGTTGTGTTTGTCTTGCGGCACTGGTTCTCTCCCTTCCCTAGAACCAGTGACCCTAAATTAGGGACGGGCGACTGCTTATTGCCCATTGAGTTGCTCATGGTGGTCGTTAAACCTCCAATAAAAAAAAAAAAAAAAAAAAAAAAAAAAAAAAAAAGTTTCGTGGAAAAATATATTGCGAAGTCAATTTTTATTTTGTGCTTACGCATTGTCCACTGCAAACTTTGATAAATTCAGAATAATCCTATAATAATGTCTTGTCACGTCTTTATGGGGCCGCGGATGGCCTAGTGGTGAACATTCGTGACTGCTACTGAGAGGTCTCAGGTTCGATTGGCAGGTTCGAACGCTCAAACTTCTAAATATCCGCCGTCCATCAGATTGGCACTTTAAGCCGTCAGACTAGTCCCCCGGTTATAAATAAGGGCGTCTTCCTCCCCTTTCTAATTCGATTCCTTGTGACATTCTTGTTGGGCACTCTAGCCCAAATCTCCCAGCTTCTTACTTCTAAGAGTTGTTGAAGACCTGGGGTCAGACACTCCCTTCTTAAAATCCTCTACACATGATCTGTTACGTCTTTTTTATTCTTATTACCAATATGATTGTTTTTAGAAAGAAAACATAACTATTCACTTTAAACAGTTTTTCTTTTCTTTTCTTTTCTTTTTTTTTTTTTTTGTTAAATAAAATGGAATTTTGAATATTAAACCTGTAGTTTCGTAGAGTAACACCCAGGTTCACGGCGCTAGTTATTTCTTCAAAGGTGCGTCGTAGTGAGATAAATCAGTTCTCATAAGTATTGACAAACTGGCCTGTCTGTCCGTGTGTCTCACAGAAGCACACTCATAGACAGGCGACCGACAGACCCTTAGCGCACTTCGGATCCTTGTTTGCAATTAATATACCTAAAATTTTAGCTAATTATTATTTAAGCTACGTTAGAACACTCAACGAAAATAAACGCTACCGATAGAGGGCAGCGCATTCGCTTTCTCGGAAAGTAGGTTTAATTTGTAAGTGGAAGAGCTCAACTTTTTTCTCTTGTCTAAGACAATCAAATGCATACTCTGAATCAAAAAAAGAAATCTACCACCACTAAGTCGTTGGGAGAAAGCCGTAGCTGTGTAGTGTGTCATAATGTTTAAAAAAAAGTCAGGGGAAGGGGGGCATAGTGGAAATCGAGTAATAGGATGAATGTGGCTTAAAAAATGACGCTTATGAAGCTACATATGAAACAATTGGTGCTAAGAAAATGGGCGGAGAAAATTGATTTTTTAATTGTATATTGGAAGATATTACCATCAAATGCTCGGGTAAATGTTAACACTAAATCCGTAAGAAAAACTATTGATAATTTTAGGAAAACCCTGACTGCGTTGGCCTGTAAACCGAATCATGTATTTTTGGTTAACCATTTATTTAACCGGCTGGAAAGAATTAACTCGGGTTTAGTCAAAAATGTTTTGAAATCAGCTAGAATATATTTACTGTCTAAGAAGTGCGCCGACCGCAGCTGGAACGAGTTTACCTGCGGATCAGAAAGCGTTGATTTTCTCTTATGTTTTTTATTCAAAGTGTTCGTCTGAGGGGGGGGGGGGCTGATTGACACTAATACTTTCTCACTGATTACCTGCTAAAACTGTTGTAACAATGCAGACGAACCTAAGAAAGGAGAGAAGAGATGTTGGAGTCCCTCATGTCTGTCCAGTGGCATGGTGTCGGTGACAAGGGGGTAGTACGAGAGATATTATTACCACCTACATTGTGATGTTTGTTTATTTTTGTTTTTGTCTTTTTGATTGGGGGTTTAACGACTACCGTAAAAAACTCAGTGGGCCATAAGCAGTGGGCCATCCCTAATTTAGGGACTGGTTCCAGGGAAGGGAGAGAGCCAGTGCCGTATGACAAACGCCACATCTATGCTTTGCCGGGATTCGAACCCGGACCCATCTCGGACGAATGGCATTTTGATGTAGTACATCTCCCATTGAGGGAAGATCAACACTTCCTTCTTATTCTGATCTGAACTGAAAATTCGAATTCAACGGTTGTATTTATACTGTATACTGATTCTCAACAGAAGTATTGTTGTCAACACAATTACAATCTCATTGTTACGCGACTTTGTTCTGTGTTCCCAGTAACGCTACAATGATTTTTTTTTCCAACAATGAATTATTTCAATGAAATTCTGAATTCAAGTATAATATTGTTACGCAATTTCATTCTTTATTCTTGGTAATAAGACAAAGAATTTTTTCTCAAAACTTAATTATTTCAAAGAAATAATGATGTTTTTCATTTTTAGACTGCAGTTGAACTAAAGCAGCATTGTTAATAACTCAAGAACAATTTTATCATTATGATGTTACGCGACATCATCTTTTATTCCTTGCTTATGAAACAACGTCTTTTTTTTCTCCTCATTACAGAAAGATTTCTCTGTCATTTAAAATAGCAATTTGTCTCAACCAGCTTGAATTGACGTTCGGCTGTATCCTCTTTTCTTTAGAACTTACATCCACGGATTAGTCGATTCGCACTCGTGAAATTTAAATGATCATTTAATCCGGAAAAGCACTTTTTCGGGTCGTGAAGTCTCATAGAGTCCCCGTAAGACGTGTCCAGGAAAACTTAAAAATTTGATTAGTGAGGTGGTTCACAAAAAAAAAATATTTTCGAAATGTTTAGCTCCCTTCACACCACCAGGGGGTGGACAACAAAACTGAAACACATGGGCTTAGGACACAATTTATTAGTACGGTGTAGGACCTCCTTTGGAGGCAAATACAGCTGCAATTCGTCGTGGGAAGGACCGACACAAGTCCTATACACTAGCCAGAGGGGGGATTTGAAGCCATTCCTCTTGCAGAAAAGTGGCTAGTTCACGACGTGATGCTAGAGAAAGAAAAGGGTTTTTGACTCACTCCTTCAGAATGGCTCAATAATGTTCAAGTCGGGTGACTGTGCAGGCCATGGTAGATGCTCAACCTCACTTTCATACTCAGTAAACCACTCTTCCACCAGTTTGGCTCTGTGTATCGGTGCGTTATCATCCTGATACACAGCACCACCGTCACGGTACAATGTTTGAACCATTGGGTACACCTGGTCCTCCAGAATTGTCCAATAGTCCTTGGCAGTGATGTGCTCCTCAAGAACATTCAGCGGACCGACAGAATGCCACGATGTTGCGGCTCAAACCATCATCGATCCACCTCCGTGTTGCAGTGTGGACAATAAACAATCCGGGTAGTTAGCCTGTGAGGGATGTTTCCACACGTAAACTCTCCCGGTTGTGGGAAAGACAGTGAAGGACGATTCATGGAGAACAATACACATTTTACGTTGTCCAACGTCCGCGATTTCCGCTCCTGGCACCATTGCAATTGACGTTTTGACATTCTCACTGGTGATCCAGGGTTTGGCGATAGCAACACGACGTGAATGTTGAACCGGTGAAGCTCCCTACGAACAGTTTCGATAGAAACAGGTGATTCGCGTTGCGTATTCAACTCTGCGGTTATCATGATCATATGTAGAGGATTTTAGGAAGGGAGTGTCTGACCCCAGGTTTTAAACAATCCTTAGAAATAGGAAACTAGGAGATTTGGGCTAGAGCGCCCGATAGGAAAGTGACACGGAAGCGAAGTAGAAGGGGGAGGAAGACGCCCTTATTTATTACCGGGGGCCAGTACCTGGGGTCCGACGACTTAACGTGCCCATCCGACGTACGGCGAGTATTTAGTGAATCGAGCGTTCGTACCTGCCTGGGATCGAACCTGAGGCTCTTCACTCGGCCACCCGGGGCCTAACTCTGCGGTGAGTTGGGCAGCTGTGGTTTTATATTTTTTGGCTACCATACGTGTTAGCACCCGCACGTCCCTATCAGACAACTTCCTCTTACCTCGACAGTTACTCTTATTGGATGTGGTTCTTCCCTCTTGCTGGTATGTCGGCATGACCCGGAATACCGTGGCTCGCGATACACCTCAAAGACGTGCTGTCTTGGACGTAGATGCACCGGCGAGATGCGCACGAACAATCTGTCCTCTTTGAAACTCGGATATGTCTCCCATTATGTTGTGTGGATCGCACTTTTTGACGTCCAGCTGTGCTACTGATCTGCTGATGTAACCTTCACACTCCGCTCTCATTGGTCTACTGCGAAATAGATGCTGGCCGGCCACCATGTAGCGGGTACAGCGGCGTGACATGTGGGGTGCTATTTGAGTATGTGTTTCAGTTTCGTTTTCCACCCCCTGATATTACACCTAGCAGCCCCGGTGGCGCAGTGGTCTAAGCAATGGCTTCTGATCATTCACCCGGAAGGGATCCGGTTTCAAATGCCGTGAGGCATGGTTGTTGTGTTTGTCTTACGGCACTGCCTCTCTCCCTTCCCTGGAACCAGTGGCCCTAAATTAGGGACGGGAGACTGCTTATAGCCCATTGAGTTGCTCACGATGGTCGTAAACATCCAATCAAAAAACAAAATATTGCACCTATGGAGTACACATGTTTACATCCAACATTTCAGCTAAATTGGTCAATATCCTGACTGTTCATCTCAACTTAACAATTTGCTTGCGCAAAGTGCTAAAATTGGCATGATGGCCCTCGTTTTCAGGGTAGAAACATTGGGAGAGTAGAGTTGCTTCAGACAGGTCATATGTCTTAAAGAATACTAATCACTGATACTTCTAGATGATATCAATGGATAGCAGCACTAACCATAAATTGTTGTATTCTTTTACTTCCAATTTAGTGAAATACCCACCTGTGCTTTGTGAAATGTACCGTGAGCAGTAAATGGTACATGAACCCCTGTTTGTATTGAGTATATGTGTAATGGGTAATGTGTATTGTGTAGTGTGTATTACATTGATATCACTGTCATAATTCATGAAAGGATTTTCTTTGTTTACAGGACTGATAACTGAATAGTGAATACTGTTAGCTCAACATATCTATATAATCTATATTCTGCAATCTCCAATGGTCAGCCACGGTTGCGCAGTGGTCTAAAAGATTGCTTCTGACCGTTCCTCCGAGATGGGTCCGGATTCGAATCCCGGTGAGGCATGGGTGTTGTGTTTGTCTTACGGCACTGGCTCGCTCTCCCTTTCCTGGAACCAGTGGCCCTAAATTAGGGATGGGTGATTGCTTATAGTCCATTGAGTTGCTCACGGTTTTCGTAAAACCCCGATCAAAAGAAATCTACAATGGCTGCTCTATGTAAATCTACATCTACAAAGTAATATGAATACAGACATTTGACGTGGACCAGGGACATCAAACAGAGGTCATCGCTCTTTCCACGTTTAAAAGTGAGTCACTGAAAAATTCTTGTTGGCCGCTACCGGTAGTCGAACCTAGGGTTCTCCAGTTACGCGCCAGATATGCTTCTACTGCACCACAGGGGCCTCGAATTCCTCCAGACTCACAGACACTAACTGACAAGCAAATTGGCAGGTTGCTTCTTGGAGCCCCGCACAATGCTGGGGTTTCACCAAAGTTGGTAACCAGCAACTGAAGAAATAATTAGAAGGCGACTGAATAATGAATACAAACGTTTTGACGTGGACCAGGAACATCAAACAGAGGTCATCGCTCTTTCCACACTTATAAACGTGGAAAGAGCGATGACCTCTGTTTGATGTACAAGGTAATCAACGGAGCAACTAGCATTTGGTCAGCCTGCTGATCATCCTGTGAATATGCTTCCTACAGAATTAGACGTAGCTAAATGTTTTATGTATGAAAAACAACGTTGGATGATTGAAATTTCTGCGGCCAAGGAACCAGACAATGCTACTATTGCGGACTTAGTTGCACAAAGGGTCGAAAACGTATACAAGCTAGCATCCATTCCAACGATTCGAAAGGACAAAATCAAGAAGATGATGTGTTTACGAAAACTGAAAGTGTCTTAAAAAAATACCTGTCCAGGAGATACAAGAATCTGGCAAATCCGATTACTCTTCCTGACTTTTTTTAAGAAGGAAGAATGTTTGAAGAGTATGGGATGTATGTTTGAAGTTTCAGACAATGCAAAAGTACCGAAGTTTGAGTTGGAATTCCTAGTTGGCCAACGATTTACTCAGAAAATGACTATAGGTAGAATGGTGGATAAGAAGGCAACTTATGTATTAATAGAAAGTTTAAAATGAAGCAATCAAATTTCAATTCTGAAAAAACAAAGAATTGAGTGTAAAAAGCAAAGATTCGAGGAAGCGTCTTGCTCAACAAGTTCTATGACTTGAAATTGATTGTGACGATTCTGAACTCGAAATTCTCGAAATAAACACTAATACTAGTGATACTTCTGCTTCGGACCTTGAAATGATGCCAAGCACTTCTAAAATCAATACCAGTATTACTATTATTGTGATGAAGCGCGCTTGTGATCTTGATGAGTTTGTTGAGGCAAAAGTGCATAACTCAGTTTCTGATAGAGCCAAAGGTGTATTGTGAATGCAACTCTTCGAGCATATGACATTCCGGAAACAATTGACAAGTCCAATGTTCGCAGAGCAACATACACCGATGTGCCATTTCATTATGACCACCTACCTAACAAGCTGTAGGACCCCTTTTGCCCGCAAAACAGCGGCCACTCGGCGAGGCATCGATTCGATGAAGAGGCGATAGGTATCCTGGCGTATTCGGTACCATAATATCAACAGCAGGTCCTCCAGTTCCAGTACAATTCGGGGTGGTGGTGATTTAGCGCGAGCCTGCTTTTCCAAGTCGAACCACAAATGTTCGATTGGATTCTTGTCAGGTTAATTTGAAAGCCAGGGCATTAACAGAAAGTCACCAGCATGTTCCTCTAACCACTCCTTTACGATTCTGACAGTGTGGTATGGCGCATTATCCTGTTGGTAATGGCCATCACCCTGACAGGTCCATCGTTGCGGACAAAGTTCAGTCACTCATTGACATGGAATGGGTGAACTTGGTCCACAACGATGTTCAGATACCTAACAGCTGTCAGGGATTGTACTATTGAGATAATGGGGCCTAAGTGTCCCGCGAAAACATCGCCCACAGAAAACAAACCGCCGCCGCTGGCCTGTTTCGTCCCAACATTGCATGTAGGTGCCATAGTCTCCGTTGTTAATCGGCGTATCCGTGCTCTGCCGTCTACGTGATGCATCAGGAATCTTGATTCATCAGACCAGGATACTTGCTTCCAATCGTCCGCGGTCCAATCTCGATGATCTTGGGCCCATTCCATGCGTTGTTGGAGATGACGTGCAGTGAGCATGGGGACCCGGCTGACGAGGTCATACACAGAAGGCTGCAATGAACTGTGTGCTGTGACACATTACCCTAATTACCGCCGTTGTAGCTGCGGGGGATTTGTCGCACTGTGACCCTGCAGTCGTTGTGAACAATGCGCGACAGTCTCCGTTCCCCTCTAGAATCAGTGAGCTGCGGACGACACACGACTGGACGACGGTTCGTCGTTTGGCCATCTGTGCACCACTTCTGATGCGTACTCACCAGAGAGGCACGTGAACAACCCACAAGCCGCACCGTTTAAGAGATAGTAGTTCTGAGGCACAGTTCCATCACAATTTGTCCTTTATCAAACTTCTGACTCCGAACACTTTACTAACCGAAAGCCGGTCCTCGGGTTGTATATATACTGCTCTGTGAACTTCATCTTGGCCACCGTTTGGTATCCAGGCGCGCTCATTTTTCATTTCTCGCGCTCATATCTGGATCTGGATCGACCTCTTTGTCATTATTCCGATCTGGATGACAAAGAGGTCGATCCAGATCCGGATTTCTGAGAACCAAAGGGACGTTAAAGCTGGAAAACTTACAACGACCCTAGCCCGTGATGTTGCAACTGAGGAGGCAGTATCCAGATGGAGAGACCTTAAGAAACTAGCACCTTACGATAACGCAAGAGCTACTGGGCTCCGTGAAACAAGGACGTAACGACAAGCCTTCCTTTTATGTGGCACCGGCTTCTTGTTATTCCACGTGAGCACCCGGCCCTGGGATCAAACCACTCGTGACATCGCGCAAGTGTCTTGCTTATTTTGAATTTACTCACATTCTTAGAAGTGTTTTTCCCGTTGATTCTGCGATCTTAGCTGCTAAATTCCTGTTGAAGCCACCCGGAGGTAACGAAAGCTAGCATCTCTTTGTTTCTCACCATTTATGCGCCTAATAAACGGAGTTCATTTTTATCGTCTTTTCAGGTATATAACTTGTTTACATGGTTAATCATACATTGGGTACCCCCACCCCCAATGCCGATGCCCGATTTTCGGTCCATTTGCTAGGCTGAGTCATTTCCCCATGCCGGTGTGTTTATGTACAAACACATGAAAGTTTTGACAGTTTGAAGAAGAAACACAGTCATGCATCAAATACACTGACGGAAAAAAATCCCAACACCACAAAAAAATAATTGTAGAGGAATGAAATGGCGGCAATACGTGTGTATAGGTAACATATTTAATCGATTAAGGTTTCAAGATCACAGTTTATTGTAAGCGCGAGAAGAGCCATTTTAAATGTGAAATGCTGGTACATTTATAACCGGTGTAACCGCCAGAATGTTGAATGCAAGCACGCAAACGTTCATGCATTGTGTCGTACAGGTGCTGGATGTCAGTTTGTGGGATGGAGTTCCATGCCTGTTGCACTTGGTCGGTCAATACAGGGACGGTTAATGCTGGTTGGGGGTGACGCTGGAGGTGTCGTCCAATGATGTCCCATACGTGCTCGATTGGTGAAAGATCTGGTGATCTAGCAGGCCACGGCAACATGTCGACACTCTGTAGAGCATGTTGGGTTACAACAGCGGTATGCGGGCGAGCGTTATCCTGTTGGAAAACAGCCCCTGGAATGCTGTTCATGAATGGCAGCACAACAGGTTGAATCACCAGACCTACGTACAACTGTGCCGTCAGGGTGCGTGGGATAACCAGGAGAGTGCTCCAGCTGTCATAGGAAATTGCTCCCCAGACCATAACTCCAGGTGTAGGTCCAGTGTGTCTCGGCCGCAGACAGGTTGGTTGCAGGCGCTCACCTGGCCTCCTTCTAACCAACACACGGCCATCACTGGCACCCAGGCAGAACCGGCTTTCATCAGAAAATACAACAGATCTCCACTCCGTCCTCCAATGAGCTCTAGCTTGACACTACTGACGTCGTAAACGGCAGTGGTTTGGAAGTAAGTGGAATGCACGCTACAGGGCGTCTGGCTCGGAGCTGTCCTTCAAGTAACCGATTTGTAACAGTTCGTTGTGTCACTATGGTGGCAACTACAGCTCGAATTCCTGCCGCAGACGCGGTACGATGCGCCACGGCCATACGCCGTACACGGCGGTCTTCCCTCTCAGTAGTGCCACGTGGCCGGCCGTAACCCGGTCTTCTTGAGGCAGTACCTTCCCTTGACCACCGCTGCCAACAATCATGCACAGTGGCTACATTCCTGCCAAGTCGTTTTGCAATATTGCGGAAAGAAAATCCACCTTCTCGTAGATCTATTACACGACCTCGTTCAAACTCCGTGAGCTGTTGATAATGGCTTCTTCGACTTCTTAAAGGCATTCTTGACTAACATCAACACACCACGTCGAATCTCAATGATAACTAACGCTCACGAACGTTACAGCGCGTATTTACAGCAAACCTGCTTTGCATGTTCCGAGGGGCGCTACTAGCGCCACACGTATGCGCCGAGCGCGAAATTTGCATAGACGTCATCTTACAGATGTACTCTCACCGCCTACCAACTGTCGTTTATCTAACACAACCCCTTCTTGGTGTTGGGATTTTTTTTTCCGTCAGTGTATATTTGCATGTACAAAATATTTATTCTGTGCCTTTTAATTATCTTTTTGTATTACTTGTGACTAAGAAGGCATAAATGAAATCAGTGCGATATGAACAGTAGGGAAACGTAACCTAAATATTCGAAAGCATTCCTTTCATCCAGCTGAGCTGTAAAGAAACATATGGAGAGTTCGTGTTTTTAAAATGCTGTTAGACACAAGGAAGATCGATCTTTTACCTGTCCCCTAGATTAAAGCTGAAATGGGAACTAAGGCCCGCGAGTGAAATCGAAATAGTTGTCTTATAATCTAAGGACCTCGAGTGGCCTAATGGTTAGAATAACCGCCCACCGACACGATGGTCTAGGGATCGATGCCTGGTAGGTTGAGTTGCTCTGAATTCCTAATGCATAGGAGCCTCGCAATTCCACCAAATACACAGCATGACTTTCCCCACGAACGGTTCATTTGGCACCATGGGCTTTTCTGGTGTGGCCTAAGCAACTTGTTCCCAGTGGTAGGATAACGTAGGGACGTATACTTTTCATCACTTGTGACGATACGACTCCAAAACCGATCGTTCGGTGGATTTCACAGCAATCTTCGACAGAGAGCGGCACGTCGTTTTGCCTGTTGGTGCGTCAATACACGGGGAACCATTCAATGGTGCCTGGAGCAGAAACCAAGCTGGTGTAGGTAACGAATGATGGTGGATTGGGAGGACTTCGCCTCAGTTGCCATTTGTCCTGTACTGGTAACGAGATTAGCTGTCACAGCTACGACCAGGGCGTCAGCGCTGGCCTCGGCTTGTCTTCGTGACTTGTGTTCCCAGCATTA
Source organism: Macrothele yani (assembly GCA_039090855.1). Taxonomy (NCBI): domain Eukaryota; kingdom Metazoa; phylum Arthropoda; class Arachnida; order Araneae; family Macrothelidae; genus Macrothele; species Macrothele yani. The sequence continues at coordinate 14,986,575 of CM076990.1, read as the reverse complement.
AAACGCCGGAACCGTTTTCGTGCAGTGTCCACCATTACCTCTTCTTCAGCTGCACAAATTTTCCTCGCTATTGCATCTGCGTTTTAAACTTATTTTTAATGACGGTGTAAGAGCATTCGAACAGTACGTTTATCGACGTCCATCCTATATTTTTTTATTGAGTGCTTAACAGCTACCGTGAGCAACTCAGTGGGATATAATCAGTCCCCCGTCCCTTATTTAGAGCCACTGGTTCCAGGGAAGGGAGGGAGCTAGTGCCGTAAGACGAGTACAACATCCATGCCTCACCGGGACTCGAACCCAGGCCCATCTCAGACTAATGGTCCTAAGCCATCGCTTAGACCACTGCGCCACCGAGGCAGCCATCCTCTATTCACTTGATAACGTAATGTAGCTCCGTGCCAAATGCACGTCATCAGCCTCCTGTGTTCCACGTCATTGGGAATGCTGGCGCGCGTTTGGCCCCGGAATGGAAGCTTGACATTCTGTGTTGCTTGAAATGGGACTACCTTTTGTCTAACCCTGATATCGAATAAAATGAACTGAAGAAACACGGCTGAAGTCAAACCTCGTAATTAAAAAGAACTAACCATAGAATCGTCTGTAATGTTTCCCGTACTGGAAGAAATTCGCTAGAGACAGTAAACTAACTTGCTACACGCTTATTTATACAAAACATGCACCAATCCGAATAACAGTTGGTCTTCCGGGTTCGTCAAACGTTCTTATAAAAAGAAAATCAGCTTAATTTACACAGGAAGGCCGGAACGTTCAATTAATGATTTTTTCTTTTCTTTTTTTCTTTACGCAGTACTATGCACGCTATTTTTGGGCAACACATAAACCGAATTTCTTCGGCGACGAAGCATAGTGAGACACAAGAAGCTCCCTTTCAACTCAAAGTCGCTCTTCTTTGATTGCAACATGCCATTTAAGCCAGTCCTTTTTTACCCAAGACTGGGCAGTTCAGAGGGCGCTGCTCCAAAACCTCATGCGCATTTTCACCGACATTTTAGTCATTTGCATGGCCTAACCTGTTGTACGTATCCTGTAAATTTCAAGTTAATACCGGCAATCCTTCATAGTGTTGCAATTTTCACAAACAGTAGTGTATTATAACTGAGCTGTGCATTATCTGTAAGGGAACACATTAAAGAGATTGTATTGTGTTGAATTCAGTGATTGAAGTAGGTAGGAGCTGCATTACTATGCAATCTAAATGAAGCAGTTGCTAAAACATTGGTAGAAACACAAAAAAAGCGTGTTTTGCTTGATTATGACGATAAATTATTTTTGGTCTCAAATTTTGCATTTTTCAGGGCTTCCTCAAAATTTGTTTTTCAGTTTCGTAGCTACAAGATGTTTACCTCATACCTTTCTCCGACTCACTGTTAGTGATGCAAAGTGAAAATGCTCTTCGGAGAAATAATGTTTTGTTCAGTGAGAAAACGTTTAACCCAGAGTTCCCAATCTGTGCCTTGCAATGCCTCCAGGGCGTTGCGACTATGAGGAAAAACTAAAACTTATAATTTATAGTGCGCAACATAAGTAGTTCTAAACCAGCGAGAAGGAACGTCTTGTGGAAGACGATATCATCCGAAGGGATGATTTCTTTCACCATTTCGATGAGGCCTTGCCCTACTCTTGGTGACCTCACGAGAATTCCTGTGTCTTCTGTCTTCTCTGCCTATGGAAACAGAACCCTTGTCTCGCCTCAAAAGGAAGAACACTGAAATAAAAAATAATAAAAGTCCAGAAATTACGATGACACGCACTTGGATTTCGGTTTCACGTGCACTGTTGTTAAAAACGTACTCAGTTTGTAATCTGCCTGAAAGTGTTGGCAGCTGAGAGTATGTTTCCGAACAAACTGAAACGTCACCTGGGAACCGTCCACAGTAGTTTAGAATGCAAGCTAGTAATGTAAATGACTATTCTCTTTTTCAAAATTACCGCAAACTCGAATTTGGACAATCTTTTTTTTTTAATTTTGGGTACAGGGGCTTCGCACGGAAAATGTTACACGTGAAGGGCGGCGCGGTCTCAAAAAGTCTGAGAACCGCTGTTAACCAGAAGAAATCAAATTTACATAAAAGAGAAACTCAAAAGGAAGGTTAAATTAGGCCACGTTTTCTCTTATGTTTTGGTGACATGTTATCTATCTTTTTTTCTAATTCTTCGTAATAAACTGTGATATTCGACGCCCTTTGACTCCATCGCGGTCTACGTCATTAAAAGCTATAACTCCGTCGCGACCTACGTCATTGAAAGCTTTGACTCCATTGCGGCCTACTTCATTAAAAGCTATAAGCCAAAATAAAAAAGAGCAACCTCAGTACAGAGAAAAACAGGACCGATATGGTGTATTTGGAGAGCAGTTTCTCACTTATTTTTCAACTGTCCTTTACCACAAGATCATCAGTCAATAACTATCCACTTCGACAATCTCAATCTCTTCTATTCAGTATGGTCTCAGATAGTTCGGCCGAATATTGATCAAGCTGTAGGGATTCAATAGTCCTAAAATCTATAAATGCATGATAATCAATTGGCAAACTAACTACCAAATAAAAGACTAAAAGAAAACTTCAGACTGTGTAAAAATCTATGAAACAAAATTTAATACTTGATTTATTCCAATGATTACTGAAACCTTATTTTGATGGCTTAATAATTAAAACTACAGACTAAAGTAGGCAGAGAGAATTCCTTTCTTTTTTTTTTTTAATCCGGCATATGCTTTCGTTGTGCCCTCAACGGTAACTATCTTCTCTACAAACAAATCCCGTTTGGGAAAGGTCGACATCCGGAGAGCTCATCCATGCTTCTTCAAAACCCCAAAAGATGAATACTTGAAGAAATTCATGCTTTTGTTTGGTTACGTGTTAACCCCACTTAGTGCCATGAGCCCAAAGTGGTGCTAAACATCTGATACTCAATCACGAGATCGAAAAAACACATACTACGCTCTATTTTTCCAATGCTGGACTGAAACAAAAAGAAGAAATAAAAAGTCAAAAGATATTTAAAATTATTATTAGAATTGGAAAAGGAACATGACGTTAAAACATGCGCCACATGATTTAGTCTTAAACTTGTAAACATTACTTTAATGATTCAATCCTAAATTTGTAAACATTATGTTCATGATGTAGTCCTAATTTGTAAACATTATTTTAATGACTTAGTATTTGAATATGTGGTTTGTTTGTTTTTATTGATTTTTTTAATCCAACATGTACTCCCGCGTGCATTCGACAGTATTTATCTTTTGTACAAAGATAAATACTGGAAAATATTTGCGACTGGTGAGCTCACACATACTTCTTCATAACCCCAAAACTTATGGTTACATGTTAACCCCACTTAGTGCTATGCGCCCAAAGTGCTGTTAAACATTTGATACTCAATCCTTGAGATCGAGAAAACATATATTACGTTTTGTTTTCTCAATGTTGAATTGAAAACCAAGCGAGTAAACAACCAAAATATTCCTAAAATCATTATTGGAAATAGAAAGGAAATAAGATGTGAAAACACAAATAACATGGTTTAGACCTAAATTTATAATTATCAGAAAGCTGATTTTGTGATTTAATATTTGAATTAGTAGATAAAGAGAACGTCTACATGGTATCCCATAACCCCAGAAGATGAATGCTCCAGACAATTCATGCTTTTGTATAGTTACATGTTAACTCCTCTTAGTGCCATGAGCCCGAAGTGATGCTAAACATTTGATACTCAATTACAGAGATCGGAAAATGTAATACGTCCTGTCTTTTCAATGTAGGACTGAATAAAAGAAATAAATGCAAAATGACGATTACCGTTACGAATTACCGATATTTCCCATCTCATATCATGCACTCATCAGATTTGTTTTCTAATATGGACATTCGTTAGCTTCCGTATTGCGACTCCTAAACCGAATTCCTTATCATATTGTGGATTGCGGCCATTATTTTGAAATCCACTTAAATAAGGTAGATGTTACGGTGAACGATAATCCCGTGCTTGTAGCGTCGTTAATTCTTTTGCTTTTGTTTCTTTTGATTTTGTTTCTGAAATTTTGTTTCAGAAAAAAAAAGCAAAGGAAAATGTTTCTTTGAATTCCTTCGAAGAAACATTTTCTAATAATGTCTAAAAAAATTCTGATAATGTCTATAATTTTCTAATAATGTTTAAAAATAATGTTTCTTGACCTGTTTCTTTCACTTTTTTTTCCAGAAATTTTTAAAAGTGCTAAGAAAGTTTCGTGGAAAAATATATTTTTATTTTGTGCTTACGCATTGTCCACTGCAAACTTTGATAAATTCAGAATAATCCTATAATAATGTCTTGTCACGTCTTTATGGGGCCGCGGATGGCCTAGTGGTGAACGTTCGTGACTGCTACTGAGAGGTCTCAGGTTCGATTGGCAGGTTCGAACGCTCAAACTTCTAAATATCCGCCGTCCATCAGATTGGCACTTTAAGCCGTCTGACTAGTCCCCCGGTTATAAATAAGGGCGTCTTCCTCCCCCTTTCTACCTCGATTCCTTGTGACATTCTTGTTGGGCACTCTAGCCCAAATCTCCCAGCTTCTTACTTCTAAAGAGTTGTTGAAGACCTGGGGTCAGACACTCCCTTCTTAAAATCCTCTACACATGATCTGTTACGTCTTTTTTTATTCTTATTACCAATATGATTGTTTTTAGAAAGAAAACATAACTATTCACTTTAAACAGTTTTTCTTTTCTTTTCTTTTCTTTTTTTTTTTTGTTAAATAAAATGGAATTTTGAATATTAAACCTATAGTTTCGTAGAGTAACACCCAGGTTCACGGCGCTAGTTATTTCTTCAAAGGTGCGTCGTAGTGAGATAAATCAGTTCTCATATGTATTGACAAACTGGCCTGTCTGTCCGTGTGTCTCACAGAAGCACACTCATAGACAGGCGACCGACAGACCCTTAGCGCACTTCGGATCCTTGTTTGTAATTAATATACCTAAAATTTTAGCTAATTATTATTTAAGCTACAACACTCAACGAAAATAAAGGCTACCGATAGAGGGCAGCGCATTCGCTTTCTCGGAAAGTAGGTTTGATTTGTAAGTGGAAGAGCTCAACTCTTTTCTCTTGTCTAAGACAATCAAATGCATACTCTGAATCAAAAAAGAAATCTACCACCACTAAGTCATTGGGAGGAAGCCGTAGCTGTGTAGTGTGTCATAATGTTTAAAAAAAATTCAGGGGAAGGGGAATCATAGTGGAAATCGAGTAATAGGATGAATGTGGCTTAAAAAATGACGCTTATGAAGCTACATATGAAACAATTGGTGCTAAGAAAATAGGCGGAGAAAGTTGATTTTTTTATTGTATATTGGAAGATATTACCATCAAATGCTCAGGTAAATGTTAACACTAAATCCATAAGAAAAACTATTGATAATTTTAGGAAAACCCTGACTGCGTTGGCCTGTAAATCGAATCATGTATTTTTGGTTAACCACATAACCGGCTGGAAAGAATTAACTCGGGTTTAGTCAAAAATGTTTTGAAATCAGCTAGAATATATTTACTGTCTAAGAAGTGCGCCGACCGCGGCTGGAACGAGTTTACCTGCGGATCAGAAAGCGTTGATTTCCTCTTATGTTTTTTATTCAAAGTGTTCGTCTGAGGGGGGGGGCTGATTGACACTAATACTTTCTCACTGATTACCTGCTAAAAGGGTTGTAACAATGCAGACGAACCTAAGAAAGGAGAAAAGAGCTGTTGGAGTCACTCATGTCTGTCCAGAGGCATCGTGTCGGTGACAAGGGGACTAGCACGAGAGATATTATTACCACCTACATTGTGATGTTTGTTTGTTTTTTGTTTTTTTGTTTTTTTTATTGGGGGTTTAACGACCTCCGTAAAAAACTCAGTGGGCCATAAGCAGTGGTCCATCCCTAATTTAGGGACTGGTTCCAGGGAAGGGAGAGAGCCAGTGCCGTATGACAAACGCCACATCCATGCTTTGGCGGGATTCGAACCCGGACCCATCTCGGACGAATGACATTTTGATTTAGTAAATCTCCCATTGAGGGAAGATCAACACTTCGCTCTTATTCTGATCTGAACTGAAAATTCGAATTCAACGGTTGTATTTATACTGTATACTGATTCTCAACAGAAGTATTGTTGTTAACACAATTACAATCTCATTGTTACGCGACTTTGTTCTGTGTTCCCAGTAACGCTACAATGATTTTTTTTCCAACAATGAATTATTTCAATGAAATTCTGAATTCAAGTATAATATTGTTACGCAATTTCATTCTTTATTCTTGGTAATAAGACAAAGAATTTTTTCTCAAAACTTAATTATTTCAAAGAAATAATGATGTTTTTCATTTTTAGACTGCAATTGAACTAAAGCAGCATTGTTAATAACTCAAGAACAATTTTATCATTATGATGTTACGCGACATCATCTTTTATTCCTTGCTTATGAAACAACGTCTTTTTTCTCCTCATTACAGAAAGATTTCTCTGTCATTTAAAATCGCAATTTGTCTCAACCAGCTTGAATTGACGTTCGACTATCTCCTCTTTTCTTTAGAACTTACATTCACGGATTAGTCGATTCGCACTCATGAAATTTAAATGATCATTTAATCCGGAAAAGCACTTTTTCGGGTCGTGAAGTCTCATAGAGTCCCCATAAGACGTGTCCAGGAAAACTTTAAAATTTGATTAGTGAGGTGGTTCACAAAAAAAAATATTTTCGAAATGTTTAGCTCCTTCACACCACCAGGGGGTGGACAACAAAACTGAAACACATGGGCTTGGGACACAATTTATTAGTACGGTGTAGGACCTCCTTTGGAGACAAATACAGCTGCAATTCGTCGTGGGAAGGACCGACACAAGTCCTATACACTAACCAGAGAGGGGATTTGAAGCCATTCCTCTTGCAGAAAAGTGGCTAGTTCACGACGTGATGATGGTGGAAGAAAAGGGTTTCTGACTCACTCCTTCAGAATGGCTCAATAATGTTCAAGTCGGGTGACTGTGCAGGCCATGGCAGATGCTCAACCTCACTTTCATACTCAGTAAACCACTCTTCCACGAGTTGGCTCTGTGTATCGGTGCGTTATCATCCTGACGGCACCACCGTCACGGTACAATGTTTGAACCATTGGGTGCACCTGGTACTACAGAACTGTCCAATAGTCCTTGGCGGTGATGTGCTCCTCAAGAACATTCAGCGAACCGACAGACTGCCACGATGTTGCGGCTCAAACCATCATCGATCCACCTCCGTGTTGCATTGTGGACAATAAACAATCCGGGTGGTTAGCCTGTGAGGGATGTCTCCACACGTAAACTCTCCCGGTTGTGGGAAAGACAGTGAAGAACGATTCATAGAGAACAATACACATTTCACGTTGTAACACGACGTGAATGTTAAACCTGTGAAGCTCCCGACGAACAGTTTTGATGGAAACAGGTGACTCGCGTTGCGTATTCAAATCTGCGGTGAGTTGGGAAGCTGTTGTTTTATATTTTTTGGCTGCCATCCGTGTTAACACCCGCACGTCCCTATCAGACAGCTTCCTCTTACCTCGACAGTTACTCCTATTGGATGTAGTTCTTCCCTCTTGCTGGTATGTCGGCATGACCCTGAATACCGTGGCTTGCGATACACCACAAAGACGTGCTGCCTTGGACGCAGATGCACCGGCGAGACACGCACCAACAATCTGTCCTCTTTGAAACTCAGATATATCTCCCATTATGTTGTGTGGATCGCACTTTTTGACGTCCAGCAGTGCTACTGATCTGCTGATGCAACCCTTCAAGTTACAACCGCTCTCGTTGATACAACCGATCTCGTTGGTCTACTGCGAAATAGATGCTGGCTGGCCACCATGTAGCGGGTACAGCTGCGTGACATGTGGGGTGCTATTTGAGTAGGTGTTTGAGTTTCGTTTTCCATCCCCTGATATTACACCTAGCCGCCCCGGTGGCGCAGTGGTCTAAGCAATGGCTTCTGATCATTCACCCGGAAGGGATCCGGTTTCGAATCCCGTGAGGCATGGTTGTTGTGTTTGTCTTACGGCACTGCCTCTCTCCCTTCCCTGGAACCAGTGGCCCTAAATTAGGGACGGGAGACTGCTTATAGCCCATTGAGTTGCTCACGATGGTCGTTAAACATCCAATCAAAAAACAAAATATTGCACCTATGGAGTACACATGTTTAAATCCAACATTTCAGCTAAATTGGTCAATATCCTGACTGTTCATCTCAACTTAATAATTTGCTTGCGCAAAGTGCTAAAATTAGCATAATGGCCCTCGTTTTCAGGGTAGAAACATTGGAAGAGTAGAGTTGCTTCAGACAGGTCATATGTCTTAAAGAATACTAATCGCCGCCCCGGTGGCGCAGTGGTCTAAGGCGCTGGCCTCTGATCATTCGTCCGTAAGGGGTCCGGGTTCGAATCCCGGTCGGGCATGGATGTTGTGTTTGTCTTACGGCACTGGCTCTCTCCCTTCCCTGGAACCAGTGACCCTAAATTAGGGACGGGCGACTGCTCATAGCCCATTGAGTTGCTCACGGTGGTCGTTAAACCTCCAATAAAAAAAAAAAAAAAAAAAAGAATACTAATCACTGATACTTCTAGATGATACCAATGGATAGCAGCACCAGCCATAAATTGTTGTATTCTTTTACTTCCAATTTAGTGAAATACCCACCTGTGCTTTGTGAAATGTACCGTGAGCAGTAAATGGTACATGAACCCCTGTTTGTACTGAGTATATGTGTAATGGGTAATGTGTATTGTGTAGTGTGTACTACATTGATATCACTGTCATAATTCATGAAAGGATTTTCTTTGTTTACAGGACTGATAACTGAATAGTGAATACTGTTAGCTCAACATATCTATATTATCTATATTCTGCAATCTCCAATGGTCAGCCACGGTTGCGCAGTGGTCTAAAAATGGCTTCTGACCGTTCCTCCGAGATGGGTCCGGATTCGAATCCCGGTGAGGCATGGGTGTTGTGTTTGTCTTACGGCACTGGCTCTCTCTCCCTTTCCTGGAACCAGTGGCCCTAAATTAGGGATGGGTGATTGCTTATAGTCCATTGAGTTGCTCACGGTTTTCGTAAAACCCCGATCAAAAGAAATCTACAATGGCTGCTCTATGTAAATCTACATCTACAAAGTAATATGAATACAGACATTTGACGTGGACCAGGGACATCAAACAGAGGTCATCGCTCTTTCCACGTTTAAAAGTGAGTCACTGAAAAATTCTTGTTGGCCGCTACCGGGAGTCGAACCTAGGGTTCTCCAGTTACGCGCCGGATATGCTTCTACTGCACCACAGGGGCCTCGCATTCCTCCAGACTCACAGACACTAACTGACAAGCAAATTGGCAGGTTGCTTCTTGGAACCCCGCACAATGCTGGGGTTTCACCAAAGTTGGTAACCAGCAACTGAAGAAATAATTAGAAGGCGACTGAATAATGAATACAAACATTTTGACGTGGACCAGGAACATCAAACAGAGGTCATCGCTCTTTCCACACTTATAAACGTGGAAAGAGCGATGACCTCTGTTTGATGTACAAGGTAATCAACGGAGCAACTAGCATGTGGTCAGCCTGCTGATCATCCTGTGAATATGCTTCCTACAGAATTAGACGTAGCTAAATGTTTTATGTATGAAAAACAACGTTGGATGATTGAAATTTCTGCGGCCAAGGAACCAGACAATGCTACTATTGCGGACTTAGTTGCACAAATGGTCGAAAACGTATACAAGCTAGCATCCATTCCAACGATTCGAAAGGACAAAATCAAGAAGATGATGTGTTTACGAAAACTGAAAGTGTCTTAAAAAATACTTGTCCAGGAGATACAAGAATCTGGCAAATCCGATTACTCTTCCTGACTTTTTTTAAGAAGGAAGAATGTTTGAAGAGTATGGGATGTATGTTTGAAGTTTCAGACAATGCAAAAGTACCGAAGTTTGAGTTGGAATTCCTAGTTGGCCACCGATTTACTCAGAAAATGACTATAGGTAGAATGGTGGATAAGAAGGCAACTTCTGTATTAATAGAAAGTTTAAAATGAAGCAATCAAATTTCAATTCTGAAAAAACAAAGAATTGAGTGTGAAAAGCAAAGATTCGAGGAAGCGTCTTGCTCAACAAGTTCTATGACTTGAAATTGATTGTGACGATTCTGAACTCGAAATTCTCGAAATAAACACTAATACTAGTGATACTTCTGCTTCCGACCTTGAAATGATGCCAAGCACTTCTAAAATCAATACCAGTATTACTATTATAGTGATGAAGCGCGCTTGTGATCTTGATGAGTTTGTTGAGGCAAAAGTGCATAACTCAGTTTCTGATAGAGCCAAAGGTGTATTGTGAATGCAACTCTTCGAGCATATGACATTCCGGAAACAATTGACAAGTCCAATGTTCGCAGAGCAACATACATCGATGTTCCATTTCATTGTGACCACCTACCTAACAAGCTGTAGGACCCCTTTTGCCCGCAAAACAGCGGCCACTCGGCGAGGCATCGATTCGATGAAGAGGCGATAGGTATCCTGGCGTATTCGGTACCATAATATCAACAGCAGGTCCTCCAGTTCCAGTACAATTCGGGGTGGTGGTGATTTGGCGCGAGCCCGCTTTTCCACGTCGAACCACAAATGTTCGATTGGGTTCTTGTCAGGTTAATTTGAAAGCCAGGGCATTAACAAAAAGTCACCAGCATGTTCCTCTAACCACTCCTTTACGATTCTGACAGTGTGGTATGGCGCATTATCCTATTGGTAATGGCCATCACCCTGACAGGTCCATCGTTGCGGACAAAGTTCAGTCACTCATTGCCATGGAATGGGTGAACTTGGTCCACAACGATGTTCAGATACCTAACAGCTGTCAGGGATTGTACTATTGAGCTAATGGGGCCTAAGTGTCCCGAGAAAACATCGCCCACAGAAAAAACCGCCGCCGCTGGCCTGTTTCCTCCCAACAGTGCATGTAGGTGCCATAGTCTCCGTTGTTAATCGGCGTATCCGTGCTCTGCCGTCTACGTGATGCATCAGGAATCTTGATTCATCAGACCAGGCTACTTGCTTCCAATCGTCCGCGTTCCAATCTCGATTATCTTGGGCCCATTCCATGCGTTGTTGGTGATGACGTGCAGTGAGCATGGGGACCCGGCTGACGAGGTCATACACAGAAGGCTGCAATGAACTGTGTGCTGTGACACATTACCCTGATTACCGCCGTTGTAGCTGCGGGGATTTGTCGCACTGTGACCCTGCAGTCGTTGTGAACAATGCGCGACAGTCTCCGTTCCCCTCTAGAATCAGTGAGCTGCGGACGACACACGACTGGACGACGGTTCGTCGTTTGGCCATCTGTGCACCACTTTTGATACGTACTCACCACAGAGGCATGTGAACAACCCACAAGCAGCGCTGTTTCCGAGATAGTAGTTCTGAGGCACAGTTCCATCACAATTTGTCCTTTATCAAACTTCTGACTCCGAACACTTTACTAACCGAAAGCCGGTCCTCGGTTTGTATATATACTGCTCTGTGAACTTCATCTTGGCCACCGTTTGGTATCCAGGCGCGCTCATTTTTCATTTCTCGCGCTCATATCTGGATCTGGATCGACCTCTTTGTCATTATTCCGATCTGGATGACAAAGAGGTCGATCCAGATCCGGATTTCTGAGCACCAAAGGGACTTTAAAGCTGGAAAACTTACAACGACCCTAGCCCGTGATGTTGCAACTGAAGAGGCAGTATCCAGATGGAGAGACCTTAAGAAACTAGCACCTTACGATAACGCAAGAGCTACTGGGCTCCGTGAAACCATTGACTTAACGACAAGCCTTCTTACGATAACGCAAGAGCTACTGGGCTCCGTGAAACAAGGACGTAATGACTATAATGAATTAGCTTTGTTTATCTTTTTGCTAAGCTAATTATTATGAATGAATAATGCTCTAAGCTTCAAAATGATGAATTCCCAAAAGGGTGTTGTTACTCGTTAATTATGAACTTAAACAAAGTCTCAACGCTGGTTATTTATATTAAGTAATCAAAGTCATAAACCTAACAGCCAGACAGAGGTCTGACAAAACTAAGAATTGAAAAAGACTGAACTTACAGAACAACTTGTTTATTATGATGACTCCTGGTCAACTAAGGCACTCATATATCACTACTACATAACAACACACTGCAACGCAACACACCAACTACACCAACCACACTCAACTCCAACGCAACAACACAACTACAACGCAACAACACAACGACTTCTCGATGAACGCGCCTATATACGAGCTACCACCACGTCATGACTTACACTCATTGCCAGATCTCATTCAGCGGGGTGAAATAATATTTCGTTCAGTAGGAAGATAATTTACATAGTAAAATAAAATAACCAGAGATAGTAAAATCAAAAGGAAAGTGAATATAGAGTATACGTTACATCATCTCCCCCTTAATTTTTCTTCTTTTTTTTTCTTTTTTTTTTTTTTTTTTCCGAAAAACCTATCAATTTTGGAGTGTAAGTCTTACATTTCGATGATTGACGTTTCTCGATCTTTTTTTTTTTTGATTTGTTGTTTGGTGGTAGCCGTATTTACATTATCAACTTGGCATAACAATTTACGAATCTGTATTCGACTGAAATTTGTAGTGTAGAACAAACCAAACCTGCATCGGCATACTTTCCTTTTATTCTGCCTAGCAGGAATCACTTTTTTAATTTCAAATTACGTGCGCCTCATTCGTGGAAATACATAACAACTGTATCAGCAGCGAAGATTGCCTGAAGCTGCCTAACAGTAACAATTTTATTATTTTCATTTCAAATTACGTTTGCCGCATGCGTTGAAATACAGAACAACTGTATCAGCAGCGAAATTTACCTGGAGCTGCCTAACAGTAACAATTTTATTATTTTCATTTCAAATTACGTTTGCCTCATGCGTTGAAATACAGAACAACTGTATCAGCAGCGAAATTTACCTGGAGCTGCCTAACAGTAACAATTTTATTATTTTACCCCTAAGCACATAGATATATACAAAAAAAAGTGGATTAGTAGATGGACATAGAAGAAATATAAAAAAAACACACATATATACACAAAAAGAATGCATAGGCCCACACGAAAAAAGAAATTCTGACACGCCAACTGGTCGAGCAGGAAAAACAATAAACTGAGAAAAGAACCTGTCCACGAGAACTTACTTATCTCGAGGACGCATAAAAATTCTAGTGCGAAAACGTTTTCCAGGCCTAATGGGACTGGGGAAATCAGGTAGCTTGGATCTCTTCCGGGACGGTAATGGAACATCGGTCTGTTGTCGGTCAGGAATCTGGCGGTCTGGAAATCCCTGCGGCTGAGAAGAACGGTCAGAAGTCTGGCGGTCCGGAATCCCTTGCGGCTGAGAAGAACGGTCAGGAGTCTGGCGGTCCGGAAATCCCTGCTGCGGCTGATAGGAACGGTCAGGAGTCTGGCGGTCTGGAAATCCCTGCGGCTGAGAAGAACGGTCAGGAACGTCAGAAGTCTGGTGGTCCGGAAATCCCTGCTGCGGCTGATAGGAACGGGCTCCCCCAGGCTTTGGATATGAAGTCCCTTGATGCTGGGGCCCGTTGTGTCCTTCCAGTATCTTTTGGAGGGACGTGTCTCTGGCCACATCGCTTGTTTTCGTTTACGCCCACGGGGCATGATAGTAGTAGCAGGCATCGGCCCTGTTTGCCCTGAACGGAGGTTCCAGGGGCGAAACCCGGGCGGATGCAAAGATTTCTGCCTTCGTCGCTGTTGCGGCGAAGCAGATTGGGGAGACAAGTGACGTTTGCGCCCAGCTTTTGGTGGTGCTGGACGGTGTGGAATATTAAATGTTGGATTCATAACTGACAAATCCGAAATGTCCGACGCCTCTGAGTCGCTGCTGTAATTCAGCGGTCGTGCAGGGCGATGTTTGGATTTGCCTATAGGAATACTTTCCGATGAGGTATTCAAAGAAGAAGTATCCCGCGTTGGTGCAGAGGTAGCCGGAAACGGCGCAACAATAGTCTTGGCAATGGTTGGAGGGAAAGGAACGATACTAGTATTCGACGAACGCGAATCGAGCCTTGGTCTCACGGGAGAATCAGGTTGCGGTTGTAGAAACTCGTCTGGAGGGGGAGGGTGAAGGAAAAATTACTGGTGATTCGTCAAAAATGTTCGGTGGGTCGTCCACAATTTCTGGCGGTTGAACATGAGATATAGATTCTTGAGTCTGTGGAACAGAAGGTTGAGTAGGATTGATAATGAACTCGATATCCCGTTCGTGATACTTGCGACATTGATCAACATGTACATATTGAAAATTGTTGTTCGGTTTCTCCAGAACAATATTATTTTCAAAGACATTTGCCACCCGATATGGACCTTCGTAGCTGGGTGCAAATTTCTTCACTAAAGTATGCGAAACAGAAGACTGGAAGTGCGTTTCCACGAGAGTGAGATCTCCAACGACAAGATCTGGTTCCCTACGCCTAGAATTATAATATCGTGCTTGAGCCGCTTGTGCTCCTAGCATTGCAACACGAGCTTTTTCTGCCATAATGTGTACTGATTGCGGAGTTGGTCGCTGATTTAGTTCGTCGATAATCCCCGTTAAATTTTCAAAAGGGGTTTTAATTTTGCGACCCAGAAAAAGTTCTGCAGGAGTAATTTTAGTAGACTCGTGGACAGACGAGCGGAGGGCGAACGCAAAAAGTTCTAAATGGTCATCCCATCTTTCATGGTGGTCCATTACGAAAGTCGCAATCATTTTCACTAGCGTTCGGTTAACGCGTTCTGCAGGATTACTCTGGGGATGATATGGGGAAATGAATTTATGTTTAATGTGTAATCTCGCACACATTCTTTCAAAAATGTCAGAAATAAATTGAGGACCATTATCCGAAACTACTTTATTAGGTGCACCATATCTAGAAAATACTTCATTAACCAAGACATTACAAATAATCTCAGCCGTAGCGGCTTTAATGGGAAAAACTTCAACCCATTTAGAAAAATTATCAGTTAGTACTAAAACATAACGAGCTTTATTTTTAACAGATAATGGATAAGGTCCCAATAAATCTATGGAAATAATATCAAATACATGAGAACTTGAACTAGATTTCAAGTGACCGGCCGGTCTTACATTACGATAATTATTAATCTGACACAAGTGACATGATTGAACGTATGCGAGCACACTTTGGTACATGCCAGGCCAATAGGCAACATCCCGCAATTTACAACGGGTCTTGCGAATACCTAAATGGCCTGCAAGAGGTTTGTCATGAAATTCATTTAAAAGAGCCATTCTAAGGGTTCGCGGAATACATGGGCGAAACTCTGCCCTAGTAGTCCGAGACTTTGTATAATAAAGAAGACCCTCTATTACTTCAAAATGTTGTGACCTTCCAGCCAGAGAAGGATCACTTGGTAGGGGCGAACCCGCAAGCAAAAAATTGTAAATATCCCCAAAATCTGGATCATTTATTAATTCTGCCATTATCTGCTCTCTGGATGTGATATCAGCTATCAGAAGTAAAGGCTGACATCCAGGAGTAGTTTCGGTGGGGACCCCACTAATCGGAACGCGAGATAATGCGTCCGGTAATTGATTCTTATGACTTGGCTGATACGAAATTTTGATATTGCTCTCTTGTAACTTCAGAGCCCACTTCATAAGTCTTTGAGATAGGTGTTTAGCAGAATTCAAATACTGAAGGGCAGAATGATCCGTAATTATGTTAACTGTCAATTCGTTAAGATAACATTGAAATTTATTCAGTGCATACACAACAGCAAGACATTCACGTTCCGTAGCTGAATAATTGCGTTCAGCTTTGGCTAAAGTACGAGACGCAAAAGCTATTGGATGCCCAGCTTGTGACAAAACGCAACCAAGACCAACTCCGGATGCATCAGTATAAATATCAAATTCTTTAGAATGATCCGGGAAAGCCAACACCGGAGGCTGAGTCAATGCAGACTTCAGTGTTTCGAATGCAGCGTTAGCTTCAGGTGTCCAAATAAACTTCTTGTATTTACGCTTTAAAGCATACAATGGCTCACATATTGTAGCATAAGCGGGGACGAACTGCTGATACCATCCGGTCATTCCCAGAAAGCGGGATAGTTCTTTTGCTGTTTTAGGCCGAGGAAAGTCAGCAATAGGCCTAATTTTTTCATTATCAGTGAATAAGCCGTGGGGAGTAATTTTCAACCCCAGATATACAATCTCGTCCCTCGCTATCTGGCATTTACTAGGTTTTAACGTCAAGCCAGCATTGTATATAAGTTGGAACACCTGTTTGAGCAGAGAAAGGTGCTCGTCAAAAGTCTCTGATGTGATAATAATATCATCCAAATAGACATGCACATGGGGACCCAGGACAGGTCTGAGAACCGTGTCCATAAGCTTTTGGAAAGTAGCAGGTGCAGAAGCTAAACCAAAAGGCATACGTAAATATTCATAGGCCCCAAAAGGAGTCACAAAGCCTGTTTTATCGACCGAGTCCGGATGTACTGCCACCTGCCAATATCCACTTGCCAAATCCAAAGTTGACATCCATTTGGTCGACGACAAGTCATTTAGAATATGTGACATGACAGGTAGGGGATAATTGATTGTTTTTGTGACTTGGTTGAGTTTGCGAAAATCTGTCACGAAACGAAATTCATTTGGTTGTTTCTTTGGAACCAAGAAGGCAGGAGCCGCCCAGGCGCTTGTTGATTCCCTGATTATGCCCTGCTTAATCATTTCCGCAATTTGACGTTGCATTTCCTGTTTTTTATGTGGAGCACAAGGGTAAGGTTTCGTCGCAATGGGTTTCGAACCATCAGTGTCAATAACATGATAAACCACCTGTGTGAAACCAGGTTGATCCGAAAATAAACCAGGGCTTTCCTGTAAAAGGAGAGAAAGCTGGTCTCGTTGCCCCTCATTCAATTGGTCACTCAACAATAAACTCGTAATATCTACAGGAACCGTCGGAATCATTTCGACAGGTTCCGGAAAGAAATCACATGTTGTACAAAATTCAAAGTTATTTGAAACTTGTTAATAAAGTCCATACCCATGAGACATTTCACGGGTAGCTCGTCTATAAGCAGGAAAGAATGTGTAAAACGAGCTTTTCCCAGCCCTAAAGATAATGTGACAGTTCCTGCGATACTGAAGATTTCGTTATTTGCACCTCGCAAATACTGCGTTGCAGGCTGAACATGTATTGCAGAAAAAACATCATTGCAAAACTTTGTATTTAGGGCTGATATCTCAGACCCAGTGTCGAACTTTGTCTCGACAATAATGTCTTCAAGTGTCAAGAATACATCAGGCAACTGAGGAGTTTGAACAGTCACTAATACTGTTTTAGGGTCAGGATGTTTGGTATCAGGAAGCAGGACCGACCCTTCGTCTACTTCCTGTGGAAGTTTAAAGGAATTCTGGTGGTGTTATCATGTGGTCGGAAACCTCGACCCTGCCGGGTATCGGGAAAATTTTCACGATAAGGAAAATTGCGTGCACCCTGCGTCGGGAACTCCGCGTGTCTGTTGAGATTTCCATTTTCGTTACGTCTGCCCTCAGCACGGGCAGAAAAATTATTATTGCCCTGAGCATGATAACGTTCCGAATGCTGCTGAGTGGAACGGGGTCGAGCATACTGTGCATTATGACGATACCCCGTAGCTTGCTCCGAAACTCGTTGCTGGTTCGCCACTCTTCTGTGTGGTGGAACGTATGAAGCTTGGGTGGGCACGTGTGTATGCTCGCGCTGAAAGTTTTGTCTATTATGCCGCTGAGGGTTTTCGGAATAAGCCTCGCGGGGTGCCCGAGCATGGTGAGTTGCAGCATGTTTGCCATGTCGCTCTTCATACGTGCGTATGAGGCGAAGGCATTCATGAATAGTGGTAGGGTGTCGAACCTCAAGAAAATCTTGCAAGAATGGGTCGAACTGCTGTACGAGGGTATCCAACATGTCAACATGACTGGCATGTGGATCCCATAGATTATATAGGCGTGTAGTTTCCAACGCAAATGCAACAGGGCTATCATTGGGACCCTGCTGACGAGAAAACAGCTGTTGAGCAAGGCTAGCTCGACTGAGGCCGAAAGGAAAGACCTCCAAGAATTCTGCACGGAAATTCTCATAATGAGAATCCGGGTTCGACCCTCGCCACTGCCGATACCAGGTCTTGGCGGTATCTCTCAAGCAAGTTCCGGCAATTTGGACCTTGCAGTCTTCCGGAATATTATATAAATCAAAATGGTCTTCCAGATCTTCGAGGAACTTTAAAGACCCCTCCAAACCATTGAAATGAATTGTGCCAGCATGCGGCACGAAATGGGCAAGCATTCTGCTTCGCTGAGAGGATTGAATTCCCTCAGCTACGACCCGCGACTCAGAGTGATAAGAAGCTGGTGCATTACGAGATGGTGAAGAATGCTTGGGTATGTGTAGATTATTCATATCCAAGTCAGAGCCACAGGCTTCGTACAAATTGTCCAAACAAACACCATTACCCTCGAGACTTGCCGGAAGGTGGAAATTTGCAGTTCTCTCAGGTAAGGAAGCCATGGGTAATAATAGTCAGGATCTCGTGTTCGAGAAAAGTTCGGGCGCCAATTATAATGAATTAGCTTTGTTTATCTTTTTGCTAAGCTAATTATTATGAATGAATAATGCTCTAAGCTTCAAAATGATGAATTCCCAAAAGGGTGTTGTTACTCGTTAATTATGAACTTAAACAAAGTCTCAACGCTGGTTATTTATATTAAGTAATCAAAGTCATAAACCTAACAGCCAGACAGAGGTCTGACAAAACTAAGAATTGAAAAAGACTGAACTTACAGAACAACTTGTTTATTATGATGACTCCTGGTCAACTAAGGCACTCATATATCACTACTACATAACAACACACTGCAACGCAACACACCAACTACACCAACCACACTCAACTCCAACGCAACAACACAACTACAACGCAACAACACAACGACTTCTCGATGAACGCGCCTATATACGAGCTACCACCACGTCATGACTTACACTCATTGCCAGATCTCATTCAGCGGGGTGAAATAATATTTCGTTCAGTAGGAAGATAATTTACATAGTAAAATAAAATAACCAGAGATAGTAAAATCAAAAGGAAAGTGAATATAGAGTATACGTTACATGACAAGCCTTCCTTTTATGTGGCACCGGCTTCTTGTTATTCCACGTGAGCACCCGGCCCTGGGATCAAACCACTCGTGACATCGCGCAAGTGTCTTGCTTATTTTGAATTTACTCACATTCTTAGAAGTGTTTTTCCCGTTGATTCTGCGATCTTAGCTGCTAAATTCCTGTTGAAGCCACCCGGAGGTAACGAAAGCTAGCATCTCTTTGTTTCTCGCCATTTATGCGCCTAATAAACGGAGTTCATTTTTATCGTCTTTTCAGGTATATAACTTGTTTACATGGTTAATCATACATTGGGTACCCCCCAATGCCGATGCCCGATTTTCGGTCCATTTGCTAGGCTGAGTCATTTCCCCATGCCGGTGTGTTTATGTACAAACACATGAAAGTTTTGACAGTTTGAAGAAGAAACACAGTCATGCATCAAATACACTGACGGAAAAAAAATCCCAACACCACAAAAAAATAATTGTAGAGGAATGAAATGGCGGCAATACGTGTGTATAGGTAACATATTTAATCGATTAAGGTTTCAAGATCATAGTTTATTGTAAGCGCGAAAAGAGCCATTTTAAATGTGAAATGCTGGTACATTTATAACCGGTGTAACCGCCAGAATGTTGAATGCAAGCACGCAAACGTTCATGCATTGTGTCGTACAGGTGCTGGATGTCAGTTTGTGGGATGGAGTTCCATGCCTGTTGCACTTGGTCGGTCAATACAGGGACGGTTAATGCTGGTTGGGGGTGACGCTGGAGTTGTCGTCCAATGATGTCCCATACGTGCTCGAATGGTGAAAGATCTGGTGATCTAGCAGGCCACGGCAACATGTCGACACTCTGTAGAGCATGTTGGGTTACAACAGCGGTATGCGGGCGAGCGTTATCCTGTTGGAAAACAGCCCCTGGAATGCTGTTCATGAATGGCAGCACAACAGGTTGAATCACCAGACCGACGTACAACTGTGCCGTCAGGGTGCGTGGGATAACCAGGAGAGTGCTCCTGCTGTCATAGGAAATTGCTCCCCAGACCATAACTCCAGGTGTAGGTCCAGTGTGTCTCGGCCGCAGACAGGTTGGTTGCAGGCGCTCACCTGGCCTCCTTCTAACCAACACACGGCCATCACTGGCACCCAGGCAGAACCGGCTTTCATCAGAAAATACAACAGATCTCCACTCCGTCCTCCAATGAGCTCTAGCTTGACACTACTGACGTCGTAAACGGCAGTGGTTTGGAAGTAAGTGGAATGCACGCTACAGGGCGTCTGGCTCGGAGCTGTCCTTCAAGTAACCGATTTGTAACAGTTCGTTGTGTCACTATGGTGGCAACTACAGCTCGAATTCCTGCCGCAGACGCGGTACTATGCGCCACGGCCATACGCCGTACACGGCGGTCTTCCCTCTCAGTAGTGCCACGTGGCCGGCCGTAACCCGGTCTTCTTGAGGCAGTACCTTCCCTTGACCACCGCTGCCAACAATCATGCACAGTGGCTACATTCCTGCCAAGTCGTTTTGCAATATTGCGGAAAGAAAATCCACCTTCTCGTAGATCTATTACACGACCTCGTTCAAACTCCGTGAGCTGTTGATAATGGCTTCTTCGACTTCTTAAAGGCATTCTTGACTAACATCAACACACCACGTCGAGTCTCAATGATAACTAACGCTCACGAACGTTACAGCGCGTATTTACAGCAAACCTGCTTTGCATGTTCCGAGGGGCGCTACTAGCGCCACACGTATGCGCCGAGCGCGAAATTTGCATAGACGTCATCTTACAGATGTACTCTCACCGCCTACCAACTGTCGTTTATCTAACACAACCCCTTCTTGGTGTTGGGATTTTTTTTCCGTCAGTGTATATTTGCATGTACAAAATATTTATTCTGTGCCTTTTAATTATCTTTTTGTATTACTTGTGACTAAGAAGGCATAAATGAAATCAGTGCGATATGAACAGTAGGGAAACGTAACCTAAATATTCGAAAGCATTCCTTTCATCCAGCTGAGCTGTAAAGAAACATATGGAGAGTTCGTGTTTTTAAAATGCTGTTAGACACAAGGAAGATCGATCTTTTACCTGTCCCCTAGATTAAAGCTGAAATGGGAACTAAGGCCCGCGAGTGAAATCGAAATAGTTGTCTTATAATCTAAGGACCTCGAGTGGCCTAATGGTTAGAATAACCGCCCACCGACACGATGGTCTAGGGATCGATGCCTGGTAGGTTGAGTTGCTCTGAATTCCTAATGCATAGGAGCCTCGCAATTCCACCAAATACACAGCATGACTTTCCCCACGAACGGTTCATTTGACACCATGGGCTTTTCTGGTGTGGCCTAAGCAACTTGTTCCCAGTGGTAGGATAACGTAGGGACGTATACTTTTCATCACTTGTGACGATACCACTCCAAAACCGATCGTTCGGTGGATTTCACAGCAATCTTCGACAGAGAGTGGAACGTCGTTTTGCCTGTTGGTGCGTCAATACACGGGGAACCATTCAATGGTGCCTGGAGCAGAAACCAAGCTGGTGTAGGTAACGAATGATGGTGGATTGGGAGGACTTCGCCTCAGTTGCCATTTGTCCTGTACTGGTAACGAGATTAGCTGTCACAGCTACGACCAGGGTGTCAGCGCTGGCCTCGGCTTGTCTTCGTGACTTGTGTTCCCAGCATTAAAACGCCGGAACCGTTTTCGTGCAGTGTCCACCATTACCTCTTCTTCAGCTGCACAAATTTTCCTCGCTATTGCATCTGCGTTTTAAACTTATTTTTAATGACGGTGTAAGAGCATTCGAACAGTACGTTTATCGACGTCCATCCTATATTTTTTTATTGAGTGCTTAACAGCTACCGTGAGCAACTCAGTGGGATATAATCAGTCCCCCGTCCCTTATTTAGAGCCACTGGTTCCAGGGAAGGGAGGGAGCTAGTGCCGTAAGACGAGTACAACATCCATGCCTCACCGGGACTCGAACCCAGGCCCATCTCAGACTAATGGTCCTAAGCCATCGCTTAGATCACTGCGCCACCGAGGCAGCCATCCTCTATTCACTTGATAACGTAATGTAGCTCCGTGCCAAATGCACGTCATCAGCCTCCTGTGTTCCACGTCATTGGGAATGCTGGCGCGCGTTTGGCACCGGAATGGAAGCTTCACATTCTGTGTTGCTTGAAATGGGACTACCTTTTGTCTAACCCTGATATCGAATAAAATGAACTGAAGAAACACGGCTGAAGTCAAACCTCGTAATTAAAAAGAACTAACCATAGAATCGTCTGTAATGTTTCCCGTACTGGAAGAAATTCGCTAGAGACAGTAAACTAACTTGCTACACGCTTATTTATACAAAACATGCACCAATCCGAATAACAGTTGGTCTTCCGGGTTCGTCAAACGTTCTTATAAAAGAAAATCAGCTTAATTTACACAGGAAGGCCGGAACGTTCAAGGAATGATTTTTTCTTTTCTTTTTTTCTTTACGCAGTACTATGCACGCTATTTTTGGGCAACACATAAACCGAATTTCTTCGGCGACGAAGCATAGTGAGACACAAGAAGCTCCCTTTCAACTCAAAGTCGCTCTTCTTTGATTGCAACATGCCATTTAAGCCAGTCCTTTTTTACCCAAGACTGGGCAGTTCAGAGGGCGCTGCTCCAAAACCTCATGCGCATTTTCACCGACATTTTAGTCATTTGCATGGCCTAACCTGTTGTACGTATCCTGTAAATTTCAAGTTAATACTGGCAATCCTTCATGGTGTTGCAATTTTCACCAACAGTAGTGTATTATAACTGAGCTGGGCATTATCTGTAAGGGAACACATTAATGAGATTGTATTGTGTTGAATTCAGTGATTGAAGTAGGTAGGAGCTGCATTACTCTGCAATCTAAATGAAACAGTTGCTAAAACATTGGTAGAGACACAAAAAAAGCGTGTTTTGCTTGATTATGACGATAAATTATTTTTTGGTCTCAAATTTTGCATTTTCAGGGCTTCCTCAAAATTTGTTTTTCAGTTTCGTAGCTACAAGATGTTTACCTCATACCTTTCTCCGACTCACTGTTAGTGATGCAAAGTGAAAATGCTCTTCGGAGAAATAATGTTTTGTTCAGTGAGAAAACGTTTAACCCAGAGTTCCCAATCTGTGCCTTGCAATGCCTCCAGGGCGTTGCGACTATGAGGAAAAACTAAAACTTATAATTTATAGTGCGCAACATAAGTAGTTCTAAACAAGCGAGAAGGAACGTCTTGTGGAAGACGATATCATCCGAAGGGATGATTTCTTTCACCATTTCGATGAGGCCTTGCCCTACTCTTGGTGACCTCACGAGAATTCCTGTGTCTTCTGTCTTCTCTGCCTATGGAAACAGAACCCTTGTCTCGCCTCAAAAGGAAGAACACTGAAATAAAAAATAATAAAAGTCCAGAAATTACGATGACACGCACTTGGATTTCGGTTTCACGTGCACTGTTGTTAAAAACGTACTCAGTTTGTAATCTGCCTGAAAGTGTTGGCGGCTGAGAGTATGTTTCCGAACAAACTGAAACGTCACCTGGGAACCGTCCACAGTAGTTTAGAATGCAAGCTAGTAATGTAAATGACTATTCTCTTTTTCAAAATTACCACAAACTCGAATTTGGACAATCTTTTTTTTTTTTAATTTTGGGTACAGGGTTTTCGCACAGAAAATGTTACACGTGAAGGGCGGCGCGGTCTCAAAAAGTCTGAGAACCGCTGTTAACCAGAAGAAATCAAATTTACATAAAAGAGAAACTCAAAAGGAAGGTTCGATTAGGCCACGTTTTCTCTTATGTTTTGGTGACATGTTATCTATCTTTTTTCTAATTCTTCGTAATAAACTGTGATATTCGACGCCCTTTGACTCCATCGCGGTCTACGTCATTAAAAGCTATAACTCCGTCGCGACCTACGTCATTGAAAGCTTTGACTCCATTGCGGCCTACTTCATTAAAAGCTATAAGCCAAAATAAAAAGAGCAACCTCAGTACAGAGAAAAACAGGACCGATATGGTGTATTTGGAGAGCAGTTTCTCACTTATTTTCAACTGTCCTTTACCACACGATCATCAGTCAATAACTATCCACTTCGACAATCTCAATCTCTTCTATTCAGTATGGTCTCGGATAGTTCGGCCGAATATTGATCAAGCTGTAGGGATTCAATAGTCCTAAAATCTATAAATGCATGATAATCAATTGGCAAACTAACTACCAAATAAAAGACTAAAAGAAAACTTCAGACTGTGTAAAAATCTATGAAACAAAATTTAATACTTGATTTATTCCAATGATTACTGAAACCTTATTTTGATGGCTTAATAATTAAAACTACAGACTAAAGTAGGCAGAGAGAATTCCTTTCTTTTTTTTTTAATCCGGCATATGCTTTCGTTGTGCCCTCAACGGTAACTATCTTCTCTACAAACAAATCCCGTTTGGGAAAGGTCGACATCCGGAGAGCTCCTCCATGCTTCTTCAAAACCCCAAAAGATGAATACTTGAAGAAATTCATGCTTTTGTTTGGTTACGTGTTAACCCCACTTAGTGCCATGAGCCCAAAGTGGTGCTAAACATCTGATACTCAATCACGAGATCGAAAAAACACATACTACGCTCTATTTTTCCAATGCTGGACTGAAACAAAAAGAAGAAATAAAAAGTCAAAAGATATTTAAAATTATTATTAGAATTGGAAAAGGAACATGACGTTAAAACATGCGCCACATGATTTAGTCTTAAACTTGTAAACATTACTTTAATGATTCAATCCTAAATTTGTAAACATTATGTTCATGATGTAGTCCTAGTTTGTAAACATTATTTTAATGACTTAGTATTTGAATATGTGGTTTGTTTGTTTTTATTGATTTTTTTTTTAATCCAACATGTACTCCCGCGTGCATTCGACAGTATTTATCTTTTGTACAAAGATAAATACTGGGAAATATTTGCGACTGGTGAGCTCACACATACTTCTTCATAACCCCAAAACTTATGGTTACATGTTAACCCCACTTAGTGCTATGCGCCCAAAGTGCTGTTAAACATTTGATACTCAATCCTTGAGATCGAAAAAACATATATTACGTTTTGTTTTCTCAATGTTGAATTGAAAACCAAGCGAGTAAACAACCAAAATATTCCTAAAATCATTATTGGAAATAGAAAGGAAATAAGATGTGAAAACACAAACAACATGGTTTAGACCTAAATTTATACTTATCAGAAAGCTGATTTTGTGATTTATTATTTGAATTAGTAGATAAAGAGAACGTCTACATGGTATCCCATAACCCCAGAAGATGAATGCTCCAGACAATTCATGCTTTTGTATAGTTACATGTTAACTCCTCTTAGTGCCATGAGCCCGAAGTGATGCTAGACATTTGATACTCAATTACAGAGATCGGAAAATATAATGCGACCTGTCTTTTCAATGTAGGACTGAATAAAAGAAATAAATGCAAAATGACGATTACCGTTACGAATTACCGATATTTCCCATCTCATATCATGCACTCATCAGATTTGTTTTCTAATATGGACATTCGTTAGCTTCCGTATTGCGACTCCTAAACCGAATTCCTTATCATATTGTGGATTGCGGCCATTATTTTGAAATCCACTTAAATAAGGTAGATGTTACGGTGAACGATAATCCCGTGCTTGTAGCGTCGTTGATTCTTTTGCTTTTGTTTCTTTTGATTTTGTTTCTGAAATTTTGTTTCAGAAAAAAAAAGCAAAGGAAAATGTTTCTTTGAATTCCTTCGAAGAAACATTTTCTAATAATGTCTAAAAAAATTCTGATAATGTCTATAATTTTCTAATAATGTTTAAAAATAATGTTTCTTGAACTGTTTCTTTCACTTTTTTTTCGAGAAATTTTTAAAAGTGCTAAGAAAGTTTCGTGGAAAAATATATTTTTATTTTGTGCTTACGCATTGTCCACTGCAAACTTTGATAAATTCAGAATAATCCTATAATAATGTCTTGTCACGTCTTTATGGGGCCGCGGATGGCCTAGTGGTGAACGTTCGTGACTGCTACTGAGAGGTCTCAGGTTCGATTGGCAGGTTCGAACGCTCAAACTTCTAAATATCCGCCGTCCATCAGATTGGCACTTTAAGCCGTCTGACTAGTCCCCCGGTTATAAATAAGGGCGTCTTCCTCCCCCTTTCTACCTCGATTCCTTGTGACATTCTTGTTGGGCACTCTAGCCCAAATCTCCCAGCTTCTTACTTCTAAAGAGTTGTTGAAGACCTGGGGTCAGACACTCCCTTCTTAAAATCCTCTACACATGATCTGTTACGTCTTTTTTTATTCTTATTACCAATATGATTGTTTTTAGAAAGAAAACATAACTATTCACTTTAAACAGTTTTTCTTTTCTTTTCTTTTTTTTTTTTTTTTTTTTGTTAAATAAAATGGAATTTTGAATATTAAACCTGTAGTTTCGTAGAGTAACACCCAGGTTCACGGAGCTAGTTATTTCTTCAAAGGTGCGTCGTAGTGAGATAAATCAGTTCTCATATGTATTGACAAACTGGCCTGTCTGTCCGTGTGTCTCACAGAAGCACACTCATAGACAGGCGACCGACAGACCCTTAGCGCACTTCGGATCCTTGTTTGTAATTAATATACCTAAAATTTTAGCTAATTATTATTTAAGCTACAACACTCAACGAAAATAAACGCTACCGATAGAGGGCAGCGCATTCGCTTTCTCGGAAAGTAGGTTTAATTTGTATGTGGAAGAGCTCAACTCTTTTCTCTTGTCTAAGACAATCAAATGCATACTCTGAATCAAAAAAAGAAATCTACCACCACTAAGTCATTGGGAGGAAGCCGTAGCTGTTTAGTGTGTCATAATGTTTAAAAAAAATTCAGGGGAAGGGGAGGCATAGTGGAAATCGAGTAATAGGATGAATGTGGCTTAAAAAATGACGCTTATGAAGCTACATATGAAACAATTGGTGCTAAGAAAATAGGCGGAGAAAGTTGATTTTTTTATTGTATATTGGAAGATATTACCATCAAATGCTCAGGTAAATGTTAACACTAAATCCATAAGAAAAACTATTGATAATTTTAGGAAAACCCTGACTGCGTTGGCCTGTAAATCGAATCATGTATTTTTGGTTAACCACATAACCGGCTGGAAAGAATTAACTCGGGTTTAGTCAAAAATGTTTTGAAATCAGCTAGAATATATTTACTGTCTAAGAAGTGCGCCGACCGCGGCTAGAACGAGTTTACCTGCGGATCAGAAAGCGTTGATTTCCTCTTATGTTTTTTATTCAAAGTGTTCGTCTGAGGGGGGAGCTGATTGACACTAATACTTTCTCACTGATTACCTGCTAAAAGGGTTGTAACAATGCAGACGAACCTAAGAAAGGAGAAAAGAGCTGTTGGAGTCACTCATGTCTGTCCAGTGGCATGGTGTCGGTGACAAGGGGACTAGCACGAGAGATATTATTACCACCTACATTGTGATGTTTGTTTGGTTTTTTGTTTTTTTGTTTTTTTTATTGGGGGTTTAACGACCACCGTAAAAAACTCAGTGGGCCATAAGCAGTGGTCCATCCCTAATTTAGGGACTGGTTCCAGGGAAGGGAGAGAGCCAGTGCCGTATGACAAACGCCACATCCATGCTTTGCCGGGATTCGAACCCGGACCCATCTCGGACGAATGACATTTTGATTTAGTAAATCTCCCATTGAGGGAAGATCAACACTTCGCTCTTATTCTGATCTGAACTGAAAATTCGAATTCAACGGTTGTATTTATACTGTATACTGATTCTCAACAGAAGTATTGTTCTTAACACAATTACAATCTCATTGTTACGCGACTTTGTTCTGTGTTCCCAGTAACGCTACAATGATTTTTTTCCAACAATGAATTATTTCAATGAAATTCTGAATTCAAGTACAATATTGTTACGCAATTTCATTCTTTATTCTTGGTAATAAGACAAAGAATTTTTTCTCAAAACTTAATTATTTCAAAGAAATAATGATGTTTTTCATTTTTAGACTGCAATTGAACTAAAGCAGCATTGTTAATAACTCAAGAACAATTTTATCATTATGATGTTACGCGACATCATCTTTTATTCCTTGCTTATGAAACAACGTCTTTTTTCTCCTCATTACAGAAAGATTTCTCTGTCATTTAAAATCGCAATTTGTCTCAACCAGCTTGAATTGACGTTCGACTATCTCCTCTTTTCTTTAGAACTTACATTCACGGATTAGTCGATTCGCACTCATGAAATTTAAATGATCTTTTAATCCGGAAAAGCACTTTTTCGGGTCGTGAAGTCTCATAGAGTCCCCATAAGACGTGTCCAGGAACACTTTAAAATTTGATTAGTAAGGTGGTTCACAAAAAAAAAAAATATTTTCGAAATGTTTAGCTCCCTTCACACCACCAGGGGGTGGACAACAAAACTGAAACACATGGGCTTGGGACACAATTTATTAGTACGGTGTAGGACCTCCTTTGGAGACAAATACAGCTGCAATTCGTCGTGGGAAGGACCGACACAAGTCCTATACACTAGCCAGAGAGGGGATTTGAAGCCATTCCTCTTGCAGAAAAGTGGCTAGTTCACGACGTGATGATGGTGGAAGAAAAGGGTTTCTGACTCACTCCTTCAGAATGGCTCAATAATGTTCAAGTCGGGTGACTGTGCAGGCCATGGCAGATGCTCAACCTCACTTTCATACTCAGTAAACCACTCTTCCGCGAGTTGGCTCTGTGTATCGGTGCGTTATCATCCTGACGGCACCACCGTCACGGTACAATGTTTGAACCATTGGGTGCACCTGGTACTACAGAACTGTCCAATAGTCCTTGGCGGTGATGTGCTCCTCAAGAACATTCAGCGAACCGACAGACTGCCACGATGTTGCGGCTCAAACCATCATCGATCCACCTCCGTGTTGCATTGTGGACAATAAACAATCCGGGTGGTTAGCCTGTGAGGGAAGTCTCCACACGTAAACTCTCCCGGTTGTGGGAAAGACAGTGAAGAACGATTCATAGAGAACAATACACATTTCACGTTGTAACACGACGTGAATGAAAGCTCTCGACGAACAGTTTTGATGGAAACAGGTGACTCGCGTTGCGTATTCAACTCTGCGGTGAGTTGGGAAGCTGTTGTTTTATATTTTTTGGCTGCCATCCGTGTTAACACCCGCACGTCCCTATCAGACAGCTTCCTCTTACCTCGACAGTTACTCCTATTGGATGTAGTTCTTCCCTCTGGCTGGTATGTCGGCATGACCCTGAATACCGTGGCTTGCGATACAATACAAAGACGTGCTGCCTTGGACGCAGATGCACCGGTGAGACACGCACCAACAATCTGTCCTCTTTGAAACTCAGATATATCTCCCATTATGTTGTGTGGATCGCACTTTTTGACGTCCAGCAGTGCTACTGATCTGCTGATGCAACCTTCACACTCCGCTCTCGTTAGTCTACTGCGAAATAGATGCTGGCTGGCCACCATGTAGCGGGTACAGCTGCGTGACATGTGGGGTGCTATTTGAGTAGGTGTTTGAGTTTCGTTTTCCATCCCCTGATATTACACCTAGCCGCCCCGGTGGCGCAGTGGTCTAAGCAATGGCTTCTGATCATTCACCCGGAAGGGATCCGGTTTCGAATCCCGTGAGGCATGGTTGTTGTGTTTGTCTTACGGCACTGCCTCTCTCCCTTCCCTGGAACCAGTGGCCCTAAATTAGGGACGGGAGACTGCTTATAGCCCATTGAGTTGCTCACGATGGTCGTTAAACATCCAATCAAAAAACAAAATATTGCACCTATGGAGTACACATGTTTAAATCCAACATTTCAGCTAAATTGGTCAATATCCTGACTGTTCATCTCAACTTAATAATTTGCTTGCGCAAAGTGCTAAAATTAGCATAATGGCCCTCGTTTTCAGGGTAGAAACATTGGAAGAGTAGAGTTGCTTCAGACAGGTCATATGTCTTAAAAAATACTAATCACTGATACTTCTAGATGATATCAATGGATAGCAGCGCCAGCCATAAATTGTTGTATTCTTTTACTTCCAATTTAGTGAAATACCCACCTGTGCTTTGTGAAATGTACCGTGAGCAGTAAATGGTACATGAACCCCTGTTTGTACTGAGTATATGTGTAATGGGTAATGTGTATTGTGTAGTGTGTACTACATTGAAATCACTGTCATAATTCATGAAAGGATTTTCTTTGTTTACAGGACTAATAACTGAATAGTGAATACTGTTAGCTCAACATATCTATATTATCTATATTCTGCAATCTCCAATGGGCAGCCACGGTTGAGGTCTAAAAGATGGCTTCTGACCGTTCCTCCGAGATGGGTCCGGATTCGAATCCCGGTGAGGCATGGGTGTTGTGTTTGTCTTACGGCACTGGCTCTCTCTCCCTTTCCTGGAACCAGTGGCCCTAAATTAGGGATGGGCGATTGCTTATAGTCCATTGAGTTGCTCACGGTTTTCGTAAAACCCCGATCAAAAGAAATCTACAATGGCTGCTCTATGTAAATCTACATCTACAAGGTAATATGAATACAGACATTTGACGTGGACTAGGAACATCAAACAGAGGTCATCGCTCTTTCCACGTTTAAAAGTGAGTCACTGAAAAATTCTTGTTGGCCGCCACCGGGAGTCGAACCTAGGGTTCTCCAGTTACGCGCCGGATATGCTTCCACTGCACCACAGCGGCCTCGAATTCCTCCAGACTCACAGACACTAACTGACAAGCAAATTGGCAGGTTGCTTCTTGGAGCCCCGCACAATGCTGGGGTTTCACCAAAGTTGGTAACCAGCAACTGAAGAAATAATTAGAAGGCGACTGAATAATGAATACAAACATTTTGACGTGGACCAGGAACATCAAACAGAGGTCATCGCTCTTTCCACACTTATAAACGTGGAAAGAGCGATGACCTCTGTTTGATGTACAAGGTAATCAACGGAGCAACTAGCATTTGGTCAGCCTGCTGATCATCCTGTGAATATGCTTCCTACAGAATTAGACGTAGCTAAATGTTTTATGTATGAAAAACAACGTTGGATGATTGAAATTTCTGCGGCCAAGGAACCAGACAATGCTACTATTGCGGACTTAGTTGCACAAAGGGTCGAAAACGTATACAAGCTAGCATCCATTCCAACGATTCGAAAGGACAAAATCAAGAAGATGATGTGTTTACGAAAACTGAAAGTGTCTTAAAAAATACCTGTCCAGGAGATACAAGAATCTGGCAAATCCGATTACTCTTCCTGACTTTTTTAAGAAGGAAGAATGTTTGAAGAGTATGGGATGTATGTTTGAAGTTTCAGACAATGCAAAAGTACCGAAGTTTGAGTTGGAATTCCTAGTTGGCCAACGATTTACTCAGAAAATGACTATAGGTAGAATGGTGGATAAGAAGGCAACTTCTGTATTAATAGAAAGTTTAAAATGAAGCAATCAAATTTCAATTCTGAAAAAACAAAGAATTGAGTGTGAAAAGCAAAGATTCGAGGAAGCGTCTTGCTCAACAAGTTCTATGACTTGAAATTGATTGTGACCATTCTGAACTCGAAGTCCTCGAAATAAACACTAATACTAGTGATACTTCTGCTTCGGACCTTGAAATGATGCCAAGCACTTCTAAAATCAATACCAGTATTACTATTATAGTGATGAAGCGCGCTTGTGATCTTGATGAGTTTGTTGAGGCAAAAGTGCATAACTCAGTTTCTGATAGAGCCAAGGTGTATTGTGAATGCAACTCTTCGAGCATATGACATTCCGGAAACAATTGACAAGTCCAATGTTCGCAGAGCAACATACACCGATGTGCCATTTCATTATGACCACCTACCTAACAAGCTGTAGGACCCCTTTTGCCCGCAAAACAGCGGCCACTCGGCGAGGCATCGATTCGATGAAGAGGCGATAGATATCCAGGCGTATTCGGTACCATAATATCAACAGCAGGTCCTCCAGTTAAAGTACAATTCGGGGTGGTGGTGATTTGGCGCGAGCCTGCTCTTCCAAGTCGAACCACAAATGTTCGATTGGGTTCTTGTCAGGTTAATTTGAAAGCCAGGGCATTAACAGAAAGTCACCAGCATGTTCCTCTAACCACTCCTTTACGATTCTGACAGTGTGGTATGGCGCATTATCCTGTTGGTAATGGCCATCACCCTGACAGGTCCATCGTTGCGGACAAAGTTCAGTCACTCATTGACATGGAATGGGTGAACTTGGTCCACAACGATGTTCAGATACCTAACAGCTGTCAGGGATTGTACTATTGAGATAATGGGG
This sequence comes from Macrothele yani, assembly GCA_039090855.1. Taxonomy (NCBI): domain Eukaryota; kingdom Metazoa; phylum Arthropoda; class Arachnida; order Araneae; family Macrothelidae; genus Macrothele; species Macrothele yani. Next base: position 14,953,938 of record CM076990.1, on the reverse strand, counting down.
CCTAAGTGTCCCGCGAAAACATCGCCCACAGAAAAAAACCGCTGCCGCTGGCCTGTTTCCTCCCAACAGTGCATGTAGGTGCCATAGACTCCGTTGTTAATCGGCGTATCCGTGCTCTGCCGTCTACGTGATGCATCAGGAATCTTGATTCATCAGACCAGGCTACTTGCTTCCAATCGTCCGCGGTCCAATCTCGATGATCTTGGGCCCATTCCATGCGTTGTTGGCGATGACGTGCAGTGAGCATGGGGACCCGGCTGACGAGGTCATACACAGAAGGCTGCAATGAACTGTGTGCTGTGACACATTACCCTAATTACCGCCGTTGTAGCTGCGGGGATTTGTCGCACTGTGACCCTGCAGTCGTTGTGAACAATGCGCGACAGTCTCCGTTCCCCTCTAGAATCAGTGAGCTGCGGACGATACACGGCTGGACGACGGTTCGTCGTTTGACCATCTGTGCACCACTTCTGATACGTACTCACCACAGAGGCATGTGAACAACCCACAAGCCGCGCTGTTTCCGAGATAGTAGTTCTGAGGCACAGTTCCATCACAATTTGTCCTTTATCAACTTCTGACTCCGAACACTTTACTAACCGAAAGCCGGTCCTCGGGTTGTATATATACTGCTCTGTGAACTTCATCTTGGCCACCGTTTGGTATCCAGGCGCGCTCATTTTTCATTTCTCGCGCTCATATCTGGATCTGGATCGACCTCTTTGTCATTATTCCGATCTGGATGACAAATAGGTCGATCCAGATCCGGATTTCTGAGAACCAAAGGGACGTTAAAGCTGGAAAACTTACAACGACCCTAGCCCGTGATGTTGCAACTGAGGAGGCAGTATCCAGATGGAGAGACCTTAAGAAACTAGCACCTTACGATAACGCAAGAGCTACTGGGCTCCGTGAAACCATTGACGTAACGACAAGCCTTCTTACGATAACGCAAGAGCTACTGGGCTCCGTGAAACAAGGACGTAACGACAAGCCTTCCTTTTATGTGGCACCGGCTTCTTGTTATTCCACGTGAGCACCCGGCCCTGGGATCAAACCACTCGTGACATCGCGCAAGTGTCTTGCTTATTTTGAATTTACTCACATTCTTAGAAGTGTTTTTCCCGTTGATTCTGCGATCTTAGCTGCTAAATTCCTGTTGAAGCCACCCGGAGGTAACGAAAGCTAGCATCTCTTTGTTTCTCACCATTTATGCGCCTAATAAACGGAGTTCATTTTTATCGTCTTTTCAGGTATATAACTTGTTTACATGGTTAATCATACATTGGGTACCCCCCCCCCCCCCCAATGCCGATGCCCGATTTTCGGTCCATTTGCTAGGCTGAGTCATTTCCCCATGCCGGTGTGTTTATGTACAAACACATGAAAGTTTTGACAGTTTGAAGAAGAAACACAGTCATGCATCAAATACACTGACCGAAAAAAAATCCCAACACCACAAAAAAATAATTGTAGAGGAATGAAATGGCGGCAATACGTGTGTATAGGTAACATATTTAATCGATTAAGGTTTCAAGATCATAGTTTATTGTAAGCGCGAAAAGAGCCATTTTAAATGTGAAATGCTGGTACATTTATAACCGGTGTAACCGCCAGAATGTTGAATGCAAGCACGCAAACGTTCATGCATTGTGTCGTACAGGTGCTGGATGTCAGTTTGTGGGATGGAGTTCCATGCCTGTTGCACTTGGTCGGTCAATACAGGGACGGTTAATGCTGGTTGGGGGTGACGCTGGAGTTGTCGTCCAATGATGTCCCATACGTGCTCGATTGGTGAAAGATCTGGTGATCTAGCAGGCCACGGCAACATGTCGACACTCTGTAGAGCATGTTGGGTTACAACAGCGGTATGCGGGCGAGCGTTATCCTGTTGGAAAACAGCCCCTGGAATGCTGTTCATGAATGGCAGCACAACAGGTTGAATCACCAGACCGACGTACAACTGTGCCGTCAGGGTGCGTGGGATAACCAGGAGAGTGCTCCAGCTGTCATAGGAAATTGCTCCCCAGACCATAACTCCAGGTGTAGGTCCAGTGTGTCTCGGCCGCAGACAGGTTGGTTGCAGGCGCTCACCTGGCCTCCTTCTAACCAACACACGGCCATCACTGGCACCCAGGCAGAACCGGCTTTCATCAGAAAATACAACAGATCTCCACTCCGTCCTCCAATGAGCTCTAGCTTGACACTACTGACGTCGTAAACGGCAGTGGTTTGGAAGTAAGTGGAATGCACGCTACAGGGCGTCTGGCTCGGTGCTGTCCTTCAAGTAACCGATTTGTAACAGTTCGTTGTGTCACTATGGTGGCAACTACAGCTCGAATTCCTGCCGCAGACGCGGTACGATGCGCCACGGCCATACGCCGTACACGGCGGTCTTCCCTCTCAGTAGTGCCACGTGGCCGGCCGTAACCCGGTCTTCTTGAGGCAGTACCTTCCCTTGACCTCCGCTGCCAACAATCATGCACAGTGGCTACATTCCTGCCAAGTCGTTTTGCAATATTGCGGAAAGAAAATCCACCTTCTCGTAGATCTATTACACGACCTCGTTCAAACTCCGTGAGCTGTTGATAATGGCTTCTTCGACTTCTTAAAGGCATTCTTGACTAACATCAACACACCACGTCGAATCTCAATGATAACTAACGCTCACGAACGTTACAGCGCGTATTTACAGCAAACCTGCTTTGCATGTTCCTAGGGGCGCTACTAGCGCCACACGTATTCGCCGAGCGCGAAATTTGCATAGACGTCATCTTACAGATGTACTCTCACCGCCTACCAACTGTCGTTTATCTAACACAACCCGTTCTTGGTGTTGGGATTTTTTTCCGTCAGTGTATATTTGCATGTACAAAATATTTATTCTGTGCCTTTTAATTATCTTTTTGTATTACTTGTGACTAAGAAGGCATAAATGAAATCAGTGCGATATGAACAGTAGGGAAACGTAACCTAAATATTCGAAAGCATTCCTTTCATCCAACTGAGCTGTGAAGCAACATATGGAGAGTTCGTGTTTTCAAAATGCTGTTAGACACAAGGAAGATCGATCTTTTAATTGTCCCCTAGATTAAAGCTGAAATGGGAACTAACTCCCGCGAGTGAAATCGAAATAGTTGTCTTATAATCTAAGGACCTCGAGTGGCCTAATGGTTAGAATAACCGCCCACCGACACGATGGTCTAGGGATCGATGCCTGGTAGGTTCAGTTGCTCTGAATTCCTAATGCATAGGAGCCTCGCAATTCCACCAAATACACAGCATGACTTTCCCCACGAACGGTTCATTTGGCACCATGGGCTTTTCTGGTGTGGCCTAAGCAACTTGTTCCCAGTGGTAGGATAACGTAGGGACGTATACTTTTCATCACTTGTGACGATACCACTCCAAAACCGATCGTTCGGTGGATTTCACAGCAATCTTCGACAGAGAGCGGCACGTCGTTTTGCCTGTTGGTGCGTCAATACACGGGGAACCATTCAATGGTGCCTGGAGCAGAAACCAAGCTGGTGTAGGTAACGAATGATGGTGGATTGGGAGGACTTCGCCTCAGTTGCCATTTGTCCTGTACTGGTAACGAGATTAGCTGTCACAGCTACGACCAGGGTGTCAGCGCTGGCCTCGGCTTGTCTTCGTGACTTGTGTTCCCAGCATTAAAACGCCGGAACCGTTTTCGTGCAGTGTCCACCATTACCTCTTCTTCAGCTGCACAAATTTTCCTCGCTATTGCATCTGCGTTTTAAACTTATTTTTAATGACGGTGTAAGAGCATTCGAACAGTACGTTTATCAACGTCCATCCTATATTTTTTTATTGAGTGCTTAACAGCTACCGTGAGCAACTCAGTGGGATATAATCAGTCCCCCGTCCCTTATTTAGAGCCACTGGTTCCAGGGAAGGGAGAGAGCTACTGCCGTAAGACGAGTACAACATCCATGCCTCACCGGGACTCGAACCCAGGCCCATCTCAAACTAATGGTCCTAAGCCATCGCTTAGACCACTGCGCCACCGAAGCAGCCATCCTCTATTCACTTGATAACGTAATGTAGCTCCGTGCCAAATGCACGTCATCAGCCTCCTGTGTTCCACGTCATTGGGAATGCTGGCGCGCGTTTGGCCCCGGAATCCAGCTTGACATTCTGTGTTGCTTGAAATGGGACTACCTTTTGTCTAACCCTAATATCGAATAAAATGAACTGAAGAAACACGGCTGAAGTCAAACCTCGTAATTAAAAAGAACTAACCATAGAATCGTCTGTAATGTTTCCCGTACTGGAAGAAATTCGCTAGAGACAGTAAACTAACTTGCTACACGCTTATTTATACAAAACATGCACCAATCCGAATAACAGTTGGTCTTCCGGGTTCGTCAAACGTTCTTATAAAAAGAAAATCAGCTTAATTTACACAGGAAGTCCGGAACGTTCAAGGAATGATTTTTCTTTTCTTTTTTTCTTTACGCAGTACTATGCACGGTATTTTTGGGCAACACATAAACCGAATTTCTTCGGCGACGAAGCATAGTGAGACACAAGAAGCTCCCTTTCAACTCAAAGTCGCTCTTCTTTGATTGCAACATGCCATTTAAGCCAGTCCTTTTTTACCCAAGACTGGGCAGTTCAGAGGGCGCTGCTCCAAAACCTCATGCGCATTTTCACCGACATTTTAGTCATTTGCATGGCCTAACCTGTTGTACGTATCCTGTAAACTTCAAGTTAATACTGGCAATCCTTCATGGTGTTGCAATTTTCACAAACAGTAGTGTATTATAACTGAGCTGGGCATTATCTGTAAGGGAACACATTAATGAGATTGTATTGTGTTGAATTCAGTGATTGAAGTAGGTAGGAGCTGCATTACTCTGCAATCTAAATGAAACAGTTGCTAAAACATTGGTAGAGACACAAAAAAAGCGTGTTTTGCTTGATTATGACGATAAATTATTTTTGGTCTCAAATTTTGCATTTTTCAGGGCTTCCTGAAAAATTTTTTTTCAGTTTCGTAGCTACAAGATGTTTACCTCATACCTTTCTCCGACTCACTACTCACTGTTAGTGATGCAAAGTGAAAATGCTCTTCGGAGAAATAATGTTTTGTTCAGTGAGAAAACGTTTAACCCAGAGTTCCCAATCTGTGCCTTGCAATGCCTCCAGGGCGTTGCGACTATGAGGAAAAACTAAAACTTATAATTTATAGTGCGCAACATAAGTAGTTCTAAACAAGCGAGAAGGAACGTCTTGTGGAAGACGATATCATCCGAAGGGATGATTTCTTTCACCATTTCGATGAGGCCTTGCCCTACTCTTGGTGACCTCACGAGAATTCCTGTGTCTTCTGTCTTCTCTGCCTATGGAAACAGAACCCTTGTCGCGCCTCAAAAGGAAGAACACTGAAATAAAAAATAATAAAAGTCCAGAAATTACGATGACACGCACTTGGATTTCGGTTTCACGTGCACTGTTGTTAAAAACATACTCAGTTTGTAATCTGCCTGAAAGTGTTGGCAGCTGAGAGTATGTTTCCGAACAAACTGAAACGTCACCTGGGAACCGTCCACAGTAGTTTAGAATGCAAGCTAGTAATGTAAATGACTATTCTCTTTTTCAAAATTACCACAAACTCGAATTTGGACAATCTTTTTTTTTTTTTAATTTTGGGTACAGGGGCTTCGCACGGAAAATGTTACACGTGAAGGGCGGCGCGGTCTCAAAAAGTCTGAGAACCGATGTTAACCAGAAGAAATCAAATTTACATAAAAGAGAAACTTAAAAGGAAGGTTAAATTAGGCCACGTTTTCTCTTATGTTTTGGTGACATGTTATCTATCTTTTTTTCTAATTCTTCGTAATAAACTGTGATATTCGACGCCCTTTGACTCCATTGCGGTCTACGTCATTAAAAGCTATAACTCCGTCGCGACCTACGTCATTGAAAGCTTTGACTCCATTGCGGCCTACTTCATTAAAAGCTATAAGCCAAAATAAAAAAGAGCAACCTCAGTACAGAGAAAAACAGGACCGATATGGTGTATTTGGAGAGCAGTTTCTCACTTATTTTCAACTGTCCTTTACCACATGATCATCAGTCAATAACTATCCACTTCGACAATCTCAATCTCTTCTATTCAGTATGGTCTCGGATAGTTCGGCCGAATATTGATCAAGCTGTAGGGATTCAATAGTCCCAAAATCTATAAATGCATGACAATCAATTGGCAAACTAACTACCAAATAAAAGACTAAAAGAAAACTTTAGACTGTGTAAAAATCTATGAAACAAAATTTAATACTTGATTTATTCCAATGATTACTGAAACCTTATTTTGATGGCTTAATAATTAAAACTACAGACTAAAGTAGGCAGAGAGAATTCCTTTCTTTTTTTTTAATCCGGCATATGCTTTCGTTGTGCCCTCAACGGTAACTATCTTCTCTACAAACAAATCCCGTTTGGGAAAGGTCGACATCCGGAGAGCTCCTCCATGCTTCTTCAAAACCCCAAAAGATGAATACTTGAAGAAATTCATGCTTTTGTTTGGTTACGTGTTAACCCCACTTAGTGCCATGAGCCCAAAGTGGTGCTAAACATCTGATACTCAATCACGAGATCGAAAAAACACATACTACGCTCTATTTTTCCAATGCTGGACTGAAACAAAAAGAAGAAATAAAAAGTCAAAAGATATTTAAAAATATTATTAGAATTGGAAAAGGAACATGACGTTAAAACATGCGCCACATGATTTAGTCTTAAACTTGTAAACATTACTTTAATGATTCAATCCTAAATTTGTAAACATTATGTTCATGATGTAGTCCTAGTTTGTAAACATTATTTTAATGACTTAGTATTTGAATAACAACCGATCTCGTCGCGTCTGCGGCAGGAATTCGAGCTGTAGTTGCCACCATAGTGACACAACGAACTGTTACAAATCGGTTACTTGAAGGACAGCTCCGAGCCAGACGCCCTGTAGCGTGCATTCCCCTTACTTCCAAACCACTGCCGTTTACGACGTCAGTAGTGTCAAGCTAGAGCTCATTGGAGGACGGAGTGGAGATCTGTTGTATTTTCTGATGAAAGCCGGTTCTGCCTGGGTGCCAGTGATGGCCGTGTGTTGGTTAGAAGGAGGCCAGGTGAGCGCCTGCAACCAACCTGTCTGCGGCCGAGACACACTGGACCTACACCTGGAGTTATGGTCTGGGGAGCAATTTCCTATGACAGCAGGAGCACTCTCCTGTTTATCCCACGCACCCTGACGGCACAGTTGTACGTCGGTCTGGTGATTCAACCTGTTGTGCTGCCATTCATGAACAGCATTCCAGGGGCTGTTTTCCAACAGGATAACGCTCGCCCGCATACCGCTGTTGTAACCCAACATGCTCTACAGAGTGTCGACATGTTGCCGTGGCCTGCTAGATCACCAGATCTTTCACCAATCGAGCACGTATGGGACATCATTGGACGACAACTCCAGCGTCACCCCCAACCTGCATTAACCGTCCCTGTATTGACCGACCAAGTGCAACAGGCATGGAACTCCATCCCACAAACTGACATCCAGCACCTGTACGACACAATGCATGAACGTTTGCGTGCTTGCATTCAACATTCTGGCGGTTACACCGGTTATAAATGTACCAGCATTTCACATTTAAAATGGCTCTTTTCGCGCTTACAATAAACTATGATCTTGAAACCTTAATCGATTAAATATGTTACCTATACACACGTATTGCCGCCATTTCATTCCTTTACAATTATTTTTTAGTGGTGTTGGGATTTTTTTTCCGTCAGTGTATTTGATGCATGACTGTGTTTCTTCTTCAAACTGTCAAAACTTTCATGTGTTTGTACATAAACACACCGGCATGGGGAAATGACTCAGCCTAGCAAATGGACCGAAAATCGGGCATCGGCATTGGGGGGGTACCCAATGTATGATTAACCATGTAAACAAGTTATATACCTGAGAAGACGATAAAAATGAACTCCGTTTATTAGGCGCATAAATGGTGAGAAACAAAGAGATGCTAGCTGTCGTTACCTCCGGGTGGCTTCAACAGGAATTTAGCAGCTAAGATCGCAGAATCAACGGGAAAAACACTTCTAAGAATGTGAGTAAATTCAAAATAAGCAAGACACTTGCGCGATGTCACGAGTGGTTTGATCCCAGGGCCGGGTGCTCACGTGGAATAACAAGAAGCCGGTGCCACATAAAAGGAAGGCTTGTCGTTACGTCCTTGTTTCACGGAGCCCAGTAGCTCTTGCGTTATCGTAAGAAGGCTTGTCGTTACGTCAATGGTTTCACGGAGCCCAGTAGCTCTTGCGTTATCGTAAGGTGCTAGTTTCTTAAGGTCTCTCCATCTGGATACTGCCTCCTCAGTTGCAACATCACGGGCTAGGGTCGTTGTAAGTTTTCCAGCTTTAACGTCCCTTTGGTTCTCAGAAATCCGGATCTGGATTGACCTATTTGTCATCCAGATCAGAATAATGACAAACAGGTCGATCCAGATCCAGATATGAGCGCGAGAAATGAAAAATGAGCGCGCCTGGATACCAAAAGGTGGCCAAGATGAAGTTCACAGAGCAGTATATATACAACCCGAGGACCGGCTTTCGGTTAGTAAAGTGTTCGGAGTCAGAAGTTTGATAAAGGACAAATTGTGATGGAACTGTGCCTCAGAACTACTATCTCGGAAACAGCGCGGCTTGTGGGTTGTTCACATGCCTCTGTGGTGAGTACGTATCAAAAGTTGTGCACAGATGGCCAAACGACGAACCGTCGTCCAGTCGTGTGTCGTCCGCAGCTCACTGATTCTAGAGGGGAGCGGAGACTGTCGCGCATTGTTCACAACGACTGCAGGGACACAGTGCGACAAATCCCCCGCAGCTACAACGGCGGTAATCAGGGTAATGTGTCACAGCACACAGTTCATTGCAGCCTTCTGTGTATGACCTCGTCAGCCGGGTCCCCATGCTCACTGCACGTCATCACCAACAACGCATGGAATGGGCCCAAGATCATCGAGATTGGACCGCGGACGATTGGAAGCAAGTAGCCTGGTCTGATGAATCAACATTCCTGATGCATCACGTAAACGGCATAGCACGGATACGCCGATTAACAACGGAGACTATGGCACCTACATGCACTATTGGGAGGAAACAGGCCAGCGGCGGCGGTTTGTTTTCTGTGGGCGATGTTTTCGCGGGACACTTAGGCCCCATTATCTCAATAGTACAATCCCTGACAGCTCTTAGGTATCTGAACATCGTTGTGGACCAAGTTCACCCATTCCATGTCATTGAGTGACTGAACTTTGTCCGCAACGATGGACCTGTCAGGGTGATGGCCATTACCAACAGGATAATGCGCCATACCACACTGTCAGAATCGTAAAGGGCCGCCCCGGTGGCGCAGTGGTCTAGGGTGCTGGCCTCTGATCATTCGTCCGTACGGGGTCCGGGTTCGAATCCCGGTCAGGCATGGATGTTGTGCTTGTCTTACGGCACTGGCTCTCTCCCTTCCCTGGAGCCAGTGACCCTAAATTAGGGACGGGCGACTGCTTATAGCCCTTTGAGTTGCTCACGGTGGTCGTTAAACCTCCAATCAAAAAAAAAAAAAAAAAAAAAAAAAAAAAAAAGAATCGTAAAGGAGTGGTTCGAGGGACATGCTGGTGACTTTCTGTTAATGCCCTGGCTTTCAAATTAACCTGACAAGAACCCAATCGAACATTTGTGGTTCGACTTGGAAAAGCGGGCTCGCGCTAAATCACCACCACCCCGAATTGTACTGGAACTGGAGGACCTGCTGTTGATATTATGGTACCGAATACGCCAGGATACCTATCGCCTCTTCATCGAATCGATGCCTCGCCGAGTGGCCGCTGTTTTGCGGGCAAAAGGGGTCCTACAGCTTGTTAGGTAGGTGGTCACAATGAAATGGCACATCGGTGTATGTTGCTCTGCGAACATTGGACTTGTCAGTTGTTTCCGGAATGTCATATGCTCGAAGAGTTGCATTCACAATACACCTTTGGCTCTATCAGAAACTGAGTTATGCACTTTTGCCTCAACAAACTCATCAAGATCACAAGCGCGCTTCATCACTATAATAGTAATACTGGTATTGATTTTAGAAGTGCTTGGCATCATTTCAAGGTCCGAAGCAGAAGTATCACTAGTATTAGTGTTTATTTCGAGGACTTCGAGTTCAGAATCGTCACAATCAATTTCAAGTCATAGAACTTGTTGAGCAAGACGCTTCCTCGAATCTTTGCTTTTCACACTCAATTCTTTGTTTTTTCAGAATTGAAATTTGATTGCTTCATTTTAAACTTTCTATTAATACAGAAGTTGCCTTCTTATCCACCATTCTACCTATAGTCATTTTCTGAGTAAATCGTTGGCCAACTAGGAATTCCAACTCAAACTTCGGTACTTTTGCATTGTCTGAAACTTCAAACATACATCCCATACTCTTCAAACATTCTTCCTTCTTAAAAAGTCAGGAAGAGTAATCGGATTTGCCAGATTCTTGTATCTCCTGGACAGGTATTTTTTTAAGACACTTTCAGTTTTCGTAAACACATCATCTTCTTGATTTTGTCCTTTCGAATCGTTGGAATGGATGCTAGCTTGTATACGTTTTCGACCCTTTGTGCAACTAAGTCCGCAATAGTAGCATTGTCTGGTTCTTTGGCCGCAGAAATTTCAATCATCCAACGTTGTTTTTCATACATAAAACATTTAGCTACGTCTAATTCTGTAGGAAGCATATTCACAGGATGATCAGCAGGCTGACCAAATGCTAGTTGCTCCGTTGATTACCTTGTACATCAAACAGAGGTCATCGCTCTTTCCACGTTTATAAGTGTGGAAAGAGCGATGACCTCTGTTTGATGTTCCTGGTCCACGTCAAAATGTTTGTATTCATTATTCAGTCGCCTTCTAATTATTTCTTCAGTTGCTGGTTACCAACTTTGGTGAAACCCCAGCATTGTGCGGGGCTCCAAGAAGCAACCTGCCAATTTGCTTGTCAGTTAGTGTCTGTGAGTCTGGAGGAATTCGAGGCCCCTGTGGTGCAGTGGAAGCATATCCGGCGCGTAACTGGAGAACCCTAGGTTCGACTCCCGGTAGCGGCCAACAAGAATTTTTCAGTGACTCACTTTTAAACGTGGAAAGCGCGATGACCTCTGTTTGATGTTCCTAGTCCACGTCAAATGTCTGTATTCATATTACCTTGTAGATGTAGATTTACATAGAGCAGCCATTGTAGATTTCTTTTGATCGGGGTTTTACGAAAACCGTGAGCAACTCAATGGACTATAAGCAATCGCCCATCCCTAATTTAGGGCCACTGGTTCCAGGAAAGGGAGAGAGAGCCAGTGCCGTAAGACAAACACAACACCCATGCCTCACCGGGATTCGAATCCGGACCCATCTCGGAGGAACGGTCAGAAGCCATCTTTTAGACCACTGCTCAACCGTGGCTGCCCATTGGAGATTGCAGAATATAGATAATATAGATATGTTGAGCTAACAGTATTCAGTTATCAGTCCTGTAAACAAAGAAAATCCTTTCATGAATTATGACAGTGATATCAATGTAGTACACACTACACAATACATATTACCCATTACACATATACTCAGTACAAACAGGGGTTCATGTACCATTTACTGCTCACGGTACATTTCACAAAGCACAGGTGGGTATTTCACTAAATTGGAAGTAAAAGAATACAACAATTTATGGCTGGTGCTGCTATCCATTGATATCATCTAGAAGTATCAGTGATTAGTATTTTTTAAGACATATGACCTGTCTGAAGCAACTCTACTCTTCCAATGTTTCTACCCTGAAAACGAGGGCCATTATGCTAATTTTAGCACTTTGCGCAAGCAAATTATTAAGTTGAGATGAACAGTCAGGATATTGACCAATTTAGCTGAAATGTTGGATTTAAACATGTGTACTCCATAGGTGCAATATTTTGTTTTTTGATTGGATGTTTAACGACCATCGTGAGCAACTCAATGGGCTATAAGCAGTCTCCCGTCCCTAATTTAGGGCCACTGGTTCCAGGGAAGGGAGAGAGGCAGTGCCGTAAGACAAACAAAACAACCATGCCTCACGGGATTCGAAACCGGATCCCTTCCGGGTGAATGATCAGAAGCCATTGCTTAGACCACTGCGCCACCGGGGCGGCTAGGTGTAATATTAGGGGATAGAAAACGAAACTCAAACACCTACTCAAATAGCACCCCACATGTCACGCAGCTGTACCCGCTACATGGTGGCCAGCCAGCATCTATTTCGCAGTAGACCAACGAGATCGGTTGTATCAACGAGAGCGGTTGTAACTTGAAGGTTGCATCAGCAGATCAGTAGCACTGCTGGACGTCAAAAAGTGCGATCCACACAACATAATGGGAGATATATCTGAGTTTCAAAGAGGACAGATTGTTGGTGCGTGTCTCGCCGGTGCATCTGCGTCCAAGGCAGCACGTCTTTGTGGTGTATCGCAAGCCACGGTATTCAGGGTCATGCCGACATACCAGCAAGAGGGAAGAACTACATCCAATAGGAGTAACTGTCGAGGTAAGAGGAAGCTGTCTGATAGGGACGTGCGGGTGTTAACACGGATGGCAGCCAAAAAATATAAAACAACAGCTTCCCAACTCACCGCAGATTTGAATACGCAACGCGAGTCACCTGTTTCCATCAAAACTGTTCGTCGGGAGCTTCACAGGTTTAACATTCACGTCGTGTTACAACGTGAAATGTGTATTGTTCTCTATGAATCGTTCTTCACTGTCTTTCCCACAACCGGGAGAGTTTACGTGTGGAGACATCCCTCACAGGCTAACCACCCGGATTGTTTATTGTCCACAATGCAACACGGAGGTGGATCGATGATGGTTTGAGCCGCAACATCGCGGCAGTCTGTCGGTTCGCTGAATGTTCTTGAGGAGCACATCACCGCCAAGGACTATTGGACAGTTCTGTAGTACCAGGTGCACCCAATAGTTCAAACATTGTACCGTGACGGTGGTGCCGTCAGGATGATAACGCACCGATACACAGAGCCAACTCGTGGAAGAGTGGTTTACTGAGTATGAAAGTGAGGTTGAGCATCTGCCATGGCCTGCACAGTCACCCGACTTGAACATTATTGAGCCATTCTGAAGGAGTGAGTCAGAAACCCTTTTCTTCCACCATCATCACGTCGTGAACTAGCCACTTTTCTGCAAGAGGAATGGCTTCAAATCCCCTCTCTGGTTAGTGTATAGGACTTGTGTCGGTCCTTCCCACGACGAATTGCAGCTGTATTTGTCTCCAAAGGAGGTCCTACACCGTACTAATAAATTGTGTCCTAAGCCCATGTGTTTCAGTTTTGTTGTCCACCCCCTGGTGGTGTAAAGGGAGCTAAACATTTCGAAAATTATTTTTTTTTTGTGAACCACCTTACTAATCAAATTTTAAAGTGTTCCTGGACACGTCTTATGGGGACTCTATGAGACTTCACGACCCGAAAAAGTGCTTTTCCGGATTAAATGATCATTTAAATTTCATGAGTGCGAATCGACTAATCCGTGAATGTAAGTTCTAAAGAAAAGAGGAGATAGTCGAACGTCAATTCAAGCTGGTTGAGACAAATTGCGATTTTAAATGACAGAGAAATCTTTCTGTAATGAGGAGAAAAAAGACGTTGTTTCATAAGCAAGGAATAAAAGATGATGTCGCGTAACATCATAATGATAAAATTGTTCTTGAGTTATTAACAATGCTGCTTTAGTTCAATTGCAGTCTAAAAATGAAAAACATCATTATTTCTTTGAAATAATTAAGTTTTGAGAAAAAAATTCTTTGTCTTATTACCAAGAATAAAGAATGAAATTGCGTAACAATATTATACTTGAATTCAGAAATTCATTGAAATAATTCATTGTTGGAAAAAAATCATTGTAGCGTTACTGGGAACACAGAACAAAGTCGCGTAACAATGAGATTGTAATTGTGTTAACAACAATACTTCTGTTGAGAATCAGTATACAGTATAAATACAACCGTTGAATTCGAATTTTCAGTTCAGATCAGAATAAGAGCGAAGTGTTGATCTTCCCTCAATGGGAGATTTACTAAATCAAAATGTCATTCGTCCGAGATGGGTCCGGGTTCGAATCCCGGCAAAGCATGGATGTGGCGTTTGTCATACGGCACTGGCTCTCTCCCTTCCCTGGAACCAGTCCCTAAATTAGGGATGGACCACTGCTTATGGCCCACTGAGTTTTTTACGGTGGTCGTTAAACCCCCAATAAAAAAAACAAAAAAACAAAAAACAAACAAACATCACAATGTAGGTGGTAATAATATCTCTCGTGCTAGTCCCCTTGTCACCGACACCATGCCACTGGACAGACATGAGTGACTCCAACAGCTCTTTTCTCCTTTCTTAGGTTCGTCTGCATTGTTACAACCCTTTTAGCAGGTAATCAGTGAGAAAGTATTAGTGTCAATCAGCCCCCCCCCCTCAGACGAACACTTTGAATAAAAAACATAAGAGGAAATCAACGCTTTCTGATCCGCAGGTAAACTCGTTCCAGCCGCGGTCGGCGCACTTCTTAGACAGTAAATATATTCTAGCTGATTTCAAAACATTTTTGACTAAACTCGAGTTAATTCTTTCCAGCCGGTTATGTGGTTAACCAAAAATACATGATTCGATTTACAGGCCAACGCAGTCAGGGTTTTCCTAAAATTATCAATAGTTTTTCTTACGGATTTAGTGTTAACATTTACCTGAGCATTTCATGGTAATATCTTCCAATATACAATAAAAAAATAAACTTTCTCCGCCTATTTTCTTAGCACCAATTGTTTCATATGTAGCTTCATAAGCGTCATTTTTTAAGCCACATTCATCCTATTACTCGATTTCCACTATGCCTCCCCTTCCCCTGAATTTTTTTTTAAACATTATGACACACTACACAGCTACGGCTTCCTCCCAATGACTTAGTGGTGGTAGATTTCTTTTTTGATTCAGAGTATGCATTTGATTGTCTTAGACAAGAGAAAAGAGTTGAGCTCTTCCACTTACAAATTAAACCTACTTTCCGAGAAAGCGAATGCGCTGCCCTCTATCGGTAGCGTTTATTTTCGTTGAGTGTTCTAACGTAGCTTAAATAATAATTAGCTAACATTTTAGGTATATTAATTACAAACAAGGATCCGAAGTGCGCTAAGGGTCTGTCGGTCGCCTGTCTATGAGTGTGCTTCTGTGAGACACACGGACAGACAGGCCAGTTTGTCAATACATATGAGAACTGATTTATCTCACTACGACGCACCTTTGAAGAAATAACTAGCGCCGTGAACCTGGGTGTTACTCTACGAAACTATAGGTTTAATATTCAAAATTCCATTTTATTTAACAAAAAAAAAAAAAAAAAAAAGAAAGAAAAGAAAAGAAAAACTGTTTAAAGTGAATAGTTATGTTTTCTTTCTAAAAACAATCATATTGGTAATAAGAATAAAAAAAGACGTAACAGATCATGTGTAGAGGATTTTAAGAAGGGAGTGTCTGACCCCAGGTCTTCAACAACTCTTTAGAAGTAAGAAGCTGGGAGATTTGGGCTAGAGTGCCCAACAAGAATGTCACAAGGAATCGAGGTAGAAAGGGGGAGGAAGACGCCCTTATTTATAACCGGGGGACTAGTCAGACGGCTTAAAGTGCCAATCTGATGGACGGCGGATATTTAGAAGTTTGAGCGTTCGAACCTGCCAATCGAACCTGAGACCTCTCAGTAGCAGTCACGAACGTTCACCACTAGGCCATCCGCGGCCCCATAAAGACGTGACAAGACATTATTATAGGATTATTCTGAATTTATCAAAGTTTGCAGTGGACAATGCGTAAGCACAAAATAAAAATATATTTTTCCACGAAACTTTCTTAGCACTTTTAAAAATTTCTGGAAAAAAAAAGTGAAAGAAACAGTTCAAGAAACATTATTTTTAAACATTATTAGAAAATTATAGACATTATCAGAATTTTTTTAGACATTATTAGAAAATGTTTCTTCGAAGGAATTCAAAGAAACATTTTCCTTTGCTTTTTTTTTCTGAAACAAAATTTCAGAAACAAAATCAAAAGAAACAAAAGCAAAAGAATCAACGACGCTACAAGCACGGGATTATCGTTCACCGTAACATCTACCTTATTTAAGTGGATTTCAAAATAATGGCCGCAATCCACAATATGATAAGGAATTCGGTTTAGGAGTCGCAATACGGAAGCTAACGAATGTCCATATTAGAAAACAAATCTGATGAGTGCATGATATGAGATGGGAAATATCGGTAATTCGTAACGGTAATCGTCATTTTGCATTTATTTCTTTTATTCAGTCCTACATTGAAAAGACAGGTCGCATTACATTTTCCGATCTCTGTAATTGAGTATCAAATGTTTAGCATCACTTCGGGCTCATGGCACTAAGAGGAGTTAACATGTAACTATACAAAAGCATGAATTGTCTGGAGCATTCATCTTCTGGGGTTATGGGATACCATGTAGACGTTCTCTTTATCTACTAATTCAAATATTAAATCACAAAATCAGCTTTCTGATAATTATAAATTTAGGTCTAAACCATGTTATTTATGTTTTCACATCTTATTTCCTTTCTATTTCCAATAATGATTTTAGGAATATTTTGGTTGTTTACTCGCTTGGTTTTCAATTCAACATTGAGAAAACAAAACGTAATATATGTTTTTTCGATCTCAAGGATTGAGTATCAAATGTTTAACAGCACTTTGGGCGCATAGCACTAAGTGGGGTTAACATGTAACCATAAGTTTTGGGGTTATGAAGAAGTATGTGTGAGCTCACCAGTCGCAAATATTTTCCAGTATTTATCTTTGTACAAAAGATAAATACTGTCGAATGCACGCGGGAGTACATGTTGGATTAAAAAAATCAATAAAAACAAACAAACCACATATTCAAATACTAAGTCATTAAAATAATGTTTACAAACTAGGACTACATCATGAACATAATGTTTACAAATTTAGGATTGAATCATTAAAGTAATGTTTACAAGTTTAAGACTAAATCATGTGGCGCATGTTTTAACGTCATGTTCCTTTTCCAATTCTAATAATAATTTTAAATATCTTTTGACTTTTTATTTCTTCTTTTTGTTTCAGTCCAGCATTGGAAAAATAGAGCGTAGTATGTGTTTTTTCGATCTCGTGATTGAGTATCAGATGTTTAGCACCACTTTGGGCTCATGGCACTAAGTGGGGTTAACACGTAACCAAACAAAAGCATGAATTTCTTCAAGTATTCATCTTTTGGGGTTTTGAAGAAGCATGGAGGAGCTCTCCGGATGTCGACCTTTCCCAAACGGGATTTGTTTGTAGAGAAGATAGTTACCGTTGAGGGCACAACGAAAGCATATGCCGGATTAAAAAAAAAGAAAGGAATTCTCTCTGCCTATTTTAGTCTGTAGTTTTAATTATTAAGCCATCAAAATAAGGTTTCAGTAATCATTGGAATAAATCAAGTATTAAATTTTGTTTCATAGATTTTTACACAGTCTAAAGTTTTCTTTTAGTCTTTTATTTGGTAGTTAGTTTGCCATTTGATTATCATGCATTTATAGATTTCAGGACTATTGAGTCCCTACAGCTTGATCAATATTCGGCCGAACTATCCGAGACCATACTGAATAGAAGAGATTGAGATTGTCGAAGTGGATAGTTATTGACTGATGATCGTGTGGTAAAGGACAGTTGAAAATAAGTGAGAAACTGCTCTCCAAATACACCATATCGGTCCTGTTTTTCTCTGTACTGAGGTTGCTCTTTTTTTTTTTTTTGGCTTATAGCTTTTAATGAAGTAGGCCGCGATGGAGTCAAAGCTTTTAATGACGTAGGTCGTGACGGAGTTATAGCTTTTAATGACGTAGACCGCGATGGAGTCAAAGGGCGTCGAATATCACAGTTTATTACGAAGAATTAGAAAAAAGATAGATAACATGTCACCAAAACATAAGAGAAAACGTGGCCTAATTTAACCTTCCTTTTAAGTTTCTCTTTTATGTAAATTTGATTTCTTCTGGTTAACAGCGGTTCTCAGACTTTTTGAGACCGCGCCGCCCTTCACGTGTAACATTTTCCGTGCGAAGCCCCTGTACCCAAAAAAAAAAAAAAAAGATTGTCCAAATTCGAGTTTGTGGTAATTTTGAAAAAGAGAATAGTCATTTACATTACTAGCTTGCATTCTAAACTACTGTGGACGGTTCCCAGGTGACGTTTCAGTTTGTTCGGAAACATACTCTCAGCTGCCAACACTTTCAGGCAGATTACAAACTGAGTACGTTTTTAACAACAGTGCACGTGAAACCGAAATCCAAGTGCGTGTCATCGTAATTTCTGGACTTTTATTATCTTTTATTTCAGTGTTCTTCCTTTTGAGGCGAGACAAGGGTTCTGTTTCCATAGGCAGAGAAGACAGAAGACACAGAAATTCTCGTGAGGTCACCAAGAGTAGGGCAAGAGGGCAAGGCCTCATCGAAATGGTGAAAGAAATCATCCCTTCGGATGATATCGTCTTCCACAAGACGTTCCTTCTCGCTTGTTTAGAACTACTTATGTTGCGCACTATAAATTATAAGTTTTAGTTTTTCCTCATAGTCGCAACGCCCTGGAGGCATTGCAAGGCACAGATTGGGAACTCTGGGTTAAACGTTTTCTCACTGAACAAAACATTATTTCTCCGAAGAGCATTTTCACTTTGCATCACTAACAGTGAGTAGTGAGTCGGAGAAAGGTATGAGGTAAACATCTTGTAGCTACGAAACTGAAAAAAAAATTTTGAGGAAGCCCTGAAAAATGCAAAATTTGAGACCAAAAATAATTTATCGTCATAATCAAGCAAAACACGCTTTTTTTTGTGTTTCTACCAATGTTTTAGCAACTGTTTCATTTAGATTGCAGAGTAATGCAGCTCCTACCTACTTCAATCACTGAATTCAACACAATACAATCTCATTAATGTATTCCCTTACAGATAATGCCCAGCTCAGTTATAATACACTACTGTTTGTGAAAATTGCAACACCATGAAGGATTGCCGGTATTAACTTGAAATTTACAGGATACGTACAACAGGTTAGGCCATGCAAATAACTAAAATGTCGGTGAAAATGCGCATGAGGTTTTGGAGCAGCGCCCTCTGAACTGCCCAGTCTTGGGTAAAAAAGGACTGGCTTAAATGGCATGTTGCAATCAAAGAAGAGCGACTTTGAGTTGAAAGGGAGCTTCTTGTGTCTCACTATGCTTCGTCGCCGAAGAAATTCGGTTTATGTGTTGCCCAAAAATAGCGTGCATAGTACTGCGTAAAGAAAAAAAGAAAAGAAAAAATCATTCCTTGAACGTTCCGGCCTTCCTGTGTAAATTAAGCTGATTTTCTTTTTATAAGAACGTTTGACGAACCCGGAAGACCAACTGTGATTCGGATTGGTGCATGTTTTGTATAAATAAGCGTGTAGCAAGTTAGTTTACTGTCTCTAGCGAATTTCTTCCAGTACGGGAAACATTACAAACGATTCTATGGTTAGTTCTTTTAATTACGAGGTTTGACTTCAGCCGTGTTTCTTCAGCTCATTTTATTCGATATCAGGGTTAGACAAAAGGTAGTCCCATTTCAAGCAACACAGAATGTCAAGCTTCCATTCCGAGGCCAAACGCGCGCCAGCATTCCCAATGACGTGGAACACAGGAGGCTGATGACGTGCATTTGGCACGGAGCTACATTACGTTATCAAGTGAATAGAGGATGGCTGCCTCGGTGGCGCAGTGGTCTAAGCGATGGCTTAGGACCATTAGTCTGAGATGGGCCTGGGTTCGAGTCCCGGTGAGGCATGGATGTTGTACTCGTCTTACGGCAGTAGCTCCCTCCCTTCCCTGGAACCAGTGGCTCTAAATAAGGGACGGGGGACTGATTATATCCCACTGAGTTGCTCACGGTAGCTGTTAAGCACTCAATAAAAAAATATAGGATGGACGTCGATAAACGTACTGTTCGAATGCTCTTACACCGTCATTAAAAATAAGTTTAAAACGCAGATGCAATAGCGAGGAAAATTTGTGCAGCTGAAGAAGAGGTAATGGTGGACACTGCACGAAAACGGTTCCGGCGTTTTAATGCTGGGAACACAAGTCACGAAGACAAGCCGAGGCCAGCGCTGACACCCTGGTCGTAGCTGTGACAGCTAATCTCGTTACCAGTACAGGACAAATGGCAACTGAGGCGAAGTCCTCCCAATCCACCATCATTCGTTACCTACACCAGCTTGGTTTCTGCTCCAGGCACCATTGAATGGTTCCCCGTGTATTGACGCACCAACAGGCAAAACGACGTGCCGCTCTCTGTCGAAGATTGCTGTGAAATCCACCGAACGATCGGTTTTGGAGTGGTATCGTCACAAGTGATGAAAAGTATACGTCCCAACGTTATCCTACCACTGGGAACAAGTTGCTTAGGCCACACCAGAAAAGCCCATGGTGCCAAATGAACCGTTCGTGGGGAAAGTCATGCTGTGTATTTGGTGGAATTGCGAGGCTCCTATGAATTAGGAATTCAGAGCAACTCAACCTACCAGGCATCGATCCCTAGACCATCGTGTCGGTGGGCGGTTATTCTAACCATTAGGCCACTCGAGGTCCTTAGATTATAAGACAACTATTTCGATTTCACTCGCGGGAGTTAGTTCCCATTTCAGCTTTAATCTAGGGGACAGGTAAAAGATCGATCTTCCTTGTGTCTAACAGCATTTTGAAAACACGAACTCTCCATATGTTTCTTCACAGCTCAGCTGGATGAAAGGAATGCTTTCGAATATTTAGGTTACGTTTCCCTACTGTTCATATCGCACTGATTTCATTTATGCACTGATTTCATTTATGCCTTCTTAGTCACAAGTAATACAAAAAGATAATTAAAAGGCACAGAATAAATATTTTGTACATGCAAATATACACTGACGGAAAAAAAATCCCAACACCAAGAAGGGGTTGTGTTAGATAAACGACAGTTGGTAGGCGGTGAGAGTTCATCTGTAAGATGACGTCTATGCAAATTTCGCGCTCGGCGCATACGTGTGGCGCTAGTAGCGCCCCTCGGAACATGCAAAGCAGGTTTGCTGTAAATACGCGCTGTAACGTTCGTGAGCGTTAGTTATCATTGAGATTCGACGTGGTGTGTTGATGTTAGTCAAGAATGCCTTTAAGAAGTCGAAGAAGCCATTATCAACAGCTCACGGAGTTTGAACGAGGTCGTGTAATAGATCTACGAGAAGGTGGATTTTCTTTCCGCAATATTGCAAAACGACTTGGCAGGAATGTAGCCACTGTGCATGATTGTTGGCTGCGGTGGTCAAGGGAAGGTACTTCCTCAAGAAGACCGGGTTACGGCCGGCCACGTGGCACTACTGAGAGGGAAGACCGCCGTGTACGGCGTATGGCCGTGTCGCATCGAGAGATATTATTACCACCTACATTGTGATGTTTGTTTGTTTTTTGTTTTTTTGTTTTTTTATTGGGGGTTTAACGACTACCGTAAAAAACTCAGTGGGCCATAAGCAGTGGTCCATCCCTAATTTAGGGACTGGTTCCAGGGAAGGGAGAGAGCCAGTGCCGTATGACAAACGCCACATCCATGCTTTGCCGGGATTCGAACCCGGACCCATCTCGGACGAATGACATTTTGATTTAGTAAATCTCCCATTGAGGGAAGATCAACACTTCGCTCTTATTCTGATCTGAACTGAAAATTCGAATTCAACGGTTGTATTTATACTGTATACTGATTCTCAACAGAAGTATTGTTGTTAACACAATTAAAATCTCATTGTTACGCGACTTTGTTCTGTGTTCCCAGTAACGCTACAATGATTTTTTTTCCAACAATGAATTATTTCAATGAAATTCTGAATTCAAGTATAATATTGTTACGCAATTTCATTCTTTATTCTTGGTAATAAGACAAAGAATTTTTTCTCAAAACTTAATTATTTCAAAGAAATAATGATGTTTTTCATTTTTAGACTGCAGTTGAACTAAAGCAGCATTGTTAATAACTCAAGAACAATTTTATCATTATGATGTTACGCGACATCATCTTTTATTCCTTGCTTATGAAACAACGTCTTTTTTCTCCTCATTACAGAAAGATTTCTCTGTCATTTAAAATAGCAGTTTGTCTCAACCAGCTTGAATTGACGTTCGGCTGTATCCTCCTTTCTTTAGAACTTACATCCACGGATTAGTCGATTCGCACTCGTGAAATTTAAATGATCATTTAATCCGGAAAAGCACTTTTTCGGGTCGTGAAGTCTCATAGAGTCCCCATAAGACGTGTCCAGGAACACTTTAAAATTTGATTAGTAAGGTGGTTCACAAAAAAAAAAATATTTTCGAAATGTTTAGCTCCCTTCACACCACCAGGGGGTGGACAACAAAACTGAAACACATGGGCTTGGGACACAATTTATTAGTACGGTGTAGGACCTCCTTTGGAGGCAAATACAGCTGCAATTCGTCGTGGGAAGGACCGACACAAGTCCTATACACTAGCCAGAGGGGGGATTTGAAGCCATTCCTCTTGCAGAAATGTGGCTAGTTCACGACGTGATGATGGTGGAAGAAAAGGGTTTCTGACTCACTCCTTCAGAATGGCTCAATAATGTTCAAGTCGGGTGACTGTGCAGGCCATGGCAGATGCTCAACCTCACTTTCATACTCAGTAAACCACTCTTCCACGAGTTTGGCTCTGTGTATCGGTGCGTTATCATCCTGACGGCACCACCGTCACGGTACAATGTTTGAACCATTGGGTGCACCTGGTACTACAGAACTGTCCAATAGTCCTTGGCGGTGATGTGCTCCTCAAGAACATTCAGCGAACCGACAGACTGCCACGATGTTGCGGCTCAAACCATCATCGATCCACCTCCGTGTTGCATTATGGACAATAAACAATCCGGGTGGTTAGCCTGTGAGGGATGTCTCCACACGTAAACTCTCCCGGTTGTGGGAAAGACAGTGAAGAACGATTCATAGAGAACAATACACATTTCACGTTGTAACACGACGTGAATGTTAAACCTGTGAAGCTCCCGACGAACAGTTTTGATGGAAACTCGCATCATAATGATAAAATTGTTCTTGAGTTATTATCATCCTGATACACGGCACCACCGTCACGGTACAATGTTTGAACCATTGGGTACACCTGGTCCTCCAGAATTGTCCAATAGTTCTTGGCAGTGATGTGCTCCTCAAGAACATTCAGCGGACCGACAGAATGCCACGATGTTGCGGCTCAAACCATCATCGATCCACCTCCGTGTTGCAGTGTGGACAATAAACAATCCGGGTAGTTAGCCTGTGAGGGATGTTTCCACACGTAAACTCTCCCGGTTGTGGGAAAGACAGTGAAGGACGATTCATGGAGAACAATACACATTTTACGTTGTCCAACGTCCGCGATTTCCGCTCATGGCACCATTGCAATTGACGTTTTGACATTCTCACTGGTGATCCAGTGTTTGGCGATAGCAACACGACGTGAATGTTGAACCGGTGAAGCTCCCTACGAACAGTTTCGATAGAAACAGGTGATTCGCGTTGCGTATTCAACTCTGCGGTGATCATGATCATATGTAGAGGATTTTAGGAAGGGAGTGTCTGACCCCAGGTTTTAAACAATCCTTAGAAATAGGAAACTAGGAGATTTGGGCTAGAGCGCCCGATAGGAAAGTGACACGGAAGCGAAGTAGAAGGGGGAGGAAGACGCCCTTATTTATTACCGGGGGCCAGTACCTGGGGTCCGACGACTTAACGTGCCCATCCGACGTACGGCGAGTATTTAGTGAATCGAGCGTTCGTACCTGCCTGGGATCGAACCTGAGGCTCTTCACTCGGCCACCCGGATCCTAACTCTGCGGTGAGTTGGGAAGCTGTTGTTTTATATTTTTTGGCTGCCATCCGTGTTAACACCCGCACGTCCCTATCAGACAGCTTCCTCTTACCTCGACAGTTACTCCTATTGGATGTAGTTTTTCCCTCTTGCTGGTATGTCGGCATGACCCGGAATACCGTGGCTCGCGATACACCTCAAAGACGTGCTGTCTTGGACGCAGATGCACCGGCGAGATGCGCACGAACAATCTGTCCTCTTTGAAACTCGGATATGTCTCCCATTATGTTGTGTGGATCGCACTTTTTGACGTCCAGCAGTGCTACTTATCTGCTGATGTAACCTTCACACTCCGCTCTCATTGGTCTACTGCGAAATAGATGCTGGCCGGCCACCATGTAGCGGGTACAGCGGCATGACATGTGGGGTGCTATTTGTGTAGGTGTTTGAGTTTCGTTTTCCATCCCCTGATATTACACCTAGCCGCCCCGGTGGCGCAGTGGTCTAAGCAATGGCTTCTGATCATTCACCCGGAAGGGATCCGGTTTCAAATCCCGTGAGGCATGGTTGTTGTCTTTGTCTTACGGCACTGCCTCTCTCCCTTCCCTGGAACCAGTGGCCCTAAATTAGGGACGGGAGACTGCTTATAGCCCATTGAGTTGCTCACGATGGTCGTTAAACATCCAATCAAAAAACAAAATATTGCACCTATGGAGTACACATGTTTAAATCCAACATTTCAGCTAAATTGGTCAATATCCTGACTGTTCATCTCAACTTAATAATTTGCTTGCGCAAAGTGCTAAAATTAGCATAATGGCCCTCGTTTTCAGGGTAGAAACATTGGGAGAGTAGAGTTGCTTCAGACAGGTCATATGTCTTAAAGAATACTAATCACTGGTACTTCTAGATGATATCAATGGATAGCAGCACCAGCCATAAATTGTTGTATTCTTTTACTTCCAATTTAGTGAAATACCCACCTGTGCTTTGTGAAATGTACCGTGAGCAGTAAATGGTACATGAACCCCTGTTTGTACTGAGTATATGTGTAATGGGTAATGTGTATTGTGTAGTGTGTATTACATTGATATCACTGTCATAATTCATGAAAGGATTTTCTTTGTTTACAGGACTAATAACTGAATAGTGAATACTGTTAGCTCAACATATCTATATTATCTATATTCTGCAATCTCCAATGGGCAGCCACGGTTGAGCAGTGGTCTAAAAGATGGCTTCTGACCGTTCCTCCGAGATGGGTCCGGATTCGAATCCCGGTGAGGCATGGGTGTTGTGTTTGTCTCACGGCACTGGCTCTCTCACCCTTTCCTGGAACCAGTGGCCCTAAATTAGGGATGGGTGATTGCTTATAGTCCATTGAGTTGCTCACGGTTTTCGTAAATCCCGATCAAAAGAAATCTACAATGGCTGCTCTATGTAAATCTACATCTACAAAGTAATATGAATACAGACATTTGACGTGGACCAGGGACATCAAACAGAGGTCATCGCTCTTTCCACGTTTAAAAGTGAGTCACTGAAAAATTCTTGTTGGCCGCTACCGGGAGTCGAACCTAGGGTTCTCCAGTTACGCGCCGGATATGCTTCTACTGCACCACAGGGGCCTCGAATTCCTCCAGACTCACAGACACTAACTGACAAGCAAATTGGCAGGTTGCTTCTTGGAGCCCCGCACAATGCTGGGGTTTCACCAAAGTTGGTAACCAGCAACTGAAGAAATAATTAGAAGGCGACTGAATAATGAATACAAACATTTTGACGTGGACCAGGAACATCAAACAGAGGTCATCGCTCTTTCCACACTTATAAACGTGGAAAGAGCGATGACCTCTGTTTGATGTACAAGGTAATCAACGGAGCAACTAGTATTTGGTCAGCCTGCTGATCATCCTGTGAATATGCTTCCTACAGAATTAGACGTAGCTAAATGTTTTATGTATGAAAAACAACGTTGGATGATTGAAATTTCTGCGGCCAAGGAACCAGACAATGCTGCTATTGCGGACTTAGTTGCACAAAGGGTCGAAAACGTATACAAGCTAGCATCCATTCCAACGATTCGAAAGGACAAAATCAAGAAGATGATGTGTTTACGAAAACTGAAAGTGTCTTAAAAAATACCTGTCCAGGAGATACAAGAATCTGGCAAATCCGATTACTCTTCCTGACTTTTTTAAGAAGGAAGAATGTTTGAAGAGTATGGGATGTATGTTTGAAGTTTCAGACAATGCAAAAGTACCGAAGTTTGAGTTGGAATTCCTAGTTGGCCAACGATTTACTCAGAAAATGACTATAGGTAGGATGGTGGACAAGGAGGCAACTTCTGTATTAATAGAAAGTTTAAAATGAAGCAATCAAATTTCAATTCTGAAAAAAACAAAGAATTGAGTGTGAAAAGCAAAGATTCGAGGAAGCGTCTTGCTCAACAAGTTCTATGACTTGAAATTGATTGTGACCATTCTGAACTCGAAGTCCTCGAAATAAACACTAATACTAGTGATACTTCTGCTTCGGACCTTGAAATGATGCCAAGCACTTCTAAAATCAATACCAGTATTACTATTATAGTGATGAAGCGCGCTTGTGATCTTGATGAGTTTGTTGAGGCAAAAGTGCATAACTCAGTTTCTGATAGAGCCAAAGGTGTATTGTGAATGCAACTCTTCGAGCATATGACATTCCGGAAACAATTGACAAGTCCAATGTTCGCAGAGCAACATACATCGATGTTCCATTTCATTGTGACCACCTACCTAACAAGCTGTAGGACCCCTTTTGCCCGCAAAACAGCGGCCACTCGGCGAGGCATCGATTCGATGAAGAGGCGATAGGTATCCTGGCGTATTCGGTACCATAATATCAACAGCAGGTCCTCCAGTTCCAGTACAATTCGGGGTGGTGGTGATTTAGCGCGAGTCCTGCTTTTCCAAGTCGAACCACAAATGTTCGATTGGATTCTTGTCAGGTTAATTTGAAAGCCAGGGCATTAACAGAAAGTCACCAGCATGTTCCTCTAACCACTCCTTTATGATTCTGACAGTGTGGTATGGCGCATTATCCTGTTGGTAATGGCCATCACCCTGACAGGTCCATCGTTGCGGACAAAGTTCAGTCACTCACTGACATGGAATGGGTGAACTTGGTCCACAACGATGTTCAGATACCTAACAGCTGTCAGGGATTGTACTATTGAGATAATGGGGCCTAAGTGTCCCGCGAAAACATCGCCCACAGAAAACAAACCGCCGCCGCTGGCCTGTTTCCTCCCAACAGTGCATGTAGGTGCCATAGTCTCCGTTGTTAATCGGCGTATCCGTGCTCTGCCGTCTACGTGATGCATCAGGAATCTTGATTCATCAGACCAGGCTACTTGCTTCCAATCGTCCGCGGTCCAATCTCGATGATCTTGGGCCCATTCCATGCGTTGTTGGTGATGACGTGCAGTGAGCATGGGGACCCGGCTGACGAGGTCATACACAGAAGGCTGCAATGAACTGTGTGCTGTGACACATTACCCTGATTACCGCCGTTGTAGCTGCGGGGGATTTGTCGCACTGTGACCCTGCAGTCGTTGTGAACAATTCGCGACAGTCTCCGTTCCCCTCTAGAATCAGTGAGCTGCGGACGATACACGGCTGGACGACGGTTCGTCGTTTGACCATCTGTGCACCACTTCTGATACGTACTCACCACAGAGGCATGTGAACAACCCACAAGCCGCGCTTTTTCCGAGATAGTAGTTCTGAGGCACAGTTCCATCACAATTTGTCCTTTATCAAACTTCTGACTCCGAACACTTTACTAACCGAAAGCCGGTCCTCGGTTTGTATATATACTGCTCTGTGAACTTCATCTTGGCCACCGTTTGGTATCCAGGCGCGCTCATTTTTCATTTCTCGCGCTCATATCTGAATCTGGATCGACCTCTTTGTCATTATTCCGATCTGGATGACAAAGAGGTCGATCCAGATCCGGATTTCTGAGAACCAAAGGGACGTTAAAGCTGGAAAACTTACAACGACCCTAGCCCGTGATGTTGCAACTGAGGAGGCAGTATCCAGATGGAGAGACCTTAAGAAACTAGCACCTTACGATAACGCAAGAGCTACTGGGCTCCGTGAAACCATTGACGTAACGACAAGCCTTCTTACGATAACGCAAGAGCTACTGGGCTCCGTGAAACAAGGACGTAACGACAAGCCTTCCTTTTATGTGGCACCGGCTTCTTGTTATTCCACGTGAGCACCCGGCCCTGGGATCAAACCACTCGTGACATCGCGCAAGTGTCTTGCTTATTTTGAATTTACTCACATTCTTAGAAGTGTTTTTCCCGTTGATTCTGCGATCTTAGCTGCTAAATTCCTGTTGAAGCCACCCGGAGGTAACGACAGCTAGCATCTCCTTGTTTCTCACCATTTATGCGCCTAATAAACGGAGTTCATTTTTATCGTCTTCTCAGGTATATAACTTGTTTACATGGTTAATCATACATTGGGTACCCCCCCAATGTCGATGCCAGATTTTCGGTCCATTTGCTAGGCTGAGTCATTTCCCCATGCCGGTGTGTTTATGTACAAACACATGAAAGTTTTGACAGTTTGAAGAAGAAACACAGTTATGCATCAAATACACTGACGGAAAAAAAATCCCAACACCACGAAAAAATAATTGTAGAGGAATGAAATGGCGGCAATACATGTGTATAGGTAACATATTTAATCGATTAAGGTTTCAAGATCACAGCTTATTGTAAGCGCGAGAAGAGCCATTTTAAATGTGAAATGCTGGTACATTTATAACCGGTGTAACTGCCAGAATGTTGAATGCAAGCACGCAAACGTTCATGCATTGTGGCGTACAGGTGCTGGATGTCAGTTTGTGGGATGGAGTTCCATGCCTGTTGCACTTGGTCGGTCATTACAGGGACGGTTAATGCTGGTTGGGGGTGACGCTGGAGTTATCGTCCAATGATGTCCCATACGTGCTCGATTGGTGAAAAATCTGGTGATCTAGCAAGCCACGGCAACATGTCGACATTCTGTAGAGCATGTTGGGTTACAACAGCGGTATGCGGGCGATCGTTATCCTGTTGGAAAACAGCCCCTGGAATGCTGTTCATGAATGGCAGCACAACAGGTTGAATCACCAGACCGACGTACTACTGTGCCGTCAGGGTGCGTGGGATAACCACGAGAGTGCTCCTGCTGTCATAGGAAATTGCTCCCCAGACCATAACTCCAGGTGTAGGTCCAGTGTGTCTCGGCCGCAGACAAGTTGGTTGCAGGCGCTCACCTGGCCTACTTCTAGCCAACACACGGCGATCACTGGCACCCAGGCAGAACCGGCTTTCATCAGAAAACACAACAGATCTCCACTCCGTCCTCCAATGAGCTCTAGCTTGACGCCACTGACGTCGTAAACGGCAGTGGTTTGGAAGTAAGTGGAATGCACGCTACAGGGCGTCTGGCTCGGAGCTGTCCTTGAAGTAACCGATTTATAACAGTTCGTTGTGTCACTGTGGTGGCAACTGCAGCTGGAATTTCTGCCGCAGACGTGGTACGATGCGCCACGGCCATACGCCGTACACGGAGGTCTTCCCTCTCAGTAGTGCCACGTGGCCGGCCGGAACCCGGTCTTCTTGAGGCAGTACCTTCCCTTGACCACCGCTGCCAACAATCATGCACAGTGGCTACATTCCTGCCAAGTCGTTTTGCAATATTGCGGAAAGAAAATCCACCTTCTCGTAGCCCTATTACACGACCTCGTTCAAACTCCGTGAGCTGTTGATAATGGCTTCTTCGACTTCTTAAAGGCATTCTTGACTAACATCAACACACCACGTTGAATCTCAATGATAACTAACGCTCACGAACGTTACAGCGCGTATTTACAGCAAACCTGCTTTGCATGTTCTGAGGGGCGCTACTAGAGCCACACGTATGCACCGAGCACAAAATTTGCACAGACGTCATCTTACAGATGTACTCTCACCGCCTACCAACTGTCGTTTATCTAACACATCCCCTTCTTGGTGTTGGGATTTTTTTTTCCGTTAGTGTATATTTGCATGTACAAAATATTTATTCTGTGCCTTTTAATTATCTTTTTGTATTACTTGTGACTAAGAAGGCATAAATGAAATCAGTGCGATATGAACAGTAGGGAAACGTAACCTAAATATTCGAAAGCATTCCTTTCATCCAGCTGAGCTGTGAAGAAACATATGGAGAGTTCGTGTTTTCAAAATGCTGTTAGACACAAGGAAGATCGATCTTTTACCTGTCCCCTAGATTAAAGCTGAAATGGGAACTAAGGCCCGCGAGTGAAATCGAAATAGTTGCCTTATCCTCTAAGGACCGCGAGTGGCCTAATGGTTATAATAACCGCCCACCGACACGATGGTCCAGGGATCGATGCCTGGTAGGTTGAGTTGCTCTGAATCCCTGAATATTCGCCCTGTGTCGAGTGGGCACGTTAAGCCGTCGGCCCCTTTTACAAATAAGTCCCTCTGTTCCTTTTTCCCACCCCCCATTCTCTTTCCCGGTACATTTTATGAATCGCCTTAGTCTGGCATTCTCCAGTATGTCCATTCGCACTAATCATCTGTCCCTCCGACGTGTCTATCCCCTGTCCAATCGGACCCTCGAAGATAAATTTAATGTAACTTCGTTTCTAATGCGCAGAGCAAAGGTCCCCCTGGGTTACAGGTTGTTGCACCTAAACCTTGCCCTGTAGGTGGTAATCCTACCAAATATTGCAGAGTGTTGCAGGAAGAAGCTTCTTTCTTACCCGTCAATCTGTTTAGGTACTTTGCTCGAGGGGTCGTTCTCACGCACTTCCGCAGTTTGAGCCGCAGTTATCGTCAGACCTGAGTTATCATGGGCTTGCTGAAATGAAACAATTCTGTTAGTGTTCCATTAAGTATCCAGTCTAAGACCTTCGCTAAGATTCGAGGAAGCTGGCCAAGACTATCGCTAAGATCTTAAGAACGGGAACCGATAGGATCTTCGCTAAGATCTGAAAGGCCGAACGGCAAATTGAAAATCGTTCTATTAAACAAAATTCCTTATCTTCTTGAGACTAGAAGCTGCTTATTAGGTACATACTATCCGTCATCAGGAAACTGGGCACCAACCTCTGAATTCGTTGCGCATGTCCTTAGCTATATTCTTCTATTCCCTCTGTTTCTGTCAGCCCCCAGCGCCGAGTTTAAACGCGGTCACTAACCTTACCGTTCTTGTACTGTCCTATCTTCCTTTGATCCATCGTCACTATGTAGTGAAGTGGCGAGTTGGTTATTTCCTGTAATTATTTGTACTTCGACGTGCTTCAACAGAAATGGAGAAAATTCTTGTTGCACTTTCATTGCTCTGAAACTTCAGACAGTCATAATGCTACATATACAAACGGTGAGTCGAACTTTTTGCAATATTTGCATAAACGCATGTGCTGCAGCGGGTAGGTCATGTGTTTAAACTAGTTCAAGTTGCGCACTGCAATCAGTCGAAAGGGATATAGAGTTGTAGTCGTTGCTGTGAACAGCATTGCATGTGGTCTTTCTGTCTGTAGCTGGGACACCTAAAAGATCAACAGCCACAACCGGCTAATTAGGAAACTTTTGCGTTACGAGTTTGAACTGGGCCATATCGCTGTTCAAGCAACACGAAACATTTGTCATGCGAAAGGGGAAGTCTCCGTGGTCCACAGGACCGCAATCATATGGTTCAAGAAATTTCGCTCAAGTGACCGAAACCTCGACGATCAGCCAAGGTCAGGTAGGCAGCAAACCGTGAATTCCAAGACCGTTCGACAGGCCGTAGAGGTAAATCCGACAATCAGCACTCGGAGATTACCAGGCGAGCTCAGCATATCAAAGACCACCGTGGTTCGTCACCTTCAGGACCTCGGCAAGGTCTACAGGAGCTGCAGCAATGTCCCTGACGAACTGACGCCAGCTGAAGCAAACCGCCGAGTGGGAGTGTGCACGAAACTCCTAGAAAACCCGCGCGATGTACGTTTCGTGACGAGAATTGTTACGTGCGATGAAACGTGGATCTATTTCCGTAATCCTAACACACAACGGCAGTGGTTGAGTTCGGGCCAGCTTCCAGACCAAAAGTGGGAGCTTCGAGCACAATGTGATGCCCTGCGTCTGATAGAATTTTGAGGAGATAATCCATTACGAATTTGTTTCAGACGGTTGGACCATCAAC
This sequence comes from Macrothele yani, assembly GCA_039090855.1. NCBI lineage: Eukaryota > Metazoa > Arthropoda > Arachnida > Araneae > Macrothelidae > Macrothele > Macrothele yani. Next base: position 14,921,675 of record CM076990.1, on the reverse strand, counting down.
GCCAACTACTCTGAACAGCTGGAGTGGATTGTACGCCGGTTTTTTTTGGAGGAGAAGTACCCGGCACTGGCGAACAGAAAGCGCGCGCTCTTACAGCAGGACAACGCTCGGCCTCGTACCATGCGGACGACCGGGGCAAAACGCCAGGAACTTGAGGACATCGAACTGATGACACCCAGCATATAGTCCGGACCTTGCCCCTTCGGATTATTACTTGTTCCGGTCCAAGGCCCACTTCCTTTGCGGGCGGCACTTCAAGAACCAGGAGAAGGTGGCAGCTGGGGTGAAGGAGCTTTTTGCCGCGAAGAACAAGAACTGGTACCGCCGCGGAATCGAAGAACTGGCTGACAGATGGCTAAAGACGGTGCAACACGATGGCCTATACTTTAAATTCTAGGCAGCTTTCGTGGTAAAGGCACGAATGAAGACATAAAGTGATCCAAATCTTGCAAAACTTTCGACTCACCCTCTGTAGTTGCACCGACGACAGAGATTCCGTTGCTTTAAAATATTTTTCATACTATTGTCCGACTACATCCCTATTCATTTAAAAAGTGCCAATCAGAGTTACAGCGCTTCTGATGAGAGTGTATTCGGCTCCCATTGGATTTTTTTCCTGTTGTGGATGCAATGGGTGACATTTCGAATTCGCTTGAGTCCAACGACAATATTTGTTTACATTCTGCGACTCACAAGCCCCGATCTCCGAACAGGTTTCCCGAGCGCCGAGCCGAACGAAACGCGAACAAATTGTGGACGTCACGATGTCTGAACGCTATCCACTTTAACTTCGACCCAAAATGGCCAAGTAGGAAACAGCTGGGCATAAAAATAGAGGTTATTTTCCCATTTCATTTGTTAATAACGATCTATCGATGACACTGCACGAGATGATATGCAGCATCGCGTAGCTCTGCAAACAAAAATCTAATATCTCGAAATTAAGGTGGACGTCAAGTAATTTTGCTTTCTATTCTTCCAATGGAAAAACTTCTGTACACATTTTCTTCACAATTAATGCGTTCCCAAGGATGAAAACTTGAACATAGATTAAAATAGCTTCATTTTATAACTTGGAATACTTAATATTTTCTAAAACATAACCATAATTGTGCAATCCAACATTTCTTTGTCTACTGACGTCATCAAAGTACAGGTCGCGCCATCTTTTTTCTGGTTTCAACACCACCAAAGGAAAAATTTCGGATTTTTAATATAATTATGGTTATGTTTTAGAAAATATTAAGTATTCCAAGTTATAATCTGAAGTTATTTTAATCGATGTTCAAATTTTCATCCTTGGGAACACACTAATTGTAAAGGAAATGTGTACAAAAGTTCTTCCATTGGAAGAATAGGAAGCAAAATTACGCCGCCCCGGTGGCGCAGTGGTCTAAGCGATGACCTATGATCATTTGCCCAATAGAGGTCCGGGTTCCAATCCTGGGGAGGCATGAGTGTTGTGTTTGTCTTACGGCACTGGCTCTCTCCCTTCCCTTGAACCAGTGACCCTAAATTAGGGACGGGCGACTGCTTATAGCCCACTGAGTTGCTCACGGTGGTCGTTAAACCGCCAATCAAAAAAAAAAAAAAAGCAAAATTACTTGACGTCCACCTTAAACAGAGAATATGATAAGAACTCCGGATTTCTCGCGAAAGAAGTGTTTCAGAGAAACCCCTCAAATGCGCGGAAGGAAAAGGTCGTTTGACAACTTAGCGTCTTCAGAAAGTTGTGGTAAGTTGTTTTGCGTGCAATGCTGTTTATTCGGAGGTCCTACTTAAATTGCGGAGGGAGGTTTCAGTTACTGGAAAAACATTAACAGCAGTTAGCATGAGTATTAAAATTCTTTTGAACACCGATCATATTTAATAGCGTCAAAAATGTCAACAGCAGAATTTACAAAAACCTCGTAAGCTTTGTCGATAATGAAATAAAAGGTTGCATAAGAGTGCTTCAGCGAGTAGTGGCAGCGATAAAAGCGCTATTTAGAAGCGGGTAGCGTTCAGAGGAAGTAATGACCAATTCCGTTCTCCTCATAATGGAAGTTATATGAGGACTCTACGGCTTAATGCGGTGATTGACTTCTTTTTAGAGATGCATGCTTCGCATTATAGCAGAAAACGCAGTTGTAATATCTCATATCATTATTTTTATAGTTGAAGAGTTTATCCGTAATCTCAGTTCCGATTGAGCCATCAGTTTAGAACGTGGGACTACGACTTGAAGATCGGAGAGTTGGAATGAGCTAGTCAAATATGGTTTCAAAGCGTTTATTTAATTTGTTATAGCCAACACAGGTTTATGATGTGAAAAGTAGATAATTTCTACAAATAATGCTGGATACATTGCGAACACAAAGCTAAGCGATACCTGAATTACCCAACGCGGTGCTCTGTCTTCTTCGGCTTCTTACATTCCTCATTACTTGCTCTTGCCTCTCGTTTTGATTTTCTTCACTTTTGCTTGCGTTTTTTCTGCAAATTCCGCGGCATTATCGAAAATGTTAACTCCTTCACACGGAAACAAGTTTTAAACATTTTAATTCAAACCACGGCGATATATCCTTTATATACATATTGGAAAATATCTCATCGAGAGCTTTAAAACGATATCACGCAATATCGTTTTGCACTCAGGGTTGTCCAGATAAACCGCGATATTGTCAAAGGTGTTCACCAGTTCACAAGAAAACAATTGTTTAAATGTTCAGTTCAAACCACTGCGAAATGTTCTTCGTATATTTGAATAGATCTCGTCGAGAGCTTTAAAACGATACCACGCACAGTTGTGTTGCGCTCACGGGTGCCGAGACAGACTGAGTCAAACGCGGCGGCACACCCGAAAATATTGCAGTATCTCCCCCGCGCACAGTGAGCGAGGGAAGCGTCGCGCGCACGATGTATTGCGCAGCACGCGAATTGCATTCCACGCTGTTTACGAATATGCTAACACGATTACTGTGCGGCACATATTTTTAACGCTATAATGATTTCAATTGGGACCTATTTTTGTCACAGTCGGTCGGCCGTAAATCGCACCATACTATCCGCGGAGTTAGACGTGATCCTACTTCAAAAATGTGATTTAATGAAATAATGGAGTAGACGGAATTGAGTAAATATGTTAAAGTGAGCGTTCATTTGATACCTATCACTCACGCCGAACAACTCTCTTTTAATATAAGAAATCTGAAAACAGCTAGTTTGCAAGCTGAGAGATTTTCAAATTTCAATCATAATAATTCTAGAGTAATTCTTTTTATAAGACGCTAATTAGCCGCATACAGTGATCCGTACAGCTAACCAGAGTATAGAGAACGCCACTCTGGGATGTGTGGACTCTTCCTATGCACGAAAGCAATTGTAGAAAGCAATGGAGCAGCACATACACTGAAGAGCAATTGTATTAGAGATACCTGTCTAGTAACGTGTAGCACCACCTTTCGCCCTGATGATGGCGGCGATTCGTCTCGGCATGGACTCGACAAGACACCGGAAGTGTTGGGAAGCCATACGGATCCACGACCCCTGAACAAGCTCCCACAGTTAACGAAGATTTGATGGAGGGGGTCAGAGCCTCGACCATCTCTCTCGATGGCATCCCAGATGTGCTCGATGGGATTGAGGCCAGGTGACCTAGCTGGCCAAGGAAGCGAGGTCACGTCGGTGGAGTGTTCATCCAACCATTCGGATACAATTCGGGAGCGATGACACGGTGCATTGTCTTGTTGCAGGATGAGGACCCCAGTCGGATGTTGAAGACGCACAAACGGGAGCAAATGTTCGTCCAGAATATCTCGGTAACGTTGACCTGTGAGGGACGATGTCACACGTACCAGGGGTCTCATTTCAGTCCGCGTAAACAGTCCCCAGACGAAAATGCCACCCCCACCAGCTTTAAGAGCACCCTGCTGGCAAGAACGATCCGTCGCTTCATGTGGTTTGCGCCGTACTCGTATCCTGCCATCCGCATGTACCAAAGTGAATCTCGACTCACCAGTCCAGGCAACATTTTTCCACATGTCTAGGGTCCAGTGGCGATGTTCCCGCGCCCATGCTAATATTTGCACCCTGTGATGTGCGGTCAGCAGCGGTACCCTCATGGGACGATGGCTTCTGTACCCCAGAGCGAGGAGATGGTTCTTGATGGTGTGCCTGCTTACATGTTTTTGTGCACCAGCGTTAAATTGCCCGAGTGATTTCTTGCACTGTGGCCCGTCTATCCGCTGTTACAATGCGAGCTAGCCGACGATGACCCCGCTCATCCACACGCTGTTGTCCACGGCAGTTGGTCCTTGCAGGGATGGTTTTACCGGATCCGATGTACTCACGGTGCACCCGTGACACAGAGGCTCGTGAAAATCCCAGTGCCTGCAGGACTTCCGAGATGGAGTGACCCATTGGTCGGGCCCCAACAATTTGACCACGATCAAATGCGCTTAGATCCTTCGTATACTGGTTTCGGCTCTTACTGATTCCCGTCGCATCACTCCTTATTTCGTCGGATCGCTGCATACGTCATGTTGTTTCCGTTTACAGGGCCGCCCACAGCCCCACTTTTGCATAACGCCAGCTGTTTCTAATGCAATTGCTCTTCAGTGTATAAAACAATATGGGAATATGCCTGACCTTTATGACCTTTGAGGTAGAAGCTTTTCTAACCATGTTGAAATTTCATGATTTAGGAATCTCCCATTACGGACACAAATGTATAATAATTGCGTTAGTGGTCGTAATATCGATTGTCAAAATGTCGACAGGGTCATAGCAAGTTGATCTCGAGTTGTCCTAATTTAACTAAAAATACACGATACTGTTTATGAGACAGCGTTGTTGTGATTTTCTAAAATTATGTATTTTATGTAAACATTTAATCGCAATGTCTTCCAATAAGCAAAATAAGTAAACTTAAACTGTCGGATTTTTTCTACACATCTGCCTGATGCCAGGGTTTTTATGTGCAGATTCGAATGCACTTGAAGTAAAGCACGGAATACGTCGAACGGAGATAAAACCTCCGAGTAGGCCTATAGATACACAGGGGCTCCACTTCACCGCGCAGGGCCCTACTGACAAAAAAAAACGAAAAACACTCTTACAAAGTAAAACAGGTTAGAAAAGTACCAAGCAACGCTGATATACAACTTTTAATGGAATGATCTCTCTTCGACTGCGATTGAATGCTACACCTCTTCCTTCGGAAATTTAGCTTCGTTTGGTAATAGACTACCACGTTCTAAAAATCGAACTATACATTTCATTACGGCTTAAAAAAAGCAGAAACTAAATTGTATAGTCTTTTTCCAGTGTAATTGCCATCAGTCACCTTGAAACAACAAATAAAGTAAAGCTTGTTTTTCTTCGAATAAATGTAATGCTGTCTCATCTTCAAGGGTGTAAAGCCTTTGCGCGGCTTGGGTGCCCTAAGGCACTATTTTTTTAGGCTTAGCGGCGCTAAAGTACTTTTCGTAGTGAGGAGGTTGTAAATGATGGGTAAACAAATTTTATAGATTATCATATATTAGAAAATAGCTAATACTGTGTTTTATATACAATCATAACCAAAATATTCGTATTGCAAGGACGAGATAAAAACAATAAGACACCTCACGGATCATAAGAGTAAAGAGAGTGAATGTTGTTTGGTTGTTTCTGCTTAACTTCCACCGTGAGCTACTATAAGGGTTGTCCGCACCTGATTTAGGGCGGGGAGGAGCATCACCCATGCTTCATGCAAATTCAGACCACTAACCAGAAATCTACCCCTCTGAACACTTGGCCACAGGTACGGCGTAAACAGAAAATAAAGTCCATTGTAGATGGTACTCTTCAAATTTACACTCATTGTCATAAAATTCGAAAAACTCGGCGAATAGCTACGGGGAGGGTAGACATGCAAACGATTAAAGTTTCGTACTATTCCGCATGTCCGCGCGTCCAAAACCGGCGCTGCAATCGCAATCCTTGAGGCTTATAAGGAGCCGCGACGGAGACTCCACATGCGTGCCGAAGTGCACGGTAAGAATCAGGTGAGATCCCTGAGCGATAGAAATGTCGAGAAGCCGCCGTAAATGTGCGTACGGGCAATTGACGGAGTTTTAACGCGGCCGTATCGTCGAGATAGAGGCAGTGTGGCCGGCACGCCGAATCGGCCTCCATTTAGGCCGGTAGGACAGTACGGCGCGATCGTCTTGACAGCAATGGACACGGACCACCTAGGCACACCACCAGCAGAGAAGACCGTGGGATCGTGAGAGCGGTAACCACAGATGCAACGACGTCCTTGTCCAATATCTAGACATGTGGCGGCTGTACAAAGGACTCCTATGTCCGTTAGAACCGTTTCCAGACACCTGGCTGAGGCGAATCTGAACTCTCGACTGCCGTTACTTTTTCTGCCATTAACCCCATGACCATCGTCAGCGCCGTTTGCAGCGTTGTCAGTAGCGAGCAACGTGGAATGCTACGGACTGGCGACGTATAGTGTTCAGCGACGAATCCCGCTTCTGTATGGGAACGGACAACCACCGTGTCAGAGTGTGGAGAACCGCAGGTGAGCGCTACAATCCCAGCCTTACTGTACAGCGCCACACGTCCCGAACTGCAGGCGTGAAGGTCTGGAGCCATCGCGTATGACAGCCGGAATTCCCTCGCAGTGATTCGAGAGACGTTGACAGCCCATCACTATGTACAGGAGATCGTGTGGCCTCATGTGCTGCCTTTCGTGGCTGCGGGGCACGGAGCCATATTCCAATAAGATAACGCCCGTCCGTACACGGCTCGGGTTTCCCAAGACTGTACGATGTACCTGTCTGCGTCATGCTTCGACGCTTCCGTGGCCTGCCAAATCGCCTGATCTCTTGTCCGTCGAGCACGTGTGGGACCAGATGGGACTCCGGCTTTCTCCATGTCTCAGTGTTCAAATGGTCTAATCTGTGTCAGGACAACATATGGCGTCTCTTTGGCTCCATGCCGGACCATATCACCGCATGTATCCGAGCACGAGGTGGTCCGTCGTGGAACTAACGCTGACCGGAATGTGTACCATACGCCCGCGGAAAATCGTCTTGCTGTGTGATATTGTAATCACTTCTGTCCTTGTTATATACCATCTCACTATTGAAATCTCATTTCAATCCAACGTCTCCTTCTCGGTGCGTGGATGTTTATGACAATGAGTGTATTTCATTGCTCAAATAAAAACAGCAGAGAGAAATTATGCAGCCATTTAGACTAAATGACCGGAGTTTTATGCGTGCGAAGAATATTTTTACAAAGCTACCCTTTCGCTTATTCCTTAAGAATAACACAACAGATACCTGCTTATTCGTTCTACGAGCAAAAGATCGAAAAGAATCTTAGGAAAAATACTTATTAGTCACACTGAATAGATGTGACCATATTAGTTCCATCTATTCAGTGTGACTATATTAGTTACATCTATGCAGTGTGACTATATTACACTGCTGGCCACCCAAAATGCAACACCAAGAAGGACACGAGATAGCAAAGCCAGATTTACTGGACACATAATAACAGATACAAAGATGAAACGATTGAGCTTACAGGCCCGTGCGACTTGCGGAACACGCAGACATCAATAGTTCGCGTGGCCCCCATGGCTGGCAATAACGGCCGCTACACCCCGCCGCATCGAACGAAAGAGGCTTTGGATGTGGAAGCTTCCCACGCACCGGTCCGGCAGCACAACACACTTCCACTACTTACACCCCGCCTTCTGTGCACCCTTCTTATAGTGCTTCTCGGTGGCGTGCCGGGCGCACGTGATTTGCATATGCCCTGCAATGCTAATCGTTTGCATGTGTTCTCTCGGGCGACGCATGCTGCGAATTTCAGGCTAATCGGATGCTTCCTTCTTGGTGTTACATTTTGGGTGACCAGCATTGTAGATGGCTAAAGACTGTGCAACATAATGGCCTATACTGTGAATGCTAGTCATCTTTCGTCGTAAATGCACGTATGAAGACATAAAGTGATCAAAATATTGCAAAACGTTCGACTCACCTTCTGTAGTAATAAAATTTTATAAAATATACTGGGCGGTAAAAATAGCAAATCAGAATTCACAATGCTTTTAAAAAACTTTTGAGTCTCCTTTCCAAGGCCTTTTTACCTAATCAGTTCACCGCTAAGGTCCTTTTTAATTAGAACTACATCCCTGCTCGTCCTTACAACAAACACGCACATACATACACATAAAATATCTACTTGGAGTAAATAAATAACCTTTTCTGTGATGCGACAAACTTCCTTAAGAAGAGGTACGCTGAAGAACCAAAACAACTCTTACCCGACGAGGCATTGATTCTACAAGATTTCTAAAAGTGTCTTGTGATATCTGGTACCAGCACGTTACCAGCAGTTCCTTTAACTCTTGTAAATTACGTGGTTGAGCATTACGTGTAGCCTTGGTCGGCCTATACCTTGCCGGTGGTTTGTGGGTTTTCCCTCCTCGGTTCACTTTTGAAGCTATTAACCACTTCTGACCGTGAGCACCCCACATACCTTGTCTTCTCAAAAAATGCTCTGACCCAGTTGTTTGGCCTTTAGGATTTCGCTTTTGTAAAACTCTCTAAAGTTCGCTGCCTTTCTCATTTAAAGAACAAGAAAGACGCTGATTAACAGAGCTCAGTACAGGTGTTATTTATACCGTTTCATGATCTTCATATGCGCCATCGTTAACCTACAGTTGCTTCAATTTGTATAAAGACGCGCTTCATATTTGTTTGGCTCTTTCGTATGTACACTGAAGTGCCAGAAAAACTGGTACACCAGTCTAATACTTGGTAGGTCCACCACGAGAGCGCAGGACTGCATAAATACGAAGGGGCATGGACTCCACTAGCTTCTGGAAATATGCTGTGGGCAATGCACACCATACTTCCTGCAGAGCGTTCCACAATTCGGGTGTATTCCGAGGTCTCGGATTCCTGTGTTCGATAGCGCGTTGCATGGCATCCCAAATGTGTTCTATCACGTTCAGATCTGGGGACTTGGGTGGGAATGGCAACACCCCAAACTCAGATGAATGCTCCTCTAACCATAATGTGGCGTCCCGACACTTGTGTGGAAGTGCATTGTCCTGTTGGAACAGGCCGTACCCATCAGTATAAATGCAGGACATGAACGGATGTACCTCGTCAGAAAGAATGCGCACATAGCGTTAGCCGGTCACAGACGCTTGTATACGTACCATGGGTCCCAGTGAAGTCCAGCTAAACACACCCCATACCATTACAGATGCCCCACCAGCCAGTACAGTTACCTGTTGACAGGCCGGATCCATGGCTTCATGGGGTTTGCGCCACACACGAATCCTTCCATCTGTCCGATACAGTTGGAAATGCGACTCTTCAGACCAGGCCACTTATTTCCAGTGTCCAGTGGCGGTGTTGCCGTGCCCAAGCGAGACGCATAGCTCTGTGTCGTACACCCGACTGGAGTTAGGCGTCGGCTTCCAAAGCCCATATCGTGCAGGGTACGTTGCACAGTCCGGACGCTGATGCTTCTTGAGGCTCCAGCATTTAATTCCGATGACACCTGCGAGAGTGTTGCACACCTATCGCGTGAAATGATTCTTGACAGCCGACGATGGTCACGTTCACCCAATGTCTTTTTACGGCCACACTGGTATCGTAGATTGGAGGTTTTTCCGGAATTCTTGTAGTCACGGTATACTCTTGCAATGGTCGTCCATGAAAATCCGAACTTCGTTTCTGCCTTTGAAATACTATGACCCATCTCACGAGCGCCAACTATGACACCGCGTTGAAATTCTCTTAAATCGTAATTACTTGTCATTCTCATGCCGAAAACAGCTCTGACAGCTGGCAGGGATGTCTATCGCTTTATATACGCACTAGCGGACGCAACCGAGTGCGCGCATAAGTGACGGTGTTATGCATTTTCATAAGATCGTCTGTACCAGTTTTTCTGGCACTTCAGTGTACATAGAAATAAAATGTCTGATGTTTTGATCGACCTAAATCATCTGCCGCCCCACCGAACTTCTCTGTCTGGCTACAGGCCTGTGGCCCTATCCACTGTACTTTTCTCTCGGCCGATACCCTTTCATGAAAAATCATTTTGGATGAACGCAATTTAGAGTTCAAAAATCTTGGACGAATACGAGTAATTTTTCTAGATAACTTTTTCAAAGCTGACAGTTGGCATTACGTACCTCAGAATACTAATTGAAACTACTAAGAACTTCATAGCAGCAAAAAATTAATAAGTAAGAAAGATGATAGACTAAATCTCTCCCTGTCTCTTTCTTTCTCTCTCTCTTTCACTATATATACAACGAGCTTTGCATTAGGAACAACCTTGTTTTACATATTCGGAGCGACAAAGAAAAACCACGTGATATCAACGTCACGTGCGGCTGCCATAAATTGTGCACACCTTTCCTTTACACGTTATCAGGGCCGCGGGAGGCCTAGTGGTCAACGTTCATGACTGCCACGGAAAAGACCTCGGGTTCGATCCCAGGCAGGTACGAACGCTCGAACCACTGAATATCCACCGTGCTTCGGATGGGCACATTAAGCTGTAGGGCCCCAGGTACTGGCACCCCGGTAATAAATAAGGGTGTCTTCCCCCCTTTCTACCTTGCTTCCGTGTCACTTTCCTATCAGGCACTCTAGCCCAAATTTTTTAGCTTTCTGTTTCTAAGGGTTGTTTAAGACATGGGGTCAGACACTCCTTTCCTAAAATCATGTACATATGATCTGATTAGATCTGTACGTGATCAGTAAACGTTTACTAGTAATGGGGAAACATGGCGATATAAGCCAATTTGACCGCAGCCAGATAGTCGGGGCCCAAAGGGCAGGTGCCAGTATTTTGGAAACAGCCCCACTTGTTGGCTGCTCTCGTACTACGGTATCAAGAGTGTACCAGAACTGGATTAACCCTGCACAAGATATCCAGCAGAAGGGCTCACATTGGTCAGCCACACTTGTTGGCAGCTCCCGTGCTACTTTATCAAGGGTGCACCAGAACTGGATTAACCATGCACAGACATCCAGCAGAAGGGCTCATATTGGTCAGCCACACTTGTTGGCTGCTCCCGTACTACTGTATCAAGGGTGTACCAGAACTGGATTAACCCTGCACAGACATCCAGCAGAAGGACTCGCTTTGGTCAACCACGCGCGCTGTATCCTAGAGATGAGTATCGCGTGTCATGACTGGTATCTTAGCACTGACGTGCAACATTCACTCAGCTCACCTACTGATATAGCCATTCACATCTGCAGCCGACCATCTGCATCCATATCTGAAACAGTGCAGTTCGACCTTTTTTTTATTATTCGGAGGTTTAACGATCACCGTGAGCAACTCAATGGGCTATAAGCAGTCGCCCGTCCCTAATTTAAGGTCACTGGTTCCAGGGAAGGGAGAGAGCCAGTGCCGTAAGACAAACACAACATCTATGCCTCACCGGGATTCGAATCCTTACCCCTTTTGGACGAATGATCAGAGGCCATTGCTTAGACCACTGCGCCACCGGGGCGGCGACCTATTATCGCATTTGTAACCTGTCCGTACCTTGCTCAGCCTGGGATTTCACCAGCTGGAGGCCAACGAGGGTACCCATGATGACGCTCAGTCATCGCAAACAGCGCAGCGCATGGGCCAAGGAACGTTGGCAATGGACCCTCGACGGATGGAAGGTCATCTGGAATAATGACTCTCTTTTACTGCTGTACCATGCCGATGGCCAGGTGGTGTAAACAGCATGAAGCCCTATCCCAAGGTTGCACAGTTGGAGTTCAGCAGGTCGGTGGATATGGTGTTCTGGTCCGGAGAGCTTTTTCCTGGAAAGCCATTGGTTATCATCACACTAACACTGAATGGTTAACGACACAGGGACTTGTTAGCCCACCATCCTGATCCATATCTGCAGGAGGTTCATCTGGACCACAGTGCCATCTTTCAACATGTCAACACACCTTGTCTACGGGATTATAACTAGTGAGTGGTAGGAGGAACACGACAACGAATTCGCCACATTGCCTTGGCCCGCAAACTCCCCTGACTGTAACCCAATCGAACATTTGTGGAATATGCTAGAATGGGGTGCGAGAGTTGCTGATCCTCCTCCAAGGAATGAGCGTGAACTGACGGAGCTGCTGCAGCGGACATGAATTAAGTTACGCATAGAAAATGTTTGACACCTTGCAGATCTGTTCATAGGCGTCTGCGAGCCGTGATTGCCCAGAAATGTGGACCAACTGAAGCACATGTGATAAAGGCCGATAGCAGTGGGAGCACATGCCAGTGTAGTATAATGGATGACACTCGGAGCTCCGAGAGTTGTGGGTTCGAATCCCGCCAATGGCACAAAAATGATGGAGAAACTTACTTCGTCATATTGGCGCCCGAATTTCCAGAATGCTCTGGCTGTTACGTTTCTCGCAGTGGTGTGATGTTCTTTCCACATCACAAGACAGGAAAAATGAGAATCCCTTCTTCAGTGCTTCAAAAAAATCAATCAGTGTGATGTTAAGTTCCACATACCAAATTGTCTGGGATTTCTCAAATGCACGTTCTTCATAGGATGACTGCCTACAGCGACACATGGTCCCGGCTGGCCCGTGGACCATGCCCCGGCCCTCTTTCGGGGGAGGGGAGATGTGACGTGCCTGTTCAGCAGGACGCACATAAGATAAAGACAGATAGCAGTGAGAGCACATGCCAGTGTAGTATAGTGGATAGATAGCATAGAATTCCGCCCCTGGCATAAAAATGGAGAAATTTACTTCGTCATACAATGCGTTATTACGTAGGCGTTGTTAATGCAAATCAGACTCCGTGTAAATTAGTGCAACGGAAAATTGTATCCCACGTACTTTTCCTTGTCATTTGGGGACGAATCAGATTAAATTCATATAAACAAAAATCTATGTAATTTCTATCAAACTGTACAACATTTTTACTCTTCCAATAGGACACTAACCCTTCTTAACAACTGTTCCCAGCTTCGTACGCTGGCATCACCACTGCGCCTAAGCATCGCCCCCGCCTGCCATTGAGTTCCCGTTGGAATGCGTTATCGCTTTTGGATGTTGCAATTTTGTTGCTGTTAAGACAAAAAAATTTCGAGGTTTAACGACACGGTAACGAGGTTTGACGCTGTTGCTCATCTTACGTTGTGTGTGTGATAAACTGATTTGACAGATGAGATTTGCTCTTGTACCTGTCATGAGAATACAAACAAAAGATATGTACTTTAAAGAGGATCTGGGGGCCCTTTTCCCCACACCACTACTGAATCTTTGTTGTTGAAAAGTCTGGAAAAAAAAGGCTTTTTTTTTTTTTTTTTTTTTTTTTGAGAAATAAAAAGCTCTCTGACTCTTCAGTTCTCTGATAAAAAAATTCTTGACTTTTGTGGGGAAAAAAACAATTTTTTTCTGAGTTTTCCCTGATTTTTGGAATCATTTTCAAATTCCCTGGGAATTTCAAGTTGGGTGGGAATCTTGTTAATGAAATGAAAGAAACATCATTAAATACCTGTTTAGCGCAAGATTCATTATTAATCAACAAGTTTCACTGAAGAACAACAGGGTCTCAAGATTATGCAATAGATAAACCAACTCTTTGTCTCTCTCTCTCTCTCTCTCTCTCTCTCTCTGTCTCTCTCTCTCTCTCTTTTCAGTACAAAAACTACTAAAAATAAAAAAACGGCGAAAAAAGAAACAATCAATGAAGAACATCAACCGTCGTCTCAACTCTATCTAAAGCAACAGATATGAGGAGTTAGTGACCAGCGTGAGCAACTCGATCGCCTATAAAGCAGTCTCCAATCCCTAATTTAAGGCTACTGGTTCAAGGGAATGGAGAAAGCCAGTGCTGTAAGATATCATATGATATCAGTTGGGATTCTCACCGGACTTATGTCGGATGAATGGTCAGAACGATCGAAAGCCAGCGATTCGATCACTGCGCCACCGGGAAGACCTTTGCTTTGTACGATAGTAGTACCGAAAGTAATGGAAAAGTGGGCATAACTTTTTTAATCAACTGACAGAGGTCATTCAAATTACACATGTTGCACACTCTTTCTCTATACAAAGGTACTACTCAACATAGTCTCCATCACAAGCGATGCATTTGCGCCATCGTTGAATACAACTTCAAATGTTCTTTGAAAAAAAATCAGGAGCGGACTGTTGTACCCACTTCCTCACAGTTGCTTTCACCTCGTCTGTGTCATCAAATCGTTGTCCCCGGAGACTGTTCTTCATTGTACCGCGAACAGGTGGAAGTCAGAGGGCGCCACATCTGGGCTGCACGGTGGATGGGGGGACCATTCACCAGCCTAATTTGCTGATAGCCTGATTTGTTGCCTAAGATGTGTGTGGTCTTGCATTTTCAGGGTGCATGTGGATCTTCTTCAGATCCTTGTTCGGTCTCTTCCTCCTTGTGGCTTCTCTAAGCTTCTTCAATGTCCCAATGCATCGCTCTCTGGCCACGATACGGCCACGTTGCAGAAAATCTAGGTGAATGACACCCCTGTCATCCCAAAATACAGTCACCCTGACTTTCTGTGCTGATCGCTGGCTCTTGAACTTGGTGAAGAGGTTGACGCCATTCCATGGATTGATTCTTCGTTTCCGGATCGTAAAGATACGCCCACGTTTCATCCCCTGTCACCAAATTGAAAAGAAAAACGTCTCTTTATTGGCTTCAAACGCTTCCAGCAGATCAGAGTAGATCTACACCCTCTCTCCTTCAAATCGGGTGTCAACTCCTGAGGTACCCACTTTGTACACACTTTCCGATATCCTAAATCTTCCACCATCTTCTGTATGGCATTGTGACCGCGGTACAGTTGTGCAAGAAACACATGGATTGCGACTCCTTTCTCCGCGCGAATCAATTCATCCACTCGCTAACGATTCGTGTCAGTGGTCGCAGATGATTGTCCCCCACTGCGTGGTTTGCTTTAAATGCTGGTTTCCCCTTCTTTAAACTTCTTTATCCATCTGTGCACATTGCTATTGTCAATGGTGTCATCTCTGTTAACATTCTGTAGCCTTCTGTGGATGTTCGACAGCCTGCAACCTTCTGTCGTCAAGAACTCAGTGACGGCACGATGCTTCTGCTTGGAATCCATTATTTCCCCGCAATGAAGAAGAAGGGTTGCTACACTGGCGCAAAGTGAAAAAAGAACATCGAGAAGGAATTGGCGGACGATCATGAAATGTACATATGTTAATGGGGTCGAGTTGACGTAGCTGTGATGTTAATTTCGGGACCAACCGGTGAGCGCTTACGCCATAGCATGACATAATATGCAAATGACCGTCGGTGGTATTTAAGGAGTACGGCGAAGTGAATGTAATCAGTCGTCGGCGTACGGACACGTGCGAAGATCCTGAAGAAGTTGCAATGCCTGGACATGAAAGACGACTACGATTTCAGCAGTTATCGGACTTTGAGCGAGGTCGTCTAGTCGGACTCCGCCAGGCCGAGTGGTCGTATCGTCGTATTACGGAGCGAATTGGACGGGAAGTATCGGTGGTGGTACGATGATGGCGTAGATGGTCCGAGGAACATTCCCACACGAGAAGACGTGGAACCGGGAGTCACAGACTGACTGATGAGCGGACCGATCGACGCATAAGAAGAGCGGCGTTGTCAAGCAGAACATCTACTGCGACGCAAATCCGAGCTGCCGTTGCATCTGAGGTGACTGGACGAACAATCCGCAACCGTCTACTGGATGCAGGACTACGTGCACGTGTGCCTCTGGCATGTGTACCTCTGACTCCAGACCACCGTAAGGAACGGCTGCAGTGGTGTCGCCAACGTCTGCACTGGAGAACGCAATGGCGATCTGTCGTGTTCAGCGATGAAAGCAGATTCTGCTTGGGAGCCTCCGATGGGCGTATGCGTGTTCGCAGATGCACAGGGGAGCGTCTCCACTCTTCTTGCATCCGCCAGCGACACACAGGGCCTACACCTGGTCTCCTGGTGTGGGGAGCGATCAGCTATCACTCCCGTACACAACTAGTGTTTGTACCTGGTACGTTAAGCAGCATCTCCTACATCAACAACATCATTCAGCCCGTTGCTGTGTCATTTGTAAAGTCGGTCCATCGTGGTGTTTTCCAGCAAGATAACGCACGCCCACATACGGCACGTGCAACGCAACATGCACTTCAGGGTGTGAGACAACTTCCATGGCCTTCATGTTCACCGGATTTGTCCCCCATTCAGCGCGTGTGGGATTTTATGGGACAAAGACTTATCCGGTCTCCACGGCCAGCCACGACCATCCCCGATTTACGCGTCCAGGTTTAGGATGCTTGGAACTCAATACCCCAAACTTACATCCAACATCTGTACGACAGACTCCATGCCAGAATTGCACAGTGTGACGCAGTTCATGGCGGTTCAACCTCGTACTAACCATGTTACATGGAAATGTTATTTTTCAGTTTACCAGCAAATACAGCTGTATTTTGCCATAATGTTTTGAGCACGTTATCCTCTGTATTCCGTTATTATGCTGAATAAATTTCGTTGGTATCAGACGTCTCCTTCTTGGTGTTCTTTTTTCACTTTCCGCCAGTGTATATAGAGGAAGAGTTACTCTACCAACATGGGCATTTTGAACGACCTCTGTGAGTTAATAAAATGTTATACCCACTGTTGCATTACTATCGGTACAACCCTCCTATATTCAATATATATTCAAACGTTCCTCCAGCCAATAAAGAAACCTTTCCGGAAAAAAACGGGAGGCGAGGGTTTCCTTTATTTTTCACAGGGGCATCTTGTCATTTGGCTCCTGGGGTTTTTTCAAATGGAGGGTGCTGAAAAATTTGAGGGGATGTCGGATGAAAACAAATTTTTTGGAGGTCGAAAATCTTCATAGTGAACTTTTTTAGGCTTTAAACCTAGGATTAAAAATGGAGAACTGTTAAATTTTTAATTGTTAAGAATGGTGGAATTTTCAAAACTGCATACTATACTTTGTTTTTGTGCTGTTTTTATTCTTTTTATCTCAAATTTTTTAAATGCTTATCCAAACAAGGCAAAAGCAACTAAGCATCGACATACTTGTAAATTACTGAAACAGTAGATGTTGGTAGTTCCATAAATCTTGTGCATATGATTCAAAAGTGCATGAGTGAAACCTGTACGAGATTAACAAGTGATCTATAACTGACTTGAAACATATGCTTTGAAAAAGATAAAAAAATGAAACATTAGACTGCTGTATACACTGAGTAGACAAAACATTAGAGATAGGGGTGATGGGCAGTTGACATGGGCATCCCCCCACGCAGAGTGGAACAGACCCAAACCGAACGCAGGCGTAAATAGGCGGACAACAGGCTACGAAATATGTACAATAAACCTTCACACACGTAATTCACTCGAAGAAACTCCGTAGTGATTTTTAAGAACTTTACTAAAAGACATACGACTACAATCAGTAAGATCTTTCGGGACACCTTGTTCCCATCTTCAGACAGATTGATTGTCTATGTCCGGTGCACCCCTATATACACATACTGAAGCCACAGCAATGACGCATGTCACAAATAAGCATGCGCACACAGCAGGGCTTCACAACAGTGTATTGCAATGGATGAACATGGGTAAAAGTGGTGATCTGAGCGACTTTGATCGTGGGAGCATTGTCGGCCGAATTGTCGGGACGTTCTATCCCCCAAGTGGTAAGAACCCTAGGGTTCCCGAGGGCAACTCTATCAAGGGTGTGCAGCAAGTATACCATCGACGGACGTACCGCCGCTCAGAAAGCAAGGGGTGGCCGACCACACGACATTGATCACCGGGGTCGACATAGACTATCCAGGTTAGTACATACCGACTGCTTTTTAACGGCGGCGCAAACCACATCCGGGTTCAATGTCAGATGCCCAAGCAGCGTCAGCGAGTGAAAGGTATGGCGCATGCTGCATACCATGAGCTACGGGAGCCGACGACCTACTCGTGTGCCATTATTGACTGCTCGTCATCGGACATTAAGCCTCGCGGACATTAAGCCTCGCGGACATTACGCCCAGTGGCGAGTAGCGTAGCATCGTGTGGCCAGGTGAATCCCATTTTCAGCTTACCGAGCTGACAGGAGGCTGCGGGTGTGGCGTCGACAGCATGAGGCCATTGATCTGTCGTACCAGGTCGGCCCTGTTCAAGGCAGTGGTGGCTCTGTGACGGTTTGAGAATCCTTCTCATAGAACACGTTAGGTCCCTTGGTGTTTTTCTGGAGATGTCTTTAACCACTGCGCACTATCATCGTGTGCTGGCTGATCCTCTACACGCTTTCATAGCCTTCGTGCATTCTGTGCTTGATGTTTTGTTTTAGCAGGACAATGCACCGCCCCACTTGGCCGCAACCACCTAGGCATGGCTCGAGGAACACTCACCTGAGTTTGGAACCATCCAGTGGCTCTCAAAGTCACCAGATTTAAACCCTCTGGAAGGTCTCTGGGATACCGTGGAGCTGAACATCAGATCCATGAATCCTGGAGTGACGTCTTAAGCGGAGTTGTGGACAGTGCTGCAACAGGCATGGTTGGCAGTACCTCCAGAAACCCTCTACGGCATTTGGTGGAGTCAGTGTTTTAGCATGTGTACAGTCTGTTATTCAGACGCTAGAAGGGAACCAACATGCTATTAGGTAGGTATCTTTAATGTTTTGTCCATTGGGTGTATATGAATTTAAAATTAAAAATAAAGAAAATTTATTACATCATGGTAAAAGAAACTTCAAGGTAAAGCTGTTGAATTCATGAATTCATCTAAATTCCAGGTGGTACTGACAACCGTGCTAATACTGTATATATTTTAAGGACTAATACCTAAAAATTAGAAAGTATAGTGTGTGTGTGTGTGTGTGTGTGTGTGTGTGTGTGTGTGTGTGTGTTTCACATCTTCAAATTGAGTGATGTTGAAATGTTTTGTAGGGGTGTGGGGGATGTATAAATCTCTGTTTGACTCTAAATGAGAAGGCATCTCAATTTTTATGTATCCAGCTTTTTCTAACTTCCAGATTCTCTGAAGAATACGAACAGAAGGCCTCATGCCAGCCAGTTCCGTAACTAGCCCGTATTGGGCCCGATGCGAGTTAACCATTTTACGCCCCTTCCCTCTCCTCCGACATAGTCATTGGGCTGTGCGCCTTTTGCGGCCTTGCGCCCAGTGCGGAGATACCGACGGCACCACCCAAGTTACGTCCCTGATGCCAGCAAGAGAAGCTCCTTTAAATAAATTTACTTATTCAAGTTTGGTGCACAAGAGCGAAAAGAAAGATTTTCTTTGCAGTCGACAATTCTTTCAAGATTCTGATTTGAAAAGCTTTCTAACAAAATGAGCTATGATCACGTTTTTTTCCATTTCTACGACACAGGTAATTGAAATCCTTATGAATTTTTAGTGGAAAAGTATATTTTTTTGACTTAGCAAAACCATAAAACCACAAAAAATAACTTTCTGTTGGTTAAGGTTCCCACAGATTTACTACCTGCAAGGTTTTCTACTGTTATTAGTTCTTGCAAAAATATAATCCTGTAGCATTTAGAGATTTCATTACGTTTCTTATTCATTCTTTAATACTCGATCATTTCTCTTCAATACAAAAATAGAGAACTTCTTTTTTGAAGGTAAGAGTTTGCATTTCTTCAACAAAACTAAATAACGTCCGGTTGGCTAAGCATGCAGTAATAGAATTATTATTATGCGTTGACTCTTGTCACATTCAGTTTTTCCAACAATAAACTTCCAACATTGTCACCGGGATTTGAAATGCACAGAGAGAGGACGAATTATCGTCGTTTTTTAGATATTATGCTTTGTATGCAATTATGAAATGAGATTTTGTTTTGTATTTGATTCCAAGACTGAAGGAATAAACCCAGTAGAAGAGGGGGGGTAAAGACGTTCCAGTTTGCGTATGCGTAAAAACGCTGCATAAAGACGTTGAAAAGAAAACGGACAATCCCTCATAAATATGTAAAAGCGTAATACAGAATAAGCTTTGCAGTCCCTCTCCATCTTAAACACGGAATCAATTGTAAGCTGATTATTTTTATATATCCTTCTACAACCTAAAGAGAGAAAGGTACAAAAATCCTTTATCAAACAAAGGATAAGAGACTTTCCTTCCTCTAAGGATAACGTGCTTCATCACTAAGACCCTAACCGGTAATTTCAAACAGCGCTAATTAGCACATGTTGACATTTTGGCTTAAATCCTCTTTCTAGCCGAAGCACGCTTTCTATTTCCACGCTTGCAAAATTATGGACAGCCACTAAATTCACAAAAAGATTTCCCTCGGTATTATAACATAGACCTTACACCCACCCACCCTCACCCTTTCCCCATGTTTAAATATTTCTTTTTAAGCGGATTGAGAGGGGGGATTTTTCCTAGGTCAACACACCCCCGTTTCAACGTTTAACATAATAACAAGCCCTAAGATAGGAAACAATTTCCACGAAACATGTTTTCATTACCTCCCACAGTTTTTCAAACAACGTGTTACATCCAAGGAGAGCTTACGTCTTGTAACAAACATTCCACAAAACATTATGCAGCACCCTAGGAGGTTAAAATAATATTTCTGGAGATGTCCTGAGTCCCTTAACCGTGAAGACGCAAAGTGTGGTAATTTGAGGTTGTTTACATGACACCAGCTGTGTGTATTTGGAACTGCGAGGCTTTTGGCTGCAGAAATCGTGTTAATATCAAACCGAAATGGATTATTCCTCATACAGGAGTGAAATTTTCAATTCTAACGTTATGTTTTGTTTTGAACTTGCAGTAACGTTTCATAAATTTCAATTTAAAATAAAAATGGGAAGAAGCCTCAAAATAATTAAGAATGTAATCACTGGCACTGACGTGCCGCATTTTCACTGTTGTCCATGTAGCCACTCTTTCAGAAAACTTGAAAATTACATTGTCCTGAAGCGAGAATCGAACCCGCACCTTCCGATTACCGGTCGAGCATGCTATCCGTTACACCACCTAGGACAAGAAAGTTCCATACTACAGAAACTGCTTGGAACTTTCTTGTCCTGGGTGGTGTAACGGATAGCATGCTCGACCGGTAATCGGGAGGTGCAGGTTCGATTCCCGCTTCAGGACAATGTAATTTTCAAGTTTTCTGAAAGAGTGACTACATTGACAACAGTGAAAATACGGATGTCAGTGCCAATGATTACATTTGTACCGCCTTCCATGTGTTTGCGAAGAATTATTTCTTCGGGGAAATTCGCTTCCCACTTATGTATGATAATTAAGAATTTTAAAGATCCAGCACTTTCACACGCATCGGCAGGAAGTTGTGATGAAAAATTAGAAACATTTTTGACGAAAGAAAGCGATTCGGCCGACACTAGATGCATTGCAATAGCAGCGGAAACCACTAGCTTTCTCACACTTTAACGGCCGTCGCTCGCGGTTATAGGCTTCACAAAAAGTGCTACTGCTTCATTAATAAGGGCATCTCCGGATATCTTATTCAAACCTCCTTGGTAGCACCCCACGGCAAAAAAATAGATGCATGTAGGCTCAGTTCTGATTGAGCCGTAAGTTTGGAACGTAGGACTACGACTTGCAGAGTGGAGAGTTGAAATGAGCTAGGCGAGTATGGCTTCAAAGCGTTTATTTAATTTGTACCTGAATTACCCAACACCTGAATTACCCAACACGGTGCTCTGTCTTTTTGGGCTTATTACATTCCTCGTCTATTGCTCTTGCCTCTCATTTTGGTTTTCCTCACTTTTGCTTGCGTTTATTCTGCGAATTCCGCGGCATTATCGAAAATGTTAACCCCTTCACACGGAAACAATTTTTTAAAATTTTAATTCAAACCACGGTGATATGTTCTTTATGTACATATTTGAATAGATCTCGTCGACAGCTTTAAAACGATACTACGCACGGTCGTTTTGCACTGACGGTTGTCCAGATAAACCGCGATATTGTCAAAAGTGTTCACCAGTTCACGAGAAAACAATTTTTAAAATGTTCAGTTAAAACCACTGCGAAATGTTCTTCGTATATTTGAATAGATTTTGTCGAGAGCTTTAAAACGATACCACGCACAGTTGTGTTGCGCTCACGGGTGCCGAGACAGACTGAGTCAAACGCGGCGGCACACCCAAAAATAGTGCATCTCCCCCGCGCACAGTGAGCGAGGGAAGCGTCGCGCGCACGACGTATTGCGCAGTACGCGAATTGGACTCTGTGACGTACCTGCCAGCAGGACGCACACGACATAAAGGCAGATAGGAATCAGAATAAACGTCTGCGTAGCTCAGTTGGTAGAGCGACTTGTTCCGGAATAAGCGGCCTCGGGTTCGAATCCCGGCGTAGACCAAAAATGACGGAGAAATTTACTTCGTTATAATGGCGCCCGAACTATCCGGATGACCCGGCCGTTCAAAATCTCGCATTGGTGTGATGTTCTTTCCACACCGCGAGATAGGAAAAATCAGAGAATCCCTTCTCCAGCGCTTCGAAAAATAAATGTGTGATGTTGCATTCCACACAGCAGATTGACTGGGAGTTCTCAAGTTCACGTTCTACAGTGGATGGCTGCCTGCAACGATTCATGGTCACGGCTGACCCGTGGGCCATGCCCCCGGCCCTCTTTCGGAGGGGTCTAGAGGTGACGTACCTGCCATCAGGACGCACACGACATAAAGGCAGATAGGAATCAGAATAAACGTCTGCGTAGCTCAGTTGGTAGAGCGACTTGTTCCCGAATAAGCGGCCTCGGGTTCGAATCCCGGTGTAGACCAAAAATGACGGAGAAATTTACTTCGTTATAACTCCATGCTGTTTACGAATATGCTAACACGATTAGTGTGTGGCGCGCATTTTTAATGCTATAATGATTTCAATTGGGACCTATTTTTGTCACAGGTTGTCGGCCACATGTCACCCCATACTATCTGCGGAGTTAGACGTATTCCTACTTCAAAAAATAAAATTAACATAACAAGTGCATTCCATCCTGAAAGTCGTTTGTACAACTCTGAAAACGTTCATATTCTGAGAACATTACCGGTGAAAAACGCTAACTTTGATGCATGCTTAGAAGATGAAATCTAGATAAACAACCTCTATCCAAATTTCGTATCACGATTTTTTTTTTATCGGGAGGGGGGAGAGAGGTCGATGTTTAACGACCGCTATGAGCATTCGTAGGGCTATAAGCTGCCGTCCGTCCTTGATTTGGGGCCTCTGGTTCCAGCGAGCAGATAAAGCCAATGTCGTAAGATAAGTGCACCACCCATGCCTCATTCGGGAGTAGAACCCCTCTCGAACGAATAGTCAGAACCTTCGGCCTCAACCCATCCCCCCCTCCGACCACATAGGGGCTTATGTTGTTTTAAAGGCATACTCTGGTTATAGCAGGCTCGGATGCAAAGGGATGGGGGCCATGGCCTAGCCTAGAGAAATGAGCGCGCCTGGAGACCAAACGGTAGCGCAGGTGAAGTTTACAGAGCAGTATATATACAACCCATTCGGAATCAGAATGGGAAAGGCTGCTCTTTTATCGAAGTTTGATAGAGGAAAAATTGTGATGGCACGGAGCCTCGGAACTACGATCTCAGAAACGGCGCGGCTTGTGGTTTCTTCACGTGCCGCAGTAGTGAGTACGTATCAAAAGTGGTGCACAGATGGCCAAACGACGAACCGTCGTCCGGCCGTGCGTCGTACTCAACTCATTGATGTCAGAGTGGAGCGGAGATTGTTGCGCATTGTTCAAAGCGACTGCAGGGCCACAGTGCGACAAATCACCCGCAGGTATAACAGCGGTGATCAGAGCAATGTGTCACAGCACACTGTTCATCGAAGCCTTCTGCGCATGGGCCTGCGTAGCAGGAGACCCATCCATATCCCCATGCTCACTGCACGTCATCGCCAACAACGCATGAAATGGGCCCAAGATCATCGAGATTGGACCGTGGATGATTGGAAGAAAGTGGCCTGGTCTGGCAAATCAAGATCCCTGGTGCATCACGTAGACGGTCGAGTGCGTATATGCCGATTAACAATGGAGGCTGTGGCACCTGGGTGCACCATTGGGCAGAAGCAGACCGGCGGTGGTGGTGTTATGCTGTGTGCGATGTTTTCTTGGGGCACTTTTAGGCCCCATTATCCCAATAGCACAATCCCTGACAGCTGTCAGGTATCTGAACATCATTGCAGACCAACACGAACCCAATCGAATATTTGTGGTTCGATTTGGAAAAGCGGTTTCGCGCTAAATAACCACCACCCCGAAATGTACCGGAGGACCTGCTATTGACATTATGTACCAGATACCTCAGGATACCTATCGCCACCTCATCGGATCGATGCCTCGCCGAGTGGCCGCTGTTTTGCGGGCTAAAACGGGTCCTACAGCTTATTAGGTAGGTGGTCTTAATGTAATGGCTCGTCGGTGTACATTTTATTTCTACTTGCTGCTATGATTTTAATTTTAATAGTTTTCTTCAATTTTTTTGTAGACTAAGAACACATTCTTTATAGAAACAAAATTTTTGGTAGGGGAGAAATGAACGAAGCAGCTTTTATGGTTGTAAACATTCGCCAGCCCCTAATTTGGAGCCACTGGTCCACTGTCCGCCATTACACAAGAACACCAATCATACCTCATTCCGGTTTCGAACCAGGGTAAATTACGTACGAATGGTTAGAGGCAGCGTCTCAAACCACTAGGCCACATAAGCGGCCATTCGTTACTTCACATCGCATATGATTTCCGTAAACTTAAATTTTGCAGTCCCAGTGGAGCAGGGGTCTAAGTTCTGGCTTTTGACCATTCATCAGACATGGGTCTAGATTGAAATTTACCTGGGTAGCTATTCGTCAGATAACGGCCTTTGTCCTAATCTCCGATGAGAAGACAGTGTTTTTGTCTTACGTCACTGGCGGCCTTTCCCTTCCCTGGAACCAGTGGCCTTAGATTAGGGACGGGCGACCGTTTATAACCCTTAGAGTTACCTCAAAATCCAGGGCAGCAATCCCTCGGTGCACGTTAATGAATCCAATACTAGCGAAACACTAAAACTCACAAGAGCTTCGATAACTTTAATAGTACACGAATCCAATAATAAAAGAAGACATAAAACTCATGAGATCTTTCAGGTTTCCTAAAACTCATCTTCAGATGAAAAATAATTTTAAACCCTAAGTTAGGGTAAACATATTATATACACACATATTCAACGACCACGTCGGTGTCCAACGGGTGACGTACGTAGCCCTTCACCCTATTGGTTGGCACTTGGTAGGCTACTCATGTAGAAGTTTGACAGCCGTGAGGAAGTAACTATACATAAAGAGTAAAAAAGCAAGTGTGTACGGGGATGGGTGTCCCACCCTGTGCTTATAACACATTAACAAGAAGCTGATGGTATTATATAATAAATCTAATCGCCACAACATAATATTCACAAAATAATAATACTCCAGAAATGAGAAATAAATACTTACAAACAATGCTGGGCTATTTTTAGCTTAGAGTTATGCCAATATAACAGAAGAGCCAATTGTTCATTAACAGTATTGTTCAAAATCTCAAGTATGAAACAAATTTGAAGTGCAGTCAATCTTATTCAGTTTTTAATTATCCATTAATTAAAACCAAATCTTCTTTTAAGAGCTTGGTAAGAGTTCTGATAAATTGTCATTACAACACTTGGGTCCTTTTGACACAATCACCATACTTTCTGTGAGTAACATGGACGATACAGAGCTTGGAGTAATAGTAATACGGGCATCGGCCCACGTAAGTGAGTGTAACCCCACATATACAAGTCGTGCGAGGGCTGTATTTTGGAGTCCATTCTTAATGGCATACTTATGTTCTTTCAGTCTAGCTCCCAATGTTCTTTTAGTGGAGCCCACATAAATACTATCTGGGGTATCATTATCACAACTTTTTAAAGATATTTCGTACACTCCGCACTTGTCTGTATGGGAGACCTGATCTCGGTCATGTCTGATCAAGTTAAACAAGTTGACAGTTTTTATCCCAAAATCTATGTCAAATGGTCTACAGATGGTCTTAAGTAAGGGGATTATCGTAGGGTAGTAATGCATAGAACCCACAAACTTTTTTTGTCTGTTGTCACCTTGCAGGGTAGTTGATCTTTCTCGTCTAATTTTCCCAAGCACAGACTGAATGGTTGATCTGTGGTAACCATGGGTCGCAGCAATTTCAAACACTCTAGTGATTTCTGTGTATTCGGTGTTCAGGAAAGAATCATCTATTACTAGTTTGATACCTGCCTCGTCCACGCATCCAAAGAAATATAAGTTATCGGCTATTAACTATATGATGAGAAGAGCTTTTACCCACTCCTCAAGTAATAGCAGACGTGATTTAGAAATCACTAGAGTGTCTGAAATTGCTACGACCCATCAATGCATTGCATGATTTTACTAACTTGTTTATGTCTACCTGTTATTTTGTGACTCATGAACTACCATTTTGATTCATGAAGCAGTAAATCGTTGTTTTCGTTAAGATAAATGTGGGTTGGACACGCACTTCGGAACATCTCGTTTTGTGCACTGAACGTGGATTAGAGTGTGGGGATGGTGGATCACCAGAATTATTACTAGAGTCTCCATCAAGATTGCAAAACGACAGTAAGGACTACCTATACCACTGAGCCGATAGTTCAAAGTCCAACGACCTGCGTTTAACAGTAGTTAGCTTATTTTATTAATGACAGTGTACTTGGTCGGGCTACAATTTTTTCACCGAAGGACAGATAATTATTTTCGTCACTTCAGAGCAAACGCCCAAAATGCACTGCCTCACAAGAGAAAATGCCACACCATAAAGGAATGCTCGAAAACAGACCAAACCGCACACACATATAGCCAAGTAGGTCCTGAACAAATAATTTGATTATCACATACAGACTAGGCTCCAGTGGCTGAATATACAGGACGGTCAATAAGGAGTGTGGCCCCTATTTTGGGCGATACAGCGTTGAGTCCGACGTGGCATCGAGGCAATGAGAGTCCGAATAGACTCCTGGGGTATCGTGGACCATGTGGTTTTGATTCGAGTCCACAGTTCTCTTCTTTTACGGAGGCGAGAGGGTACTGAACTGACGTCTATTCGTGTGCCACATATGCTCGATGGGCGAGAGGTCAGGTGATCGTGCTGGCCACGGAAGCATGCGCGCACCGTGTAAAGTATTCAGGCTGATCCGAGAGGTATGCGGCCGAGCGTTATGCTGGTGAAAAACGGCGTTTGGGATTCCCTGCAGATACCGTAGTGCCACGGGCCGCAACACCTCGTCAACATAGCGGAGTGTGGTCAATGTGCCAGTAATGCGTACCAGCGGTGAGCGGCTGTTGGCGTTGATAGCACCACACACCATGATTTCACGTTGGCGGGCCGTGTGGCGCTTCACAATGGCTGAGGAATCAGCCCATTGGCCACGTCGCCTCCAGATTCTCACACGGCGATCATCCGCTGTGAGACAGAACCGCGACTCGTCGCTGAACACCACACTGTTCTATTCGACACTCAAAGCAGCTCTGGAACGACACCATGCCAAGCGGTGACGACAATGGCTTGCTGTTAAGGGTAGCCTTCGCAACTGAACGGTTGGACAGCAAACCAGACGCAGCCGATCGGCGCGACATTGACCGCGTCGATATCGGATCGTCCAAGCCTCCCCGTACACTCCGCAAAATGTCGCCCGTTGTGGCCTCTGGGTCCGTTACGGCATGACGTCGCATGCGACGATCGGTGCGCTCGGATGTCCGTCTCCGTGCTCCGGTCACCCTACGACGTTGCACAGATCTTTCCTGGGACCACTGTCTCCAAATGCGACCTACGGTGGTGGCATCACGGTGCGTTTCTTCCGCAGTACGACGCAAAGGCCATCCGGCGGTACGAAGCTCTACGATGACACCTCTCGTGAACTCATCCGCTTGACGAAATCGCGTACGACGGCGTCTTAACTACATCGGCATCCCTTGTTCGTTATCCAGACACGGTTACACTAGAACCATTCCTCACGGCCGTGACGACGTCTCGACTGATGGCCTCACAGGCTGGTTGTCCGCTTATATCCCACGCGCTGTTCGTGCGATTGGCCTGTAAATGAAATCATTTTCATAACTTGTACGTATGCACCCACCCTGCAATTTCCATGGCATTGCGTTCACGTCTTTGTGGTCAGGCAGTGTATATATCGATAGAAGAAACGCCGATTTTTTTTTTTAATACAACAACGTTTTAGACGGATAATGCAGTATAAAGCTCAAATGAAGTTAACGATTCTTATTGATTAGTAACAAAATAATTATTCGTTCTTTCCAAACAATCCAGACAAAGAGGATACGAGAAATAGTGGGACATCTCTTGAGTGGTCCACCGGGAAATATCCCGGTGTCCCGGTGGCCAATCCGCCCCTGGAGGGTCAAGACATTTGGGAAAACGGAGGATTACAACTCTAATATGGTAACTGCCAAAACATTAGGCTAACAATGAAATATTGTACTAATATGCTACATACAATAGCATTGTACATGGAAATTACTGCAGTATTAAGTTAATGATGAAATGTAAAAACACACACCCCTGGCCAAAAAAAGGGGGGGCGAGGGAGACCACACACAAAAAATCCATTAAAATGCACACTTTCGATATCAAACACCATTTATAGCACCTAAAACAAAGTAACAAAAATAAATTTCATTAATAGAAAAAGGTTTCACTGATAAAATATATGTATCTCTATTCCCACGCATACACGTATCATAAGATGTTCTCAGAGATACAGGGGTTAGCATGGCAAAAAAATATGTTGCCAAATTAACGTTACTGATAGGTCCTAGATTTTACTTACTGCTGATTACAAAACGTCTCCATTTACAGCGATCTTGGCATGCAACACGAGCTTCCTTGATATCCACCACATATTTTATATAAAACCTTTTCGCATTTCACATTAATTATTTTTGTCTCTTGCAGTTATTCTGAATCTCGTCCTCCTGTTATTTCCTGGGCCTTCCTTTTCTGCCATTTTTGGGCTCCTTAAATTTGTTTGACTTTCCTCTACCTTTCTTCCCACCCACTGGACCTGAATAAATTCTCTTAGTTAACGCCTCAGAGTTCATTCTTACAACATGACCAAACAATCTCAGAATACTTGTCCCAACCCCACTAACAGTATTTTGCTTCACATTAGGCATCTACAACACATCTTTGTTCTACGCATGATCAGAATATCTTGCCACAAACCTCCAATAAGTAACGCATCTGTACAACATACAACTGACTCTTATGTTTCTTCTGCAGTATCCAGGTTTCAATGCCATACATCAAAGTAAGAACAATTACACTTTCATACACATCCACTTGTGACCTTTTTTTTGAGAACCCAGCAGTCCTGTGAAATCTTCCAAAGGCAGCTATGGCTTTCAAAGATGGATTGACATGCCTACTAATTTCACCACCTAATGTATTGTCTCTGTCAAGCATGTCTCCTAAATTTACAAATACAATCACCTGGTCTATCTTTGTGCCATTTAGACTGATTTTACATTCAGTATTAACAGTTCCTCGCTCAAAAACCATAGCTTCGGTGTTTCCCTTATTTATACTCACAAAGAAACCTTACAATTGACCACACGCAGATTTCGGTGAATTTTTTTTTTTAAATCAAAGTAGAGGCAAAATGAGGATATACGTGTCCCGGTATTTGATCTAATGCCTCTTATTTTCGGAATAAAAAAGCATAGCGATCCGAGGACGGAAAAATGAACGAAATTCGTGATTTCCTGTAAATGATTTTTTACTGTAATGTCGCGAGGTCCAGCAACAGTGTGTTATAGCATACATTTCCTGTTATGGTGACTAATGTCGAAAAGCGGAGAATGAACAGTGATCAATAGCAGCAAAGAACTGAATGCCTGCATTTTTCCATCCTCCCTTAAAGCTCTCTCGTTCTCACCTTTCAGAATTCAGTAAGAAGTTACAACATTGTGTGATATAAGTAGATACTGAATGAAACATATGTACTTCTGTGCAATATTTGAATGAGCTAGCTAATGTCAATGGCAATTCGGTGTAGTTTTACTAACAAATAATAAGGAACTTGTAGAAGTAATCGTTGAATAATGGAGTTTAATAATAAATAGCACATATGGGGACAGAGGAATTGTTGGGAGAATCAACATATCACAATTTAGCTTGTAAAGTATAATTACGTACTTTTATCTGAAGACTTAGCATATGTTGTTTGGTACCACTTTCGGAGGTTTTACTATCGTTTATTGGTACACAAAGTTGCGGGTGATAATTATCATAAAAACAATGAAAACATAACACTTCTCTATAACGCGAGCATTTGAACTGTCCGAGCACTTACATTTCGTTTGTCGAACGTCGTCCGGAAAACACACTTCGTTCACATTTCCAAAAACCTTTCTTTCATTTATTAACTTCGCAGCAAGCCAAGCGTACTGCAACATATTCTTGAAAATCGAGCAGAAAGTTGATGGTGTATAAGTCAATGGATCTTCAGGGCATCTTCTCGCTTGTTTAAATGCCTATTTTCTTTTAAAAGTTCGACAGAGTTTTGTCATTTTTTAATAAAAATTTTTTACTTGACGGAAAAGGTACACATCACAAGGTTGACAGTATGGGGTACAATGAGGTGGAATGATTTCAACAGTAGAAGAACAAGTGCCGTCGTCATTTTTGAAGACACTATTAAAGTGTGCTGGATCTGTTTGACCTCCCCATGAATCCAAGATCAATAGAAACTTCTCTTCGCAAAATGGTCAGATAATGTTTTACACGAAACTGCTGAAATGCTCTTTCGTTAATTCCCCTGATTTCTAAGATGTTACGAATACATTGCCATATTCCGCCGTTAGTCCTTCCACAATCTTAGAAACAAGAGGTCCAAATTGTCCCTGTTCCATTCAGTATCTACTTATATCACACAGTGTTGGTGTAACATCTTACTGAATTCTGAAAAGAGAAAAGAAGATAGCTTTAAGGGAGGATGGGAAAATACAGACATTCGGTTCTTTGCTGCTATTGATAGTTCACTGTTCATTCCCCGCTTTTCGACATTAGCCACCATAACAGGAAATGTATGCTATAACACAGCAGGACCTCGTGACATTACAGTAAAGTATCATTTACAGGAAATCACGAATTTCGTTCATTTTTCTGTCCTCGGATCGTTATGATTTTTTATTCCGAAAATAAGAAGTATTATAGCAAATGCCGGGACACATATATCCTCATTTTGCCTCTACTTTCATTAAAAAAAAAAAAAACTAACCGAAATCCGCGGGTGCTCAGCTGTAAGATCCCCTTGTCAGTTTGAATTTCATGCAAACATCGTACATCCGGGACAACATACACGGCAACTCACTTTTGGTCTCTGCCAACAGGAGTGTGTCATCAACATACAGCAGTCCGCGCACATGGATATTACCAAGACATAAACCAGCATTGTCTATTTTGGCATCACACAATAACGCATCTAGATGACATTAAACAGCCATGGTGACATTACACAAACTTACTTCACTCTTGCACCAATGGAAAACCATTTCGATAAAACACCATTCATTCATACACATGCTACACTGGTGTTCAAAACCCAAGGACGAACAATATTTCGAAAGGTTATAACCACAAGATCAGACGCAACAGCTTGTGGTAATTTGCATAATTAAGGATGTTCCGCAGAAGACCGGTGCGCATGCAAAATGTCGAATCGTGCGCACAAGGGTCGCGTGGTATCACTTAAATGGATAAAAGAGAAAATGGCACGGTAGGCGACATGTGTTTGAAGGAAAATCTGGACGTGAAGGTATAAAGGAACGAACCTGTAATTTACGTTATGTCTCAAAGACATCATCTGGATGATTTCACGCGGGGAAGAATTATAGGGAAGCTGGAAGAAGGACGCCGAGTGAGTCTTGCCAGGGAGTTCGGAATCGAGCATAGTGTGGTATCCAAGCTCTCTGCAGGTTTCAAACCAGTGGAATGTGTTCCAAACGCATGCTAGAAGGTCGCCCTCGCTTTACTACGACGCATGAAGACATATTTTTTGTTGTAACACCAAAACGTTATCGACGCATCAGAGCTTGTCAGCTCACGAGGCGCCTCCATTCCAGCACAGGAATGCGGATTTTTCGGCAAAATGTAGCAAGACGTCTGCGACATATAGGACTATATGCCCTAAGGCCTGTAGTCTGCGTCCCACTATCCGGAGATCAACGTTGCGCACGTTTTCGGTGGTGTGGTATCCACAGTTATTGCACACGTAATCAATGGGCCAATGTACTCTTCAGAGATGAGTCGTTTCAGTCTGTCCTCGGGTTCTAGACGTCGGCTGATCTGGAGTTGAAGTGGTACTGCATACCAGCGCGATAATGTGAAGGTAAGGGACAGATACGGCGATGCCGGGGTCATGATGTAGGGCTGCATCATGATTAATGGACGCGCCCACCATGACCCCGGCACACGAAATGGGTCTATAACCGGCGAACGATATTGCAACGAAGTTCTTCTACGTCATGTTTGATTATTCTGTAGTACTGTAGGCGAAGACTTTATGTTGGTGGACCACAACGCGACATGAGAGCAATGCACACTTCTAGAGAATAAGAATATTAATCGCCTTGACTGGGCATCACGCTCCCTAGACCTCAATCCCATCGAACACGTCTGGGATGCAATGAGGAGACGCGCCGGTGATTAGAGGTTTAACGACCACCGTGAGCAGCTCAATGGGCTATAAGCAGTCGCCCGTCCCTAATTTAGGGTCACTGGTTCCAGGGAAGGGAGAGAGCCAGTGCCGTAAGACAAACACAACATCCATGCCTCACCGGGATTCGAACCCGGACCCCTTACGGACGAATGATCACAGGCCAGCGCCTTAGACCACTGCGCCACCGGGGCGGCAAAAAACAGGGCCTCATCCATGCTCTGAGGAAGGAGTGGGCGAATTAGCGTCAGGGGCTCCTGGATCACTTGGTGCTCAGCATGTCACGACGTTGTGAGAGATGCATTGTAGTTCAGGGTGGACGTATTTCATACTGAAATATCTCTATGCCTGGTTATCGATAGGCATTGTACTACCATTCTCCGACCATGTCCTTCGAAAATTTCTAAGTTTCGCGTAAAAACTGATTACAATATGCTTGGAGACATTTCAGTATGGAATATGCCCACCCCGAACTACGATGCAACTCGCACAACATCGTAGCATGCTGTGCACTAAGTGATCCAGGAGTTCTGAGGAAAACTGGCCCACTCCTCCCTCAGAGCATAGATGAGGCCCTGCTTGTTTTCTGGAGGGGGTTGATTACAGTGTGTCATTTATAAACAATTTTTTGTGTCAATATAATTATTTCCCCATTTGGCTGTAGTCATGTATTGCTTTTCCTACACATGTAAAAATGTAGTCCGTCCATAGGTGTTTTTTTTTTTTTTTGATTGGAGGTTTAACGACCACCGTGAGCAGCTCAATGGGCTATAAGCAGTCGCCCGTCCCTAATTTTGGGTCACTGGTTCCAGGGAAGGGAAAGAGCCAGTGCCGTAAGACAAACACAACATCCATGCCTGACCAGGATTCGAACCCGGACCCCGTTCGGACGAATGATCAGAGGCCATCGCTTAGACCACTGCGCCACCGGGGCGGCCCATAGGTTTTGGACACCAGTGTACACTGATGAGCCATCACATTATGTCCGCCCCCATCCTAGAGAAATGAGCGCGCCTGGAGACCAAACGGCTGCGCAGATGAAGTTCACAGAGCAGCATATATACAACCCAAGGACTGGCTTTCGGTTAGTAGTGTTTCGAGTCAGAATGGGAAAAGCTGCTGATTTATCGGAGTTTGATAAAGGACAAATTGTGATGGAACTGTGCCTCAGAACTACGATCTCGGAAACGGGGCGGCTTGTGGGTTGTTCACATGCCGATGTAGTGAGTACGTATCAAAAGTGGTGCACAGATGGCCAAACGACGAACCGTCGTCCAGTCGTGTGTCGTCCGCAGCTCATTCATGCCAGAGGGGAGCGGAGACCGTCGCGCATTGTTCAGAGGGACCGCACACGACACACAGCTGGACGACGTGTGGAATCGTCCAGAACAGTGGCGATCAGGGCAATGCGTCACAGTACACAGTTTATCGCAGCCTTCTACGCATGGGCCTGCGTAGCCGAAGACCCAGCCAGGTCTCCGTGCTCACTATATGCCATCGCAAAGAACGCGTGAAATGGGTCCAAGATCATCGATGATTGAAGGAAAGTGGCCTGGTCTGACGAATCAAGTTTTTGGTGCATCACGTAGACGGCCGAGCGCGAATACGCCCATTACCAACGGAGGCTATGGCACTTGGATGCACTATTAGGCGGAAACAGTCCGGTGGCGGCCGTGTTATGCTGTGGGCAATGTTTTCCTGTGACACTTTAGGCCCCATTATCCCAATAGCACATTCCCTAACAGCTGTCAGGTATCTGAACATCGTTGCGGGCCAAGTTCACCCATTCATGGCAACTGTGTTCCCTGTTGGCGATGGCCATTACCAACAGGATAATGTGCCATGCCACACAGCCAGAATCGTCAAGGAGTGGTTTGAGGAACATGCTGGTATTTTTTTCTGTTAATGCCCTGGCCTCTAAATTCACCTGACATGAACCCAATCGAACATTTGCGGCTCGACTTGGAAAAGCGTGTTCGCGCTAAATCACCACCACCCCGAAATGTACTGGAACTGGAGGACCTGCTGTTGACATTATGGTACCAGATACCTCAAGATACTTATCGCCACCTCATCGAATCGATGCCTCGCCGAGTGGCCGTTGTTTTGTTAGCTAAATGGGGTCCTACAGCTTATTAGGGAGGTGGTCATAATGTAATGTCTCATCGATGTATATTGCTATTGCCAGGATACGTAGCTTTCACACATTAAAGCACATTCCCAAATATACCTTCCACAGAAGTACCGTAAGCTTTACTTAAATCTACAAAGGCAGCAAACACTTTCTTACCAACAGAGAGATACTTTTTAATCATCATATGTAGTATAAAAATTTGGTGTTTCTTCAAATTAGTATGAACCTTTTCGCTTCACAAAAGACAGTTTTAGGGATGCGCATTACGAAAACCATGAAAAATTGCAATTGTTAAAAGTTTAAAAATCGCGTTTTCTTACTTGCTCTGGTACACGTTTTCAATATCAATATAAAGATTACTAGCAGATTCTTACTGTAGGGCAACTAAAACAGACATTTGAAACTTAGTCAGAATCTACCAATGATGTCTATTGTAATTATTAAATCATTCACAATTGAAATGAAAGATATAAAATGCACTAACAAGCTCAATGATAAAGCAGTTTATTATCAGATATTATTGTACACTCCTATATATATTTCTACTGCATTTATTTATAAAAATTCGAATTATACAGACAAAAAAATGAAATAAAAAAATTATTGCATCATTTTCATCCTCACAATTATTCATAATACTGCAACTAAATACTTAAAAATCCAAATTTCATTTTTAATGGATAAAAATATTAAGAAAACAAACTATTTCTTTTAAATTAATATGAAAATTTCATATTAAATTCTTATTCCATGCATAAAATTACCTGTAACATCATGGCTCAAAAATAAATGCACATGAAAATTATAACCCCTTCAGCAACACAAAATTTAGCACATATGTGATTTAACCCAGGTCAAAGAACAATACGCAATGTTACGTAGATCGTTCAAAAAATAACGAGACTGACGTCATGACGCCAAAACAAACCCACGTAGAAAAATGCAGCTGCCTATGTCGGAACACTAGGAAGATCAGTCACGTGATCAGGGCAAATCAAGTCAGTCACGTGATGACGCGTCTTTACAGCGCTTCACTAGTTCGTGACGGCTGGAGTTCAGACGTGTTTCTGTAATCCAGTATGGATATAAAACTGGAGCAAGGAGCAGCTATAAAATTTTGCCTGTATTGGAATAAAACCACCACAGAAACGCATGAAATGATTCGAGCAGCCTATAAGGAAGATGCTTTGTCCTGTGCAAAAGTTTTTGAGTGGCACAAAAAAACTGTGAATGGTGGAGTGTCTGGAAGATGTGCCACGCTCCGATAGGCCTTCGACATCGAGTACGGAGGTTAATGTCAATACCATCGAGGCACTTCTGCGCGAAGACCGTGGAATGACCATTGAAGAGGTTGCTAATGTGATGCAGATGTCTGTTGGTTCCGTTGAGGACATTGTGAGAAACCAGTTGGGGTACCGAAACGTCGCTGCAAAGTGGATTCCTCACTTGCTCACGGATGAACACAGGGCAAATCAAGTTATCACTTGTCGCCAATGGAAGTGCCAGATACGACGTCTGTATTCACCGGACCTAGCGCCGTGTGACTGAACAATGCTGTAATGTGTATCCTGAACCACATGTCGAGGACGGACTTTGAACACACCTTCCGGAAGTGAATAGAAAGGTAGGATCTGTGCATTCAGGTAGAGGGATAATATTTCGAAAGTATGTAACTGTACGTTTGCCACATTACACTTCTGTAAAATCAGTCTCGTTACTGTTTTGAACGACACTTGCACTTCCTGTTTTCATTTCATCTCACGCGAAATACCATGATAATGCACAAAATTCTTCTCTTATAGTAAATATATATACAGTATACGTATATATACAGAGGGTAAGTCGGCAGTTTTGCGAGATTTGGATCACTTTATGTCTTCATTCGTGCCTTTACCACGAAAGCTGACTAAAATTTAAAGTATAGGCCATCGTGTTGCACCGCCTTTAGCCATCTGTCTGCCAGTTCTTCGATTCCGCAGCGGTACCAGTTCTTGTCCTTCGAGGCGAAGAACTCCTTCACCCCAGCTGCCACCTTCTCCTGGTTGTTAAAGTGCCGCCCGCGAAGGAAGTGGGCCTTGGACAGAAACAAGTAATAATCCGACGAAGCAAGGTCCGGGCTATATGCTGGGTGTAGCATCAGTTCGATGCCCTGAAGTTCCTGGCGTTTTGCCCGGGTCGTTTCCGTAATACGGGGCCGAGCCTTGTCCTGCTGTAGGAGAGCGCGCTTTCTGTTCCCCAGTGCCGATTACTTCTCCTCCAAAACGGCATACATCCGCTCCAGCTGTTCAGAGCAGAGATTAGCGTTGATGGTCCTACCGTCTAGAACAAATTCGTAGTGGATTAACCCTACAAAATTCCACCAG
Source organism: Macrothele yani (assembly GCA_039090855.1). Taxonomy (NCBI): domain Eukaryota; kingdom Metazoa; phylum Arthropoda; class Arachnida; order Araneae; family Macrothelidae; genus Macrothele; species Macrothele yani. The sequence goes on along the minus strand of CM076990.1, from coordinate 14,884,382 downwards.
GTACACAATATCACCTAGGGCTCGAAGCGCCCACGTTTGACAACAGGTTCTGGAAGCTGGCCCAGGTTCAACCACTGTTGTCGTGTGTTAGGATTACGGAAATAGACCCACTTTTCATCGCACGTAACAATTATCTTCGTGAAACATACATCGCGCGGGTTTTCTAGGAGTTTCGTGCACACTCCCACTCGGCGGTTTGCTTCAGCTGGCGTCAGTTCGTAAGGGACAATGCAGCAGCTCCTGTAGACCTTACCGAGGTCCTAAAGGTGACGAACCACGGTGGTCTGTGTTATTCCCAGCTCGCCTGATAACACCCGAGTGCTGATTGTCGGATTTACCTCTACGGCCTGGCGCACGGCCCCCGAATCCACGGTTCGCGGCTGATCGTTGAAGTTTCTGTCACGTGAGCGAAATTTCTTGAACCATCTGGTTGCGGTGCTGTGGTCTACGAAACCTTCCCCTTTAGCATGAAAAATGTTCCGTGTTGCTTGAGCAGCGTTATGGCCGAGTTCAAACTCGTAAAGCAAAAGTTCCCTAATTAGCTGGTTGTGGCTGTTCGTCTTTCAGGCGTCCCAACCACAGAAAGAACGACGACATGCAATGCTGTTCACAGAAATGTCTGCCACTTTATATATCCCATTCGACTGACTGCAGTGCACGACTTGAAGTAATTTAAACACGTGACATACCCGCCGCAGCACATGCGTTTATACAAATATTGCAAAACTTTCCACTCAGCCTCTGTATATTACAAGGCACAATTTCAAGAGAAAGGCACAATTGTCAGAACATCTGCATACTATAAGATACGGATATTACTATAAGATCAGTTGTTTGGATTCCATTGTCCTGGGTGGTGTAATGGTTAGCATGCTCGATTGCAAATCGGGAGATGCGGGTTCGATTCCCATTCCAGGATGATGCAATTTTCAAATTTCTGAGGTTATGTTACATGGAAAGAACAGGTTGATTTATATCTGTATTCATTATTTCATGTGTATTACAAGATGTCTGTTTTAATATAAACATTGAAACATCGTATGTGCAACGCACATAATAAATTGACTAATACAAACAAATATAAAAAATTATAGAAATATATATAGCACTTTAAAAGAAGCCATTAATCAGTTACAAAAAAATATCAACTAAATTTATGCACTGAAAATGAAACTATCATGAATTCAATTACACAATTAATTCTGTTAGATCTGGCTTCTGTGTGACCTCACCTTCATGTGTGGGGAGGTTCGTCGATTAGTTCCTGTAAGCTGATTTTTTTACTCTGCATTAGCAGCTGATCTTATGAAATAACTCTATGTTGGAGCCCATGAAGAATAATTGCTACACCTGTGGAAGTGAAAGAAGTGCAGTCTCTTTCAAAGTTCTCTGGTGACCTGTGGAAATATGAGGCCGATTTACAACTACTGTTAGATCTGACATCTGTGTGACTGAACTTTTTCTACTCAATTATTTCTGCTACATCATTTCAGTGTTTTGTGAGACTTAGACATCATTCATGTTAAATCTGGCAACTGTTTTTATTATTTTTTTTTCAGAGTGTGCGATGGTTTTTTTGTGGCAGTAGTTGTGGTAAAGAAGTTGTAAGAATGGTTGATTGGGAATGCTATATCATATACTGTAATATGGCCTGTTCTGAAAACTAAAGAGTTTTGTTTCCTCAAAGTGTATATTATTACTTCAGTTTAACAGAAGAAAGGAGAAGTTGGGTAAACTTATTAGCTCTCACAAATTCATTAGCCAATTTCCCATACAAAAGTGAATCTTCAAACTTTACTTTCACATTACATCCTCAAAGAGACTTAAAAAGGTAAGCTTGCTAAGCATTTTCACCATGTGTATACAAGACATTTATTATGTATTTATTTTCAAATGAATTGTTACATTGAAGTTTTAATTTATGTTTCTGGTATGTTAAGTAACATTTGTACACCAATAATACTGAAGTACTTTTCTTTTTAGCAGAAATAGTTTTACATAAAAGATAAAAAAAAAAACTTCACAAGCATTTTAAACACACATACATGCAATTTTTATGCAACAGCTAATCAACAGGTACTGAGAATGAACCCACATCTTTGAAATACTTGAATTTCATAAAGATGCCAATGGAATGAAAATGAGCTGACTTGCTACTACATGATCATGAATGTTTACAATTCCAAAGTTTCCTGATTAACATATCAGCTTTTAAATTTAGAAAGTTCTTGTCAAACATCACCTTTAACTAAGTCCCAGAGTACAGAACAATGTACCCATACACTCAACCAGTGAAATAATCTTAAAATCAGTTTACCACTGATAAAAGATAATTAAATACGCAACTGACTTTTTGAGACGGCTAAATTCTCTGGATACATACCACCACAAGAAATAATGAAATATAGCTCAAGTAATTTAAAGTGAAATGGCACAAGAGTTAGTCATCAAAAAATGGCCAAAACAACAACAGTTTCACTTACGGATTACGCTAACCCACCAATCCATCTTAACTGAGTATCTGGAATAAAATCAGGTTGTACACGAAGTCACAAAAAACATCTTCCATGTAATGTAATCCAAGCGATATGCTGCACAGGCTTTACACAAGCCAATTAGCATTCTTGACATGACTCAATGTACACCACTTACTATTCGTCAAAGCAAACAGAAAGGATGCCACTGAAATGATGGTGCAAAGGTCATACCCCCTGACATGTAAACCTTATATTTGGAACATACAGAACCTAGAAAATTTCACAGCACCAGATATGGAATGCACACAGCAACAACATAATAAGATGGGATTTTCTTCAATTATACTATACAATATATTTACCGAAAGAAAATGTTGTATGCCATGAACAGTTGAAAAAGTCTCATCTTGCTTGCTTCTACACTGGTGTGCAAAAATTAAGGACAAAGAGGAGAAATTAGCATGGCAGCGGAACGAGCAGGCAGAACGGACCAAAAGACTCCTCAGGAGATAGACTAGGGTCCGGTACGGTAGGGCATGCGCATATATGCAGCATGACGTAGGGGGTGGGGAGGGGGAATGTCGGAAGGGTATAAAGCACACGGGCGGTGTACGCTCAGCAATTCGGTGAATGCTATTGCACGGTGTACATCGGTTTGAACGACGTCGAGTTGCTGTCACTGTGTGATATGACCAACAGGCAATCCAGTAGACGACATCTGGATGACTTTACCCGAGGTCGCGTCATTGGGAAGTTGGAAGAAGGTCGAAGTGTGACTAGTGTTGCCGAGGAGTTCGGGATCGCTCATAGCATCGTTTCACAAGCTTGGAGAGCATTTCAAACGACAGGAACAGCTGTCCGGGAGTTTAGCAGTGGTCGTCCACGAGCAACCAAGGCCGCGGACGACCGGCAAGCGAGAAGAGACAGTCTGCCGTCTGTCTCTTCCTGCAAGCGAGAAGAGACAGACGGCAGACAGCGGGAGAAATCGCAAGACACATGCAACAGACAACTGGACGTCCGTTATCGCGTTTTACCGTGGGCAGGAGGCTGCACAAAGGTGGTCTATTTGCATGACGACCAGTACGGTGTGTGCCATTAACGCCTGCTCATCGGAGATGGCGGTTTCTCTGGTGCCAGGAACACAAGAACTGGACACATCAGCAATGGGGTCGAGTTCTCTTTACGGATGAGAGCCTATTTAGTCTGGCGAGCGATTCTGGACGTATACACATCTGGAGAGAGCTGGGAACACGCAATCACACCTCCAACATCATCGAAAGGGACCGGTTTGGAGGTGGCGGAGATCTCGTTTGGGGCGATATCATGTTTGGTAGCCGTACTGACCTCCACATCTTCCAAGGAGGTTCAGTCACTGGTGTCCGCTATTGTACTGAGGTTCTCCTGCCTCACGTGCGTCTGTTTAGAGGTGCTGTAGGTCCTGAGTTCCTCTTCGTGGACGACAACGCTACACCTCATCGTACAGTGGCTGTCGCAGAGCTGTTGGAGAGTGAAGATATTCAACGCATGGATTGGCCCGCAAGGTCCCGGGACCTAAATCCAATCGAACATGTGTGGGACCTTCACGGGAGACGCTTGGCAGTACGTCACCAGCCGCCAGCAACGGTTCCGCAGCTGCGATTAGCGTTACAGGAGGAATGGGCCGCGATGCCTCAACAGCTCCTTAACAACCTCGTCCTCAGCATGGACAGACGTTGTAAATCCTGCAACGCAGTCAGGGGGATCATATCCCCTACTAAAGACTGGATTTTTCTTGGCTGCCGCCTGTCACATGGACGTTTCTGTCTTCTGTCCAGTTGTGCTAGAAGATACCTTTTCAATAAAGTGCCTTTGTATCCTTTGGATTTCTTGTTTGGACGGTTTTGCTCACTTGTCCCATATTCTTACATCTTGGGGATCTTATGGTATGATTTGAGTCGATGTGGAGCACTTCTGCACGACGTTACATTCGAAAAACCGTCTCGACCTTAATTTTTGCACGCCAGTGTATATACTTCATTTTTTTTTTTTCAATGTGCCTTCTAGTAACAAAGCTATTACGACAAATTTAAATAAACATTTTAATGACCCAGTAGGAAAACTACATACCAGGAAAATCTGAAGAATATATAAAAAAACTTGGGCATACCATGCTTACTCGCTTTCTTCTTCTGCTCTGGTTCCTATTTAGAAAAATCTTACCACCTCCCTCAGTCACTCGCTTGAAATTGCACTTAATGGTTATTTTTTTCACAAATGTCTTCCTATCCCTAATTTGCTTTTTTGGATGCAGTGTATCTTCTCCGTTTCTTTTGCTCTATTCCCGGGGACACTGATCTTATATTTCTTCTTTGTCCTATTCTCACCCCTTTATTTGATTTTCTGTTTATCATTATCCATAAGGTTTGTTTTGCTCATCATACCTTCCACAATTACTAATTCATTACTGATGTGACTCCCATGCAACCTCATCGTTCTTTATTATGCATGTTATTTACCACTTCCACCATCTTCCCGCTTCAACTGTTCATGCAAGTCCCTCCAGTTTGCTCAACAGCACTTGCTTGGCCATTTCTGTGGTTGGATTCTTGCCTGTCTTCAAGCAGATTATAATGAGGCAAACTACCTAGATACTGTTGCACAGTTTCTACAGATTTGGTTACCACAAGATCAGTGGTTTGGTATCTCAAATCACCGGATCTCTCTTACAATGCGATTATTATTATTATTATTATTATTATTATTATTATTTTGCAGCCTTTCATTTTGTGTTTTATGATTGCCATTTTGTGAATTCCTAGTTTGCTCATGTATACTTTTATTCCCTTGACATATATGCCACCTGTGATGTGATGTGTTTCTCCCAGTGCTTTATTTGTTCCTGTGGTCCCATTTTCTTTTGCTGATCAAGTGTGGCAGACCTTCTTAGTGTATGTGTGTAGTTATTATACATATTTTTCATTTATATATATATATATATATACTAAAGAGCAAAGCCAAAAACATAAGAAAAATTTTTTAATTGAAAACGAAAGTTGCCAAATTAACCTGAAGATCAAAATTTTTTTTTTTTGCTTCAGTCTCTTCTTATATATATATATATATATATATATATATATATATATTAACCCTTTTGATTTGGTACAAACTAGTGTGTTATATTTGCCAGAAGCAAATTCCATTTTCACATCATTATATGTTTCGTTCCTTCCCTCTCTTGACCTTTTTCTTCCTTCCTTCCTTCCTTTGAAATTTTGTTCTTCCCTTGTTTTCTGTTCTACTGTATTATATCATTTGAGCATTTGCATATATCTTCCTCCAATAATAAGTCACCTCTGTCTCAGCATGACCCACTGCTGAGACAGAGGTGACTTATTATGTACGACTGTACATAGAGCAAAATAAATGTACGTAGAGCAAATAATGTATGCAGAGCAAATAAAAATAATGTACGTAGAGCAAATAAATACAAGAGATAAGATGCGACCATTGGTCGTGTCTGCTTGTATTTATATTTCTGCTCTCCATACATTGATGGCACTTTCAGCTTGAAAATGAGCTTGGAGCAAGCTCGAAAGATCTCGCCTTCTTCTTTTTAAGTTCTTTGGCTTTTATCTGTACATATGTTTTAGTATAAATAAACATCATTTTTAACCTTAGCATGTGTGTTAGATGGAAGTTCTTAGTGGATCGTGCTGAGACAGAGGTGACTTATTACTGATATCATTTGAACACGAAATTTTTCTGTTGATATATCTTCCTGTTTTCCCCAGTTTATTGTGATAACGTGTTTGTTTATACTGTAATTTTTCTCTTATGATGTGTTTACACCTTGTTTATCCTTGTGTGTACAGTTCCTGCATGTTGTATTGCTTGTTTCTACTGTTGCCTTGTTTTTCTTAGGGAGAACAAATGCGAGCCTCCTTCACTTCTCTATATATCCTCATTATGTACACATATTTCATCTCATTGTTTATATCATAATCATTGTAAAGAACTTTTTTGGATTATTAAAGATAATTTGAACTACAACCCAATTCAAGAATCTGTTCTATCTTCTATAAAAAGAAATTATAATAAATACAGATTTATATTCACACCTCCTAGAAAAAAACCCTTTGCACCTAAAAAAGTTGTTGAAACACATGGAAGATCTTGATAAGAATTTGTCAAGGAAGAGCAACTCATGTAATAATTACAGCAGAAATTTAATGACACAGCTTTTCAGGCAAGTTATTTATTGCATATAATTTTTACAATTTATTTCCAGGAAGATCTGTCAGCTAATCATCAGACTTGATCACACTGATAGCAAGTGTTCATGCAGTGGATCTAATTTCTATGTCAAGAAAATCCACTAGTCGGCAGCTTTTTCTCTACTCACAATAGAATACTTATACCTCTGCTACACCAAACCAGAATAATACCAAAAGGATTGTTTCATTTACTAACAAACTGCACTGCAGAGGAAATATTGAAATTTTACTGAGCACTAACTTTTGAACTTTGGACACAGCTTTCAAAATTTCAATTATTTGGAAAACTCCACAGACAAAATTTATCTCCAAAACAAATTTAGAAAAGATTATGAAGGATAAATCAAATTTTAATTATTTGGAAATCTCCATTCGTAAATTTATCTCCACAACAAATTTAAAGATTGTGAAGGATAAAAATATTTCAATGACAACAAAGATCAGATTTGTTAAATCAATTGTCTTTCCTGTGGTAATGTATGATTGTCAAAGCTGAACACTGAGGAAAGTGCGAGTAAGAAGATCAATGCTTTTTTTTTAATTATGAACCTGGAAATGGCTACTTAGAATTCCATGGTTTGCAGGAAGAATGAATTATTCAGTACTTGACCAAATCAAGCTCAGCTGCTTCCTTGAGGCAATCACACATTTTGGACATGTGATGCATGCTAATACTGTGTTTGAAAAAATTATCATGCTTGGAAAAGTTGGAGGAGTAGAAGAGGAAGATAGAGAACAAGAGGGTTGGATGTAATTAAAGATGCTTGTGGAATGACCATAGAACAGTTGCAAGATCTTGCTGAGAACAGATCGAGATGGTGTGCTTTTGTTCATACAGTCGTCAACAGTCAAATACGACTCAGTGGAACCTAACAAACAACAACTGACAGAAGGTTTGTGAATAAGACCCACCATATGAACTCTTGCTATCAGTGTGACCAAGACTGATGTACAGCCAAAAGATCTTGCTGGAAATAAACTTTTAAAATCATACATAAAAAAAAATAATTAGCATGAAAGATCTATCACTAAATAAATAAATATGTCGCTCTTTCCATGTTCCACAAACACATAGCAACCAAAAAATTGTTTTCAGCTGCGGGCTAGATATCGAGAGATCCGTGGGTTCAATTCCACAGCGGAGGCTGAAAACAATTTTTCGGTTGCTATGTGTTTGTGGAACGTGGAAAGAGCGACGTATTTATTTATTTACTGACGCCACATATTTGGAGGATTTTCACCTAGGATCTCACCCTTTGGATTTAACTGCTATAATATATATATACTGTATATAGCCAGTGCTGTTAATGCCCACCAGATGGAGATGTCTCAGTAGCTGAGCCCATCTTACGGACTTATGATGTCAGAAGCTGACTTAAAAATACACATAGCACCGTGGATTGTTGGCCACCGTGGCGTAAAGGTAACGCGCTCGGATAGATATCGAGAGATCCGTGGGTTCAATTCCCCGGTGGCAGCTGAAAACAAATTTTTGGTTGCTATGTGTTTGTGGAACATGGAAAGAGCAACGTATTCATTTATTTACTGACGCCACGTATTTGGAGGATTTTCACCTTGGATCCATCACTAATTTTCTGTTGGTCTGGCTTACTTATGTTTCACAAACTGAAAACAAAATTGCTTTTCCCATTTGCTCAAAACAGAAATATTTCACAAATGTTGTATAAATGCTCATACACTTACACCACCTAATTGAAAATCGTAAAACTGGAAAAATCAGACTCAGATAATGTAAAGATTAGGCAGGGTTACTTCCATATGGTAAAATAATTTTTCTTTGATCTATCATCTAGAAAACAGCTATGGAGTGCATTCAATTATGTAAATTAATGATAAAAGAATGTTTCACGAAATGAAAAACGTTTATCATTCTTATGTAGGAAAATGATTTTTTCAATTAGAGCTCTAGAAGTTAATATGTCATTTCCATAGAATGGACAGATAGATGAAGTGACCATAAAAACATTCCCCACTTTTAACATACACATACACATACATATTAAAAGACATGTAAAAAAATTTAGAAGGCAAAGGAATTGATTATTCAAATCATACAGGCACTCATGGCTATTTCTAGCATCATTTTAAAAGTTTCTTATATTTTTATGAGTTTCTAACTTAGAATGTTGTTAAATTAATAATATTGTACATCAAAAACTCACAAAAATATGATTTGATTATTCTGAAACAATTTAACATTTTTTTTTTCGTTTGCATGCACATTAACAGTTCTTAAAGTCTAAAAAAACAACTGAGAATGAAAAGTACATTCAAAATTGCCAAGAATGCTGAAATAAACTTAGTTCTGAAGTCACCCCTCAAATGAGAATTAATTATTTTTAGTTTTCATAGATTCAGTTCCCAGTACCTTTTGCTTTTTGATTAGCCTTCATGTTTATGGAATAGTAGGCACAGCAGAAAATTTTCTGACATTACTTCATTTTTCTTTACAGACAGAAGTACCTAATATACAATACTAGATAACTTAGTATTGTATATTCTGACAATGCCACATTTTGAAACAAACAAATTAAACATTATTGATAAATAAATACCAAAATCAAGCTTTATGATTTAGATTAATAAATAAAAATTATTGACAAGTACCATTATATATAATTCACTGGAATTGTGAGGTTCAAAAAGATCTAAGGTATTTCTCTATGAAGCCAACTGAGTAACAAAAAAATAACTGAAAATTACTATCAAACAACTATCTTTCCATCCTTTAAAGTTTTTATGTCAGAATCTGAAAGACCAAGGATCTCAGACAGAACCTTATCTGTGTGTTGACCAAGTAATGGTGGAGCTGCTCTGGGCTTATTCACACTCTCACTAAAACTAACAGCAGGTCCTGAAAACATTATTAATAATTACAGAACTTTCAATACATGCTACGAAATGACAAAAATTGCAAGCAGTAATCATAAAAGTTTTTGTTTATGTGAACATTATCTAAATTAAAAACTTCATATACAAAAGCCTAATTCCCTATATTTTACCTTTATTTTTTGTCAAATAACCATCATTAAACACAAAACAGCAATCATAAAAAAAATAATAATAAAAGGTTATTTTACATGCGCATTACCTAAGATATAACTTTACACATGAAAGCCTTAATTTCATAAATTTCATCTTAACATTTTAGTCAACCATCATTAGCATCAAGTAACCATAATTAAAAGCATGAAACACCCACCAAAAATTATTCTATATACTGCAATGGTCCAACCTGCACTTTTCTTCTACCCAACCCAACTAGCTTAAACCCCCTGTAGGAAGGACTGTCTTAACTAAGTTGACATGTTAAATTAAATTAAAAATCGAAAGTGCTCAAAAAAATTTACAACACAATTTGAATTTTCAAACTACTTAATTTCACAAGAAAATTTTAGCTTTCAAATTAAATATCACATTTACTTTGAGATGCTCTACTCTGCAGAAGAGGCACAAACAATTCTTGACCAAACAGTGCAGCACAAAACAAAAGAATGCAATAATTATCAGCCCCCACAGAATCTGGGCTCACATACCACTCCTTTGCATGGATACTCAATGGCAGGCAGCTGAGAACCAACTGTAACCCAAAGCAGACAGCATAAGCAGGAGGCTGTTGACCAAGTCAGTCTGATACAAGGCAAGCATCAGTTCCAGCCGCAATTAAGCACACATCCCACTTCTCTGCATAGATGCTCACTGGCAGACAACTGAGAACCAACCATCACACAAAGTAACAGCACAGGCAGGTAGGTGAGAACAAAAATCCACTTCAGCATCACTGGGTTGGTATTTGCTCTTCCAGATGCATGGCTCCCACTGGGTCAGCAAATCTCCAGCAAAGAAAAAAAAAACAGACAAGCAGGCCAGCCATGAGCCACACAACAAGAAAGAAAACAAAAAGCAGCACAAAGTAGCAGCCAGCCACAAATCCATAATCTGTGTTCTTTTATCTTACTCCACAACAAAGAAAAGTTGACTGTGAGTTAACAGTTGAAAATAGTATTTCTATGCCAAAAAAATATGCTCAGGAGATGCAGGTTCAAATCTGTGTTCATGAGAATACAAATTTTAAGTTACATGAGAAGTTTTCTCAGCATGGGATATGAATTTTAAAGAGACAGTTTTGTCATATGTGTTACTTCAATTATTAACTGCTTGTTACATGCAAAGAATCCATAACAGTATAAAGTCTACTGTGAGGTTACTTCATTGATCAACTTCTTACATGCTACAAATCCATAACATTCTAAACTCTACTGTGAGATTACTTCTATGATCAACTGAAGGTTTCATACTACCTTTCCATAGTGTTCTAAATTCTACTGTGAGATTACTTCTATGATCAACTGGTTGTTTCATGTTACCAATTCATAACATTCTAAAGTGTTCTGTGAGGTTACTTCTATTGTTTCATGCTAATAATCCATAACATTCTGTAGTCTACTATGGGGTTACTTCTACGATCAACTGATTGTTTCATGCAACCATTCCATAACATTCTAAAGTCTACTGTGGGATTACTTTTATGATCAACTGATTTATTTCATGCTAGCAATCCATAATAATCTTAAGTCTACTGTGAGATTACTTCTATGATAAATTGATTGTTTCATGTTACCATTCCAAAACGTTCTAAACTCTACTGTGAGATTACTTCTATGATCAACTGATTGCTTCATGCTACCAACTCATAATGTTCTAAAGTCTACAGTGGGATTACTTCTATGAACAACTCATGATTTCATACTACCATTCTATAGCGTTCTCAAGTCTACTGTGAGATTACTTCTATGATCAACTGGTTGTTTCATGCAACCATTCCATAACATTCTAAAGTTTATTGTGGGATTACTTTTTATGATCAACTGATGGTTTCATACTACCATTCCATAACATTCCAAAGTTTACTGTGAGGTTACAATTCTGTGATCAACTGGTTGTTTCAAGGTACCAATCCATAACATTCTAAAGTCTACTGTAAGGTTTTAATTTTATGGTTAACTACTTGATTAATGCTACTAATTAAATCCCCTTAATGTTGGCCTCATCATCAGTAGTGTTACTTATTAGTGTTGGTGGCAGCATCCTGAACTCAGCAAGGCCAACACAAACAAGGAATATTATGGGTGATGCCAACATTAAGGTGATTGAAATGCATCTAGAATGCATGGCCAAGGGAATGTAATAATTTCTTCCTTTTATTCAGTTTTTTAATAAGATTTAAATGGTTTTTAACTTCTTTCATCAGTTTCATTATTATAAACTTTTTATAGTCAGTGTCTCTTTTGGGACTTTTTGACCGGATGGAGGGGGGGGCAAATGAAACCTTAGAGGGAGCAAGTTTTCCACTTGCCATATACATATATAGCTATATAATTTTTAAGCACTAAATTTACATATTAGAAGTAATTAATATGCATGTAGATCCTACTTCTTCAAATGTTTCCAGAACAAACTTTCTCCAGCCACATGAGGGGAGGGGGAATTTCAAAATATTGCTAATTGGATTACAGCCACAAAATCTATAATCATCTAAATGCTGCTTCATAAGTGGAAACTAGGTTAAAATGTGAAGTTTAATTTACCAATTTCCTATAAAAAATTATTTTGTTTTTGCCAACAGAACTTTCAGAACAGAGCAGAACTGTAAAATAGCTTTTTTTTTTTTCACATGATAAAATAATTACAACTTAAAATGCACATGTGAAATCAAAACTGTAGAATGAAAACCCCAGTTGGGATGAGTAGTTTACAAATGGTTTAGTACTTACATAAAAAAATACAGCATAAGAAATAATTCATGAAGTTCATAATGCACTATTCATTTAATCACTTTCACTCAGTTACACTGTCGTTTTTCATTTTGTTTTTTCACGGCTGTTACACTGAATGTCTTGAAATTCTCATGTATTAAAATGCATTCAACTCACTTCTGATCCTAAATCGCAATTCACGACTATGAGGTATGACTAGTCTACTTATTATATTTGAAGAACAGCATGTGTTTTAATACACTTTTTAGGCAAAATAAAATATATGGCACTTGAAAAAATATTTAAAAAATATAAATATAATTGGAGAAATACTTGCAGCATCAAAAAGAACCAAACTACTTTCTTTTTCATTATAGCCTGACTTTATTAACATTTGGCTCAGTAACATAAAATGTCTCGGGGGGAGGGGGGGGAAGGTCATTTCCAGGGAGGCTTCACCTTCCCGGATGTATGCCTGAAAAAAACACTGTTCATAATATTGTCCCGTTAGTAATTTCTTTGAATTTTATTTCAGCTTTGACTATCCAATTTTCAATTACCTGCTGAGCCAAAAAATAATTTTTTTGTGTTCTCATCTTCTAATCTCCCAACCAAGAATAATCACACAAATGCTAAAAGTCTGCATGTAGTCATTGCAACAGTGATGATAACAGTGATAGTACAAACTTCATGTCTCAATACAAGAATGGGTATGTTAAATTCTTTGGCTTTTAAGTTGCCTTTCATTGTTTTCAGTGAATATATCACATCCTCTATTTGTTTAACAACTAATTCAAATGTGAGTAACAGACCTAACGATGGTGAAATACCTTTTTTTTACTACTTTTACGGATCAGTACACTGCATAAAAAAAGTATACATTTCTGTGACAATTGTTACAACTATTGATACATTATATTTACATTCTCTCTCATTTTAAAACTATTAATGCAATATATTTACATTCTCACTCATTTTGCAAAGGCTTTCAACAATTGTACATAATTGTTCTACAAATATCCTCGCTCACTTTGTAAGGTCTTTCAATAGTTCTGTACATGGCAGAACCACAAATATCCTTGCTCACTTTGTAAAGTCTTTCAACACTTGTAAATGACTATACCATAAATATCCTCATTCACTTATAAGTTCTTTCAACAGCCGCACATATGTGTGTGACCATACCACAACTATCCTTGATCAATTTGTAAGCTCCTGAAACAGTTGTTCCTGACCACACTACAAATATTCTCACTCACCTCAGCATGGTTTTTCAACCATTGTAAAACTGCTCAAAACAATTTGGGGATAATGCAGTTTGGACATTATACACTAAAGCACGAAGTGTTTGTTTAAAATAAAATGTAAACTACAGGCAAGTTAAAGCACGTGAGTGAAGAAAATGTGCTCACAGAAATTAAAGAAATCGATTTTAGTGATATTTGCACAAATAAATTAAATTGGTCAAGATATGACACACCAATACACATACTAAGAAATAAAATTATGTGGTGCTGATGGATCTCTAGTAGGGCATACGGTTTCCTCTAATGGCTAGCACTGTGGCACACCCATTTGGCATGGATTGAATAAGGTGATTCATGAGTTCATGTGGAATTCTCCCCCAATCAACCATAAAAGCAGTTTACAGTTGCTGAACAAACCATGCAGGTGGATGCACAGATGCAAGACGTATTTCGAGTACATTCCAAGTATGCTCAATGGGATTCATATCTGGAGAGCATGCAGGCTACTTAGTATACTGGATACCCTCCTCAGAAAAAAAGCGGTTTGCAAGCTGTGCTCAGAGAGGTCAAAAGTTATTGTCCATAAGAATGAATGCATCTCCAATAGCTGCAGCATAAAGGATAACAATGGATCGTAGGATTTCATCTCTATACCTCTGGCTAGTCAGTGTACCATTCCTGATGACATACAGGTCGGTACAACCGTTCATGAAAATGCCTCCCCAAACCATCAGTCCTTCACCATCACATCGATGCCTGTTTTGTACAAAAAGAGGAATATTCCATGTTTCTTGCTCTCTCCATATGAATACTCACCTTTTGTCAGGATGCAAGGTGAATTGAGATTCCTCAGAGAAGAGAATGTTGCTCCAATTGCCACATCCCCAGTCACGATGCTCCAGCATCCATTCTCTACAGGCAGAATGATGACATGCAGTTAAAGGAACACAAACCAGAGGTCAGCGGGCATACAAACTACATGGTGAAGGCTATTGGGAACAGTTTGTACTAAAACATTTTGTCCTGTGGGCATACAGAGCTCGTGCTGCAGTTGGGTTTCATTCAGTACCCTGTTCCTTCTCACAGTCAACGATAAATATCAGTCTTCATTTGGCAAAGTTGAAGATGGATGACCTTGGCCTTGCCATTGATGAACATATCCAGTCTCTCAAAACTGATTCCACAGTCTGTAAATTATGCTTTTTGAAACTCTGAAGGCTTTGGCTATATAACTTGCTGTGCCTGCTTGGCTTCCAACCAACCAATAACTCTCCATGCCATGGATTCGGCTAAATCACATCACTGAGACATCGTCAATTTGGTTTGCATCAACAAAAAACATTTCTGCAGGAATTTGGTACACTAACAGATCACACTTCAAACCTCTGCTTTTATCCACCTCTGATAACACATGACTCCGAACTAACAGGCAGTATTTGCATCTTCGCACATATGCTGACTGAGTTTATGTTCCATTTATAATCCACTTATCCAACATAGGTATGCTGCCTGGTGTCTGTGCTGCATTTTGTGCCAAACCTCTATTGTCCCCTAATTGTTTTGAGCAATATCCTTACTCAGTTTGTAAAGTCATTAGTGCAATGACCTCATTTCAATCACTCTTGTGTATAACTAGTTAAGTAATTCTGAATATAAGTACATAAACAGAAAACAAGAAATAAAAGGTTAGGAAAAGTAAGAACTGACCTATATCAATACATACTTACCTAGAAGTTTTATGGAACCAGAAGTCTTGTGTTGTAACTCGGTAATCATTTTGTTATGAAGAACCTAAATGTAACAAAGAAGTTAGAAACTTAGTTAAAAGAATATGGCATACGAATGTATATGCCTATATTTTTATGTAGGATATGAACACTCAGAGATATTATAGGATGAAATTGTAAATATGACATTTTTAAGTGGTACTTTTGATTGCAAAAAAACGGTTCTTGGTGACTCTTTAAAAGATGTCATTCACATTTTAGTAAATGTCACTGCAATGATACAACTTGCCCCAAAATTCCCATACTAAGTTGTTATTTTGGAATAACAAAGAAGTTAGAAACTTAGTTAAAAGAATATGGCATACGAATGTTTATGCATATATTTTTATGTAGGATAAGAACACTCTGAGATATTATAGGATGAAATTGTAAATATGACATTTTTGAGTGGTACTTTTGATGGCAAAAAACGGTTCTTAGTGACTCTTTAAAAAATGTCATTCACATTTTAATAAATGTCACTGCAATGATACAACTTGCCCCAAAATTCCCATACTAAGTTGTTATTTTGGAGTATGAAAATATTGCTCCGACAATCATATTTGACATAATTACTATGCTCACAGAAGCTAAATTTTATGCACTTGTTTGTCTGTATACAGTGATATACATGGCAAACAACTCTCCACACAGAAGACTACTTTACAATTTTTCATCAACACCCAAGGTGAAAATCCTCCAAATACGTGACATCAACAAAAAACATTTCTGAAAATAAATAAATGTATTTATTTATTTTCATCAACACTTCCATAAAGTTATGCAATAAATAGTTACAAGAAAGGGTATAAAATCAAAGGCAATTTTGTTGTTTTTTAACCTTACCAGATGGTAACATAAAAAAAAAAAAAAAAAAAAAGACGAGAGAGAGAGTTTCAGCTGCACACAGCTAATTCCTTAGGAAATGCTACATCTATTTGAGTATGCATGTGTGTCATATAGAGGGATTGAACAGAATAATGTGAACACCTAGGAAAAGGTTTTACGTACCTAATAGGGTGTGGGACTACCTTTAGCATTTAAAACTGCCTGAATCTTCCTTGGAATGGATGCATACAAATCCTGGATGGTGGTTAGGGGGATGTTACACCATTCTTCATGCAGAAACTGCTCCAGGTCCTTGAGAGATGCAGAAGGAGGATAACGGGATATTACTCTGTTTTCCAACACAGACCACAGAAGCTCGATTATGATTAGGTCTGGTGATTAAGGAGGCCAAGGAAGGTGTGAAAGTTTGTCCTTATGTTCCTCAAACCACGATTGTGCATTGCAAACCCTGTGAATTGGTGCGTTATCATCTTGATAGATGGGATCCCAGCAAGAAAAAATGCCTGAACCATTGGATGGACTTGGATGGCCAAAATGGTTTCATACATCCTGCCAGTCATTCGTCCTTTCAAGGTCGCCAGGGGACCTGCTGAAAACCACAATAAGACCACCCAGAACATGACAAAACAACCACCACCATCATGCTGAACTATTGAGAGCAGACAGTTTGGGTTGTATGCTTCTGATGTGTTCCCCACAAGTAAACACATCCTGTGGTGGGAAATAGTGTGAATGTGGATTCATCCGACCACATTACACACTTCCATGCATCAGCAGTCCACATTGTATGCTCCTGGCACCACTGCCGTCACCCAGGCCACCAGAGGTTTAGTATCCTTATCTTGCAGTGCACATATAGTACATCCAACTAAAGAAGTACTGGGGGCCCATTATTGTACAAGAGGGCCATGGTTTTTTTTCAGCTGGATGGACAAAGAATCTTAAATTTAAATTTAACCACGCCTTCATTACGGAAAATCAGCAACTAACAACTCCTGAACATTTTGAGGAGAAAATTCTCATTTTAATTCTGCCAAAAACTTGTGTAAAAGTTTCAGTTCCAATTGTAATCGCATTCCAAACAGTGATTTCTGCACCCGGGGCAGCTGCCCCAGCTGCCCCATCTGCCCCGCCCTAGTTACCTCGCTTTGGGCTCATGAAGTGATTACTCAAGAGACGCATAAAGTGTATTAAATCCATTTATTTTTGTGGTGTAGTAAGCACAAAGCTTGCCGAATCTTTGCTCTTACTACACCCCAAAAATAAACAGATTTAATACATTATATGTGTCTCTTCTGGTATATTTATAACAATGTTACTCATGAAGTGACTTTTTTATCTTGATGTCGTTAACATTCACTAATAATAATAGTCCAGTTAGCTCAAAATCTAAAACTCACCTAACAATAACAATCCCATTTCAATGCATTTCATTACTCTATTGTTCTGTTTTTGTTTTGTTTTTCCCTGGTTTTTTTTTACATCTACTGAATACCCTTTAATCCTTTTTTTCCTTGTGCCACATAGAAATCTGCTGACCCTTAATGCCAAATTCAGAAAAGTTCTGCAGAATGTCATGTCATGTAACAAGAACTCCTTCTTTTCCCTTCCTGACAAAGAATATATCTGAAGACACTTAACTCTCAGATAGGTTATCCTGCAGACATTTCCTGTCACTCAAATCAGGCAGATCTCTCTCTTCAAGGCATTTTAGCAGCCTTTAAAAATACATCTGAAAACTTCAGGTGTTTTTCCTCGTAAAACCACCTCTACAGTAAAAACCATTTCAGTTTTACTACAGAAATGTGAATGGTATAAGATAGATTCCTAAAAGACAGGGAGTTCTTTTAAAGTTCTGTCTGGCTGAATGAAAACAACTGCAACATTTCCACTTATAATATTATTTTCTTAGAAATATTTTATTATATTATTTTAAATTTAAGATTCTTTGTTTTTAAATAAAATTATTGAGTTGTTGGAAAAGTCATGACGTATTTTGGCACCCGATGGCGGTTGGGCGGTTTTGGAAGTACTAGAGGCATGCGCAGCTCTGCTATCGCTATGGCATTCGACAGGTGCCACTTGTAGCTGTGCAATCTAAAAGGAATAGTGAGCAATTTGGTTGATTTGCGGAGATTTGACATCAAGTTGAAGATGGAAGACCAAACTGTGCATTTTTGTCATATTTTACTGTTTTACCTCCGTAAAGGGAAGAACATGCATCAAGCTTGTAAAAAGTTGCTTAAAGTGTTTGGTGATAATGCTCTACAAGAGCGTCAGTGA
The DNA here is from genome assembly GCA_039090855.1 of Macrothele yani. Classification (NCBI taxonomy): domain Eukaryota; kingdom Metazoa; phylum Arthropoda; class Arachnida; order Araneae; family Macrothelidae; genus Macrothele; species Macrothele yani. The sequence continues at coordinate 14,865,730 of CM076990.1, read as the reverse complement.
CAGCGGTGGTTCGCAAAATTCCGTGCTGGTGATTTTGACCTCAATGATGCTCCTCGGTCCGGGAGGCCAACAGAGGTTGATGACGACCAAATCAAAGCATTGATCGAGTCAAACCCACATTACACAACACGAGAGATTGCAGACACATTGCACATCCATAATTCAAGCATTCTGACCACCTGAAGAAGCTGGGATACGTAAGCAAGCTCCATATGTGGGTTCCTCGTGAACTCAAAGAAGCTCAATTGACGGTGCGTATAAACATCTGCGATATGCTCATTAAACGTGAGAAAAACGATCCTTTTTTGAAGCGACTGATAACTGGTGACGAAAAAGGATTGTGTACGACAATGTGCTGCGCAAACGGTCTTTGTCCCGACGTGCTGCTTTGCCTCAAACGACATCCAAAGCAGACATTCATCCGTAGAAGGTTCTGGTCTCAGTGCGGTGGGATTTTAAAGGTGTCGTGTTTGTCGAGCTCCTACCACGGAACCAAACAATCAATTCGAATGTGTACTGTTGGCAATTAGACAGTTTGAACAAATCCATCATCCAGAAATGTCCAGAGCTCGTTCATCGTCAAGGTGTTGTGTTCCATCACGACAACGCGAGACCACACACAAGTTTGATCACCCGCCAAAAATTATTGGAGCTTGGGTGGGATGTGTTGCCACACACAGCATACTTGCTGGACCTTGTGCCATCAGACTTCCACTTGCTTCGCTCTCTTCAAGTCCTTGCGTGGTATAATGTTCAATTCAGATGAGGCTGTAAATCAGCACCTTGTACAGTTTTTCGTCACGAAAGACAGGCCCAGGTCCTTCTACGAACGAGGCATTCTGCAGCTCACCGAAAGATGGCAAAAGGTTATCGAACAAAACGGGCATTATATCATTGATTGATCTTTGTTCTTTCTATCAATAAATGACCTTTGCAAAATATGGCTAAAATATGTTATGACTTTTCCAACAACCCAATAGTTCTGATGGTATCTTCTTTCTTTTTTTTTTTTTTACAATAAAAAAATTTACATTTTATGTTGGCAGGATTTGGTATTTCATGCAGTTTTTAATGAAATGTGATTTTGATGTATGAAGTAATTTTTTAATTTTATTAAAAATGTGCATGTGCACCCAAAATTACTTTTTACCACAGGGGTGTGAGGATCTGGGGGGGGGGTGTATCATTAAGGGGTGCAAGGGTGACGAAAGATCAAAAACACTGATATAGAAAAGGATATCAAATATTAAGATAGCAAACTTCATTTAAATTATATGCAAATACATGTGATTGGTTCCATCTCCAGAACTAACAAACTCAATGAAAATCCATACCTGAGGGTCACTGAATACTTGTTCTAAGTTATTGATAGGCCCATATGGAATTGCACTGTCTTCAAACACATGTAACCAGTGGTCTGTTTTATGTGCTTCAAATCTAAAAGCAAAAAGTGCATTAATTTCATTTCTCAAAATTTAATGACACCCCAATAGTACCAAAGACTAGGAGGAGTGATTTATTCCTAATTGAGAGTTACGTGTTACAAGGTCTTAAGAAACAAAAAGAAAAACATACAGAACATTCATGCCATGCCCAGAACTTTAATAGTTTCAGTTTCAAGTTCTGGATGACCACATCAGAAAACAAAATATACTATTATACATACATGCACACAAAAAACTGGGAAGAGAGAACACAAACTGCAATTATAGGCATATTATATGTGCTATTAAAACAAATACATTAGAAATTATATTAGTAAAAAGGTAATAGATGTGATGAAGTGTATCTAAAAATTAGTACATATTATTACTATTTAACATGCTGTGATTTTTCATTAATGGTAGTACTGCACATCCATATGGGCAAATGTTCATTTACGTTTTTTTAGATCTTGTTTATTGCCTGTTGGGCTGTAGCCATAATGATATTAGTTTTTAGTTTAATACCCTACTGAACAATTACACTAAAAACTAAGATCCTTATAACAACAGTATAACATGCAATTAATAAGATGTAAACAAATTTAAATGAACATCTGCCCACAATGGCTGAGGTTGCACACATAGACATGCAGAAGTACTGCCACCAATTAAAAATCTCAATGTATTAAAAAGTAATAATATGGCTTACAGTATGAATCTCAAATTGTCATTTTCTGTTAAACATGTTATGATTATCTTGGGAAAAACATGATGAAAATTCTAACTACAGTACTGTATATCAAAATCTGACATGCAGTTAAAAAAATATGTTAAGCTTGCCTAAGGTTCTTCTCTTCATATTGATGTTATATCTTATTGCACTTGATATAGTATCAGAAAAGGCAACTCCAATTGTGTGAGCAACAAACTTTGAACCTCACAGTTTTCTTATGCTTTTAAATTATCTTAATTTCCATCCAATTTTTTTAGTTATATCTGTTTTTTATTAACTTATTTGAGTTTTTATCTCTTTTAACCTAACCATTTGAAAAATTCACTTATTTCAATGGCAAGAGCTGTCAGAGATTTTATGACACTTGAAGTTAGGATTATTGCAGGTGATCGAACAAAACACTTAGAAAGATTTTTGGACCCATTAGAGAGAACATAAGTGGGATATGGAGAAGATAACATATCATGGAACTATATCAAAAATATAAATCATCACTGATTGTCTGAGAGTTGAAGGCTGCACGACTTTGATGGCTGGACCATGTCGAGAGAATGGGGCAGTTTGATGGAGTCAAGCGGGCTTATCGATTCATGCTATCTGGTAGCAGACCAAGAGGACAGCCCCGACAATGATGGAGTGACAGTGTGCGGTGAGACCTGGGGGAGCTTGGAGTGACGGACTGGACTGATTGAGTGAAAGACAGGGGGAGTGGAGGAGAACTGTGCTTGTGGCCAGGAACCTTGGAGGTTCGGTGAGCTGATGAAGAAGAAGAAGAGAAGTCAGTAATCACAACAGCAAGGGAGATCTGGGAAAGGGCCACAAAAGTCCTGACAAGGCCCTGATATCCTTGTACAAGTATAAGCAAGTCAGAGTTACACCTGAAAGTAACTGGGCAACAAGGGCTCCTAAGAATCTGAGAAACTGGTGCAAAATTAAGCTTCAGTATAAATATTGTTGAGGTACCAGTTAGTTCTGTGTGACACTGGCCGAAAGACTCCAAATCACTGGGTTTTGTTCCAGAACATTTAAGTGGAATGACTAACTGGAACCATCTCATGTATTGTTGAGGTACCAGCTAGTTCTGTGTGACATTGGCCACAAGACTCCCAACTCACTGGGTTTTGTTCCAGAACACTTAAGTGGAATGACCAACTGGAACCATCTCCTGTATTGTTGAGGTACCAGCTAGTTCTGTGTGACATTGGCCACAAGACTCCCAACTCACTGGATTTTGTTCCAGAACTCTTAGGTAGAATGACCAACTAGAGCCATTGGCTGTGGGCTGTTTCTCTAAACTAATGTACCGTAGTTTTCAGCTTATGATCGATATGGAGTATATAAGTCGAATGGGTTAAATTTCTAAGTTTCACAACCTTCATTCATAGATAAGTTGGTTCTAAATATAAGACAAAGCCAAAACAAATATGGTTAGTGTTCTGAAATTCCATAGTTATATTTTTACTGTTCAACTAAATATTGAAAGGAAGAGGAAGTAAGGTAACTTCCACATTTTTGTTTTCGATAAAAAGTTGAATTTCGAAGTTTATTTTTAACTTATGAATTAATGGCATCATAGTGCTCAGAATTCGGTTCGGAAATAGTTCTCATGGGGCCAACAGATGGCAGAACATCAGAAATCACTCTTCTCCTTCCATCTCGCATGGTACCTGTTACATTTGCTGTGTTTTGCAGCGATGTTACTGTCGCTGTGTTTTCTAGCAGTAAATTGTTTTGACATGGTTTTTTACTCAGCACATCAATTTTGTGGAAGTGCCTTAAAAGAAACTATAGGAATGAGAAAAGTGAGTGCTGGTGTGTTGCCATCTGTTGGCCCATCTGTAGTCACTATTTTAAGCAAACCAAATTCAGAAGGAATGCTTGCAGCATGTTTGTGAGGGGTATGCAATTAAGTTATGCATCTGTTTCAGCAGCTTTTAAACAAGTTCTTAAAAAATTGCGTTTTGTACAGTTAGAATATAATAGAATATTGTGTTTTGTACAGTTTGTGTATGGTTTTGTATGAACATAAAATTGTGTTTCAGGTGCTCTCGGATAATATTTCTTTTTTCTCATTAAAAGATTTCAATGACCAATCAATAGATAGTGGAGTATAAGTCAAGGCCTGGACTTCTGAAGAAAAAAGTATCATTTTATAAGACTCATAGAAAGAATTTTAAAACCAAGGTTTTTGGGTCAGGAACTGTTAGAACTGAGTGCAAGATCAGTCTGAATGGCACAGGGATAGACCAGGTGAATGAAATTGTACATTTAAGTAACATGTTTGAACAGAGAAAACAAATTTGATCGTGAAATTAGTAGGAGGGTGAATTCATCGTTGAAAGTTATAGCTGCCGTAGGAGGATTTCACAGGGTGGGGGGGTTCTTGAAAAGGTCTCAAGTGGCTGTGTATGAAACCGCAATTGTTCCTAAACTCAATGGCAGTGAAACCTGGGTACTGCAGAAGATACATAGGACCATCCCAGTAGCGCAGTGGTCTAAGCACTGGCTTATGACCATTCGTCCAAGTTCAAATTCCAGTGAGGCATGGATATTGTATTTGTCTTATGGCGCTGGCTCTCTCCCTTCCCTGGAACCAGTGGCCCTAAATCAGGGATGGGCCACTGCTTATAGCCCATTGAGTTGCTCACAGTGGTCGTTATATCTCTAATAAAAAAGAGAGAGAGAGAGAGAGAGACATAGGAGTCGTTTGTTTGCTGAAGAGATGTGTTACTTATGGGGGGGGGCAAGACACGTTATAATCATATGAGGAACAAGGATGTGTTGCAGATGTGTAATGTGATGCAAAATGTTGTAAGTAAGATGGGAACAAATATTCTTAGATGGTTTGGTCATGTTGGAAAAATAAGTGGTGAGATGCTCATTCATGCAGACAATCCCTGTCTACTAAAAGAATTTATTCAGCCCAAGTGGCAGGAAAAAATGGTAAAAAACCAAAGAAAATCATGTGAGGACCAGATTCAGGAATGTCTTCATGAGAAAAAGATAGTGAGTATGAAGTACAAAACTCTTGTGCGAGGTGCGTGATGGATGTTAGTAAAGCTCAAGTTGTGTGCTGAGATTGCTGCAAATGAAGATGTCTGATATATCAACAGTATGAAGGGATGCCGATAAGTTCTCGGCCTCATGACAAAGGAAATGGGCTAGAACCATTAAAGTTACAGACTATTCCACATATTCACCTCGAAGTTCAACATACTTGGCACAGCGTTTCTGGAGTTTCTTTAACCCTTCTAAAAAAATATTTTGAATCTGATCACTGAAATACTGCTCTGCTGCTGATATCACCTTCGAATCATTTGAAAAATGCTTCCCTTTCAAAAACATTTTATGGTTTTGGAACAGGAAATGGTCCGATGGAGTAGGGTGGATGTTCTATGTACTTGAACCCCAGATATCTCAAAACATTTATCATCTTGCCGGCCTTGTGAGCCAGCACATTGTCCTGCAAAAAGAGAACACCTTTCCACAGTTTTCCTCGCCTTTTTTTCCTTCAACGCCTCCTTTAATCAGAACAGCAAGTTGAAATAGTATTCAGCATTTATTATTTCGCCCTTTGGGAGATAATCAAATGCCTTCCAAATCCCAAAAAAACCATTGCCATGGCCTTTCCTGCAGACCTTTGAGTCTTGAATTTCTTTGGCCGTCGAGAACCCAAGTTCAGCCACAGCACGGACTGTTGTTTCGTCTCTGAATCGAAGTGATGTAACCATGTTTCATCAACACTGACAAGTCACAGCAAAAAATTATCACCAGATCGCTCCGAAATGCTGCAAAACCGATTTGGAAGTGCCCACTCATTTTCGTTTCTCATCGGCGTTCAAACATTTGGGCACCCACTTCGCTTATCTCTTTTGCATACCCAAGTGCTCATGAATTATGAACCCAACACGTTCCCTGGATAGCTTCAGTGTCTCAGCTATTGTTTTAGTTGAGATTCGCTGATCTGGCAAAATCAAGTCATGAACACGATCAACAATTTCGGGTGTTATCACTGTTGAAGGCCTTTCAGATTTTGCTGCATCTTCGGCCTCAAAGTCTCCACACTGAAAGTTGGCACACCATTTCTTCACAGTGAAATATGAATGACACTTGTCGTTTAATATTTGCGTCATACACTCATAGATTTCCTTTGCAGTTTACTTCTGCAGGAACAGAAATTTCATGACAGCCCGGAGTTCCACATTTGAAAATTCAACACTTTTTGGCATTGACACGATTCAGTTCAGGACCTAAAACATCTGAAGAAAAAAAAGAGCTATTAGTCTGAAAATTAGCACTTTACAGTACAAAAGAACACTCTTTCAAGCTGCAGTGACAAAATAATGCAACAATTACAGGAAGTGTGTCAAACTGAGAAATTTTCAGCATCCCCTCATAAGTAAAATGTAGCACCATCAATTTTAAACTTTTATCTACAAACAAGCTTTCTTTGAGAAGCTAACCTCTGGAGAACATCTTAGTGGTACATGCGTATAAAGTTAGGCTTATCTGATAACAGGATGGAACCTTGGGTAAGCCTAAGTCATTCTTTTAAATACCTATTAAATTTAATATCTCCAAGACATAGCACTGTGATTGGAATTCCCATTGTGTTTTCCCATAATAATCACGAATAATACACTGCCGGACAATTGCTAAGGACAGATGACAATAGCAACGATAGCAACCATAAAATGGAAGGCAGGAAAATGTGGAAATTAGCATAAGTGCGGGATACAGTAAGACGTGTTGTGCGTATGCAAATTTTGGATTGCCGAACTTGTTCGTGACGTCATAGCGCTGATAAGAGATATAAAGGATTTGGCGCGTATTGACCGTTGTTGTTCAAACGCAAAGTTGAAAGGGAAAGAATCAATTGACGAGCTTGCAAGTTTCAGTATGTCTTCCCGACATCACCTAGATGATTTTACGTGTGGCCGTATTATTGGCAAGATTGAAGAAGGGCGAAAAATAACAGATGTTGCCAGGGAGTTCGACGTCAGCCACAGTGTTGTTTCAAGGCTTTGGAAATCATTTCAAACAAATGGAGAGTGTAGTAAACGTCACGGGGAGGTCGTGTTCGCAGTATGACACCTGCAGAAGATCGGTACATAGTGCTATCAACAAAAAAACACCAGCGCAGCACAGCTAGTGAGGTAGCAAATCAGTTTATCGCTGCTACTGGCAAGCGGATCTCCCGAAAAACTGTCGACAGACGTTTGCATGAAGGAGGACTAAACGCCCGCCGTCCTGTTGTGTGCATCCCATTGTCCAGACGTCCCCGTACCGCCCGTTTGCAATGGTGCCATCAACATCGCAATTGGACTGATAACGACTGGTCTGCTGTCCTCTTCTCAGATGAGAGTAGATACAGTCTATCGTCTGATTGCCGACGACAACTGATCTGGTGTGATAGTGGTACTGCATATTGTCCAGCAAACATACAGGAAAGGGACCAATATCCGACATTTAGTGTCATGGTATGGGCTGGCATCATGATCAATGGCCATACGTCCCTCTATGTGCTTCCAACTGGGACTATGACTGGCCAACGATACATTGATGATGTTCTGCTACCTCATGTTCGCATGTTCCGTGGTGCTGTCGGCGATAGATTAATTTTCATGGACGACAACGCAACATGTCATCGAACAGTCGCTGTCCAGGAGTGTCTTGAGAGCGAGGATATTCAACGCCTCGTATGGCCAGCACGTTCTCCAGATCTGAATCCCATTGAAAATGTGTGGGATGCTTTGGGGAGGGGTCTTGCTGGTCGCCAATGCCCTCCAATAAACAAGGACACCCTCATCCGTGCACTGAGAGAGGAATGGGATAAATTACCCCAACAGCTGTTTGATAATGTTGTGCAAAGCATGACACGACGTGTGGAATCTTGCATCGCCCTCCATGGTGGCCATATCCCGTATTGACATCTTACGCCGGAACGCCTGCGGACGGTAATTGCATTTTTTTTTCATGTTTACGTATTCTGCACAAAATGGCCTGTTTGTCCCTTGAACACGTTCCAAAGCCTTCTGGATTTCAGAGCACAATAAATTGTCTTTCTTGTAATGTCCTGGCATTCTGACATTATTTTATTTCACTTGGCATCCAACCACACTTACTTTTTTATGCGCTATATAGCTGTTTATGATCCATCCTTAGCAATTTTCCAGCAGTGTTCCATATATTTGAACATATTAGGCTCAGACCCAATACACTCTTTGCCAAAAAAGAAATGAAGCACCTGGAAGGAACAATCCAATCGAGATGAAAATTGGTATGTGCAATGTAAACGTACAGGAAAGGAAATTATTGCATTTCCAGTGCAGTTGGGCCATTTATTCGAATGAAACAGCTACACGAGTGGAACAAGTCAGCACACTGTAGTGCCACCTGTGGCTCGGATACAAGTGGTTACTCGGCATGGCATAGACACATGCAGTTCATTGATACTGTCCTGAGGTACAGCATGCCAGATGGTGTACAAATGGCAGACTAGTTTGCCAATATTATGGGATGGGTGTAGGTGGCATCCCATCATGTCCCAAACATGTTCAATAGTGAGAGGTTGGGCGATCAGGCTGGCCATGGAAGGGTGTTGACATTATGGAGGCAGAACTGGGAGGGTCGTACCATGTGTGGCTGGGCATTATCCTATTGAAAAATTGTTCAATGATGCTGCAACAGAAATGGCAACATAACAGGTTGTAGAATGTCATCGACATGCTTTTGAGCTGTGAGGGTGGTATGAAGGATTACCAAGGATCGTAGGAAATGGCACCCTAGACAGTCACTCCCGGTGGGCGAGCTATGTGCCATTCCACAGTAAAGGTAGGATTCATGTGCTGGCTGGCTTGTCTCCAGACAAGTATGAGCTGGTCATCGGCACCAAGTGCAAACCATCACTCATCACTGAAGACAACACAACACCATTGGACCCTATCCCATGTTGATTGAACCTGACACCACTGCAACTATGCAGGCAATGTTCACCGGTCAGTGGTAAGTGGCGGAGTGGCCTCCATGAATGTACTCCCCATGCCGCAAGTTACCTGGCAACAGTCTGGATGGCCACTTCCATACCTAGAGATGACGCAACATGGCCACAAATGGTTGAGAGTGACAAATTCGGTTCTGTTCCTGCGATTCTCATAATCACTCAATCCTCTCGTCATGCTGTTATTCTTGGCCTCTACTGCCCATGTGCACCTGTGTTGTGCCCTCATCAACCCATTGGCGCTAACATCATCAGATTGCCATGTCACTCCAACCCAAATGCCTGGCAATACAGCAACTTGATCAACTGGCCTCCCTCAGCCCAATTATATTAGGTGTACAAATAAGTTTTAAAGCGTTTTAAGACAACGCAACATGCAATTTGAGAGAAAACAACAATACCTTTACGAATCAAAATATGCGTCGTCATTATCTATCACCTTCCGCCATCAGTCGGGCAGCTGACGGATTCCAGCCATGAAGAATACTTTGTCGTGTGACGTGATGAAGTCGTCAACCCATTTTTGCACTTCGTCACAAGTCTGGAACCGTACAGCAGAAAAACCATGTTGCATCAGTCGGAACAAATGAGTCTGAAGGGACTATACGCCGGGTGCTCCAAAACCTCCCCAGCCAAGCGTCAATAACGTTTCCTTGACCGATTTCGCGACATGCGGCCTAGCATTGTCATGCAGTAATTTCACCGGACATAATCCTTAGCCTGCGAATGGGCATTTCAAAAGATTTCCTGGTTCTTGTAGCGATCAGCAGTAACAGTTTGACCCTGTTCCAATAGCTCATAATAGAGCACACCCTTCATATCCTACCATATGCACAGCAGAACTGTCTTGGAGTGAATATTGCATTTTGGTCGAAGTCGTTGCTTCACCAGGATCAACCCAGTGTTTTTTGTGTTTGGAATTGTCATACCATATGCACTTTTCATTACCTCTAACGATTTTCCACAGGATAGACTTTCTGTGTTGTTTATTCAACAGATTCACACACTTCATGACATGCTCATCCTTGTTCCTCTGGCTTGAGTCACTTAGCACACAGTTTCCTTCCTTCCGAATCTTTCCCATTGCACGTAAACGATTGGAAATGGTTTGTTGAGTCCCCCCCCACTTGATCAGCTAGTTCTTTTTGCGTGTGAGGCGAATCTTCATCCAGCAATGCTTACAGTTCCTCATGTGCAAACTTCTGCAGGACGCCGCTACGTTCTCAATCGCGAACATCAAAATCACCTGCTTTAAACCGTCTAAACCAAAACTCATGCACGTTTTTCAATACAATATTCTACCCCAGAACAGATCAATGCACATGCTTTCGCAGCACTTTTTCCTTGATGAAATTCGTAACGAATGCAGTGTCGAATAAATGCAGTATTGCTTGCCATCTTTCACCTACTGATGTGCAAGTGCGATTGACTGTTGGGCAAACTTCTGTGTCACATTTTATACTCAGGACCAGTTACGGTCACATGACAACAACGCGGGGGAATGTCGGATATGTAAATTAGAAATATATGTCACACAAGAAACACTTTAAAACGTATCTGTACACCTAATACATCCTCTCTCAAACTCACTCAACTGGTATTGTGCATGTCTACAATGTGGAGGCAGCCTCACAGCCCATGGAGATTAGCATAAACACAATCTGCAGTCACAATTGTCCCTGCATTCAAACTTTGCTCTTGATATACTTCCTTGATGCATGAATCCCATGTGCAGTGGCAGGCCACAATTTAGTCGCTGGTCATTAGTTTTTACTCATTTGCATATTTGGCCCTTGCATGCGAAGTTTCATAAAGATTGAATGACTTTCTCGGTGTGTTTGGTTTTGGTTTTTTGCTTTTTTTTTTTTTTTTTTTTTTTGTTTTACAAAGAGTGAAGCAACTCTGCTGACTAATAATATCATTTTTTAGATATACTACTAGAAACCAATTAACACAAAATGAGGAGACTGAAATATCTATCTTTTCGATGATGGTTTGAAGTGGTAATAAAAGCTCATAGCTAAATCTCAAGAAATATCAGTTATGGGTTGAAAGTGTAAACAGATAAAAGCCATAAACTTCCCATAATTTATTCACTATATTCTCTACAGTTGTGTGAAAAACTTTACTAACCAACATTTGATATAAGACATTTTTAATCATTACCTTTCTAACAGAAATAAAAATCCCTTTTTTTTATTGAGAATTTATAATGATTTTTATTCAACAAATTGTCAAGCATTTCACACATACTTCTCCATCTGTCTGAGTTTTAAAAAAATAATGCATGCATTTATGAGTATTCCACAAATACCTGCAGCACTTTGTGCAGTGACATTCCATCATCACAGTCATCAGGGCCCCTTCTTTCATTGCTTTTACTTTCTTTGTGTATAATCATTTTGAAACTGTCTACAATGCCACTAATTTATAAACTAATCAGTGTAGTGGAAATACAGTCGTCCACTACTATGCAATATGCAGTCACTTATTGTAGCTTCAGGCATTAATCCCATTACAGAGGATGTGATTGAAGATATTGCCCAGATCTCATTCAGCAGATACATTCGCAGAAATTTGTACAGTTAACTCAATAGTACTCTGTTCAGGAAAATCATCTGCTGATGATCAAGAACAAAAGTACGACAAAAACAACAACTACGATGTGGGCTACAAATCCACCAGGATCACCACCACCACTAACCCAACAATTAGTTAGTAGGGTTTATATCCACAGGAGATTTTTAGACGTGACTTACCTACGGCTATACAGCCTTTTGAGATGCGTAATACAAACAAAATGATATCAGGTAGAAACTAGATTCACACAATAGGAACGTTCGTATACAGAGAAAACAGAATACCTAGCTACTAGATTGTGTTGCTGATGCGACTGACATTACACGATGTCAAAGCATGCATCAGCAGTCAAAGAGAAAGCAACGAGTGGGGTGAGGAACAGATGCCCTTATTTTTAACGCAGAGACAGTACCCCTGGTTTGACATCTTAACGTGCCCATCCAATGCATGGTGGATATTTTGTGGTTCAACACATCAAGACTTACCAAGGATCAAACCCAAGACCCTTGTGTCAGCAGGCAGATGTGCTAGCAGGACAGAAAAAAACAAGTTGCAATTGCTTTTATAATGAGCAACCTCCAAACAGCATGGAACAAATATAAAAAATCCAAAAGAGTCACTAACATTTTATATTTTAATAATACCATGATCACATGCCTAAATATCCTTGCAGTATTTGATGGAAAAAATTAGTTCAACAAATTCGAGTCTATCCATACACAAGATAATTAGGGTTATTCTCAATAATATTAGCAACTTTGTGCTTCATGCATTAAATTCGATTATCTTATGCCTTAACCCAGTCACCCTAAATTATCTCCCATCATTCAAGGCTTTTTACTTGGTTTGTACTTTACAGAAAATTTCCTTTCATTTTGGAGTTTCTCGACAGAAGACCTCTGTGTCTGTTTATGATGATAACATATTGACATTGGTGTAACATTTTTTCCTAGTGATTTTTGTGCCCTCAAAAAATTGTTCTTAAAAGCAGGGAAGTACATCATAAAATCTAAATATCCATTTTCTCTAAGTTATTTTTTTTTCTTTTCAAAACTGGTCTGATACATAGAATTTTTGGAATTGATAATGAAGATGGCTCTTCATCAGAACTAAGTATCTAGTAATATGCTAACTCATGCATCTAGTTATATTTTACCATATGCAATTACAATTTCAGGCAATGCTACTGAAAGGTATGTTATGGTATTGAAAAGGCTAATATTTCTATAATGAGTCATAAAATATCTTGCCAAATTTTTCCAGTGATGTTTAGCACCATAACACATAAAAGAAACTGATCCTGGAAACACTACTAACTTTAGAACACTTCTTTCCAGTGTTTTTTTTTTTTCATTTTTTTTGCTCTCTCTGTGTTGGAAGTGCATGTTGGAACATTTTCCATATTAATTCCTCGAGTAAAGTTTTGTTCACAAATAACATAAAAAGAAACTGCTTTTACACCATCTGATAGCCAACACATATTTTAATTGGAAGTCTCAATGACACAATTAACAAACAGATAAATAATGCACACACACACACACACTTGAGAATTTAATATAACTCATTTTACACACACAGCAAACAAATGTTCTGTACACCCAAACATACTCTAAAGTGAAAAATTACATCCTGGCAATGATGATCATTCAAAACATTCTTCCAGAGATCTTAATGTGCTGATTCCATGATAATTCCTTCATTCAATTACACAAAGGAAGAATGATGACATTGGAAGTATTATAAGTGTTATAAACAGCAAAATATCTATTTTATGAAATGGGATATACACTGCTCAACTTAGAAAATTCCACCCCATGAAGGAATGCATAAAATGGGATGAAACTTATCACATGTGTAGACAAGATGGTGGTGGCATAGGTGATTTGATTTCTGAGGGATTATGTAAGTGTGATGGTAAAGGAGAGAGTAAAAAGTGGCCCTGAGTCAATAGGTCATATGACCGCCATGCTGGGCTATACATTTGGCAACATTGCATTTCATTGAGCCGAGAAGTCTCCAGATGGTGCTCTGAGGTATCAATGGCCATGCATCATTCATCTGTGTCCAAGTCAGATGTTAAGTCATCTGCCAGTGAAATCCCATTTTATTCAATATCTACATTAATGACATCTTCTCTATTAAAACCACCTCATCTCTAACACTATATGCTGATGATACTACTATTCTATTTTCGGGTGATAATGTACACCAGATCATATCCCTTTGCAATAATCAAATACATAAATCTTGTGACTGGATAACCTCTAATGAACTATTAGTCAATACTAATAAATCTAAGGCTGTCATATTTACAAGGCAGCACATGAATATAGATCAGGACTTATCGATATATTATGATAACAAAAAAATTGATACTACTGATAACTTTACCTATTTGGGAATTTATTTACAGAATGATTTAAAATGGAATAAACACGATCTAATCTGCAATAAAATTTCTAGAAATATTGTAATTGTTAGTCACATATTATCTAACCTTTCTATTAAAACTCTAATTCTATTATATTATGCACTAATTCAAAAGCATTTAATTTATTGCCTTTCACTATGGTAACAAACAACAAAATCAAATATAAAAAATTACAAGTTCTACAAAACAAATATATCAGACTAATGGATCTTAAACATAATACTAACACTAACATGGCATATCACACTGATCTTCACATTCATATGTACGCTAATCACAATAAATAAATTATATTAAATATTAAACAACTATTTAACTATAACCTAGGACTAAATGTTTGTAGAAGAATAAAGAATAATATCAATTGTGAAATATTTAATATCCATAGTGTTACTCATAAATATGATACCAGAAAAAAGATTCAAATTAAAGCATGTAAGCCAAAAACTGAATTGTTTAAGCAAAGCATAAACTATCAGGAACCACACTATTGGAATCATTTACCTTCTGAAATAACTAGAACTAACAAATAAATTATTTAAAAAGAAACTAAAAAGCTACCAACTTGCACACTAATAATCTTATTCTTATACAAAGAAATGGGGGGGACAACAAGGCCGAAGGGGTGGGTGAATATCGTATAACAAGCATTACCTACATCATGTTGATACTTCAGTTTCTTTTCATGATCTGACAAATGTTGGGCTCTATTTGACTATGTCTTCAGAGTTTTAAGGCTAGGTCAGATCACTATGTAGACCTTTTCCTTGATTCTCCATGCTGTTTCAGTATTTCCATATTGATATGTAAATAACTGTATTAATTGTAGTAGTAATATCTCATGTAACAGCTAAAGATAGTAAATAAATAAATTCGAGAACACTGTGAGGGGATTGTGCAGAGGTGTTAAGTCATCTGCCAGTGACATCACATTTTCTATTGGGGAGAAGTCTGGAAATTGTGCTGGACACCTTGTAAGAAACTGCAATCATTTAAATCATTTACATAACCAAACTGTTGACACATACCCATCAATTTGCATGGTGCTATCACAAATATTTCCTGGTGTGGCATATTTTATGCAGAGCAGTGTATATGTGTGATTCTCCATTTTCAATACAATTTTGCCTACCCTCAGCAGTGAGTGAGTGTGTGCCTGAATGCATACATATGTGTGTATGTGAGAAGTACATGAATAAAATGCAATTTTAACCACTTAAAATTTGAGTTGCAGTTTTAAGGTTATGAATTATGTATAAAACATGTTTATATTTTTAAGACAGGAAGATGTATGAATAACATGTGGAAACTAAAGTACACGGGAACATATAAATGTAAAAATAATGATAAATAAATATCAACACTGCCTGAATATATGTTACTGGTGATGTTTATCATGGCAGGTAAAAGTACAAACAGAAGCAAGGCACTTGATGGATGAATACAGATTAACTGCAGCACAACTGCATCAATAACAACTCACTCTCATACTATCTTTTGATCTGAAAAATTGAAAGTGTCTTAATCACTGTATCAGCATATTGAGATTTCAATATATTATACTTACTTTTTAGATAAGAGTGAAATCAATGATTCTCTGTTGTTTACTCTGTCTTTATTTGTAAGGTAAAGAGGATCTTCCGATAATGATTCCACACCAAGCAACTGAATTAATACAATATGGTAACATAAAAGGAAAATAACATGAAATAAAAGATAAGGCAAAACATAAAATTAAAATATTGAAGCCTCATAATTAAAAAAAGTACACTCCATCATTTATCATATTGTGTTTTTTTGATATTATAATAAAAACGTTTTACAAAGAAAATTCACATTACCCCAAAACATTCAAAGGATACTATCGGGAGGATTCTACAAGTGTGGCAAATAATGTCAGTGCTTTCAGAAAAATGATAAAGAATTCTTTGAATAAAGCTCATGTTGAGAAATGGCTTCCTAGTTTAATTGAATTAATAATCTAAAGCAACTTTTATGGGAATTTTACTAGGAAATTTTTTCTTTAATAGCAAATTTTTGGAGAAAACTCTTCTCCTTCTTCAGGCTGTCTTGTTGTTGTCACTTTTTACTTGTCACTATCACGGTTACTGTTAACCTTGATGGTTTAGGTTATTTTTCAACAAATCCTGCCAGATGTTAGGCAGGGAAAATCCTTCGCAGTCATTGATGATGGAATTTTGATTTTTCTCAATCTCTATTCCTTCTTTCAGTTTTCTTTTTTGGAAATTGCTTTGGAAACTGATTACTTTAAGGGAATTCCAATCCATGCTGTGCCCAGTTTCTCTAACACGCCTATCTAATCCAGTCTTGTTGGAGCAATTTTTTATAGCTGCTTTATGCTCAGCTATACGAGTTTCTAGTCTGTGACCTGTTTCACCTATGTAAGATAGTCCACAACAACAATTTACTTCATAAACTACTCCTTGCATTTTTAAAATATCTTCTTCTCTTTGAACTATTTTAGGGAAAAAATTTTTAACTTTTTTCTCTAAACTTGGAGCTAGCCTAATATTGTATTTCTTACTAATTCTCTTTAAAGACTCAAATAAACCTTTGTGATACTTCAGTTTCTTTTCTTGAGTCTTTAAAGAGAATTAGTAAGAAATACAATATTAGGCTAGCTCCAAGTTTAGAGAACAAAGTTAAAAAAATTTTCCCTAAAATAGTTCAAAGAGAAGAAGATATTTTAAAAATGCAAGGAGTAGTTTATGAAGTAAATTGTAGTTGTGGACTATCTTACATAGGTGAAACAGGTCGCAGACTAGAAACTCGTATAGCTGAGCATAAAGCAGCTATAAAAAATTGCTCCAACAAGACTGGATTAGATAGGCATGTTAGAGAAACAGGGCACAGCATGGATTGGAATTCCCTTAAAGTAATCAGTTTCCAAAGCAATTTCCAAAAGAAAACTGAAAGAAGGAATAGAGATTGAGAAAATCAAAATTCCATCATCAATGACTGCAAAGGATTTTCCTGCCTAACATCTGGCAGGATTTGTTGAAAAATAACCTAAACCGTCAAGGTTAACCGTAACCGTCAAGGTAAATCGTAACCGTGATAGTGACAAGTAAAAAGTGACAACAACAAGACAGCCTGAAGGAGGAGAAGAGTTTTCTCCGAAAATTTGCTATTAAAGAAAAAATTTCCTAGTAAAATTCCCATAAAAGTTGCTTTAGATTATTGATAAAGAATGTTTCTTGAATTCTTCATCTGTTCATTTTATACAAGGGATGTTCAATAAAGAACTATCATTTTTACAACAAAAAAAGACACCTTTATTAATCATCCAGATTTTGATGGTCTTTTTCAAAATATTTCTCGTGTAATACAGTGCACTTATTCTGTCACTCTTCAAAACAAAGTGAAGATTTATTTATTTTTACATGTTTATGAATGGCATTTGATGCCTTAGACTCTCCAGCTCCTTTTTCAAGTTTGGAAACAAAAAGAAGTTGCAAGGGGGCAAGGTCAGAGCTATGGGGCAGATAAGGAATACATCTAACATTAATTTTTGCTAAAAATTGATGACAGCATAAGCAAAGTGAAGTTTCCCACTGACACAGTGTAGCATTCATCCACCTGCTTTAAGTGTTGTCTTTTGTGATAAATATGATCCCACATAATTTGCAATACAGTACTTTAGTAGATCATCATAACAGTGGTATCATTTGGTACATCATGCTGGTAAAGCATTCCCTACACATCAGAGAAAATGATAACCAAAACTTTACCAACATCACAACAGTTGCTTTCTTTTGTGTCAGAAATGAAGGCAACTTCCAAAAAACTTTGTTGTTTACTCTCTAGATCACAATGATGTAGCCAATACTCATCTTCCGTAATCATCATATTTATGAATTCAGCATCAGTAACAACCACAGCTGACAAACTTCAACTACAACATGCTATTGCTAAGGTATCAGTATTCTTGGAACCCAACATGCACACACACATGTCATATGCAGGTAGTCGTAGTCTTTCTGTCAGTCTCAACATTTCTGCTAACTGTCAGACTATTACATGTCAATCCCATCACGATTTCAGCTGCAGTGTTGACATTTTCAGTGATAGCAGCACTTGTTGAGCACCAGGTTTGCCTTCATTTTGGATTTATTCCCAGCCATCTTCAGACATCTCAAACCACCTGTAAGCTGTGCTATAGGGAAGTATTAATACACCATAAGCTTCTTTAAGCATTTTATAAGTTTCATCTGGATTTCCTTGTGATAGAAGCAGAATTTCAAACCTGTGCATTGTTCATGGCCAATCAACTCTGTCAAACATAGGAAAATATGAAAAGATTTTCACTTGAGCACAAAGGATTTGCATAAGTTTGCTGCACATCTGCCATGTGACCGAGGTTGGTCCGGCTTTACTTTCTGCTCCTATAGTATGGTTAGAATGTACAAAATTTGCTTGTGAAAAATTAAGATTATTCTTTAAGGAAGAGCCCTCCCCAACACAATAATGATAACAGGCAAAACATGTGTCATAATTTTCTTACCTTCTACCCCATGTATATTGTGAAAGTTGGGCACTTAATTCAGGCAAACATAGTACACCTGACAGGACCAATGATTTACAGTTTGTTGCTTAGGGTACCATTGTAGACACCCATGAAGTTCTTTATGAAGTCACTATGACTTTAAACAAATAGTTATTTAAAAACATTCTGCAAACTGAAAATGTTTACATAATGATATTTACAAGTTTAATTGCTTACAGGATATATTTCTCTTGGGCTCAAACAACCTAGATTTGAAGAAAGAGAGAAACAAAGAAACAAACAAACAAACAAACAAACAAACACACACACACACACACACACACGCTCTCTCTCTCTCTCTCTCTCTCTCTCTCTCTCTCTCTCTCTCTCTCTCTCTCTCTTTTTCTCTCTCTCCCTCTCTCTCTCACGGCAATTCTGTCTTTTCAAAGGACTACTTCCCATTGATACACAACATATAAAAATTGTTAATTAAAACATATAATTTTCAAGAAAAAGAAAGAAAAATTTCTACAGGAAGTCGACACAAAAAAAGAACCTACAAAATAAAGTACTCAGACATGTAAAGGATAATTCCTCTACAGGTGTGAGCCAAGATTTATTACAAGTTTTAAATAAAGGATTAAATTATAATCTTGCATTGGAAAAAATTAATGCAGAAAAAAGTTATTGAATTGGAAAGTATATGCAGCACTTTGGAAAAAGAGGACAAAATTAAAGCTGATCTTCTTAGAAATGATACCACAATAGCCTAGCAAAGTTCCTTAAGTACGCTAAGAATCCCCAAAAGAACTTTGAAAACAGCCAATTAAGAGCTTTTAACCAATTCAAAAAGAATGAAAATTTAGTTGCTTTGAAAACCGACAAGAGTAGATTAATTACAGTTATGGATAAAGAGGATTATCTGAAAAAAATGGAAGAGCTAAAAAAGCCTACTTATGAGCAGACAGAAGAATATCCCTTACCTGAGTTAATTAAAAAAGTTAAAAAACTTATTGCTGAACAAAAGAAAAAAGGCCAACTCCCAGATAACTTTAAACAGTACTCAAAATTACAATTCAGATTGCCTCAGCTCTGTGGAATTGTAAAATTATGTAAGATTAGCCAAGCAATTAGGCCAATTATAGATTCAAAATGCCCAATACTTTCAAATCTGAACTATTTTCTTAAGTCACACCTTCAGGAGTTATTAGAAGAACCTCATTCTATAGTAAAAAATTCCTCAGCACTAAAAGGAAAATTAGAGCAGCTTCCAAGGATGGATTCTCCTGTTATTGGTAGCCTAGATATAGTTTCAATGTATACAAACATAAATTTAGATCAACTTATAAAATTTTTAGCAGATGACCTGGCAGACAAAATTGTTTCATGATCAGGCAAAGAATTTATTATTGGGGATATTTGAAATGCTTATTTTCTCTTTAAAAAAACAACTTTTTTTTAATTTGAGAAAAAAATTTCCTCCAAAAGTCAGGACTAGTAATGGGCTCTCCACTCTCTCCTCTTTTAGCAAATTATTATGCAGGAAAGGTGGAGGGAAAAGTTCTGATTCAACCCTCGTATATTTGCTTATATTGCAGATATATGGATGATATTTTATTCATTATAGATAGCAAAGATGAAGATCTGCCAAAAAAAAATTCTTGGACGCTTTAATGAGTTAGATGATTCCCTAAAGTTTACTCTAGAAGTTCAAAAAGAGGGAAAAATTAAACTTCTTAGATTTGACAATATACAATGTAGAAGAATGTCCTAACTCCTAACTATGTCCTAGCAATGTCCTAACTAAATTGTACAAAACACCTTTGGATACTACTAAAATACTAGATTATAACTCTTATCATCCATACTCAATAAAAGAATATTGCAAACCAATTTTTAGCAAAAATAAGTAAAATGGTATCCTGAGAAGAATTGAAAAAAGTCCACACAGATAAACTGGGAGTTTTGCTAACAGAAAATAACTACCCTCAAAATGAAATTGATAAGTTACTCACAAAAGAGAAACAGAAAAATACAAACAAGTAGGAGTTTAAATTCACTAGAAAAATTACATATCAAAAAGGTTTATTTGAATCTTTAAAGAAAATAAGCAATAAAATATCAAATTAGATTAGCTCCCAATTTGGACAACAAGGTTAAGAAATTTTGCCCAAGCTTAATTCAAAAAGAAAACTTGTTAAAAATGCAAGGAGTAATTTTTAAAGTATCTTGCAGCAGTGGAAAATTCTACATAAGTGAAACAGGTTGTAGGCTGGAAACTCGCAACGCTGAGCACAAAGTTGCAATAAAAAAAAATTCAAACAAGACAGGATTGGACAGACACTTTAAAGTAACAGGACACCACATGGACTGGGACTCTCTAACAGTCATTGGACTTCAAACCAACTTCCTGAAATATAAATTGAAAGAGGGACTTGAAATTGAAAAATACCAAAACTCCATCATAAATTACTACAGGGGATTAATGCTGCCTAACATCTGCCAAGATATTTTGCAGAATCACCATAACTGAAGACAGTAATGGAGATTAGATTGAAAGACTGCCTGATGAAAGAAAAGAGTTTTCTCCAAAAATTTGCAGAAAATTTGTACCAAGAAAAATCCCATAAAAAAATTAAGTTTGAAATTTTTTACTTTGAAAGCAAACATAGCTTTTCTACAAAGAGCATTCAAGGACACTAAAATTTTATACAATGTTACTTCCACTTTATGAGGACAATTTGAAGTCAGAGTCATATTTTGGCCAGACTAACCTCCTGTAAAGTGCCAATAAGATTCCAGACTCTTCATCATATTTATATCTATAATTTTATATAGTGTAAATAAACTAATAAAATTATATAAATCATTTGTTATTATAAAGAGTGCCTCCTCTCCTATCCTCTTGATGATACTTAAAGGAGCTACCTCTGCTTGTTTTCTTGGCTACACTTAAAGATTTGAGTTACTGCCTTTACAGGTGAGTTCTGCATGCACTATATATTAACCAAGGACCTCAGACTTTTAGAAGCTCCATTTGACCTGTTTATAAGATTAGAAATAATTAAGAAAAATTAACCATATGATCTATAATAATATAAATCAAAATAATGTGGATCCTTTTTAAACCAGATAGCACATAAAACAGGATGAGTTGATGGAACTATTGTGACTTGAACATTGATTACATTAAAACATCTGGGCAAAGACTTACAGAACAAAAATGCAATTTATAGGTATATGATGATATTCGACTGCTGAAGTGTTTATCTCAATTTATTTCAGACATCTAGAATGGTTTTTGTCATGTTTGACAATAAATTTGAAATCAAAAAATAAAATATGTAAAATTAAAAACAGAAAATATTTGTTCATAAAACTTTTGAAAATGAGACTATTTTAAAATGATATTCATTGAAGATACCTTTAAGTGATTTTCAATATATTTTTTAAAATTGAGAGTGCATGAAGAATACTTTAACTTTTAAAATGTTCACTAATTTCACTTTATAAGCAAATCTAATATGCATGTCAGTACTATACATGATACCTACTGCACAAATATCAGTAGCAATATTTTTTTAAATGAAGCTAAGTAATTTTTCTTATTTGCAAAGAATAAAAATTCATCAACACCTAAAGAAATGCATGGGGAAAAGTAAACAGGCTTAAACATTTCCAAATGTGGAGACAAATTTGGATAATATTTCCTATGTGACACTGAAAAATCCAAAATGTGAACTTCTGCTGATCTCAACAATCAAGTGAAATGTATTAAATTAAGGGCAAGTGGCAGCTTCTGCAAACAGCAAAGCAGCGGTGACCTGCCCCACACATCTTCAGAATGTCACTGATGAAAGAAAATATCAACTGAAATCTTCAAACACAGATGAAAGAGGACTGTTTTGGCAATGAATGCTATCACAACATTTATTTCAGGGAAAGAATTGAAGTTACAAGTACACAAGCCTTCTAAGGATTGACTTATGCTGCTGCTTGGGAGTAATCAGAAGGACAATGCGAAGTTAAAGCACTGCTTGTGTACTCCAAGAATCCTAGAGTGATGAATTGGATCCCAGATGCTCTGCCTGTTATACAGTGTTCGAACAGGAAAGCGTGTGTAACTAACTCACAAGGTTTTCAATTATCATATCAGCAGCCACTTTGCACCTTTTGTAGCTGAACACGTTACAAGAGCAACTTCAATAACGAAGTTCTGACATCGGATAATACTTCAAGCCATCCTGTCACATTAATGATTACTCCAACAATGTACATGTTGCTGTTTTTGCTTGTCAATATGACTTCATTATTGCAGTCTATGAACCAAGGAATCATTAGCAACAACAAAGGCAAAAAAAAGTGACAAAATTCTAACAGATATCTAGAACGATTTTAATATAAAAATATATTTTTTCTGTTTAGTTCATTTCTATGAGTTGTTCAATGATTTAAAAAAATATGAACACTGAAGATTTTATGTCCCAAATATGTTCACAATTTCACAGGGAGGTGTTGCAAAGATATTGCTTTCTATTTGCAACAGTATCCTGAAAGTGTGATTGATGAGAAGTGTGAGAGGTGCTGGTATCGCATACAGAACTCCTCACACACAATAAAATTAAAGTTTGCAATCTACAGTTGTTGTTTTTTTGTTGCTGTTTTTTGAGCAAAAAAATATGAATGTATTAGAGCTTTTTGGCATAAATACTCACTCTACATAATATCTTGAATTGCTTATCACTTCCAGCACCTATTGTAATATATCCATCTTGAGTTTTAAATGCTTCATATGGAACAATACTTTCATGAGCAGTTCCCCACCGCTTTGCTTCCACCCCAGCATTGAGATAATTTGATCCTAGATTAGCTAACAGAGATACCTAAACAAAATGATAACAGAAAAAGCTAAGCTAATGATTCGACTTAATATTTTTCATTTACAATTTTTTATGAATATTAATTGGACAAATAGATGTTTCATAACAAAGCACACATTTATATGATAACAAATGATATATTTCTAAGTAATTAAGAAATAGTATTCATTACAATCAATTAAATGCATCTAAACTTTGGAACTTACTTTGTAAGAAACAATTATACCTTCAGTGGTATCAATTTATAAAATAATTTCAATGTTGATGTTAATACTATTGAAAACTTCACCAGCAAAGAAACATTTTCATCAAGTTGTCAACTGTTAGTCTCAAAATAACACACGAATATGGAAACTTTAAAAACACATTTCTCTGTTTGATGCCTTATAACATCAATAAACTCAAATAAAATGCAAACAGGAATTATTTTCTAAAAATACATTTGTTATGATTAAAATGAACAAGCAAACAAAGAATAACACTAAAAAAAAAAAAAAAAAAACTTCTTACTTGTGTAGATAGTAGACTACAATCTATTTTTTGCCCATTTCCAGTTTTAATCCGTTGAAGTAAAGCAGCCATAATAGCTCCATGAGCATAGAGGCCAGTAGACAAATCTGTCATGGCAACACCAACTTTGCATGGGTCTCCACCTTCAGGGCCTGTGATGTGAAGTAATCCACCCATTGATGCAGCAATAACATCATAGCCTGGTCTTCTGCTATATGGGCCACTTGAACCATATCCTATGATCATAGTAATGTACAATCACAGACATTGTTTTATTAAAGAACATGACCACAGTAAAAGGACATAAAGAAAACAGTATTTGATAATTAATAAATATTCCTTATGAAAGTTAAAATAAATTCCATAAAAAATATTCATAAACAGACTTTATCAGTCTATTATCATTATAACCTTGATATTATATGTTTAAAATTTGTACTAAACCTTCTGTGTGAAGAAGATAGGGAAAATATCCGGCCTGCACTTCTCATTATCTCAATTTATCATACAACTTGCCTTACCATAAACACCCCAAGTCCAATGACACTGAAAGTCAACACTCAATGCCCAAGGTCAAACATCAAAGGTCATTGAGCATTCAAAGAATAAAGCAAAGGATATTTTTCTTGTGAAACAGTTGTTTTTTTTAGGACAAATAAAAACACTTGGAAGAAGTTAAAAACATTTTTGGGGGATGGAGATTTTTCTTATAAGACAGAGTCTGCAAAACCAGTTAGAAATTTTTGGCAATTTTAAGACAAAATAGTGTTTTTTAAATGGTAATGTTCTAATTAGTTTCAAAGCTTCATCTTATTCATTTTGAAGAATCTGTTAAATTCCCCAAGCATAAAATGAAGTGAGGAAAAGAACAAGAGTTTTCATTCACCTCTCCACTGCTGTTGAATCAGTACTGGGTGGCATTTTTTTACCACCTTTTCCCCAGCTGTGCGCTGTTTTTCCCTGATTGGGTCATCTCTTCTCCTACTTTTTATACACATGGCATCATCTAACCCTTTCTTATAATTAATTAATTTCTATGGAATTTTAACTATATTTTTATTTCTCTTTTTTGTTTCTCCTCTCTTTTCTTCTTTTACCAATTCGTCCATGGATACATTACATTTATGCTAATGTAATCGTAGGCATAAATGTGCCATATTTTCACTCTTTAGAGTACGGCACATTTATTTTCACTCTTTAGAGTGAAAATAAATGTTTTCACTCTAAAGAGTGAAGAGTGAAAAAAAAACAAATGAACATGATTGTAATAACTATAACAGCATAAATTTATACATAGGTGGGAAATGAATTTCCCTGAAGGAATAATTCTTCACAAATACATGGAAGGCAATACAAATGTAATCTTTGGCACAAATGTGCAGTATTTTCACTCTTTAGAGTGAAAATACTGCACATCTTCAAAAATAAAGATCCAATAAAGTTGTTGGAAAGATCAGTATTTTCACTCTTTAGAATGGAAATACTGATCTTTTAAACAACTCTTTAGAGTGAAAATACTGCACATTTGTGCCAAAGATTACATTTGTATTGCCTTCCATGTATTTGTGAAGAATTATTCCTTCAGGGAAATTCATTTCCCACCTATGTATAAATTTATGCTGTTATAGTTATTACAATCATGTTCATTTGTTTTTAGGAAGTAAACTGTTTCCATTAATATCAGAACCTCCTCATTGCTCACTTGTTTTATTATGGTTTAAAACTCAAGCTTCACGCAACAATAACACATAAACATATAAAACAAGCGAAACGCACAGAGTCACGTATGGTAAAAGGTTCGTTTAGCGGTAGCTTTCGTTCATCCTACGACCTTGATCACCCGCGATCAACTGGATGGGTTGGTTGCCAGAACTACAATTTGAAGTTGGGGTGTTGAAATGTTGCCAGATTTTAGAAGAGAGATCCAAATAAATAGCTTTTGGTGAGGGGTATCTGAATTGCAGTTTTTGGTGAACAAAATTTCAATGCTCTCTTGGAAACGCAAAGATGCCTCGTTGATGAAAATCGGTATAGAATTCTTTTCCAATTCTAATGCGGTGATCAAGGTCGTAGGATGACCGAAAGCTACCGCTAAACGAATTTTTTACTATATGTGACTCTGTGTGTTTCGCTCTTTTTATATGTTTAATTGTTTTAATATTTTCATATTCTCAAAATCTAGTGTTGCTTTATTTTCCATGCAATATTGAATCAACTATGCTGTTTTGCTTTTCACATTCCAATTATCATTGGTTTGTGATAGTATATTTTTCAATCAATATTTAGTACCCTGTACATTCACTTTTTCTTTAATTTTTTTATTCCCAAATTGGTATAGAATGTAAGCCTGATCTTTCCAACAACTTTATTGGATCTTTATTTTTAATTAATACATTTTCTTGGGGTCTTTGCAGTTTGTCTAATGTTCTTATTCTGATTTTCAGAAATCTACAAAAATTGATTTAATAGTAATTTTAATACATGGAAAGCTGGCAATATAATTATTTTCTGTTGATTCTAGACATATTTTCTGCTAATATTTATAATCATAAATAATTGTATTTATTATTTTATATAGCATCTATATTCTTTTAATATTTTCTAATTGAATTGTATTTCCTTTTGACTACATTTATTAGTACAACTCTGTAACTAAAAGCTATTTTTATGTATGTTTTTATTGCTACTGTTTAATAATGCCAGAGATGGTTAGTTTTTGGTTTTAATGTTATTTAGCTTTGATGTTTTCATTACACACAGTAGTCCAATTTTTTTTTCAATGTAAATCAAACAATGACAATTGTGAATTCTCTTCCAATTCTAATGCTAACTGGATTTCTTTATATACTGATTTCAGATCTCTTTTTAATTTTTTTAAACCTTCAATACTATATTCTTGTACTGTGAGCACATTGACAAAATGTATCAAATATAAAACCATTTTTATTATGTTTCTCAGTATTATGTTCTTTTAATTTCTGCAATATGGCCTCTGCAAAGATACTAGAATTGAGAAACCATAGGTCTCCTGTTTCTTGACTATAAATGATTTCATTAAAAATGAAATAATTTTTCCTTATACATATTTTGATCTGTCATCAATTTCCTTAATTTCTTGTACTGTGTTACATGCAGTACAAGAAATTAAGGAGGTTTATGACATTATGATTATTTACCACTATGGAATGATGTTAAATTATTGTGCTCGGCGAGAACTAAAACTGCAGTGCTCTTTTCGGAGAGTTCGTATATTTTTTATTTTGGCGAACAGTGCTGTAATGAAGAAACCCCGCAAATCATACCTGCTCCTTGGAGGTTCCTGCTGGAAAATCCCTTTTCCACTGCAAATATGTCTTGATTATTTACTTACTCTCATTTGGATTATTTCTTTTTCATGCATTTGTACATATTTCCATTTTATTGTTACTTTCTGTGTAAAGCATACTTAACCGTTTAGTGTGGCGCATGAGTTGTATCTCGCTGATGTACAGAGGTGTGTATATAAGCCAGTGTGTCCCATGTAAGTTTTTTCATTGTACCTGAGGATGGGTCTGTAAAGATGGACCCGAAAGATCTCGCACATTGGTGTTAATCATTTTAACCTTTTAAGCAAGTTTTAATTTTCGTAAGTAAAGGTGTTTCACAGCTTGCAATCATTCGGCTTGGTTTATTTTGTGTTAAAATTGGTTATGTCTTGTTTTTTGTGCTTAAGACAGCAAAGATGACTGTATACCAGTAGATATGATAATGCTTACAAACAAAAATTGAAACTAAATTTTGAAAGAAAATATTAACTCCACTTTAATAATCAATAAATTATTAAAGAAATACAGTAAAACTATGAAAGATTTCATAGAATACATAATATGATCAACATGACTTACTGCAAGTTCAAATCATAAAATGAAAACAATTCTCAGAAAACTCAGATGGTAATCCCAATACTATCTTGCTGCACAACTAACTAATACAGGACAGAATGTATATGTGCCTTCGGTACAGCAGAGATACATCAAGATTAGTAACACCTAAATTGCAAACCACCAATTAAATGGGACCAGAGAATACATCCATATATCAGGGCATAGGTGCAGATAATAATCACTGCTTAACTGCCATACACTGTCATATAGAAATTATTAGAAAGGGTACTGAAAAAAGATAGAGCAACGATCAATATTATAAGGATTGGGTCATTCATCAAGCATGATGAATATCCCAACCTTTATGGTGATGATAGGTTGGTTAGTCTACAGCCAGGTAATGAAGGAAATAAATCTGTTTTTTCTAATTATTCATTGATGTTACTAGGCATTATTTACAAGTTCATAATTAATCAACACGTTAAATGAACTACTTTTGAAAGCTTCCCTTAAAAATAGTTACACGGCAGGTATTTTTACAGGCTTCATTCTTTATGATCATTTTTCCTTACAAAATTGAAAAAAAAATCCCATAAATATCTCTGATAAGAAAAACCTCACAATTTCTTTTTTGATTAATTTATTTTCAATACTATTTATTTAAAAGGCTGGAAGTTTTAAAATTTTACGCCCGTATTTCTCAATGTATCGAGATTTAAAAACATGTTTTTCATACGTTGTTTTTTTAGGTAGAACCATTTAATGGTGGTTTTAACTGTTATAACTTTTTACATGTT
Organism: Macrothele yani; assembly: GCA_039090855.1. Classification (NCBI taxonomy): domain Eukaryota; kingdom Metazoa; phylum Arthropoda; class Arachnida; order Araneae; family Macrothelidae; genus Macrothele; species Macrothele yani. The sequence goes on along the minus strand of CM076990.1, from coordinate 14,837,002 downwards.
ATATTTCCTTTGAGTGAAAAGCAATTTCTCAGTTGGAAGTTATTAATATTCTCTGCGAATATATATCTCGGTAATCGAATGTGATTCAAGGAAAAATCTTTCAAGTACCTCTCGGTTGTAGGTGGTCGTTGTTCAAATCTTTGCACGGTTGTTCTCATCAGGTTCTTGAGTGTAGGCTTTTTTAGAGGTTAGTCCGCACATTTTCTTGACTAGGATATACTTTTTTAGTTGAAGTAAGTGAGGCACATGAAGACAAAGGAGATGTGAAAATTACATTGGAAAACTTGAAAAAACGGAAAAATTAATCACTCGAAAAAATATTTGCTTGAGGAAATGCAATCACCAAAAAAAACTTCATCAGACTTCCTGGATGTATTGTCCGATGCATTTCGGCAGATCTGTCTGCCATCTTCTGGGACTTCTGATCGTCCGTTCTCTCTGCAGTCTACGTTGAATATGCCACGTCCTCAGTTTGGGAATCTTTGTGTGTTATACGATGACGATGACGTTGTCAATTTGAAAAGAATTCTTTTCTGCATTACTTTAATTACATGAAGCAAAATATGAAAAATTAACAGAAACATTTTTTAAAGCAGAATTTTTATCATTATACAGTTTTAATTACTGCAGTTCCCAAAACAATCAAATTACAGAGCAAAATGGAATATTCAAACAGAAGTTAAAGAAAAAGGACACTCACAGACACAATGGAAAGCTATACTTGCCAGTAATAGAACAATAAATCAGCTGTGGGGCAATGTCCTTCAAGCTATTATAATCCAACCCAAATTTAGATAGTTTGCCAGTAACATAGTTTTCCACAAGTACATCTGATTTCTTAGCCAGCTGAAATGAAAAATTCCATGCTTATCCAATAACATCTCACTGCAATGTACAAAAAAAAAAGAATAAGTAGATTTTATTTTTTTCTGCTAGCATGCAACATACTGATGTGAATTCTTTTTGGGTGAGGTGCTGAAAGAGCAGGATGCAAAATCACTCTGCACAATTAAAAGTACACTAGGTGAAAGAATTTACATGTCAAGAAAATATATAAGATAAAATGGTGCAACAGGAAGCAAAACCTGAAAAAGAAACAATAGCAACAATTCTACTCTGTTGTATAGAGAGATAGAACTGCAGTACATGGAACAATAAAGATGATTTGTGTTTAAGTAGAACTTTTACATGAAAGCAGCTGATATCACCACCTGATGAAATGGTTACAATAGCTACTCCAGCTTTACATGCTAAGGTCCTGTTTCCAAGTTACATACATGGGTATTATGTCAGTTTTTGTTGTTGTTGTTGTTCTACTTTTCCTCAGACCAGTAGTTCTAAATAAGAAATGAGTGACTCCTACAAGCCTTCAATGCTCATGGCACTTCTCAAATTACAATTTTATGGAAACTGGGAATCTTTTAATCCTTTTCAATAAAGTCACCATTAAAGAAGATATATTAAAACACTGACAGATAAATTTCCAGTAAGCATTTCAGTTAATCACCTGCATCTGAAACCACAACTTAATATCAGACATCATCATTAATTTGGAAAATAAACAAGTCTTTAGATAAAAAGAATTAAACATGGAAAAGACAAAAAAATAGTCAGCCAACATTTAAGTGCTATACATGTATGTCAACTTGTAAATCACTGATAGAAGCAAGAAACAGGATGCCTTTAATAATTTTTACTTTGTTTTTCACAGATAAGTGTACATGAAGCAGGAGGATGGGACATGTCCTGGCCATGGTACTGTGTACTGAATATTTTTCAGGGAAGATTACATTATGCCCTTTCCAGAAAGTTCACAGCTTTAATTTTCCATCAGATGTTTGTACCTTTACCTTCTTCTAAGATGATGGCTCAGAAAATTTACACTATTCAAAACAATCTTGGTCAATCCAGACATAATCCACAGTCACCAGTGAAGAAAACAAAATTACTACACATCATTGGAGTTGCTCTGCCAGCCACAGTTCTCACTTTGGATCTTATGAATAAAAAATTAATCTACTGGATTAATTTTTATAATCCAGTAGATTCATTTTCTACCCTGGATATCCAGAAATAACATGATTAATTTTTATAATCCAGTAGATTCATTTTTTATTCATAAGATCCAAAGTGAGAACTGTGGCTGGCAGAGCAACTCCAATGATGTGTAGTAATTTTGTTTTCTGCATCTGTAAGTAGCCTTGCATATCCTCCACACAGCTGATATCAATAGAGTCACAAATAGTCACATGACTGTTTTCCATCATTATTGCCCTTACTGTCTTGAAATTCTCCTACCCTGGATATCCAGAAATAACATGATCACTAAAATAGCAATCAGATATTTAATGTATATCAATAACTAATAATCTCATATTTAAATTGCCTATATTTCTCTGCAATAACACTGCATGATTTGAAACAAGAAATAGGGTTTTGCAAATGGGTCAACCTTTAGACAACACAGTTTAGTACTGACAAAAAAGTGTGTGATTTGTAAAAAAAATTAACTCAGAATACACTGTGATTGAAATGATGCAGTTTTATTCCTTATAGTATAACTACTCTAATGTACAATGCAAACCAGGAGAAGCCACACATCCCTGGTTTGGGTTTAGTGCCCTAAACAAGAAAAAAGTAGAATTGAAAAACAAATGTCCATGTCTCACCTGGACTTGAATTCCAATTCTGAGCACCAACACTCTGTACACTCTAATAACTCCATGAGAAGGCAACACAAAGTGTTTAAACTGATAATACTGACTCATGTGTTTTCTTTAACAGTGAGAAATTACAGTTCCTTGCACAAAAGATTCCTACCAAAGAAAATTATTGCAACATTTTATTTTTGAATGGCAGATTTTTTTTTTCTTTAGAGGACATCTTTAAATTATCACCACCGGATGCAGAATATATAACTTGAAAACAATCAAAATTTGATTTGATTACCTTCATATATTACTTAATATTTACAAAAATTATACAATATTCACATTTCGTATAATATGAAAAAAACTATGCATATAACTGAAAACTGAATTTTTACTGAAATAGATGTTACTAGCAAACCACTGCCAAATTAGTCATGCAAGTAGACATGCCTCAGAAAACTTGAAAATTACATTGTCTTGCATCAGGAATCAAACCCGCATCTCCAGATTTACGTTTGAATATGTTACCGTTACACCACCCAGAACAAGGAACCTCCGAGCACTCGAGTGCCGCTAAGATGATGTGCTTTGATTTGCACATAGCGGAGTTTTTCATCTGAGTCTGAAAAACACATCCTCAGTTGCTTGGAGTTCCTTTGTTCTGGGAGCTGTAATGTTAACCTACTCAAACATAAATCAGGAAATGCAGGTTCGATTCCCATTCTAGGATGATGTAATTTTCAAGTTTTCTGAGGCATGTCTACTTGAATTTTCACTGTTAGTGCTATCAAATGTATGAATAAAGAAGAGGAACTAAAAACGGTGTGTTCAAACAAGCCTAATATTTGCTGAAACCATTAAGCAGTGATGTATCAACGAAGAACTATTTTCCAAGAGTTGACAACAACATCAAAACATTTTAAAAGTTTAATTTCTCTGATATTTAAAAGTTTAATTCCTCTATATTTAAAAGTTTTATTTCACGATATTTAAAAGTTTAATTTCTCTGAAAATGCATGATTTCCCATTTTTTAGTCACTTCTTGCTATATCAACAAACAAAAAGAGCAAGCGTTTTTTCTTTTGTCCACATAAAAATAAAAGCTCAAAACTGAAACTCCAACCCTGTGTTGCCATCTTTTTAAAACTGAATATTTACTATTTTCTTTCACTTTATGTTCTCCATTAAGTCATTTACATCATACAGTGAGTGTGCAACGAGTTTTTGAACATTGAATCAGAAAAAGTGCTTTATCTGCTCCCTGATTTAGCAACAAGCAACTAAGGAATCATAAAAACACACATTTTATGCAAAATTAAATATCAGAAATCAGTACTGCACTGTTTAAAATAATATCAAGGGTCACATAAATTGCTCGGATTTCATGTCACACTGCATTTATCTAAAACAGATGCAATTTTCAACAGAAAAAGATTAGGACTTGATGTACACTCTGCACTGTGTTATTAATGACAATTCTTACAATCTTATTTTCCATTTTAGAGAGAACAGTCAACAGGAGACATGTTTAGCATTCTATTACTCTTTAATACATAAAAGTATTTGAAAAAAAATGTGCAAAGTAACCATACAAAGTTGCCATTCCTAGTACTTACTAGAAGTGATCAATATTACAAATATTTATGAAAAGGTACACTCCTACTAACTCTTCTATTTAATCTTCAGGTAAATTCATGCATAGATTAATTACAACCACAATTGGTTGATCGTGTATCAATATTGGTACAGAAGTATAATGAGCACAAGAAAACTAACCTGTCTGACCAAGTTACTTCCTTCCGGCTTTGCAATATTTATAGGTATACTCTGAAATATGTACAAACACATTTTTAGAACTCAATGAAACAAAATGTAAATAGCTAATCAAAGTAAGAGAGTCAACATTTTAATAAAAAATTAAAACAGTATTCAATAAAGCACATGTTTACTGAATTATACACGTAATTGACACATTTCATTTTTGATAACTTTTTTTTTCATGTGTTTTTTACTTTTTGATTTTATTTTTTATCGCATACTGCCACCGAACATTAAAAAAATTAAAAATAATAAAATGTCGTTACATAACGCATTTAAAAAATAATATATTGTAATGCATTATGTAAGGACATTAGTACAGTATACTAATGTCCTTACATAATGGCATGCTTTCATATAACTAATTTCACATTTAAAAAGTTAATTTCTTCAACACCAAAAACTTGTAGATATCAAGCATTGTTACGCATTTGTCATTTTGAGGACCTACGAAAGGGGAAAGAAAGATATAAGAAAAGAACAACATGAAAAAGTAAAAGAATAAATGTTTTAGATAAACCATGATCAGATACTATTGTTGAAACAGACTTGGGTATGCACATCTTTACAAAATTTTAGGTTTCCGTTAACTTTTCCCATCTGATTGGCTGCAGCAAGCAATTATTGTCCCACAAATATTTAAAATTTAAACAGATGTTGGTTTTGTCTATAATATTCAGCAAGTCTGGGTTTTATGGTTTGGGTGAAAAATTCTGTCAAGGCAGTTTTCCCTCTTTTTCAAGCCGGCTAGTGATGTGTTCTCTCAGTAATTTTTGGAGTCAGTTTTTTTAGTGGGGTGGTTCAAAATACCTGATAATCAAAAATAAAGTAAACCTCAAGTTCAAAGAAGAAACAATACAAGATTATAAAGTAAAAAGACTGACAGAAAATCAAAATAAAATATGGCTGTATTCATTTATCCAAAAAGGAATGTATCTCTCACCACTTAAACATGAATCCACTCAAAATTCTAACTAGCATAAGTCAAAATTAGAATAAACAATTTTCAGAATAAAAGTATCAATAACAAAGCAAAAAAAAATTGGATCAAAATTACAAAAAAAACTTGTGGAAAAGGAAAACAAGTCAGGAAAACCAACTCAACAACTAACTTGATAAACAGGTGAGAACAACCACTAACACTCCTCAAAAATTAAAATAATAATAATAAGTACTAAGCACAAGTCCTAAATATGCCTAAACAAAGAATTTGAACAAAATAAAATATATTCTGCTGTTTGTATCAGCAGTTTAAAACTTAGCAAGCACTCAACCACGGGATATAGCAGATACCTGAATACTTAATAGCTGTCAAATGCACACATTTCTAGCTGTAGACAAGAGGTGTTTCTTATTTAACATAGCCAACGACAACTATAATACATTGTCACAACATGAAGTTATGGTTCACCATGTGGTTTCTAATAGTAACTACATGCAGTATAGTGTGTTGTAATTTTAATCATACCACTCTTGTAGCTCATGTGCTGTAATGGTAAAGGCATGATAAAGAAAGCACTATGTCTTTGGAAAATTGTCTATAAATAAAATACTACTACCAGGGTTCATACACACTTACAGAAATAAATTCCAGGACTTCTCCAGGAGTTCATAAAAAAATTCCAGGAACTTAACTTTTTGTTCAAATTATAGTGATTTGTTTTATATTTTCCAAATTGGGGTGAAATTTTCATAGGTTGTCAGAAAAAGAATGAGATTGTAGCTGTAACATACCAACAGAGCTAGTCAGCATCAAGATCATTGTGGTCCTTTTTAAAATATGTACCATTAGCAGAAATGCACTTGTCTTATCTTCTCTGCCCTCTTGATACACATGAGAGAAACTATATTTTGCCAGTTCCTTCAAAAACGTCTTCATCTTTTTTGGTAGTAACGGTATCCAGCACTCATCATTAAAATTCTACATCCTTAAAATTACTTCAAAAACAGCATTATTTGCTGTTTTTGAAGCATTATTTGCTGTTTACTCACCCATTATTTGCAATACTAAAGTAACCTATTATATAAAGAAAAAAATAAACTGCCTAACATCTGATACTTACACCAAATTAGCATATCACCTCTTTTAATGTTACGGGTGCATACACAAATGTCCTTCAAAGTAAGAAAAAAAAAAATGAAATGTTGATCCAAGAACAGCAATATGACATATGTGCAGAATTTCAACCAAACTTGGATATATGTAAATCTTGGGTTTTGTAAATTATTCCAAGAATGTCTTAGAAACAAATAATTTCCTCTGAAGCTTAACTAGAAAGATGTGCAGTCAACAAAAAATTAAATCCAACACTCATAACTGCTGCTAAAACCACTAGTTCATATTTTGAGAAATCCTTACTGTGAATACCTCACCAACCTTTTTATTCCTGTTAATGGACAAGAAATATGTACTTTCACCACCAATAAATGGAGGACCCCATCTTCTTGTTTCATCACCTCCATCTAGAAACAAAAACACAAATAAAATGTGAGATTTCAGAACACTAAAAAACTGCAAAGGAGATTTTCATATTTACATTATATCATAACAGAAATTCCACACCACCAAAAATGAAATTAATCAGATGCATAAATTTTAAAATGGAAACAAATAAAACTCCATACCACTTTAACCACATTAATAAAAAGTAATTAACAAGAAGTGAAATGCATCGCATAGATATATAGAGTAATACAGATGGAGATCTGGAAAAAAAAAATTACAAACACAATAATAAAAAACGGACAGACATAATTTATTAAAATGTGGCAGAATACAATAATGAACAGAATCTAGCAACCCTACAAATGGCGCTTCAAGATGTTCACTTGCTATCTTGTCATATCTAATAAAAGTGTCACACGAAGGCAATTTGTATGTCTTCATGATCTTGACAACAATTAGCTGGTGATTTACTGGTTTTTAAATATTAAAGCTTTTAAATATTTTAAATACTGTACAGTGTCAACCAAAACATTTAATATGAAAAACAACAAATCTTTCAATGAGAACCAACAAATTAATTATTTTGATGTCGTGTGAAATAAAAGGTTATCTCTCAAAATAAAGAAATAATCCAAAATGCTTCTACAACCATAAAAAAGACAGTCAAATTTACAAAAAATTCCCAAAGAAACCAATGGCTACTTTCCTATACTCTTCTCAAACATTTACATTTTTAGTAATAATCAAGTTCTCATAATGTTTTTTTCATCCATCCCACCCCCACCCCCACCCCCAAAAAATTGAATTTTTTAGTGAATATTCAAGAAATTTTCCCTCATATGGTTACAATATTTATGTGAGTAACTCATGTGGTTACAATATTCATTCAATCTCTCAAAATGAAGAAATGATCCAAAATGCTTCCATAACCATAAGAAGTCAGTCAAATCTACAAAAAGTTTCCAAAGAAACCAATGACTATTCTCTTATACTCTAACCAAATATTTAACATTTTTGGAAATTAATAAAATCCTCATAATACTTTTTTCATCCCCCCAAATTCATTTTTAGTGAATATTCTAGAAACTTTCACTCATGGTTACAATATCCACATGAGGTTATTCACTTGAACCAGCTATACATTCAAGATACAGATATTCTCTGCTTATATGATTAATTTATTGCAAGCAATTGCAGCAAAACTGAATTGATAGTGAATTTAAAAAATATATCAATTGGTGCAATGATAGTGTAATTAATTTAATCGTATGATGAATCACTTATACAGGCGAATCTGGATCATCAGTTTGACAAGCAGTGAGACTCCTTGAAAGCCCTGGAGTCAGTGTAATCACAGTTTTCAGTTCAGTTGATGAGTGCATCAAGAAAGAGCTGATATGCAGCACTTTTACTTTAGTTCATTGCAACTAGCTGTAGAGCTCTGAATCTGTTAGCCAACCTTGGCACTTTTCTTGCTGTTAGGATCATTCTCATCAATGAAACTAATGGCAGTTTCAGCACATGCATACAAAAATCAGACATCTGTTTATTGAAAGGTGTTTAACATGTTCAAGGAGTTTATCGATTTTTTCTTTAAATATTTCTTCAGTTCTTAGAAAAGATTTTCACAGGCAGATTTCCCTGAGTGGGACCAAAGCAACTCATCTACTTCTTCAAATCCAACTGTCCTAGCAATTTCAATAATGCCCCACTTTGAAGTGGAAATCTCAACTTCAGAATCAAAGTCATCATAGTCAGTGACATCAAACCAAAGCTTTCCCCAAATTCCTTTCATAAACGACTATGAAACATCTTCCCATGCACCCTAATACTGTCACTCACTTCTATGATGTTCAAGTTTTTTCACAAAACTTTCATAGAAAGTTTTTCATGATCATCATCATCATCATCATCATCATCAGTATCCTTAACCATCTGAATAAACAAAGATATCGACTTTTTAAAGTTGCAATGACACCTTGATCCATTCATGGAATGAGGGATGGAGCTTTTGGTGGCAGGTACATAACATTAATGTTCTTATCAACATCAGTGATGCCTATTAGGGGCATTCAAATGCATTGTCCAGGAACAAAAGAATTTTAAGGAGCACACACTTATCCTCCCACATTAAATCTTCAGTACACAGTAGAGTTCAGTGGAAAAGTAGGATTCAAACACATTATAGATGCTCTAATCCAAGCTTTTTGGTTAGATCACCACATATTAATGCTTGAGTGCTCATGAGTTTTCAGAGTAATAAATCATCAGAGGCTTGGTTTTATGATCTACAGACATATTTCTCATCTTAACTGCAATGTGAGACAATCTTTGGAGGCTTTATAACCCAGAAACATCTTTTCTTGAAAGAAAAATGTTCTGTGCTTGGCATACACTTCCAAAAAAACCTTGTTTCATCCAGATTGAGCATTTGCTGAGGCAAATAACTGTGCTCCTTAGTTGTCACTTCAGGTTGAGCTGTAAGGTTCTCAGAAGTGAGCAAATAAGTTGCTGCAGCCTCTTCCGGCAGTTTAAGATATAGAATCAGTGCACCCATCAAAATGTTAAAACCACCTGGTACTCAGCAGCACATCAGAAAAACTCAATGCCCCTGTGAAAAATGTCTTAAAGGCCCTTTTGTGAAAATCACTAAGCTTTCAATAACTGATTTTTTTATTTTTTTTTTTGCTTTGTTTTGTTTGAGGGTTTGATGATAACCATGAACAACTTGATGGGCTATTAGAAATCACTCATCTCTAATTTAGAGCCACTGGTTCCAGCAAAGGGAGACAGCCAGTGCAATACAAAAAACACATCTGTGCCTCATCAGAATCCAAACCTATTATTTGTCCAGACCTCGGACAAATGATCAGAAGCACTGAGTTTTACAAATGTCATATTATTAATTGGGTTTCATGGATGTTTTAATAATTAAATTTTTTGAAACCTACAAACATTTTCCGTAAATCCAAAATTATTGCATATTATTATGTGTAACACCAATATGCACATTATAATTAAAAATGATTGCCCTAGTTTTATATCAATACAAAGTATTATAAACTCTTACACCAAAGTTAATCATATCCTGCAGATTTTATTCTTTTAGAGAACTAATGCTAGCCTTTTGAAATGCTTTATGACCACACACACAAAACACATAACTGCCATGTGACAGTGTCTAATGACCTTTTCTGATTTATATAAAAATACAGAACATAAATAAGCAAACAAATAGGTAAAATTACTTCTACTCTTGAACATAAAAAAAAAAACACTTAACATAATGCCACAATGTATTGTCCATAGTATCTTTTCCCCTCTTGACTGTTATAAAAAAAAATGGCACAGATCTCTCTTTCTATGTTCCCACAAAGAACAGCTTTTAGTTTATTGCATTCTGAAGTATTAGTAGTTATGTTCAAATAACTGTAATACATAACACCTTATGCTCATGGTATAAAAATTCTATTCACTGAATGATGTTTCTTTCACATTCTCTTGTTAATATGCATGTATAGGAACTATTGCTATGGCTGTGAAAAGGGGTCTGAAGTCCACTGGAGTAGCTGCTCTCTAATCATCCAGTTTTATACACTCTAAAAACATAATTTCTAAAGATTTTATTTATTTACTGAAAAAAAAAATTACCAAAGATGGCTGATCTTTTTTAATAATTCATTCAAAGCTGCCATCAAAAATCCCTGGCTGTTTCGTTAACTAGTTTCATATGAAGTTCCTGCAAAAAATTTGTAAAATCTTTTTACTGAGATTAGCCATTTTTACTGAGGTTATCCATTTTACTGAGGTTAGTCACTGCATTATGCTACATCAACAGATTGTGTGAAATTAAGAAGACAAAATACTATTTGTGCTGCTTCTGGATCCATAACTGCATAGAGACCAAACCCTTACATAACGGTGCCAGTGCAAAATGCTGTGTTATGTGTCCTTTTTCACACAGTGAGGAATGTGCATAAACATCACAAACTTAACTACTAGCTGCTGAGCAGCATGATCAACATGTGATCAGTAATTCCTGGTTTCTCTCATTTTATTTCCTTGTACCCCTAGCCTCTTTATAAACTGTTAGCAGTGAGTTCATTAAAAAAAATGATTGGACAGGGCTTAACTGAGAGGAGGAGGAACTGAATTTATTTTTAAATTAATTGAATTTTCACATGAAGCAGAATCAGAACAAAGTATAACAGGTAAATATAACCAACTAATCATGTCAAATTAAAACTTTACCTGGGTTTTCAATTTTTAACACTTCAGCACCAAGATCACCCAGTATCATTGTGCAAAACGGACCTGCCAGGATTCTACAGTTAAGAAGCAAGATTGTTAGTGAACAATGTAAACTATGCAAAAATGCTTAACTGATATTTTATACATAAAAATGGATCGATATTTTATAACTACATTCTATGTACATTTCCCAAAATAACAATAACATCAGAGACTGGAAAATTGTTCTATCAACATAACAACATTATCAGACTGCAAAACAATCATTTCTCCATTTTAACATTGGCATGCTCATATAATGTATAACGCAATGGTATTAATATTCACACTAAGTGAAACAGCAGCACCTGACTACATTAGGAGTAGTTCATTTTCCCAATGGCCACTTTATCAAAATGATCACTTTACCAAAGGGTTGTTTCCCCATAAATTTCATTTTCCCTAAAGATTTACCAAATTATGCATTTCACCAACAGGTAATAGGGTGGCTCATTTCATCAAAGAGTTACAAGTTCACTTCATCAAAGGTGATTTCAGCAAAGGATAAGTTAATTAAAAGTCTGTGTTTCACATTTATCAAAATATCAACAATTGCTAGTGGAACTTCATATCTATTTATGAACCAAGCAAGTAAATTCATCTACAGATCATGACATCAGATTTTGTAAAAATTTATTATAAAATAAACAACAAAATATTCTGCTAGTTCCCTAAATATTTCAAACCCCTACACAGTACTTGGTGAGAATTGCTCATTTAAACTAGTCTCAAAAATCTCATTTTTACTCACCTGTTCAGTAGAACATGCTTTGTGTGGGCATCAGGATTATGATATATAGAATTTTTTTATATCAATTATTTAAATTTTTTGTCATGCTTCCTTAGCATGATATTCCAAAATTGTTCCCATTCTGGACAAATAAATAAATTCTGTGATTTGAAGTCTTGCAAATTCTAAACAACTGAATAAATTATACAAGCAAGCTTCCCATACCTACTGCCAAGCTATGTGTGTTTCCATTTCCATTTTGTAGCCACTTTTTCTTAGATCAAATATCAGCATAGGATTTACAGCTACTATCATTAATATACATAATCGGTGTTTGAAACTTAAATTAGAAATATTGATTTCTCTATTACTGTGGTTTATGGTTTCCTTGTTTAACCCCTTAATCGTCGCGCCCGTGTCTAACACGGCAAGGCATGCTGACCAAATTTCGTCATGCCCGTGTTTCTTCCGGGCTTCTCACTATATGGCTTGCAACACTCAAAGCGATACGTATGACGAATTTTTTTGTACCCGTAGCTATTTTAAATACATCAATCATCACTAGATTACAGTAGTAGTCAGTGGTCGGAAGTAGTGCGCTACAAGTAGTGAAACTATTGTAGTCGCTACTTTTCCGCGTAGTTTGTAGTGTAACGCGCTACTTAAACAAAAAAGTAGTGTAGCGAGTAGCGCAATGCAAACCTTTGTAGTTTGTAGCGAGTTTCGACACTACTTTTAACGTTACTTCAGTAAACAAACAAGGTGCCCTTTTACATATCCCTTGATCATCACGTGTGTTTGCGACACAACGCCAATACTCCTCGTTTGAACTGCACAGCATCAGCGCTAAGTATCGCCATCTAGCGAGCATTTCTTGCATGATAATGGCCATGGAGCGGATTAAAATGACAGGTTATGACGAACGAGGGTCTCGGAATAAGAACGTTTGGTGTTTCAAAGCACAGAGTTTTCTAGCATAGGTCGGCAACACCAAAACTTGTCTCGTTGTCGTTTTCGTCTCGTGTGAATACGAACTTGTTTGCTTTCCTTGCTTCGAAGACTTATTTAACTTATGTTTCCATGTGATTATAATTTTTTTTTCCTGAAATATGGCACCTACTGTCCAGCTTGATGAAGAAAGAATTGAACTGCCTTGGTCGGCGTATAATAATTATTTCACAGTGCTCGAGAAGCACGTAAACGGGAAATTTTCAGTCATGTGCAAACTTTGCCCGTTAAATAAGAAGCTGTCGGTTTCAAAGTCATCCGTCTCTAATTTGAAATTGCACATAGAGGTAAGTCAAATTTTTCAGTACTAATAGCAATGAAAGAAATAATTAGTTATGTGTATTTTTCGCTGCCTTTATAACCACTCATTTAAAAATCCCGGACTTTTTTCAATCCCGGACACAGCCCCGGATGTCATTACTAATCCAGGACAGTCCGGGACAATCCCGGAGGACTGGCAACCTTAATTATATGTCATAACCAAGTTTTTATATGCTATGCTATATTCTACACTGCTGGCCACCCAAAATGCTACACCAAGAAGGACACGAGATAGCAAAGCCAGATTTACTGGACACATAACAACAGATACAAAGATGAAACGATTGAGCTTACAGGCCCATGCGACTTGCGGAGCACGCAGACATCAATAGTTCGTGTGGCCCCCATGGCTGGCAATAACGGCCGCTACACGCCGCGGCATCGAACGAAAGAGGCTTTGGATGTGGGCTTGGGGTATGTCGGTCCAGGCTGCTTCCACACGTTGCCGCAGTTCATCAGGAGTAGTAGCGGGTGGCGCTTGCCAGGCTACTCGGTTGCCAATCAACGACCAGATGTGTTCGATGGGCGACATATCAGGAGAACAGGCAGGCCACGGCAGCAGTGACACCTGGTGGGCCGTGAAGAGGTCCTGAAGGTAAGGGAGGACTACAGGCTCCAAAACGTCGGAGATGTAGCGGTGGCTGTTGAGTGTACCGGTGATGCGTACCAAAGGGGTGCGGGTGTCATATCCAATTGCTCCCTAAACCGTAACGCCAGGCAACGGACCGGTATGGCAATGCATAATGCAGGCGTCATACAGTCTCCATACAGTCGTGGTGTTGCAGGCAGAAGCGAGATTCGTCGGAGATGACAATGTCGTGCCATTCCGTAGTCCACGTGCAGCGTTCAACGGCCCACTGCCGCCGCACTCGCCGGTGATGTAACGTCAATGGTAATCGGAGCAATGGGCGCCGTGCGACAAGTCCTCGCTCCTGCAGACGACGTCGAACGGTACTTGCTGACACAGGTTGTTGCGCAACACACCCTAATTCGTGCACTAACGTTCGTGATGTGGCGGTGCGAGCCGTCAATGCCCGCCGCACAACATGCTGATCCTCTAGCTCGGCGGTGTGCTGCGGCAATCGCACACATCTGTCCGTCCGTCCCTCCTGCACCCACTGAATCCATACTCGCCTCACTGTGGCTGGATGTCGTTCCACACGGGCGCCGATGTCTCGGTACGATAAACCGCTGGCGCGATAAGCCACTATTCGTCCTCTGTCGAACTTCGAAACGTGCTGGAATGATTGCCGTATTCTCTGACGAGGCATCAGGAAGCTTCCCATGCACAGGTCCGGCAGCACAACACACTTCCACTGCTTACACCCCGCCTTGTGCACCCTTCTTATAGTGCTTCTTGGTAGCGTGCAGGGCGCACATGATTTGCATATGCCCTGCAATGTCAATCGTTTGCATGGCCTCTCGCGGGCGACGCTTTCTGCGAATTTCAGGCCAATCGGATGCTTCCTTCTTGGTGTTGCATTTTGGGTGGCCAGCAGTGTATATGCTACATTGTACAGTCTTGTGCAGTTCATTTTATATGATATGCTATATGCTACATTGTAAAGTCTGGTGTATATGGGATATACAATATTTTGTAGTAATATAACATCTTTAACTTTGAGTGTGTATTGAATAATCTCGCAAAATTCGGGTCCTAAAAGTAGTGAAGTAGTGACTACATTTTCAAAGTAGTTTGTAGTCACTACTTTGTTAAAAATGTAGTTGTAGTTGTAGTTAACTGCATTTATCATAAAGTAGTTGTAGTTCGCTACAAATAAAAAGTAGTTTTTCCAACCACTGGTAGTAGTTCTGTGAATGTGATTTCACAACAACAGTAGCTTGTTGGACAGGTTGAAACCTTGTGTTTAGAGTAGTCACACTTTGCTGAATGTTTTGATTTCATTCCGTAACTTTTGTTGTAAAATGAGATCTTCTAGTTATACGGAAGAAGATTTTAGTGTCGACGAATCTGGAAGTGATTCAGAAGGAACTACTTTTTTAGATGTTTTTGATTCTGAAGTATCAGAATCTCAGGACAGTGATGATGCCGCACAACTTTTTGTGGGGTGTCAATGGCATGAAATTACACATGTTCAAGATTATGCACACCCACGCTTTCCATTTAGAGCGCCTCCAAAAGTTAATGTTACTTTTGATTCAAGATCAGGTGTTTTACAGTACTATGAACACTTCGTAAATGATGAACTGATTGATAGTACTGTAACAGAAACTAATCGTTATGCTGAGCAATGCGGAAACGTTTCTGGAAGAAGAAGATTGAAAGGTAGGAAAGACTGGAATCCGGTAACTTCAAATGAATTACGTCTGTTCTTGGCACTTTCAATTTTAGAAAGTATTGTTAAAAAGCTGGAAGAAAGCATGCATTGGACTAAAAAACCAACAGCTGAAACTCCCTTTTTCCAAAAGGTTAGGCCATACAACAGGTATTGTGAGATAAAAAAATTCTTACATTTCGTGAATAATGAAATGCATGACCCCAAAAATCATCCAAATACAAAACTGTACAAAATTTGGGCTGTTTGTGAGCATTTGAATCAATTGTACAAAAGCACAATTACTCTTGAGAGAGATGTCACCATCGATGAAACTTTGATGTTATACAAGTGACATTTATCACAGCGCCAATACATTCCTATGAAAAGGGCAAGATTTGGAATTAAGTCTTTTATGCTATGTAAATTCAATACTGGTTACATATGGTCATTTATCATTCATACAGGCAAAGGAACTTTATTTCATCCTAAGTTTCAAACTCAGCCGCAATCCTCTCAAACTGTCATGACATTGATGATGCCATTATTGAAAAAAGGTCACTGTGTAACTTTGGATAATTACTACACTTCACCAGAATTGCGTGATATGCTCCTCACTTACCAAACAGATGTGGTTGTAACTGTTCAACAGAACAGAAAAGATATGCCAACAGCATTGAAGACAAAAAAGTTGAAAGCAGGTGAAACAATATCATTTTGACGTGGTAAAATCTTTGCGCTGAAATGGAAGGACAAAAAGGAAGTTACAATGCTGTCATCAGTATATAATTCCGAAATTGTCGAAGTAACAAAACAAAGTATGAAATTAAAGAAACAACCAAAAATGTTGGTAGATTATAATTTTACTATGGGAGGTGTAGATCTTGAAGATCAATACCTTTCCAGTTACCAAGTAGCAAGAAATGGTGGGAAGAAATATTACAAAAAAATATTCTTTTACCTTTGGGACCAAGCAGTTTTTAATGCTTTTCAGGTGTATAAGAAGGAAGGTGGGACAAAATTGCATCTAAAGTTCAGATTAGATGTAATTGATGAAACGGTAGAAAGTCCTAGTTATGCAACACCATCAAGTCGTTTAGTTGAACGTCATTTTTTGTAAATTATACCACCCACAGAGAAGAAAGACAAACCTAGCAGAGAATGCAAAGTATGTTCATCCAAGAAAAATGAAAATGGAAAGTGAATTCAAAAAGAAACAAGGTACTACTGCATGATGTAGGACTATGCATACCATGCTTCAAAATATATCATACTCAGAAGAATTTTTAATTTCCAATTTCAAAATAAAATACAGTGATTTAACACCAGTATTACAATTACTTATCTCAGATGCGTTTTTATCCAAACCATGGAACAAAGAACCTGCATTGAAACTTTTCTGCCAAGCTTATGTGTGAAAGAAAAGCCAAGTATAAGGTAAGTAAATCATAATTTTTTTAACACTTCCATAGTCCACAAATACCTTTAAATTTAATGAAAACCTGCAGTTTGGGATAAATTTTGATAAAATATGGTATGAACTTTAAAATAAGGTAATAAAAAAAATCAACATTTTTTTAATGGACATTTTGGAAAAAATGCTACAACTAAGGGTTCAAAGCTGAGCTACTAACTTGAGACATCATAGAATCTGTGTCAAACATGTTGCAACCATTTCTAATGGAACTGCAAGAAATTTTGTATATTGACTTTTATTGTTCACCAAATCTGCGAAGCTGCTAAATTTCCAAAACATAATTTTCTGCAACAAAGTGCACAGATTAAAAAAAAAAACAATATGTTTTCAATATAAATTTTTGAGGTTACTCACCTTTAATTTCAGCTGAAATTAATAAATTGTGTAATAGGTATAATTTACAATTGGGCAATAAAGTACATACCATTAAAAATTTTGTAATCAATACGAAAGAAAACAAGAAGTGCTTGGACAGAGCTGGCGTTTACAAAATTCCTATAAGCAACAATCTTACAGTATCATATATAGGAAGCACTAAAAATAAACTAAAACATCGTTTACAACAGCACTTACGGAATTGGCAGAAAAAAGAAGCAAAAACTGCTTTGGTCCAGTACTGTATTGAACAAAGGCAATACCCAAAGTTTGATGAAATAAAAATTATTAAGAATTGTCGTACAGAAAGGCATTTGAGATTGGCGGAGACAGTGTTGATAGAAAAAAATAGACACAGGTTATGTAACGTTAACGATCCTAATAGCTTAAACACATATTGGAAGGATTTGATCAGAAAGGAAAACAGCAGAGAAGAACAGAGGAGAAAAGGCAAGAGGGAAAAAAAAAAGAAGGGGGAAAGAAAAGAAATGATGTAATAAAAACGTGTTAGAATAAGATGATTAGTTTCAAGAATCAAATAAATCGAACAGATATTTATAGGTGCGAAAGAAAAAGAAGGATATTGGGTCATCTGATAGATGGCGCCACAGCGCCTGAACGACGGAGAACGTAAAATTGAGACGATGCTGCGCGGGCACTGGAACATTTGCTACGTTTCGTGGATGGTGATGGGTGGTACATCTGTTGCGTCCGCTCCTTGAAAATGGCCAGGGCGGTGGTTGAAAGTGCTTGGTTGTTATGCTTGTTTCTGAGGGGAGAGAGGTCCGTCAGCGTTGGATATAGTGGTTGTGTCAGGTTTTTGGGTTTATTTTAATTTGGCACCGATGTGCAATTGTAAATAATTTTGGGCTACAGCTTTTAACTTTGACGTTTTAGGAAATGTGTAAATAGGTTTTTATTGATTGATGTTTTAATTAGATTAAAGTGTTTTAGGGAGTTCAATTGTGAATATTTGTGGTGGATTATTTTGAATCTGAATTTGGTCATAGGGAAAAGAGGGAGGGGGAGTGATGTTTGTGTGAGTTGAAAATGATTTTTTTCTTTTTTTTGTTGCAGCCTCGAACCACGATGTAAATAAGAAAAATACGTGTTGGAAATGTGTAGAGGCGAAAACCTTCTAAATGATTTAGGGAATAAAGGTGAGTAACCTCAAAAATTTATATTGTCTAAATAACACGTGAATAATTAAGCAGCTTGATGACATTTGCAATGCTGTATGAATATATGAATATGTTTTTAGTTCAAAAAAAAATAAAAAAAAAATACAGTTGTGTTGATGAAAGTGGAGGGTAAAAGGGGTATGAACACTATGTATGGAATTAAGCAATATCAGTCCTTTTATATAACTTTTACATCACCATTTTGAACTTTTACAACAGGATTTACAATGCAAAAAAGACAATTTAATTCCTGTCTTTTACATGAATGTAAGGAAAGCTAAAATGAACAAGAATGTTAAAAGACTATAATTTCTCACTTAATTCAAGATCACAAATGCTGACACATACATCAGGTGAGGAATTATTCATGTATACAGAATAACTTCATAAGCATAACTTGGGCTATTCTTTTTTGCAGGGAGGGGGCAAACTACCAAATCTTAGCAAAGAAATAAAAATACAGTTACCTGGGAAAAAGAATTTTCTTTTTTTAATTTCACATTTAAATTTTGCCCTGACCACTTTTCCTTGATACCAATGAGTGAATTCTTATATTTTACCATCATTATCAACAACTAATATCTACAGATGTAACATAGTGTTTATCCAGAACACCATCACCAAGCCAAAAGATAAAATTCAACCTTTTCCCAGTTTAATTTCATTAGCAATCATAAAAAAAAAAACTTAAAATTGATAAGAAACTTGTTTTGTTTGGCTGATGTTCATCAATAATTTCACATTTTGAGATTTTTTTTATGGGGTTAACCAAATATTTTATTTATTTATTTATTTATTTATTTTGTCATCAATAAATGATGTCATGGGAAATTTTGTACCAGGCATTTAGTGCAATTTAGTTGGATTTAGCCATAACCAAACATCCATCACAGAAGCTAATTCTTTGAATAAGCCTGATAAAGGAGATTTTTTCTCCAAACATTTGCTAATTTTAAAAATTATTTCTAATAAACCCCATAAAAAAAATTCTCAAAATTTGGAAATATTATCATATACACAGTTGAGTCACATTATTGTGACACCTCCTACTTTTAATGTCAACAGGGAGTAGCCAATGAAAGAAGGTGCGTGTCATGGGCTGACTTGGAGGGTATATAAGGTGTGCTGTAGGCATTCTTAAAACATATCACTCGTTGCTGTCATCGATAAAAGGAGCGATTTATCAGATTTGCAAAAACAGGTGATTATCGGATTTCGGGCCAAGGGTGGCAGTATTTCTGAAATAGCACAGTTTGTGAACTGTCCATGTGCTGCTGTGGTTAAAGTATATCGTGATTGGAGAAATGGCACCATTGCGAATAAGCGATGTGCAAACTGCGGACCACCACGTGCCATTCATGTAAGAAGTGAACGTTGGCTTCAAAGGTGTGTGAGGGCTGATTGACACGCTACAGTGAGGCAACTCACAGGCCGAATGAACCAGAGGGCTACTGGAAGTGTGTCTAAAATGACAGTTCAACAAACCCTGCGTATTGGGCTCCGATGCAAATGGGTGGTCACTGCGCCTACGTTAACGAAGGTGCAATGGTAGAAAAGGCAAGGCATTTGAAAGGCATTTGCATGCCAGAATCAAAATTGGACCTCCTCTGATTGGCAAAGGATTGCCTTCTCTGATGAGTCACGTTTTCTGCTTTATCGAACGGATGGACATTGGCGTATGAGGTGAAAAACATCGGAGAATAAATGCTCTTCAACCATTGCTGGAAGAACACAAGCTGGTGGGAGTAGCGTTATGGTCTGGGGAATGTTTTTGTGGCATTCTCTGGGTTCACTCATATCTGTAGAAGGCACTATGGACCGAATTTGTTATGAATCCATCCTTGCAGACCACATAAACCCATACATGCCAATTGTCTTCCCTGGGGTGGATGGGATCTTCTAGCACGACAACACGACGTGTCACACAGCTGGAAATGTCCAAGAGTAGTTGGAAGAGCACAATGAAGACTTCAAAGTACTTCCCTGGCCCCCTAATTCCCCAGACTTAAACCCAATTCCCAATTGAGCATCTGTGGGACCACCTCGATCGCGTTGTTCACTTTATGGATCCTCCACCACGCACCCTCCTGCGGCTGTCAGATGCACTGCAGTCAGCATGGCTCCACATACCTGTGAACACCTTCCAGCACCTCATTGAGTTACTCCCAACCCATCTAGCTGCTGTCCATGCTGCACACGGCAGTTATTCCCAACCCATCTAGCTGCTGTCTGTGCTGATACTAGCTGGTGGTCACAATAATGTGACTCGACCGTGTACATATTTCACATAAAACCAAGTTTTAAAAATGTGATCCAACTGAGCTTTCTGAATTAATGACTGTAACAGTATATCCTAAAAACTTTTCAAACTGATAAAAGCTGCTAGGGTTCAGAAACTCCAGCAGATATTTTGCAAAAAACATGCCACTCAGTATCAAAATACAAAATACACTAAGCCTGCTTACTGAATCATGGTAACTCATATTACAAAACTTTTTTGGCACGTGTGGTTCATAAAGCAATATCAAGATGGTGAGACATCACAGCAATAGCTAACAAACTTTATTCAATGCTAAAACACCCCCTAAATTTATTCAGAAGAAGATATTAACTTAATATACTTGGCAAAGGTGAATAACTTAACTCTCTTCCCCAGCCTATCCTACGAAACTTAACGTTAGTTAGCTAACTACTAATATACAAACACAAAAAAGTTTAAAAAATAAATTATTAACTATATACACACAGTATTTTAAGAACTAATAAATTCAGAACCAATAGAAACTGTAACATCTGAACCATGCAAGAAGACTTTTGAATGTTTTCACTCATCAACTGTGGGCATCCTCAGAATGATGGTGCAAACACTTTAGTTACCAGCAACCGAGTGTCAGCCAAAAGGTAAGTCTGAGATCACTAAGACAACAGTAAGCCAGTGGTGCCATCTGTGGGAACAAGAAATAAATATTCAAATTACTGAAATTTAACTGCTGTTTTTACTTTCTTTTTTTTTTTTTACTTTTTCCATCCCTCTGTCTACTCCCAAATCTGCTTTCCAAGTGTACAAGTTCTTGCCAGTAATATGATAGCTGTTTTGGATCATTATAATTACATAATCTGTTATTATTTTTTTTGAATCAAAACAGTTTCTACTATTCTCAAATGCCTTTTAGAATTGCAACTTTTTAAAAACTTAATTTAATCAAACCTAGGATATACTTTATTATCTATACAAGAAGGGTTTAGACATGATCAAACCTAGGAGTTTTTAGAGACATGATTAAACCTAGGATATGCTTTATTATCTATATAAGCACAGCATAAAATATTTTTTTAAATACAAATAAGGAAAAATAGAGCATGCCTACCTTGTCATGTCTAAAACCCTTATGCCATCTAATGGTCCCCCAGTATGCACTGCTGCACATCCTAGAATTACAAACATAAAATTAATATGTATATAACTCTATGAGAGTTATTCGTTAATCTCTTCAAGTAATTCTATTACAGGATACATAGATTTTGAGCATTCTGACATGAGTTGACAAATTCTTTCTGTTCATCACGTTTTATTTTACCTTCGTTGGAAGGTTTTTGGTTAGTTCTTATTACTGTTGTGTTTAATGTTGTAAATAAAGAACTGTATTTACCCTGAGTCTTGCTTCTTGTTGTATTTTTTTATTTTTTATTTTTTTATTTCCTCCTTATGTAATTAATTCTTCGAGATAATATACATTTACATTGAATGGCATATTTGTAGTGCGTACATTATTAATTACATAAATATAGTAGAACTTTTATAATGATTAGTTTTCCGCCCTATTCATTTCATACAAAGAGATCCTAGTTAAAAATATCATGTTTTAGTTAAAAATACTTTGAAGTATTTTTAACTAAAACATGATATTTTAAACTAGGATCTCTTTGTATGAAATGAATATGATGGAAAACTAATCATTATAAAAGTTCAACTATATTTATGTAATAATGTATGCACTACAGATATGCCATTCAATGTAAATGCATATTATCTCAAAGAATTAGTTACATAAGGAGAAAACAAAAAAATAAAAAATAAAAAACAACAAGGAGCAAGACTCAGGGTAAATACAGTTGTTTATTTACAACATTAAACACAACAGTAATAAGAACCAACCAAAAATCTGTGTAGCTCTTCTGACGAAGGTAAAATAAAACGTGATGAACAGAAAGAATTTGACAACTCATGTCATAATGCTCAAAATAAAATTAATAATTAAATTAATAAATATATAAGCATATCTTGACTTTTTGAAATTTCCCTTGAAAAATATTATTACAATATAAATAGTCAAAAAATATCTATATTGTGTGTAGGCAGTTAATTTCCATTTTGAATAGATATAAACTGAATAGAAGTTGAAAAGCCACACAGAGTGCATGTATACTTGTTGCAAAGAAATAAAACATGACAGGCATGCTTCCTGGGATAAGGCAACAGAATAAAAATTGTTTGGAAGTGAATGCTCTTCTTACATGAATGAAAAACTAAATTATATTGATCCAAAGGGTTTTTCATGATGGTGTGATGTATAGCAAGTGTTACAAGCCTAGAATAAGAATAGCTGGACTCCCCATTTGTCAACTTATAAAAATATGTTATGTTTTCAGAACAGCAAAACAAAAAATTGAAATACAGTAGTTCTTTCACAAACACTGAACACAGTGTTTGCCAGTATGTTTGACGATATCAGACATAGGCACTTCAATACTGGTCACTCTGTCAACCTATTACACTGTGACAATACTTACTAGATTTATCAAGGTGATCAAAATTACCAGGAAGTCTTAATCTTTCAGAAATTGCAGTCTCTCAGGTCCTCAAGTATTTACCTTTAAAAGGGTTGAATAGGGCATTGTCACAAAATGCTTTGAAATCAAAGAGTACATGAAATCAGGGTAGTTTACTCATACACCATTTGCATGTTTAATGAGATGGTTGCTATTACTTTGTGGCAGTCAGTGCATGAAAGTAAAATGCCTATTAATATTAACAAACCCGCTTGAGAATTGCAAAAATACCTTCTCGATTAGTTTTCAAAGCAATATGACATGTCAAACATTACAATTCTCTTAAAGTCAAGCATAAAGTACAATTTTAAAGCAAACTCACCTCAGTTTATGACTTCATATGACTACATATATAAAACACATATTAACGCCCATGCTCGTCCGTAGGGCCTTCCCGAGTCATCGCTCTTTCCACGGAAAGAGCAATGACTTCTCTTTGATTTTCCTAATCCACATAAATTGTGTGTATTAATATATCCTTCTGTTGTAACTGAAAATGAAAAACTTTCATTTAAATAAATAAAAATTCAAGCAATAAAATTAAATCAACCAGGAAAGTCCCCTATCATAAAGGTTTCTTTGAAAAAATATAGTCAGTTAGTAAAATATTCCATGTTAAATTTGCTCCACACCTAAACAATAAAAATTTAAAATGTATCCCTTCTGTAAAGCCAAAAACAAGACCATGTCCTTCTACAAGAAGTAGCAGTCCACAGTGTAAAGTGCAATTGTGATGAAACCTATGTAGAAAAAACTGGGTGACAGTTCAGGCCTCGTGTACCAGAAAATGAAAAATGTTGTGAGCAAAACAGAACTTGACAGGCATTCAAATTTTTGGACATTCAATTAACTGGGACTTCACAATTAACTGTGACTTCATCTAAATTCTACTACATCAGCAGCACTTTGTAAAAAGGAAATCGAAAGGTGGTGTGGAAATTAAAAAAGATTCCCCAATTAATGATTAAAAAGGCTAGATGAGTGGCAACTGCTTCTCTCTTGAGCCCAATCTACTGACAGGTTGAAGTGCATCCCAAAAATTTGATGAACTATATTTAATATAAAAGAAAATCCCAGTATTCCCCATAAATTTATTTCCAATTTAAAATTCTTATGGAAAATATACATAAGCTCACTATTTAGAGTAATATAGCTTTTGCTTTTACTTTGTGCAATGTCAGAGTAATTATCTAATACTCAACTACTAAACTATAGCCCAGTAATCAGTCTCTGCTCTGGTAGGTCAAGACAAAGAGCAAAGGTGAACTATAATCAGATATACACTGTAGCCTGGGCATAACATTTTATTTGTTCTTTATCTATTTGTTTTCATAGTATGATGATATCAAACTATGGAAGAAAAAATATCTAACTATGGAAGAAAAAAAATGGAATATCAAACTATGGAAGGAAAAAAAATAGATAAATCTCAGAAACTACAGACCTATCAGTGGTTTATAAAATCTTCACTAAAGTTCTTTCACACCGCTTGAAGGTAACACTGGACATGGCTCAACCGAGAGAACAAGCTGGATTCAGGAGTGGCTACAGCACTATAGATCATATCCACATACTGAGAGAACTAATTGAAAGAGCGAGGGAATATGAACTTCCATTGTGCATGGCTTTTATCGATTATGAAAAAGCCTTTGATTCGGTGAAACCATCAGCAGTTACAATGGCTCTGAAAACCTGCGGTATTGAAGATGCATACATTAATATTATTAATAACATCTATGAAAATGAAAATGCAAAGATTCGGCTCGTTGAGAAATACAGCACACATAAAAATTGGAGAAGGAATGAGACAAGGTGACACCATATCTCCGAAGCTCTTTAATACCACATTGGAAAATGTCTTTCAATCACTGAACTGGGAAAACAAAGGGATAAAGATTAACGAAGATTATCTAACTCACCTTCATTTTGCTGACGACGTAGTCATTTTTGCAACTACCCCATCAGAGCTGCAGAGTATGATCCAGGAACTTGCTGACAAGAGTAAAGAAGTGGGATTAAAAATGAACTTTCAGAAGACAAAAGTGATGTTCAATGCTTTTACAAGAAAGGAAGATTTATTGATTGATGGAAAAAAAGCTGGATATAACAGACACGTACGTTTATCTTGGACAGCAGATATCAAGTGAGGATCACATTGAGGAAGAAATTAATCAGCGTATAAAACTTGCCTGGAGAACTTTTGGAAGAAACAGCATAATTTTCAAGAGCAATATGCCATTATGTCTTAAAAGAAAAGTGTTTGATCAATGCATCCTTCCAGTGCTTATGTATGGTACCGAGACATGGACCTTAACTAAAAGAGACATGCAAAGACTACAGACAACTCAAAGAGCCATGGGTAGGTGTATGCTTGGTGTAACCAGGAGAGACAAGAAGAGGAACTTGTGGATCAGAAAAATGACAAGAGTGGTTGACATCATGATCAGAGTAAAATCCCTGAAATGGCAATGGACTGGACATACTGCCAGAAGGACAGACCAACGATGGACAGTCAAAATTTTAGATTAAATTCCAAGGGACAGGGAAAGACCCGGAAGAAGCCCACATGGAACATGGGTGGATGAAATTTGAAAGTATGTGGGAGTAACATGGAGGAGACTGGCACAAGACAAGCCGTTGTGGAAGAGACTGAAGGATAAAGTTGTAGAAGTTGAAAGTTCCTCTGACAGAGCTGCACGACTTGTTATCCAACTCTCGAAAAGATACCAGGCTTATTCAAACTTATGCACCCACCACAAGTCATCCTGAAGAAGAAACTGAAGAATTTTATGAGGAAATTTGTCATCTAAATAATAAAGGTAAGCAGCACTTGAAAATAATTATGGGAGATTTCAACGCAAAAATAGGGCAACGGCAACAGAATTAAACTTCAGTAGGTAAATTCGGTCACGGCAACAGAAATCAGCGTGGAAATACTCTCGTTGAGTTTGCAGAGGCAGAAGGGTTTTTCATCTTGAACTCCTTCTTCAAGAAAAAGCCACACAGGAAATGGACATGGAGACATCCAAATGGGACGACAAGTGAAATTGATTTTATTATGTGTAACAAAAAATTCGTCATAGAAGACTGCAGTGTGCTAAACAAGTTCAACACAGGTAGTGACCATAGATTGGTGAGATGTAAGATGCACCTCAACACTAAACTTGAACGTGGCAAGCTCATAAGACAAACAAAATCTATTGACATAACCAACCTTAAAAAACACCATAATACCTTCAAGTTGGAACTGAAGAACAGGTTCTCTGCTTTAGAAGGCCTAACGTCGAAAGAAGTGGACATCTCTGAAGTTAACAGAAAAGTAACCAAAGCTCTTATGGAAACAGCAACAAAATTAGCTGGGTCTAAGAACAAGTTGCATGTAAACAAATTATCAGGAAAAACGAAAATGTTGATGCAAAAAAGAAGAGAGATGAGGACAACTAAAGAAGATGTGACTTCCAAAGTGGAATATATAGAGCTATGCAAGACAGTAAGAAAAAGTATCACTGAAGACGTAAGAAAATTCAACTGTGAATTAGTGAGGAAAGCAATTGAAACAACCAAAGCCTAAAGATAGCAAAGTGACATCTCAGTAAGGGAAGAAAACAGATTATGGCACTGAGAAAAGAAGA
Organism: Macrothele yani; assembly: GCA_039090855.1. NCBI lineage: Eukaryota > Metazoa > Arthropoda > Arachnida > Araneae > Macrothelidae > Macrothele > Macrothele yani. The sequence goes on along the minus strand of CM076990.1, from coordinate 14,809,967 downwards.
TGGTTCTGTAACAAGAAAAAGAGGCGACATTTTGACAAGAGTGAAAGATTTCTACTCCAAATTATATGAAAGGGATGATACATGCACTCCAGACATCATGAAAGATACCAGTACCAGAGTTCCTCCAGTCCTTCCAGCAGAAGTTGCACATGCAATCAAGAACATGAAGCGGGGAAAAGCTCCAGGAGAAGATGGAATTACTGTAGACATCATACAAGAAGCAAGTGGAGAAATCGAAACAGTACTCGCCCAAATTTACACTCGATGCCTTAATGAAGGAAAGATTCCTGAGGATTGGAACACAGCTACAATGATCCTGCTATATAAGAAAGGTGACATTGAGGATCTCGGAAACTACAGACCTATCAGCCTCCTATCAGTAGTTTATAAAATCTTCACTAAAGTTCTTTCACACCGCTTGAAGGTAACACTGGAGATGACTAAACCGAGAGAACAAGCTGGATTCAGGAGTGGCTACAGCACAATATATCATATCTACGTACTGAGAGAACTAACTGAAAGAGCGAGGGAATATGAACTTCCATTGTGCATGGCTTTTATCGATTATGAAAAAGCCTTTGATTCGGTGAAACCATCAGCAGTTACAATGGCTCTGAAAACCTGCGGTATTGAAGATGCATACATTAATATTATTAATAACATCTATGAAAATGCAAGTGCAAAGATTCGGCTGTTTGAAAATACAACACACGTAAAAATTGGAAAGGGAGTGAGACAAGGTGACACCATATCTCCGAAGCTCTTTAATGCCACATTCGAGGGTGTTTTTCAGTCGCTGAGCTGGGAAAACAAGGGTATAAAGATTAATGGAGATTATCTAACCAACCTTCGTTTTGCTGATGACGTAGTCATTTTTGCAACTACCCCATCAGAGCTGCAGAGTATGATCCAGGAACTTGCTGACAAGAGTAAAGAGGTGGGATTAAAAATGAACTTTCAGAGGACAAAAGTGATGTTCAATGCTTTTACAAGAAATGAAGATTTATCGATTGATGGAGAAAAGCTGGAGATAACAGACACATACATTTATCTTGGACAGCAGATATCAAAAAAGGGTCACATTGATGAAGAAATTAATCGGCGTACAAAACTTACCTGGAAAGCTTTTGGAAGAAACAGCATAATTTTCAAGAGCAATATGCCATTATGTCTTAAAAGAAAACTGTTTGATTAATGCATCCTTCCAGTGCTTACGTATGGTGCAGAGATGTGGACCTTAACTAAAAGAGACATACAAAGGCTGCAGACAACTCAAAGTAGCATGGAGAGGTGCATACTTGGTGTAACCAGGAGAGATAAGAAGAGGAACTCATGGATCCGAAAAAGACAAGAGTGGAAGACATCATGATCAGAGTTAAATCCCTGAAATGGCAATGGGCTTTACATACTGCCAGAAGGACAGATCATCGATGGACAGCCGAAATTTTAGATTGGATTCCAAGGGACAGGAAAAGACCCAGAAGAAGACCACATGGGAGATGGGTGGATGAAATTCGAAAGTATGCAGGGGTGACATGGAGGAGACTGGCACAAGACAGACCGTTGTGGAGGAAACTTGGGGAGACCTTCGTCCAGCAGTGGATTGATAATGGTTGACAATGATGATGATGATGATGATGATGTAAGGTCAGGTGATGCGTAACTTCACAGCCTCTCCTTGACAAATGTCAACCCCGCCTTCTGGTGGTGCATCCTGTTCCCACTAAAGGGGCTCTGACGACCGCCAATAGCGGTATAACTATACCATCAGGATTAGAGGAAATGATATCCCATACTCACCAACCCGCTTGGCCAAACCCCCCCAAAATGACTCCACAACTTAAATCTTGGCCCTCAGTCTCCGGCAGCTGGAATGTACCTGGTCAAGGCAGTGGCCAGTGCGACATGAAGGCAGAGGGTGCTAAGAATCACCGGAGGACCGGACTAGGCTGCCATCTGATGCTGACCTTGGCTACGTATAATGGACGCTCCCTATCTTCTGATTCAAGGCTTCTTGAATTGGAAGAGGAACTACAAAGGATCAAGTGGGACATCGTCAGGCTAAGTGAGGTAAGGAGAAGATCTCATTGAACTGAAAAGTGGACATCTCTTCTACTATCGTGGGACAGATACTGGCAGAACTAGTGGTGTTGGATTTATAATAAACAAGAAACTGAAGGATAAAGTTGTAGAAGTTGAAAGTTCCTCTGACAGAGCTGCACGACTCGTTATCCAACTCTCGAGAAGATACCAGGCTCAGATTATTCAAACTTATGCACCCACCATAAGTCATCCTGAAGAAGAAATTGAAGAATTTTATGAGGAAATTCGTCATCTAAATAATAAAGGTAAGCAGCACTTGAAGATAATTATGGGAGATTTCAATGCAAAAATAGGGCAACAGCAACAGAATTAAACTTCAGTAGGTAAATTCGGTCACGGCAACAGAAACCAGCGTGGAAATACTCTCGTTGAGTTTGCAGAGGCAGAAGGGTTTTTCATCTTGAACTCCTTCTTCAAGAAAAAGCCACACAGGAAATGGACATGGAGACATCCAAATGGGACGACAAGTGAAATTGATTTTATTATGTGTAACAAAAAATTTGTCATAGAAGACTGCAGTGTGCTAAACAAGTTCAACACAGGCAGTGACCATAGATTGGTGAGATGTAAGATGCACCTCAACACTAAACTTGAACGTGGCTAGCTCATAAGACAAACAAAATCTATTGACATAACCAACCTTAAAAAACACCAAAATACCTTCAAGTTAGAACTGAAGAACAGATTCTTTGCTTTAGAAGGCCTAACATCGGAAGAAGTGGATATTTCTGAAGTTAACAGAAAAGTAACCAAAGCTCTTATGGAAACAGCAACAAAATTGGCTGGGTCTAAGAACAAGTTGCATGTGAACAAATTATCAGGAAAAACCAAAATGTTGATGCAAAAATGAAGAGAGTTGAGCTCAACTAAAGAAGATGTGACTTCCAAAGTGGAATATATAGAGCTATGCAAGACAGTACGAAAAAGTATCACTGAAAACATAAGGAAATTCAACTATGAACTAGTGAGGAAAGCAATTGAAAACAACCAAAGCCTAAAGATAGCAAAGGGGCATCTCGGTAAGGGAAGAAAACAGATTATGGCACTGAGAAAAGAAGATGGTTCTGTAACAAGAAATAGAGGCGAAATTTTGACAAGAGTGAAAGATTTCTACTCCAAATCATATGAAAGGGATGATACATGTACTCCAGACATCATGAAAGGTACCAGTACCAGAGTTCTTCCAGTCCTCCCAGCAGAAGTTGCACATGCAATCAAGAACATGAAGCAAGGAAAAGCTCCAGGAGAAGATGAAATTACTGTAGACATCATACAAGAAGCAAGTGGAGAAATCGAAACAGTACTCGCCCAAATTTACACTCGATGCCTTAATGAAGGAAAGATTCCTGAGGATTGGAACACCGCTACAATGATCCTGCTATATAAGAAAGGTGACATTGAGGATCTCGGAAACTACAGACCTATCAGCCTCCTATCAGTAGTTTATAAAATCTTCACTAAAGTTCTTTCACACCGCTTGAAGGTAACACTGGACATGGCTCAACCAAGAGAACAAGCTGGATTCAGGAGTGGCTACAGCACTATAGATCATATCCACGTATTGAGCGAACTAATTGAAAGAGCGAGGGAATATGAACTTCCATTGTGCATGGCTTTTATCGATTATGAAAAAGCCTTTGATTCGGTGAAACCATCAGCAGTTACAATGGCTCTAAAATCCTGCAGTATTGAAGATGCATACATTAATATTATTAATAACATCTATAAAAATGCAAGTGCAAAGATTTGGCTGTTTGAAAATACAACACACATAAAAATTGTAAAGAGAGTGAGACAAGGTGACACCATATCTCCCAAGCTCTTTAATGCCACACTGGAAAATATCGTTCAATCATTGAACTGGGAAAACAAAGGGATAAAGATTAATGGGGATTATCTAACCCGCCTTCGTTTTGCTGATGCCGTAGTAATTTTTGCTACTACCCCATCAGAGCTGCAGAGTGTGATCTAGGAACTTGCTGACAAGAGTAAAGAAGTTGGATTAAAAATAAACTTTCAGAAGACAAAAGTGATGTTCAATGCTTTTACAAGAAATGAAGATTTATTGATTGATGGAGAAAAGCTGGAGATAACAGACACGTACGTTTATCTTGGACAGCAGATATCAAGTGAGGGTCACATTGATGAAGAAATTAATCGGCGTACAAAACTTGCCTGGAGAGCTTTTGGAAGAAACAGCCTAATTTTCAAGAGCAATATGCCATTATGTCTTAAAAGAAAAGTGTTTGATCAATGCATCCTTCCAGTGCTTACGTATGGTGCAGAGACGTGGACCTCAACTAAAAGAGACATACAAAGACTGCAGTCAACTCAAAGCAGCATGGAGAGGTGCATGCTTGGTGTAACCAGGAGAGATAAGAAGAGGAACTCGTGGATCCGAAAAATGACAAGAGTGGAAGACATCATGATCAGAGTTAAATCCCTGAAATGGCAATGGGCTGGACATACTGCCAGAAGGACAGACCATCGATGGGCAGCCGAAATTTCAGATTGGATTCCAAGGGACAGGAAAGAACCCAGAAGAAGACCACATGGAAGATGGGTGGATGAAATCTGAAAGTATGTGGGAGTGACATGTAGGAGACTGGCACAAGACAGACCGTTGTGGAGGAAACTTGGGGAGACCTTCGTCCAGCAGTGGATTGATAATGGTTGACAATGATAATGATATATATATATATATAATGTTAGTAGCAGGAGATGCCAAAAATTACCCTGTATTAGCCATGCTGCCTCCCTCCCAGCCCATTCCACCCAAGCAGGGATTGACTTCGAAGTGGGTGGAACAACGGAAAGCGCCCATTAGGCGTGAGGGAGCAAGGAAAATAAGAAAAAGAATGAAGTCTTCTTTTGCTCCCTCTCTTTATTTTATCTCCTTCTCTTTCTTCTTTTACTGAACCTAAATCAATGTCAACGTAATAAGTATTTTTCGCCACAGCCCCCCCCCCGGATCCGCCACTGTCACTGGCTTTTTTATTTCACATTTTGTTGTTATTGTGACTTTCCTCACGAGCTCCGAAGGCTTACAGATGTCATATGATCAATCCAAACAAAGCTGACAAACTTAAAGGAAGAGATAATATCTAAACAGCGGTGGTAAAACAAAACATCGACATTTTTTTTTTTTTTTATTGGAGGTTTAACGACCACCGTGAGCAACTCAACGGGCTATAAGCAGTCGCCCGTCCCTAATTTAGGGTCACTAGTTCCAGGGAAGGGAGAGAGCCAGTGCCGTAAGACAAACACAACATCCATGCCTCACCGGGATTCGAACCCGGACCCCTTACGGACGAATGATCAGGGGCCAGCGCCTTAGACCACTGCGCCACCGAGGCGGCCATCGACATCTTACTAGTGACTAAAATTTATGTATTTCGCACAAGAAGTTATCTTCACTGCTCGTCCTGGAAGTAACGCCTGGATTTCATTTTCACGAAACACATACACTGTACATACAGGCACAAATCTTAACAGCTTTCTCCTACGACAGTAAAATAAAATTCAATCGCACCTAAAATAGTACTTAAGTGAAAATATCTTGAATCAATAAATCTACGTAAACGATTACGACCTCCACGCCGGAAAATAATTTCACCAATTATCATAGTAACACACACATACACTACTTTATTACAGATGATCGTTTCAAATCCACTATCATTTGTTTGTTTACAATCTGATATGCATGCCGACAACCATGCGGGTGCGGTTATCTTTTTATAATAGGGTGAAATAGCTTCTGCCTCACGAGGAAGAAACAATGAGGTCATGAGCCCTAGAATTTCTGAAATGAAGACACATGAAGTCATGAGCCCTAAAATTTATTATTTTTTTTATTTAAGGTTTAACGACCACCGTGAGCAACCCAAGCAGTCGCCCGTCCTTAATTTAGGGTTGCTTGCAGGGAAGGGAAAGAGCCAGCGTCGTAAAACAAGCACAACATCCATGCTTGACCGGGATTCGAACCCAGACCCAACTCGGTTGAATGGTCATAAGCCATCGTTTAGACCACTACGCCACCGGGGTGGAATGAGCCGGAGAATAAATGTTCATCTGTGTGGACCAAAAACCCTATGTCTGATTTTTCTTGGCCCAGGGCGCTGTAATGCTTAAACCCGCCCCTGCCTACAAATCAAAACGACATTCTAGTTTAATTCATAATAACTTAGCTATAACCAAATGCTGCCAAATTCCATTCTATTCACATGCGTAATTTAAAAAATGAAGATAAAAATAAATGCTTACCTTTGAATTCTTTGGTGCATCGACAACTCTCTGTGCGACAACTTACACGTGATGATCGGATGAATAACAATCCATTTTGTAAACGAATGAATAAATACAAGACGCGGACACTCAGTCATGTCACACTATTCTCAGTTCAGTTCCCACAAACAATTAAAACAGCTCTGTCAGGTTATACCGAAAGGGTCCGAGTACGAATCCCGGACAGGCATGGATGTTGTGTTTGTTTTACAGCAGTGGTTCTCTCCTTTCCCTGGAATCTGTGACCCTAAATTAAGACGGGCGACTGCTTATAGCCCATTGGGCAGCGGGTGGACCAGTGGGCAACGTTCGTGACTGCCACGGAAAGGGCCTCAGGTTCGATCCCAGCAGGTACGAACGCTCGATCCACTAAATATCCGCCGTGCATCGGATGGGCACGTTAAGCCGTCGGACCCCGGGTACTGGCTCCCCGGTAATAAATAAGGCGTCTTCCACCCCCTTTCTACTTCGCTTCCGTGTCACTTTCCTATCGGGCGCTCTAGCCCAAATCTCCTAGTTTCCTATTTCTAAGGGTTGTTTAAGACCTGGGGGTCAGACACTACCTTCGTAAAATCCTCTACATATGATCTGATCTGATCTGCTTATAGCCCGTTGAGTTGCTCACGGTGGTCGTTAAACCTGCAAAACGAACAAAAATAATACAGAAATACAAAAATCTATGCAACAAACCAGAGTGCTGTTCTGATGCTGGAAATGAACTATCAACTCCCGATTTCTTTCCGAATGTGCTAGAAATGAACTATCAACTCCCGATTTCTGTGATTCTGTCACGCCAAAGGCTCCTCACCCCCCTCTCCAGTTCTTGTACCCAGAAGGTTATGTGAAACCCGATGGTCAGCAAATGTTGATGCATGCAAGGCCTTATACGCTCTAGTTATTCCTGCATTAGAGATGCACTTCAAGACTTCGCAGAAAACACCGGTGAAAAATTAGAAGCAGAGGGATTATTAAGTAAGGTGAATTTGTTAGAAATGGGCATTCTCTTAGAGCTTTAATTGGAGTGATATTTTACAAAGAATTGATAGTTACAATAAAACACTGCAGAAAGTGAATATTGACCTTTCATTTGCTGTAGAACTGTACGATTCTCTTATTAAATATTTAAGTGTTCTCTGGAATAAATTTGATAAGTATGAAGAAGATGAAAAACTGTTGTCTCAGTGCGACGAATATAAGAAAAATGTTACTAGAACCCGTCGGATAAAACTACAATTTCAAGAGATGAATGGCAATAAAGAAACTGTTTTCACTGGAAAGGAACATATGCCAATATGCGTTTTTCGTACGATCATTGATAACTTGGTGCAGCAGTTGAAACGTCGACGAGATGCGTATTCCGATGTGGATATCATGTTTGGGTTTCCAACGCAATTATCAGATGTTGATGAGAGAACAGTATCTCAAAAGGCAAAAAATCTACTGACAGTTTACTCTCAAGCTTTAAGCCCAGAATTTGAACAAGAATGTCTTCATTTCCAGAAATTTTGGAATAATTTAGATAGACAAGCACTGACAGACTCAAGTATTAGTGTTCCCGTTGAGGATATGTTGAAACTGATTAGGGAAAAAAAGAATTGATTCAACTTTTCCGAACATTGATGGTATCCTAAGGATTTACCTATGAATACCCATCACTAATGCTTCTGGAGAAAGAAGTTTCTCTCTTTTGAAAATCATCCACAATTATTTGAGGACATCTAGTTCTCAAGAAAGAACGAGTGCACTGGCAACTTTGTCACTTAATTCGAATATTGCAGAAACATTAACATTTGATGATATAGTAGAGGATTTTGCCACAAAGAAATCGAGAAAAAAAAATCTTTAGGCGGAGAGTAATTTTACTCTATATAAGTTATGATCATTCATTTCTTCTATCACTCAGTCATTTAATCGACATACAATAAACTATCGCAATAAACATTGGTAGCAGCACTATCATTTTGTTTAAAAAAATTAATATTTCATACTAAAATTAATATTTCATACGTTGTAAATTTAAATCCAAAATTTTGCAAGCAAATGTTTCAGAAGTGTGTTAAAAAACAATTTTACTTGTAAATATAAAAATTTACTGTGAAATGATGTTTTAAAATTATGCGAATTAAACTTGTGAGAAAACGACATTTATGAATTTTTGCTTCGGTGCCCAGTTTTAAATAATACATGTGCTAAAAATTTTACAGGGTTGGGTAGTTCTTGAGAATATGCTGCTTCTTTGTGTGATAAAAAATCTATATGTAATATGTAATTTAAGTGGCGATTGTATATTTCCTATACAAACATAAAAAAAGAAGTAGCTTCAAGGCAGCATCCCGCTGCGGATTGCCCAACCAAATTAAGAGTGTGTGTGTGCTACGCATGGAATATAGTAGGCTAAACTGTTATGACTTTTTAATCGAGCTTGAAGACCCGAATATTCACCAGACATTATTTCTCGCATTGTCATAACTTTGGTGGCCTCTGCAGTCTTTTCTTTAACATCTATTTTTAAATCTTGTAACAGCTTCAATAAAGCCTCCTCCATGTCTTCTGCTGTGCCTGTATGACCAGTGTTGGGCAAGGAACAAATAAATCGTTCCACTGGTTGTCCATTTTTCAGAACATAACGAAAAATAACAGTCAACTGGTCAACTTTTGACAAATCTGTAGTGAAGTCTATAATAATAGAGCAATATTTGCTCGACTTCAACTCTTTAACTATTGCGTCAGTGACTTATAAGGCCATTAATGAAATGAAATATTCACATACATCCTTCGGAAGATATGAAACATTTCCACTTCCCTTATTTCCAAAAATTTTCAAATGTTGCTGCAGAAAAGGGTCAAATTTTGAAGACATATAAAGTAATTCTTTTGAGGCAGATCTAAATCGATCACTATAAGATCTTTTTGAAACTGCAAAATCTATTTCGTTTAAATTTTGATTCGGAGGATTTTTTTGTAATATAATCAACAAAAGAATCGTCTACTTTCCATTTAGCAGCATTTAATATCATATGATGTAACAAAGTTCATTTCCTTCAACAGATTGAAAATTTCCTCCAAGATTTGTTTTAGACTTACCTTCCTCATCCTTACCATCGAAAGATTCACAAATTTGATCTTCGCCTGAGCCCTTAGTTCTTGTTCAGTTGGCTCCTTCACTTCTTCATCGGTAGATCTTGCAACCAAACACTGCATTTTCTTTTCACTTACTGTGCCATCTTCTGCCGGTTTAAAAAAGTTTTTTTAGTTTTGGTTTTTTTTTTTTTAAGTTGCCCTTCTTTTTCAGTCTTTTTAAGCTTTCTTTTGCTATTTTCGCATCCAGAAAACTTCGTAGTCGACATTTTCGCTGACGGTGATGATTAATAGTAATGATTTCCCCCAAAAGAACAAAGCGAGAATGAAAACACACATGTAAACTTACGGAGGGGAATCCCAAAGCAGGCAGCTGGTGTCATAAGCTGAATTGGAATGCATTCTAACAAGTCAGGCTAACCAGTACTCTGCCCTCTCTTGTCACCCACAATACCCTGGGGCCTTGAATTCATGAAGTCCGATTCTGGTCTTTCAACCCACATCCCAGGGCTGTCCTCACGCTCAGATTTTTCAATGCCTTGTAAAAATTATGCGCCAGTGCAGTGCTCCTTTCCTAGTCTCCTACTCTTGTTTCCCGTTGTCTGCGAGCTCTGTAAAAGAAATGCTCCCCCTCTTCTGAGTTTTGACCTTGCCAGGAAGCAGGAAGAAATAACTTCCTCGGAGGCTTCTGAGTCTTACTGTACTCACTTTCAAAATGAATTAATATTTTTAATAATTAAACATGTCGAATGTACTAACACCATTTAATATTTTCTTAAGAATTAAAGGTATTATACTACTCAGTTTATGTGTAGAAATTAAAAATCCCATTTCATTCTCTTTTTTTACGGGGGGGGGTATGAGATAAAACGTCTTGTGCCACATGTAATCTCAAAATTTTGGTGCCCCTCTATGTGCAGCGCCCTGGGCCACGGCCCAGGTTGGCCCAATGGTAAATCCGCCCCTGCTCACAAGTCATTGCAATTCTCTTTATCTGGCACTTAAGGACGGTGCAAATTGTGATACTGATACCATAGAATTGAAGGACGAATTAAAGGATTTGAAAAATATCCTACAGAAGAGAATGATACCTTTGGAGGTGTTGAACTACATCCGAACAACAGGCTTACATATTATTTACCCCCACACAATGATTGTTTTAAGAACTTTATTAATTTTACCTGTGACGGTAGCTAGTGCAGAAAGAAGTGTTTCAAAACTGAAGTTAGTTAAAACATATTTGCGATCAACATTTTGTAATGAAAAACTTTCAAATTTAGCACTTCTTTCAATCGAAACTGACATTGCAATACCATAGATTACAGTCACATTATTGATGAATTTGCAAAACAGAAGGTGCGTCGAGTTCATCTGTACATTGAATTACATTTTCTATATGTATTCCATTCCATATTATGTCATTCTATGTTTCGATTATATATTTTTTTCAAAAAATGCATTTTATTTTATATATTTTCTCTTTGAATAAAGAATAATTTTAAAATTACATAAATACTCTAATTACTCTATTTTCAAATACTACAATTCTGTGGTATGTAGGAAACTACTTATTAAAAAATAAATACATAATTTTTAACATTATTATACCTCTAAATTTTATTATCATAAACCATGAAGCTTTTTTTCTCTAATTTTTAATGGGGTACTAGGGCAGCATTTACGCAATTCGCCTAGCATTTTCTAGAGCCACCGCTGGACTCTAAGATATTAAGTTATTCAACATGTAAATATGTAATTTGAGATATGCAACACAGAATTATTATTTTAATACTGCACTACTAATTAAAAATAATTGCCATCAGTTAATCTAAACAGTAACTTTTCTGGAGTTCATTGAACCAAGTCTCAAGGGAATTAAATTTTCAATGAAACACTTCTGATTCATTTTCCTGCGTAACAAATAAAACAAAAACACACAAAAAACAGGTACACAAAAGGAAGGTGCAAAACAGTTTTATTTTTGTGTAGTACAAAAATACATGTATCACAAAAATCACTAGATTCTGAACTTCAGTAAACTCTGGCTGTAACAAAACAGAACACTGTAACCCAAAATGGAACTGGGACATTTTTGATTCAACAAATGAAAATTTATGATATACAAATACATTAAATTTCAAATTACCAAATATAATAATGATTTCAACTTACAAAGTAGTACACAATCATAAAGCTCTTAAATAAAAGCTATTAAAAAAAAAATTACAGAAACACTTCATGCAGTGATGTGGCTAACATGGTTGCACAGGTTTGACAGAACCATGGCCCAGAGTTTGATAAGACCTGGCTGCTTTCTGATTGACAATTTTTTTTTATTGTAGGTTTTTTTGGTTGGAGGTTTAACACGGCCACCAGAGCGGGAAATTAGAAAAATTTGAGATGTGCAATATTGCGCCTGTAGCTAAAATTCTAGGCGCACATCTTACAATAACATGCATAGAATCTGTTTTTTGAGTGAAAAGCATATCACAGATAAGCTCAGATACAGGGCCGGATTAAGGGGGAGAGTGAAGGGTCTAGCGGGACTACAGCCTAGGGGCCGACCATTACCAAGGGCCCAGGCTATAAATAATACAAAGCTTATATATTTATATAGAGAGGAAGTAAACTAGTTTTAGTTTTATCTCGTATGATTTCCACTTGATCACAAACAGTGGATAGAAGACGAACAGATTTCAAAGCAGTGACTAACTAAGGATAAACGTTCCATGTCGCTGTGTACAGCGGGACCAGCGAAACAGTTTCAGCTTTTTTTTTTTACTGCTAGCTACCATCGACCCACATCTCTCTGTTTGCACTTGGAACCATTAATGGGCAAAATCCATTCTGAATTCGTATTACATAACAAAAAAGATACACCAAGAAATACACAATGCTAAATTATTAAAAATTCCAAGACAAAATCTAGGAATCTTAAACTTTTAACTCATGTTCTTGTGAGAACAGTAGAAAATACAGGTACTTGTTATGAAAACTTTGCAGCTAATTTATAACTTTGAAGAATGCACAACATATTAATTATCACAATCATGTTGCTGCAGTTTCATGTTTGAACAGACTTTGAAGGTTTAACGCTCACCGTGAGCAACTCAAAGTGCTATAAGCATTGAACAAACTTTAAAAATGACTGTTCGTCATAAGTTATTTTGGGGCCCACTCAGATGTCTTAGCCTAGGGGCCCATTAAGGGCTTAATCCGGCCCCGCTCAGATACATGTAAAAGAAATTGTAAATTAAATAATTAAAAATGGTGTATTTTGAGAATCCTCTTACATGTTTGAAATCTGACCTAAGTGAATGAAAAAAATTATGCATGGGTTGGAAGATAATTTTTGTAGATTTTTAAAGCACATTTTATCAAAACTCATTTTAAACTGCAGTTTAAATTAAAACTTTTATTTGTACCAGTAAAATGTTCTTTATTGCTTACATCAGACGTGTAATAAATACCATGAACACCTAAACTAAATTGAAATTTCACAATTTGGGGATTGAGGTCCACCATATTCAGCTTCTTGTACTTAAAAAGTAAATTGAATGCATGGATTCACATATTTCTCAAATTCCACAGATTTATCAGTTCAATAATAATAGTAAAAAAAAAAAAAAGAGCAGAAAATATTTTGCTATTTACTGAGTTTTCATCAGCTACACTGCATGAATCACAGCAGTTAAACATACTTAGTCCTTACATAAAAAATTACTACTAAGCTATAATTACCAAAAGTTATATAAGTTTCCAGACACCTTTCTACACATATGTGTCACAAGCCAAAGATTCATTAACCTCCCTATGGCCTTTGTGGTCTATAAGACCCCAGCAGATCTTTGAGCTTTGGTAACTCTATTGACTGTTGTTTTTTCTAATGCCATTTTGTGTCTTTTCTTACAGTTATTTTAGTTTCATAATATCCATTTCTTAACTTCACCAAGGAAAATGTAATATCAAAATAATTTCTAAAAAAAAAAAAAAAAATTGTCACAAATTTGCGCCTGTGCTCAAAATACTTGCTGCAGAACGAAAAATTGCAGTCGCATTTTGCACCTTGCGCCCGCTAATTTCCCACACTGACGACCACCATGAGCAACTCAATGGGCTATAGGCAGTTGCCCATCCCTAATTTAGGGCCACTGGTTACAGGGAAGGGAGAGATCAGTGTCGTAAGACAAACACAACATCCATGCCTCACAGGATTCGAACCCAGACCCCTTTCAGATGAATGATCAGAAGCCTTCGCTTAGACCACTGCGTCAGCGGGGCGGCTTGATTAGAGGTGTAATGACTACCATGAGCAACTCAGTGGGCTGTAAGCAGTCGTTTATCCCCAATTTAGGGCCACTGGTTCCAGGAAAGGGAGAGAGCTGTACTGTGCTATTTGCGAGAGTGAACATTGCATGCTTATCACTCATCACAGCCTGTTGTGATTTCATTTTGCTTTGTTTTGGAGTTTAATGACCGCCATGAGCAACTCTTAGGGCTAGAAGGAGTTGTTCATCCTTAATTTAAGGCCACTGGTACCAGGGATGGGAGAGACCAACACCACCAGCCAAAAACACCACCTACGCCTAATGTGCAACTTGAAGGGTTAGATAACCAATCAAGGAATAGCGAGGTGAAAGACACTGCTCTGATAACTGTTATCAGTCTTTGTATTAGGCTTTCTGCCAGCCTAGTAAGAGCATAATTAGGCATTTCTCCCGGAGAGGCAAATCCTAAGAAAAAAATTGAATTTACGTTTACATGTTTATTTTTTCCCTTTAGGAAAAATGAAAAAATATGAAAATTTCAGTTGCCTATTTAAATTTGTTAGTCTCCCTAGACGAGCAGTCATCTAGGACTACCTGCAAACCTGACTGAAAATAATTCTTATGCAACTAAATGAATGTTTTTATAGCTGCAAAGCATTGTGAATTTGTTTAGCTGCTGGTTAAAGAATGAATGCTCTCTTACACAGATGAACTATTTGATGCAACAACTTGCTTAGCAAGGTGCTTACCTTGATGACCCCACCTACAATTCATGCCCTCAAATTATATCTTTCAGGTTCACTTTAAGAAATGAAATCAAACAAATAATACAAATGATTTAGATTTTATGTTGATTAACAAAAAGCATGTCTTAGCTACACCACTTCCAGATATATGTACAACTTTTTTTCATTGATTACAGCACCCATTACTGTTGCTACATTGGAGTTAATTTGAAGTTATTTAAGATGCTCTATAAGGGCAGACATGGCTGAGTGGTCTTGCAATAATTTACAGGGAACTGAACTGTGATATACTTGACACTTAGCTGTTATAAGAAATTTTGCTGAAAGTAAAGCTCAAAGGAAGAATTTTGGCAAATAACATGTACTATGCTACTGTCATCTTTACATCAAAAACATGATTTTCTTTATTACATATAGCACATTCACACTATTAGCTTAAAGGCAACAATATGTAAAATAAATGTCATATATAAAATAAAGGTACTTCTATTTCATTAAAGGTACACACCCTTACTTTTTCCCCCATTACCTTTTCAAGAATTGTGGAGGCTTTAAAGAGGTCTCACACCAGGTCCCAGCATTGCCTTGATACCCCACTGCACTTATATATTAGGTGTGTGCAAAAGTTCTACCTGTTTTGCAAATTGTGATCAGAGTACTTACATCACAGATGATGCTGCAATGCTGAATTTTCGGCCAATAAAGCGTGAAGCAGAAGAGCATACAGAGTCATTAGGTTTGTCTGAGTAAGTCATTCATAATGGAAATCATGGATGGTGTAACATGGCATGCGATAAGGAGCACATTAGAAATTGTTTACTGTACGAGTTTGATAAAGGCAGTACTGCAGCCGTGGTTTGCTGCAACATCTGTCAAGTGTATGGGGAGGATGCAGTTGATGTCGCCGCTGGTTTCGGAAATTCTGGGATGGAGGCAGAAACTGTAAAGATCAACCACGTCCTGGACGTCCATCCGTGGTTTTTGACGAGGATGTGGATCAAGCCATAACAAATGACCCACATCCAACTGTTCAGGAATTAGCAGAAACGTTGTTGGTACACAGAACAACAGTTGAAAGATGGATGCATGCACTTGCAGACACGCCAACCTTCAATATCTGAAAATCGGGAGATTATTACAGCTCATAAAATCACACGAGCGCTATTTTTATCGATATTTTCCACAAGTAGGAACAATTTTCCACAAGTAGTGTTATTGGTCTACTAAGAGTTCTGGAGAAAAAAAAATGTGAAAAGCAATACCACCTCTCCCTACTGAAATTGGTTTTTTAGGTACGTAGATTCCGCAAGATAATGAAAACGAAAAATGACCTTCATGTTTTAGTTTCTTGCAAATAAAATAGCAGCCAACTGTTTTTTGTTTCTTATATAGGTTGTGTGCGAAGGCGAAAATAACAAAAAGCATCATACTAACATCGCCTTTCGTTACAAGGCGAGGCCAACTTTTGTCGTTAAGTGAAACAACATCCAAGCCACATGGGAATTTGAACCTGGACCCATCTCAGACAAATGATCAGAAGCTATCACTTAGACCACTGCGTCATCGGTGCGGCTTTCAGTGCTTCTCTCAACTTTTGTTAAGTTACATGCTTTACTGCCAATCCTTTTCATTATGATGCAATGTACGTATATCTCACCTTTTTTTCTCTGTTATCTAATGCATGTTGATTTAACGACGCTAGTATTATCTACATTATGTTTCTTCCAGTGCTATAAAACATTTCACAAAATCACGAACCTGTATATCAAAAATCTGCAAAAATATTTAAGTGGTGCAACAAGACAATTTTTTTATAAATTGATGATTCATCAATTTACTCAAAAATGATGATAACCATATGAAGACCACAAACACAGCAAGATTTTAGGTCCGACAATTCTTGTGGTATCAATGTTGAAAGCTAGCTACTAAAATTAAAAAAAAAAAACTCTCACAGACTAAATTTACAGTTTTAAAAATTTGAAGGGTTCTTTACTTGGATGGCAATTACTGAACACAATGCCATGCCTAAAGTGATGCTTAAACCTGCCATGTGCTCAGAAAATTAAATAACAATTAACTTCCATAACATTTGCCTTCACATCAATCATTTCTTTTAAACATATGTATACATATCACTGTATGAATACTCTTCTATACATATATACATACATACCAGCATATCTTTCTGTGCATTTATTTCAAAATAATCTTTATAAAAAAATGTAGCACTTAGGTTTAAAATTGTTCTGAATGGATGGACGTTTGATTATATCATTTGGATAATAGGGCAATTTATTATAATAATATTATTAGTGATGCTACAGATTATCACAAGAACTACTTAGTTTAATGATGAATG
The DNA here is from genome assembly GCA_039090855.1 of Macrothele yani. NCBI lineage: Eukaryota > Metazoa > Arthropoda > Arachnida > Araneae > Macrothelidae > Macrothele > Macrothele yani. The sequence goes on along the minus strand of CM076990.1, from coordinate 14,793,123 downwards.
CCAAAACTGAGTGTTGAAAACTAGCCAGATGAAAATTTACACCTCTATATAGTAAAACTTTTAAGCAATCCAAAGTTACACCAGTGGTTAAATAAGGCATGGGGTTTCATTTTTCTATAGTAAAAAAAATAGTAAAAGAAAAAAAAACATCCCTCATATTAGAAGAAAAAAAAAGCATCCCCTTAGAAAAGAAAAAAAAACAACAAATCATCTCCAGTGCAGTGTAAAATTATTATGTAACCCAACTCATTGTGTTTCGTTCATTGCACTGTGTTCCTGAGCAAGCTACTTTGATCAGCTGAACAGAAACCTGCCCACTTTTACACTGACAATTTTGGACCACAGAAATTACAAAATCTTTTCTTTTAAAGGAGTACCATTTCCCCAACGAAATAAAATACCAAGTCAGTTTTTTCTTAAAGAATTAATGTAAAAAAAATATGCTTTTTACTTCAGTTTCTTCTCATTCTTCTAGCATTTCAATGAAACATAGATTGGTTGAAGTTTATTGACGTAAGAGCCTTAATGGACAAAATGAGCGCTAACACAACAAGAAGAAGAATACAATTTATTAATTAAAGTTGCTCAAATTTATCATCCCAAAAAATACAGGTTTTTACATGGTGACAGAGATAATTTTTTGTGGTCAAAATTTCAAGTGAGTGAAATGGGAACAAAATGAGGAATAAGGTAATTTCACAATTTAAAAGGATCTTCAGTTCCTAAGCAATCAAAAGCATTAATAACTGCTGTCAATATGATAACTGTGTCCATTAATTTATATGAACAAACATTTAGCATTATGAATGGTATTCTAACAGATTTTTACAAGGAACCATTAAGCTGTAGAACATACTTCTCATTTAATTTTTATTAATTGCATGGGACTATCTCAGATCCAAATCAAAGTAGCAAATTATGAAAAAAAAAAAAAAAATTCAATGCACTACAAGAAGTAGAACATAGAGAAGAATACACAGAAAAGCAATTGTGGTTTTTACTAGCACTCCAGTGGTTGGACATAAAACTACATTAACGTCCATCATGTCATACAAAACCAAAGGCTATGAAAGCAACACTCTGTATGATGACTTACAAAGTCATACACTCAGTGAGATTATTCTAGATCACAGAGAAAGTTGTTACTCTTAAAAAAAAAGAAATTAGACTTTCCCAGCTACAATTACCATGCATTACTTCTATGTTCGTCCACTGGCATGCTGTTCTATTGAGATCTTCAGGGCTAACTAGTTTCTACTAGCATCCATGGGAGATTTACCACTCAGTCTGCTCCTCTGTGGAACAGAATGTACTAAATACAAGGGCAAGCAAGACAAGAAGAAAATAGATAGATATCAACATTTACAGGGATCATAGCATACTTCTGGAAAATTTTAGGTTGGAATTTTAGGAATTTTAGGAATTTTTAGAAAAATTTTAGGAAAATTTTAGGAGTGTATTTCAATAAAAACTAGATGTATATTTGTATACATCTAGTAAAACAACTTTGTATACATTGTAAAGAGTTTGCTTCACACCCTTCAACCATATATACTGATAGACTGCGCATGACATCAAAATTTCTGGCTCCAACATAAAATCACATGACAACAGTCAAAAAGATGGGTTACACCTGCTGTGCTTATGGTTGCTCTGAGCGATATAGTAAAGAAAGTTCTATGATTTTTCATGGGTAAGAAACGAATTAAATACCTAAGTCAATAAAGTTCAATTACTTAACCAGAAACTTGCAGCTATTGATATAAAAATATAGTAACTTAAGAAAAAAAAATGGAATGCAGGTTCCAAATTCTTCGCAAATGTTCATCACATTATAAATCACAAAATGTAAACAACCCGTTCATGCATGTATATAGCTCATAAGTAAACTTACCTGAAGAGTTTTCATTATATATGAGGCGCATTCACATAATACACCGAAAACACTGAAGTTCTGCAATGTAAATTAGTAATCATAACAGCATTTTTACACGAAATTTGGAGTCTGATGATGACGTGCCCAATGTTTGAGCCATGGCGGCTTTGATGCAGCTATTGCCAATGCGCAGTCCATTAGTATATATGGTCGAAGTTCACACCCAAATTTTTTGCATAACGTCTAATGTCTAAAGTTTAAGTATGATTTACTTCTAATGTTCAGTTCTTATCTTTTCACGTGTTATTATCATATTCAAGTATATTTACCACATTCAAGTTTCACTTTGAACATTAATATGCTGTTTAACCAGAAGCAATTCACGATTTTCACAGAAAGTTTTCAGGTTTCACATTAAATTATAATATCCTAAAAAGGTAATTGAAAACCAAGAACTATGTACAATTGTTCACTGAATTACTTTTTTCATATTATTGTTTTAACCTTTTCCTGATACGCCTATCTTTTTCTGCTTCCACCACAACTAATTTACTTTGTTTTCTTTATTTCAGCTGAACCTTGTATGATCAAGTTAGAGGCAACTGCTATTTCAACAGTATTTTGTTTTTCTACAGCTTTTCGCATTCTTTCTGTTCCCTCTTGAATTACTGCTAGGGAGGCTTCTTTATCTTTTTTAAGCCTATTTATTTCTGCATCATTTTCTTTTATTTTGTCATCAAACTCAGCTTTTCTTTTTTTCTCTAGCTGCTTTTCCTTATTTTCCCTCTCTTTCTGCTTCCTTTCTTTTACCTTTTTGATTGTTCTTCCTTCAGCTTATCAACATACTCTTTATAAAATGTATGTGAATCACGAACACTATTTAACAAATTTATTGTTATGGGAATTTCTTGTTATGGGAACTTTTTTTCTTTATGATGCGCTTTTACTTGTGAAAAGCCACTATTAGAAATATTGAAAATTTCTGAACACAATATACACTTAGCAGAAAATATTGTTTCAGTTGCAGAACACCATTCTTTCAACTTCACTCCGTCCAATTCTTTGGCGAGCCACGCATCTTGAAATTTCGTTTTGGATTTAGGCATCTTAAACACTTGTATTACTAACCAGAAAATGAAAGGGAAGTACAAAAACACGTTCCAATATTGCAAAACCAGACAACTTCCCGAAATTTGGCTGCGAGGATGTCAGAAGATATGAAAAAAAAAAAAAAAAAAGCAGGTCACCACTAGAGAACTGAACCTGCACAGAGAACACCATAAAAGACGTAAAACCAGAAACTATCATACGCATCTCACGCAAGTTCAGTCAAAGCGAGTCGGAGCCGAGATATATTGCGCATCGAAGGTCGCTGTCGCCGACGCATGATCGAAGGTCAATGATCACGTGCTCTACTGCCTGCCAAGATAACTCAGCTACCATCCCATCGTCATTACCAGAGGTTACGGAAGAAGACCACATGTTTCCTCTTTGCTTCCACCCACCTGCGGTTTACAATAACAAAACATCAGCAGAAAGAGGAGGTTCCACAAGGCATGTACAAAAATAAAGTACGATCTTCTGCGTGCCACGGAGTTCGTCTGCAAAGCGCAAACCAGGGGTGAAAATGACCCCTCCCCTTTTCCCTTAGATCTCTTGTTACTCTCGAAAACTGTTCGAAGGCAAAAAAATGGAACGCCCGCCCCGAAGCAAGTGCATCTCGATGGCGTCATTTTTCCCTCCCTTCAGCAGCACAGCATATAGGCTGTGTTTCTACAATAACAGGTCTTTTTACCTTACCGTAATGGTAAATTTATTGGCGTTAATAACGGTTGTTTTTAATAAAAATAAGCTTACGAAAATTTTAGGATGAATAGCAAATTTTAGGTCTAATTTTAGGAATTTAAGGAGGGTCACAAAATATTAGGAATTTTAGGAATTTTAGGACGAATGCGATCCCTGCATTTATGGAAAATGTTATGAACTACCAAAAAAAAAAAAAATGCTCTGAACAACATGTAGACGTAAAATAAAAAAGATGATGAATGTTGTACATGATAAAAAAAAAGGGGGTTACTTCAGCTGTTGCCTGAATTTTCTGTAGCAAAAAACTGAATGAAATATATTTTACCAGGGGGGTTGTAATGGTAAATATGCTAAAAAAAAAAAAAAAGTAAACCAATGCCTAAACTTTCTTTCAATTAAAAAATATGAAAGGCAACTTGTGCAAGGAAGAAATAATTTTAAGGGAAGTTAACCAAAATTGGAGCATGACTATCTCATTTTTTTTTTTATATTTTACATGCAGGCCAGTAGGTATCAGTGATATATATAAATTTTCAAACTAATATGTTACATTTCTGAATTGCAGTAGTTGGTGTATTCTAGTATTTCATGCACTTTTAATTTTGAAACCATTTTAGTAAAAAATTTACATGTCGATGATGGGCAAAACACGTAACAATAATAACAAATAAAGGTAACTTGAGATCACGCTAGTTACGTTACATGAAAAAAATTTTACAAGAAAGTTCGTAAAAGTTTTTTTCATGTAACGTAACTAGCATGATCAAGTTACCTTTACTTGTTAATTTACATGTCCAAGAAATACTTGAAAAAGCTAATTTTTTTCTTATTTCAAAAATCTAAATCCAAGACACTAGCTAAATGATTCTTCTGCAGCAAGCTGCAGCAAAAATGTTCAAATTAGAAACAAAATTATGAAACAATGTTTTTATAGTTTAAGCCCAAGTATAGAATATGGTGAAGCATTCCCCACAGTTAAAGTTTACCAATTCACTTAAACATCCCCCATCTTCCTAATTAAAGTATGCCAATTCAACCACTGAGTAGCACTGAAAGTATTTGACTCAATGAATTTATAGTTTTCACTACTGATTCTGGGTATTTATAGGGATACATAATTTTCGTATTTATGAAATAGATGCAAATAAATGCAAATTTGCCAATACATATAAGCAAATAAATATGAAAATTTGATTTTAACTACTTTTCCACGCCAACTCGATAATTAAGTTGTTTTTTCGCACAGCACTTGCGCCGTGCGTGTCTAACTCAGGGTGCGTTAAAACCCCGGGCCATGCCTCTTTCCCTCTTGATGAGTCAGCCAGTGCCGACTGGCTGACCTTGAAAGAATACGAATGAGCATATGTTTGTTTTCGCATTTCGGTAGTAGACTACAAACTACAAATCTCGCAATCCGTTTGATAGACGTATATCAATATGGGTCACCATAAGAAGGAATTAGTTGATGGAGTGAAAGAGTTTGACCACGAGGGATTGTATTTAAACGATACAAATATTGTGATGTGCAAATTTTGTAATGTTCGTCTGGAAGGGAAGAAAAGGGATACTCTAATGAAACATGCGACCTCTGCTACTCACTTAAAGAAGAAAAATGTAGCTCAGCCAGGTCAATCTGGAGCTAAATGGCAGACTACAATCATCAGTGGTTTTCAAGTGCAAAAACGTGCCAAAAACGAAAGAGATGATTTTGCAGAAGACATGGCAAGAATGTTTTTAAAAGCCAATATTCCCATGTATAAACTATATCACCCAGCTGTTCGCAATTATTTTGCAAAATATGTGTCTGGTTCAGGTAACCTTCCTTCTGGAGATACTTTGAGATGTAAATAGTACCACTTTGTGGAATTTTAGAGAAAGAGGCAATAAAAGAGCAGCTAAAAAATAAGCCAGTAGTTGTAGCGCCTGATGAAACATCCGATAAAAAAGGGAGGTGTGTTTTTTCAGTCCTATTGAAAACTATTAATTCAGAATCAGAGCAGTCATGTTTCCTGGCAAGTGTATATTTTTTAAATGTTGCTAATTCTTCCACTTGCTCTCAAGCAATAATTGATACCTTGAAAGAATATGAAATTAAATACTCTCAAGTAAAGGGCCTAGTATCAGACTCTGAACATTAGACGACTGTGTGCTTCAACTTATTAAAAATACTTCTTGGAGACCATGTTTTGCACTACCAATGCTGCGTGCATAAGGTGAATCTTGTGGGTGGCATATTTTAAAAGAGTTCAAAGAATTGAATTCCATTGTGGTCAAGACGAAGACAGCTTTTTTGCACTCCAGAAAAATGAAAAGTGCATATTTCAGCTACCTGAAAGAAAAGGCACCTCAACTGCCAGCAAAACTCTACCCTATGTCTGTTGTAACCACATGGAATTCTTGGTTCAAAGCTGTCATTTATTTGAGCAAATTGTTGCTTTTCTCAATGAATATGAGGACGATAACTTGAGTACCAGTTTTCTAAAGGAAAGTTTCAAAAATTCAATTCTAGCTCGTAAAATACATGTTCAATTGACTTCGTTTCTGAATTCTGTCCAAAAATTATGAAATTAATTGACAATTTAGAAGGATCAAGCTATCCGTTCACACACTTTTTGTAGAATAAATTAGTAGATTTACAGTCTTCTCGAGTGCCAAAGTCAATGGTGTTTTAGCTAAAAGACAGAAAGCATTTTGACAAATGAGAATGGTGAAGTTCATCAAGAACACAACATTAAAGTTCATCAAGAACACAACATTAAAGTTCATCAAGAACACAACATTATGCTGAAGACAGCAGAAGTAATAGTTTAAATAAATTGACTCTCCAAATGACATCCAACACAACAAATGAAGCCTACCAGCCTATTGGCAGACTATTTTGTCCATCTATAGCCACAACCACACCCACATGATCTCTAAATACCATTTTTTAAAGACATGCCATGGGATGAGTTCATCAATGGATACAATCATTTTCACACAGAGCTACTTACAGTGGTCAACCAAGAAACTCCTGTTGATTTCATACAGATTTTAAAAGCAAAAAAATGCTGCTATTTAAACTTTGCAAAGGCAGCTATTCAAAGCCTTCATAATTCTGTTAACAGCTTGGATGCTGAGAGATATTTCAGTATGTACAACATTGTTATTACTTACAGAAGGCAAAGGCTAAAGGAAGAGAATATAGAGACTGTTACAATGTTAGCTTTTAACTAAGCATTTTGGTACTTAGCCTACCAGTAAGTAAACTTCGAAAAACAGTAAACTAAGTAAAGTAAACTTTGAAAAACAGTAAACTAAGTAAAGTAAACTTTGAAAAACAGTAAACTAAATAAAGTAAACTTTGAAAATCAGTAAACTAAGTAAAGTAAACTTTGAAAAACAATTTTTTTGTGTCTTCGGTTTTTATGAATAAACGGAAAAAAATTATTTAACTTTTTTGGCAAAATTTACATATCCCTAGGTATTTAGCACTTTATAACACTGATTCATGATACAAGTGATAAGATTTCTTTGAAAAACTAATAGGTGCTGATCTATTAAGGTCGAGTTGTACTAAAATAGCAATAAAAATAATAAAAATTCTTAACCCAATTTTTAAAATCAGAGTTATATAAAATTAAATATCATAATACAAAAGAAAATGGCATCAAAATGCAGAAGAGTAACTGCAGATTATTTGTAAATATTTTGTAAATAAATTGTTGTTTAATCACCTGACTGATATGCAAAACTGTTTGCTGATAATCTCTGGCTATAACATACACATATTGTAAAAATAAATAATTCATAAATGACTAGAACATAAGATTACAAATATTTACAAAATCATTAGGAGCTGGGAATTACTTCCCAGAGGCTGTTCAATGTAAATCCATCTTTGAGTTTTTCAAATGCCAATCCTAGTTCTTCACAAAATACTGGATCTCGATCACGAACATGGTTATCATCTGCAAAGTATGCCTGCAGCAAAATAAAAGAGGGAAAAGATATTTTAATAAAAAAAAAGAACTCATGTTATTTTACATACTTCCTGAATATCCAAAATAGCAGTAGCACTGATAAAAGCTAAATGAAAACTTTTTTGAATATAACAACACTTCACATTTTGAATCTGAAAAAGTAAAAACAAACTGTCTTAAAATCATTTTACCCAGATATAGTAAAACAAAACCCATTTACTCTCACTCTCACTCTCTCTCTCTCTCTCTCTCTCTCTCTGAATGAATGAAAGAACTGTTGTGGTATCACCCTGCTGAGTGAGCCAGAGAAAGTGTTTTAACATGTCATTACTGATAAAATATGGGGCTTGGCATCAGAAATGCTCTAGGGTGTATGGAGTGGTTTTCTGTGTGGTAAGAACCATGCTAATAAAATTTTGTGTTACACATGATGATTGAAAAACATCTTTCTGTTGGTAGAAAGGTTTTGCTGTCATTGTAGATTTGGAGAAAACCTATGACCAAGTGAACAGGATACTTTTGTAGAAGGTTTTGAACAATTATGGTATAACTGGAAATTTTACTTGAAATGTGTGAATGCTTCGTATGTTGGTAGTTGAGCATGTTTATGTGAATGGTGCTTTTATCGAAATGTTTTTTTATTGGTGCAGGAGTTGGACAAGGTTTTGTAATGTCACATGGCTGTTTAATATATTTATGGATGCATGCATGTGTGATGCCAAATAGACAATACTAGTTTATGTCTTGGAAACATCCATGTGTGCAGATTACTGCATCCTCATGACACAGTCCTGTTGGCAGAGAGCAAAGGTGAGCTGCAGAGTATGTTATCCCAAAAATACTAAGTTTGTATAAAATTGTTTCTGAGTATAAATAAGGGGAAAAAAACAAAGTTATGTGTTTTGAGTGAGGAATTGTTAGTGCTAAATGTAAGATCAGTCTAAATGGTACAGAGATAGACCAGATGAATGACTTTGTATATTTGGGAAGCATGTTTGACAGAGAAAACAGATTCGATGATGAAATTAGTAGAAGAATGAATTCAGTTTTAAAAGTCACAGCTGCCTTAGGAAGATTTCACAAGACTGATGAGTTATCAAAAGGAACTCGAGTGGCTGTATATGGAAGTGTAATTGTTCCTACTCTAATACATGGCAGTGAAACTTCAGTACTGCAGAAGAAACATATAAGTCGTTTGTGTGCTGGAGATATGCACCATTTATGTAGGGGAAGGGAGTTGTGGCAAGACATGCTGATCACATGAAGAACAAAGATGAGTTGCAGATGTATAATGTGAAGGAAAATGATGTTACTATGGTGGAGACAAACATTTTGAAGTGGTTTTTGGCAATTAGGAAATAATGAATGATTAGGATTTATTCAGACAAGGGAACCTAACAGAATTTATTCAACCCAAGTAGAATGAAAGAAAGGTAGAGGAAAGCAAGGAAATCAAGGGAAGACCATAGTCAAGAATGCCTGCAAGAGAAAAAGAATGAGTATGAAGAAAAAAAGTCTTGTGTGAGATGTGTGATGCATGCCAATGAAGCTCAAATTGTGTGCCTAAATGGAGACATTTGAAATTTTGATCATAGATGAAATCTAACACCGTCAATAACTTTGATTTGGAAGATGATATTTTTTTAAGGTGCTAACTCCTGAATAACAGAAAACAGTTCAGTGGTATTTGTTTCTTTCTTCATTACATGGAAAATGTTTTGTTGTTATTTTTATTTCATTATCACATAAAATCGCTTTATTGAAATGAAATATTTGCATGAGATTTACAAGAATATGTTCATTTACCCAATGAGTGAAATAGGTGATACATATTTGCAATGATGTGATATAGATTTACAAGAGATGCTGATAGATTCAGCTACAAGCAGAAGAATTGGATCATATGCAAATTATCAAAGAAGGATGGCAAACCATCATAATGAATGAACAGTTTGTAATATTTTGAAAGTTCTCTGAGAATAGTCACAATATGTGGTTAGGTTTGAAGTGGCAAAAATCTCAGGCATGGTGCATGAAATTTGTGAAAAAAAAAAAAAAAATGTGAATGGGGAGTCAGTGGAAATTGAAGGAAATGCTATGGTTATTGAATTTGAGCCATTGACTGTGGGAAAGCCAGGTGCTCTAAAATTGTGAAGTTTTTCCAGTGCATTAAGTCCCTGAAGAGTCTGCTTGAATGTGTGTGAGAGTTCTGTTTTTGAAATGTGAGATAAGTTGCTGTCCGGCTTGTTGAGGAGAAATGTCTATGGAATTCGTAAAGTGATCAAGATATTCTAAGATGAAAAAGTATGAGCAAAGAGTTGAGGCATTATGGGTGGGTGCGTTGGACGAAGTAAAAAATTGAGAGAAAGGGAAGGTAAAACAGCAATACCCTCAGCATCAATGAAAGACCTGCTGATATAACTGACACATTGAAATTTTGATGCTATAATTTTGTGTAATTCTATAGCAGGTGATATTACACAGCACTTAAAGTTCAGTGCCATCTAATATCTTATCAATAAAAATTAGCTGATAAAACTTTTGCACATCACATATGGAACGTCCTTACAAAAAGTATGTTAAAATGCTCTTGAACTACAAGTACTGCAATGATGCCTTCAATTCCACCAACAATAAGAATGTTTAGTGAGGAACTTAAAAACTTTTATGCTTATATTTATTTATTTTTTCTCAGACCATTCAAAGAATTTTTTGGAGATAATTACAGCTCGGTCTGATTTAACTTACAATACATATCTACAGATGACAAACTAATACATCATTTGCTTGCTATGCTTTCTAGTCCATCTTTTCATGTGCTTTTTCATAGTATTCATTCAGACACTAACTGTTTATTAATAAAAAAATTAAAGTTTTGAGCATGTTTTTTCCATTGTTGTTGTTGTTTTGCTTTAGAAATGTTCCCCTCACTTTTTGGTTTGGACATGTAAGAGATGATGTACATTCCTGAATTAATTTTCTAGTTCAGAAAATACCAGAATCCTCGATTGCAAAATCCTAACTTACATTCACATAATTTTAAAAGTTAGAAAAAAATATAAGCACATGGTCTGCTATTTTTTTCACAAAATTAAAAAGAGAAATTTAAAAAATATATCCCAATAACAATATAATTAATTCAACACGATATCCGACCTGGGAGAAATCTGTGTAGTTGCACACAGTTGTAACTTTGTACACAGGGAATGCCATTTTCTAGTATAAAATTTCTGTCTTCACAGGTTTTCCTGTAACTTTTACTTACAAATTTACATTTACTCATGCACTTTTTTTTTTTTTTTTGATATAATACTCATATGTCTGATGAGTTAATTTTCCCTAAGCAAAATCAGCTTCAATTAATACATTATTTCTGGAGTCCTGGTTAAAATTATGCTCACAGATTTTGATAAAGTCATTAACTGACAAATGGTTTAGGGCACATACAATACAACAACACAATACTTTTTTTTTTTTTTTTTTTGAGATTACGAACACAAAAGTATTTATATGGCAATTAATATTCAGATATTTGAGAACTTATGCACCACCTTTCTCTATTTTACATGACCCGCAAATTCACTGGTTTATTGCCTTAATTTCTATCATAAGCCACATATTATCTGTTTAAAAAGTTATAAACTTAGGCTCTGCAGATAATATGCTACTTTAAAAAAAACTTTTGCCTTTTGTTTTAATTGTCTGGAGATGTTGTATATTTAGAAAATTACTAAAAATGCTTTGACAAAAGAAAAACCTAATGCAATACAAAGATAGAAGTTCACAAACAGTTAAAAGGATTTTTTTTTTCTTACTTACAAGCATTTTGACAGAAAATGTGATGCAGCAAAGCAGTATTACTTGCTCTTGCAGATGACCATGTGCTGCGGGAAACATCCTAGCGTCAACACATGTTTATGGATGCTATAGGTCTAACTATGAAACTGCAGTACTACCCCCCCACCCCCCAAAAAACACGAACTTTTGCTCTTTATTTATTTGAAAGTAACACAAAAGCACTTAAAAATGACATATATTATTTTTAGAAATATTTTTTTCTGTTTTTGAATTGCAATGTCATTTTGTGAATCACGACTTTTCTGTAGAAAATTGCAGTTTGTGATCAGACATCACAGGAGGGGATTAAACGTTGAGAGATTCCTTCTTTTTTTTTTTTTCCCCTTTTTCATTGAGAGATTTTTTTTTTTCTGAGATTCCTTTTTTTTTTTTTTTTTACTTTTTGCTCTTTATTTATTTAAAAGTAACACAAACGCACTTAAAAATGACAGATATTATTTTTAGAGATTATTTTTCTGTTTTCTTTGGATTGCAATGTCATTTTGTGAATCATGACTTTTCTGTAGGAAATTGCAGTTTGTGATCAACATCACAGGAGTGGATTATGCGTTGAGAGATTCCTTTTTTTTTTTTTTTCTGAATTAATTTCATGTTCTGTGGATTATGTACCACTGTGGGTTAAATGAAAGACCCCCCCATCCCTTTGAATTTCATGATCTGATGATTACATGAAACAAAGTACTGTAATATTTAATAAAAAAAAATTCTGCCATTTTGCAGTCTCACAGATAAAACAGAGAAACAATATTGCCCAGTGCTTTACGAAAAAACTACATAGATGGATATTATTTAGAATAAATTATCAACGTTTTTTCACAATTAAATGTTTTATTAACATCGACTATAGTTTCGCAGAGCGTCTGGCTCGGCATCATCAGGACGAATGGAGCGTAAACATTCAAATCATTGTGACATCATCAGAGTTCTGGCAGTCACGGTTTTTGGTGAGTTGTTTCCATGCGCTTGAAAGAAATGGCGTAGACGTCATGTCATTGACAAGTCGTGAAGAATTCCGGTATGTGTGGAAAGCTTCTAATACATTAATCTTGTTAGTCGAATCAGGTTTATCAATAAGAATAGCATTTCCAAACAAAAATTTATGGTTATTTTCGTGACAATGTTGGGCTATTGATGACTTCTTCAGTTCATAGTTCCGTACATAAGTCTTGTGTTCCTTCACACGGAAACTTAAAGCCCTGCGGGTCTGTCCTATATACGTAAGTCCACATTCACAAGGTATCTGATAAATTCCCCAGGAATTTGTGTCTTGGACGTAGTCTTTTGATCCGTAAAAATTCATCTTGTTTATGGGTTTGAAAATCACTTTGAAATTAAAACTTTTGAGAATTTTTGAAATTCTGAAGCAAATCTGAGGAGCAAATGGGATAACCGCCCAATTCGTTCGTACTGGGAGGTCTACTGGCGCGAGCGAGCAGACGGGCTTCAGTTTCCTAAATTTTTGGACCGCTTTTTCTATCACGGAAGGGCTATATCCTCTGTGTACTGCCGTTCGTTTAAGAAAATCAAGCTCTTTCTGTAAGAAATCCTCAGTTGAGCATATATGTACTGCACGATATACGTATGTGTAGAAAGCAGACATTTTTTGTTTCCATGGGTGATTTGATTTTGCATGTGGAGGTAAGGAAACAGCAAATGGCTTTCGATAAACTGTTGTACTAAAGGATCCTTCAGAGCGTGACACCAGGACATCTAGGAATGTCCTGGTGTCACGCTCTGCCATTTGCTGTTTCCTTACCTCCACTTGCAAAATCAAATCACCCATGGAAACAAAAATGTCTGCTTTCTACACATACGTATATCGTGCAGTACATATATGCTCAACTGAGAATTCCTTACAGAAAGAGCTTGATTTTCTTAAACGAACTGCAGTACACAGAGGATATAGCCCTTCCGTGATAGAAAAAGCGGTCCAAAAATTTAGGAAACCGAAGCCCGTCTGCTCGCTCGCGCCAGTAGACCTCCCAGTAGGAACGAATTGGGCGGTTATCCCATTTGCTCCTCAGATTTGCTTCAGAATTTCAAAAATTCTCAAAAGTTTTAATTTCAAAGTGATTTTCAAACCCATAAACAAGATGAATTTTTACGGATCAAAAGACTACGTCCAAGACACAAATTCCTGGTAAATTTATCAGATACCTTGTGAATGTGGACTTACGTATATAGGACAGACCCGCAGGGCTTTAAGTTTCCGTGTGAAGGAACACAAGACTTACGTACGGAACTATGAACTGAAGAAGTCATCAATAGCCCAACATTGTCACGAAAATAACCATAAATTTTTGTTTGGAAACGCTATTCTTATTGATAAACCTGATTCAACTAACAAGCTTAATGTATTAGAAGCTTTCCACACATGCCGGAATTCTTCACGACTTGTCAATGACATGACGTCTACGCCATTTCTTTCAAGCGCGTGGAAACAACTCACCAAAAACAGTGACCGCCAGAACTCTGATGATGTCACAATTATTTGAATGTTTACGCTCCATTCGTCCTGTTGATGCAGAGCCAGACGCTCTGAGAAACTATAGTCGATGTTAATAAAACATTTCATTGTGAAAAAACGTTGATAATTTATTCTAAATGAACATCACAAGTGTGTAGTCTTGAATTATATATACGATGGATATTATGTCAACCACACAGTTGAAAGTATTTATTATAAACATTCTTAATAATTCTTACTGCAAAAGTATCACAGTGGTCTTTAGAGTGTATGATTTCAACATCTTCCTCAATAGGAGTAACAACTGGCCCTTCTTCTGGAACAGGCATCTAGGTAAAAAATATAAAACACAGAATTCATTAATGAAAGACAGAAGTCTTTGAGCAAAATTAGAGATATTTGAAGTGTCACACAAGTATCTATACGTCATCAAATAATGGCTGATTCATCACACACTGACACATATTTCCCAAAGCAGAATAAATTTAGGAAAGCAAAAACAAATGAAATAGCATTACTTGAATTTTGGATTAATTTTTGTGTTTAGATAAGTTGTAGTATCCTTTGATAACATTCTTTTAATGTGGAATGGGTATAAAAACCATTATCGTTAAAAGTGGGTTTCAAAGTGGTCTTTCCTGTTGAAATTCACTTTTAACTTTCAATAACACAGTTACAATGCTTGAAAATTGCAAATTAACTGGAAAACAATCTGTAGCATCCTCATGACTGATTGCAAAGCATTTTGCTTTATGCTATCTTGTAGTGCATCAAAGGGCACATAGCATGTGCTCATAATGAGCAAGAAGGCTGAAATGGATTAAACAAACAATGCCTGACAGGGAGGTTTGGGATATTAGTTTGTTTCTGTTACAAAGCCTTATCACACAATATAACATTCTCGATACAATTGATGACAAAATGAGATCCTTTTTTTTTTTTTTTTTTTTGGCATTTTCAAAATGTCTGCTTTTCCTTAAAAACACACCAAACTTAAGTGGTTAAATTCAAAAGATGCATTTCAAATCCCTTCCCATCTTGCAATTTCTGAGAGCATGCTTCAAAATGAACTTTAATTTTCATTTTGTTTTCTGAGTGAACTAATAGGCAAAGAATGTCACATATTAATTAAAAATTACTTCATCAGTAAATTTCTTGACTTTTAAAAAGTGGATACTTATATGGTAAGTGTTAAACACCCTTTACATAGAAAAATAAGTACATTAATTTGTTCCTACCATATTGTACTTTCATTTCAGTTTTTGTTTGTGCAGAGTGGATGGCATAACTGCTGAGATGCTAAAATATGATAGTGACTGTAATTGACTGGTTAATTGGTTAACTGAAATTTGCCAGTTGTGCTGAGAATTTGGAATGGTTCCTCAGTATTGGAGGGATGTTATTGTTCCCTTGCATAAGGGAAAGGGGATCAGACTGACTGCAAGAACTTTCATGGTATCAGTTTGCTGAGTGTGCCAGGGAAAGTATTTGGAAAGATTGTTATTGATAAGGTATAGGGTCTTACATCAGAGAAAGTGTGGGATGTACAGAGTGGCTTTATGCCTGGTAAGGGCCACACTAACGAAGTTTTCGCATTATGTTTGATGATTGAAAAGTATCTGTCTGGTGGCAAGAACGTTTTTGCTGCTTTCATCGACTTAGAGAAAGCTTATGATCAAGTAAATATGACTCTTCTGTGGAAGGTACTGAATAAATGTGGTATCACTGGGAATCTACTCAATAGTGTGAAAGCCATGTATGCTGGCAGTAGAGCATGTGTACAAGTAAATGGTGTTTTATCAAAATGGTTTTCTATTGGTGCAGAGTCAGATAGGGTTGTGTAATATCACCATGGCTGTTTAATATATTTATGGATGCATGCATGCGTAATGCCAAAATAGATAATACTGGTTTATGTCTTGGTAATATGGGTGTGTGCAGATTCCTCTATGCTGATGACACAGTCTTGTTGGCCGAGAGCAACAGTGAGTTGCAGAGTATGCTGGCCCGGATGTATGAAGTTTGTATGAATTTCAAACTGAGTATAAATAAGGGAAAAGCCAAAGTTATGGTTTTTGAACCAGGAACTGTTAGTACTGAACGCAGGATAAATCTAAATGGCACCATTATTGATCAGGTAAATGAGTTTTTTAATTTGGCAAGCATGTTTGACAGAGAGAACAAATTATATGGTGAAATTAGTAAGCGAGTGCCCTCTTCATTAAAAGTCACAGCTGCTTTAGGGAGATTTCACAGGAATGATGGGTTCTCAAGAAAGTCCCGAATGGCTATGTATGAAATTGTAATTTTTCCTACTCTGATGTATGGCAGTGAAACCTGGGTTCTGCAGAAAAGACATAGGAGTCATTTGTGTGCTAGGGAGATGTGTTACTTACAGGGGGTTTGTGGTAAAACACGCTCTGATCATGTGAGGAATGAAGATGTGTTGCAGATGCGTAATTGTGAGGCAAAATGTTGTTAGTAGGGTGGAGACTAATGTGCTTAGGTGGTTTGGACATGTTGAAAGAATGAGTGATGAGATGCTTATTAAGAGAATTTATTCAGCCCCAGCGGGAGGAAAGAAAGGTAAAGGAATGCCAAGAAAATCATGGGAAGATCATAATCTTTTGACCAAGAGTACGATTTTCCCAGGTATATGTGTAGATATACTTGTTGTTGAAAAACGTATTAGATACACACAAACCATTCTCAATGCAGAGTTCAATTAATCTTTCACCATTATCATTCACATAAGGATCATTAAACTTACCCAGAAATTGTCAGAAATTGCATTCTGCACACCTACATTGCATTGAAATTCCCTGCTATTAAACCTTTCTCTTTAGCACCAAACTCCCATGAATTCCTCAGTTTTTCTCTACTTCTATTTCCTGCATTTTGGGCTGAGGAAATTTCTCTTAGACAGAACCTCATCACACATGCTTTTTACATGACCACCTAACACCTGCAACACAACTTCATTGCTCACATGTTCAGAGTGTGTTTGCCACAACTCCCCCCCCCCCACACACACACACAAGTAATGCATCTCTCCAGTACACAAATGGCTCCTCTGTCCTTTCTGTAGTATCTAGATTTCATTGCCATACACCAAAGTACGAACAATAACACTTTCTTACACAGGAATTTTTTTTTTTTTTAGAATCCATCAGGCCTATGGAAATTACCTACAACTGCAACGACTTTTAGAGCTGAATTCATTCACCTACTAATTTCAGTATGTAGTCTGCTTACCTAGTCAAACATGCTTCCTAAGTATACAAACTCATTCACCTGACCGACTTCATACCATTAAGACTTATCTTGCAGTAAGGAATCACAGTCATTTGCTCAAAAACCATGACTTTGATTTTTTTCTTTATTCACAATCAGTTTGAATTTCATGCATACTTTGTTAATTCTAGAAAACTCTGCAAGTCATTTTGCTCAAACACAATGAAGCTGTGTTATCAGCATAAAACAATCTGTACAGACAACAGTTTTCAAGACATAAACCAGTACTGCACACCTGCCAACTTTCAAGAATTGAAATCTGTAAAAAAATGTTCAGTGCAAGTTGAATGGATATGTTTGATTGACTGATGTATTGAAAGGTATTGATCAAACGTTCCAAACATATAGATTAAAAGCCGATTCACTATGCAAAGGATCTGCCAATTTCAATCGAATTCATATGCTATAAATTAAGACATTTGGCACTACTTCACATTTACAGAAATAACTGCAATTGATATGTAATTATCTCATTAATAATAATCTCATGGGTGTTTCCAAGACATTTCACATAATGGTGCTATTGTGAAATTTCAGTAACTTAACAATGAGGTTTTGACCTTAAATTTTTGTGCCAACATGTTAGAATATTTTTAACAAAAGCAATTTTATGTCGTATGTGCGGCTAATATTTTTCACTTCTTTTTCTCCTTTATTAGTTATTGCCCATTCTAATCCTACAGCATTTTTCCAAGTTCTTTCCACTAGGCTGCAAATGAAGAGTGTTGGGGATGCAGAAGTGAGAGAAAATGTGATCATGTACATCGGAATACACATGATCAGTAATTCAGAATTTAAATGATCAAGAAATCAGAATATACAGCCACAATGGTCCATGGGGACACTTATTCTTCCCTTAAAATTGAACTAACCTGGAAAAAATAAAAGCGAAAATCTATAAAATATGTCAGCCATAAATTAGTCGTAAAACAAATAGAATTACCATAAATTTTAAGGATAACCCATAAAACTTGACAGGCATGCATACTGTCTATTTTGGCATCATGCGTGCATCAACAATGAGTTAGCTTTGCAAGAGCCCCCCCCCTGCACATTTCACATATTCAGAGTGATAACGAAGCAAGACGTAACCACTGGGGGTTGGGGGTCAGAACACCCAGATAGAAAAAATCTGAACTACATCTTCACGAAACTTTCGAACTTTCGTTTTCGAAAGTTTAATAAAGATTGAATTCCGCCCAGTGTTCTTCAGAGGATGGAATTCAATCTTATATAATTTTCGCAGCGTCTAACTTCCATTTTCGCAAAATGTTGCCTACAGTTCCAAGTTGAAATACAAACATTTATGCAATAAAATGATATTTAACAACACAAAATCAACATCGGGAGAAAAAAAATTGCGATGACGGCAAAAATTTTTACTTTGTTTAACTACCATTTTGGAAAGCTTTGAAACACAAAATACCGTTCCCAGACTGAAAACTCCCCCCTCCCAAATTCTCTGCAGTTTTGCATCCATCTTGAGCATGATCTAAATGATAATAAGAAAAGAATAAAAAAAGCGTAATTCCGCAAATCCACCAAGAATCTCATGTATATCATAAAATAATAATAGCGCAATAAAACAACAACAAAAAAAACATGAAAATTTGCAGAATTTGTAGTTTCCACAGTGAGTTCCGTAGTCAGACAACAAAATCCGTAGAAACTATGGACATTCCGTAGTAGTTGGCAGGTATGCTCATATAACTACTGATTGGTTGGAGGAACATGACAAGGAATTTGCCACGTTGCCTTGGCCCCAAACTCCCCTGCCTGTAACCCAGAAGACATTAGTGGGATATGCTAGAATAGGGAGTGAGAACTGCTGGTCCTCCTCTGTGGAATGAGTGTGAACTGATGAAACTGCTGCAGTGGACATGGGTCAAGTTACAAATCTGTTCCTAGGCATCTACAAGTTATGATTACCAACCATCTCCATTCATATCTGCAGGAAGTTTACCCAGACCACAGCGCCACCTTTCAACAGAACGGCACACTGTGTCATTGGGCTCGTATAACTACTTATTGGTTGGAGGAATACAACAATGAATTTGCCATATTGCCTTGGTCCCAAACTCAGAAAGGTGAATCAACACTTTATTAGGTAGGTGTTCCTAATGAAAGCTAACTCAAATAAATACATTGAACAGCCATAAAAATATTGCACAGCCTTGGCTGACACCTTCACCAATGCAAAACAATAAGAGAAAGCCCCATTTACATATAGAAATGCTCTACTGCAAGCATGCACGACTTTCACACATAGCTGTAAATTCCCAATTATACGATAATTTTACAAGACCTCCCACAGACACACCCCATTTGCTCATTAATAAGCCTTTTCCAAATTTACAAGTGCAGAAAAACTTTTCTTACTGACAGACAGATACTTTTCAATTAATATATGTAATGCAAAAAGGTGTGTGTATATGGTTAGCACAGCTCTTACCAACAACAAAAAGGCTATGTACATTCCATCAAAAAACTCTGAACAAGTTCACTAAAAGGAAATCTTAATTTTTAAAACTAATTTATCAGCACTAACAATGAAATCAATATGTCCCAAAGAGACAGGAAGACAGTACGGATTGTTCACATGCAGATCTTTGTATTCCATGTTCACATCTATGTCCATTAAAACTTTTGGTAAAATCAGAAGCTAAGCAGCTAGCAAAAGGATTTGAACCTGGAATGCCGCCCCGGTGGCACAGTGGTCTAAGCGATGGCCTCTGATCATTCGTCCGAAACCCGGTGAGGCATGGATGTTGTGTTTGTCTTATGGCACTGGCTCTCTCCCTTCCCTGGAACCAGTGACCCTAAATTAGGGACGGGCGACTGCTTATAGCCCATTGAGTTGCTCACGGTGGTCGTTAAACCTCCCCCCCCAAAAAAAAACCTGGATTCTGCTATGCTCACTAATGAAATTTAAAGGATCAGTACAAAGTGCAAGTTTCAAACTCATATATATATGTACATGAAAAACAGATATTCAATAAACATTCACCTGCATTTAATTTACCACAATGCAATGAAACTAGGAAAATATAAAACATTGCATACCTTTTCCTCAATGAAATACTCAACACCAAAAATTGGATTTGCACTGTGAACTTGGAAAAGACTAGATATTTCTTTATACACTTCCTGTAATCGCTCCAGTGGATCAATCTTGAATCCCAGAACATATCCTCCGCTCTACAGAATAATGAGAAAAACAACACATGCAAGCAAATTACTATATGAAAATAGCCATCTGAGGTATTTGCATAATAACAAATAGAAAAACCTCTCTTAATTGCATCTTAAGTTTGCTATGCAATAAGAATTCATTGTCAAAGACCTATATAACATATTACTCACCCATTTTAGCATAAAGCATCTGTTTTTGGAGCACACAGCCACACTAGTGGCAGTAATCATGAACATCTAATTATGACACATTAGCTTTTTTTCTTAACATAATAATTCTAGGTAATTTTTTGAAAAACTTAGGAAGAGTTATATGCACATTTACAACTGTACAGTAGCGATCTGAACAGGCATTAATTTGGAAAGCCTGACCTGGCTCAGACTATCCAGTTTACTACTTGGTCCCTTTCAAGGCTTTCACCTTGTGTTCTCTGGCAATTGTTGCAAACAGTACAAGGCTTTCTCTGGAGAAATAAAACTGCTTTGCTGAACTGAACTACCTCAGTAGTAACAGGAATGTAAGACTGAGGGATGTGCCATATCTAATAGGAATTCCTCCCACAGATAAGGTTCATACCTGACGATCTACTTGTGTTACAAATGTAAATACATTTCCTCTTCCACGCTTAAGTACAAACAAGGTACTATCTATCCTCAAATATGTAAACAAATACTTCAAATTTTGAAGATGACAGTCCATTTTTTGGTGTAAATATGACAATGATGGTAAGTCAAATAATATCCAAAAACTTGAAAATTTCGTCATCCTGGAGCAAAAATCAAACCTGCGTCTCTCAGATCGCGGGTTCGATTCCCGCTCCAGGATGATGAAATTTTCAAGTTTTCGGATATTATCTGACTTACCATCCTTGTCATACTTACACCAAAAAACGGATTATCATCTTTAAAATTTGTACTGTATGGTGTAATCCCATATTCCATTCACAAAATACTTCAAACTTTCTCATCTCCACTGCAGCAGTGAATCCTGCCAGAAGCTCAATCATCTGGTCTCGTGAAGCAGAAATGTCTGTTTACGTAAGCATTTCTCGGAAAAGAAAGAGTGGTATTTTAGTTACTAGCTTTGCATCAGTGGCATATATTCGAGGCTAGATAAGCTAGCTGCAAAGCCCAGAGAATGCAAAAAAAAAAAATTCAATTAAATATACACAAATAAAAGTCAATTATCAATGGTATTAAGATATGTCAATGCTTTCGCTGTGAAAAAAACATGTGCAAATTCACTTCTTTGACTCAGCCTGGTAGCGAAGACAACGGCATAATGCAACCAGAGTCTTTGCTGTTCTGATTCGAAGACATTCCATATGATCGCCTGCTAGCATTTCCATGACAACATGAATGAGTGGGTGGAGGGGAATGAGCCATTGCAGTGGGCAACAGTTTGCTCAGAAAAGAGAAGACTTAGGACTATGTTATTCACTTGCATGCTCCCGCCAGTAACAGCACATGTTTCACGAGGGTTGTTTCAGTTGTGTGAAGTGTTAATGAATTAAAATCAGTGATATTATAACTTAAATTTGTGGCTTTGTTGAATTCGAACTGTTTTGATAAATTTTGTGAAAACTTCCCTGAACATCTACTGTCAGAACTTAAAGAATAGTATGCTTCAAATTTTGATACAGTTCGATTAAAAAATGAACTGCAGGTGTTTATTCCCTTGATGAATACTTAAGCAAATCAGTAAGAAACATTACTTGTTACATAAAGTTGAATAAATTGGACATAGTGTTTAGTGAGGTGCACAAATTAGCAGACCTAATATTCAAGTTTCCATCAACAACTACAACTACCGAAAGGTTTTCTGCATTAAAAAGAATCAAGATATATCTTAGAGCCACACAAGAACGTGTACATTCGGGCAACTTGGCTGTTTTGTCAATAGAGAAAACCATTCTTTTTAAATATGAAAAAGTACTTGGAAGAGAAACTTTTTATGAAAACGTAACACTCAAGTTCACACAAAAGGAAAGAAGAATGGAGCTCATGTAAAAATAAAGTATTCAGAAGAGGAATGGAGTTCATGCACAAATAAGTGTTCAAATCTTAATCTTCATAATTATTTTGTATCATGTTAGCAATAGCATGTACCTAAAATTTAGAAGAAGAAAATACTTCTATTACTTAATTAAAAATTGAACTTTGCAATTAAAAAAAAAAACAGTATTGTGGGAGAAGGAGGGATAGGTGAGATAGCCCAGATCTCGGATCCAGGATACATTTCAAAGACTAGGAAGGGGGGCACTTCAGACTGTGAGGCCACTAACATCTAGTAAAAAGAAGAAAAGAGCCACCTATAAGAAAGATTCCTAATGCAGGGAAAATATAATGGAAGTCAGGAAAATGAGAAAACAAGAAAAGATCATCATGGTTGACATGATATTGGCCAACATGAAACAGAAAACGTTCAGAGTCCATCTTCCACATATTTAAATTCCATGAATTTGAAAGGACTCTGAATTACTACAGTAGTAATGAGGAGAGAAACCATGCCAAATGAAATCCTTGAGTTTACACTCAACAGATCACTGTACAGTACAATTTTTTGAATGCTTCATTGATTTTTTCTCCTATTACACTTCCCATGACAATTCTGAGCCAAGAGTTATTTTGACAAAAAAACCAACAATGAAAAAAATGGCAGAATAGTTTAATATGGTAATTTAGACATCAGGATTCAGTGACACAGATTTTCACAAGCACATTGAAACTTGTGTGTTTGTTGATAGAAGAAAACATTTTCTATGTGGCTGAAAAGACTGAAGCTAAGATTGTAAATGATGAACTGGATGATGAAATACAGCTAATGAAAGTGAAATAAAAACAAATAGCTCAAATGCAAAAAAAAAGATCGGTAAAAGCTAAAAAGAGTCTGAAAGGTGAGCAGAACTGTGCATTAAATGCAGCAGATGCCAAACTTTGTGACAAACTATCAGATGCATCACTTTAGCAGATTTTTTTTTAATTCCAAAAATGATGACTAAGAACAGCATTTTATGTTTAATCCAACAATTGATGTGCATATACAGTATATGCATTTGTCTTCATATGTGCATCATGAACAATTTTTAGGTGAACAGTATTATATTACATATACAGGGTGTCCACAAAGTCTCTTTACAACTTTGCACATTTATTACGAACACCCTGTACTATGTAAGTTCATGGTATTTGTTGCATAATATACTGTAAATATCAAAGTTTTAATTGACATTATCGTTTTTTGTAATAGGTCCCCTCAACTGACGTAGCAGGTGCTGTTATATGAAAATGTGGTTTCCACAAGAGAGAGCACAGTGCGTCGCTTGGTTCATCAAAACAAAATCTGATACACAAACGCAACAGCATTTCCGGACCAAGTATGGGAAAACCCGCCATCTCATCCTAGTAACCGCCAATGGCACCAGAAATTCATGGAGACAGAGTCCTTGTTGGATCAAGATCGTGGCGGCCGCCCACGAACTTCGAATGAAGACATTAAACGTGTTTGTGATTAATTTTCACGAAGCCCGAAGAAGTCCATTCATTCCGCTGCCAGAGAACTACAAATGCCTCTGTCCACGGTACACAGGCTGCTACATAGACATCTATGCTTATATGCAGCGTACAAAGTGCAACTGTTACAAGTACTTGAGGCAAATGATAGACCATGATGAAAAGAATTCACAGTGACAATGCTGGATAGACTGAGTGAAGATCCCAAGTTTCTCGCATGTTTGTTTTACGGATGAAGCAACTGTTCATGTCTCTGGTCAGTTAAACAGACACAATGTCAGGATTTGGGGGTCTGAAAATCCTCATGTGTTTAAGGAATTTGTGTGAGACAGCAGTCCTAAAGTGAACGTGTGGTGCGGTGTTATGCACAACTGAGTCCTGGGATCATTTTTCTTCAGTGAGAAAACATTGGTGGCAGATGTTTACTTGGATGTTTTGCATGAGTATGTTTTGCCACAGTTGGAGGACCTTCAACCAAGCATGATATTCCAACAGGACGGTGCACCACCACATTGGGGACTTTTTAAACACAACATTTCCTGGGAGGTAGATTGGACGGGATGGTCCAATTGCATGGCCACCCCGTTCCCCCAGAAGTCACACCTCTGGACTTTTTTGTGTGGGGATATGTGAAGGATATCATGTATTGGACAAAGGTGCATGACATCAATGACCTGAAATCAAGGATCAACAATGACCTTTTCAACCATTAATGAGGACATGCTGCAGGGCACATGGCTGGAACTGGAGTTTCGGCTAGATGTTCTACGCGCAACAAATGGTGCTCATATTGAGCTTCTGTAATGAGGTAAAAAAAAACTTTAGTCTTTGCTCTTACTTATGTGCTCAACTACATTTGTCTATCAGAGCTGAGACGGGTCAAGCCTGAGTCCAAAAGCCTGAAGTAGAGCCCAAGCCGGGCTTGGGCTGTATAATACTTACTGGAGTTTGGGCTCGGGCTCTGAGAGCGAGAATTTTCTTCCATTTTCTTTTAATGTGATTTTACATGATTAATCACACAATACTTTTTTACACTTTTGAGTTGTTAAAGAGAATTCTTCGGCAACTGGGTCGACATCGGAAGTAGAAATTCGGCAGGGCTATCCATTCCAGGCTTGGGCAATAAAATTCCACAGGCCATGAATTACGGGATTTCTGCAAAGGAAAAGTTTCTATAAGAACTGTAGACAGTAGATAGCAAGCTGACAAAATTTTTCTCCCTACCTCTAATTCTATTCAGCAACGTACGACATAGGTTGTTACACCTCCCAATTTTTCCAGATTTCCTGACCCCCCCCCGAAACATTTCAGAAAGAAATGAAAAGTCAAAGAAACTATAGAAATAGATAGACATCTCTTTCCCACAACGCAGTAGAGAAAGATGTCGGCTAATTGCACGGGTAGGAAAGACTGGAAGTTTGGAAGAGAAGACTTTTTTTTTTTTTTAATGCCTAAACAGGTTAATCATAGTTTTGGGGCTCGTTCGAGCCCAGGCTCTATCTTGCAATACAAAATTTGGGCTCGGACAGCCTATTAAAATTGAGCCCGAACTCAGCTGTGTCATCTATCTCATACAGTGTATCCGTAAAAATTGTGCATATATAAGGTCAGGTGATGCGTAACATCACAGCCTCTCCTTGACAAATGTCAACCCCGCCTTCTCGTGGTGCATCCTGTTCCCACTAAAGGGGCTCTGACGACCGCCAATAGCGGTATAACTATACCATCAGGATCAGAGGAAATTCTATCCCACACTCACCAACCCGCTTGGCCAGCGTGGTGAGTTATGGCCAAACCCCTCCAAAATGACTCCACAACTTAAATCTTGGCCCTCAGTCTCCGGCAGCTGGAATGTACCTGGCCAAGGTAGCGGCCAGTGCGACATGAAGGCAGAGGGTGCTAAGAATCCCCGGAGGATCGGACTAGGCTGCCATCTGATGCTGACCTTGGCAACGTACAATGGACGCTCCCTATCTTCTGATTCAAGGCTTCTTGAATTGGAAAAGGAACTACAAAGGATCAAGTGGGACATCGTGGGGCTAAGTGAGGTAAGGAGAAAAGGAGAAGATCTCATCGAACTGAAAAGTGGACATCTCTTCTACTATCGTGGGACAGATACTGGCAGAACTAGTGGTGTTGGATTTATAATAAACAAGAAACTGAAGGATAAAGTGGTAGAAGTTGAAAGTTCCTCTGACAGAGCTGCACGACTCGTTATCCAACTATCGAGAAGATACCAGGCTCAGATTATTCAAACTTATGCACCCACCACAAGTCATCCTGAAGAAGAAATTGAAGAATTTTATGAGGAAATTTGTCATCTAAATAATAAAGGTAAGCAGCACTTGAAAATAATTATGGGAGATTTCAATGCAAAAATAGGGCAACGGCAACAGAATGAAACTTCAGTAGGTAAATTCGGTCACGGCAACAGAAACCAGCGTGGAAATACTCTCGTTGAGTTTGCAGAGGCAGAAGGGTTTTTCATCTTGAACTCCTTCTTCAAGAAAAAGCCACACAGGAAATGGACGTGGAGACATCCAAATGGGACGACAAGTGAAATTGATTTTATTATGTGTAACAAAAAATTCGTCATAGAAGACTGCAGTGTGCTAAACAAGTTCAACACAGGTAGTGACCATAGATTGGTGAGATGTAAGATGCACCTCAACACTAAACTTGAACGTGGCAAGCTCATAAGACAAACAAAATCTATTGACATAACCAACCTTAAAAAACACCATAATACCTTCAAGTTGGAACTGAAGAACAGGTTCTCTGCTTTAGAAGGCCTAACATCGGAAGAAGTGGACATCTCTGAAGTTAACAGAAAAGTAACCAAAGCTCTTATGGAAACAGCAACAAAATTAGCTGGGTCTAAGAACAAGTTGCATGTAAATAAATTATCAGGAAAAACGAAAATGTTGATGCAAAAAAGAAGAGAGATGAGGACAACTAAAGAAGATGTGACTTCCAAAGTGGAATATATAGAGCTATGCAAGACAGTACGAAAAAGTATCACAGAAGACGTAAGAAAATTCAACTGTGAGCTAGTGAGGAAAGCAATTGAAAACAACCAAAGCCTAAAGATAGCAAAGGGACATCTCAGTAAGGGAAGAAAACAGATTATGGCACTGAGAAAAGAAGATGGTTCTGTAACAAGAAATAGAGGCAGAATTTTGACAAGAGTGAAAGATTTCTACTCCAAATTACATGAAAGGGATGATACATGCACTCCAGACATCATGAAAGATACCAGTACCAGAGTTCCTCCAGTCCTTCCAGCAGAAGTTGCACATGCAATCAAGAACATGAAGCGGGGAAAAGCTCCAGGAGAAGATGGAATTACTGTAGACATCATACAAGAAGCAAGTGGAGAAATCGAAACAGTACTCGCCCAAATTTTCACTCGATGCCTTAATGAAGGAAAGATTCCTGAGGATTGGAACACCGCTACAATGATCCTGCTACATAAGAAAGGTGACATTGAGGATCTCGGAAACTACAGACCTATCAGCCTCCTATCAGTAGTTTATAAAATCTTCACTAAAGTTCTTTCACACCGCTTGAAGGTAACACTGGACATGGCTCAACCAAGAGAACAAGCTGGATTCAGGAGTGGCTACAGCACAATAGATCATATCCATGTGCTGAGAGAACTAATTGAAAGAGTGAGGGAATATGAACTTCCATTGTGCATGGCTTTGATCGATTATGAAAAAGCCTTTGATTCGGTGAAACCATCAGCAGTTACAATGGCTCTGAAAACCTGCGGTATTGAAGATGCATACATTAATATTATTAATAACATCTATGAAAATGCAAGTGCAAAGATTAGGCTGTTTGAAAATACAACACACATAAAAATTGGAAAGGGAGTAAGACAAGGTGACACCATATCTCCGAAGCTCTTTAATGCCACATTGGAGGGTGTTTTTCAGTCACTGAGCTGGGAAAACAAGGGGATTAAGATTAATGGAGATTATCTAACGCACCTTCGTTTTGCTGATGACGTAGTCATTTCTGCAACTAGCCCATCAGAGCTGCAGAGTATGATCCAGGAACTTGCTGACAAGAGTAAAGAAGTGGGATTAAAAATGAACTTTCAGAAGACAAAAGTGATGTTCAATGCTTTTACAAGAAATGAAGATTTATCGATTGATGGAGAAAAGCTGGAGATAACAGATACGTACGTTTATCTTGGACAGCAGATATCAAGTGAGGGTCACATTGATGAAGAAATTAATCAGCGTACAAAACTTGCGTGGAGAGCTTTTGGAAGAAACAGCATAATTTTCAAGAGCAATATGCCATTATGTCTTAAAAGAAAAGTGTTTGATCAATGCATCCTTCCAGTGCTTACGTATGGTGCAGAGACGTGGACCTTAACTAAAAGAGACATACAAAGGCTGCAGACAACTCAAAGCAGCATGGAGAGGTGCATACTTGGTGTAACCAGGTGAGATAAGAAGAGGAACTCATGGATCCAAAAAATGACAAGAGTGGAAGACATCATGATCAGAGTTAAATCCCTGAAATGGCAATGGGCTGGACATACTGCCAGAAGGACAGACCATCGATGGACAGCCGAAATTTTAGATTGGATTCGAAGGGACAGGAAAAGACCCAGAAGAAGACCACATGGGAGATGGGTGGATGAAATTCGAAAGTATGCAGGGGTGACATGGAGGAGACTGGCACAAGACAGACTGTTGTGGAGGAAACTTGGGGAGACCTTCGTCCAGCAGTGGATTGATAATGGTTGTTGATGATGATGATGATTATGATATATATAGGAATGTAAGGTCAGGTGATGCGTAACATCACAGCCTCTCCTTGACAAATGTCAACCCCGCCTTCTCGTGGTGCATCCTGTTCCCACCAAAGGGGCTCTGACGACTGCCAATAGCGGTATAACTATACCATCGGGATTAAAGGAAATGTTATCCCACACTCACCAACCCGCTTGGCCAGCGTGGTGAGTTATGGCCAAACCCCACCAAAATGACTCCACAACTTAAATCTTGGTCCTCAGTCTCCGGCAGCTGGAATGTACCTGGCCAAGGCAGCGGCCAGTGCGACATGAAGGCAGAGGGTGCTAAGAATCCCCGGAGGACCGGACTAGGCTGCCATCTGATGCTGACCTTGGCTACGTATAATGGACGCTCCCTATCTTCTGATTTAAGGCTTCTTGAATTGGAAGAGGAACTACAAAGGATCAAGTGGGATATTGTCGGGCTAAGTGAGGTAAGGAGAAAAGGAGAAGACCTCATTGAACTGAAAAGTGGACATCTCTTCTACTATCGTGGGACAGATACTGGCAGAACTAGTAGTGCTGGATTTATAATGAACAAGAAACTGAAGGATAAAGTTGTAGAAGCTGAAAGTTCTTCTGACAGAGCTGCACGACTCATTATCCAACTCTTGAGAAGATACAAGGCTCAGATTATTCATACTTATGCACCCACCACAAGTCATCCTGAAGAAGAAATTGAAGAATTTTATGAGAAAATTCGTCATCTAAATAATAAAGGTAAGCAGCACTTGAAGATAATTATGGGTGATTTCAATGCAAAAATACGGCAACCGCAACAGAATGAAACTTCAGTAAGTAAATTTGGTCACGGCAACAGAAACCAGCATGGAAATACTCTCGTTGAGTTTGCAGAGGCAGAATGGTTTTTCATCTTGAACTTCTTTTTCAAGAAAAAGCCACACAGGAAATGGACATGGAGACATCCAAATGGGACAACAAGTGAAATTGATTTTATTATGTGTAACAAAAAATTCGTCATAGAAGACTGCAGTGCGCTAAACAAGTTCAACACAGGTAGTGACCATAGATTGGTGAGCTGAAAGATGCACTTCAACACTAAACTCGAACGTGGCAAGCTCATAAGACAAACAAAATGTATTAACATAGCCAACCTTAAAAAACACCAAAATTCCTTCAACTTGTAACTGAAGAACAGATTCTCTGCTTTAGAAGGCCTAACATCGAAAGAAGTGGATATTTCTGAAGTTAACAGAAAAGTAACCAAAGCTCTTATGGAAACAGCAACAAAATTAGCTGGGTCTAAGAACAAGTTGCATGTGATGAAAATTATCAGGAAAAACCAAAATGTTGATGCAAAAAGAAGAGAGATGACGACAACTAAAGAAAATGTGACTTCCAAAGTGGAATATATAGAGCTATGCAAGACAATACGAAAAAGTATCACTGAAGATGTAAGGAAATTCAACTGTGAACTAGTGAGGAAAGCAATTGAAAACAACCAAAGCCTAAAGATAGCAAAGGGACATCTCAGTAAGGGAAGAAAACAGATTATGGCACTGAGGAAAGAAGATGGTTCTGTAACAAGAAATACAGGCGAAATTTTGACAAGAGTGAAAGATTTTTACTCCAAATTATATGAAAGGGATGATACATGTACTCCAGACATCATGAAAGGTACCAGTACCAGAGTTCTTCCAGTCCTCCCAGCAGAAGTTGCACATGCAATCAAGAACATGAAGCAGGGAAAAGCTCCAGGAGAAGATGGAATTACTGTAGACATCATACAAGAAGCAAGTGGAGAAATCGAAACAGTACTTGCCCAAATTTTCACTCGGTGCCTTAATGAAGGGAAAATTCCTGAGGATTGGAACAACGCTACAATGATCCTGCTACATAAAAAAAGGTGACACTGAGGATCTCAGGAACTACAGACCTATCAGCCTCCTGTCAGTGGTTTATAAAATCTTCACTAAAGTTCTTTCACACCACTTGAAGGTAACACTGGACATGGCTCAACCGAGAGAACAAGCTGGATTTAGGAGTGGCTACAGCACAATAGATCATATCCACATACTGAGAGAACTAATTGAAAGAGCGAGGGAATATGAACTTCCATTGTGCATGGCTTTTATCGATTATGAAAAAGTATTTGATTCGGTGAAACCATTAGCAGTTACAATGGCTCTGAAAACCTGCGGTATTGAAGATGCATACATTAATATTATTAATAACATCTATGAAAATGCAAGTGCAAAGATTAGGCTGTTTGAAAATACAACACACGTAAAAATTGGAAAGGGAGTGAGACAAGTTGACACCATATCTCCGAAGCTCTTTAATGCCACATTGGAGGGTGTCTTTCAGTCGCTGAGCTGGGAAAACAAAGGGATAAAGATTAATGGAGATTATCTAACCCACCTTCGTTTTGCTAATGATGTAGTCATTTTTGCAACTAGCCCATCAGAGCTGCAGAGTATGATCCAGGAGCTTGCTGAAAAGAGTTAAGAGGTGGGATTAAAAATGAACTTTCAGAAGACAAAAGTGATGTTCAATGCTTTTACAAGAAATGAAGATTTATCGATTGATGGAGAAAAGCTGGAGATAACAGACATGTACGTTTATCTTGGACAGCAGTTATCAAGTGAGGGTCAGATTGATGAAGAAATTAATCGGCGTGCAAAACTTGCCTGGAGAGCTTTTTGAAGAAACAGCATAATTTTCAAGAGCAATATGCCATTATGTCTTAAAAGAAAAGTGTTTGATCAATGCATCCTTCCAGTGCTTACGTATGGTGCAGAGACGTGGACCGTAACTAAAAGAGACATACAAAGGCTGCAGACAACTCAAAGGGACATGGAGAGGTGCATGCTTGGTGTAACCAGGAGAGATAAGAGGAGCTCGTGGATCCGAAAAATGACAAGAGTGGAAGACATCATGATCAGAGTTAAATCCCTGAAATGGCAATGGGCTGGACATCCTGCCAGAAGGACAGACCATCGACGGACAGCCGAAATTTTAGATTGGATTCCAAGGGACAGGAAAAGACGCAGAAGAAGACCACATGGAATTCGAAAGTATGTGGGAGTGACATGGAGGAGACTGGCACAAGACAGACCGTTGTGGAGGAAACTTGGGGAGACCTTTGTCCAGCAGTGGATTGATAATGGTTGACAATGATGATGATGATATACACTTCATGCACATTAACTATAAAATTAGTCCTATGCAACTGTCTTTTGGGCTTTGTCATTCTTCTTAACTGCTTGCTACTTGCTGATGTTATCTCACAGGATATGAACATTTTTGTTTCATTCTTAGACCGCTGTTGTTTTTTGACCATTTTCTTTGTTTGAAGCTCGAGATAGCTCTATACATTATATACACACCTACTAGCATTTAAATGCTTGTCATTTTCTTCCCGTTTTTTACCTTTTTTTCATTTTATATGGCCTTGTCTTCAATAAAAACAGCAAAAAAATAAACAAAATTCCTATCTACAAATACATACATTCTCAATAAACACCCACTCAATTCACTACATATTTGCCACCCAATAAAACACACCTTACATACAATTCCTGCACTGTATTCACTCTATACAATATATAAAATCTCTATCTACAAATTTATACTACACTATTTACATCATGGTGGTCAAACTTCCGTCAACTATTATGTATATTCATATTGTGTCTTACTTGCCCTTTATCTCGTAAGACCATCCCACAAGCACTATCTCTACTCGCACGGTCACACCATACTTCGAGTACTTTCGGCAGTTCCCCTGCCATTATCAAGAAGCAGATGTCAACCTTCCGCTCTGGCCGCAGAACAAGTGAATGAATCAGTTGGGATTCCTGCTCCAGTCGACACCTCCGCATGTCCTCCTCTCTGGCACCATCTATTGTCAGGTCTGTTCTTTTATTTCTCTGCTTGTTGTTCCAATTTAATCAGTGCCATTTAAATGCTAGTAGGTGTGTATATAATGTATAGAGCTATAACAAGCGTCAAACAAAAAAAATGGTAAAAAAAAAACAACAGCGGTCTAAGAATGAAACAAAAATATTCATAGCCTGTGAGACTACATCAGCATGTAGCAAGCAGTTAAGAAGAATGACAAAGCCTGAAAGACAGTTGCATAGGACTCATTTTAATTAACGTGCATGAAGTGTTGATTGAAAGAAGACATGACCCCAGGGTAAGTCGAATTTTCTTTCTTTTTTATGAAGTCATTATCGACTTGCATGTGAATTAGTGCAGCTGAATGGTAGTTAATTGCCATAAAGATGTAAATATTATCATATATACACATGTGTGTGTGTGTGTGTGTGTGTGTGTGTGTTGATAATTAATAATTAATCTACTTTTGTAAAAGTAAGCTTGTTTCTATATGTAGTTCTATTAAACATTACTCTTCATACAACAGAAAAGTCTAATTAAGATCTTCAACTTACTGTTTCAGTGCTTTCAACTACAAGAGCCATGCCAAATTTTGATTCTCGTACTTTTAGTGAAACCTACAAAAAATTCAAGAATGCACTACACATTACTTCTTCGAAATTACAATTAAGTAAATCAAATCACCAAATGAAATTTCCACCACAGTCAAATGCTGTAGTCATTTATATTACTGATCTGATAAACCAAACATCTTTAAATAACTGAATAAACGGAATTAATTGCAACTTTTATTAATGTAAGTACTGGTTTACAAAACTAAACCTTTAAGTTTATGTAATGATGCTGACAATAGCACTCATTAGGAAATGGTAATATCATCATTACAAAATAAAAATGCTAATACTTTTTTGGCAAACAAACAATTGCCATAGTGTTGGAAAACATAAAACGTTAAGGACAGAAGTACTACTTAAAAATAAAAATGGATACATTACACAGAAACTTTTTATGGTTATTTTGTTCAAAAATGTGTTGCTTTTTTCAGCATCCATTTTGTTTTGTTTTTACACTTAACAGTTTATAGGTTCTACAATGTTTTTGTCTACCTATAATACCTGGTACAAAGAACTCTCTAACTTCAGAGCAATAACAATAATGATAATTTCTCATACTTCTGCTTCTTTCAAATGAAACCCAAATAACAAGTAAAAAAGTTCAATCACCTGATCAATTTATCCTGCATTGGCTTCACATCTACTTAAGTTGTTGTAATCAGAGAATTTTAGAGCCAAAGCAATGAAATATCTCACAGGTGCAAGGTATTTCACTGTTTAGGCACTACAGATATATGAAACCTATGTGAAGGAGTGTCATTTAATTCATAAAATTGTTTGTTTCTTCTAAAAAATCTGGAAGCTTTATTGTTTTGCAATGCCTTTTACTACCTTCTTTTGCACCATCCTATCCATGTTCACATCTATGTTGCTTCATATAACCAAATTTGCAATCTAACGTATCCAAAACTGTTACCTCCCACTGATACTTTTATTCTTTACCGCAGGATGAATGGATGGTCTCTGGTGCTGGAAATGATGCAAATAATGGCCATATGTGAAGTCTTGTACATTCAATTGGAAAAACCGAGTTAAGAATAAAAGAACAACACTAGAACAGAAGAGCATGATAAAATGAGGGGTATGAAATGGGATGACTGTTTCTATTCAATGCATTTTTCTAGTTCTGAATTTCATGGTTGTTCCTGTCCATGGCACTTAACAAAATATCATGCAACAAATCTGCGATTAGCATCATGCCTCCATCAATGTCGTTGGTAATGGCATGTTGCAAACATAAAAATAGCATAATGAGAGAATCAGTCAAAATACTTTACTACATATATGAGATCCATGAATGGATCACAACACTTCACAGATCACACCACCCATCTAGTAAATCATTCTCATTTGTTTTTTACATCTTTGTCATATGATCAATGTTAATTGGCTATTTCTCATACTCATACACTATCATACACTTCCATAAATGGCCTTTGCCATATGTTTCTCTTTAAAGCATATTGATCAGCAGCTTTGATAGGCTTTTCTTAAAAATTAAAGCCTAGATATTGAAGATCTAATTCACTCTTCATCAAACTGTCTCTTCAATTTATGTTCAATATGCTTCATAAATCGTAAAAATTCAGATCATAAATACATTTTTACATTCTCTTTCTTATGATGTACTTTAATTATACATCATATGTAGGGGTAGTATTTGTTTCACAGCGTGAACTTCCACGATACTTTTTCACAAATTTTAGGGGCTTTCCTGTAATTTCACGAATATCCAATATATCTGCAAATTTCAGATTTTTTTCTTATTTTTGCCAAATTTCTACTGTATTTTTTAGATTTTTCATAAATAATTTTAAAACTGTCTTCATTAGAATTTACATGAAAAATATACTGCAAACTAGAGCTTTAAACTATGAATTACTCCTCAAGATTGTTCCTTATGAAAAGACTCTCATCGAACAAGCTTGATGGATAATTCCAGGTCACATGCACTCTGCTGAAGAACGCACAAGTGGTCTTTCCTGATTTCCACCCCTGTCACAGTTGAATGACCTTGGCAACTTGCTGCACTAGTAAACCATAAACTGGATGTCCTCAGCTGTATTAGTACTTTCAGTTGGGAAAAGCAGTTCACGCTCACGGAAAAGCGTGTTTGAGTTTTGCAGACACTTAGCTTGACGGGTAATTCCAGGTCACTGCACTCTGCTGAAGAACGCACAAGTGGTCTTTCCTGATTTCCACCCCTGTCACAATTGAATGACCTTGGCAACTTGCTGCACTAGTAAACCATAAACTGGATGTCCTCAGCTGTATTAGTACTTTTAGTTAGGAAAAGCATGTTTGAGTTTTGCAGACACTTAGCTTGACGGGTAACTCCAGGTCACGTGCACTCTGCTGAAGAATGCACAAGTGGTCTTTCCTGATTTCCACTCCTGCCACAGTTGAATGACCTTGGCAACTTGCTGCACTAGTAAACCATAAACTGGATGTCCTCAGCTGTATTAGTACTTTCAGTTGGGAAAAGCAGTTCACGCTCACGGAAAAGCGTGTTTGAGTTTTGCAGACACTTAGCTTGACGGGTAATTCCAGGTCACTGCACTCTGCTGAAGAACGCACAAGTGGTCTTTCCTGATTTCCACCCCTGTCACAGTTGAATGACCTTGGCAACTTGCTGCACTAGTAAACCATAAACTGGATGCCCTCAGCTGTATTAGTACTTTTAGTTGGGAAAAGCAGTCCACGCTCACGGAAAAGCGTGTTTGAGTTTTGCAGACACTTAGCTTAGAAAAATTTTGTGCTTTTGTGTGAGTATTTAGTTTATAAAGTTTCTACATAGTGTTTGTCAATTTTGAGAAGGAGCCATGTGAATAAAATAAGTACATCTGAAAGATATAAGCAGTACAGAAAGAGAATGTTTCATGTGAACAAAAATCTATTGTTCTGTTCGTGTTGCAACATACCAGTAGATTATTCAAGAAAGGACAGTTGTGAAAAGCATTTAGCAAGCAAGATGCATAAAAAAACGTGTGTCCAAACCAGTGGCGTTTCTAGACAAAAACAATGTGGGGGGGCACAAATTCTTGCAAGTGTCGGTAATTAATTCAAATTAATATGTAATTCAAAAAAAATCTGGTTATATTTGAGGGGGGGGGCAGCCTAGAACCACCACTGGTCCAACAACACAGTCAACTGAAAATAACGCAGAAATGTGCTGATGAATTAACTGAGAACAGAGTTAAACAAGAACAACATCACTCAATGAAACTTTCAAAATTAACTGGTGTCTTTTGCGCAGATAACATTCCATTTTCCAAACTAGATAACTCTGCATAAAAAATTACTTGGAAAATTCGTTGAAAGATACTGCCATTATTCCAAATGTAAATTGGATCCAGAAATTTTATTTACCAAAAATATATGATATTCACAAGCAATAAATGAAGGATTTTTTTAAAAATCAGTATCTGGTGTAAGTATCATAGCACACAAAACAAAGTTGTCATCCATTGTTGGTCAATAACCACAAACTGTGTTGATGCCAAACGATCCTTTTCTAAATTTAAAAATGTGTTACAGGACAACAGACACAGCATTAAAGAAGAAAATCTGTGTACGTACAAAACAATGTAACAAAATGGGATCTGGTACGATTCGTCCAACGACAATTGGTTCAATGTCAAATTGTCTAATGCCGATTCATCCAAAAGGATAATTCGTCCAATGAACAATTGGTCCAAAGGTATGGTTTGTCCAATGGTAAGATTAGTCCAATTCTGTCTGATCTGTCTGAAGTGCTACTCGTGTGAAACAAATCTTATTTGTTCTGATTCTGTCTTCGATGTTGTATGCAAGTACCAGTAGTCCAAAGAATGTAAAATAATGTTACATTTCATGCGTAATATTGTGGTTATAGATTTTTTTCTGAATCGTTTTATTTCTTGTTATACTGTCCTCGCTGTCATATGAAGTTACTGATGTACGAGCAGTTAATTTAACTTCGAGGTTTCTCTCTTGCATTAAATAATATGTAGAAAAGACTAGTTTCCCGTTTCTGTTTGTAGCATGCAGTGGCCACTGGGAAACTGGATGTGATTCGGACTAGGCCTTTGGAAGCAAATGTCACTGGAAAACTGGATGTAATTCGAACCCAGGCCTTTTTAATAGTTTATATTCTACCGATATCATATTCATAACGTGTACATAACGAATCAAGTTAATAATAATGCGCCTTTACTTAGGGACTAAATATTAATGCATAGGTTCTAGGCTTAGACCATGGCCTTTTTAACAGTATTTATTCTACTGATATCATACTCACAACGTTTACACATTACGTCAAGTTAATAATATTGTGCTTTTACTTAGGCACTAAATATTAATTCAAGGCCCTCCTCAGCCTAAGTGCCTCGTAAAGAGTTGAGAAATGATCCACTGAGTGTTTTTTATTAGGTTTTATGAAATGTTTACAAATACCAAATATCTAAATAGTAACTTAAAATCTCCTAAAAAGGTCCGTGGCCTAGATGCCTTGAAACGAGCTGAGAAATGATCCACTGAGTACCTTTTATTAGGTTTAATAGAATGTTTACAAGTACCAAATAATATGTTGTAACTTAAAATCTAAAAACACCAGCGGTGTAGGTGCCTTGTAAAGTGTTGCGAAATGTTCCATTGAGTGCCTTTTACCAGGCTTATTATAAAATGTTTTCAGATACCAAATATATGGAAATCATTTTTTCAAAAGGATATAAAGAGAAGAATAACTTAAATTATTATTCCTTTCTTAAAAAATAAAAAAATGGCCGTTCATAGGATGAAAATATTGGAAGAATCGTCATTGGACCAATCAGCATTAGACTAACGTACATTGGACAAGTAGTCCATTGGACCAAACGGCATTGGACCAATTATCCCTTTGGACAAATTGGCATTGGACCAATCATCATTGGATGAATTGTCTTGAACCGATCAAAACACTGTCCACTTGTGTGGAAATCTTGATCTATGTAACAGCGTTGATAACATTGCCAGAATTTGAATCGTTTATAAATGTAAGTATCAATTTTTAAAAATTATAATGCTTATTTAGTACTTACTAGTTATTTGTATTATTGTTTCATAATTGGTAACACTTTTTTTAGAAATGTTAGTGTAAATATTTGTCGGCAAACTTTTCGCAAAATTTCGCGATTTACCCAGCAACTGCTCCACAAATTTTGTCCTTTTTTCCCCCAAGATAAAATTACTACCATAATCATAAGGAATAAAACAATATTTTGGCCATAAAAATATGTTTATAGATAGTTCCAAGTTTAAAAAAAACAACAAAAAAAAACATATCTTTTTTTCTAACAACGATATGATTTATTTTATGAACAATAAGAAAACATACCATCTGAATGTATGGAATGCTTATGTTGAATAATTCATTCATGTTGGCGTGCCACACCAAACGGATATTGGTGATGAAAAAGGTGCCTAAATTACCCTGTTAAATAAACAAAGTCACAAATAAGCCATCAATTTTATGCATAAAATGAATACAGTTAGAGATCTTCTTACACTTCATACAGGCACATGCATTTGAGAGAAATTATGTACACATTCTTTCACCATCAGTTAAATGCAAGAACAACAAAATGCATATACGTAAGTTCTCTGTATATTTTCATAACAGTTCCACTACCATGTTGTTGTTTTTTCCTTAAGTCATTAAAGCATGTGCAGGTTTTTCTTTCAGAGAAAAATAATGCACAGTCTTTGCTTTGCACATTTTCCTGTTATAGTAATTAAAATAAGTGGTTGTGCCTGTTAGAGTATAACAACTATGCCTCTGGAAAAACAAAAGCAAAACCACACTGCTATTAACAAAATAAAAAAAAATAATGATGGTAATGAAACTTTTTGAATAAGACACATAGTTCATGCATAAAGCTATATATATATAATCTATCAAAGCCACCTGCATACAACAGTTATAATGTTATAAAAACACTACAACTAGTGGACTTGAACACACACCAGGTTTCTATCATACAACAATAACATAAGCACTAGTGCTGAAAGTCCTTTGATGCTAATACTGAAAGTTTTTTTTTTGGAAGGGGGAGGGGGCTTTGTTTTATTGAGTTTCACTGAATTATTGATTTATAAGTATATTAATATATTAATAATTTTTGCAATGTAGATGTTGGCAAGATGTTTGGGTACACAACACTGAAACAGTAAACAAATATTTCTTCAGCTCATACGATAGTTCTGCAAAAAGGAATTAGTGACACTAAATGCTTTTATGATCATTTTACTGCAGTTCAGTCATGAATAAAAATGATATTTTAAACATTTCCTGAAACTAATATTAGACAAAACCATTTATTAATTTAATTGTTTTTTAACAATTTCACAAGTTATGGGCATAACACTGTTAACCATTGTTATTTTATTCAAGTGTACTATGACTGTAACAATTCAATGCAGAAAAATCTTTCAAGCCAACACAGAAATTATGAATATGTAGCTACACACATGTGCAATAGAAAAAAAAAAAGAAAGAAAAAAAAAAAAGAAAGAAAAAAAAAAAGAAGGAATTTCAACTGATTATGAGAACTTTTATAAAACTAGTTTGGAGTCATGAAACACAGCATGTACCTGATCACTGGATAAATTCCACACTCCATTGATCTTGCTATATATTTGTTCCTGAGGGAGAACTTTCAACTGCTTGTTCTGTACAACTGTTCCCCTTAATTTCAGTTCCCGGTACCATTTACTGGAGTTGTATGCCCTGAATTAAAAAGTTACACATAATAGCTTTGCAATAATAACAGCACTCAAAAGAACTTGGAATTTTTAAATTTGATTAAAATAGTCAATGGAAGTTTCAGTACGCGTGCAGACATGTGCGTGCGTGCATGCGCGCGCACACACCCACACAAACACACACATACACACACACATGTATACACAAATTAAAATTACAAGCAAACATTATTCATACAACATCACATTTCTAGAAAAACAAATATTTAACAATGGAATCTTCACACCAGGGATTATTAATAGTGCATAAGTGATACTGATGTAATGTTCCAACTATCAATTACTGATGAATTATACTCAAAGTTATGTCTTAAAAACACAGTGAGGAATAATGGAGAGGAAGATTTATGTGAATTTATTTTTTAGCTTACAATGGAATAAGATTAATAATGAATACTACTTCTACAAATGTTTCAGTACATAATTGAAATGAAGGTTTAAATGAGATTTCAGAGTAGAAATGTCAAAGCGCAACAGATGAAACACTTCAAAATAATTTATCTAGGAACGTAACAGGCTACACTGTAAAGTTTCTATTTTGAATTCTTCATTTACCATGTGCTATCTCACATTGAAATTTGCAGAGAAATTTAAATATCTTAGGCTTGGTAGTGAAGTTTTGGGATTGTGTTGCTGCATTTTCAACTATCATGTTTGGGATCCTAAATTATGATACCCTTTAATTTTTTTTGTTTTTGTTTTTGAGCAGTTTATACACACAGCTCAATATGGAAATTGCAGCACCATGAAGTAGTTGATGTAGGACATGTAAATCGCATGAGACAATGGGTTATCTGACATAATAAAACGATCAGTTTCACAATGTTCCATCACATGGATGCTGACTGATCAGGGTTAAAGATGGTTCCCATACAGGGCTCAATATACATATGTGCCATTTTCATACACATTCAGAGTCAGTTGTGTTCATCAAAAATCTCCAAATATACTGTATATGCTGTGGGTATGCAGACAGGGCACTATAATATTAAGAAAAACAAGTTAGTAAAACCATGCAATGCATTGATTATTTATCATACACTTTCCAGCATACCAGAAATCATTACTCAAGTTATGAGGTTAATGGCTGTGGAATAAATCTCGGTCCTGTGCCCTGGCCTTTGATCTCATTTCGATGATATTCGACAGAACCGGTTCAGTATACCTCCAAAATAACATGATAAAGTTTTGTCGCAATCGAAGCATTTTTACGTAAGTTATGATGCATAAGGGTTATGGAATAGATCCCACTCCTGCGTCCTAACCTTTGACCCCATTTCGCCTATTTTCAACAGGATTCGTCCCCAGCAGGCCCGTACAACATACTAACATTTCATCCAAATCGAAGAATTTTTACGTAAGTTATGACGCATAATGGCGAAGGAAGTGATTCCGCTCCTATGTCCTGACCTTTGACCCCATTTCGCCCATTTTCAATAGAGTTCGTCCCCAGGTGGTCCCTTACCAGATACTAAAATTTAATCGAAATGGAACCATTTTTACGCTAGTTATGATGCATAAGAGCAGTGGAATGGATCCCGCTCCTATGTCCTGACCTTTGACCCCGTTACGTTCATTTTCAACAGGGTTTGTCCCCAGGTGGTTCCCTACCACATACTAAAATTTCATCGAAATTGAACCATTGTTACGCACATTATGACGCATAAGGGCAATGGAATGCATCCCACTCCTATGTCCTGACCTTTGACTCCACTTCACCCATTTTCAATAGGGTTCATTACCAGGTGGTCCCCTACAATATACTAATATTTCATCGACATCGAACCATATTTACGGAAGTTATGACACATAAGGGCAATGGAATGGATCCCGCTCCTATGCCGTGACCTTTGACCCCATTTCGTCCATTTTCAATAGGGTTTGTCCCCAAGTAGTCCCCTACCACATAATAAAATTTCATCAAAATTGAACCATTTTTATGCGAGTTATCGTGCCGACAGACGGACGGGCAAAGCTGGAGCATATACGCTTCTTCAACCTACGGTTGGAAAGCGTAAATAACGTTTTTCACAATTATTTAACTTTTCATGTCCACCAAGGATTTGCTGGGCTTAGCTTAGCTTCTCAAGATGAATGGCATTTAAATATTCAAATAGTATTGAACGTAATTAACAGTGTTGACAGTCTTGGGAATTTGCTAGTTGCTTCTACACACTCTTGGTAGAAATGGTATTGATGTCAGGTTGTTGACAAGTTGTGAAGAATTTTGATATATACATAGTGTGATAAAAAAAGTTCCAAGACTAGGTATGTAGCGCGCCAACAGATGGCAGTACGTGGGTGGGCGAACAGCGATCGAGGGCAGTGACCTTCACGAGTCAT
Source organism: Macrothele yani (assembly GCA_039090855.1). Taxonomy (NCBI): domain Eukaryota; kingdom Metazoa; phylum Arthropoda; class Arachnida; order Araneae; family Macrothelidae; genus Macrothele; species Macrothele yani. The sequence goes on along the minus strand of CM076990.1, from coordinate 14,750,741 downwards.
TATGTCGAGTGGCATTGTTCTGTGAACATCGGGAGCTCTGCTACACAATATTTGGTGACCACGTGCAGAACACAACTGCAATTTTGGTATGGACTGAAAACTAGAGCAGCGAGTGAACATCAAATTCTGCGTCAAACTAGGCAAATCAGGAACGCAGATGCGTGAAATGTTGCAGCAGGCTTGTGGCAATGAAGCAATGAGTTGTGCAAGGTGTTTTGAGTGGCACTCGCACTTTAAGAGTGGCAGAATGGCACCGAAAGATGACAAGAGATCAGGGCGATACATCCACGCACAAAACCCTCAAAAATGTAGACAAAATTAGGGAACTGGTGCATGAGAATCGTCGGAGAACCATTCAAGACATTGCTACCATCGTCAATGTGTCATACGGAACAGTGCAAGAAAGTCTGACGTCGGTTTTGAAGATGCATCGCATTGCTGCAAAGTTTGTGCCAAAGATTCTGAACCACGAACAGAAAGTGCTGCGTGTCGAACTCTGTAAAAATCTTCGCCAGCAGGTGGTGAATGAACCAACATTCCTGTCACTGGTCATCACTGGGGACGAGACGTGGGTCTATAATTACGACCCGGAGACCAAACAACAGTTGTCGCAGTGGAAGAAGAGCCCAGCATCTCCACAACCGAAGAAGGCCCGACAGGTCTGGAGCGCAACCAAAAGCATGCTCATCATGTTCTTCGACATTCGTGGGGTTGTGCACCATGAATTCGTCTCCCAGGGCCAGACCGTCACCGCCCTTTTTTACTGCGATGTTCTGCGGCATTTTAGGGAGGACATTCGCCACAATCGACCTGAAATGTGCGGCAGGGGTGATTTCCTTCTCCATCACGACAATGCAGCAGCTCACAGAGTGTTAGCAACACGCCAGTTTTGCAACTGCAACAGCATGACTACCCTTCCTCACCTACCTTAGTCGCCGGATTTGGCCTTTTGCGACTTTTTTCTGTTCCTGAAGATGAAGCTGAAGCTCAAAGGTTGCCCTTTTGAAACCATGGACAAGATCCAGCACGAATCGCAGATGGTGTTTGACATGATTTGCGAACAGGACTTCCAGGGAGCGTTCCAACAGTGGTAAAAACGCTGGCAGCGGTGTATTGCTGCCTAAGGAGACTACTTTAAGAGAGATCATAGCCAGACTTAAGTAACGTAAGTACTTTGTTGTATATCTGCCTACTCTCAGAACTTTTTGATCGGACCTCGTATTGGAAAGCTTCCAAAATACGAGTATCAAGTCTGGTAGTTGAATCCGGCTTGTTGATAAGTTTCACTTTTCTTCAAAAGGAAGTATGTGATCATTTCCATGACAGTGTTTAGCCATCAATGATTTCTTTAGGTCACAGTTCCGTAAGTACGTCTTTTGCTCCTTCAGTCAATAATGTAAAGCTCACAGGGTCTGTCCTATACATGAAGCGCCACAGTCACATGGAATTTTCTCTCCAACACAGTCCTTTGATTTAAAAAAAATCATTTTGTTTAGGGGTTTAAAAAGCACTTTAAATTAAAACTTTTGTAAATTTTTGAAATTTTGAAAGCAAAGTCACAAGAAAGGGCAACAATGGCAAAATTCTCTCATAATGGATACACAATAGGAGTAATGTGGAGACAGGCTTTGGTTTGCGTGATTTTGTTACTGCCTTATCCATAATGGTCGGGTTGTATGCTCTCTGTGCTGTTACATGTTTAAGAAAATTAAGTTCATTTTCAAACAGTCTTTATCTGAACATATATGCACCACACAATATACAACAGTAAAAGGCACTGAGTTTTTATTGCGAAGGGTGATTGGAGCTGGCATCTAGAAGTGAAGAAACAGCAAAAGGCTTAACATAAATTGTAGTTAGGAGAGATCCTTTTGAGCATGAAACCAAGATGCCAAGGAGCAGTAGGTGACCATTGTTTTCAATCCCATAGCTGAACTGAATATGAGGATCAAAGTTCGACTAATGTTGGAATTTAAAAATTTTTATCTTTCCATAGAATGAAAGTATAATCTACCTATTGTATCCATAGATCAAATTTCATGAGCTGTAATAATTTTTCTTCAAATTGATGCATGTAGATTTGACATAAAGTAGGTAACAGTGGGCTGGCTACCCATGGCTTGACCTTCTCTCTGTTCATAGAAACTTCCACAAAAAATGAAATTTCATTTGGTGCAAATTTCCACTAGTCTCATCATTTCCTCTGCTTCAGGCTGGCTGTAATGATGATCAATGTGACTTGCTTTTAGGAATTCCAGAGCTCCTTTTAGTGGAACATTAGTACACATAGATGCAACATCGAAGGATAGCATAAACTGATCTATGTAGCGATGAAGTGGAAGTCGACTGACAAACTCAATGGAATTTTTCACAGATACCTATGTTCAACTGAGTGGCATAGAATGACAGAGGATCTTTGACATGTGAGGGCTAGGTCTTAGCTAATGAGAAATTTCCACTCGGGTGCAGCACAATGTGAGCAAGTGCAGCACTGTATGTTACGCAGCACCAAATGAGACAACATTAAGGAAGTGGATCAAGATGCTGGAAAATAGCAAGTGAAATTTGCCTACTTATAGAGTAGCTGTACATGACATATTCATTACTGCTGCTATGATGGAGAATGACTTGTAAGCGACTATGGTATAAGGTGGGCTGAAAAGTTTTACCTCCACTGCAACATTCAAGGCAAGAGTAGAGAAATCTAGATAAAACTGGTTTTGGGCAGGCACATGAATTTCCCTTCACAATACTGGAGATGTGTCCCTCAGTTTTGCACAGTTCTTGCTTAGTGTGAGTCACAATGGAGAGCTGTGCATATGTAGAGTTCAAACAGTGAGCAGTCATTGAATTCTATAGGAAAAGTTGTTCCATCGATGTTCATCGAAGTCTGAGAGCAGTTTATGGAGATGAGGGTGTTAATTTGAGTACTGTGAGATAAATGGTAAGGCAATGCAAAGAAATGGAGAAATCACATTGAGTGACAAACTGAGGTCAGAAAGGTATGTGACTGCAATGGATCAGTTTCATCAACGACATATAGAAGAAATTATTCAAGAAAACTGTCATACAAAGCAAAAAGAAATTGCTTCTGAACTAGGCATTTCATTTCTTAAGATACATTATCAGCAGTGGAGCAGTGGTGTATCTTGGTTCTGATTTTTTGTGTATCTTGGGTCCGAGACCTGGGCTTATTCAGTACTAGAAGTAACGCTTTTTCTAAATTTTAGGTACATGCTATTGCTAACATGATACCAAATAATTATGAGATTAGGATTTGAACACTTATTTGTACGTGAACTCCATTCTTCTTTCCTTTTGTGTGAACTTGAGTGTTACATTTTCACAAAAATGTTTCTTCCGAGTACTTTTTCATATTTAAAAAGAATGCTTTTCTCTATTCACAAACCAGCCAAGTTGCTCGAATGTACACGTTCTTGTGTGGCTCTAAGATTCTGTATATCTGGTTCCTTTTAATACAGAAAAACTTCTTTCGGCAGTTGCAGTTGTTGACGGAAAGTTTAATATTAGATCTGCTAATTTGTACACCTCAATAAACACTATGTCCAATTATTCAACTTTATGTAACAAGTAATGTCTCTTACTGATTTGTTTTGTATTCATCAAGGGAATAAAGCACCTTCAGTTCATTTTCTAATCAAACTGTATCAAAATTTGAAGCATAGAGTTCCTTAAAGCTCTAATATCACTGATTTTAATTCATTGACACTTCACACAAACTGAAACCACTCTCGCAAAACACACGCTGTTGAAGGCGAAAGCATGAAAGGACTGAGGTAGTCCGAAGTCTTCTCTTTTCTGAGCAAACCATTGAGAAAAGCAATGGTCCATTCACTTCCATACGCTGATTCATTTTGTCATGGAAACGCTAGCTGGCGATCGCATCAAAGTTCTTCACATCAGAACAGAGAAGACTCAAAGACCTGCTTACGTTATGCTGTTGGTCATCGCTCGCCAGACTGATTCTCAAAAACAAAAGAAGCAAATCCGCTCATGTTTTTTTTGCACCGAAAGTATCGGCATATCTTAATAATGGCGATAATTGCCTTTTATTGTGTATATTTAATTAACTTTTATTTGTGCATTCTCTGGACTTAACAGCTAGCCTAACTAGCCTCGAATATAGGCCACTGATTATCAGTATTCATGGATTTTAAAAAGTTTGCACCAGGTGGGTACAATGTATGCTGTCTGATGGCATGATGGCTGAACAAGTGAGAATTTCACATGAACTCTTCAAACATTTCAAAAACAAGGGCAAGTTTCTTGGACCACCAGACTGATGGGAGATGAAACATGGGGCTGCCCAGGGAGAACAAATGACATTCCCTGGAATATTGCCATATGAATTGCCATAACCAAAATAATTTAGAACACAAGCTTCAGTTGAGAAGGTCATGTTGTCTGTGGTTTAGAATAGTAAATGGATTGTGCTTGTTGATTTTCTGAAAAAAGGTGCTACAATAAATTTTTAATGTTACATTAAAACTCTGAAAAAAAAACTGAAAACTCATCTGAAGGAAAACAAGACAGAGTGGTCAAGCACTTCTCCAACATGACAAAGCTAAACCTCACACTAGTGCTGCCACAGTTGCTGCCATCAAGTGCCTTGGGTTTACTGTACTGCCACACACTCTGTATAGCCCAGATATTGATCCTAGCAATTTCCACCTGCTTCCTCTACTAAATAGAAATACTTGACGAGCAATCACTCCATGCCTGAAGAGTTTTAGCCAGCAGTTATGTTAATGATTTCAGAAACAAAACCCTGATTTTTCTAAGGATGAACTACAAAAACTATTGATATGTTGGAAAAAATGTATTGAAATAGGAGGTGATTATCACAATAAATAATTGTGCAGCCTTTTAAACAAATGATAAAGGTACATTTTTGTTTTTGTTTCATTAAAAAACTTTTACTATCAATTTTTTACTTAACTGGAAGAAAAACGAAAAACTTTTCAGCCCACCTATGTGGCAACAATTTTTGTATGACATCAAACTACAGACAAGATTGCCAAGTCTGGGATCTCCCATTGGTGCCACATCACAGTGACCATAATTAGCAATGTTGCAAGAGAGATGATACTAGATTATGAATGGAGGAGCATGCTACTTACAAGCAAGTCTAGGTTCTGTTCCAGTGCTTGATGAGAGCTGTGTACATATATACTGTACATATGAGGGCCATGCCAAAAGTTTTTAGCTGTTTAAAGAAATATATATTTATTTACGAATAACTACTTACAAATTTTCAAAACAATCTCCATAAACATCTATACACTTTTGCATTCGATAAAACCATTTTGCAAATGCCTCTTCCCAGCTTTGTTTCGGCAGACTGTCAATAGCCTCAAAATAAGCAGCTAGGGCCTTTTCATCAGACAAAAATCAAAGTCCACGCAGCATTTCCTTGGCTTTTGAAAACAAGTCACAAGGTGCCAAATCAGGGGAATAGGCTGGATGAGGCAAAACTCACACACCTCCTTTGCCAAAATATCAACTTTCTTGGCTGCAGTGAACTGATGCATTGTCATGGTGCAAAAGGAGGTGCTCATTTTTCGATATTGAGTGCTTTTCCATACATTCTGCGATGACCTTTGGCAGACATTGAGTGGTATACCAATTAGCAGCAACAATTCTCTGATTTTCATGAACAATAGTTATAACGTGTCCTGTTTTACAGAAGAACGAGCTACCATTTTCTTCCCTGCACTACAGATTTGTCAGACTTTGGCTGGAGCAGTGTAACCTTCAAAGCACCAGACCCTTGATTGTTTCCAGATCATAGTGATAAATTCATGATTCATCACCAGTTATGATGTTGTAAGTGTCTTTACTATGCCCTCCTCTGAATTTAGGCAGCATAAATTGGCTCCATTCAACTCAGCTTGTCTTCTGTTGGTCTGCAAGTGAATGAGGAACCCAAAGGGCACATCACCTCCTTACATGCAAATGATCATGAATGATTGTTTGTGGAGCAGTTGATTCAATGCCCAGGACCGTCTCTATTTTATGATGTGTCACATGAGGATCTTCTTTGATAAGTTTTCTTATAGCATTAATGTTTTCAGTCATTATGGCATTATGGGGCTGATCACTCTTAAATTCATGAAACCAGTTTATAACTGTGGCAAGAAAGAGAAGGAGCAGACTCTGGAAAGATATTTGATAGCAATTCCAAACACTACTGGTACCTAAATCTTTTTTCAAAATCATAGAAAATCACGTCCTGACAATTCCATTTAGCGCCAAATGAGGTCAACTGTGTTCCATTCTTCTGCCATGTGAGCAAAATCTGGTTTGAACAGGTAGTCGCTATTGGCCAATATGAACACGTGCTTCCTATCTACAGCTGTTTCATTGTCATCAGACAACACATTCAGCAGAAGCTAAAAGCTTTCGGCATAGCCTTCATATACTGAAGCAACAAATTTTATTAGGAACACCTAATAGCAATCAGACATGCACCATCCTCACTTATGTATGAGACTATGATGTTGAGATGGCTTAATAAATAGCTCACTGCAAAGGATTCAAGTGTGTATGAAGCACAGATAGCAGCAATATGGGAAAGCTCATGATTTAAGTGACTTTAAAAGATGCATGATAATGGCCACTTGGCAGGCAGGTGCAAGCATCTCAGAAGCAACAAACCTTTTGAACTATGCAAGAACAACTGTATCGAGGGTGTACAATGAGTAGTGTACAAACAAGCAAACAAGTAGTCAGTGGTCTTCCTGTGGGTGGAAATGACTGATGAATGTTCAAGGACAACAGCGATTGGAGAAGATTATATGAGATAACAGACTTTCCCCATTAAATCAAGTAACCGCAAAGTACAACAGTGGTATTTAGAGAATTTCAGCCTGCACAGCCAGCTATACACTGGGTGAATGAGTTCCAACAGCAGACATCCTCTTCTTGTATCACTCATCTCTACAAAAAAAAAAAAAAAAAAAAAAAAATCATCTGCAGAGGGCATGGGAGCACCAAAACTGTACCCTTGAGGTCCAAGAAATATTGCCTGGTCTGCTGCATCACATTTTCAGTTAATACCTGTCGACGGAGAGGGTAGAATATGGCATCAACAGTACAAATCAATAGATCGCAGCGGCGTAGTGTTAACTGTACAAGCTGGTGGAGGTGGTGTAATGGTCTGGGGTTAATTTTTAAGGCAGGTATCAAGTTCCTTTAAAATAGCTCTAAAACAGCATCTGGATGCATGCCATGAGGCACCTTAATAACATTGGGGGCTACTTCTTGTGTGATGACCCATGCCAAAAGGCTTGGGTCATCACACAATGGTTCCTAGATCATGCAGCAACTTCTAAGTGCTAACATAGCCCTTGCAGTGCCCCAGCTCTCTCAATTGAATGCCTGTGAGATGAAATTGGGACAGCCATTCATAAAGAGGTCTCCAATGAACATTTGGAAATTAATGGACACCATCTCACCCACTTGGCTAAGCATATGTGTAAGATGATATCAGCACCTCAATGAATCCATGCCACATCGAATCCACGCTGTTTTGAAAATATATTATTAGGTAGGTGTTCCCAATAATCTGCACCACCGTTATCAACGACAAGTGGAGGTGTTTACAATCAGCTGACAGCATTGTTCTTATTTCTGACATTGTGATGGCGAGTCAATGTTACTGTCAATCCCATCATGCAGGACAATAATCATCCACACACTATTAATGTTACAACAGAGTCCCCTATGATGTAAATATTCTCCCGTGGCTGCCAAACAAACCAAAATTTCATCCATTGAGTATGTGTGTGAAACTTTATGGACTGCCACCTTTGCAAACTCACTTGTGGAGAGGGCCTGCAACAGCTGCATATTTAGTTGTTGATATGTCATACCCCAGCACACCATTGATGATCTCATTGACAGCAGTGCTTGTTTTACGCAGGCTTCAGTAACTGCTCAAGATGGACCAGCTCCGTAATGAACAGTTCGGAATCAAAGCAGGTATACCATTCCCACAATTAATTTTTGATCATTTACATATCCACGTCTATTGCTGCATTTTTTAAACTATTTTAGGTGGGAATGTTACTTGCATCTATGGCCTTGCAGAAACCCATTTCCAACTAGGTCCTTGTGGAAGTGAGAAAATGCAGAGTTTTTGCTGGTCCTTGATAAAGCCACGGCTCAGTATTCTCGACACCTTCTACATTCAGTTGTTTTATTTTATTTATTTTTTTTTCTTTTCTCCTTTTACTCACACAGGTAGATACATAACCTTTTCTATGTTGTACTAGGTGTGAGTCAAAATTATATATGTATTTTTTTGCTTAGGTATCTTCTTTATAGAATGTGAATTCTGAATTTTCAAAACTGCTGCGTTGCGCGTTTTGATTTTCAGGTTATTTTGCACCCTTCGTTTTAAATTCTAAAATTTTTTCCTTAGTCTTCATTTTAGCTCTTATGTATATATATATATACTTAATGATGTGTAGGTCCATCTTTTGCCTTAACAACAGTAGTAACAAGTTGAGGTATGGACTCTATCCAGTGTTCAAAATGTTAAGATGGTATTGTGGCACATGATTCCATAACAGTGCTCAGTAGAGTACTGTGATGGAATCATCAACTTCTGTATTGTGGCACATGATTCCATAACAGTGCTCAGTAGAGTACTGTGATGGAATCATCAACTTCTGTATTGTGGCACATGATTCCATAACAGTGCTCAGTAGAGTACTGTGATGGAATCATCAACTCCTGGATTGTGGCACATGATTCCATAACAGTGCTCAGTAGAGTACTGTGATGGAATCATCAACTTCATAACAGTGCTCAGTAGAGTACTGTTATGATTCCATAACAGTGCTCAGTAGAGTACTGTGATGGAATCATCAGTTGTCAGTGCTGGGTTTTGCACCTAAAAGCATCAATCCACTTTATCCCAATGATGCTCAATTGAATTTCAAATTTGAAGTGTCAGAGCAACTCACAGTTTGCAAACTGAATTCTCTCCCTTTGCCAAATGAGCGAGATGTGACAGAGCATTGTCTTGTTGAAAGAAGGCATCCTGATGAGGGAAATGGATAGCCATGAATGGGTGTTGGTGGTTAGCAAGTATGCCAACATACCTATGAGTGGCAATGGTTGTCCCAATAGTTACAAAGTACCCCAAAGTACCCTACATAAGAACACACCCCTAGCACATCACACCACCTCCACTGGCTTCTGACACCCCAACTTGACAGTTGGAATCCATGGCCTTGTGTGGCCTATACAACATATGCATCATCCTGTTGGCATAATGAATTAGAATGTTGATTCATCAGGCCAAGCTATGTGTATCCAGTCTTCCACAGTCCAGTGGCAATGTTCCTTTCCCATTGCAGCTTCATAGTCTGGTGAGATGCTGTTAACTATGATATTCACATGGGCATTGGCTGCTACAGCCCAGTTGTTTTTATAAATCAAATAATTTTCGCCCAAACCTTCATAGGTGACCTGTCTTCGAAGACCGAAGTTATCCCCTCTGTTGTGGCCAGTGGCATGGCTGACCTTGAACAATGGCCTGTTTATGGCCACATTTTCTCCAGCAGCTGCTGGTTTTAGCAATGATCACACATGTTCTGCAGCTATGGGGAACCCTATCTTCCTCGTACCAACTTTCTGCCGAAAATCAAACTAGCTACAGTTAAAATAGATGAAAAGTTCGTGCTCAGTTAGTCATAAAAATAAGGTTGTCGTCTTATGCACGATTAGAATAACTAAAAGTTAAAAGAACTGATGCTCCTGTACACACCAAATGTGGTGAAGGTGATAAGAAAGAACAGGTTAAAACAAACATTAGATCTTTCAATCCCTCTTGGGATCATTCTCAGATGTGCTCTCAAATAAGTGATTCCGACCCTTAAATAACACAAGGGGTAAGTGTCATGAATCAAACTGGGCGTTCACTGCGCATGTCTGGGATTGTTCACTGGAAATTCCGAATCGCTGAATGGGTGATTGTGTCATCTGGTGTTAAGACATTCAAGGTGTTGTCACATTGGGCATTATTTGAGTCCCTTCGCAAGAAATTTTTCCAAGAATTGGGGATGTACATAGGTATATATGGTCGTTACAGCATTGATTGCCCTTGATGAAAATTAACAAGCTCTCTGCAAAAAGTAACGAGGTTTTGTTCCATGGTGTTGTAACGATGGAAGCCTCCAGCCAAGCTGGAAAATATGAACCCTTGTTGGTAAGGCATGATAACGCAGTTTTTTGGTTTCGAGCCTTAATGTCATAAAGGTGTTCCTTCATTCTGATGTCCAACGTCCTCTGAGTAGATCCTATGTAAGTGAGAGGTGGGTCATCAGGCTCAGTACTGTAAAGAGGTATGTTATATACTCCATGACGGGATCCCTGTTTGATTTGATCGCGGTCGTTGCGAATGATGGAGTAAGTATTTGATGTTCTGAGGCCAAAATCGATTTTGTGACAATGACACATGTTTTTCATGATGCGAGTGATGTGCGGGTCATAGCACATAGACCCAACAAATTTCTTATCTCTTGTTTCCCTCACAAGTGTGGACCTGGTTGAGTTTCCGAGTCTCTTGTAAATCGAATCCACCAAATGATTTCCATAGCCATGGTTTCGGGCGATTTCTTTAATTTTTGCAATTTCCTGTTTCCTCAGCCGGTTGCTGGAGGAGTGTGTAATGGCTCGTTGTATCATAAACTTGCAGCCATTCGTTTTATGATTTTAGAGCACATCTGAGGATGATCCCAAGACGGATTGAAAGATCTAATGTTTGTTTTAACCTGTTCTTTCTTATCACCTTCACCACATTTGGTGTGTACAGGAGCATCAGTTCTTTTAACTTTTAGTTATTCTAATCGTGCATAAGATGGCAACTTTATTTTTATAGCTACAGTTGCTGTGTTTACCCCATCATCACATGTATAAAGCATGTAGGTATGAGACCTATTTGTAGCTGGCAGGAGGTTTAGGCAGGCTGTATTATTGTGGCAGAGTAGAACAGGTTAGAAGACATATGCAGTCTGCATAATAAATTGTACTTTTAGTGTATACCAGGTGCGTCAGCTATTTCAGAACGAAATTTGACCTTGAAGAAAACATAAATATTTGGTAGAAAAACCAATATATTTGCATAAAATTTGGTACACATGTTCTTACATACACATAGCATAAAGTTATTCAATAAAATCGCCTTCTGCTTCGATAACAGCCTCGATGCAGCTTCTGAAACGACTACATTCATTCATCAGGTAATTCTTATTTATATTGGCCATAGTGTCCCTGATGGCAACCTTCAACGAGTCCTTGGTATTGTGGCCAATGCTTGTTGGACTCCCTCTCAACAATGCCCCAGATGCAGTAGTACAGAGGGTTCAAATTAGGCAAGCTAGGAGGCCAAATGTTAGGGAGCAACATGATTGTGGAAATTTTTGGCCAGGCACTCACTCCTGGATTGTGTGGGCTGTGTGAACGGGAGCAGAGTCTTGCTGAAACACGTACGGCCTCTCCCGAGCCCTTCCTCAATTGAGGGCTGGACAACCATACCCAGCGTCTTGATGTAGGTGGCCGAATTGACTCTAAGACCTTGCGGGGAAAAGTGAGGATGCATGACATGGCCCTCATTGCTCACGACCGCCCCAAGACCATCACAAGACAATGGGAACTTGCTGTGCATAACAGTGGGGACCTCAGTGGGGCTGGAGCAGAGCCATCTGTCATTCCTCCTGTTCACCTTTTGATCTTGGTCAAAGGTTTTCTCATCTGAGAAAAACCAGAGTATGCTGGGCTCCTCAGGGTGCTTGAATTTGTTCAGCAAGAGCTTCGACCGAATCACACGGTTCTCCCGGGTTCTATCGAACATGAACTGCCCTCTTCTCATAACATAGGATTTGTACCTGATGTCTTCGTGCACCACATGCCTGATTGTTGACTTTAACACATGGAGCTGATTGGCAATGGCCCTCATCGACTTGCTGGGGTTATCGTTGATGATGCCCTGAACTTGCTGGACAAACTCGCCTCTCCTGACAGTGTCCGACTGTTGATAATGTTTTTATACTTTTGGCCACTGAAGACACATTCCTGTCAGAGGCCAGGAGTTATTTTCTGATCTTGAATATGAAGGATCGAGCGACATTTAAGGTTGCAATCTCCGAATTTCCGTGGTTGGAGGCGAGGATGACAAGAACGGCATGCCTTTTCATTTCCTGCATTATATTTGAAGCTTCCATGTTGGGACTGCAAAAGAAAGAAAATATTTAGTTACAGTGCGGCCCACTTATGGCCTCTACAAAGTGTGTTCCCAAATAGCTGATGCACCTGGTATGTGTGTGACTGCATAGAAAATCATACTGGGAATTCTATGATAACTACTGCAAAACAGGAACATTTAAAATAAGAATTACTAATGGTCATGGAAACATTTAAAAAGTCACTGCTCTTTCTGCACAATTGCACTGTTGCAACTGCTGCTACTACTACTACTATCATGTCTACACACTTTACACTACATGTTCCCATATCATTACAGCTAGTTCATAAATTACATCAAGGTAGAAATAAATCCTAATTGATTTTACTCACTTAACATGCAAAAATCATGTTGCATAGCATACTTTGATCCTGGCCATTTTCTACACACTCAGGCTCTCCATTTTTTAAGTCAGAACAAAAAAAAACAAAAACAGTCTATTCCCAGGAAAAGCAACATCCATAGAATGGCCTGCCAACACCTGCACATAGGCTTTACATTCTGTCAATTTATTTATGAAATATTACACTACTTATATGTATTCTACACAGACTACCTGGGTTTTCTATATATGAAACCCACAGAATTAGTTATGACACAATAACTTACTTGTATATGTTAATAACTGAAGTCATTAATCTAGCTGAACCAGATACCTAATAAGTAAATGAATACAAAATTAATACACATAAATGAAAACACTAATTTAAAACAGAATATAACTGTTACAAAGGTAAAAATATAAATTAGAAAAATTAAAATGGCTGCTAGTTTCATACATATTTTCATATCCTATGAATATTTCGTTCCCATGCATAAAAACAAAACAGCTCGTCAAATGAATGTCAATTTTCTGTCACATACTCCTCAAAAAATTGTTGTAACTACAGAAAAATTCATAACACAACTGCTAAGGCTTTGTACTCAATTTAAGAAATGGGTTTCAATTCCACCTTCATTTACCATTAATGTAAAGTCCATGTTACAGAAGAGCTGAGAATTCGTGCATAAAATATCCTAAGAAATCCCTTGAATAAAGCTCGTGTTGAGAAATGGCTTCCTAGTTTTTTAATTCAATTACTAATCTAAAACAACTATTATGGGAATTTTACTAGGAATTTTTTTCATTTAAATTGCAAATTTTCGGAGAAAACTCTTCTCCTTCTTCAGGCTGTCTTTTTGTTGTCACTATCGTGGTTACGGTTAACCTTGACGGTTACGGTTAACCTTGATGGTTACGGTTAACCTTGAAGGTTTAGGTTATTTTTCATCAAATCCTGCCAGATGTTAGGCAGGGAAAATCTTTTGCAGTCATTGATGATGGAATTTTGATTTTTCTCAATCTCTATTCCTTCTTTCAGCTTTCTTTTTGAAAATTGCTTTGGAAACTGTCGACTTTAAGGGAATTCCAATCCATGCTGTGACTAGTTTTTCTAACATGCCTATCTAAACTAGTCTTGTTGGAGCAATTTCTTATAGCAGCTTTATGTTCTGCTTTACGAGTTTCTAGTCTGTGACCTGTTTCACCTATGTAAGATAGTCCACAACTACATTTTACTTCATAGACTACTCCTTGCATTTTTAAATTATCTTCTTCTCTTTGAACTATTTTAGGGAAAAAATTTTTAACTTTGTTCTCTAAACTTGGAGCTAACCTAATATTGTACTTCTTACTAATTCTCTTTAAAGACTCAAATAAACCTTTGTGATAAGAAATTTTTTTTAGTGAATTTTACTTGTTGCTTTTGTGGGTTCTTCGTACCATTAAAATTCAGAAGCTTCTCAATTTCTTCTTTAGGATAGTTATTTTCTGCAAATATGATTTTAAGTTCTTCTTTATGGGCTTCTTTTTTATCTGCTGTAGAAACTATTTTATTAATTTTTTCTAAAAACTGACTTGCTACATTTTTCTTAATAGAAACTGGATTATAGGAATTGAAATCCAATAGTCTATTAGTATTCATTGGTTTTTTATACCAACTAGTGAGGAATTTTTCATCTTCATAATAGATAGTAATATCTAAGAAGTTAATTCTTCTTTCTTTTTGAAGTTCAAAAGTGAACTAAAGGGAATCATCTAATTCATTGAATGAGTCTAGAATTCTTTCTGGAACAATTTCTGAGCTATCTGTTATAAATAAGATGTCATCCATGTATCTGCTATATAAGCAGAAGTATGTGGGTTATACTAGTATCTTTTCTTCTAGTTTTCCCACATAATAGTTAGCTAAGAGTGGGGAGAGTGGGGAGCCCATAGCTAACCCCGATTTTTGAATGAAAAATGTTTTCCCAAATTGAAAGTAGTTGTTCTGCAAAGAGAAGGTAAGCATTTCAAAAATTCCAACTAATATGTTTTTATCTTTGTTGTGAAAAACGATTAGGTCTGCCAAGTCTTCCACTATAAAATCTATAAGTTGATCTATATTAATGTCAGTATACATTGACACTTAAGTCTAAACTACCCATAATAGGAGAATCTAATTTATGAAGAAGTTCTAATTTTTCTTTTAGCTGCATTGAGTTTTTAATCAAGTTAGGTGGCTCTTTTAAAAGATTCTGAAGGTGTGACTTTAAAAAGCAGTTGAGATTTGAAAGAATAGAGTTTTTGGAGTCAATTATTGGTCTAATTGGTTGGTGTTCTTTATGCAGTTTGACTATTCCATATATTTGAGGTAATCTGAACTGTAATTTTGAGAATTGTTTATAGTTTTCTGGAAGCTGGTTTTTCTTTTTTTGAAGTGAAATAAGCTTAGAGACATTTTTAATCAAATCTGGTAGTGGGTTTGTTTTTACTTCTTCTTCCATCTTTTCTTGATAATCTTTCTTATCCATAATAGTAATCAACTTACTTTTGTCTGTTTTCACTGCAACTACACTTTCATTTTTTCTGAAATCTTTAAGAGCTTTTAATTGACTATTATCAAAATTTTTTTGAGGTTTCTTTACTTGCTTCTGGAATTTTGTAAGGCTACTGTAGTAATCTTTTCTGAGAAGGTCTGCTTTAATTTGGTCCTCTTTTTCTAAAGTGCTGCAGATGCTTTCCAATTCAATTACCAATTTTTCTGTATTTATTTTTTGAAAAAGAAATGTTGAAACATAACCGTCTAAGCACAATACACACTAAAAATCATGATGAAAACGAAACTTTAATTACAGATAAAATACAATGACAAATGTAAGATCTTTCGGGTCCCTCCAGCAGCTACCCATCTTCAGACTTAATGAGACGACCACATGGCTAAGGCAGCTTATAAACACAGTAGCAACAAAATCCTTGGTTGTTCATCATAACGATGGAAAACTTTGCTTGGCGTTTCGATGTTCATCGTAACGATGAACAACCAAGAACTATTACCCAACCATGGAAAACGTTGCTCATAAATTTATTGTAGTGTTACTCTTTCTTCTCTACGATGTTGGGTCTTGTATTTCAGTTGGACATGCACTGTACAGTATGTGAGTATGGACTATACGCCATTCCATTTTGTTTGCTACTGTGTTTATAAGCTGCCTCGGCCATGTGGTCATCTCATTATGTCTGGAGATGGGTACCTGCTGGCAGAACTCGAAAGATCTTACGTTTATCATTGTATTTTACCTGTAACTAAAGTTTTATTTTCATCATGATTTTTAGTGTGTATCATGCTTAGACGGTTATGTTTCAACGTTTCTTAGAAAGTCCATGTTGCCATTCCTGGATTTTATTCCATGAATGTCAACATTGATCTCTTGAGTTCTCATGATGGGTAGATTTACAGCTTAAAAATTTTAAATGTAAGTGAAAAATCATACAAGAGTTGAGTATGATTTTTATACTCAACAGTTTATGTGATTTTATTATTTAAATACACATGTTATACCTGTGGGAGATGATGAATGCTGTCAGCAGATCCGTTTCTATTGATAACTGCAATATTTTGGTCTATGGCAGGGAAGTACCTGAGGAACACCACGAAAACGTTCTCATATGTGCCTTCAATTTGGGAAACATCAAAATCACAGGAACTCATGTCTGGGAAAAACAGTGCAGGCTCCAAGGTTTTCCAACATCATCTTGACAAAAGTTCCTGCAACTTTTATAAAACGTGACAACAAGCACTGTTGTGAATGAGTACTGGTGGATTGTCTTTAATGAAATGCGGCTGCTTCTTTCGTAGTATCAGACGCAGATGTTTCTCCAGAAACCATTGATATAACTGTTGTTTCTCAAGAACAGCTTGATGAAGGATCACATCATCCACATCATAGAAAACAATCAGCATTACTTTGACTTTACTGGAGTCCTGCCGTAATTTTTTGGGGTGTGGGGATCCCTGATACCGCAATTCATTTGACTGCCATTTGAGTGCCAGCTCATGCCCAAGTTTCATCGATGGCAATGATTCGATGAAGAAATGTATCACCCTCACTATGATATCAGTCCAGATGAAATGGATTTTTGCTATGGTGAATCAGCGTCACTTTTGAACTTCTGTGAGATGATCATGAAACCACTTTGCTGCGATTTTTTGCATGCTAAGAACATCATGCAGAATGTGGCACACAGTAAAATTGCTGACTCCAACTTCATTTGACAACTAGCATGTGGTCCAGTGCCTATCACAATCAAGTAAATATTGCATGAGCTGCACCTTTTCCTGTAGGATGTGCAGGCATTTTGATCATTCATTATCTGCTGGTTGTTCTTGACTGCTGCGAAAAGCTTTCACCCATCGTACAACTGTACAATAGGGTAGCACTACATCCCCACATGCATTCTTCAGACCTAACTAACCAACATTCCTTTGTTTTGTGATCCTGTGCAACCCCAATTTTTTTCCAGCTGCATTGTTCTAACTTTGCAAACATGCTTTGGACCACTTTTACACAACAGCTATATTTTACATGCTCAGTAAGCTACCTCCTTCATTCTACACAAACATCCAACACTTGAAATGCTTTCTCATACTTGATTATGTTATCATCAAAGTGTGCTGCAATTGTTTGTGCTGATCTTTGCCTTATACCACAACTTTTCACTCAACTCCCATAGATTCCCATGAAAACCCATGATATACAAAAATACTGTAAATAAAAATATTTTATGAGTATATTCACATGTTATCAATAACAAATGCTATACGTACAGCAGTGTCACTGAACTTTGAGTACCTGTGTTCAATCACATGAAAAAGTTGCTGACACATCACTGTTATGAATAGCTAAATCTAATATGAATATCGAGCACATTCTGTTTACTGCCAAAGTGTAGCATAGTGAAGTTCATTAATCTGCTGTAATACATTATTACAACTATCTGTAAGGAGTTTGTATGAGCAGAAAACAGGTAAAATATTATTTATGCTCTCCGAAATTAAAACAAAACATCTACTATCCCCAACGTGAATATGGAAAAAATGCTGACTATAACTACAAAGTAGCAGAGAGATGCTTCTTGATCTGAATCCATTCGAAATCTTAAAGCCTCTATGAAATTTCCCTCGTTCGCTTCCAGCAAATCTTCAAAAGGCCCATAATCCCGATGTCCTCATAGTGCCAGTTCTTGGAAATTAAATCTCTCTGTTGTTTTTAACTTCATTTCTACAATTCGTATCAATCTGGTTGATTACATTAGGTTTTTTAGCTTGAACACAACTTATAAAGTTAGAATAGCTCTCTACAGAATATTTGTGATAATTTGTCTGTGCATGATTTGCAAAATCTTCAATGACATTTTTGTATTTAGTGTAAGGCTTGCTAATCAAGCTTTGCAAGCAGACTTTTTGAGCACCTGCTGATTCAGGAGCAAATAATACACAATATTTACAAAAGGCCCCCTTTTAAACTTCATACTCTAACCAATTAAAGCACGAAAACCATGAGTACTGGAAGCGTCTGTTACTTTTCGGACAAATTGGAAATAAATAGGCATCATTAGGTTCCCAAAATCCTTCTCCAACTAGTTGTTTTTTGGTTGCATTATCAATTAAAACTTGCCTTGTGAACAAACCAATATCTGAAGTTTTTATGTTAGAATGAGGAATGTTCTTTACACCAGGAGATGATACCAAAGAAGAACTTACTTTTGCGATAGTCGGTGATTCTATCAACGATATATCATCTGTTATTCTTGGTTTCTCCACTGTTCTTGGGGCAGGACATCTGCTTCTCGGAGAAAAGAATCCTCTAATGCATGTTCCTCCGGAACCTGAAGTTCACTTTGACTTTCATTCGATGCAGAATTATTAGATTCTCAAAGGCAATTTTTGAATTTCAGGAATTGAAAAATAGAAACATAGGAATGGTGTTCTTAGCACTTTCTGCCATAAGACGTTTCTATTTAGCTAGCCGAAATTCATTACCAGAAGGTTTTCGTTTTTTATCGCCTTCCATTTTCCGATGCAGTGCAAAGTGTACTTGCTTTGGCTAGCAAGATTACAGTTGTAAATAAGGCGAAAGGAATATTTCAAACCTGTTTCCCCATTCAGTTGGGTAGATTTCTCTGTGGTCATTAGTAACTGGAAATGCCTCGGCGTCTTCTGTGGCGCTAAACAGGTACAAAGTACGAACTACGGAGGGACTGTAGTGGATGGAGGTGATGGGGGAGGGGGAGGAGTGATAGCCTTAAATAGAGCACATGTTTCTGTTTATTCCAAGGGGAATTTTTAAAGGTTAAAGGGAATGTATGAGGGCGCTTCAATAGGCTTCTGGGGGGAGGGGACAGTAGCTAACTGGCTGCCAAGAACAAAATGATGAAACTAAGATAGCTTTATAGTGTGGATGTTGAGGTTTCACATCTCTGCAGAGCACTTCAAATGTTTTCATGCTATGATTAGCATTTTAGCTAGAACTATTCCAACTAGTAAACACAATATGAAGATTTAAAAGTGTACTACTGTGTGATTGGTAAGGCTGAAACTTTTACAAATTTCTATAACACATATCAAAAGATGAAGATAAACCAAATGGTTCAAAAACCAAACAAAAGTGTTCCAGCATCACAAATTTGTTTTGCCACATTACTAAAATTTAATTATGCTGGGTACACAGAAATAAAATGAAACTTAAACAGCCCATGTTAGTTAATAATACAGAGAATGCTATAACAATAGTTTCACTGTTAATGACATATAATGATCTGACAAGATAAATCAAATTCATATGTTAAACTAATTTAAGACATACCAGGTTGGTAAAAATAAACTCAAATCTGGTGCTGTTTATCTTGGTTAAAATATATAGAGCTTCAGTCATCCCTCTTAATTTCTGAAAAATAAAAAAAGGTAAGATAAGAGCCACTTGTTGAAGATTTAGCATCTGAAAGTTATACACAAGTCCTGTTTTAACTACATGTACATACAAATACTAATTCTTTTGTAAATAAAAGTAAGATGTCATTTGTTAATTATATCATAATAAAAGAAAATTTTAAAATGAACACTATAACAAAGCATTAAAATGATTCAATTATTTGTTTAAAACAAATTGGGTTGGTTATTTTGAAAATATTGTATATAATATTGTGGTTATCCATAGGCTAAATGGTTAGGGTGTGAACTTTTGTCTTTAATTTAGATATTCATAAATTTTAGCACTCACTACAGATTTGGAGACAATGGTGTGTCAAGGTGTGTTATATGATCAACAAGCAGTTAGGATGCCACCTTCTCAAGCAAACAGGTTTGAGACTTAGATGAAGCTACTTCAACTCTAGGATTTGTTTGCAAACATAATTCCTTTTTAACAGTCAAACAAATTTTCTGAAATAATTACTGTAATTTTCATCGTTATCATGCGTGGATTATCTGCTAAAAATATTTAAAACATAGGTTCTGCAGATTGTATGCTGATTTAAAATAAATAAAAATAGTTTTTACGATTCTTTGATTTTAAAAATAAATCTGCAGGGTAATTGTGCAGAAGAGGGGTATGTTTGGAAAAGGAACTCCCTTGAAAAAAAATTTCTCAATTCAGGAGTTTGTATGGAGCAGAGAGGAGGAAGGAGAGGTGTCATAATGAAAGATCGGGAAAGTTGTGGAGAGGGATGACGGGGGTCATTTTGTCTTGTTGCGAAGGACAACTCTGACTGTTGTGCTGTCTCTGTTTTTGCCAACCAGCCAATGAAAACAAACGCACGTGCTCCTCCCTTCAGATCGTGTGTGTGTTGTTGTGCCTTGTGTTTAGTTTGTCCTTCGCCATTTTGACCAACGTCTTTGCAGCTGATATTTATCCATTATTGCTATTCATGATGTCTTTGAAAAGGAAGTGTTACATTTACACGGCCGAAAAGTGGTGGGCACAGTTGAGGATATGATCATGTCACTGCGCGGTAGTTTTGAGAAGGTCAGAGAACAATTGCACAGTAACACACAGAAAGCCATTGTGTCGCAATCTAAAACATAAACAAATCAATCAGTAAATTCCGCTAGAGAGTTCACGGAAGTCTAGCCTTATTTTTTATTGGCCCACGTATAAGCCAATCTCACAACGAAAGCTGGATTTCCTCCAAAAACTTTTGGCTTGTATGCAAGTACATACGGTATTTCTATGACTTGTTCTGTATCAGCCTTTCGTCCTTGGCAAGGTGTAATGCAATACTCTGGAGCTGTATCGGCGTGATCTATGGAAACCACACCACTGAACGCTTTATCTATCTAGAAGTAAAAATATGAAAAAGTAACCTTTAAAAATGAATTTTTTCATTTCATAAAATTGTTTTTTCTTACTTCTTCAGACTCCTGGGTCATTATGCGATGGACTCTTGTGTCAGAAATTCCACTTCCCTTTCAACATCTATGATGTGCAGATTATAAAGCGATTTTTTTTTTTCTGAATGTCATAGTCTACGGATCATAGGTCGGTGTGGATTATATAAAGGAAAAAATAATTATGTGAATTTTGCAGTATGTGGATTATATGCTGATGCAGATAATACGACAAAAATTATGGTATTTATTTTTATATTCCCTCCTACGCTGAGCTTTAGTCATCTATGGGTGATAGCTCATCAGAATCAAAAACCTTTATAGGCAGTTGTTAAGGTTGAAAAGATGTTGACAGAAGATTGATTCTTCTTTTGGCTTGATAGCTGAGGTTAAATGCCTTTCTTTGTTTCTTTGGGTAGCGTGGTCATCAAAGACATACTGTACATATTCAGGTATAAGTTGAAAGTTTTTTGAAGAAATTCGTTTTTTAAAGTGAAGGGGCAGCTTGTATGTGATTTAATCAAAAATACAAATAAATAAATAAATAAATAATGAAACATTTTTGCATTTGGTGTACAATTTCAAAAAACAAACTGCTACTCTAGTCCTATGAGAAATATCATTAGTATGGTAAGTGCAAAACCTAATCCTGTTTCTTTCTTCTTTTTTTTCTTTTCTTTGATTGGAGGTTTAATGACCATTGTGAGCAACTTAGTGATCTATAAGCAGTCACCTGTCCCTAATTTAGGGCCACTGATTCCAGGGAAGAGAGAGAACCAATGCAGTAAGACAAGCACAACATTCATGCCTCACCAGGATTTGAATCCGGACCCATCTCGAACGAATAGTCATAAGCCAGCGCTTAGACCACTGCACCACCGGGGTAGCAATCCTGTTTCAAAGTGAGACCACAGAATGCCTTGTTTCCAAAGATGAAGTAATCCCTCATTAATTCCTGTGCAAGAATTAAGCATGTCACCTCACCTTTGTTAGGGAACACAGTGAATCAGAAAGATACCACATATCAGTTCACCACTGGATAGGGACACAACAAATCAGCTGTCTCTGGTATTTTCACAGAAAGTGTGATTGTCTCTTCTTGTGACTTCCTGTGGTGTCATTGTCAGAGGAGTGTAAAGTCATGATCTTTTCAAAAATTGCCGTATAAGTAATGCCATGGATAATACAGAAGATGATTTGATTTATGATTCAGATGAAGAAAACACCCACAACTACTTTGACGACTATGTTATATTGATGATGTAATTTTAATGGAAGCAGACTTACAGGAACTATTTTGTAACTCCGATAGTGAGTTGGACTGTGAAGCTTTTTAAAGAAAATTTTAGAAATTTTATCAATTTTGTTTCAATAAATATCATGTTTTCTAAACTTCTGAAATTTAAGGTTGGCTTACATACAGGTCCTGATTTTTTACCAATTTATAGTTGTTGAATTGTTGGTTTATATGTGAGTATATATGGTAAGTGGAAAACCAATAATATGTCTACTTCATAGATAATTGTAACACTTCCTGTGGAAATCCTCAGAAATTTCCTTCTCCACATGCTCACTGTGTATCATATGTGTTCATCCCACTCCATGGACAATACTGCAGAGGACCTCCTCACAGACACTTACAATTGCTGCACAAAAACTATAGAGTGAACTACAATCATTGTTGACAATCAGTTATAGTGTGCCATCAGACAGCACTAACAGAACAGAAATGCAAACTTTCTCATCTATATGCACAAACAAGCATCAACACAATGTAAACACATCAAGTTCTCTTCAAACAGAGATCTCTTAGGCATGCAAGTAGTAACTACTAGATATTGCACATGAAACTGAGAGTATATATTTTAAATTTTTAACTTGAGTAAATTACTGGTAACAATTATGCTGGCAAGATAACGTCCATAAAAATTCAGTGTCCTGCAAATTTTGCTGGACAATGGACTACTCAATTCTTGGCACATCTGAAGGCACACTTTCCTGCCCAATACAAAGACAACTTCACAGTTCCACTCCTTAAAGAATAAGCATAACATTCACAAACAGAGACACTGAAGGGCACATAAGCATAGGGCACAGTGAACCAGAAAACCATTGCTTAAGTGATGGTATTAAAAAAAAGCACACAGACTGAGTGAGTTCAATTATGGTTAACTCCACGTAATTTTTTTTATTTAGTTCAACTTCTAGGAGCAGACATCTTGTGTTGACCTGCATGTAGAAGGGCAGGCAAAGCATGTACAATTTGTTCATTCAAAGAATGCGATAAAAAATAGATCAGAATAGTTTTTGAAGATGTTTATCTGAATGAAATATCACTGCTGTTATGTATAAATAGATAGCCTTTAAATTTTTTTGAAGTGAATGAAAAATCAAAGCACAGATTCTGTAACACAATAAAATACATGTGTCAGATTTAAAAAATATGAAAAGTAGCACTTAACACATCAAGTTTGGCAACTGTTAATATAGCAACATAGAAAAGTGAATGGTAAAATGAAATAAATTAACTACCACACAAGCAGGCAACAATTGATATATGCATCACATTCAAAGACAAGTTCTCCATAAAAACATGTAAAATTCTCTTCTCCTCTCTCTCTCTCTCTCTCTCTCTCTCTCTCTCTCTCTCTCTCAAGCACACACACATGCACATACGCGCACACACACACACGCACACACACATGCACACATTTTAACATGAAACAAATTGACTTACTGAATTGACAGTCCTAGTTGACATGCTAGTGACACAACTAAATCCAACAGCTAAAGTAATAAGAACATATGTAAATTTAATTTTAAAAATTTTCTTGTAAAAAATCTTTAACAGATTAATGAACCACAAAAATGAAACAATAAAAACAGCATCCCTAATTAATTCCAAAACATTTATATGGTAATACAATGTTACACAAGCTCTTGCTGCTTCTTGGCTAGCTTCAACCACACCATACAGAAACACTGAATCATCAGAATTACCTCAAACTATTCTTAGAGTTCTCATGAGTGTAAAGAAAACCAGTTTCCTCACAGCTGACAGATACCAGTAAAAACTGCTTTAACAAAGCAGGCTTCTCATATTGTGAATAAGAAGAAAGTGGGTCCAATACCAAAAATCCTGTGCATAATTTTGCAGATGACTATCTTGCAGAATGGAATGAAACTTTCTTATCAGGTATTATGTTATCCAATTATGTTGATTGTGCTGCAAATGTACATACCTGCCAAATGCAATCCCTTGGTAATGTTTTGGATGAACAGATCAGACTAAATGCATCAGATTCTGATGAAGCAGAACTGAAAGTTAGCTGCTTTAGTGATGCTGTTAATGGTATAGAATGTGCTAAAAACTACTTGATGCACTTTGATATTAATGATAACGTTAGTCACGAATTTCATAAAATTGAAGCTGCAATTTATAAAGCTAAACATTCAGAAAAAAATAAGCAATCTTCTCTAAAGCATTTCCTTTCTACATTGTAAAAAGGTAATCAAAACATCTGTCTTCACAAGTTAATTAGTACTAACTGATGTTCTGCTTCATGAGTTTATAACACTGAAATCACTATTTAAGAAGCTCAATACACTGAAAAAATGTAACTATCATATTTTTCTCACAATTTTAAAGTACAGTGGAACCTCGGTTTTCGTGATTATTCCGTTCGAAAAAGTCTGACGAAAACTGAAGCAATATTTCCCATAAGAAATAATGTAAATCCAATTAATCCATTCCAGACACCCAAAAATATTAACAAAAAAAAAACATTTTACACAGAATAACTATATTTTACATACAGAAAACAATGAGAAATAAATATAAATGACTAATGAAATAGATAAATGAACATTTAACATCACTTTTACCGTTATTGAAGAGTCTTGTTGGCGTATGGAAGACGGCGAGGAGGGGAGAAGTTATTCTTTGGAAGGGGAATCCCCCTCAAAGAGGACGTCTGGTATCAAGGCCCTAACTTCATTTCTTTGTCTTTCACTGGCACTAGGACCAGCTTGAGAGTTACTGGACCCCTGTCGCACAAAAAATCTGTCTACAGAGGTCTGTTTCTGGTGTCTCTTTAAGATTTGCCTAAAATGGAACAAGGCATTGTCATTGAACATGTTGCAGACACGGCTTGCAACAGCTTTGTTAGGGTGATATTTCTCCACAAAACTTAGCAACTCACTCCACTTTGCACACATGTCCTTAAAGATTAAAGAAGGCACATCCCCTCTCTCTTCCTCCTTCTCTGAAACAATTTCCTCAGCTGCCATCTGTTGCTGCTCCAGTTGAAGGTCTTGCAGCTCTTCAGTGGTTAGTTCTTCCCTGTGGTCATCCACTAAGTCTTCCACATCCTGGCCACTCACATCTAACCCCACGGACTTCCCCAAAGACACAATAGATTCCACAACATGCGTATCAAACCCTTCAAAATCCTTCTGGAGGACACATTCTGGCCACAATTTTCTCCAAGCAGAGTTCATCGTCCTGGAAGTCACTCCCTGCCAAGCCTTATCTATAAGGCGTATGCAATTGAGTATGCTGAAGTGATTCCTCCAGAACTCTCTTAGGGTCAATTCAGTGTCCGAGGTCACTTCAAAGCACATTTGAAACAGCGCTTTGGTGTAAAATTTTTTGAAGTTTGAAATGACCTGCTGGTCCATGGGCTGGATGAGAGGAGTGATATTAGGGGGCAAGAACTTCACTGTGATGAAACTAAACTCCTCCAACAATTGGTCTTCCAAGCCTGGAGGATGAGAAGGAGCATTGTCCATTACCAGGATGCACTTGAGTGGCAATTGATTTTCCAGGAAGTATTTCTTCACACTCGGGCTAAACACTTCATTGACCCACTCAATGAAAATTTGCCTCGTGACCCATGCCTTAGTGCTAGACTTCCACATCACACACAATTTACTCTTGATGACATTGTTTTTCTTGAACACTGAGGGAGTTTCAGAGTGATACACCAGTAAAGGCTTCAATTTGAAATCCCCACTAGCGTTACCACAGAACAAAAGAGTTAGCCTATCCATCATAGGCTTGTGTCCTGCAAGTGCCTTTTCCTCCTGCATGATGTAGGTCCTCTTTGGCATTTTCTTCCAAAAGAGGCCTGTTTCGTCACAATTGAAGACTTGTAGGGGGAGGAATCCTTCAGCCTCTACGTACTCCTTGAATTCATCAACAAATTCTTCGGACCCACGTTTGTCTGAACTTGCAGCCTCGCCATGCCTTACCACACTGTGTATGTCAGTTCGCTTCTTAAATTTGTCGAACCAGCCTCTGCTGGCCTTAAATTCACTAGCAGCAGCACTCGTTCCAGGCATTTTCTTTGTGAGATCCGCATGTAACAGCCTTGCCTTTTTGCAAATTATCGCCTCCGAAACACTATCTCCCGCTAACTGTTTTTCATTGATCCACACCAACAACAACTTCTCAACATCTTCGATTGTTTGCGAACTCTGTTCCGTTAGCACATTTACCCCTTTCGCAACATCAGCTTCCTTGTTTCTTTTTCTTCACCAGGATGGAACTGATCGTTGATGCAGACTTCCCGTACATCCTGGCAAGATTGGCCATGCGTACGCCACTTTCGTACTCTGCTACGAGTTCTTTCTTTAATTCTATCATGTTTCTTGCCTTCTTTATCAAAGGGCTGGTACTCGGAACTTCCTTTAGCCCCATGGTGACTTATTTAGCAGTCACACTCAATAAACAAGCACAAAAAACAATGGATTACGTTTACGAAATGTTTGGGATGAACGCATGGGGTGATGCTCACTCAACGAGAAACAGAGGCAGACTGAGAGTCATGAACGCATGAGATGCTTTGTGTGGGCGCTCGCTGCTTCCGGCGCAGGAAAGGAGTGGCTGAGTCACGCGGGCAGGCGGACGAGTTCATTTTCAACTGTACGAAAACCAAGCGGATGTAAGAAAACTGTGACAAAATTTTGACGAAAAAGTCGTCGAAAACTGAATCGTACGAAAACCGAGGTTTGACTGTACACTTAAATTTGGATGCTACATATTGAAGTCTAATATCTACAAATTATGTATTTAATATGCAAAGTAAATGTTTATGCATTATAACATTTTTGATAATAAATTTTGCAATTAAAAGTACTATGCATAATTAAATTTCACTGAAAGAAAGAAAGAGAACTTAGCTGCTTACATATTGTTATGAACACTAGCTTTATTTGAAAATTTCATTCGAAAGGCTTTCTCAATTTAGCGAATTCCGCAATTTTACACACTAAACTGTTGGTCCCTTGAAGTTCATTAAATAGAGGTTTGACTGTATTAGAATTACAGTTTTCATGAGGGCAAAATAAGTACATTACAGTTTAATGTACAACAATGTGTGTGAAATGGATCTTTAAGGTAAAATATTGGACTATGAGACTCATAAAAACAAAAGACTAATTAAAGAAGATTTTTACATCCAGAAAAACAGTTCCATTAATGAACCTTCAAAAATTATAAACAGCATTTTCAACAACTTAATTCAAAAATAGCAGCCTTACAAAATACATAAGGAAAAGATTTTAATTTAATACCTGGCAACTGCAAGAAAAACCTGGCAATGAAATTTAAGTACTTTCTGTGTAAATGAAACTCTTGATACAGTTCCTACATGTTGAGAACAGGCCTTGATAAAATCTAGAGGCCTGAAACATCTGTAAAAACTAAAGAACTCAGAAGATGTGAAAAATAAATGAACATTCTTCAAGTTAAAATAAAATTAAGTATATCAATCTGAGTAAAGCTCTGAGTAAGTGTTTTAATTGCTGTAAATAGCATTTTTATTTTTTTAATCTAAAAGCAAAAACTATCTGCAAAATCTGCTAATAATTTTGAAACTATCTGCCTACAGCATGCATGCATACGTCTATATTCTCCTACTCTGCAAGCTATTACTAATGGAATCACTTGGCATAAAAATTACCAAATCTAGAACACAGCATTTATTTCCTTACATATGTTTTACAATTTTAAATCTTATAGCAATAATAAGAACATGAAAACAATTGTCCAGAAACCCTAAAAAATATTAGCCCACCAAAAATATGGACACAAAAATGAATTCTACAGTAATATTGAGTAAGAGTGCAAAAGTTCTTGCCACTTACATACATGAAAAACAAAGTTTAAAGTTTTTTTGTAGTTGCTAACAATATTTCAATCTATTGCATAGTCTCCAATATTAGTGATGACCTGCTTGCATAATTTGGTTAGCTGCTTAATTTACCTATCAAAGAAAATAGCCCTTGGAATCCAAAAAACATTTGAATCTCTGTTTCAATATTTGCATAATCTTTGATCATTTAACTAGCCATATGATTCTGCAGTGACTGGAACAAGAGCAAATCTGTTGATGATAAGTCTGGTGAATAAAGTGGATGAGGCAAAAGTTCCTAGCCAAGTTCCTGCAATTTGTACTGTGTTGCCATAGCCATATACAGTCTGGCGTTATCATGAGCCATGTAATAAATTTGTTATAGTTGCTTACTGTATCAAATCCAATGAATCACCTTTCCAATTCAACAAACTGGAATGCTTAAACTTTAAGGCCTTGCTTACTCTGTCAAGTTTCTGAGAGTAAGGACATGCACTGATAATTTAGTTAAGTACCAACAGCTCGAGAGCAATAATTCTCTTTCAATTCTGCCAGATGCAAAGCATGACTTTCTTTTGATGTTGATCAACTTTTGGAGTCATTCCTGAAGCTTTCCCATATTCTTGTATAGCACCCATTTTCAAGTTCCAGTCACCATTTGATCCAAGAATGGATTTGTTTTGTACAGAGCTAGCAGAAATATAATTGCCACCTATCTAACAGCTCTTAGCTCATAATTAATGTGGTGCCCATTGATGCAGTTTTCAGGCCATTCTGATAGGGTTAATTCTTCCTATGGCAGTTGTTTGATGATGGTTGAACTGAATTGCTGTCAATATTTCTCCATCATACATTTCAGAAGGGCATCCAGAGAATAGGGTTTTATCTCCAAGTGTCCTATTACCCAAACAAAACTTTACAAACCTATCCTAGAAAGTTCATTCACTTACAGCATCTGTCCACTAAACACATTTCTGATAGGCTGAATTCTCCCCATGGCAGTTTCAAATTGACCTCAACAGCCATTTTTTTTTTTTTTTTTTTTTTTTTTTTTTTTGTATCAAACACAAAGAGCAAAGAGTGAAAAAAATGCACTTTATCAAAATTCATCTAAACACCTCAAATGCAACACACCAAATGAGTAGCAATTGCTAAAGCTGCTGGGGTTTTTTTTGTAGTTGTTGTTGCTGCTGTTGTTTAGCTTTGTTTTTGTTTTCTGTTTTTCAATGAAGCTCCAACCAGCTAGCTGCAAGGTTCTGTCATCTTATTTATGGTTTGGGAACCTTTGCACTAAACAAAAAGGCAAGAACTTATTCACTTACTCAATATCAAAACGTTTTAGTTCAGTTGCTAACATCAGAATATAAATACTCACATAAGCTGACCCGGGGTCTTGCATATGACTGCCATATTAGTCGCAGATTAGTAACAAAAAGCTTCCCTGCAAAGATAAGGCATAAAAATTATAAACATTTTGGAACATATCATAAGAGTATCATAATATTTGCACCTTTAAGGTATTAAACACCAGCAAAGTGCACATATTTACGTGCAAATCATTAATGACATATCATTAAATGGCCAATCACTTACCTGAAAGTTCTTGGTCACTTTCTTTCTTTACACTTCAAGCACGTCGATTATAACATCATGTAAAATAGTTGGCGTTCAAAGGTTGAAAAACTCCTTGCTTATAAGATTCGTTCTCCCGGTCAAGAAACATCATGTTTTTTTTTATTTATTTTTTTATTCACTGGACAAAAAAAAAAAAAACCAGGTTTCATTCTGCCATCTGAGACGTAAACATAGCTCGTCATCTCCATAAAAACCACACAACATACAACACATTGTCAACTGTGACTAAAATAGTGCTCCATCCACTTCAAACGCCGTACTAACCCTACCGCAAGTGCCAACCTCATTCAGCCCGTCGTACACAATCCTCTAGCCCTTTCAACAGTGCTACTGTCATCATCAGGAGGCCAATGTGTCTCTCTGCCTACCACAGCTCAAGTGAGCAAAGTCATTGAGGTTCCGGCTTCAGTCGCAATCTCTGCATCTCTGTGTCTCTGGCGCCATCTATTGTCAGTGCTGCTCTCTTTTCTTTTTTTCCCTCTTAACTGTTGTTCAATTTTTATTAAGGCCTTCCATTGTTCGTTTAAGTTGCTTGGCTCATTAATGTTACACAATCTTGATCTGTTTTTTTTTTCCATTACTACTGATTCTGCAATTCTCAACTGCTTTTCGTTTTTACAGCTCTTAATAATTTTAATATCTTCAAACTTCGGCCATTGGTGATTTTCCAGACAATATTGGGTTAATGCAGTCTTAGCTACTTTTTTATTCCAATTACTTATACGCTGGTGCAATCTATACTTTAATTTCTTCTTGGTGCTGCCTACATATGACAAAGGTTGTTTCTGATTTATAGGAATCTCATATACACCTGCTCTATCTAGTTGGCTGACTTTTTCATTTTTTATTACTATATTTTTTATAGTATGTACCTGATTTCTTACTTGTATGTCATATTTTCCACAAACCTTATTAATTTTGGCAGAAACACCTTCAACATATGGGATTGCCCCTACATATTTTGATATTTTTTATCATTATTGCCCTTATTATTTGCTTGAGTTACTTCATAAATCTATTTCTTTAATACCTGTTTAGGGTACCCAAAATCATGTGCAATTTTTTCAATATATTCAATTTCTTCTTTTTTGTATTGTTCTTTTGATGAGTGTGTTAAACTTCTTTTAATTAGTGTTTTAACACTATTTCTTTTATGTGTCAATGGGTGCATTGACTGAAAAGGTATTAATACAGGAATATAGGATGCTTTTCTATGCTCTCTGTATTGCATATTATCATTTGTTTTTATTATCATAATATCCAAAAATGCCAATGTATTGTTATGTTCCTGTTCCACTGTCAATTCAATAGATGGATAAATATCATTATACTTTTTTGTCAAGTCTTCAAAGTTCATCATTTTTTAGCCTGGACAACAGAAAAATGTCATCAACATACCTGCAGTATATCAGTGGTGGATCTTCTAGTTTACTTTTTATTTTTGTTTCTATGTCACTCATTATAATTTCAGCAAATAAGGTTGACAATAGTGACCCAATAGGTCCACCATAATTTTGTTTGTACACCTTGTTATTAAACATAAAAATGTTATTTTCATATATATACAATAAAATTTCTTTGAATTCCTCAATTTGTACTTCATTCATTGTCTGTAATATATATAATTTTTCAACAATTATGTCAATTGCCTGAGGTACTGGTGTGCTAGGAAACAGAGCCCGAACATCCATACTAGCCATATGATATTCACTTAAATCTTGTTTAATTACTTTAATTTTTTCAATGAATTCATAAGTATTCCTCACAGTGAACCCTGTCTTCATGAACAATGGTGCCAAATATTTGTAGATATTTTTTCCAGCTTTATTAATGGGGAATTCCTTTTTGATACTATCACTCTCATAGGTGTATCAGGCTTATGAGTTTTTATTTTTGCAAACATTTTTGGTATTCCTGTACCCATTGCTGGGTACACTTTCTTTATTTCTTAAGGCAAGGTGCTGTGATTTCTTATTCTAGCCAAGTACCTTATTTGAGATTAGGTTGGGTCTCTTGTCAGAACACTGCAATTCAAATCTTCTATTGCTCTATTCAATTTTTGATTATATTCAGTTATGTTTAAAATCACAATTTGCCCTGTTTTTTATCTACTTCACAAATTTAATTGTTGGGTCATCTCTCAGTTTTATCATTTGTTCTTTCTCATACTGAATTTTATCTGAATTATATTTTTTATTACTTTTATCATTAAATTCTTTTAAAACAATTATATATAATTTACTTCTAAATTTTTCACGATCTTCTGCAGGTACATAATGTGTCATTTCCTCAAGGTTAGGTATTAATTCTTCAGTCTTCGGCAAGCCACGCGGAAACGCAAATTTCTTACCCCTCTGCAAAACAGCTCTTTGCGTGAAGCTCAAGGCCAAGTTGGATTTATTCTGATAAACTTCATACATATTCTCCCGTTGTCCATGTACTTTTTGGCAATCCATCATCGCATGCAACTTTTTTGCAATGACTGTTTTTGAACATTTCTTTTTGTATTCCGCGATGTCAAATATTTCCCTGAAGGTTACATCTAAAATCTCGTCTTTCCAGGAACCGTCAAAATTTCTATACTTTTTATTATATATTATACCCAATAAATGTAAGCATGTCTTATTCAAATTAAAAATTAATTTCTTTTTATTGACAATTTCAGCTCTTAATCTCCTTTTTTGGCACTCTTGGATGATTTTATTATCTTTTATAATGACAGGGTAATTCTTTATTTTCAAATATTTCGGTGTTAGTTCAAGATCTCTGCAATTTTTAATTTGAATAAGACATGCTTACATTTATTGGGTATAATATATAATAAAGAGTATAGAAATTTTGACGGTTCCTGGAAAGATGAGATTTTAGATGTAACCTTCAGCAAAATATTTGACATCGCGGAAAACAAAAAGAAATGTTCAAAAACAGTCATTGCAAAAAAGCTCCATGCGCTGATGGATTGCCAAAAAGTACATGAACAATGGGAGAATATGTATGAAGTTTATCAGAATAAATCCAACTTGGCCTTGAACTTCACGCAAAGAGCTGTTTTGCAGCGGGGTAAGAAATGTGCGTTTCCGCGTAGCCTGCCGAAGACTGAAGAGTTTATACTTAACCTTGAGGAAATGGCACATTATGTACCTGCAGAAGATCGTGAAAAATTTAAAAGTAAATTGTATATAATTGTTTTAAAAGAATTTATTGATAAAAGTAATAAAAAATATAATTCAGATAAAATTCAGTATGAGAAAGAACAAATGATAAAACTGAGAGATGACCCAATGATTAAATTTTGTGAAGCTGATAAAACAGGGCAAATTGTGATTTTAAACACAACTGAATATAATCAAAAATTGAATAGAGCAATAGAAGATTTGAATTGCAGCGTTCTGACAGGAGACCCAACCGAATCTCAAATAAGGTACTTGGCTAGAATAAATAATCACAGCACCTTGCCTGAAGAAATAAAGAAAGTGTACCCAGCAATGGGTACAGGAATACCAAAAATGTTTGCAAAAATAAAAACTTATAAGCCTGATACACCTATGAGAGTGATAGTATCAAAAATGAAATCCCCATTAATAAAACTGGAAAAAATGTCTACAAATATTTGGCACCATTGTTCATGAAGACAGGGTTCACTGTGAGGAATACTTATGAATTCATTGAAAAAATTAAAGTAATTAAACAAGATTTAAGTGAATATCATATGGCTAGTATGGATGTTCGGGCTCTGTTTCCTAGCACACCAGTACCTCAGGCAATTGACATAATTGTTGAAAAATTATATATATTACAGACAATGAATGAAGTACAAATTGAGGAATTCAAAGAAATTTTATTGTATATATATGAAAATAACATTTTTATGTTTAATAACAAGGTGTACAAACAAAATTATGGTGGACCTATTGGGTCACTATTGTCAACCTTATTTGCTGAAATTATAATGAGTGACATAGAAACAAAAATAAAAAGTAAACTAGAAGATCCACCACTGATATACTGCAGGTATGTTGATGACATTTTTCTGTTGTCCAGGCTAAAAAATGATGAACTTTGAAGACTTGACAAAAAAGTATAATGATATTTATCCATCTATTGAATTGACAGTGGAACAGGAACATAACAATACATTGGCATTTTTGGATATTATGATAATAAAAACAAATGATAATGTGCAATACAGAGAGCATAGAAAAGCATCATATATTCCTGTATTAATACCTTTTCAGTCAATGCACCCATTGACACATAAAAGAAATAGTGTTAAAACACTAATTAAAAGAAGTTTAACACACTCATCAAAAGAACAATACAAAAAAGAAGAAATTGAATATATTGAAAAAATTGCACATGATTTTGGGTACCCTAAACAGGTATTAAAGAAATAGATTTATGAAGTAACTCAAGCAAATAATAAGGGCAATAATGATAAAAAATATTAAAATATGTAGGGGCAATCCCATATGTTGAAGGTGTTTCTGCCGAAATTAATAAGGTTTGTGGAAAATAAGACATACAAGTAGGAAATCAGGTACATACTATAAAAAATAAAAGTAATAAAAAATGAAAAAGTCAGCCAACTAGATAGAGCAGGTGTATATGAGATTCCTATAAACCAGAAACCACCTTTGTCATATATAAGCAGCACCAAGAAGAAATTAAAGTATAGATTGAACAAGCATATAAGTAATTGGAATAAAAAGAAGCTAAGACTGCATTAACCCAATATTGTCTGGAAAATCACCAATGCCCGAAGTTTGAAGATATTAAAATTATTAAGAGCTGTAAAAACGAAAGGCAGTTAAGAATTGCAGAATCAGTAGTAATTGAAAAAAAAACAGATCAAGATTGTGTAACATTAATGCGCCAAGCAACTTAAACAAACAATGGAAGGCCTTAATAAAAATTGAACAGTTAAGAGGGAAAAAAGAAAAGAGAGCAGCACTGACAATAGATGGTGCCAGAGACACAGAGATGCAGAGATTGCGACTGAAGCCGGAGCCTCAATGACTTTGCTCACTTGAGCTGTGGTAGGCAGAGAGACACATTGGCCTCCTGACGATGACAGTAGCACTGTTGAAAGCGCTAGAGGATTGTGTATGACGGGCTGAATGAAGTTGGTACTTGCGGTAGGGTTGGTACGGTGTTTGAAGTGAATGGAGCACTATTTTAGTCACAGTTGACAAGGATTTAACTGCCTGGGAATGTAAATAGTGTAATTATGTACATAGTGGTTTCAACTGAGTGTATGAATGTGTTGTATGGTGTGTATATTTGTGTGGTTTTTATGGAGATGACGAGCTATGTTTACGTCTCAGACGGCAGAATGAAACCTGCATTTTTTATCCAGTGAATAAAAAAAAAAAATACTATGTTTTATGACCGGGAGAACAAATCTTATAAGCAAGGAGTTTTTCAACCTTTGAATGCCAGCTATTTTACATGATGTTATAATCGACGTGCTTGAAGTGTAAAGAAAAAAAGTGACCAAGAACTTTCGGGTAAGTGATTGGCTCTTTAATGAGATATCATAAGAGTAAGAAAAATAAATTCAATGTTATGCAAATATAATTAAGTTCATGACAACCTTGACACTATTTCTGAATTTCTTCTTTCATATTTCTAATCAACCAAAGACTCTGGATTTAAAAATTTGCTATCTGAAAATTTACTGTTGATCTTCCTGCAACATTTAGTATGAATATCTTTTGAAAGACTTAGCTCAGCAAAATCTTTGAACTAATTCTCAGAATCTAAACACAGTATACCAATGGCAGCTTTTCAGGTGAAGTAGGTGAAGTGCCTCTTCACCTATTTTATTTGAAATAAAGTTTCATCTAATAATTTCATATAATATATTCTTTTTTTGCCTTTATTGCGTGCTAAAATACCCAAAATTTTGATTAGATATCAATTCACAATGTGC
Source organism: Macrothele yani (assembly GCA_039090855.1). NCBI lineage: Eukaryota > Metazoa > Arthropoda > Arachnida > Araneae > Macrothelidae > Macrothele > Macrothele yani. The sequence continues at coordinate 14,715,080 of CM076990.1, read as the reverse complement.
ATCCAATACGGAAAACAAGTCCTTATACGCAAAACAGTTCAAGTGAAGAGCTGAAATGAGAATGCTTGGAGGTCTGCAGTTTTCGTCCGAGTTGCCATGGTAACTGTGACGTCACCCTCCCCTATCTGCCGGGCAAGTGAAGTGTTTTAGCTTAAGACATCAAGCCTCTGCACCTGAAGTCGTGACCTTCCGAAGAGATTGCAGTGGAATGGGAATCCTTGGCAATCCACTAGGGCTTTGCGGTGTTTCGGTACATACTTTCCGAAAGAGATTTGTTTTTTCGTGTTTTGTGGTTGTTTGTTAAAAACTTCATTAGTTACTTTAGTTTTGTGTACAGTTTAACTGACAGTGATAGTATTAGTTTTCAGTATGTATCCTGTGAATGACATTGTTTGTAATTTATTGCAAACTCCATTCAATCGGTGGAAAGATGAAAATAAAAGAGACATTTTACTTCAACAACGACCGACGGATTCACTGACAATTGTCGCCAAGAAAAAAATCAAGAAGAGCGGCAAATATTACAATATTAATTTTAAAAATTGTTGGTTTGCTGAATATAAATGGCTTTGTAGCCCTTCTGTGTTACAAAAACTATTTTGTTGGCCCTGCTTATTTTTTGGTAATAAAATTCGGCGTGGAATAAAGACAATTTTCAGATTTCCTAGATATAAAACGGTCACTTTATAAACGTGGGGATTCTAGCAAACACCTGAAATGCGAATTAACGCTAAATAATTTTAAAAAGAATCAGAATACCATTGCCGATGCCCCGAGGGATAATGCTAGGTTTTGAAAATGCATTTCAGCGAAAGCGTTAGTTTAAATAGACTTTCCTGCAGACAATGATTGATGCAGTACTGTATTTGAGTAAACAAGAACTAGCATTCCGTGACCATGACAAAGGCATTGACTCGATAAATCTTAGAAATTCAAGGAATTGCTTTCACTGTTGATATCAAGAATTCCTTTAAAAATTCAAAATCAATACGAAACGATAAAAAATGTCTTCACAGGTGACTGAAAAATTATTCAAAATGAATTAATTGAATGTATTTCTGAATATATAAACGATCACGTCAAAAATGAAATAAATGAAGTTCAATGCTTTTATATTCAAGTAGATGGGAAGCCATAACCAGACTTCCAAGTGCTCTTTAATAATACGATCTGTTGATTCGGAAGGTGTATTGGTTGAGCGATTTTTGGGTTTCCATGGTGTGAGTGAAGATAGAACGTCAGAAGCTTTATACAAAATGCTAGACAAAGTTTTGGAACAGTTTGATTATCAACACAAGTCAATAGGACAATGTTACGATGGGGCAAACATAATGTCTGGACACTGGACTGGGCTCCAGAAAAAAAAATGAAGCATAAAGCTTCTCAAGCTGTTTTTGTTATTGCTTAGTACATCATTTGAACCTTGTATTACAGCAGAGTTTTTCTAAAATTTCTAAGTTTCGAATATTTTTTGCAAGCCTCAGTGTAATTCCTTTGTTTTTTCACCACTCAGCGAAGAGATCGCTTCGAGTGGTGAAAAAACAATACACTCACATCAACATGTGAGTGTATTGTAAGATGCATGCAAACCATAACAGAAACTCGATGGTCCTCCACTTCGAAGTTAGTATGTGTAATAGTTGAAGATTGGGATAAATTGAAGGAAGTATTCGAATTTCTCACAAATAGTGACCAATCAGAAAAAAATCAATTCAACTTGCCCAAGGGTTTTTAAATGATATGAACACTTTTGAATTTACATTTTTGGGAATAGTATTTAATGAAATATTTGATTTCACCGATCTATTTTTCGAAATTTTGCAGAAAAAATCAATAGACATAAACTACTGTGTTACTCAAATTAAAAACAACTTATGAAATTTTGAGTCATAAAAGGAACGATGAGGTATTTGGAACACTGTTTGGGAAAGCTAGCAAAATCACAGAAATAAGCAGATCTAAACGGGAATATGCTGCTCTAACACCAGAAACAATTTTTCAAAATTATAAACAATTGTATTTTGAAATTTTGTACTACATTCTTATGGAAATGGATATAAGATTTCAAGACTGTGAGAAACTTAAACTTCAATTTGCCTGGCTTGCTGACACAACCAAATTCGACCAATTTAATTCATGCTTTCCCTCTCACGCTTTTGAAAATCTACATTTTTACGGAAATTTTTTTACTAAACACCAGCGCCTTAAAGATGAACTGAGTCTTGTAGTCTTGTATATGCTGATGAAAAATTAAGGAATATATCTACTCATGAACTTCTTCGAGTGCTTCATGGAAATAAAGGCATTTTTACAGAAGCTTATAAATTGGTTTCCCTGATTTTAACAATTGCATCTGCAAGTGTTTCAGTGGAAAGAAGTTTTTCTTGCCTTATAGAATACAAACTTACTCTAGAAACACTATTTCTCCAGATAAACTTGCTTCTTTGGCAAATCTTTCTATTCAGAAAGACATTTTCTTGATGTCACGAAGAAACAGCCATTTTCTGACGACATGATCGACAAATTTCCAGCTTTAAAGGGAAGAAGAATTGATCTAAATATATAAAAAAATAGGTAAGTTCTCATTAACTGATTTTCATTGAAGACAGTAGATATCTTTTCATATTGCTCTTGTAGCTCTTCACCTATTTTTCCTAACACGAGCCGCCACTGCAGTATACCACATCACATTAGTTCTTCCCTTTCTGTTGAACAGCAATTGCCTCACAAAGATTCTATTTTAGGATATTTTATGAACTATCATCACCCTCCCATGAGAAATTTTACCTAATGATGGCAGTAATATCATTTTCAGCACAGAAACACCTTATTTTACTAATATCAACATTACCACCTCCTCAGAAAGCTTGAAAATTGCATCACCCTGGTGATACCATATCTCCCAATTTCCACAGTAATGTAATTTTCAAGTTTTCTTAGATGGTTACATGATAACCATGAAATAAAGTACTTCTGAGCCAAAAATGACATGCATGAACTTGAGAAAATTCATTTTAAATTAATTTTGGAGAGTCAAGTCAAGTTACGATGTTGAGGTTGATGAGTGCCATGAGCTGCTGTTACATTGCTTGATTTTGCATTATTTGCTAAGGAAAGAAATTTACCGTCTTATGCACGATAGGTTAAAACTTTAATATCTCCCAATTTCCGCAGTAATGTAATTTGTATTGGTATTGGGCTCATCTCTTGGGTACTGCATGGTGAGTGTTCGGATTTTGTCTTGCTACAGAGTGATGAATGGTGGGAGTGCTGTTGGCTATTTGCTGAGGTTGTTTAAAATGTGTCTGCTCATTGTTGATGTGTCATTCTAGATTTGAGTGATTACTGACTGGACTGGTTGGGTGCTTCTCACGAGTTTCTGTCTGATGCTGTCTGCTTACATAGTAATATATTTTCAACAGACATCGTCTGCTTGAATTACCGTTGATGTCATCTGCTTGTGTTGTGTATGCTTGCTGCCCTTGATTTCTAAGTAACATGTCTAAGAGACAGTGTTTGATTTGTCAAGAAACTTCATTTGAAGAAGATTGTGTCCAGTGTTTCGAGAGATATGGAGGTAGATTTCATTATGACTGCTGCTCACTTATTGAAATCACTTATCAGAAAATGAGTAAGGAAAAGAGGTCAAAATGGCAATGTGATAGTTGCAGGAGAGGTGTGGCCCCAGTTGATTGTGGGTCCTTAAAGGGGACAGAAGCAACAGTTGGTGCATCATGGGTGAAGACAACGGTGGATACCTCCTTCCAGGAGGTAAGTGTTTCTCAGAATTTTATGAAGCAGATTAATCAGAAGCTTGACATGATCATAGAGTTAAAAACTGAAATAACTGACTTAAGGAAATCAGTTGAGAGTTTTTCTCACAGAAATATGATGATCTAATGGAAAAACTCAGGGAGCCATGTAGTTTGCTTGAGGAATCACAAAATGCAATTACTACCTTGCAGGAGAGAGTCAAGTCTCAGGTGTGTGATATTGAATATTTAAAGGAAACTTTGAATAATCTTGAACAGTATACAAGAAAAAAATTTGGAGTTACATGGAAATCCCAAGAAACAGAATGAAGGTGAGGGTGACTTGACAGATTTGGTTTATCGTATAACAAGAAAAAAATTCTCAGTGAGTGATATTGATGCAATTCACAGGTTGGGAAGGAGAAGATCTTGGAGAATGTCTCTGGTAATTGTTCAATTTAGAAGTAGAGTAACTAGAGATGAATTCCTGAAGAGGGGAAGGTCTGGTATAAAAGTGTCAGATGTTGTTTTGAATTGTAACGGTGAAAATAGAATTTATACTAATGAAAACCTTACAACACAAAACAGAGAATTTTTTTAGATGGCATGACATTTTTCAAGAATTAATTATATTAAATTTTGTTGGTACAGAAATGATTGGATTTTTTGCTGAAGAAAAGGTTTAAATATGGTGCAAATTAAGAGTAAATTAGATTTGAATTTAAAATGCTTTTTAATTGTTTATTGAAGTTCTGAATTGTATGTTGTTTACATTTTGTGTATTTTATGAGCTGTATTTCTGATTATGTTTCTGTTAGTGATCTACATAATTTGATCATTACTAATAATTTTCAGTATAAATGTTTGCATTTGAATGCTCATTGTTTGTTTGGTAAATTAGATGTTTTGGTTAGTTTAGTACATATTTTGGATAATCAACTTGATTTCATTTGTCTCTGAGACATGGTCTGATGCGGATGGCTATCATGTGTGTAATATATTGAGTTACCATGTTGTAATAGCTTCCCATTCAGGGGTTCGAGACAGTGAGTGATATTGTGATCTATGCTCAACAAAATTTGAATTTTTCACTATGTGAAAAATATAGTTATAAATTAACATTTTGAGATTATTGCAATTGATATACAACAGTCTATAATAAGTATTACGTACTGCTTACCTCGGGGTAAACTTGATTCTTTTCTTAATTTTTTTCTAATATTTTGGATGATATTAATTTCTGGCGGAAGACTCTTTATTCTTTCAGGGATTTCAATATTGATATACACATACTGATAATAATGTTACTTGTTTATTCAAGGACATAATTTCTGCTTCTGGGATGGCAAATGTTATTACAATTCCTACAAGAATTACAGAAAATTCTTCCTCTGTATTGGATTTGTGTATTACTAATCATTATAATTCATGCTCAGGAGTACTTTCGTTTGACTTTAGTGATCCCCTAATTTCCATAATGAAAATGAAGGCAGTTAAGTGAAAGAAAGAAAACTGTGGCAAAGGGAAAGGAAAAGAAGACCATTGTGTAAGAGGCAGACCTTCTTGATAAATTTGCAAGAAATGCTTCAGTATGAACAAAATTATTAACATGAAAGAATCCACATGACACTGCATTACATGAAAAGTGAGCAACAAACATTTTTTCTTTCACGAAGATAAAAAAATATGCTGACATATAATACCATGCTTTCAAGTGGAAGGAACGTGATTTTCCTTCCACTTGAAAGCATGATCATCCAGATCATACAACAGCAGAATGATTAACTAATGTATATAAACTCATGATACAAGAGTCACAAATACAAATATGACTGGCAAGTTATTCAGAGAATTTCTAATTTTACAAAATTTAATTTTAAATGTCATAAAAACATTTACCATATTTTTAGTTACAAAACTTGTTGTTTCTAAAATAAAATATCTGGTAAAAAACAACATATTGGATTGGAAAGAAAGTAACATCCAATGATGAGATACCTGAAATTGAAGCCCCAGCCGCAGAGCACATTGGCTGGCATGGCATCAGCAAGTAGGTGGCTTAACACTTTCACTGCGAGCAGGTGCTAACAAAAAATATTGTTGTAAGGGGCCATGCTGGTGCTGCAATGCAGATAGCCTGAGGACGAGATGTTGCACGCAACTTTTATGACCTAGGAATGTATTGTTGTTGGGCTTTTGAGGGGTGGGGGTTGTAGACTTTGCAAAATATCAGCTTTTCAAGAAATGTTTGATGTTTTAAATATTCATCTATACCAGTGGTGTATATTCGAGGCTAGCTAAGCTAGCTAAGCTAGCTGCAAAGCCCAGAGAATGCACAAATAAAAGTCAATTAAATATACATAAATAAAGGTCGATTATCAATGGCATTAAGATATGTCGATGCTTTTGGTGCAGAAAAACACCAGAGGATTCGCTTCTTTCGATTAAGAGAATCAGTCTGGCAAGCGATGACCAACGGCATAAAGCAAGCAGGTCTTCCAGAGTCTTGGCTTTTCTGATTTGAAGAACTTCGATACAATCGCCTGCTAGCGTTTCCATGACAACATGAATGAGCATATGGAGGCGAATGGACAAGAGAAGACTTTGGATTACCTCAGTCCCTCCATGCTTCTGCCTTTAACAGTGCATGTTTTGCAAGAGTTGTTTCAGTTTGTGTGAAGTGTCAATGAAAATCAGTGATATTATACCTTAAATTCGTGGCTTTGTTGGATTCGAACTGTTTTGATAAATTTTGAAAGCTTCCCTGAATATCTACTGTCAGAACTTAAAAAGCTCTATGCTTTAAATTTTGATACAGTTCGATTAAAAAATGAACTGAAGGTATTTTATTCCCTTTATGAATACAAAACAAATCAGTAAGAGACTTTACTTGCTACATAAAGCTGAATAAATTAAACATATAGTGTTTATTGAAGTGTACAAATTGGCAGATCTAATATGAAACTTTCCATCAACAACTGCAACCGCCGAAAGAAGTTTTTCTGTATTAAAAAGAATCAAGATATATCTTAGAACCACACAAGGACATGTACATTCAAGCAACTTGGTTGTTTTGCCAATAGAAAAAAACATTCTTTTTAAATATGAAAAAGTACTCGGAAGAAACATTGTGAAAACGTAACACTCAAGTTCACTCAAAAGGAAAGGAGAATGCAGTTCATGTACAAATAAAGTATTCAGAAGAAGAATGGAGTTCATATACAAATAAGTGTTCAAATCCTAATCCTCATAATTGTTTGGTATCATGCTAGCAATAGCATGTACCTAAAAAAAAAAAAAAGTTACTTCTATTACTCAACAATTAAAAATCAAACCGCAATTAAAAGAAAACAGTACTGTAGGGAGGGGGGAAGATAGCCCGGGTCTCGGACCCAAGATAAGCCACTGATTTATACAGTGTATATATATATATATATATGTATGTATGTCAAGGTGACACCATATCTCCCAAACTCTTTAATGCCACATTGGAAAATGTCTTTCGTTCTTCAATCCCTGAACTGGGAAAACAAAGGGATAAGGGTTAATGGAGTTTATCTAACTCACCTTTGTTTTGCTGATGATGTAGTCATTTTTGCAACTGCCCCTTCAGAACTGTAGGGAATGATCCAGGAATTTGCTGACAAGAGTAAAGAAGTGGGATTAAAAATGAACTTCTAGAAGATAAAACTGATGTACAATGCTTTTACAAGAAATGAAGATTTCAATTGATGGGAAAAAGCTGGAGATAACTGATACCTACATTTACCTTGGACACCAGATATCAAGCAAAGGTCACATTGATGCAGAAATTAATCAGCATATAAAATTTAGTTGGAAAGCTTTTGGAAGAAACAGCACAATTTTGAAGAGCAATATGCCATTATGACGTAAAAGAAAAATATTTAATCAATGCATCCTCCCAGTGCTTACGTTCAGAGCAGAGACGTGAACCTTAACTAAAAGAGACATACAAAGACTGCAGACAACTGAAAGAAGCATGGAAAGTTGTATGCTTGGTGTGACCAGGAGAGATAAGAAGAGGAACTTATGGATAAGGAAAATGACAAGAGTGGAAGACATCAAGATCAGAGTAAAATCGCTGAAATAGCAATGGGCTGGACATGTTTCCAGAAGAATGAACCATCAATGTACAACCGAAATTCTAGACTGGATTCCAAGAGACAGGAAAAGACCATAGAAGAAGACCACATGAAAGATGGGTGGATGAAATTCGAAAACATGCTGGAGTGACATGGAGGAGAATGGTTGTTTTAAGAATTTTCATCATGAACTTTACTTAATCACTGTCTTCAATCCCTATGTTCTAAGAATTAGAGATCTGATATATATAAGAACATATGTTTGTTTCTTACACTAATGTTCAATTAATTTTACACTTTTTTTATATGAACCACTTTAAACCATCATCCTTACTTACCACCACTTTAGCATGGTGAAAAAAATATGGTGATTTAATGAGGTTCAACTGTACTTTATTAGCCAAGTCCTTCTTCATATCACTTGCAAAGGTATTTGCATGTTTTCTCAATAGCAGTTCATAGCAAAAGGACAATCTCACTAAAGCTATGTGAGCATGCAAGAGCAGCGCTGTATTAGCATAAAACCTTTTGATTTAATACAACTAATGAGCAGTTTTTCAACAACTTTGGACTAAATTTTGTAATACAACAACATAATAAAATTTGGATGTAAGTAAGTAATCATAAATAATCAGTGTAAAAACTTTAAAACACGTTTAAGTTATGTATAAAGCTTTTTCATAACTTCCGCGTGTTCAGAAGTTTTTACACTTAATACAGCAATTGTTGAAAACAAAGAGCAAAAGATGTACTTTTATTCAAAAAATTTAGCCATTTTTCAGTTATAAGAAAAGTTGAAACAAGTTATTTTGAGACATTCAGTCAAACAGAGGAAGCATCAAATGAATGTAGGATATAAAATGCAGAACATATATGAATGAGTTGAGATCTCTAATACTTACGTGAATCTAATCTTTTGTATGAACAAAATTATGCTAAAAGAAAATACTTCATATGGCATTACAGAACTCTTACACTTCAAGTTTTTCAACAGTGCTAAATTTGACAAGCAACTCAGACTTACAGATCTGGTAAATAAAATGTCAGACAGCCGGTGGACCATATCCATATCCGACTTACTTACCTTTGTCTCCACTATTTCCTTTTGTGTCTTCAACAGATTCCAGTTTATCAATGAGCTTCTCTCCAGCATGGTACTGCATCTCTCTACAAACAGAAATTGAGAAAATAGACAAGCTGCTACTTTGGAAACAGCACTACTGTACTGTTTCATATGAAATACAAAGAGCCAATGTGATGTATTTCTCATCAACCTTACTTCAATAATAACAGAATGCATGTCAATTCTCAGATTTTACACAATTTTAGAAATAAATTTTTTACAGGAATTATTACAAAAGGAATTATTCACTATCAAAGGAATTATTCACTATCAAATTTTTGGGTTACAACCCAGGCTGCAGACAGTCAAAGTAATTGCACAATAAGGCATCCATGTTCTGGACGTCGGAAGCAAAAATTGCTCTGATTTAAGCACATGTTACAACTTTTAAATGAACACTAATACTTAAACAGTTTTAAATAAAAGTAGATAAACATACAAAAACTTTGATATATAGTTAGTGAACGTAACAAATTTCTACATGTACCCCTTAATAGCACAAAAAATGTCTTCATGATATTCACACTTGTACTACATATCTTCCAATATTTGAGGGGTAACTGTTGCTATTGCACCTGTTATGCATTCTTGCTAAGTCCTGATATCTGGGACAACTGTTGCCCAAACTACACCTTATAACATGTTTTATCAACATAACCCCACAAAAAGAAATTCAGAAGTTAAGCTCCGGTGATCTCGGGGGTAATGAAATTGGTCCATTCCAGCCAATCCATCATTTTAGAAATGTTGCATCTACAAAGTTCCCACTCTTTTTCTCCTACAAAAAATAAGTACTTTTTAAGGACTTTTAAGCATACTTCCAAAAATTTTTAAAGTTCTTACCAGCTGCATATACAACAATGACATGCACAAATGTGTACTTTTACACAGGACTTAACTACGCAAATTGAAGTACTTTGATGAACATCATATATTTTATTACTTATTATGGGAACAATTTAAATTCAACATGTTGCTCATAACATATATTGATTATCTTCAACCAGTGAAAGATTTGCACTCGCTTTTTACCACATTATGTTCTGGACGTCGGAAGCAAAAATCTCTTGTATTTAGAAATGCTACTATTGTAAAAAAGAATAAAAAGACTGTACTCACGAAGTTTTGATGGTCCTCTTCCTTTATTGCTTTCATTTTGAAGTTAATGTAACATGTCATTTTCATTCATGACAAATTTTGGGTGACATATCCTCGACTGCAGGTACCTTGAAGATTTTTTTGATTTTTTTGTCTCCTAAGGTGAGTATGTACGGTTTAAAAAAAAAAAAATGAAGTCTTTGTTAAAACCCGATGAAAAACGAAAAAGTCTGAAAACTATGAAACAATGCTAACTTTAAAACCTTTTAGTTAAAAACATCTTTGTAGAAGACCACAAGGTGAGCACGCAAGGTTTAAGAAGGAAGTCCTTGGTTAAAATCCCAATGAAACGAATAAGACCTAAAAACTATGAATTCGCGAAACTTTAAAATTTCTAGGAACTTCCGGCTGTCCTCCGTGCTCTCCGTGTTGTGTCGAAGGACATTCCCACCACAGGCGGAACTTACACGTGTTTTGGGCCCACGCCCATCTTCAGAGTTAGGAATTACTGCAAATGGCTGTCATCTGCAGTTCTTTGGAGTTTTCTTCAATCAGCTCCTCCTCCCATCTGGGTGTTGATTCTGCCATTGTTATGTAATTTAGTTCATTATCCCTTTGGTGGTGTCATCTGTTGTCATTATTGGGGATTACACTTTGTTCCTTTTCTTCTTTTTTTCGTCGGTAATAAAGTTTTTCCATTGCACAGGTATTTCGTTAGGTTGATTAATGTTGCAGTTTGTATTTTCAGTTTTTTCAATAATCACAGACTCCGCGATTCTGATCTCTTTCTCTGTTCGATGTGATTGTAGATGTTTGATGTTTTCGAAATTGGGTTCCGTATTATTTTGTATGCAATATTACACTAATGCCGTTTTTCCTAGCTTTTATTCCAGTTCATTATATGTTGGTTTAACCTGGCATTTAAACTGATTTTTTTGGTACTTCCTATATAGGTTACTTTTTTATTTTTGCTATTAGTCATTTTTGTTGGAATGCAGTATACTCCTGATTTTTCCCATTAACTGTATTTGATCTTTATTTTTATTACCATATCTCTTTGTCTTTACCGATATTCCAATGTTTTTTTTTTTTTGGTGATTTTCACAAATTCGTTCTATGGTATGAGATAGTCCTTTAATGTATGGAAAACTTCTGCAGTATTTATTTTCTTCCTTTTTTGGTCCTTGTACCTTGTGTTTAATGTCATATATAATTTTTTGGGGGATAATTTTTTATTATATTTGAAGTTTTTTTTATCATTCTATTTATCCCTGTTAGCTCTTCTTTTTTGTATTTATTGCTGCTGGAATGGGTAAATGCTCTTTTTATTAAATTCCTAATTGCTGCTGTTTTATGTGCCCATGGATGGTTAGAGTTCTTCAGAATTATTGACAGCACATACGTAGGTTTCCTGTAAACATGGTAATCGATTCTACTCCTATTCATGATTAGGTTGATATCTAAAAACGGTAGTTGGTTATTTTTTTCCAATTCAATTGTTAGGTCTATTGATGGAAACACAGATGCCATTTTTTTCTTTAAAATCAATTAGTTCTGTTTGTTCATTTTCCCAAAATACCAACACATCATCCGCATATCTGCAATACATCAGTGGTCTCTGGGTATGTTCCTTGAGTACCTTTTTCTCCAAGTGTTGCATTGTGACTTCTGCAAATATTGTTGATAACAGCAAGCCCATAGGTGATCTGGACTTTTGCCTGTATATTTTCCCATTGAATTGAAAGTAGTTGTTGTTATATATGAGTTAGAATCTCATTTAATTCATCTAATTCCACCTGGTTTAATATTTTTTTTGTTTTTAACTTTTCAATTATTAGCTCAATGGCAATGGGTACTGGTGTGTTAGGGTATAGTGATGCAACATCTAATCTTGCCATTGTAACTACATTTACTTTGAGATTCAGTTGTTTAATTTTCTGTATAACTTCCTCAGTGTTCTTGACATTATATTTTCCTCTCATAAATATGGGTGACAAATATTTAAATAAATTCTTTTCTAAATTAATCAGTGGAGAACATTGTTTTGACACTATAACTCTCATTGGTGTATCATTTTTATGAGTTTTCATTTTCCCAAAAGCTCTTGGTATCCTGGCGCCAGTGGGTGGATGTGCATTAGTAATGATTTGAGGTAAACAACCATGATCTCATATTTCTGCTAATTTTCTTATGAGTTTATCATTTGGATCTTTTTGACATATTTCTGTATCCATATTCAGAATTGCCTGTTCCATTTTATTTTTGTAATTACATGTGCTTATTATTATAAGTTGTTTAGTTTTGTCTGCTTCTATTATATTGATGTTTGGATTTTTTCTTAAATTTAATAGTTCCTGTCTTTCATATTTTAATTTCCAATTTTATTTCTTCTCCTTTCTGCATTTTAGTAGCGGCTATTGCGTTAGTTATTTTTGTCCAAACATTATTTTGGTCTTTACCATCAAATCTCTGTATCAGATTTTTAATTTTTGGGATATATTCTTCAGTCCTTCCAATTTCTTGAGGGTAACAAAAGTTTGCCCCTTTTTCCAGGGCTATTGTTTGTAACCTTGTCAACTGATGCGACTTATATTACATTAGAAAATCCAGAATATATGATGAAGTACTTCTAGAACTTTTACTGCAGTTGACTATGCTGATGCCATCATCAACAAAACCCACCAGCAGTAAAAGTTCTAGAAGTATTACATCATATCTTCTGGATTTTGTGCAGCCAGTAAGGAAATATAAGTAGTTTTTAAGGGCTTTTCACCATTTTTGGCAAAAAAATAAGAACTTCTAATAACGAAACAAAAAATAAGCACTTTTAAAATAAAAAATAACTAGCAAATAAAAAATAAGCACTTTTAAAGAAGTTTTAAGGATTTATAAAGACTATGGAAACCAGTTCTGAGATAGGCCGAGCCCATGCTTGGGATACATGATATTTATTGCAGTTCAGGCTTGGGCTCTGAGAGACAGAGAGAATTTTCATTTTTTTTTTTTTTAATGTGATTTTGTGTGATTTGGCACATGAGACTGCTTACACTTTCTAATTGGTAAAGTGAATTCTTTGACAATTTGGTCTGCGTGGTGAGTATGGACTCAGGAGGGCAAATTGTTCTAAGCTAAAATCTCTTCAGAATGGTAAGGCTCCCAGAGTTGATGGCATAACTGCTGAGATGTTGAAATATGGTGATGACTCTGTAATTGAGTGGTTAACTGAAATTTGCCAGTCGTGCTGGGTGGTAGAAATGGTCCCTCTGGATTAGAAGGATGCTATCATTGTTCCCTTGTATAAGGGAAAAGGTGATCAGACTTACTGCAAGAACTATTGTGGTATTAGCCTACTGAGTGTGCCAGGGAAAGTGTTTGGTAAGGTAATTATTAAAAAAGCATGAAGTCTTACATCAGAGAAATTGTGAGATGTTCAGAGTGGTCTTATGCCTGGTAAAGGCTGCACTAGCCAAATTTTTGCATTATGCATGATGATTGAAAGGTATCTGGCTGTTGGAAAGAAAGTTTTTGCTGCCTTCATAGATTTAGAGAAAGCTTACGACCAAGTAAACAGGACACCTTTGTGGAAGATACTGAATAAATATGGTTTTACTGGGAATCTACACCAATGAGCTTGGGATACATGATATTTATTACATTGTAACCACGTACCTAATAAACTGTAGGACACCCTTTAGCCCGCAAAACAGCGGACACTCGGCAAGGTATCGATTCGATGAGGTGGCGATAGGTATCCTGGGGTAGCTGGCACTATAATGTCAACAGCAGGTCGAACCACTCCTTGATGATTCTGGCAGTGTGGCATGGCGCATTAACCTGTTGGTAATGGCCATAATCAACAGGGAACACAGTTGCCATGAATGGGTGAGCTTGGTCTGCAACAATGTTCAGATATCTGACAGATGTCAGGGATTGTGCTGTTCTGATAATGGGGCCTAAAGTGTCCCAAGAAAACATTGCCAACAGCATAACACAGCCACTGCCTCCCTGTTTCGGCCTAACATTGCATCCAGGTGCCATAGCCTCCATTTGCAATCAGCATATCTGCACTCAGCCATCTACATGATGCACCAGGAATCTTAACTGTCAGACCAGGCCACTTTCTTCCAATCATCCACGGTCCAATCTCGATGATCTTGGGCCCATTTCACGTGTTGTTGGTGATGATGTGCAGTGAGCATAGGGACCCGGCTGGGTCTTCAGCTACGCAGGCCAACGTGCAGAAAGCTGCGATGAACTGTGTGCTGTGACACATCACCCTGATCACCACTGTTGTAGTTGTGGGTTATTTGTCACACTGTGGCCCTGCGGTCACCGTGAACAATGCGCAACAGTCTCTGCTCCCCTCTGGCATCAATGAGCTGAAGACGGTTCATCGTTTGGCCATCTGTGAACCACTTTTGATACATACTCACTACAGCAGCATGGGAACAGCCCATAAGCCATGCCGTTTCTGAGACCTTAGTTCTGAGGCGCCGTGCCATCACAATTTGTCCTTCTATCAAACTCCAATAAATTGGCAGATTTTCCCATTCTGACTCCGAACACTCTACTAACCAAAAGACGGTCCTCGGGTTGTATATATTCTTCTCTGTGAACTTCACCTGCACCACTGTTTGGCCTCCGGGCAAGCTCATTTCTGTAGGCTGGGAATGGTCATAAACTAATGGCTCATCAGTGTACTTAGTAGTGCAAAAGCCATGCATGCTAGCAGCAGAACTTGTGTACCAGTGAATGGTGTTTTATCAAAATGGTTTTTTATTGGTGCAGGAGTCAGACCAGGTTGTGTAATGTCACCCTGGCTGTTTAATATATTTATGGATGCGTGCATGCATGTGATGCCAAAACATACAATACTGGCTCAGGTGGAGACTGTGCAGATTGTTGTATGCTGATGACACAGTGCTGTTGGCACAGAGCAAGAGTGAGTTGCTGAATATGTTGTCTCGAATGTACGAAGATTCCATGACATTCAAACTGAGTATAAATTAGGGAAAACCCAAAGTTATGGTTTTTGAGTGAGGAAATGTTCAGCACTGAATATAATATATGTCTAAATGGCTCAGTGATTAATCAGGTGAAGGAGTTTGTGTATTTAGGAAGCATTTTTGACAGAGAGAACAAATTGGATGGTGAAATTAGTAGGCAAGCAAATTCTTCATTGAAAGCCATAGCTGCTTTAAGACATTTTCACAGGAATGATGGGTTCTTAGTAGAGTCCTGCATGGCTGTGTATGAAAGTGTAATTGTTCCTACTCTGATGCATGGCAGTGAAACATGGGTACTACAGAAGAAACATAGGAGTCATTTGTGTGCTGGAGAAATGTGTTACATACAGGGGGCTTGAGGTACAACATACAGGAAGTTTGTGGTACGACACACACTGATCATGTGAGGAATGAAGATGTGTTGCAGATGTGTAATGTGAAGCAAAATGTAGTTAGCAAGGTGGAGACTAATATATTCAGTGGTTTGGCCATGTTGAAAGAATGAGTGATGAGATGCTTACTAAGTATGTACATCTTTTTAGCCCAAGTGGCTGGAAGGAAAGGCAGAGGAAGGACAAGGAAGTCATGGGAGTTGGGAGGGTCAGATTCAGGAGTGCCTACATGAGGAAAAGATTATGAGTATGAAGTATAGAAGTTCTTGTGTACATCGTGTGATGGATGTCAGTGAAGTCTAAGTTGTGTGTCAAGATTGCTGTAAATGGAGAAGTTTGATACAGCAACAGTAAGTAAATAATCAGAAATTTATCTGGTAGTTTGTATTTCTTTGTGGAGCTAACCTCTGAATCTCAAAGATCAGCTTAGTGGTATGTATGTATGATGTTTGGTAGCAACTGCTATAGGCCACATGTAAGTAGATTTCTGCAGATAACAAAAAGCTTCTTCAAGAACTACAGATACTAGATAGTAGATATCATGCTGACGAAATTTTCTGCCTACCTCCACGTGGTAGCTGACTCCTAATTCTATTATGCAACATTTGTAGATTGCAGTGCTGCTCAATCTTTCCAGATGCCTGGCCGGCCAAAGCATTTCAGGAGGAAACTAAGGGTCACAGAATATCATGTGAGCTATGATATAGAAACAGAGTTTCCTTCTCCCTTCCCCAGCTGAGAAAAACATTGGTTGATTGCAGGTGGAGGAAACAGTGGAATTCTAAAAGAGGAGTTTTTTTTTTATTATTATGCATGCTTAAACAGGTTAGTCACAGTTTTGGGGCTTGTTCGGGTCTGGGCTCTATCTTGCAGTATGAAATTCGGGTTTGGGCAGACATTCTTCGGGATCCTAAAATTGAGTCCAAGCTCAGCACCAGTGGGAACCTTGATCTACAGTTTCAGGAAAAAAATGTGCCCCAACTTGTGGGAAAATGATAATCAGCTGCCTGTCCTTGGGCTGGAGGGTGGTGCTATTAACAAGCATATAGCAAAGAAGAAAGGATCTATTGTCTGGTCATGCATTGACCCACACCAAACATTGATCTTCGGATTATCCCAAATATGCATGCTAGTGGACACATGGGAGTAGAAAATCTACAAGTGTACAAGATCACCTGTAAAACAAAAACAGATGTAATCATTAAAAAATCTATAGCATACTGTAATCAGGGTAATCATTTACAGAGACCCAGTGCATCGGTGATGTACTAACCAATTTTGTGGCCATTTGTCATAGTTCCTATTCAATTCTAGTTCAAGTTTGTTTGTTTGTTTGTTTTTGTTTTTTTGTTGATGTTTTTTTTCTTTTTTAAATTTCAACCCAAAAAAGTATGTTTGATAACTAATGAATTCTGGAGATTCTCAGTGAATTTGTTTAGTACTTTGTACATTATCTGGTATTATTTTATTGGCTATGTTTATAGCTGTGACATACTGTTCTCTCACATAAAATTTTGACTGTCTATCTAGCTCCCTTGCATGGCAGCAATGACATAGGTATTCTACAATGCAGATCATACTTTCATGCAGCAAAATAATTTCTTGCTAAAACATTCAAAGCAAACAGAATATAAATTCTGAATTTGATTATAACACTTACTGGTCATCCATGTAAACACCTCTCACTAAACTTGGAAATTTCATTGCTTTGGAGCAGGAATCAAACCTGCATCACCCAATTTCTGTTCGAGTACGCTAACTGTTACACCACCCAGGACAGTGAAATTCCAAGCAACTGAGACAAAGCAAACTTAGCTTAGGAATCTGAACATCCTCAGATTTTCCCTAGTCAAAGCATCATTGCTTCCTCACGGTGTTACAAGCAAATTCAGAATTTATATTCCATTTCCTTTGAATACTCTATCGATTTCCCATGTATTATAAAGAATATTTCCTCCTTCATTGATTTATCTGTGGTACTGTGATTTCTGACCTACATCTGTTTCTGGATGGGAGTTGGGTCAAAACACTATGAGGAAGTAATGATGCTTTGACTAGCGCAAATCTGAGGATGTTCAGATTCCTCAACTAAGTTTACTTAGTCTCAGTTGCTTGGAACTTCACTGTCGTAGGTTGTGTACTGGTTAGCATACTCGAACGGAAATCAAGAGATGCAGGTTTGATTCCTGCTCCAAGGCAACGAAATTTTCAATTTTTCTGAGAGGTGTTACATGGATGACCAGTAAGAATTACAAGCAAATTCTGAATTTATAATCTGTTTGCTTTGAATATTCTATCGATTTTCCATGTATTATGAAGAATATTTCCTACATTAATTTTACTGATCAGAATTTTCTTTTCGTTTCTTATATAATGTTTTGATAAAGACTCATTAATTAAAAATCTTGTTAATAAACAGCAAAGCTAAAATTAAAAATAAAACTAACAAAACATTAAATTTGTTACTAAAAATGTAATTAGCAAATTGGTACTGGACAGGTACTTGCAAAATACTGGAAGTGCAATTAAACTAAAAATTAGAAGAGATGCTAGAAATTTATAAAGAGTATGGTCTCACAATCATTGATCAGAACATTATAAGTGGCCTCACTTTGAGAATTATCCTAAGAAATAGTTGTGTGATTTGAAAATTTGGTTGGAATTATCCTGTAAAGCTTCCTATGAAAATTTGCCATTAATAAATACAGTGATATAACAGTTTATTTAAATCTTCCAGTAGCCAGAAATTATGGAAGTTAAAATTAGAATTGATCATCTCTCTCACCTCCTTTTTACATCCATTAAATCAGGGTTTTAGAAACTAAACATGTGATGGTCATGTCATCGGCACTCACACAACCCTAATCTGTGATGGTGATCAGCGTAGTGGGTACCAACGTACCTCTTCAACTGCCAAAAACATTGAGCATGTATGCAACACTGCCTGACATGACCAAAGAAACCTGAACAGGAAACAGTCAGGGGTCAGAATATTTGTTATAAGTGTTCACAGCATCCTCCACAATGAAACATCAGGCGCGTAGCCAAACAGAGAAGTTGGGAAGGGTGGATGATGACTGAGTTCAAGCAAAGGTTACGAATGAAGTCACACAAAAGATATAAAAAAAGGTCAGGCACTGGACTGTAGTGTGAGTAGTTAGGACGGGCAAAAAGAAATGCAGGTCGGGCCCTGTCCTGGCTACAGTCCTGTGAGGCATGCATTATGTTTGTCAGCACATGGTTCCAAAAAGGCTGACTCCCGAAAAACAAGGGACAAGAATGGCCCTGAGGCCTAATCACTATGGCTACACAAGAAGCCAATTTTCTAAGCAACATAATCACAGGAGACGAGACATGGTGTGTTTTTTTTTTTTTCGTTTTTTTTTCTTTTGTACAGTTCACAGATGAAACATCGTCCTGTGAATGGAAATAAACATGATCACCTTGAAAACATAAACACAGTTTGGACAAGAGTAAGAACTGATGACTCAACCTGTACTGCTACCAGGTGGCTTAACAGGGATAATTTGGACTCTTTCAAGTTGAAATACAGGTCGGGATAATTTGGACTCTTTCAAGTTGTTTTGTTTGAAGGAGTTGAGAGAGCAATCCTGCTCAAGAAATCCCGACATGCAACTCGGCCAGAACAGATCGGGCAACCTGTATGCCATTGCCCCTCCTGTAGGACCACCACAGAACACCTCCAAGCCTGAAACACGCCCAAGATGTGCAATACTCATATGGGCAGCTAAAAGAGGGGCATATGCCGAAAGCAATGTTTCATTTTGCTGAGCTCTTGGGACTGGAATGACCCTTTATTAAATTCAAAAATACATCGCATCTAAATATACTTTCTACATTGAAGTTACAATAAGAAAATGGTGAAACACATTAAAAACACTTGACTGCATGCAAGTGGACAAGAGTGAAGGAAAAGTAATGCTGGAAGTTTTCTTTGACTCTCAGGGCTTTGTCAAAGAAATGTACATAGATATCCTCCATTGCTTTATGGATGCAATAGTCACGAAAAATGAAAAACAAAGAGTTGCTTTCCCTTTCATGGCAATATGCTTGGCACATCGATCCTTAATGGTCACACAGTAGCTCACAACACACAATGTGATATCACTAGAGCCTCCATGTTCTCCTGACTTGTCACCACCTGATTTTTACTTGTTTCTGTGTTTGAAATATTCTCTAAAAGCACAGTGATTCATGAGTGCTGAGGCCATCGCTGGAAACACAACAAGTGCTGAAAGTGGTTTAAAAGAATGGAACCAGGAATGCTTTTAGACAGCTGTATGATAATAGAATAAAGGTTTAATTTTATACTGTCTTGGCACATTAAATATTTTAATTTTCGCTAAAATACACTAGCGAAACCTTTACGTGGTTTCATCATCAGGTGTAATATAAGACACAATTCCTTTCAAATGCACACTACACAATACTCAAATCATCCCTTGAGGTCATAACGGCAAGCAATATATCTTACATGATGGTTATGAATAGGAACACTAAGGCACGTGTTTGATTTAAGTATCAATTGTTGACGAAGTTAGCTATAAAAAGTGGTTATGGTTTCTGGTGAAGATGAGATATTTAGCATAGCAACATGTTATAGTTCTGGTTAAGATTTCTTTGTCAGTTCACAAAAAATAGTATCTTCTTTAATAAGGTGTCTCCAAGGGCGAGGCAGAATGATAGGAGGTTCTTTGCTACAACAGGCATTTGTAAATCTATGTATTACGACTGTTTCGCCATATCGAAGAGTCCAATCATTAGTGTACCCAATTACAAGGATTATGTCGTTCCATAAAGGATGGAATTGTTCGTCCATGCAGCTTAAAGACCATATTAATATATGTTCAGCGACCATATTTAGTAATTGTTCATTTGTGTTCCATGATTCTAGAACATAAACATCTTTTTGTACTTCCAATGTACATGGTTTTTATGACTTCTGAGCTGGAACGTACATTTTTAACTAATGGTACCAAGTAGATACCTGCAGAGGTAAGAATCTGCTTGGTACCATTAGTTAAAAATGTACATTCCAGCTCAGAAGTCATAAAAACCAGGTACATTGGAAGTACAAAAAGGCAATTACATACTAGAATCATGGAACACAAATGAACAATTACTAAAAATGGTTGCTCAACAACACTAGCTAGAAGCTGCACGGACGAACAATTCCATCCTTTATGGGATGACATAACACTTGTAACTGGATACACTAATGATTGGACTCTTCAATATGGTGAAACCGTCATAATACATAGATTTACAAATGTAAGCTGTAACAAAGAACCTCCTATTATTCTGGCTCACCCTTGGATACACCTTATTAAAGAAGAGACTGTTTGACTGTTTTTTGTGAACTGACAAAGAAATCTCAACCAGAACTATAACATGTTGCTATGCTAAATATCTCATCTTCACCATAAACCATAACTGCTCTTTATAGCTAACTTCATCAACAATTGATATTTAAATCAAACACGTGCCTTAGTGTTCCTGCTTATAACCATCATGTAAGATACAGTCGAACCTTGATATGTCAAAATTTTCAAAATGTCGTAATATTTTCATTTCCCCTCACGCGTAATAGAAAACTAATGTAAAACAAACTCGTTAACTCGAAATGTTTCTAATCTCACTCTCGATATATCAAATTTTTCCCTTTGTCATCATTGAATATATAAAAAAAAAAAACTCACAGAATATCCAAGAGTGTTTGACCGCCACACAGGAAAAACTTGAAGCTGGTAGGAAACCTGATAAGAGCTCAAGCCCTCCGAGTTACCCTTTCAGCAACCCCCCTAACCCCCGACATAGGAGGAAGCATCAAGAAAAATTGCAGTTGTTTAAATCACCTGGAATGGCAACAGTCGGTCGGGAAGTCGTGGGAACACAAAGTGTTTCATCTCAGCATCAATAGATTACCCCCCACCCCCACCCCCAGCCATCGCAACCAGGCCACCCAAGGAGGCGACTCACTGGGCTGCCAAAGCTTTCCTTTCATTCTTTCAACGGACCCCTATCTGAATGCCGCTAAAATGATGTCTACTAAATAAGTTTAATATTCTCTCGATACCTGATAAAATGCGAGTCATAGAAGCTGAGGAGAAAGGTGGTAAAAAGAAAAACGAGATTGCGAAAGATTTCGAAATCCCTTGCAGTACTTTATCAACAACTCTGAAAAATAAAGAAAAGATTGTAATAAGTTTTGATGACAACTATGGGAAAAGGAAAAAAATTTAAAGTTCTGAATACCCGGATGTTGAAACATGCTTAATAAAATGGATTAGCAAATGCTGTTCACAGAACTTGCCTCTTGGTGGAACTCTAGTAAAAGAAAAAGCTGAAGATTTGGGAAAAAAGTTGGGACACAGATTTTAAAGCGAGTAATGGTTGGTTCGAGAACTTCAAGAAAAGAAACAACATAACTTTTCTGAAGATGTGTGGTAAAAGTGCTAGCGTCGACCAAGAATTGTGAATGGACTGGAAAAAGAGAGTATTGTCACCAATCCTAGAAAAATATGATCCAAAAATGTTTTCATTGCTGATGAGACAGGATTATTTTTTAAGTGTATGCCTGATAAAACTATGGCCATTAAAGGTGAAGCATGTCATGGCGGGAAAAGAAGCAAAGAAAGATTGACTTTGCTGTTGTGTGTTAATATGGATGGTTTTGAAAAGCTCACACCTATTCTGATAGGTAAATCTGCTAAACCCCGATGTTTTTTGGGAATCAAATCTTTTCCAATGACTTATTTAGCGAACAAAAAGGCTTGGATGACTGAAGAAATTTTCACTAATTGGTTAAAGGAATTAGACAGAAAAATGTCTAGTGAACAGCGAGATATTGTTCTTTTCTTGGACAACTGTACAGCGCATAATAGGGTGCCTAAATTAAAATCTGTAAAAGTTGAGTTCATGCCACCAAACACAACTTCTGAATTACAACCTCTAGACCTAGGTATTATTTAGAGTTTTAAGGTAAAATATCATCACAAAGTTGTACAAAAATGCATTGCTGACATTGATGAAGGAAAGTCAACTAACGTGGACATTTTGCAGGTGATGCATATCTCTGACAGAGCTTGGAGGGACGTCACTGAAGAAACCATAGTTAATTGTTTCAAAAAGGCAGGATTCGTTCAAAATGCTGAAAATGGAAAGCAACCAGATGATCCTTTCAGCAAAAATGAAAACAATCAACAGCTAAATGAAGACTGGAAATGTCTTTCTAAGGCATTACATATTGAAGAAAGTGGGACTTTCCAAAATTTTGTTGAAGTTGATGGAAATGTTGCAGTGACTGGGGAATTAAGTAACGAAGATATTATTGCTGAAGTAAAAGATGTATCAGAGGAAGAATATGAAATTGAGGAATCACCTTTACCAAAAGTGACTTGCCAAGAAGCTAAATCATTAATAGAAAAACTTTAAAATTTCATCGAGTCAATGCCGAATATGACGCCAGATACTTTCCATGCCCTTGCCCAATTGGAAAATGTGATTGAACGATCCAGTATCTGTTACCAAACTGTTATAGATGACTATTTTGAAAAGTGAAGAAATGTAAGATTACATTTTTGTATGTACACTGCTGGACAATTGCTAAGGACGGATCATAAACGGCTATATAGCGCATAAAAAAGTAAGTGTGGTTGGATGCCAAGTGAAATAAAATAATGTCAGATTGCCAGGACATTACAAGAAAGACAATTTATTGTGCTCTGAAATCCAGAAGGCTTTGGAACGTGTTCAAGGGACAAACAGGCCATTTTGTGCAGAATACGTAAACGTGAAAAAAATGCAATTACCGTCCGCAGGCGTTCCGGTGTAAGATTTCAATACAGGATATGGCCACCGTGGAGGGCGATGCAAGATTCCACACGTCGTGTCATGCTTTGCACAACATTATCAAGCAGCTGTTGGGGTAGTTTATCCCATTCCTCTGTCAGTGCACGGGTAAGGGTATCCTTGTTTATTGGAGGGCATTGGCGACCAGCAAGACTCCACCCCAAAGCATCCCACACATTTTCAATGGGATTCAGATCTGTAGAACGTGCTGGCCATAAGAGGCGTTGAATATCCTCGCTCTCAAGACACTCCTGGACAGCGACTGTTCGATGACATGTTGCGTTGTCGTCCATGAAAATTAATCTATCACCAACAGCACCACGGAACATGCGAACATGAGGTAGCAGAACATCATTAATGTATCGTTGGCCAGTCATAGTCCCAGTTGGAAGCACATAGAGGGATGTACGGCCATTGATCATGATGCCAGCCCATACCATGGCACTACATATTGGATAGCGGTCCCTTTCCTGTATGTTTGCTGGACAATATGCAGTACCACTATCACGCCAGATCAGTTGTCGTCGACAATCAGATGATAGACTGTATCTACTCTCATCTGAGAAGAGGACAGCAGACCAGTCGTTATCAGTCCAATTGCGATGTTGATGACACCATTGCAAACGGGTGGTACGGTGGCGTCTGGACAATGGGATGCACACAACAGGACGGCAGGCGTATAGTCCTGCTTCATGCAAACATCTGGCGACAGTTTTTCGGGAGATCTGCTTGCCAGTAGCAGCCATAAACTGATTTGCTACCTCACTAGCTGTGCTGCGCCGGTGTCTTTTTGTTGATAGCACTATGTACCGATCTTCTGCAGGTGTCATACTGCGAACACGACCTCCCCCGTGACGTTTGCTACACTCTCCATTTGTTTGAAATGATTTCCAAAGCCTTGAAACAACACTGTGGCTGACGTCGAACTCCCTGGCAACATCTGTTATTTTTCGCCCTTCTTCAATCTTGCCAATAATACGGCTACGCGTAAAATCATCTAGGTGATGTCGGGAAGACATACTGAAAATTGCAAGTTCGCCAATTGATTCTTTCCCTTTCAACTTTGCGTTTCAACAACAATGGTCAATACGCGTCAAATCCTTTATATCTCTTATCAGCGCTATGACGTCACGAACAAGTTCGGCAATCCAAAATTTGCATACGCACAACACGTCTTACTGTATCCCGCACTTATGCTAATTTCCACATTTTCCTGCCTTCCATTTTATGGTTGCTATCGTTGCTATTGTCATCCGTCCTTAGCAATTGCCCGGCAGTGTACTATACATGTACATATAACATAGTACTGTACTACAGTACATACTACTGTATAATAAAATGTGTATCCAGTCATTTCAAGCTTCGTTTTATTGGTTATCAGCATTTTCGTGGATAATACTGTACATACCCAATTCTCTATCTGCAAGATAAGGTAAGTGATTTTTTAAAAATTTGTAAAAAAACACAGTACATATTCTTTTATGAAATTTTGAAAATTTTTGATATCTCAAATCTTTTCTGTACTCCCTTCAAGTTCGACATATCGAGGTTTGACTGTATATTGCTTGCTGTTATGACCTCAAGGGGTGATTTGAGTATGGTGTAGTATGTATTTGAAAGGAATTGTGTCTTATATTACACCTGATGATGAAACCATGTAAAGGTTTTGAAGGCGCTAGTGTATTTGAGCAAAAATTAAAATATTTAACGTGCCAAGACAGTATAAACCTTTATTCTATTAGACATAATCCAGTGCGTAATTCATCTTACCGAGTGTATGATTTCGTAAATCACCATACAGAGTGCTGCACTTGGAGATGTTAAAAGCTTTATTGATATTTCTAAAAGTGTGTAGCTGCTGAAGGCAGCTATATTGAAGGAAATGCAATGTGAATAATGGTAATATTATTGGTTTTTCTATAAAATGAAATTTCTGGAAACTTTTTGAGCCTTATATTATAAAGAGGGCCACAAAATGTAGTGATTTGTGTGGACTTCCATCATATATAAGACATATATTGGAGGTCTACCTGAATATTCTACCAAAAATAGGATTTTTTCAATAGAATTTTAAAAATTAGATACACTTGCACATACAAACATATACTGATGCCCACAGTGCAGAACTATACATTATGAAAAAACAGAAAATATATACTAAATGCTCTTCATAGTAGGAGTTGTGCAATGGAAAAAGTTTTCAAAGGTCACTTTTAGAAGCACAGACAGCAAGAAAAGCTTTATACATATAAAACCATAGTGGGAATATTCTGCAATATTTAAAGAGAATTTTTTTTGCAATATATACTGTAGTAAATAGCACACAAAATTTTATCAACTAGATTTTTAGAAGCAGGTCACACATAATTTTGAAGAGAAATACACACTTATGCTACCTAGTGTCAGAACATGTATTATGAAAAATATGTTGAAAACTCTCTTATAGCATAATGTAAATATGTTGGGGTTTTTTTTTTAGTGGTTCAACATTGTACATACAAATTGCTAAGCTTTCACTTTTCAACAGGAGGTTTTGTTAAGGCAGAAGTTAAATGTAAAATGCCATTTACAAATCTCCAAACATTTGCTCTTTACTGCAAGACAAATGTTAGAAATAAAATGCTGTTTTGTAGCTAACCTCTGCCTTGACAAAGCCTCCCTGTGTAGAGCAAAAGCTTGGTGATTTGTATTTATGATATTACACTGCTAAATAAAACAGATTTATTCTACACTCGTACTTTCAACTTGTACACAGTTTGGTACTCTTTAGTAATTTTTCAAAAATATGTGCAAAATGTTTCTTGAAATGAGTGGTTCCCACTGGATAGAGAAGAAAGTGAAAGACAAAACTTTTACATATCACTGCCATTATAGAGTCCCCCCCACTTAAAAAATCGCTAATTTTTCCAGGAATTTTTTTAAGTTTTTTCATCGTGGTAACCCAAATCACATTATGGCAAATTATCAAGTTTCCTTCTTTGATTTTCTCACCAAAGCACACACTTGTAAATTCTTTAAACAGCTGATCTTTATATTGGGTTGTCGGAAAAGTCATGACGTATTTTACCCATGTTTTGCAAAGGTCATTTATTGATAGACAGAACAAAGATCAATCAATGATATAATGCCCGTTTTGTTTGATAACCTTTTGCCATCTTTCAGTGAGCTGCAGAATGCCTCGTTCAGAGAAGGACCTGTCTTTCATGGCGAAAAACTGTACAAGGTGCTGATTTACAGCCTCATCTGAATTGAACGTTATACCACACAAGGACTGTTGAAGAGAGCAAAACAAGTGCAAGTCTGATGTTGCAAGGTCAGGTGAGTATTCTGGGTGTGGCAACACATCCCACCCAAGCTCCAATAATTTTTGGCGGGTGATCAAACGTGTGTGTGGTCTCGCGTTGTCGTGATGGAACAACACAACACCTTTACGATGAACGAGCTCTGGACGTTTCTGGATGATGGATTAGTTCAAACTGTCCAATTGCAGACAGTACACATTCGAATTGATTGTTTGGTTCCGTTGTAGGAGTTAAAAAAACACGACACCTTTAAAATCCCACCACACTGAGACAAGAACCTTCCGCTGATGAATGTCTGCTTTGGATGTCGTTTGAGGCGAAGCAGCACGTCGGGACCAAGACTGTTTGCGCAGCACTTTGTTGTACACAATCCACTTTTCATCACCAGTTATCAGTCGCTTCAAAAGAGGATCATTTTCCTCACGTTTAATGAGCATATCGCAGATGTTTATAAGCGCTGTCAATTGAGTTTCTTTGAGTTCATGAGGAACCCACACATCGAGCTTGCTTACGTATCCCAACTTCTTCAGGTGGTCGTGAACACTTGAATGATGAATGTGCAATGTGTCTGCAATCTCTCATGTCGTGTAACGTGCATTTGACTCGATCAATGCCTTGATTTGGTCGTCTTCAACCTCGGTGGGCCTTCCGGACCGAGGAGTATCGTTGAGGTCAAAATCACCAGCACAGAATTTTGCGAACTACCACTGGTACCAACGTTCTTGTAGAGCATTATCACTGTACACTTTACACAACTTTTCACAAGCTTGACGTGCGTTCTTCCCTTTAAGGAAGTAAAACAGTAAAATATGGCGAAAATGCACAGTTTGGTCTTCCATCTTCAACTTGATATCAAATCTCTGCAAACCAACCAAATCGCTCACTATTCCTTTTAGACTGCAGCTAGAACTGGCACCTGTTGAATGCCATAGCGATAACAGAGCTGCGCATGCCTCTAGTACTTCCGAAACCACCCAACCGCCATCGGGTGCCAAAATACGTCATGACTTTTCCTACAACCCAATACAATCACCTGCTTTTTGGTAATAATGACTAATTGCACAAAGCACATTCTTTTTGGTAACACAATTCCATGATCTTTTGTGAATCTGAGTGGCATATTGCAAACATAACATTTGTTTATACATTACCATAGAAATTAGTCATGTGTATCAAAAAGTCTATCAGTTGATTAGTTCCAGTTCTTATTTTTCTACAACACAACCTCATAGCAGAATCGCTGTGACAGGCAACATATGTCCCAGACTTATTTTGGACCTGCAGACAAAAATGATATCCCCAGAATCCTATTAAATCCTCTTGCAGACTCCTGATCACAGATTCAAGTCTTCTGTCTTTAAAAAATTTCAAAACAGAAGTTAGACGGGGTGAAGATTTCTCCTGTAATCTTTTTTTTTTTTTCTTCACTCAATGTGCCAAGAAACAATTGTCTAGTATCATTTTTAAATATCATTTTATTGCATAAATGCTTGTGTTTCATTTTGAAAATGAAGGCTACTATTTCTAAAAATGAAAGTTAGATGGAGCCTAATAATATTAAATTATTTTTCTCCCGATGCCCACTCTGCCTTCATGGTCATTAAATATCATTTTAATAGATAAATGTTTGTACTTAAGATTGAAAATGGAAGAAAATTTTCCGAAAACGAAAGTTGTACGGAGCAAAAATTTCTCCTGCAATCGTAAAATGGGGTCAAAAACTTTCAACAACGAAAGATAAAGGCGGCAAAGATTTCTCCCATAATCTGTCCCTGCACTGCATTATTTTTAATCATCATTTAATTACATAAATATTTATATTTGAGATCAAAAATGGAGAAAATGTTTCTGAAAATGGAAGTAGAATGGAGCAAAGATTTCTGCTGTAGTAGTTTGTTTGTTTGTTTGACAGATACCTCTGTCTTTTAGTATTGTTAAATATTTTATTCCATAAATTTTTGTCTCAGCTTGAAAATGGTGGCAAAACTCTATGTATAGTGGGCCAATGTGTTCTTGATCCTAGTAATCACTGCAATTGCTGTAGTATCTACATTAGACATTTTTTTAGGTACAAGAGATATAAGGTGGTCAGTTTTTTTTTGGTTTTTTTTCTGAATTTCTATAGATCTGTACAATTTTTTATCGTTTTGCACATCTAGTAGTTATTTTGCCTAGTGACCACTCACAGATTATTTTGTGGCACCAAGATACCTGTGGCAGACTGGCCAGGAACTTTCTGCTATGAGGCACCACAATGCAGCTAAGCATAATGACTGTATAGGCCATCATACATAAGTGGGAAACAAATTTCCCTGAAAAAATAATTCTTCACAATCACATGGAAGGCAATACAAATGTGATCATTGGCACAAATGTGCTGTATTTTCACTGTTTCCATGTAGCCACTCCTTCAGAAAACTTGAAAATTACATTTCCCTGGAGTGGGGAACTAACCCACATCTCCCGATTTCCGTTCGAGCATGCTAACCATTACACCACCCAGGACAAGGAAGTTCCAAGCAACTGATGCTAAGTAGACGTAGCTTAGAAATCTGAGAACTGTTCAGATTTGCACTAGTCAAAGCAATTATGTGCTTCTCCGTAGCGTCACCATGCCTTTTCTCACACCCGAGGTCGGATGTAGGTCTAAAGTTCCAATGCTTCAGAGAATACCATACATAAGTGGGAAATGAATTTAGTAAAAGCATAAGTGGGAAACGTTTCCCACTCCAGTGAAATGTAATTTTCAAGTTTTCTGAAGGAGTGCCTACATGGAAATAGTGAAAATGTGGCACATTTATGCCAATGATCATGACTGAATAGGCTCCTTTTCAGAGAAATATGCTGCAAAAGAACCAACCAAGAAATTTGATGCATTGGTTGATTGGTTCCCTTGTGACGTGTTTCTCCACACAGAAGGGTATCAAGCCATTGTGCCAGACTGCTGCATGTTAAAAGACATGAAGCAAACTGTCTGTAGAAACTGAATAAAAACTTAATAACATGCAAATTTTAAAATTTAGTTTTGATAACATGTTAGGGAATTAAGAAATAACGTAACATATTTAAAGTAACATCTATCAAATACTAGGCAGGCAGTAATTACGAACAAAGGCTAGAAATCTGAAAAAAAAAGAAAACAAGTTCTTGGAAAAATAAAAAATTCACTTATTTTTATGAGAAATGAAATTTTCCCTGCTTTCCGGAACCATTTTCAAATTCCCTGAGTATCCCAGTTTGCATGGAAACTCTTCACTTTATTTAGTTATACTTCCATCCCTGGCCCGCTCTGCTGTGCTATAGCAGAGTAAGCATAACGTGCTGCTATCTTTTGGTCCATGTGTAAGGTAAAGGCACGTAAGTTCTGTATCAATTGCATATCGTTACAATTTTGGTTGGCTCTCAAAAATGACATTTAGAAATGTTAATTTAGTTTCTACTCCAAAATATTTATTCTGAAGGAAAAGTCTTGTTTCCTTGTGAAATGGAACCTGTCATCCAACAGATTAAATCAAGTACATTGATTACCTGTAAAGGAAGAACTGTCTGACAATGTGAATCAACACCTCAAAGCAGTGTTCTGAGGAAAAACAATTACATCAGAATAAAAATTCCAGAATGTGATCTGCCAAAGGATTTTTGTTTCATTTCCCTCTGTTAGCTTACATTAAAGTGTTGTTTTCCAGTTCATGATGAAATCAAAAGGAATAGGAGGATTATGGAAACATGTCCCAAGTGTACAGGAACACACATAATCCTTTTCAGCTATATGATTCTTCCAGCACCTGAATTGTCTAAAACATTGAAACAAATCCATTCAGAGAGTCATTTGGTGGCCCTCAAAACATCTTGTTGATGTCGCTAGCAATCCCTATAGTTCACACGACAAAATGGATGTATCCTCATCATTAGCAATTTCATCAAAAAATCTCTTCCAATTCTATATGTTACAACAAAAGAACTCCTGTAAACTGAGTGAATAAAGGCATCAAAGCACCTTATGGGCTTCAAAGAAGAAACACATACAAAGAAACTGGAGTTTTATGTTAACTTTCCTAAAGGTCCCAAAACAGTAACAAAATGTGATCAAGACAGGGTTACGTGCTTTTACTTTTCATATTGGCAGATAGATAGCAGCAGTTTAGCACTAACTCCTTGGCCCAGGGGTAGAAGTGTAACCCTTTATTTAGCATTGTAGGCACCATTACTTTCTGGTATATCATGCCATCAGATAGCTTGAGGATTACAAACCCCTACACCCCCTCTCTTAAAACTTTGGAGGTTTTGGAGCGAAGAATTGGTCAAGATGTTTTTTCAGGCATATAGAGAAGTGAAGTTCTTTCCATTGACAAAGTTCTGCAGAGAGGGGGATAAATGGAAATCTGTACAAAGAAGACTGGTTAAGGCAGAAAATCTCAGTCAAGATCTAGCAATTTTTTCCTAATGTCCTGGTGGAAGACAACACCCCTCTTGGACATTTGTCCACAAACATGGCTTTCAGGTAGTCCACTCATAAGAACTGATCATTTGGTTACTTGGGAGTAACTCATGATACAGGAGTCAGAAGTCACTCCAGTACCACCACCCACCCACTCACCCACACACCAACAGCATTACCTTCTTGGGATGCCAACTAGCATTTGGAGTGGCTAATAGTGGCTCATCTCGTTTATTCCATCACCTTTAAAAAAGACAGCAAATTAGTATACAATCCCTTTATCATTGCCCATCATTATTTGTTTTGGAAATAAGTGATTTTCATTCTGGTCAAGCAGTGAATTGCACACACATATAAGGTCAAGAACATTTTTCTTGCTCAAACTGCATGGTGCGCAAAACATCAAGGTGACTCACCTATTCAAGCTTGGCCAAATGCGGTGCCCCGGTGTGGCTGTATATCTGCGTAAATGCTTAGGTAATACTGTGTGGGTTGCTTGATTAATGTCTTGATTTGAAAGTTGTCAACTTCAATAGGTTTTTCAGAATGTTGTTGATTAGCAAGTTGGTAATCATGATGAAACTTTGCAAACCAAAGCTCAGGGTGTAAAATGCTTACAGCATCCTTACCATACACAGTTATTTGTGCTGTGAATGGTAAAGATGTTTTTTTTTATTATTATTATTATTCCTGCAATAGAAAACAGTAATAAATGATAAAAATAAACCTTAATTTCTCCCATTTTCAAACTTTTGCCAACTTAACCAATCACTCCAAACTCTGGAGCCTTGCCTTTCAGAATATGTAAATATTGTTGGAAACACAGGGAAAGATATGGTGTGCTTCGCAGTAGTGGAAAGGTAAAAGTCCACACCAGCAAGGGAGAGAATAAACTGTTTAGAAATTCTCGTTGCATCGAGCGTGTGGTTCATCACATGAACTCTCATACACTATGTGGCAACTGAACCAAAAGGAAGTTGTTCTTCATCAGCTGCAATAATGCAAGCTATAAAGAAAATATATCTTCAATATGTTCTGTGTATAGTGCTCTTATTACATTATTTTATTAAATAATAGTTTTTTCATCAAAGGATACCATTATTTAAGGTGAGTTTGTTCATTTATGCAATAATTCTTCTTTTGAAGTTTTAAGTCTGCCATTTGGGGCATTGCGTTGCTTGCTTCCAAAAGGCATCAATGATAAAGTGTAGATAGATAAACATTCTGTTTTATATATCACATATAATTATCAAACAACCAATAAATATCACATCTGCAACACAAATTAACCTAGTAATTAATTATATCATGGCACCTCTAATTCTCATCAACAGAGAACTAATTTACATATATTATGGGTTTTATAAAGGTAATTTGTATATAATTGGTGGTCAAATTTTTGAACTAGAACCTAGTTCATTGTCAGGACTACATTACTGGAGTAGTTGTTGCGATTTGGTCACAGTGCAAAATCGCAGTTATCGTTAATCATGTGGTACTCCTTCTCACTATTCCCATCCCTATTTTCAAGTTTCCTCTTTATTAAGTGTGATTGGCAGGTGATTACTTTTACTGAGTCCCAATTTAAGGACTGTCCACTTGCTTACATAACTACGTCACTAGAGTACCCAACCGCAATTGTCGATATGGTAGTACTTCTTGCTATTTCAATCCCTTCTCCATGTTTCCTCTTTACTAAGTGTGATTGGTGGATGACTACTTTTATTGAGTCCCAATTTATGGAATGTCCACTTGCTTTTGTACGTCTGTCAAACCTTGTCTTATTTTTTATACCTCTATGAAACATACATATCACTAAGCTGTTCTCTGAGATTCAGAGGTTAGCTCCACAAAGAAGTACAAACCACCACATAAATTTTTAACTGATTATTTACTTACTGCTGCCATATCAAACTTCTTCATTTACAGAGATCTTGACAAACAACTCGAGCTTCACTGACATCCATCACACAACGTACACAAGACCTTCTATACTTCATACTCATAATCTTTTTCCCCATGTAGACACTCCTTGGTCTTCCTCTGCCTTTTCTTCCTGCCACTTGGGCTAAAAGATTTTCTTAGTAAGCATCTCATCACTCATTCTTTCAACATGGCCAAACCACCAAAGCATATTAGTCTCCACCTTGCTAACAACATTTTGCTTCACATTATGCAACTGCAACACATCTTCATCCCTCATACAATCAGAATGTGTCTTGCCACAAACCCCCTTAAGTAATGCATTTCTTCAGCACACAAACGACTCCTACGTTTCTTCTGTAGTACCCATGCTTCACTGCCATAGATCAGAGTAGGAACAATCACACTTTCATACACAGCCATGCAGGACTCTCTTGAGAACCCATCATTCCTGTGAAAATGTCTTAAAGCAGCTATGGCTTTCAATGAAGAATTTGCTTGCCTACTAATTTCACCATCCAATTTGTTCTCTCTGTCAAAAATGCTTCCTAAATACACAAACTCATTCACCTGATTAATCACTGAGCCATTTAGACATATATTACATTCAGTGCTGCACATTTCCTCACTCAAAAACCATAACTTTGGGTTTTCCCTAATTTATACTCAGTTTGAATTTCATGCAAACTTCACACATCCAGGACACCATAATCTGCAACTCACTTTTGCTCTCTACCAACAAGGCTGTGTCATTAGCATACAGCACACATGGATATTACCAAAACATAAACCAGTATTGACCATCTTGGCATCATGCATGCATGCATCCATAAATATACTCAACAGCCATGGTGACATTACACAACCTTGTCTGACTCCTGCACCAACAAAAAACCATTTTGATAAAACATCATTCACTCATACACAAGGTCTTCTACCAGCAAACATGGCTTTTACACTATTAAGTATATTCCCAGTAACACCATAGTTATTCAATATCTTCCACAAAAGTGTCCTACTTACTTGGTCGTAAGCTTTCTCTAAATCTATGTAGGCAGCAAAAACCTTCTTACACCAAGAACCAGATGCTTTTCAAGCATCATGCGTAATGCAAAAATTTAGTTAGTGCAGCCTTTCCCAGGCATAAGACCACTCTGAACATCCCACACTTTCTCTGATGTAAGACCTCGTACTTTTTCAATAATGACCTTACTAAACACTTTCCCGAGCACAATCAGTAGACTAATACCACAATAGTTCTTGCAGTCAGTTTGATCACCTTTTCCCTTATACAAGGGAACAAAGATAGCATCCTTTGAATTCCGAGGGACCATTTCTACCTCCCAGCACAACTGGCAAATTTCAGTTAACCAGTCAATTACAGAATCGCCACCATATTTTAACATCTCAGCAGTTATGCCATAATCTCCCAAAGCCTTATCATTCTGAAGAGATTTCATACCTCTATAACACCTGCAATATAAATTAGTTCACTGTAGAATTAGGGGTGGATTGATGTCATTAATTACTGGGATTAAAACGGTGTATGAGATAGATGCATGGCATAACATCATGCAGATCAAAAGTGAAAGATGTGCCAACTGTTATTTCTTAAAAAATGCAAAGCAGCTAATTTTATTCTTCCTTCAACAAAAACAAAGAAAAGCATCACAAACTATCTAACAATGGTGTGAAAAGAATAAAACTGAAGACGGAAACAGGAGCATTAAGAAAGAAGTACAAAATTATTGAACAATGTAAGAAATTAGAATCTCATATTTGGACCTTGGCATCATTGGCAACACCAGAAATAGTAAAAGTGAAAATAGAAGCCTGGCTAACTAAGACATTATCAGATAGAAACAAAACATGGAAAAAAAAAAGAAAAAATTGGAAAGTAAAAAACACAGATGGAATGCCTACAACACTTAGCCTGCAGCTGTTACCAACCCCCACACATAAACATTTAATAGATCTGACAGAAGGAGTAGGAGAATTAGTAAAAATATTTTAAAGATTGTAATTATAACCTCTCCTCAGCAGCATTAATAAAAACTAGTAATTATTAATCTACAGATCATCTTCATCAAGGCAGAGAGAAGATCAAATAGCTGCTAAGAATTTGAGGAAATAATTTATAGGAATATCCAGAGTACCATTACAGAATTCAAAGCCAATTATAACATTATGGTCCTAAAAGCTGGTAGTACTAATAGAAAAAGTAAAATACTACAGAAAAATGTAAGAATTATAGAAGCCATTCTATGAAGAACCCAATGATCACCCTGTAGATCAAACTACCAAAAATCTGAAGAAATTAATAAATTCTTTGAAAGAAAGAATCAACTCAGTGAAAACTTAAAAAGATTTCTTTCTAAATTTCCTTCTATAGTTCCACAGATCTGTGGCACCATAAAAATCCACGAAGAAAGCAAACCATTGAGGGCTATAATTGACAAAAAAACTTTCCACTCACCAATGTAAATTATTACCTTCTTTTTCACCTCAAAGATATCTTCCCTTCTCCTCCTTATCTTTTGAAAAATAGCATGAATCTAAAGTAGAAACCAGACAAATAACCAAGTTTACATTATCCAGTTTTAGCTAGCCTTCATATATCATCCCTATATACAGTAAAACTCTGCTAATCTGAACCAAAATTGGAAAAGTCAAAATTAGGCTAGGTAAAGAAGAAAAAATTCAATATTAGGAACTGAAAATATGTAGTATGCATAGTTTTATCGTTTTCAAAATACAGTAGTATGTAAAACCCGAATACAAAACATAATTAAATAATGTACAGTGCAGACACTGAATAAAACAAAAATTAACCCAAAAAGAATTAAATGTACTGTATATACACTATATTATATGCACATACTGTATGTTAAAAAAAGAATAAAATAAAAACATTGTGAACAAAATGAACTTTTTAATAAAGTGATTAATACACATACGTTTAATGGTTCTCTGGGTTGAAGAAATTATAAAGTGATTAATACATATATATTTAATAAAGTGATTAATACATATGTTTAATAGTTCTCTTGTCACATCACATTTCTCAGAGAACTTCGGTGTGGGCAGGTGGGGCTCGCTATGCTATGCTCAGCATCGGCGGGGGCATATTCCCAGAAATCAGGGAGCACTCTAGTACGTATAATGTATTACTATTTTTCATGAATTGATAGCTCGCCAGCTCCCTCATTATTTTCGCTTCCTCCCTATCTATAATACCCTATCTCTAATGCTTCCTCCCTATTATATATATTTTATTTACAGCAAAATTTTGGATAATCTAAAATTGTGCTATTCCAAACAGGTCCCAGTCCCAATTACTTCAGATTAGCAGAGCTCTACTGTACTACATGTATTATCAACCTAAATCTCCTGATAGAATTTATAGCAAATGGCCTTGCAGAAAAAATAGTTTATCATAACCACAGTGAAGAAGTATTAATAGGTCTACATAAACTACTTCTATTTTCATTTAAGAATAATTTCTGCCAATTTGGAAAAAAATATAAACAGACATCAGGACTTGCAATGGGATCACCACTAGTACCTATGTTAGCAAACTACTTTGTGAGTAAACTGGAAACACAGACCTTGTTTCCAGTTTACTCGCAAAGGGGTTCACCTTGGAACTCCAAAAATAGCATAGCCTCACATACCTAGATTTAACCGACCTCAAAAGAAAGAAAGATCTTAACACAGATCTACAAAAAATCTACTAACACTGACAAAATGTTAGACTACAGCTCATACTATCCAGAATATATAAAGACTAACACTGTGAAACAATTCTTTAAGAAAATCAACTTCCTAGTCTCTATAGAAGCTCAGAAAGACATCCATAGAGAACTAAAATTAATTTTGTCAGAAAACAATTTTCCCTCCTTATTCATGGAGAATATTTATAGGAATAAGGCAAAAAAGAGAAGCAGCAGAAAAGTAACTTTAAATTCACCAGCAAAATTGCCTACCGCTAAGAACTTTTCGAAAAACTGAAGAAGGATTGGGGAAAAATATGAAATCAGACTTGTCCCAGATCTATATAACAAGCTAAAAAATCCCTTCCATCCTAAAAAAAAGCAAGAAAAACACAGCCAATTACAAGAAAGAGTAGTCTATAGTGTAGACTATACCTGCAAATTAAGATATGTAGGTGAAACAGGGAAAAGTGCAAAAGTCTACGAAATGTTGAAACAAGACAAGGTTAGACACACATATATAACCAAATGGATATTCCATATATTGGGACTCAATAATCACCTGCCAATCACATTTAGTAAAGAGGAAACTTAAAGATAGGATGGAAATAGCAGAAAATATCACATTTAACAATTATGGTGCACTCCCACATCCCAACTGAATAGCAACAACTACTCCACTGATGTAGTCCTGATGATCAACTACGTTCTAATTTGAATACCATTACATACAAATTACCACTATAAAAACCCGTAATATAAATTAGTTCACTAGAAATTATCCTTTAAATTTAACACCAACCACATAGACTGACAAATTTTGAAGACTTTTTACACAACCCAATATGAAAAATGAATTTTACAAATTGGGGTGTTAGGACAGATAACATAAAAAACATATTGCCATACCCCTATTGAAGAAAATTTTTTCGAAAAAAATAAGCACAAAATATTTTCTGTTATATGTGGTATTTGACCTAAAAAATTACTCTTTTTGGTTGGGCTGTTTAGAAGCATAGATATAGCTGCAAACGGAAAAGTGTGATTATCCACCACAGTTAAAAAAAAATTGTGCATTACAAAATAAATAAATAAAAAGCAGAAATTCTACTCAAAGTATTTTTTCTCATGAATGCTATCAGAGATAAGATATTTTCAGAAACGACATCTACAAGCAGAATTATCGAGCAAAATGCACTAAGTGTAACAGAAAAACAGTGCGTTTGAAAATGAAAAAGAAACTGAACACAAAATGGTCCGTTTACGTTTAATATCCAGCAAAGTTATGTACTGGGAAAAAATCAAAAGGCAAAGGTTCAGGCTTCCCAATGACCCAATTTTTCAAATAGAATGTTGCAGTGATATCGTTACCACAGATGCTCGGACTTGGCAATAACATGTACATGTACGCTTTTTTTTTTTCAGGACACAATTTAAAACTGTTGGTAGGTAACATTGCTTCTCCCTCCCCCTTTTAAAGGCTCCTTTACTTCTTGTATAACAACATAATGAACCTCGAAACTATGGGCGCATTAGAGGCTCCTAATTAAAAATGCACAACTTCGAAATTTTTCGTTTCCAATCCGAAAAACACATCAGCACCACCTCTGTAAGTTCTGAATGAACTTTTCTCTGACTGAAGAAATACCTAGCTTAATTCCTACGTTTACGCTGCATAACTAGTACTGAATAAATCAAAAATTGCATAAGAAGCAGTAATGCCAAAACATTTTTTTTTTCGTATGTGTTACAATAGCCAAAATCCATACATACGCTGGAGTAATGTCAAATTTTATATCCCGATCCTGCCATAAAGCTTCAGCCTTACTGGACGTCATGATATTGATAAAACAACAGGATTTCCTAACCAAAACTTTCAAGGTAACATGAACACCAATGCACGCATTTAAAACGAGAGTCGATGTAAACAAACCGAGACTACCGAGACATAAACATAATTTTCTTAAAATGTTGCCACGTTCAGGAGAAGAAACTTTGAGTTGAACTACGATTGTCAATATATTTTTCATCAATTTTCCATTAGAAACGAGGCGCCAACGAGATCATGAACGAGATAGTTGCGAGGCGCTTACTAAAAAAAAAAAAATTGTCATCAACAGGCAGTTTAGTTTAGCTGCATAGATCGAATTTAGTTTACTGTCCCCAAAAACGTCGGATGCCTTTGCGGACGCAAATTGTCCGCAAATTTTGATGTTTGTCCTCAAGTGTCCTCGAATTTACACTACCTCATTAGCTCGTTAGATTTCTAATGAAAAATGTTTATAAAAATAGTTTTTTTCTTTATGATTAAAGATTTAACGACTACCGTGGAGTCAATTGAGTTACTTGTCGTTTGTGTTTAACGACTACCGTGGAGTCAATTGAGTTACTTGTCGTTTGTGTTTAACGACCACCGTGAACAACTCAGTGGGCTATAAGCAGTAGCCCATATCTAATTTAGGGCAAGGCCATCTTTATATAAGCTGACCAGAAGTCCCCAATTCTTGAGGACAGTCCTCGAATTTAGTTTCCTGTCCCCGAGAACGTCTGATGCCTTTGGGGACGCAAAATGTCCTCAAATTTTGATGTTTGTCCTTAAATGTCCTCGAATTTACACTTCCTCATTAGCTCGTCAGATTTCTAATGAAAAATGTTCTTAAAAGTAATTTTCGTTGAACTATTTTTTTTTTTTTTTTGATTCGAGGTTTAACGACCACCGTGAGCAACTCAATGGGCTATAAGCAGTCGCCCATCCCTAATTTAGGGTCACTGGTTCCAGGGATGGGAGAGAGCCAGTGCCATAAGACAAACACAACATCCATGCCTCACCGGGATTCGAACTCGGACCCCTTACGGGCGAATGATCAGAGGCCAGCGCTTAGACCACTGCGCCACCGGGGCGGCGTACTAATTTTACAACATGCTTCTTGTGAAAAGAAATTTTGATTTTTTTTATTATCTTTTTTCCAAGTTTAACGACCACTGCGAACAACTGTAAGAACTATAAGCAGTCACCTGTCTCCAATTTGGAGACATTCGTTCTAGGGAAGGGAGAGAACAAGTGCTGTAAGACAAACATACCATCCATATCTCAGTCGGGCCTCGAACCCGTACTCACTTGTACGAATGGTCAGTGGCCAGCACTAGGACACTGAACTACTGGCGCGGTCAAATTTTGACTGTACTTGATCTAAGTTTCTCCTAAAACTTTGGCAAAATGAAAAACTCGCCATGCATTTAGTAGGTGTGCAGCTTGATTTTAATTCTACACATATACAAGGTAAAGCATTTCACATGCCGCCCCGGTGGCGCAGTGGTCTAAGGCGCTGGCCTCTGATCATTCGTCCGTAAGGGGTCCGGGTTCGAATCCCGGACAGGCATGGATGTTGTGTTTGTCTTACGGTGCTGGCTCTCTCCCTTCCCTGGAACCAGTGTCCCTAAATTAGGGACGGGCGACTGCTTATAGCCCATGGAGTTGCTCACGGTGGTCGTTAAACCTCCAATCAAAAAAAAAGCATTTCACTTTTGCTAATATGTTCTCGCCACCATAATTCTACTTTGTCAATACAAATTATCAACATTGTACAAGATATATCCTTTTAAGACATAAATTTTCATATGTAATATCACACTTATTGCGTAGCACGTCAAAACATCGCGGTGACAAAACATCGCAAGCCATAACATCGCGAGCCATAACATTTCAGGATCGGGCATTAATTAAACGGCTTTTTTTCTTTTCATTTTTTTTTCTTTTCATTTTTTTTTCTTTTCATTTTTTTCTTTTGTATTTTTCTATACATTTGATCTTTGGTAGGAAAAATTCGTTCAGACACTGATTTAATTTGCGGAAGACTAGTATGTGTCACTTATCAAAATATTTCAGGAGGGGGCACTAATTAATCTCTCATCTCATACAAATTTTTCGTAAAATCTACAGTTTTCAATTTAGAACCACCAAATTTGGTATATTAACTCACAGTGCTCTAACTTAGACCGTAGACGGTTTTGGGAAGTATTCGCAGCTCGGGGCCGAGGGAGCCCCATACACTATTTTCGTAAAATCTAGTTTTCAATTTAGAACCACCAAATTTGGTATACTATCTCATGGTGCTCTAACTTAGCACGTAGAGGGTTTTTGGAACGGATGGGGGCCCGGGGTCGAGCGGCCCCCATAGAACATTTTCGTAAAATCTACAGTTTTCAATTAAGTACCACCAAATTTGGTATACTACCTCATGGTGCTCTAACTTAGACTGTAGACAGTTTTTGGAAGTGGTCTGAGCCCGGGGTAGAGGGGCCCCATAGAAAATTTTCGTAACATCTACAGTTTTCAATTTAGAACCACCAAATTTGGTATACTTCCTCATGGTGCTCTAATTTAGACCGTAGACAGATTTTGCTTTGCAAGGTAGGGGGCCCTGTGTCAAGGGGCCCCAATACGCGATATTCGTAAAATCTACAGTTTTCAATTTAGAACCACCAAATTTGGTATAATATCTCATGATGCTCTAATTTAAACGGTAGATGGTTTTTGGAACGCGTGGGGGCCCCCATACGCAATATTCCTCAAATCTACAGTTTTCAATTTAAAACCACCAAATTTGGTATACTATCTCATGGTGCTCTAACTTAGCACGCAGAGAGTTTTAGGAACGGGTGGGGAGCCGTCGTCGAGTGGCTCCCATAGAAAATTTTCGTAAAATCTATAGTTTTCAATTTAGAACCACAAACTTTGGTATACTACCTCATGGTGCTCTAACTTAGACCGTAGACAGTTTTTGGAAGTGGTCGGAGCCCGGGATCGAGGGGCCCCCATAGAATAACATTTTCGTAAAATATACAGTTTTCAATTTAGAACCACCAAATGTGGTGTACTACCTCATGGTGCTCTAACTTGGAAGGTGACGGTTTTTGGCACGGGTGGAGGCCCGGTCCGAAGGGAGCCCCTACAAAATTTTCGTAATATCTACAGTTTTTCAATTTAGAACCACCAAATTTGGTATACTAACTCACGGTGCTCTAACTTAGACCGTAGAGGGTTTTTGGAAGTGTTCGCAGACCGGGGTCGAAGGCCCCCATACAAAATTTTCGTAAAATCTAGTTTTCAATTTAGAACTACCAAATTTGGTATACTATTTCATGGTGCTCTAATTTAGACCGTAGACAGTTTTTGGAAGTGGTCGGAGCACGGGGTCGAGGGGCCCCCCATAGAAAATTTTCGTAATATCTACAGTTTTCAATTTAGAACCACCAAATCTGGTATACTTCCTCATGGTGCTCTAACTTAGACCGCAGACGGTTTTTGCTTTGAAAGGTAGGGGGCCCTGCGTCAAGGGGTCCCAATACGCAATATTCGTAAAATCTACAGTTTTCAATTTAGAAACACCAAATTTGGTATAATATCTCATGGTGCTCTAATTTAGACGGTAGAGGGTTTTTGGAACGGGTGGGGGCCCGGGATAAAGGGGGTCCCATACGCAATATTCGTCAAAGCTTCAGTTTTCAATTTAAAACCACCAAATTTGGCATACTTCCTCATGGTGCTCTAACTTAGACAGTAGAGGGTTTTGGGAACGGGTGGGAGCCCGGGGTCGAGGGGGTCGAGCGGTCGAGGGGCCCCCATACAAAATTTTCGTAAATTCTACAGTTTTCGTGGTCGGAGCACGGGGTCGAGGGGCCCCCATAGAAAATTTTCGTAATATCTACAGTTTTCAATTTAGAACCACCAAATCTGGTATACTTCCTCATGGTGCTCTAACTTAGACCGCAGACGGTTTTTGCTTTGAAAGGTAGGGGGCCCTGCGTCAAGGGGTCCCAATACGCAATATTCGTAAAATCTACAGTTTTCAATTTAGAAACACCAAATTTGGTATAATATCTCATGGTGCTCTAATTTAGACGGTAGAGGGTTTTTGGAACGGGTGGGGGCCCGGGATAAAGGGGGTCCCATACGCAATATTCGTCAAAGCTACAGTTTTCAATTTAAAACCACCAAATTTGGCATACTTCCTCATGGTGCTCTAACTTAGACAGTAGAGGGTTTTGGGAACGGGTGGGAGCCCGGGGTCGAGGGGTCGAGCGGTCGAGGGGCCCCCATACAAAATTTTCGTAAATTCTACAGTTTTCAATTTGAAACCACCAAATTTGGTATACTATCTCATGGTGCTCTAATTTAGACGGTAGAGGGTTTTTGGAACGGGTGGGGGCCCGGGATAAAGGGGGTCCCATACGCAATATTCGTCAAAGCTTCAGTTTTCAATTTAAAACCACCAAATTTGGCATACTTCCTCATGGTGCTCTAACTTAGACAGTAGAGGGTTTTGGGAACGGGTGGGAGCCCGGGGTCGAGGGGTCGAGCGGTCGAGGGGCCCCCATACAAAATTTTCGTAAATTCTACAGTTTTCAATTTGAAACCACCAAATTTGGTATACTATCTCATGGTGCTCTAATTTAGACGGTAGAGGGTTTTTGGAACGGGTGGGGGCCCGGGATAAAGGGGGTCCCATACGCAATATTCGTCAAATCTACAGTTTTCAATTTAAAACCACCAAATTTGGCATACTTCCTCATGGTGCTCTAACTTAGACAGTAGAGGGTTTTGGGAACGGGTGGGAGCCCGGGGTCGAGGGGCCCCCATACAAAATTTTCGTAAATTCTACAGTTTTCAATTTGAAACCACCAAATTTGGTATACTATCTCATGGTGCTCTAATTTAGACGGTAGAGGGTTTTTGGAACTGGTGGGGGCCCGGGATAAAGGGGGTCCCATACGCAATATTCGTCAAATCTACAGTTTTCAATTTAAAACCACCAAATTTGGCATACTTCCTCATGGTGCTCTAACTTAGACTGTAGAGGATTTTTGGAACGGGTGTGGGGGGGGGAGGGGTTCCGGGGTCGAGGGACCCCATAGAAAATTTTCTCCAAATCTACAGTTTTCAATTTAGAACCACCAAATTTGGTATACTCCCTAATGGTGTTCTAACTTAGACAGTAAACGGTTCGGGGTCAAGGTGCCCCCGTTAGCAATATTCGTAAAATCTACAGTTTTCAATTTAGAACCACCAAATTTGGTATACTATCTCATGGTGCTCTAATTTAGACGGTAGAGGGTTTTTGGAACAGTTGGGGGACCCGGATAAAGGGGGCCTCATACGCAATTTTCGTCAAAGCTACAGTTTTCAATTTAGAACCACCATATTTGGTATACTATCTCATGGTGCTCTAACTTAGACCGTAGAGGGGTTTTGGAACGGGTGGGGCCTGGGATCGAGGGGCGCCATATAAAATTTTCGGCGGTTTACAGTGTTTCTTCAAATTTAAGTGGAGTTGTCGCTTGCCTTACGTAGAACGTTTTTTCGAAATTGTTCGGAGTTCCCAATTCTACTCTCAAAAAAATATATATATGCCAAGTGTGAGGGGTGGGAACAAAGTGCTGTTGAACAAAGAGACACCGATAGGGTAGCTCATCCTTCAGGCATTTTTTCCGGCGTTCTAGCAATGAAATAGCTTGCCAAAAATTGTACTGTGGGACGGTTTTATTGCTTCGGCAGAAAAATTCCGCGTGTGTGAAACGGAACAAAAAGAAATCCCATACAACCCCCTTTTCGGAAATAGAATCAGTCTTATTATGATTCTATTGTTTCACCGAACACCATAGCTTTAAATGATCTACAAATTGACGGCAATTTGTTAGCCATTCAATTTGTATATGCCCCCGTAACGTCGTAGCAATAGAAGGGTGCCAATCTCCCGGGTACGAATTTGCCAGGTACCAATCTTCCGGGTATGAATTTGCCGGGTACCAATTTGCTGTTCTCTGAAATAATTACTTTTCTGTAGGAACTATTTTATTTTATTTAATTAAATAATTTATTTATTTTTGAGAATTCCGTGCAAATAATGATATACAATAACTGAAAGAGACTATTTCGAACTGGTAAATAACGTAAAATTCCTGGAAAAGCATGGAATTGCAATCGCAACAAATTGTAAGTTTAGGGTAGAATAGATTTTGGAGCTCCTAAATTTAAGAGTTATGTACAAGATGTAACTACCTTAGCAACGACAAATGAAATCATGCAAATATTTTTTTCGAGGTTTAACAACCATC
Source organism: Macrothele yani (assembly GCA_039090855.1). Lineage (NCBI taxonomy): Eukaryota > Metazoa > Arthropoda > Arachnida > Araneae > Macrothelidae > Macrothele > Macrothele yani. The sequence goes on along the minus strand of CM076990.1, from coordinate 14,670,243 downwards.
ATCAGCAACTCATTGGATTGTAAGCAGCCGCTCGTCCTTCTAGCAATGAAATAGCTTTCCAAAAATTGTACTGTGGGACGGTTTTATTGCTTCGGCAGAAAAATTCCGCGTGTGTGAAACGGAACAAAAAGAAATCCCATACAACCCCCTTTTCGGAAATAGAATCAGTCTTATTATGATTCTATTGTTTCACCGAACACCATAGCTTTAAATGATCTACAAATTGACGGCAATTTGTTAGCCATTCAATTTGTATATGCCCCCGTAACGTCGTAGCAACAGAAGGGTGCCAATCTCCCGGGTACGAATTTGCCAGGTACCAATCTTCCGGGTATGAATTTGCCGGGTACCAATTTGCTGTTCCCTGAAATAATTACTTTTCTGTAGGAACTGTTTTATTTTATTTAATTAAATAATTTATTTATTTTTGAGAATTCCGTGCAAATAATGATATAGAATAACTGAAAGAGACTATTTCGAACTGGTAAATAACGTAAAATTCCTGGAAAAGCATGGAATTGCAATCGCAACAAATTGTAAGTTTAGGGTAGAATAGATTTTGGAGCTCCTAAATTTAAGAGTTATGTACAAGATGTAACTACCTTAGCAACGACAAATGAAATCATGCAAATATTTTTTTCGAGGGAGGTTTAACAACCATCATCAGCAACTCATTGGATTGTAAGCAGCCGCTCGTCCTTAATATAGAGCCACTGGTTCCAGGGAAGAGAGAGAGCCTGTGCCCTAAGAGACAAACACAACGTCCAAGTCTCACTCAAACCCAGACCCATCTCGGACAAACGGTCAGAAGCCATCGCTTAGATTATTGCGCCACCGGGATTGAAGGCATGCAATTACTTCCGTATTTTTAAATTGGGAATTTTGAAATTGAAAGTCTTTAATTAAAAGAATAAAACTTGAAGAGAAAAACTTGTCTGTTTAAGTTGTAAGTATGAAAAATTAAATCATTAAAATTTAAAATAATTTACATGAGAATGTAGTTCAAACCTGTCAATCAAAACCAAACAAAATGATTTTAAAATGCTTTTCTTTCTCATTTACCGTATGAATTTAATTTTACTAGAAATTCTTGCAGAAAAAATCAGTTGCCATCAACCCTGGACACGGCGAACTTTTAAATTTCTTTTCTTTTGGACGAATTTGTCGTTCAAACATCTATAGAATGTGTGGTCACTGAATATTCCTCCATGGAAAATCCCTCCCAGATCTTTTTTCTATTTGTTTGATGACACCACATCTAAATATTCTTGCATCTTCCTATAATGCCTGCGACCTGAGTTCAGGACAAGTTTCCGGCATAGGTCTCTTTAGAATTTTTTAATAAGCGCAATATTATTTACTTGATTTGTTATGCAAACGTTTTGAATATGAGCTCCGGCTACGTAAAATGAACGCTATCTTCTGATTCAAGGCTTCTTGAATTGGAAGAGGAACTACAAAGGATCAAGTGGGACATCGTCGGGCTAAGTGAGGTAAGGAGAAAAGGAGAAGATCTCATTGAACTGAAAAGTGGACATCTCTTCTATTATCGTGGGACAGATACTGGCAGAACTAGTGGTGTTGGATTTATAATAAACAAGAAACTGAAGGATAAAGTGGTAGAAGTTGAAAGTTCCTCTGACAGAGCTGCACGACTCATTACCCAACTCTCGAGAAGATACCAGGCTCAGATTATTCAAACTTATGCACCCACCACAAGTCATCCTTAAGAAGAAATTGAAGAATTTTATGAGGAAATTCGTCATCTAAATAATAAAGGTAAGCAGCACTTGAAGATAATTATGGAAGATTTCAATGCAAAAATAGGGCACCGGCAACAGAATGAAACTTCAGTAGGTAAATTCGGTCACGGCGACAGAAACCAGCGTGGAAATACTCTCGTTGAGTTTGCAGAGGCAGAAGGATTTTTCATCTTGAACTCCTTTTTCAAGAAAAAGCCACACATGAAATGGACATGGAAACATCCAAATGTGACAAGTGAAATTGATTTTATTATGTGTAACAAAAAATTCGTCATAGAAGACTGCAGTGTGCTCAACAAGTTCAACACAGGTAGTGACCATAGAATGGTGAGATGTAAGATGCACCTCAACACTAAACTCGAACGTGGCAAGCTCATAAGACAAACAAAACGTATTGACATAACCAACCTTAAAAAACACCATAATACCTTCAAGTTGGAACTGAAGAACAGATTCTCTGCTTTAGAAGGCCTAACATCGGAAGAAGTGGATATTTCGGAAGTTAACAGAAAAGTAACCAAAGCTCTTATGGAAACAGCAACAAAATTAGCTGGGTCTAAGAACAAGTTGCATGTGAACACATTATCAGGAAAAACCGAAATGTTGATTCAAAAAAGAAGAGAGACGAGGACAACTAAAGAAGATGTGACTTCCAAAGTGGAATATAGAGAGCCGTGCAAGACAGTACGAAAAAGTATCACTGAAGGCGTAAGAAAATTCAACTGTGAACTAGTGAGGAAAGCAATTGAAAACAACCAAAGCCTAAAGATAGCAAAGGGACATCTCAGTAAGGGAAGAAAACAGATTATGGCACTGAGAAAAGAAGATGGTTCTGTAACAAGAAATAGAGGCGAAATTTTGACAAGAGTGAAAGATTTCTACTCCAAATTATATGAAAGGGATGATATATGTACTCCAGACATCACGAAAGGTACCAGTACCAGAGTTCTTCCAGTCTCCTAGCACAAGTTGCACATGCAATCAAGAACGTGAAGCGGGGGAAAGCTCCAGGAGAAGATGGAATCACTGTAGACATCATACAAGAAGCAAGCGGAGAAATTGAAACAGTAGTCGCCCAAATTTTCACTCGATGCCTTAATGAAGGGAAGATTCCTGAGGATTGGAACACCGCTACAATAATCCATCTACATAAAAAAGGTGACATTGAGGATCTCAGGAACTACAGACCTATCAGTGGTTTACAAAATCTTCACTAAAGTCCTTTCACACCTCATGAAGGTAACACTGGATATGGCTCAACCGAGAGAACAAGCTGGATGCAGGAGTGGCTACAGCACAATAGATCATATCCACGTACTGAGAGAACTAATTGAAAGAGTGAGAGAATATGAACTTCCATTGTGCATGGCTTTTCTCGATTATGAAAAGCCTTTGATTCGGTGAAACCATCAGCAGTCACAATGGCTTTGAAATCCTGCGGTATTGAAGATGCATACATTAATGTTATTAATAACATGTATGAAAATGCAAGTGCAAAGATTCGGCTGTTTGAAAATACAACACACATAAAAATTGGAAAGGGAGTGAGACAAGGTGGCACCATATCTCCCAAGCTCTTTAAAGCCATATCGGAAAATGTCTTTCAATCACTGAACTGGGAAAACAAAGGGATAAAGATTAATGGAGATTATCTAACCCACCTTCGTTCTGCTGATGACGTAGTCATTTTTGCAACTACCCCATCAGAGCTGCAGAGTATGATCCGGAAAATTGCTAACAAGAGTAAAGAAGTGGGATTAAAAATGAACTTTCAGAAGACAAAAGTGATGTTCAATGCTTTTACAAGAAATGAAGATTTATCGATTGATGGAGAAAAGCTGGAGATAACAGATACGTACATTTATCTTGGACAGCAGATATCAAGTGAGCGTCACATTGATGAAGAAATTAATCGGCGTACAAAACTTGCCTGGAGAGCTTTTGGAAGAAACAGCATAATTTTCAAGAGCAATATGCCATTATGTCTTAAAAGAAAAGTGTTTGATCAATGCATCCTTCCAGTGCTTACGTATGGTGCAGAGACGTGGACCTTAACTAAAAGAGACATACAAAGGCTACAGACAACTCAAAGAACCATATAGCCTCCCCGGTGGCGCAGTGGTCTAAGGCGTTGGCCTCTGATCATCCGTCCGTAAGGGGTCCGGGTTCGAATCCCGGTCAGGCATGGATGTTGTGCTTGTCTTACGGCACTGGCTCTCTCCCTTCCCTGGAACCAGTGACCCTAAATTAGGGACGGGCGACTGCTTATAGCCCATTTGAGTTGCTCACGGTGGTCGTTAAACCACCAATCAAAAAAAAAAAAAGAACCATATAGAGGTGCATGCTTGGTGTAACCAGGAGAGATAAGAAGAGTAACTCGTGGATCCGAAAAATGACAAGAGTGGAAGATATCATGATCTGAGTTAAATCCCTGAAATGGCAATGGGGTGGACACTGCCAGAAGGACAGACCATCGATGGAAAGCCGAAATTTTAGATTTAATTCCAAGGGACAGTAAAAGACCCAGAAGAAGATTACGTGGGAGATGGGTGGATGAAATTAGAAAGTATGCGGTATTAACATGGAGGAAACTGGCACAAGACAGACCGTTGTGGAGGAAACTTGGGGAGACCTTCCTCCAGCAGTGGACTGATAATGGTTGACAATGATGATGATGATGATGTCGAATATATTTTCATTTGTTCGTATTAGTTTGGGAGGTATTTTCTTCGGGGTATTTTCATTTGCATCTTCAGTATTTTGGGATACCCCATAAAGAAATCCGGAATGCGCCACTTAGCTCTTGGTAACATGTGATTGACCCAGGTAAAGGGTAAAGTACTTTTATATGTCGGAACAAATTGTTTACAAGGCCCGTTGTGATTGGGGTGTAGGAGAACTGGCCACAAAAAAATTTAAGGGGCCGTATAAAAATTAATTGCGTTTTTGACCGCTTCGTGGCCACGACCCCCAGAGGCTGATTATCTGGGTCATATAAAGTTACCGTAATTTCGTCTTTTCTTAATTGCGATAATTAATGTAATTCTTTATAAAATGTTTATGATCTACAACTCAACAAAAGATTTCAAGGTTTACAAAGTACGCACAAGTCTGCAAATTATCTGAGGGCATGTGCTGAGTGCTGACTCAGGAAACCTGTTGGGGGGAGGGGGATACCAAAAGTGTAAAATATAAAAAATTGTTGGTCCAATCAGGAAATTTTCAGTAATTACAAGCTACAACTCGACACATTATCTGAGGGCATGTGCCTACTCAGGAAACCTGTCGGGGGTGTATGTTCCAAAAGTGTAAAACATCATAAAGAATTTCTGGTCCGATCAGGAGTTTTTGAGCATTTAGAGCCTACAAATCAACAAATTATCTGAAGGCATCTGCTGCCTCAGGAGGCCTGTCGGGGGAAGGAGGGGGTCACACAAAAAGTATAAAATGCATATAAAGAACTTCTGCTCCGGTCGGGAGATTTTCAGCATTTACAACCTACATCTCAACAAACTCTCTGATGGCATGTGCTAACTCAGGAAACCTGTCGGGGCGGGGGGGGGAAGGGGGTTTAATACATAAAATATAAAACAAAGTATTTCTGGTTGTAAATGGTGAAAATCTCCCGATCGGACGAGAATTCTTTATATTTTACACTTTACACTTATGGTATCCCCCCCCCCTCCTTCGACAGGAAAGTAGGCCCATGTACTCAGAAAATTTGTTGAGTTGCAGCTTGCAAACGCTGAAAATCTCCCGATCGAACTGGAAATTTTTGATATTTCATATTTTAGGTTTTAAGCACCCCCCCCCCGACAAGTTTCCTGGGTTTGCACATATCAGCAGAGAATTTGTTTAGCTGTAGTCTATAGACCTAGAAAAATATCGTAAATAAGAAAATACGAAATTATGGAAATTTTATGTTTAACAGATATCTCGGGAGACGTAGCCACGGAGCAGTCTAGAACGCAATTTTTATATGGCCCCTTAAATTTTTTATTGCCAATTCTTCTTGTGGCCACTTCTCCGGTGGTCAGTTCTCTGGTGGCCAGTTCTATACTTTGTCTTTTGCCCGAAAATCATGGAAATGTCTAAATTTCTTACTGAAAATGAAATATTAAAAAAAAAATTATGAACAATAGTTGCTCAAGTAGTGGGGTATATAGCCACACGAAATTTGTTTATGCAGAACAATTTTATGGCACTGAAATTCTAGTGTGTCCAGTTCTCCGTGTAGCCAGTTCTCCGGTGGCCACTTCTCCGTGCCCGTTGTGGGGTTGTAATTGATAGGGAAATTTTATATCAAGTTTGTTAAAACATATAAAATTCTACTCAAGAATAACAGACTTACTTTGCCGGTAATAGGTATAATCAATATTTGATTCTAGCTGCAATACATCGAATATTTGATCCGATATTAAAAGAAAATATTCTGCACACGACCTCTTCCCTCTGAACTACAGCCGGATGGCGGGAGCTTTTACAGGGCATGTGGCGAAATTTTATTGCGGGGCCCGGACCAAAAATTCATTGTTGGCACTAAGAAATAAACCTCATATTTTAATAAAGTCGTTACGTGAAAAATGTCCTCAAAGAACACACACGATGTGAAATTCACAAATTTTGACGGTGACAACGAATCCCCATCCCTCTACTCCAGAGCCGAATGCTTTACCAATTAAGCTACACCGAAAGAATTTATTGAACCTTCTCCGTCTTGACATGTGCTTCACCTTTGTAGTATGTCATAAAGAAAACTATCATAAAGAAAGTTCAGAGATAGAGAGAGAGAGGGTGAGAGAGAGAGAGAGAGAGAGAGAGAGAGAAAGAGAGAGAGAGAGAGAGAGAGAGGGTTGGTTGGTTGGTTGGTTGGTTGTTGGATTTTATTGGCGCAAGGGCCAGGTTTGGCCAAAGAGCGCCAGACAAAGAACGATCAGCCACAGATTTTTAAAAACGTGAATAATGATTAAGATCAGACAGGCTTGGTAAAAGTTGAAAAAGAGTATGAAGAAAGCAGTGAAGAAAAGGTAGTTAATGAAATTTATTAAAAGTAACATATTTACTAATGGAAAAGGACGAACCGTCACTCTCCTCCCCCCACACTCCTCTGCAATGCTGGCAGAGGGCGGGGACGAACTGTCACTCTCCTCCCCCCATGTTCCTCTGCAATGCTGGTAGAGGCTGGGGACGAACTGTCACTCTCCTCCCCCCGTGTTCTTCTATAATGTTGGGTGAGGGTGGGGACCTCGCTGAGGCCGAGACAGTTTGATGGACACCGCACACCTTTGCGGATTGAGGGCCGGGTCTTCCGCACGTGCAGGCTGTCTGCTGGGAACCGGAAGAGGCGGGCGTCTTCAAAAGAGAAGGCGAAGACGCAGCTGGTCGAATAAGCTGGAGCTCGGTGAAATCCACCTGTGTCGCTTGTTCAGCTGTAGATCGCTTGGCAAGTGCGGCGAGAGCTACAGGGCGCGGAACAAAAGGCTGCACGGGTTGTGGCTGAGACTGAACAACTGCGGCAAAAGTACGCTGTCGGTTGTTGGGAATACCCAACTTGGCCTTGGCAGCAGGGTACGAGAGGCCCTCCAGGGTCTTGAGGCGCTGGATCGCCTTCTCGTCGTTCCACTTCGAACAGGACCTGGCATAAGCAGCGTGGGAGTCACCACAGTTTACACAGCAGGGCTCTGAAGTGCATCCAGTCCCTTCGTGGTCGCGGGAACCACAATTGGCGCACCTCGCAACACTGTTACAGGACCGCTGGGAATGTCCATACCTCTGGCACTTAAAACAGCGTAGAGGATTTGGTATATAAGGACGAACTGCACATAACAAGTAACCAGCCTTGATTTCAGTAGGTACCTTCGGGCTGTTAAAAGTCAAAATAACATTTCGTGATTTGATCAGCGCGCCATCGCGCCTGAAAGTCATGCGTCTGGCAGCTATGACACCCTGATCAGCAAGTTCACACACAAGTTCATCTTCATCGCAGACCAACAAGTCGGGCTCAGAAATGACTCCCTTGGAGGTGTTGAGATACGGATGTGCCGTCACTTGAACTGGAATATCCTGAAGTCTGGTCAACTGCAGAAGAGATTTGCTCTGAGAGAGAGTGCAAGTTTCCACAAGCAGGTCTCCAGAGCGTAGCTTCTTCACTGACTTCAAAGAGCCAGCAACACCCGCAAGTGCCTTCGAGATGAAAAAAGGAGACTTTGAGGAAAGTTTCAACATCTGGTCAGTAGAAGAAATGACGAGAAAAGTAGCTTGAGGTATCGAATCTGCAAGTGTAATGCGACGTTTCTGAGCTGACGGCTCAACACCTGGATCTAAAGATACGTCGCGGTGATGTCGTTTTTCAACGAAAGTTCTCTTCAGTGTGTTATGTGTGGGAGGTGGTTGAGGCAAATTTGGCGCCTGATCAATCACCATATCCTGTTGCTTTTTAAATTTTGAGGAGGGTTTATGTTTCCCCATGGGAGTAAGAAAGAATTCATCTGCAACGTACTCCGCCCACAATCGAGCCCAACAGGGGAGAACTGGAGGTCCGCAAGCCAAAAATATGACGCAAGACACAGTTCTAGAGCTTAGTTGCAAATATAGTCCGTTGGCTGTGATCACACGCACTCGGCGGACACTTCGGCCTCCGGGTACCGTCATGCCAACGCCTTTGGCATGATCCCACAGCCCCCGGGCTCACCCTGCCGTGCAATACGACAAAAAGCCGCTAAAGCCCTGCACACAACTTGGTACAAGACTTCTGACCAGAGGTGGGTTAGGCTCTAGCCTCCCGTTTACAGCGAAGCCGGGGTCGAAGAGGAGTGTTGGTACACAGGAGGCACTTAACCGGTCTCCTGCGACCTCAGCCGCCAGACATCCCATTTCCGCCTCACGGGTCTCCGCACGCGGCAAACATGCAGGTAGGTCTAGCACCCAAACCAGCTAAAAGGAAAAAAAGAAATCCAAAGAAGACAAATCCTGGCAGGGAACCTAAACGGAATCTCAGCAACCTACGAACTGAGCGGTTAATATAAATCAGTTAGTGGTGGAGGGTAACAAAACCAGAAGACCGGGGTGTTAGTACATAACGTGGTAGCGATTAGGTAGAGAATACAACACGGGCAACTAGCCAGTGGAGAAAATAAGGAAAAACGAAAAAGCGAGACACAAGACCAGCTCGGGATCGTGGGGCCGCGACTCCCCAACAGCTGGATGAACAGCCGTCCCTGCAAACACCAACAGCACCAAAATAAGAAAAAAACAAGCTGTGGCATGACATCAGATGTTGACCAGTCACAAGGTCAGCTCGGGCCGTGGGGGCGCCGCTCCCCAAATAACTGGAAAACCAGTTATCCCCGTGCGGGGAGAGAGAGAGGGAGAGAGAGAGAGAGAAATAAGAGGGAGGGAGAGAGATAAGAGGGAGGGAGGGAGGGAGGGAGGGAGGGAGGGAGAGAGAGAGCGAGGGAGAGAGAGAGAGAGAGTAAACAGTGTTTAAACTACGATTTTCTTTCCGGGGAGATGGGGTTGAGATTGTATTATGACTGTTAAAAAAAACTTCCTTACAAAATGATAAATAAAAAATACCTGCATAGCGAAATTTTTTGAATTGCGAATATTTTAGTGTAAGAATTAATAAGGATTCCTCTAAAATAAATTCGTACAAATAGTTGTTTTTCCCCTGATACAAGGTTTCAGTGATTAATTTTAATGCGAAGTGGAGCAAGTGACAAATTAGCGACTTTTTAAACTTTTATACGCGCTCATATATGATTTTTTTAATTTCCAGTAATGATTTTAAAGTCATTGAATAAATGGCTTCTATGTGTAACCCGAAATTAACTTTGATGTTGTTCTTTTTATTTCTTTAAATTTAAGTATCTGGTTTGCACGCAAATTGTTAAATACATAAAAATAAGGGCCACAAAATGATGAAATTTAATTTGCTATTTATCAATGCGGAAAATAGAAACGTAGTTTCAATAATCACTTAAAATCCCCAAATTCAAGTATTTGTACGGCGAAGGACGATAACCTATTCGAAAATGGAGGGATTGCAAATGAAAAAAAAACCTTTTGAAAAAGAACTTTTTAAAGGCTTCACACCCCAAAACTTACACACAAAAGAAATAATTGTTAAAAATTCTACCAAAAATGATTTTTTCCTAAACTGTGGAGCCCCTTGAAGGCATGGGGCCCGGGGCGAAAGCTCCAGTTGCCCTTATGGTCCAGCCGGCTTTGCTCTGTACTGTGGATCAAATTGCTGAAGGACTGATTAGAGCAGACGGGAACAGTTCAAGGATTCGTTGTTAATAAGCCCCATTTCTTTTCCGTAGAGCTAAAACTAACGGGGGACGCAATTGTTTAGACACGGGGACATCCTGTGTGACCTTGTAACATTGCTCCTGGAAATAGTGAACATTCGAGTTTTGGCCTCTCCGTTGTTTTGAATGTTCTTAGATTCTACTAACGGATATTTCACTTACAAAACACGGGACCTAGAAACGACAGCCGCGGCCAGGAATAACAAGATGCTGAACGCGGTTCCTTTCGCAGCATGAAACTAGTACCCTCTATGAAAATAGCGTCACAGAACACGTGATAATGTGCCTATTTATCGTTATTTTTTTATAATTTTACCAATTAACAAAACAACGGAAATAAAAAAATAAAATTTAAGTTTTCTTTTTGGTGTTTTGAGGCCCCTTGGATTCCGAGACTCCAAGCGCGCGCTTCCTGCGCCTGTGCGGTGATCCGTTCCTAGTAGGAGCTATTTAAAGTTTTGTACTCGAGTAAAAGCGCAACACAATAAACTTGACTTTCTGTGAAAATTTTATGCATATGAGCACGGTTGGGGTTGATTGAAAACTGATAAAAAGGCTTAAGGCCTGCTTATTATTTTTTGTGCCTGTGTAAAAACGTAGTACCGTAACCTTGGCATGTTATCGAAACCTTATGAATACGTCGAACTAAAAATTCCTAAAAAAAGTTAGGTCTAAGGTCTGGCAACTAAGGTTTTGTGACAGAGTATAGGTGCAACATTAATAACTTGACATGTTATGTTAACGTTGTGAATATGAGCACGACGGATAAAAAATTTCAAGAAATTGCCTTTGGGATTAATGTGTTGTAGCAGAGTAAAAGTGTAACATTATCTTTATTTTCTATATAAACCATACTACGTGCTGAAATGGCCCAACTATATATACGTATCTTCAACCATATACCGAAGCGCGGACACGGTGAAACAAAAGTGCGATTTTGTACGGTCCCTTAAAATTTTGTGGCCAGCCCATATGGAATAGGACACGTTGATGTCAAAAACGTACTTTTCACACGGCTCCATAACATATAACAATGGACACGTCGCAATCTTTTTTTTTTTTAGTTGGGAGGTTTAACGACCACCGTGATCACTTCAGTGGGCTGTAAGCAGTTCCTAATTTTCGGTCACTGGTTCCATGCAGGGAAGGAGGAGAGCCAGTGCCAGAAGTCAAACGCAACTTCCATGACTCACCGGGACTCGAACCCGGACCCTTCTCGGACTAGTGATCAGAAGCTAGCGCATAGACCACTGCGCCACCGGAGCGGCTCACGTTGAAATCAACTATGTAGTTTTCATACGGCCCCAAACGCTCTTATTGACATACTAATGGAACTAGATGCAAAGAAATCATTAATGCAATTTGTACTAGTAGGGTGGTATTTCCCGGGTAAATATTACTATCTGTGGAATCATCAAGTTCAGCGGGTAAAAGTTAATCAATGAAAAAGATATTTCTGTAATTTTCCAGTAAACTTATCTTTAATTTTTTTATTTAGTCAATTTAATTTTATGAAACAAAAAAGAAAGGAAGAGGAATGGAAATACTTATCTCCGAGGAGACATCTATAGAACTGCCGTACATCTGGCGTGTGCTTCTGAGAAACTGCGATACTGAAATGCAATGCACCTGTGTGATGTCGCGTGCATGCGACTTGACATTGGCATTGATCATCTTTTTCTTACCGTTTTAAATTTTGAATATCTGGAAATTTCTGCCTGATAAGCCGCCCGTTGGTGGTGAAAGCTAACGTTTATTAATTTTTGATTTTAATACACCATTAGCCGTATATTTTTGCACTTTATTGTTATCTACGGTCTCACACTTAGACCGTAGGTTGGGCATTGGAGTGCTGAATTGTGTTGCAGATCTTAAGAATAAAAAATTTAACTTTTAACGAAAATTTTGTATGGGGGCCCCTTGATTGCGGGCTCCGACCCGTTCCAAAACCATCTACGGTCTAAGAGTACCATGAAATAGTATCCCAAATTTGGTGGTTCTAAATTGAAAACTGTAGATTTTACGAAAAGTTTGTAAGGGGTCCCCTTGACTCTAGGCCCTGACCCGTTCCAAACACCTTCTACGGTTTAAGTTAGAGCACCATGAGGTAGTATACCAAATTTGGTGGTTCTAAATTGAAAACTGTAGAATTTACGAAAATTTTATTTGGGGCCCCCTAAAGCCCGGGATCCGACCCGTTCCAAAAACGGTCTACCGTCTAAGTTAGAGCACCATGAGATAGGATACTAAATATGGTGGTTGTATATTGAAAACTGTATACTTTACGATAATTTGAAATGAGGGGCCCGGGGTCCGTTCCAAAAAACGTCTGCCGCCTAAGTTAGAGCACCATGAGGTGGTACACCAAATTTGGTGGTTCTAAATTTAAAACTGCAGATTTTACGAAAATTTTGCAGGGGCCCCTACAGCCCGGGCCACCACTCATTCCAAAAACCGTCTATGTTAAAGTACCATGAGATAGTATACCAAATCTGGTGGTTTTAAATTGAAAACTGTATATTTTACGATAATTTTGAATGAAAGGCCCTGGACCCCAGACCCCCGACTCAATTCAAAACACGTCTACCGTCGAAGTTAGAGCACCATGAGGTAGTACACAAAATTTGGTGATTCTAAATTGAAAACTGTACATTTTACGAAAATTTTGTAGGGCCCCCTGAAGTCCGGTGCCGGGCCCGACCGCGTAAATTGCATTTCGACATGTAATGCGCGATTACGCTCTCTAGACCAATCACACCCTAGCCAGAGATTCAGGATTTTGGTTAAGGGGCGGAGCTAGAAACTGGGGTCACGTGCAATGATCACCACCTGCTCCGTGCAAAGCGAATGGTTTTCTTTGCCGTATTACTCCGCGTCACAGAAAAACGCTCCTGCGTAAAATCCTTCACAGTAAAATTTTAGTGTTATTAATAAAAGAAAATCTGTGACACAACATCAATAATAATGCTGCTTACCTTTCCTTAAATATTTGAGAAAAATATTCTGGTTTCACCACTCCTTCTAAGCCAGGTCCAAGTTTCAGCATTTTCTCCTAAATGGCTGTGGTTATGATTTACTTCTATGATAGCAGTGAGGCCTTCTTTACCATACGCATCTCTGTAGCGAACATCTTTACTATCCTGTTTTATTCTTATGGATAAACTTGCTTTGCAGTTTTTATTTGTCAGCTCTTAATCCTTGTAAAGAAGAAACAGATATTATTATTTATTATTATACATCTTTATTTATTATTATTTTACTTTTCATTTATTAAGGTGACCAGACATCCTCATGCTCTGGGGTTACTCCTTAATTTCTTATTTTTTTGACTCAATGTTTGAAATTTACCCCCAAAACTGAAATAGTGGCCATTAAAAGAAATTTAAACTTTCGGGATGTTCAGAGAAGTCGGAACATCATTGTGACCAGCTTCATAACACGCAATATTCATGGGAGACATGCCGAACATCGTACAAAGTCATGTCAATAATTGTAGCGTTATTTCGTTTTTGTTTTAACGGGATTTAACTAAAATATTTATAGGATTTAGAATAAACCTGATCTTTTTTTAACATTCACTTTCTGGCAATTAACTAAATTATTGACGCTAAATTTCGTTGCATTTGTTATATTCCATTGAGAGTTCTACAACTTTTGCTCAGTGCATTTTCTCATTGAACTATTTCTTCAAGTGAAGTGTTTGGACTTGAAACATGCCTTCTCATAGAGATAACATAAGTATCTTATGATTTTTGTCGGCTCAGTGTACAGTAATTTTTTGTTTCAAATTGTTTTTCCTTTACAGAATCACAATGAAATTTCAGTAGAGTCAAAATGTATCTTCGATTGCATGTGCTGCCACGTATGAGTGACATTATAATATATCAAAAGTAATATTCAGCATGATAGCATTTTATTGCTATTTTATATTTATTTCACATGAAAATTATCTTTCATCGTATGTTTTCCCATGAAACTGGACAGTTATGATCAGTTCATAACATTCTTTGCTAATCTTCGGTTTCGCCATAATGTGTCAGATGTTGTCCTCAATCATGTACTCATTTTGAAACGAAATTGTCCTCAATTTTGGATTGAAATTGAGGACAACGTACCATTTTGTCCTCACTTTCGTTCTCTGAAATCTGGTCACCTTACATTTATTCTTATTATTTACTTTTTATTTATAACTATCATTTATTCTTATTTATTATTTTTTTAATAATTTTTTTTAGTGAATACCGAACCCTTAACTTTTTATATTTTCCATGTGCTGAATGCTGGCCGACATAATCTCTGTTGAAAACAAATTTTGATGTTTCACTGCATGCAACAGCGTTCCTCACAATCGAGTAGGTATGAGTATAGTCTGCAAAATTCTGAAGCTGCAACTGAAAATCATTGCCGTTCTTTAATTTAACGCGCAGTTTACATATAAAGCTTTCATCAGAAACTACCTTACATTCAATTATTTTATGCTTGAATGTTTGAGGCAAAACATCTTCCAACTTTTTACACGGCGTCACGCGTCAGAACAGCATACATACTAGGTGGCCATGTGACCATGTGACCGCAGTTTCTAGCGCCGCCCCTTGAACGAAATCCTGAATCTCTGGCTAGCGTGTGATTAGTCCAGAGAGCGTAATCGCGCATTACATGTCGAAATGCAATTCACGCGACACGATCCATTCCAAAAACCGTCTACCGTCTAAGTTAGAGCACCATGAGATAGGATACTAAATATGGTTGTTGTATATTGAAAACTGTAGATTTTACGAAAATTTTGTAGGGCCCCCTTCGGACCGGGCCTCCACACGTGCCAAACACCGTCACCGTTTAAGTTAGAGCACCATGAGGTAGCACACCAAATTTGGTGGTTCTAAATTGCAAACTGTAGATTTTACGAAAATTTTGAAGGGCCCACTGAAACTCGGGCCCCGACCAGTTCCAAAAACCGTGCACGGTCTAAGTTAGAGCACCATGAGGTAGTATACAAAATTTGGTGGTTCTAAATTGAAAACTGTAGATTTGACGAAAATTTTCTGTGGTGGCCCCTCGATTCCGGGCCCCCCACCCGTTCCAAAACCCCTCCACGGTCGAAGTTAGAGCACCATGAGATAGTATACCAAATTTGGTGGTTCTAAATTGAAAACTGTAGATTCTACGAAAATTTTCTATGGGGGAGCCCTCGACCTCGGGCTCCGACCCCTCCCCAAAACCGTGTACGGTGTACGTTAGAGCACCATGAGATAGTATACCAAATTTGGTGGTTTTAAATTGAAAACTGTGGATTTGACAAATATTGCGTACGGTGGGGGGGGGGGCTTGACTACGGGCCCCCTACTTTTCCAAAACAGTCTACGGTCTAAGTTAGAGCACCATGAGATAGTATACCAAATTTGGTGGTTCTAAATTGAAAACTGCAGATTTGGCGAAAATATTCTATGGGGCCCCTCGACCCCGGCCCTCTCACCCGTACCAAAAACCATCTACGGTCTAAGTTAGAGCACCATGAGATAGTATACCAAATTTTGTTTCTAAATTGAAAACTAGATTCTACGAAAAAATTCTATGGGGGCCCCTTGACCCCGGGCTCCGACCACTTCCAAAAACCGTCTACGGTCTAAGTCAGAGTACCATGAGATAGTATACCAAATTTGGTGGTTTTAAATTGAAAACTGTAGATTTGACGAATATTGTGTATGGGAGCCCCTCGACCCCGGGCCCCCTATCTTTCCCCAAACCGTCTACGGTCTAAATTAGAGCACCATGAGGTAGTATACCAAATTTGGTGGTTCTAAATTGAAAACTGTAGATTTGGTGAAAATATTCTATGGGGCATCCTCGATCCCGGGCTCCAACCACTTCCAAAAACCATCTACCGTCTAAGTTAAAGCACCACGAGATTGAATACCCAATCTGGTGGTTTTAAATTGAAAACTGGATTTTATGATAATTTTGATTGAGTGGTCCTGGACCCCGGACCTGGGCACTGTTGGTAAAGAGGTACGGGTAACCCCAATTTCTACCAAAATTTAATCAGGACATCAATTTCTATGAAGTCCCCTACCCTTTAAATATATTTTTTTTGCAATTCATCAAAATCTATCTAAAGCAATTTATTTAGGGATTACTGCGATGTTATGACTTGCGATGTAAGGTAGCACGATGTTTTGCCCTGCGATGTTATGGTGCCGCTATGTTTTGCCCTGCGATGTTATGGTGCCGCGATGTTTTGACCTGCGATGTTGTAGTACCGCGATGTTATGGTACCGCGATGTTGTAGTACCGCGATGTTATGGTACCGCGATGTTTTGACCGGCGATGTTATGTCGGCGATCATATGTCGTGCGATGTTTTGACCTGAGAAATCAGGCCCTGAGAGCACGTACGAAGTGTGAACCAGCACATGCAGAATACAATAATCGCCAGAGAACTCATGCATTGCTCGGCTGCTCTTGTATGGAATAATATTAGAATTGCCCCTTTCACGAATTTTAAAGAGACTGCCATCAGGGAAAAAGTTGAAATACTATCTAGCAAACTGGTATGCAATGATATAGTCCCTACTGAACTACCAATGGTTTGGCATGCGCTATTAAAAGATGGAAACACATCACAGCGCACCGTATAATTACATGTTAAAAATTCATGTAATATGCTCGTGATGTCACCCACGTTATTTTTAAATATCAGCTACGTTATTTACGTGTTCCGATTCCCTGCATTTTTATGTCTACCATTGCCTTGATAAAGCCTCCCAGTCCCAGTGGAGTGCGAAAGCTTGGCGAATCTTTGTGCTGACTACACCACAAAAATAAACGGATTTAATACGCTATATGCGTTTCATGATTATTCAAGCTTGGTGTATTTAAAATAAAGTTAAAATATGACTCTTTCCTATTTCCATTATGTTGAGCAAATGAGATAAGGTGAACGAAATTTTACATCACGGTCAGCATGGTTTCCGTCAGAGCTTCTCAACAGAAACGGCTATATTGGATGTTCTTCATTTTTTGCACACAAATATTGACTCAGGAAGAAGTGTCCTGGGTATATTTTGTGACTTAACTCGAGATTTTTGCCTGTGTGCATCATGAAATTCTATTGTCAAAGTTAAATCAATAGGGATTCGAGGAGTTCCGCTTTTGTTTTTTAGGAATTATTTGTTACAGAGATGGCAGCATGTTCAGATTCGTGGCATTCGTTCTTCGGTTCGTGGGGTAAGTTGCGGAGTTCCTCAGGGATCGGTTCCTTTTTTAATATACATTAATGATATTTTTAATGTTACTTCGGGGGTGCACCGTGTGCTGATGATAACAGTTTATTCTTTTCTGGTAATTCTTTAATGGAGTTGGTACCTTTAGTTAATAGCGATCTTCGGGAGTTCTTTGGTTGGTTCAGTTGCAGTAATTTAACTATAAATCAAGATAAAACTAATGCAGTCCTGTTTTTACGTCGTTCTTATTGTTCGTTTACCCCAACTGGTATCTTTGTGAATGGAGTTCTCATTACATTTAAGACGACTGTTAAATTTCTGGGCGTACTTATTCAGGAGTCTCTACGTTGGGATAATTACATTAATTATTTGGCAAATCAGCTTAGATCACGTATAGGAATGGTTTATAGAATTTCTGGTATGTTGACGATAAGATTAAAACTAATATTGTATTACTCGTTCATATATCCACTTCTTTCGTATTGTCTACTGTCCTGGGGTCGGACCACGTTGGGTAATGGCAATAGAATATATATTTTACAAAAGAAATACATTCGCTTATTGGATACTAATAGTGCTATGGCTGCTGTTCATATAAAATAATCCCATTTAATAAACTTTATATATTTCGATTATTACTTTTTATATAAGCACAATAGAATTTATCCTAATAAGTTTATGAGTCTTCTGGAATTGCACCAATTTTCACATTCTCATGATACCAGGGGTAATGCAAACTTCGTTATTCCCAGGGCACATCTAAATCTTTTACATTACAGTGTAATTGCAGCTGGTCCGCGACAGTGGAATGAATTACCCTTGCACATTAAATCAATTGCTAGCTTCAGGAAAGTATCAACTACTGAATTATTGGCCGGCTGATATGATTTGAATTGATGCCTTGATTTCTTTTCTGGGATAAAGTGGCACATTATTTTGTCCTGTTGATTTTGGTTTGTTTATTGCTGCACGATTGTTTAATGTGCTGTACAGATATTCTTGGGATGTGTATTTTCCGGTTGCATTGGTTTGGCGTACACTGAAGAGAAATTGAATAAGAGATACCTGCCTAGTAACGTGTAGCACCACCTTTCGCCATGATGACGGCGGCGATTCGTCTCGGCATGGACTCGAACCACGACCCCTGAACAAGCTCCCACAGTTCCTCGATGGCATCCCAGATGTGCTCGATGGGATTGAGGTCAGGTGACCTAGCTGGCCAAGGAAGCGAGGTCACGTTGGTGGAGTGTTCATCCAAACATTCGGATACACTTCTGGAACGATGGCACGGTGCATTATCTTGTTGCAGGATGAGGTCCCCAGTGGGATATTGAAGACGCACAAACGGGAGCAAATGGTCTTCCAGGATATCCCGGTAACGTTGACCTGTGAGGGACGATGTCACACGCACCAGGGGTCCCATTTAAGTCCACGTAAAGAGTCCCCAGACGAGAATGTCACCCCCACCAGCTTGAAGAGTACCCTGCTGGCAAGAAGGATCCATCGCTTCATGTGGTTTGCGCCGTACTCGTATCTTGCCATCCGCATGTACCAACTTGAATCTCGACTCATCAGTCCAGGCAACAATTTCACACATGTCTAGGGTCCAGCAGCGATGTTCCCGCGCCCATGCTAATCTTTGCACCCTGTGATGTGCGGTCAGCAGCGGTACCCTCGTGGGACAATGGCTTCTGTACCCCATAGCGAGATGTTTCTGGCTGCTTACACGTTTTTGTGCACCAACATTAAATTTCCGAATGATTTCTTGCACTGTGGCCCGTCTATCCGCTGTTACAATGCGAGCTAGCCGACGATGACCCCGCTAATCCACACTCTGTTGTCCACGGCGGTTGGCCCTTGCAGGGATGTATTTACCGGATTCTATGTACTCACGGTGCACCCGTGACACAGTGGCTCGTGAAAATCCCAGTGCCTGCACGACTTCCGAGATGGAGTGACCCATTCGTCGGGCCCAGACAATTTGCCCACGATCAAATGCGCTTAGATCCTTCGTCTTACCCTTACTGCGTCCGACTCGTACTGATTCCCGTCGCATCGCTGCATACGTCGTCGTTTCCGTTTACAGGGCTGCCCACAGCGCCACATTTGCATAACGCCAGCTGTCTCTAATTCAATTGCGCTTCAGTGTATATACAGTAGCGAACAAAAGTATTTGGCGAAACACTTTTTCGACCATAATATTTTTTCTGCTGGACCAAATCGGGTCGGGTCATTTTGGGACATGATATGTGTTATTCAGTTGTAAACATGACCCATATGCAGATGGATCGGAAACCTTAACACATATCAGGTACCGAGCTTAATCGCAAAGATCATACAAATTGACCAACAAAGTAGGTGTGTATCACATACATTTAATGCAACCATAACAGAAAACAAGTACGAGAAAACGACAAAACAATAACTAATACTTAGAGGGATAACCACGAGACTTAAAAACAGCTGCACAACGGGGCAGCATCGAGTCCACTAGCTTCTCGACGGTGACCTGCGGAATTCGCGCCCATTCTGCAGACAGCTGCTCAAACTTCTGGGCCCTATTCCGGCAGGTTTTCTTCGCATATCGTCTCTCCAGCTCCTCCCACATGTGCTCGATGGGGTTGAGGTCTGGCGATTGGCTTGGCCAGTCAAGAAGTGTGACCTGTTGCTGCTGGAAGGCTGCCTTCGCTACTCTGGAGGTGTGCTTCGGGTCGTTGTCTTGCTGCATGAACCATCCGGGTGGCATGTTCTGGTTTGGCACGGGAAGATATCGTTGATGAGCATGTTCGTGTAGCTCTGGCCGGTCATATTCCGCCAATCTTGATAATGGAGCCCATTCCATTTTGAGAGAAGGCGCCGTAAACCATGAGCGATCCTCCTCCGTGCTTGACCTTGACAGTCAGCTGAATGAACTGGGGGTTGAATCTCTGGACACACGGACGTCGTACGTATCGGATGCCATCACTTCCGAACAAGTTGAACTTGCTCTTGTCGGTTAAAAGCACCTTACTCCAGTCCGCCGCGGTCCAGTGTCGATGACAGCGCGAACGTGACTCTGGCTCGTCGATTCTTGACTCCGATGAGTGGTTTCTTGGCGGGGCGACTTCCATTCAATCCACCAGCAATGAGACGACGGGAGATGGTCATTCGGCTGACGTTCAGGTCGTCGCTGTCGCGGAATTCGGTGTCGATGTCCACAGCAGGCAAGGTGGGATCAGCACGAGATCGACGGAGGATGCGTCTATCCTGACGCAACGTAGTGGAACGAGGCCTACCACATCGCGGACTGTTCTCGACGGTCCCAGTCTTCTTATAACGTTGCAGGATAACTGAAATGGACTGGTGTCGGATCTTCAGGGCCCTCGCAATGTCGGTGACGCGCATTGCAGATTCCATCATGTTTACGGCCGGCTGGCGAGCTCCACCAAGGATCTCGCCTTTTTACCAATTTCTGAAAACCTAAGATTGACTTATTATCACACTACACATCACAAAAGCCACAAGAAAAACATTAATACATGCAGCAAACAAATGGGTAATAATTGGCGACTCTACATGGACCATTTCGAACGAAAAATTCGCTCTGAGCGAAATACAAAGTACGCGGCATTGTAACCCACGAATCAACACATATCATATCCCAAAATGACCCGATTTGGTCTAGCAGAAAAAATATGTTCGAAAAAGTGTTCGCCAAATACTTTTGTTCGCTACTGTACATATAAATGTCCTAACTAAATCATTCATTATTTTTTTATACTTTGCTTATCAGTGGTTATGTTGGCATGTGTTAAGATTACTACGTATTGTAACTGTACTGTCTATATGCCACCTAATTTTTAATTACAGTTGATTATCATCATGTATTCCTTAACTTACCTGTACTATTATGATTATTCGTGCCTCATTGTGTTCTTGGCCTGTCACACACTTCTTAGGGACCGGGGGCTCGTCAGGCCTTTTCCCCTGGGTCCATGTCATCCACATACAGTGTTATATGTAGACAAAGATTATTTTTACATTTCTTAAGATCTACTTCATATACTTTGGTTTAATTGTGCAAGTTCTTTAATTGTAATTAATGTAATGTTTATTGTAATTGTGTTATAACATACTACGGATACATTACTGAAACTTTATTATTTTTTGTTTAACTACTTAGCACAGACTTACTGTAAAAATGTATTGCTGGGTGGAATTCTGTCATGCATGGCATTGCTATGATGAATGGCAGAATATTCAATAAATTCAAATTCCCGCATACTTTCGAATTTTATCCACCCATCTCCCATGTGGTCTGCTCCTGTCCCTTGGAATCCAATCTATAATTTCGGCTGTCCATCGATGGTCTGTCCTTCTGGCAGTATGTCCAGCCCTTTGCCATTTCAGGGATTTAAGTCTGATCATGATGCCTTCCACTCGTCATTCTGATCCACGAGTTCCTCTTCTTATCTCTCCTGGTTACACCAAGCATGCACCTCTCCATGCTGCTTTGAGTTGTCTTCAGCCTTTGTATGTCTCTTTTAGTTAAGGTCCACGTCTCTGCACCATACGTAAGCACTGGAAGGATGTATTTATCAAACACTTTTCTTTTAAGACATAATGGCATATTGCTCTTGAAAATTGTGCTGTTTCTTCCAAAAGCTCTCCAGGCAAGTTTTATAAGTCGATTAATTTCTTCATCAATGTGACCCTCACTTGACATCTGCTGTCCAAGATAAACGTACATCTGTTATCTCCAGCTTTTCTCCATCGATCGATAAATCTTCATTTCTTGTAAAAGCATTGTACACCACTTTTGTCTTCTGAAAGTTCATTTTTAATCCTACTCCTTTACTCTTGTCAGCAAGTTCCTGGATCATACTCTGCAGCTCTGATGGGGTAGTTGCAAAAATGACTTCGTCATCATCAAAACGAAGGTGGGTTAGATAATCTCCATTAATCTTTATCCCTTTGTTTTCCCAGTTCAGTGATTAAGACATTTTCCAATTTGGCATTAAAGAGCGTGGGAAATATGATATCAACTTGTCTCACTCCCTTTCCAATTTTTATGTGTGTTGTATTCTCAAACAGCCAAATCTTTGCACTAGCATTTTCATAGATGTTATTAATAATATTAATGTATGCATCTTCAATACCGCAGGATTTCAAAACCATTGTAACTGCTGATGGTTTCACCGAACCAAAGATCTTTTCATAATCGATAAAAGTCATACACAACGGAAGTTTATATTCCCTCGCTCTTTCAATTAGTTCACTCAGTACGTGGATATGTTCTATAGTGCCGTAGCCGCTCCTGAATCCAGCTTGTTCTCTCAGTTGGGCCATGTCCAGTGTTACCTTCAAGCGGTGTGAAAGAACTTTAGTGAAGATTTTATAAACCACTGATAGGAGGCTCATGGGCCTGTAGTTCCTGAGATCCTCAGTGTCACCTTTTTTTATCTTGCAGGATCATTGTAGCGTTATTCCAAATCTCAGGAATCTTCCCTTCATTAAGGCATCGAGTGAAAACTTGGGCGAGCACTGTTTCAATTTGGCAGATACTAACATAAAAATGAACTTAGACCTAATTTCATTTGAAGAAATATGCAACATTACTTTGCGACCAAAATTTTGGGTAACTGTTACAGATGAAGAAACTCCAGGCGTTGTCTGCTTTCTGAAAAGGAAAACATACTCAAAAGATATTAATCCTGATAACCAAATTGTTGAAAAAGCTGCTGAATCTGAAATTACACGATTTGGGTATCATAAAAATATTAAAATTCTTAAACACAGTGAATTGATGTAAAAGATTGGAAACTACACTGAAAAAGGGCAATCATATTACATCTGTCATGGTGTCAGAACTCTTAAGTATTTCCAGAAATACCTAAGAACAAGACGAGTAACTCCTTACTCGAAACGGAAAGTTTTGGTAACATGGAAAATGTGTTGTTGGTCATGTAAGTGCAAATGGAGCAGCATGTCGATACCAGTGTAAGCTTTTATGAAATCACATCTGTGTTAAAATCCCAAAGAAATGGTAGACCTGTTCTGACATTCGGAATGAAGTTAAAAGTCGCACATCAAACTTCAAAGCAATTGAAACAATGTGGTCTTTTTGGCATAAATACATATCACTAAACTGTTCTACGAGATTCAGAGGTTAGCTCCAAAAAGAAATACAAACTACCCAATATTTTTACTTACTGTTGCCGTATCAAACTTCTCCATTAACAGCGATCTTGACATACAACTCGGGTTTCACTGATATCCATTACACGCCGTACACAAAATCTTTTATACTTCATACTCCTGAATCTGATCCTCCCATGTCTTTCTTGGCCTTCGTATGCCTTTCCTTTCTGACACTTAGGCTAAAACGATGTTCTTAGTAAGCATCTCATCACTCATTCTTTCAACATGGCCAAACCACCGAAGCATATTGGTCTCCACCTTGCTAACAGCATTTTGCTTCACATCACACAACTGCAACACATCTTCATTCCTCACACAATCAGTCCGTGTCTTGCCACGCATTTCAGCACACAAACGACTCCTATGTTTTTTCTGCAGTACCCAGGTTTCATTGCCATATATCAGAGTAGGAACAATTACAGTTTCATACACAGCCATGCAGGACTCTCTAGAGAACCCATCATTCCTGTGAAAACCTCCCAGAGCAGCTATGACTTTCAATGAAGAATTCACTCGCCTACTAATTTCACCATCCAATTTGTTCTCTCTGTCAAACATGTTTCCTAAATACACAAACTCATTCACATGGTCAGTCACTGTGCCGTTTAGACTTACATTACACTCAGTGCTACCAGTTCCTTACTCAAACACCATAACTTTGGATTTTCCCCTTATTTATACTCAGTCTGAATTTCATGCAAACTTCGTACATCCGAGACAACATACTCTGCAAGTCCCTTTTGCTCTCTGCTAAAAGGACAGTATCATCAGCATACAGCAATCTGCACACACAGATATCACCAAGACATAAACCACTATCATCTATTTTGGCATCACGCATGCACGCGTCCATAAATATATTAAACAGCCATGGTGACTTTTTGCAACCTTGTCTAACTCCTGCACCAATAGAAAACCATTTTGATAAAACACCATTCACTCGTACACAAGCTCTACTACCAGCGTACATGGCTTTTACACTATTAAGTAGATTCCCAGTAACACCATATTCATTCAATACTTTCCACAAAAGTGTCCTATTTACTTGGTCGTGTAAGTCTTTTTGGCAAATAAAATTAACACCTTAAAAGTTACAAACAAGGATTGTACATCCAATAACGAATAATAAGTTGAAATTCTTAGTCAGAGATGAATGCATTAAAGCTTTAGGTGGAAGAATGTAAAAAGTATGAGGTACAACAGCAGTTGATTGTTAGAATGCATTATGATGAGAATGAAAAAGTCCCCGGCTCTATGAGCATACGAGGTTAACCAAATAACTTGTTTTTTTAAGTTGAACCTGTCTGAGAAAATATTTAAAATCATATAAAGCTGCTAATGGGCTTAACAAGAAAACAGGGTTGCCAACTTTTTCAAGAACAGCTTGAGCAGCATCCATAGAAATTTTGAGGAGCATTTGCCTTACTTGAGGAGCAGTTATAAAAATATGTGAAAGAAATATTCGAAATGCTTGGAGTTAACAATAATTTCTATTAAGTCAGTGTAATTTATTTTTCACTTACCTGTACATCATTTTAGAGGTAAATATGTGGCTTGTTTTGCCTTCTGCAGTACTTCATTGGTGAACACAGTCTGATAGACACTTCCTTTGGCTTTAGCAGAATATTTTTCAATTAGCAATGCTATTAACGCAGAAATTTTTAGGCTACTTTTAACAGCTGCATTCAGTTCTACAGATTGTTTTTTAAAGATATTTTGCTGGCTGGTTCGTGACAGCTTCAGAGATTCAATTTCCTGCTCGCATTCCTGACCTTGCATAACGAAGTCGTTATGCTGCGTTTCATGATGCCTCTCCACGTTGAATTTTTTTGGCACTGCTACTGAAGCATTAAACAAGAGACAAATAAGTGAATTGTTTTGTTGTACAAAACAATATTTGTATGTCCAAGCCTCTTGAAACTAATGATTTTCGGAATCCATCTTGTGTTTATCAGGCGCCATGATTGTTTCCAAACTACAAAGTTTTCCAACACTCATTGCCGACGATATGTAAGCACGATAACGATATCGTTATTTGCACAGCGAAAAAAAAAAGATTTAAAACATTTCCTTGCAAGAAATGTTTATTTATTTATTTTTTTTTTCGCTACGGAAATAACGATATCGGTATTGTTATCAGAGATTTCTCGCAAGGAAATATCAATCCGACGCCGCGTTAGAGGTTTGCTCCAGCTGCCGACCTTTTTCACTGCGTCGCCGCCACAGCTATTTGATCGGCAGGCCGATTCGCACAATGAAGAACTGCGAAATCTTCAAAATCCCGAGAAATCAGACATTGATGGTTCAAATAATCGCTAATAAAAAAATTTTACGGCGATTTTTACACGAACGCCACTATCAATAATCACTAGTCGCGCCACCGTCGACAAAATCTAGCCGCCGCTGCGTATTTTGCTTCGCCGCAGACCTCTAGTTGGTGATCACACCATTTCGAACCACTTTAAAACTTTAGGCGGGCCAGCGGTTGTGTATCCCTGGTAGAGATGGGTTGGACGGTGACTTTTAAGTATCAGTGACAACGGTGACGGTTCCAAACAAGTATCAGTGACAAAATCACAGTCGGTGACAGCAGCGCCTCCAGACCGCGTAACGCTTGTCAGTCAGTGACAGGAACCACCGAGCTTGCATTCACGGTTCCACGCAGCACTGGCAGCCATAAGTCACTGCCCGCGCTGCAGGTGACATAGCCTCCAGGCAAGAAGCTGCTCTGAAATTATGGAAACCAACGGAACTACAGATCAAATGAGGGATTTAATAATAATCAATTGAACAAGCTTACTCTTTTATCAACTGTATATAATAAAAAAAAAAGTTTGTTTTTTCTTGCGGAAATCAGTCACAGCTCAGTAGCGCCTAACCCGTTCCCAAAGAGCAGGATTGTAGGAGCTAGAAGTTTCCGCCGGTTACAGCAACAGGTGGCGCCTACAGTGATCCTGTCACTGATATTTCAGCAAACGAGTGACAGCTGGCGACGGTGACATACTCGTATCAGTGACGTAATTTCCGACCCATCTCTAATCCCTGGTAATAAGACGGGAAACAATCTCCGATATATTTTTTTTAGCTTAATGCTCAATTAAGAGGATTTTACGTATATAATGGATTATGACTCTATTTCCGGAGAAAACGAACAACTTCGCGGAGCTTTAGTGTTTTTCCGGAGAAACTCCGCAAAATTCGGAGCAGTTGGCAACCCTGAGAAAATGTTTGAAAGGAACTGAAGAATTAAGTTCTTTTATGATTGGATATTTTTTTTTATGAAACTTTCTGAATACCTGCAACTAAAGTCGAGTGGGACTATTCAGGGATATGTTGATTATGAATTGTTTACACCTGCAGAGAAAAACCATGTTATTATTATTTTTTTTTTGATCGAGTATGACCACAGTGAGCAACTCAATGGGCTATAAGCAGTCGCCCGTCCCTAATTTAGGGTCACTGGCTCCATGGAAGGGAGAGAGCCCGCGCTGTAAAACAAACACAACATTCATGCCTCAACGGAATTCGAACCTGGGCCCATCTCGGACGAATGGTCAGAAGTAATCGCTTAGACCACTGCGCCTGTTCGATTTGGAGGAGGCAGAGTGATGGTGTGGTCCAGTATCTCTATCAATGGACGAACCGACCTGTACATTATCAGAAACGGAACACTTACTGCTCAGCGGTATAGGGATGAGATCCTCAGTCGTCCCTTATGCTGTAGCAATCGGAGATGAATTCATTTTCGCTGACGATAATTGCAGGCCACATTGCGCTCGACGTGTGGACAACTTCCTGTATGACGAGGGAATCATCCGAATAGACTGGCCAGCACGTTTCCTAGACATGAACCCATCAAGCATGTCTGGGACGCTCTAGGGAGAAGGGTTGATGCTCAATTAACCCCTGCACAAAGTCCATCCAATTGGAAAGTGCTCTTCTGCAGGAGTGGAATGAAACAGTGGCGGCCCGTCAGATGAGGCAAGTGAGGCGCCGCCTCACCTGAAATTCCGCAGAATGAGAAGTGAAAAACAAAACAAATAAAACTTCGGTCAGTAACAAAGATATAAGAACTTTGCAGGATAAATGTAACACTGAAATTCACATTGTGATTCATGAATTAATTTAAAGAAAGGCTTTCGAGAAGAGGAATGAATCATTATTTTTGCAAAGCAGCTGCATGTTTTAAGCGCTTAGAGGCGACCGGCTGAATCGTCTCGATGAGAAGCCGGTTTTGGGAACTGGGGATCAGAGAAGAGCCCTACAGAGTGAACCCCCCTCCTCCCCACGGTCCGAGGTCTACCCAAGGAGGTGCCGGACTTCCAGTAAGAGAAAGGAAATTTCTGAGGCGACCCTCCATTTCGCTTAAACTGGAATCGCATCTCTGCTGTTATTGGAGAACACAAGGATTGTGTATCCAATGGGCGCGGGAAAATGAGCAGATGACCTTGGTAAAAAGTGGTTTTACAGGCGATGACGCCGTTCGCCTCTACACGCTTTGGAGTAGGAATTTTTCTACGTAGCTTTAACTATTCGTCAGAGTGTATTTGAGTCTAACTTTTTGTAGTGTGCTTTCAATCCTCTCTTCTGCGGGTGTTGGCTAGTTCATAGTAATGTTCAGTTTTTCTTCTTTTTTATTTTGTTACTAAACAGCATATTTTGATTTTGGTTGGAAAATATGAATGGCCCAACAAACGACGTGATTTGTGTTCTGGAAGAAATTCCTTTTAAACACTGGAAAGATTATGATAAAAGGGATGTTCTCATATCTGGAAGACCGACACCTATAATAAGTTCAATATCTAAAGATAAGAAGTGCGGCAAATCGTTTTTTAGGTCTTTCAATAAATCATGGTACGAGATTTTCCCCTGGCTTTCTGGTAGCTATTACAAGCAAACTCTCTTTTGCTGGCCATGTTTACTTTTGAGCAATAAGAAAAATGGGTGGAATACAACGGGTTATTTTGATCTGAAAAACTTTTCTCGTAGTGCAAAATTACACGAAAGCTTCTAAAGAGCATATAACTAATCACGTAGTTCTGAAACGAATGGAAAAAAATATAAACACTATTTCTGATATGCTCAAAGAAAATGCTGCTCTTCATAAAGTCAAGTGTAATGAAAAGGTCAGACTAAATAGGCTTTTTATGGAACATATAATCGATTTAGTTGTCGTTCTAAGCAAGCAAGAACTGCCTTTTCGAGGACATGATGAATCTATTTCCTCATTAAATAAAGATAATTTCGAGGAGATGTTCCATTTGTTACTTCGTATGAGCACCCCAGAATTAAAAGCACATTTTGAAGAAATACGAAGCTTATTTTCTGGACAATCTAAAACGATACAGAATGATTTAATGGAGTGTATTCATGAATATACATGTATAAACGAATGTGTTAAAAGCAAAATTAATGAGTCAGAATTTTTTTCAGTGCAAGTTGATGATACAACTGATATTACTCAAAAATCACAGTGTTCAATAATTGTCAGATACATATTGGACTCAAATTGTGAAGTAGTTGAGCGCTTCCTTGGTTTTTATGATATCAGCATGCTGTGGCACTGTATGATCTGCTAGCATCGGTTTTGGAGGAGTTTGATTTTAAATCAAAGTTAGTAGGCCAGTGATATGGGTGCAAGCGTTATGGCTGGAGAGTTGAGCGGTCTGCAGAAAAGAGTCAAGCTAGAAGCCCCGCAAGCGTTGTTTACCCACTGTTTCGCCCACAGCCTTAACCTTGTCCTACAACAGGGGTGCAAAAGTATTGTAAAATGTCGCATATATTTCGCAACTGTATCCAGCATGCCCTCATTTTTTCATAAATCTGCCAAGAAAACCCACGTAGCAGATTCAGTTGTTGGGAAACGGATTTCTCAAATAGCGGAAACACGGTGGGCATCACGTTCGCAAATTTTGCGTTTAATTGTGAGCGAATGGGGCAAACTAAAGAATGTGTTTGAAAACATAATGAATGACCCGGAATCAACGGCAGAATCAATCAACGGAGCCATAGGGTATTTGGAAAATTTCTCTGATTTTGAATTTGCTTTTTTATCACTGATTTTTGATGACATTTTTGGAATTACGGATGTACTTACAAAAATTTTACAAAAAAAGACTTTAGATATCAGTTATTGCCAAAGACAAATTAAACAATGTTGCGAACGAATAAATAAGAAAAGGAATGTAACCACTTACTTGAAACATTTCAGTGAAGCAATTAGTTTGAGTGGAGGTCCTAAATGTCGCCAAAAGAAACATTTGACTGAAGAAGTGGAAAACTATTACAAAATTTTGTTTTACGAAATCGTTGACAGCATAATAGTCCAAATAAATACCAGATTTGAAGATATGGGAAAGCTCGAGTTTCTGCAGCTAGTTGACAGCTCAAAATACCATAGTTATTCAGATTCGTTTCCATCCAGTGCCCTTAACACTCTCAAAAAAATTTATCCAAACATTTTTACAGACACACAACGACTAAAAAACGAATTAGATTTTTTATATAATGATCACAACTTCAGGGAACTCAGTGTTCAGAAAACCTTGAAAACAATGAAAGAAAACGAGCTGAAAGATGTGTTACCAGAATCCTACAAATTATTTTCTCTTGTATTGACACGGGCATCAACAAGTTCTTCTGCTGAAAGGAGTTTTTCTTGTTTGAAGAGAATTAAGACTTACCTACGTTATACAACGGCACAAGATCGTTTGTCTTCACTCGCTAAAATTTCAATCGAGAAGGAATTGCTGAACCATCTAATGTCCACTCAACCATTTTATGATCTGATCATAGACAAATTTGCAGCCAAAAAGGATCGCAGAATTGAACTTATTTATAAAACATAAACTGAAAGCATTCTGTCCGAGACCAAAGCAAATTAATATCGTATTCCTCTGTTTTTAATTCCAGGTTTAAATTACCTAATACTTTTTTTATATAGAAATGTGCTTCCTTAGCTTGACTTCTCCTGTATATAGTTATCACGAGCCTGGACTTCAGCTTGTGACCCGTGCTAAATGCACCTTCACCAATATGCCAATCGAACTGCGACTTTTATTCAAGCTCAAGAAACATTTCGTGAGAAAAAAAATTTCTATTCAAATGATTTACTTAGAATTTTTTAAGAAGTGGATCTCCGACTGGCGTTGGGATGTGAGTGACGCATTGACTAGCTAAAGAAACCGCGCAAATTGCGTATTTTCGCACAAGTGTATTACATAAAAGAATACAGGTGAAATATTTCTTTCTTTGTTGTAAAATTATCGAATAATTGTTTTCATAAAAATATTGTTGCAAAAGTAGCGTATATTACACACACACACATATATATATATAGTGGTATATGCACATTTTCCCTCTAAAATTTTTGGATATTTTCGTGAGGAAAGACTCTCCACGCCGTGTTTCATATATTTCTATAATTTTATTCCATTACTGTTGAATAATATTTGTATATAAGGGCTAAATGGCATAGGCTGAAGCCCTAAGGGATGGGGTTTACAGCTGTTTATAAAAAGGCGCCTACCCGGGACCAATGGCTTAACGAGACTTCCGAATCTCAGCGGATTTTAATGATTCATCCGACTCGAACCCAGGACTTCAAAGATATCCGATGGGTGATACTGCCTTTGACATGAAACTTTTTGAGGGGGGGGGTCGTCTGCACTTATGCTGTATAACTGTGTATAAGTACATGTAACAATTTGGGGGGGGGGGGCGCTTCGACAAATATTTTTCTATTGGTACGTACGCACATCTTGAACATTAATACAAAACGAAGCTAATTTAATAAAATGAAGAAAATGCAAAAAAATTATAGTTGTTTTAATAAAAATTTAATAAAGCAGCAACTTCTTTGGCCGCTTTGCTTTACTTTCTCTTCTATTATCAAGAAATTACATTGCTTTCCGAGTTATGTAAAAATCAATGAATTTAAATAGGGAAATTATCTATAAAACGTACTTAGAAAAAGCTAACTGTCTCGCCTACTAAGGGGGTGCAAACCACGACCCCCACCAGGCTACGCCACTGATATATATATATATTCGTATAACGTTATACGAATTTATATATTTTTCAATAACACATGTTTTACTGGTTTACATTTACATCAAGACCGTTCGCCTCACCAGCATTTTACACCACGAGCCGCCACTGGAATGAAATTCCCTAATTCCTCATTAATACTCTGACTCCATGCCTCACATGTGTGCAACATTGCTTTCTTTCAGGGGAAACCATACCCCCTATTAAATCCAATTTTCTGGCAAAAAATTACCTTTATATGTTCATAAATATGCATTTTTACGTTCATCTCCTCAAAAATTATTAAATTTAAATTGCCAATTGTTTCGGCCATATTTTTCTTTTCATATAGCGTACTATGACAATTAACACAGCAATCAGACATTGCTGAATTGACTGTAACTACTGTTTCACACGTGAATCAAATCACATCAGAAAACTTTAAATTTCCTCGCCGCGGAGCGGGAATTGAACCAGCATCTCCCGATTTCTTCCATTCTTTATATAGTGTACTATGTCTGCAGTTCCTATTCCAATCTCTGAAGTTTTCAGTCACTCACAGTTTTCATATAAAACTAAGTCAGGATAAAATTGAAAACCCTTTTAGTATTATTTACCAATGCTAAAGATGTAATGATCATCTCAATAGCAGTGAATTTCTGACAATTGTAGAAATCCTAAGTCTTTACAACTTTGATAAACTTCGAAGAGGTGGAAATGCTCCACCAAGTAGTAAGTTCACTAATCAGTGTCACACCAAAAGAATCAGTTCTTTCAGTTATTGACTCATTTCTTGAAAGTGCAAGTCCTAATGAAAATCTTTCTGACCTTACTTCATTATGAAGAATGCAGTTTGAAGCACAATTTTAGAGTTCAACAAGAGCGATGTTCATCTCATATACTGTACTATATTTCGGGATTTGTGGCTCAGGTTTTTAACAGAAAAAATGCATGTGAAACTTGTAAACGACAGGTTCAGATGTCTACCAATGATGTTAATGCAGAATACACAAAACATTTTGATCAGAGAGAGCTGACATATTCTTCAGACAAACTTTTGCCTTGATATATGAAATTGAAGAAAAATTTAAGTGCTGCAGTTTTCATGAATTGCATTGGGATAGCATTTGGACAGTATACAGGCTTTAAGTGGTTCCACCTTGAAAGAGTTGGTTGCAAAAATCATGAAATAGAGACCACTAGTAAAGTTATTCAGTATTACATTATGACAAGATTAAATTTCTATTTACAACAAAATAAGAATCATTCATCCAAAAGGGAACAACAAAAATACTTAAAAATGTGGAGGTGCAATTGACAAAGTTAGATTAAATAACAGTTTACTAAATTCAGTATCATATGCAAATTGTCTAATAAACTTTTTGGGCCAGTCCATTAAATTTGAACTGGAAATAGTAAAGAGAGATGTTCAAATAATTTTATAAGTGTGTTACTTTTGTTGTACATGTGATTATACATATGAATTCCTAACACTTCATGATCAGTTTTATATACTGCCCACTTCTATATCTGTGCTGATATACATATTAGTTATAGGTGTTCGGCATAAAATACCAAACATACATCATGTTCTGAATTTCTGAAAGAAACCAAACAAAATTATTTGGTAACATATTGTACTACATATCAGATATTCTTGAAGAAATTAAGCCTGTACTAATACATGTACATAGTTTGACCAAACTTAAAACAACTGTGCAAGGAGTGTAATTTTTTCTTTATTCATAATAAACTAATAGATTTAGATATTGCATAATCTCACAGCTCTTGTGCATTTAACCATAATAGATTATGGTAGGCTTTGATATCCTGAAGATTCAGTAGTGCCAGTTACTGTGGCATGCTATTGTGTCTTTTTGTAAGTGTTGAAGAAAATGAGCACAAATTTATGTTTCTTACATGAAAAGGAGATTATCAATTAACTCTGAAGCAGCCAGAAGACTGTGTGGATGTGCAATACAAAAGCAGGAACTCTATTCATTTTTTTTTTTTTTTTTTTTTGCAGGGCAGGGGAGTGCAATGTGTGACCCAAAAGCGGAATGTCTATTTAATATTACTTATTGAAGGGGAAAATGTGCAGGTTGAATGAAAACAAGCTAAGCTATGTGCATTTTCTCTGGTCGTATAGAAAATAGATCTGTGAAGGCAATGCAGGAAGAGATAAGCAAGGAACAAATCATCATATTTTTATCTCACAAATGTTTTGAAGCAAACATTGTTTAACACTATTACATGTATTCAAATGAAACATCACTCTTTTGAATTTTAGCTTTGGGTCACCCTAAAAGTTCTGTCCTTATTTTTTTCATTAACAACACTCAGTATTTAGTTCTCCTGACATGTATGCATATTAACTTATATTAATAATTTCCTTTTTTCTAAGGGTAAAAATAGTTGACAGGAAATGCATGGAATTATCCCATTCAGACAGGCTCTATGAGCACCCACTTAATTTTTATCTTATTAAAATTTTTTTATTGCTTAAGGTACAATACAATTTTACTTTCTTCACTACAAACCCATTTGAATACCAAATTTAATCTCATAATTATTATAAGGTGAAGAATATTATTATTATTTTTTTTAAAATGTCATCTCCATTATACATATTCTGTTTTTGTATGTTTACTTCTGTGCAGTATGATTCATTTTATTTATTATATCACAGATAAAGTTTTTAGGCAGAACAGTCAAATGGCTAGTGTCCAAGGTAAGCCTGCAGAATAGTAGGGAATAGTATTTCGATACCTCGTGAGATGTTTACTTTTTGCACAGAAAACATATCCCGACACCTCATGAGATGTTTACTTTTTGCGCAGAAAACATAAAGGGTATTGTCTTCATGTATGTTAGTGAAAGTAATGTTGTGTCAAACACCAAACTTCTGGAAGAGCGATTTGCTAAAGCTGAGATGATACCTAACACAAGACAGAAAAATCGATTTGTACCTGTAGACTGCAATTGGATAAAGTGCTTTATCACATCAGCTTCAGAACTGAATGGTGGCTGGCACAAGTGATTGAGGTCCAGCAGTCAGAAAAGGAATGCAAAGTCCACTTCTTTTATCTAGTGGGACCATCAACATCATTTGAAAAGTCTAAAAAAGACACTGTTTGGATGTCATATGAAAATGCATTGTGTGTTCTTACTCCTGCTGAGTTGTCAACTGCCGCTGGAAGAACATGGAACATTGAACCAGGGTTGAGCAATGAACTGTTACATCACGAGATCAAGAAATCATTCTCAAGACAAAAAAAAAAAAAAAAAACCTCGGAAATTCCCAACTAGATGTGTCACTTTCAAGTGGCTTATTATTCATAACTATAAAATTTATGTAAACTAGTTTTCAAAATTTAAGTCTAGGCTAATCATTTTTTTCATTAATTGTGTGCAGAATCATAAGCAACAAGTCATGTAAGCTATCATCTGGTTTTTTTTTTCTTATTAAATATTTTCTTGTAATTGTAATGCTGTTTACGTAATTGAAACCTTCAACACCCCTCCTCCTCCCCCTTAAACTCACAGACTAGTCTTTACTTCTGCGCTATATTCCTTCCAGTATATATATTTTCTTACATTACTCTTTATTCACACATTTCTCTTCATTCTCTATATTTTAATTACATATTGAAAACATACTTTTTGTTTTGTCCTTCAAAACAAAAAGAAAAACATTGATTTTTTTTTAATTTTATCTAAAATATTTTCATTATTAGGCAAAACAAAGTGACTAAATTTTGGTATGATGTTGTTATCAAATAGAAGTCTCTGTGGTATAAAATTCAGATTTTTACTGTGTACCCCAGTGGAGATATAGTTACTGAAAAAAAAAACTAAAAATTCAAAATTTCCCATTTTTATCAGTGAAAAAATCTTGGAAGGGTTCAAAACACTCCAGTTTTCTCACCTTAGATACAATATACTGTTACCATGATTCTTGCACAATAAAATTGGTTTGAGTGCTTTGACTTCTTCCTGGTGAAAATTTGGCTTGGGAATTGAAAAAAATGAAAATTTCAATAGTCAACTTTGACCAATAAAATTTCTAAAACACCTCAGATAATAAAAAAGGGTAAATCAAAATAATCAGCACTTTATCCTGAATAATATGGCTTTTGAATTAGCTAAATTAGGGAAAAAGTTATAGCATTTTGTGTAAATACTTGACACTCCAAAAATGGAGATGTTCCAAGCGCCATCTAGGGACCTCCCTGCCAAATGGTCAGGATTTTTTTTTTTTATAACATTGGTTTTGAACTCTATAAAGATGTATAAACAACTGTGGAAAAATTAAAAATGGTGCAGCAACCAACCCTTAGGGCTTTGAGGTCCTGCGGTATTGAAGATGCATACATTTGCATTATTATTAACATCTACAAAAATGCAAGTGTAAAGGTTCGGATATTTGAGGATACAGCACCAAAAAAAAAAAAAAAAAAAATTGGGAGTTAGACAAGGTGACACCATACTCCCAAGCTCTTTAATGCCACATTGTAAAATGTCTTTTAATCTTTGAACTGGGAAAACAAAGAGATAGAATAATGGGGATTATTTAACTTACCTTTGTTTTGCTGATGTAGTAATTTTCGCAACTACTAAATCAGAGCTGCAGAGTATGATCCAAGAACTTGCTGACAAGAGTAAAGAAGTGGGATTAAAAATGAACTTTTACAAGACAAAAGTGATGTACAATGCTTTTACAAGAAATGAAGATTTATCGATTGACGGAGAAAAGCTGGAGATAACAGACTACGTTTATCTTGGACAGCAGATATCAAGCAAAGGTAACATTGATGAAGAAATTAATCAGTGTATAAAACTTGCCTGGAGAGCTTTTGGAAGAAACAGCATAATCTTCAAGAGCAACATGCCATTATGTCTTAAAAGAAAAATGTTTAATCAATGCATCCTACGAGTGCTTATGTATGGGGCAGAGACATGGATCTTAACTAAAAAAGAGGTACAAAGACTGCAGACAACTCAAAGCATCATGGAGAGATGCATGCTTGGTGTAACCACAAAAGATAAGAAGAGGAACTCGTAGATAAGGTACATGACAAGAGTGGATGACATCAGAACCAGAGTGAAATCACTGAAATGGCAATGGGCTGTACATGTTGCCAGAAGAATGGATCATCGATGGACAACCGGAATTTTAGGCTGGATTCCAAGGGACAGAAAAAGACCCAGAAGACCACATGGGAGATGGATGAAATTTGAAAGCATGCTGGAGTGACATGGAGGGGACAGACACAAGACAGACATTTGTGGAAGAGACTTGGGGACAACTTTATCCAGCAGTGGATTGACAATGGTTGACGATAATGATATATATATATACCATGCTTCTGTCTCTTTTTGATGGTATGTGAGTTCTGAATTTTCAATACTGCTGCGCTGCACGTCTTGATCTTCAGGTTCTTTTGCAAATTTCGTTTTAAATTTTTAGGTAATATCTTTTGTTTTTGACTCTGCTCTTATTTATATATATATATATATAAGAGATGAGGATAACTAAAGAAGATGTGACTTCCAAAGTGGAATATATAAAGCTATGCAAGACAGTAAGAAAAAGCCTCACTGAAGACGTAAGAAAATTCAACTGTGAACTAGTGAGGAAAGCAATTGAAAACAACCAAAGCCTAAAGATAGCAAAGGGACATCTCAGTAAGGGCAGAAAACAGATTATGGCACTGAGAAAAGAAGATGGTTCTGTAACAAGAAATAGAGGCGAAATTTTGACAAGAGTGAAAGATTTCTACTCCAAATTATATGAAAAGGATGATACATACACTCCAGACATCATGAAAGGTACCAGTACCAGAGTTCCTCCAGTCCTTCCAGCAGAAGTTGTACATGCAATCAAGAACATGAAGCAGGGAGAGCTCCAGGAGAAGATGGAATTACTGTAGACATCATACAAGAAGCAAGTGGAGAAATTGAAACAGTACTCGCAAAAATTTTCACTCGATGCCTTAATGAAGGGAAGATTCCCGAGGATTGGAACACCGCTACAATGATCCCGCTACATAAAAACGGTGACATTGAGGATCTCGGGAACTACAGACCTATCGGCCTCCTATCAGTGGTTTATAAAATCTTCACTAAAGTTCTTTCACACCGCTTGAAGGTAACACTGGACATGGCTCAACCGAGAGAACAAGCTGGATTCAGGAGTGGCTACAGCACAATAGATCATATCCACGTACTGAGAGAACTAATTGAAAGAGCGAGGGAATATGAACTTCCATTGTGCATGGCTTTTATTGATTATGAAAAAGCCTTTGATTCGGTGAAACCATCAGCAGTTACAATGGCTCTGAAATCCTGTGGTATTGAAGATGCATACATTAATATTATTTAATAACATCTATGAAAATGCAAGTACAAAGATTCGGCTGTTTGAAAATACAACACACATAAAAATTGGAAAGGGAGTGAGACAAGGTGACACCATATCTCCAAAGCTCTTTAATGCCACATTGGAGGGTGTCTTTCAGTCGCTGAGCTGGGAAAACAAGGGGATAAAGATTAATGGAGATTATCTAACCCACCTTCGTTTTGCTGATGACGTAGTCATTTTTGCAACTACCCCATCAGAGCTGCAGAGTATGATCCAGGAACTTGCTGACAAGATTAAAGAAGTGGGATTAAAAATGAACTTTCAGAAGACAAAAGTGATGTTCAATGCTTTTACAAGAAATGAAGATTTATCGATTGATGGAGAAAAGCTGGAGATAACAGATACGTACGTTTATCTTGGACAGCAGATATCAAGTGAGGGTCACATTGAGGAAGAAATTAATCGGCGTGCAAAACTTGCCTGGAGAGCTTTTGGAAGAAACAGCATAATTTACAAGAGCAATATGCCATTATGTCTTAAAAGAAAAGTGTTTGATCAATGCATCCTTCCAGTGCTTACGTATGGTGCAGAGACGTGGACCGTAACTAAAAGAGACATACAAAGGCTGCAGACAACTCAAAGCAGCATGGAGAGGTGCATGCTTGGTATAACCAGAAGAGATAAGAAGAGGAACTCGTGGATTTGAAAAATGACAAGAGTGGAAGACATCATGATCAGAATTAAATCCCTGAAATGGCAATGGGCTGGACATACTGCCAAAAGGACAAATCATCGATGGAAAGCCGAAATTTTAGATTGGATTCCAAGGGACAGGAAAAGACCCAGAAGAAGACCACATGGGAGATGGGTGGATGAAATTCGAAAGTGTGCAGGGGTGACATGGAGGAGACTGGCACAAAACAGACCATTGTGGAGGAAACTTGGGGAGACCTTCGTCCAGCAGTGGATTGATAATGGTTGACGATGATGATATATATATATATATATATAGGGATGTAAGGTCAGGTGATGCGTAACATCACAGCCTCTCCTTGACAAATGTCAACCCCGCCTTCTCGTGGTGCATCGTGTTCCCACTAAAGGGGCTCTGACGACCGCCAATAGCGGTATAACTATACCATCGGGATCAGAGGAAATGCTATCCCACACTCACCAACCCGCTTGGCCAGCGTGGTGAGTTATGGCCAAACACCTCAAAGTGACTCTACAACTTAAATCTTGGCCCTCAGTCTCCGGCAGCTGGAATGTACCTGGCCAAGGCAGCTGCCAGTGCGACATGAAGGCAGAGGGTGCTAAGAATCCCCGGAGGACCGGACTAGGCTGCCATCTGATGCTGACCTTGGCTACGTATAATGGACGCTCCCTATCTTCTGATTCAAGGCTTCTTGAATTGGAAGAGGAACTACAAAGGATCAAGTGGGACATCGTCGGGCTAAGTGAGGTAAGGAGAAAAGGAGAAGATCTCATTGAACTGAAAAGTGGACATCTCTTCTATTATCGTGGGACAGATACTGGCAGAACTAGTGGTGTTGGATTTATAATAAACAAGAAACTGAAGGATAAAGTGGTAGAAGTTGAAAGTTCCTCTGACAGAGCTGCACGACTCATTACCCAACTCTCGAGAAGATACCAGGCTCAGATTATTCAAACTTATGCACCCACCACAAGTCATCCTGAAGAAGAAATTGAAGAATTTTATGAGGAAATTCGTCATCTAAATAATAAAGGTAAGCAGCACTTGAAGATAATTATGGGAGATTTCAATGCAAAAATAGGGCACCGGCAACAGAATGAAAATTCAGTAGGTAAATTCGGTCACGGCGACAGAAACCAGCGTGGAAATACTCTCGTTGAGTTTGCAGAGGCAGAAGGATTTTTCATCTTGAACTCCTTTTTCAAGAAAAAGCCACACAGGAAATGGACATGGAGACATCCAAATGGGACGACAAGTGAAATTGATTTTATTATGTGTAACAAAAAATTCGTCATCGAAGACTGCAGTGTGCTGAACAAGTTCAACACAGGTAGTGACCATAGATTGGTGAGATGTAAGATGCACCTCAACACTAAACTGGAATGTGGCAAGCTCATAAGACAAACAAAATGTATTGACATAACCAACCTTAAAAAACACCATAATACTTTCAAGTTGGAACTGAAGAACAGATTCTCTGCTTTAGAAGGCCTAACATCGGAAGAAGTGGATATTTCGGAAGATAACATAAAAGTAACCAAAGCTCTTACGGAAACAGCAACAAAATTAGCTGGGTCTAAGAACAAGTTGCATGTGAACAAATTATCAGGAAAAACCGAAATGTTGATGCAAAAAAGAAGAGAGATGAGGACAACTAAAGAAGATGTGACTTCCAAAGTGGAATATATAGAGCTATGCAAGACAGCACGAAAAAGTATCACTGAAGACGTAAGGAAATTCAACTGTGAGCTAGTGAGGAAAGCAATTGAAAACAACCAAAGCCTTAAGATAGCAAAGGGACATCTCAGTAAGGGAAGAAAACAGATTATGGCTCTGAGAAAAGAAGATGGTTCTATAACAAGAAATAGAGGGGAAATTTTGACAAGAGTGAAAGATTTCTACTCCAAATTATATGAAAGGGATGATACATATACTCCAGACATCATGAAAGGTACCAGAGTTCTTCCAGTCCTCCCAGCAGAAGTTGCTCATGCAATCAAGAACATGAAGCGGGGGAAAGCTCCATGAGAAGATGGAATTACTGTAGACATCATACAAGAAGCAAGTGGAGAAATTGAAACAGTACTCGCCCAAATTTTCACTCGATGCCTTAATGAAGGGAAGATTCCTGAGGATTGGAACAATGCTACAATGATCCTGCTACATAAAAAAGGTGACATTGAGGATCTCAGGAACTACAGACCTATCAGCCTCCTATTAGTGGTTTATAAAATCCTCACTAAAGTTCTTTCACACCGCTTGAAGGTAACACTGGACATGGCTCAACCGAGAGAACAAGCTGGATTCAGGAGTGGCTACAGCACAATAGATCATATCCACGTACTTAGAGAACTAATTGAAAGAGCGAGGGAATCTGAACTTCCATTGTGCATGGCTTTTATCGATTATGAAAAAGCCTTTGATTCGGTGAAACCATCAGCAGTTACAACGGCTCTGAAATCCTGCGGTATTGAAGATGCATACATTAATATCATTAATAACATCTATGAAAATGCAAGTGCAAAGATTCGGCTGTTTGAAAATACAACACACATAAAAATTGGAAAGGGAGTGAGACAAGGTGACACCATATCTCCGAAGCTCTTTAATGCCACATTGGAAAATGTCTTTCAATCACTGAACTAGGAAAAGAAAGGGATAAAGATTAATGGAGATTATCTAACCCACCTTCGTTTTGCTGATGACGTAGTCATTTTTGCAACTACCCCATCAGAGCTGCAGAGTATGATCCAGGAACTTGCTGACAAGAGTAAAGAAGTGGGATTAAAAATGAACTTTCAGAAGACAAAAGTGATGTACAATGCTTTTACAAGAAATGAAGATTTATCGATTGACGGAGAAAAACTGGAGATAACAGACACGTACGTTTATCTTGGACAGCAGATATCAAGTGAGGGTCACATTGAAGAAGAAATTAATCGGCGTACAAAACTTACCTGGAGAGCTTTTGG
Organism: Macrothele yani; assembly: GCA_039090855.1. NCBI lineage: Eukaryota > Metazoa > Arthropoda > Arachnida > Araneae > Macrothelidae > Macrothele > Macrothele yani. The sequence continues at coordinate 14,628,690 of CM076990.1, read as the reverse complement.
AAGAAACAGCATAATTTTCAAGAGCAATATGCCATTATGTCTTAAAAGAAAAGTGTTTGATCAATGCATCCTTAAAGTGCTTACGTATGGTGCAGAGACGTGGACCTTAACTGAAAGAGACATACAAAGGCTGCAGACAACTCAAAGCAGCATGGAGAGGTGCATGCTTGGTATAACCAGGAGAGATAAGAAGAGGAACTCGTGGATCCGAAAAATGACGAGAGTGGAAGACATCATGATCAGAGTTAAATCCCTGAAATGGCAATGGGCTGGACATACTGCCAGAAGGACAGACCATAGATGGACAGCCGAAATTTTAGATTGGATTCCAAGGGACAGGAAAAGACCCAGAAAAAGACCACATGGGAGATGGGTGGATGAAATTCGAAAATATGCGGGAGTGACATGGAGGAGACTGGCACAAGACAGACCGTTGTGGAGGAAACTTGGGGAGACCTTCGTCCAGCAGTGGATTGATAATAGTTGACAATGATGATGATGATATATATATATATAAATTTGTGTGTGTGTGTGTGTGTGTGTGTGTGTGTGTGTGTGTGTGTGTGTGTGTGTGTGTGTGTGTGTGTGTGAAGTGAATAGAAATAGTGCATCAAAAGTATTTTATTTCAGCACAATTACCAATAAAAACAATGAAACAGTATCAAAATATGACAATTATCAACTACAACATATCACATGACAAAAACAATGAGAGCAGTAAAACATATTAGATATACACAAGTATACATGTGAAGTATCCACAAGGCACATGATTGTCAGCTCATATTTATTCAGCATAAATAAATATTGTAATATAAGTTTTTTATAGATGTGTGTCATAACATTTACATAATAAATAATTAATGGCTGACAAAAATCACATAGTTTTATATACTCTTTGCTTAACAAGTTTTCAGGTAGGAACTCATTGCAGTACAATTGTATTTAGCAAAAATTCTAATCATAAAAAAAATCAGTTTTTTATATAGGAAAAAAAAAAGAAAAGAAAACTGCAATGCAGTCTAAAATACGATTTTTTGAAATTCATTTCACACACTCAAATATTTCATGATCCCACGAAAGCAGTACTTATTACTTCCAAGGCATACTACATACAAATTTTATTCCCTGAAATTTTCAGATATTAAAAACGCTTTCTTTCTTATACTAGAATATATGAATTGAGAATACCACAACCAGTTTTAAAATTTATGATACACATTCATAACCATACTTTCATAAAACAATGAGGCACAGTATAAAAAATAAATAAATATGAAAGAAATAAAGTAAGAAGAAATAAAATAACTGTTATATATATTGGTAAGTTAAAGGCTGAAAACAAAACCTACAAACTTTAGAAGGGAAACAAATGAGGTAGAACAAAGGTAAGATAAAATAAATCAAACTTTTACACACACTATACTGCCAATTTCCTTGTAAATGCAAGGAGTGTCATGATAAAAGATGAAAAATTATAGAAACTGTAATTGCTAAGGAAATCATGAATATAAAGGAACAATTCAACAATAAATCCAATTGAATACTCATAATCACGCAAAACAATTGGGAAAAATGAAATATTATTTAAAATGAAAATAATTACCATAATTTTTTGTCGTATAATCCACAGATTTTCTGCTAAAAAAGTTATAAATTTAGGTTCTGTGGATAATAGACTTTGAAAAACGACAGACTTTGAAAAACGTTTCAGCAGCCCTATGGTTTTTAAAAAATCCACAGGTACAGGAGAGGTGGTATAATTGAAAAAGGAACTATCTTGGAAATTTCTTTCTCAGTTCAGGAACTTGTACAGAGGAGAAAGAGGTTCACAATGAAAGATTGGGGAAGTTTGTGGAAAGGGATGGCAGTGGTCTCTTTGTACTGCTGAGAAGGACAATGCCAACTGCTTATGCATCCCAATGCAAATGAACCTCTTCAAAATTGTCACTAGCCAATGAAAACATCCACACAGCGCTGACTGCACGAATCTATGCATGCCTCCTTTCAAAGTTTCTCATTCTGGGTCTGGTGTACTCTTTGTCATGTGTGTAGTTCATCCTTTGCCCATTGACAGTTTGACCATTTTGTTTCTGATATTTTCCCATACAGTATTGCTGTAAGAACTTCTTTTTTACTATGAAATATATTTCTATTATTTGTTATTGGCAAGGTGTAGCCATAATCTGGAACTGCATTGGCATGAATGATATGTCATCCATGAGCATTGTACTCCATGGATGTCATAGCACTGAACTTTATTTGACAGGCGATAATAATATAAAAAAGTAATCTTAACAAATGAGTTTCTTAATGGTATTTTCCTATTCAGTATTGCTGTAATAAGTTCCCTTTTTTCTTACATCTTAAGACTCCTGGGTCATTCTGTGACTGACTTTTCTGTTGGAAATTGCAGTTCTAGATCAACATCCGTGCTGTGTGGATTATAAAATAATTTTTTTCCAAATGTCAGTCTGCAGATTATACGACAAACGTTGCAGTAATGAAAACAGGGTTCATACACATTTACAGGAAATAAATTCCAGGACTTTTCCAGGGGTATTCCACGAATTCAAAAAATTCCAGGAGCTAAAAGTTTTGCTAGAATCATAGTACTTTTTTTTATATATTTTGAAAAGTGGGGCAAAATTTACTATGCATTTGAAATTCTTATGGAATCCTATCGGTTTTGCTGTTATACAGTGTTCTTCAGTGTGTGCGTGTTACAGCTTCAATGAATTAGAAAAATTTTCTTGTATAAACACTGCTCTGTATAAAACTTATATGAAGCAATCTGGAACTTAGCACAATGATAATACTACAAAACAGTTTTGCCATGGCATTGAAGATTCCCTATTCCAGTCATCTATTCCTATGCACACTGGCAGCTGGGAGGCCAGATATCAATCTCCTTTTACACAATGATAATACTACAAAACAGTTTTACTATCGCACTGAAGATTCCTTATTCCATAGTCATTTATTCTCATGCACACTGGCGGCTGGGAGGCCAGATATCAATCTCCTTCAGCGAGGAAAGTGCATACTAGACGGAACAGCCATCTTGGACTCGTTGGAATATTTCCCCACACTGATGTGAACTCCAACGGCACACAACTGCCATACCACAAACCTAGGTTGGTGGAAATATGACACTCAAACATCTTGCATTGCAGCGTCACATGAGACGATATCATGTCTCAATGGAAGGAAGTGATCTCATTCCAAGCAGAAGCCAAAGGGAGCTTGAACAAGATGACACAATCAATCCAAATATTGTCCAATTTTTTTTTTTAATTCCAAGGAATAAAATCCAGAGCTATTCCAGGATTTTTCACAAAAATATGAAAAATCAAAGTATGGAAAAAAGGGAAACCAAATTCCAGGATTTCAGGTGCTGTGCAAACCCTGTAAAAAGTTGAAAAGAAAAAGCAACAAGAAAGTACTAAAAGGGATAACTCACAATACAATAAAATGAATCACAGTCAAAGGAAGTGACACCTAGGCAAGAACAAAAATTAAAAGGAGATAGATTCTTGCAAGGAGCTACTCACTAACACAGAGAGGGACATGTAGCAAATATTCTTACATAAGTGCATAGTAACACATGCCTCAGGTTTTGAGAGAAGAATGTAAGTCTGCTTTCAAAGCAATGGAGGATGAGAAATTTTAAAGAGAAGATGGAATACAGTTGCAGTTATTCAAGCTGCACAGATCCACACATTTGGTTTCTTATAAAAAAAACAAAATATAAAAGGGATGCAGAATAATTTAAATAAATCTGCCTACCAAGGCAGTGTCTTATATCAGTATTTCTGAATGTTTTTCTTGCTGTTGGAAACTTGTCTTGTATTTAATCAACGTTGTACTGCACGAGTGTGCAAAAATATACACGTTTTATTCTGTGATCGGAGGTAGCATGCTACAAAATAAAGCGGCATGTAGCGGAAAACCACTACAAATCGTACTACTTAAAAAAAAGGTGAAATAAAAAAGATCTTCAAATCACGTGACATCTTTGGATTTTCTGGAACATCATTGGTTGGAACAGGGGTTAAGTGTGTCCTGCCTACAGTCACATACCTAACTTGACTTACATTGTGAAAGTTAGCCAAACTGTTAAACATAAAGTATTATCTGCCTTACTTTATGCTATTTATTTGCTTCCTTACTCATGCTTTCTCAGTCAGCTTGAGAAGACCACGTACGAAATGATCGAGCTAGCGATTTTGTTGAATATGTTTGATAGTGAGATTCGATTATTTTAGTAAAGGAAATGAGAATACACAGATACTGGTTGATAGTGTTTTTATTTGAATTCACTGAGCATATCTGCTAGCCTTGAATATAAGTCACTGAATGTGATAAAATGCGTGACATATGATTATCAGAACAGAGGTAAATGCAAATATATATTGTGTAATTTACCTGGGTATTTAGCTCTGAATGCCATATGTAAGAATGTACATACAAAGAACATCTTCAGAATTTGCATTTTTAATTTAGTAATAAATGAAGAAAAGTAGGTACTTTTTAGAAAAAGTTAATTGTAGCTACCTACTTTTAGGTAAAAGTAGCTGTAGTAAGCTACTTTTTCAAGAATGTAGTTGTAGCATAGCTATAATAATCATAATAATAATAAAAATAAAAACAATTTTGGAATTACTACCTTACATGCAAGATGAGAAGTATATTTTTTCCTGTAGAGATTTTACTTTTGTACACCATCTTTCTGTATGCATGGGGTCATGTGTGTCCTGTATGTACAAGTGTGCATTATTAAGTGATTACTATAATTTTAATATGCCTAGTTTTAGTACATCAACAATTTCATATTTTTCTCTACTCACACTGCAATAATGTAATTTGCTTTTGATCTAAATTTCAGACAATCAGAATAGTTAACCCAAGAAGTTTAATTATTTTTCTTTGCTTTAAATTAATCATGTGGATTTTGCTGTGGAAAGGAAATAACTATTTTATGGGTCTTATAGAGGTAATTATTTAAAAGAGTTGGTGGTCAAATTTTTGAACTAGAACCTAGTTCATCATCAGGATGATGTCACTGGAGTAGTTGCTGCCACTCAGTTGGAAGTGTCCACCCTCAATTACCATAAATTGTACTTCTTCTCGCTATTTCCATCCCCTCTTCTAGCTTACTCTTCACTAAGTGCGATTAGTGGGCGATTATTCTTACTGAGTCCCAATTTATGGAGTGTCCACTTGCTTGTACATGTCTGTCTAGCAACGTTTTGTTACTAATGTTCCTAATAACTGCTTGGTGTTCTTTCATTTGAAATATAATACTCCTTCCTGTTTCTCCTATATAGCTTAGCCCACAGTAACAGTCAATGCAATAGACTACTCCTTCTTGCAACTGGATGTCTGTTTCTTTCTGTTTTAGAGCTGGTAGGAACTTCTTTAACTTGTTATTTAGAGCTGGAGCAAGTTTGATATTATATTTTGCTCCAATCTTCTTTAGTTATTTGAAAAGTCCTTTGTGGTACGTAATTTTGCTGGTGAATTTGAAGTTGTTCACTTACTGCTTCTTTTTGGCATTTCTTAAAATAACTTCTTAATGAATGGGGAGGGGTAATTGTTCTCTGCCAATATTCTTTTTAATTCTTCTCTGTGGATGTCTTTTTGGGCATCTGTAGAGACAAGGACTTCAAATTGTTTCACCGTATTAGACTTAATATAGTCAGGGTGGAATGAGCAGAAGTCTAATGTCTTTCCTGTGTTAGTGGGTTTTCTAAAAAGCTGAGTGAAGAATTTCCCCTCTCTTGAGGTCAAGGTTAAACCTAGGAAATTGATGCTGTGGTTTTTTTCCAATTCCAGGGTGTACTGTAAAGAATTTTCCAGTGAGTTACATTCTGCCAGAATTTGAGAGGGTAGAGATTGGTCCACATTATGTACAATAAACAAGACATTCCTTGTATCTTACAAAGAGGGTAAATATTGTGGGTTGGACAAGGATTTTTGCCTCCAGTTTCCTCACATAATAATTTGCTGGCAGAGATCCCATTGCAAGTCCTGAAGTTTACGTGTAATATTTATTTTCAAATTGGAAGAAATTATTTTTGAAAGAAAACAGGAGCAGTTCATATATTCCAAGCAGTATTTCTCTATTGTGGTTATGGAATACTATTTTTCCCACCAGGTCATCTGCAATGAATTCAAGCAGGAGGTCTAGGTTAATGTTAGTATACATAGATACTATATGAAGGCCAGACATTACTGGATGAAGTAATTCAGGAATATTGTCAAGTTTTTCTTTCAGCTGTTATGGAATTTTTAAGAAGGCAAGGAGGAGAGGGGAAAATATCTTTGAGGTGAATAAACAAATAATAATTAATGATGGAGAGTGGAGAATTTCTAGTGTCAATGATAGGTCTTATTGGATGGCCTTCCTTGTGAATTTTTATTGTGCCACAGATCTGTGGAACTCTAGTCTGGATTTTGGAGAAGTTTTTGAAGAGCTCATTCAGCTAATTTTTACTTTTTAAGGAACTTATTAATTTTCTAAAACTTTTGACAGTTTCATCAATATGGGATCACTAACTCCTCAAATAATTACCTCTATAAAATTCATAAAATAGTTAATTTCCACAGTAAACTATGAATAGAAGTGCCATAAATTCATTTACAATGTGGTTTTTGTTTTAAGGCTGAAGTAATTCAGAATTCCATTGCATTTTAGGCTTTGCCATTGCACACATTTCAAAATTTAAGTTAACACATTTGAATACAGTTTTACTTGTATTACTTTGGAGCAATGAAATGAAAAGACATTTTACTACAACTGTATGGTGATTTGATCCTGGAGTTACATTTTTCTTTGGCTGCTGCATGCAAACAAAACTTGTTAACAGAAGAGGAAGGGGGATATGTGTGTGTTTGAGAAGGAGAGCCTGCAAGGTTCTGACTTCAACCTTCTCTTGAACAGATGAAGACCTGTGGATATTCAACTACTGTTGTGAAGAGGGTTGGAAGCATGTTTTACAAAGAAAATAGATCAGATGGTGAAATTAGTAGGGGAGTAAATTAAGCTTTGAAAGCTTAATTTACTCCCCTACTAATTTCACCATCTGATCTATCTGCCTCAGGAGAATTTCACGAGACTGATGGGTTTTTGAAAAGGTCCTGAATGACTGTGTATGAAAGAGTAATTGTTCCTATTCTGATGTATACCAGTTAAACCTTGGTAATGCAGAAGAGACACATAAGTCAGTTGTGGCCTGGAGGGATGCGCTATTAATGAAGTATTTGTGGTAAGACACATTCCAATCATGTGAGTAATGAAGATATGTAATATGAAGCAAAATGTTCTTAGCAGGGTTAAGAAAAATACTCTGTGGTTTGGTCATAGTGAGAGAATCAGTCATGAGATGCTTACTAATATAACTTATTCAGCTTAAGTAGCAGGAAATAAAGATAGATGAAAGCCAAGGAAATCATGGGAGGGGTAGATTCAGAATATCTGCAAGAGAAAAAAAAAGTATGAAGTTCAAAAGGTGTTGTGTAAGTGTGTGATTGATGTCAATGAAGCTCACGTTGTGTACAGAAAAAGCACTGCAAATGGAGACATTTGACACATCACTGGGAAATAAAATCTAGCACAAACAGTTTTAAAATTTAATATGGCAGATGAGCTTCTTCTTTTTTTTTTTTTTTTTTTGGAGTATCTAATTTCTGAATCTCACAGAACATCTTAGTGATTGACAAGGATGTATGTATTTATTTATGTACTACAAAATTTGACAAATGTGGAGTCAGTCTATTGAATTATATCTCCTAAAAAAACCCCTGCTTAAATGCAAATATAAAAGAAAAAGATGAAAAATTGTAAACTGCCTGAGGAAATGTTTGCAGAAAAAAAAAAAAAAGAAAAAAAAATCAGAAATACTAGGAATAAAATCTGGAAATTTAAAAGCATATGAAACACGGATCTTAGCACAAACAATTATAGCATTTGTCTAAACTATTAATTAATAAAAAATCACTACATGATACAGTGCAACACTATGCAACTGATTATGCAATTGCAAAATAAATTAAATATATGAAGCAAGAATCTAAAATAAGAGGAATTTGACATTTCATTACAAAAACATGTGACATTTGATAATTGTAAAATGAATCAGGAATAATAACAGCTATAAGAGATGATTACACAGAGTCCAAACTCTTTTAAATTAACAGCAAAATTTAAACTAAAAGTCCAAAGAATGTCATTAGAAGAAGTCCCATATACATTTCCTTTCCAGCAGTAGTTACCCAGCAAGGTCACAAGTCACTCATGAATTATGTGGAAAATTATTTATTTTTACTGCTTACAAGGTTTGAAGCAAGTAAAATGAGTACATCCTTAATAAGTGATTCCTGCAAGGGTCTACAGAATGATTTTTTTCTTTTATGACTTGGTAGCTAGTGTGACCCTGAGTATCAGAATACATTTTAAAGTGGAACAGTTAACTGACATCCCCCCAAAAAAGCATAGACATATGTTCTGTTAAAACTACAGAAAACTGCACTAACAAGCACTTCTTAAAGATTATGGTGGTACATAATTCTCTGTTATTACAAATATGTTCAATTTATATTAATTCAACATTTGTCGAAATCATAACGTGGTTTCAGAAATTATTAACTATATGTCAACAAAATAGTTTCTATATCATCTACTGTTTCGCACGTTACTAGAAATTCGAGCACGGGAAAAACGTCAATATAATAAAAAATTTATTTCAGCTTGTCACTAATATTCCTTTTTGATGTTCCTTATGATAGTTTAGAATTTTATTATATGAAGATTACAAATTTATATGAAAAAATGTTTTTATATGTACAGTCATATGCATAAGTTGTTAAAGTCCTCCAATATGTAGAGACAATATGTATTAAATGATTAACATTATTCCAGTTTTTTAACTCATGATTCACGAAATTAATACAATAGAAAAGAACTTTCGAACCTCTTGATTATGATGCGTTGAATCAGCAATAAGCCATCTTGTTATCGAAGAAGGCACGATTTTTCGTTTCCTGTGGTATCAGCTTCCAAGTTGAACTTCGATCTTATAATTTCTTATTATATATAGATGATGGTTGCATGTTCCGTTTTCCGTGGCTCGATATCCCAAACTAGTTTCAATTCCTTCTTTTTGGAATCATCTTCAGTGGGTATTATGATCTACTTCTCATACACGTTGTTGTATCTCGGCCACTTACATCGATTTTACTGGCGGCGTCCGACATTCCATGGCAGTTGTACTCTTGCGCATGCTATTTTGGTATATGGCAACACCAAATAATTTAGAATCAGAAATTCATATCATCCAATTATATTAAAACACGACTAAGAATGAGCATTAATACCAAAATAGCATGCGCAAGAGTACAACTGCCATGGAATGTCGGACGCCGCCAGTAAAATCGATGTAAGTGGCCGAGATACAACAACGTGTATGAGAAGTAGATCATAATACCCACTGAAGATGATTCCAAAAAGAAGGAATTGAAACTAGTTTGGGATATCGAGCCACGGAAAACGGAACATGCAACCATCATCTATATATAATAAGAAATTATAAGATCGAAGTTCAACTTGGAAGCTGATACCACAGGAAACGAAAAATCGTGCCTTCTTCGATAACAAGATGGCTTATTGCTGATTCAACGCATCACAATCAAGAGGTTCGAAAGTTCTTTTCTATTGTATTAATTTCGTGAATCATGAGTTAAAAAACTGGAATAATGTTAATCATTTAATACATATTGTCTCTACATATTGGAGGACTTTGACAACTTATGATGAATATGACTGTACATATAAAAACATTTTTTCATATAAATTTGTAATCTTCATATAATAAAATTCTAAACTATCATAAGGAACATCAAAAAGGAATATTAGTGACAAGTTGAAATAATTTTTTTTTATTATATTGACGTTTTTCCCGTGCTCGGATTTCTAGTAACGTGCGAAACAGTAGATGATATGGAAACTATTTTGGTGACATATAGTTAATAATGTTCAATTTAGCTTTATCCCTGATTTCTTGCAAAAAGGCATGGTATGAGAAATTAATATTTTGGGGGGAACTAGGGATGTAAACTCACAATGTCATTTTTTTTCATAGTTTATTAACCTCATAACAAGTATATGCATGCACCTATGATAAGTCATTTACTAACAATCTGGAGGTAACAGTCTATGTTCAGAAAAGGACAACACAGGAACAAACTTAGCATCCACAGCTTAATTGGACTCAAATACACACCAATGGCAGAAAAGTTAGCATCCTAATAATTCAGCAGAAGTTTTGGGGCAGCTGGGTGACTGTGCACGTTTGGGGCAGCTGGGTGACTGTGCACAATGTTTTTTCCAATGCTTTCTTTTTATTTATTTAAAGTTCACAAGACTTCAGACCTTCTACCTTCTTAAAAGACATCAAATGCTCTACAATGTACATGGTGACTTCCCAATTCGTTACAAAATGAAATAGGAAACTCCAAAGAAGAACATCAGAAATTAAAAAGTTCTTAAAAAGAAAGCCTAAAAGATCATTGCTTTTATTACTAAATTATCATTTTCACAAATCACATTAAACTGACTAGTCAAAGAAAAATCTTCCATGAAATGAAAAAGAAAATGAAATAATCAATATTTGGAAGATTATTGTAATTATTAAAAATACAGAGAAAACTTCATAAAAAATATCACTATCACAGAAGAAAATGATCATCCACAGTGTTGAAATAGTAACATAGTTTGAAATTTCTGCTTCATTCAAACAGCACCTTCAAAAGTAATTCTCTGGGCACGAGCAAAGGACAAAAAGATCTGCTCTAGTGTTGTGTCACTGATCTGATAATCATCTAGATCCAAAATTTCCTTCAGTTCTTCCATTCTGTTGAACAACTGGCTCCAGGTCACAGAAGGGTCAGAAATGTGATAATGCAGCATTCCCTAAAATTATTGACAGAATGAAAAATCCCAACCTCTCTCTCACATACGTAAAAAGCAGCAAAATATAAGATTAAAATTGGAAAATAAACTGTTATTCAATCAATGTAAGCACATTAATAAAAGACAAAAATCATATAAAATGCTCCCTATTCTTTGTTATATTTCAAAATCCTGTAAATGCCTAAAAAGCTACTTTTCCAGAAAGGAAGGTTTGGTGCATAAATTTCACTCAAAAAGTGGATGTGTTGAATCTTGTGAAACCCAATTGCAATCAGCTTTCCACAGACTTGGAGAAGAAATGTGTGATATTCATTTCTCCACGTGCATTCATAGCTCATGCATACAATATTCTAATAGCAAACTAATATACATGAAAAGCTCTCACAAAATTATTAGGTAAGTATGAAGAGATAAAGTTCACATGCATAAATGCATCAAATAAAATATGGGAAAGATGTGAAATTAACTAAGAACTGTAGAGAATTCAATCTAAATGTGGTAGGCACCAGAGAGACCATGCCTGTATAAAGGAAATATGTTTTTGGTGGCAGATTTACTACAAATTATTCTAATACAGTAAAACCTGTTTAAGACAGAACATGCATAAAATAGGAATCTGTGCAAAAAGGAACTCTTTTTTGGTTTTGAAATGAAAGATAGAAAACTACATACTAATTAACCTGTCTAAAATAGAACCGATCTAATGTGGAAATGGAAATGGCAGGAGAGTAAATGAACCTGGTAACAACAGAACGTTTTCAATTTTCAATGTTCCTGTGCTATCAAGTATTTTAATTGCATACAAAACATCACACGATAAAGAATAAAGATGAATTCACAAGGAACGAATATGCCTGAAGGTTTAAAACTCAGGCTTCACGTGACAATAACACATAAACATATAAAATGAGCGAAACACACAGAGTCACGTACGGTAGAAGGTTCGTTTAGCGGTAGCTTTCGGTCATCCTACGACCTTGATCACCCGCGATCGACTGGGTTGCCAGAACTACAATTTGAAGTTGGGGTGTTGGAAATGCTGCCAGATTTTAGAAGAGAGATCCAAATAAATGGGACTTGGTGAGGGGTCTCTGAATTGCAGTTTTTGGTGAACAAAATTTCAATGCTCTCTTGGAAATGCAGAGATGCCTTGTTGAGGAAAGGGGCAACTTTTCTGGTTTCTTTCCAAATGGGAACTGCAGAGGTGTCTTCGAGGGTTAGTGCAGATAATGCTGTCTTTGGAAGACCATTGGAAACACCTTCTTTGTGTTCACCAAGTCTTGTTTTGATGCTTCGGTATGTGCTTCCAATATACACTGAGAGACCAGAGGAAGTTGAAATAGGAATAGCATAAACTCCAGGGATGTCCAAAGGTGAGACAGGATCCCTGTCTTTAAGCAGGCACATTATTGCAGAAGGGTTTGGTTTCACTGTGAGAGTGTAGCCCATAGTTTTGAAAAGTTTACACATCTTATAAGAGAAGGATCCATGGAAAGGGATGGAACCAATGAATGGTGGTTTTTCCATTATTATTGGTGAGAGACCAGACAGATTTTTCAAGTGGGAATTTTGGAGGAATTTTCGAATTGTAGAAGGTGGGAACTGATGGGCTTTGGCAATTTTCTTTATGGTGTCAATTTCTTCATTGAAGGAAGATTCAGTGTTGCAGACAATCCTGGCATGATTGACATACGTTTTAAAGGCTGCATATTTGTGAGCAGTTGGGGAGTGGGATGAAAATGGGATTATGTTTGCTATTGCAGAGGGTTTTCTGTAGACAGATCTATTGAGATGATTCCCTTGCCTTGCCAGGTGGACATCCAAAAAGTCAATGCCTAGCTGTGATTCTTCATTGATGGGAACTTTAGGGAAATCTTTTCAAGAAGAGATTCAAGGTCAGTTCTATTGTGTGGCCAAATTACAAAAATATCATCAACATATCGAAGCCAAATGGAAGGTTGTAGATTGTGTTCCATGATTATGTTTTTTTTTTCGATATGTTGCATGAAAACTTCAGCCAGAAGTGGAGAGAGAGGTGAACCCATCGGAAGTCCTTCTTGCTGACAGTAGCATTTGTTGTTGAACTTGAAACAATTAAGATCTCTCAGAGTTTGAAGGCAGTCATACAGGCCTTTTGTTAGTGGGCCAGAAAGTGATTGGTTTTCTTTTAGCAATTGTACTAGCAGCATATGAGAGTGGAAAAGAGGGACTGAAGGGAAGAGAGAGACTACATCCAGAGTGAACATTTTGTCAGAGGGTTCAATGCTAGGAGGGAGTTTTCTAATGAACTCTTTAGTGGAAGAAATTGACAAAAGATGGCTGGAGGTGAGATGTTTACATTTTTCCACAATCGTCCTTTCAAGGTTACGGGTGGGAGAGAAAGTATATTCCACGAGTGGTCGAAGAGGGAAACCAGTTTTATGAAGTTTAATCTGGAAGAATAAGCATGGAGTTTGGAAATATGGTGGTGATGTAAAATCTCCAAGAAAGGTCTTTAGAGTGGGATTCTTGTTGAGTCTTTCAACTGCAGTTTTAAGTTTGGGAATGGTATCAGATTTCAGAGCCTTGCAGTTTGAAGTTGAGAGGAATGATTCAGCTTTTTCATTGCGAACAGTTTTGGAGATAATGACAGGACAGCCAGTTTTATCAGCTCTACAGATTGCAAGATTCTTTTCATTCATTAGAATGCTGATTTCTTTGAGGAATGAGGAAGAATACTGCAGGGGCTTCTTTTCCACTTTTGCACGATAGAGTGCTGCCTTGACACCGAGGATTGGTTGAGCTTCGGGTTTAGTACGATGAACTGCTGCTTCTAGCAATTCAAAAAATTCTCCAAAATTCCCTATAAGATGTGTAAACTTTTCAAAACTATGGGCTTATACTCTCACAGTGAAACCAAACCCTTCTGCAATAATGTGCCTGCTTAAAGACAGGGATCCTGTCTCACCTTTGGACACCCCTGGAGTTTATGCTATTCCTATTTCAACTTCCTCTGGTCTCTCAGTGTATATTGGAAGCACATACCGAAGCATTAAAACAAGACTTGGTGAAAATAAAAAGATGTTTCCAATGGTCTTCCAAAGACAGCTTTATCTGCATTAACCCTTGAAGACACCTCTGCAGTTCCCATTTGGAAAGAAACCAGAAAAGTTGCCCCTTTCCTCAACAAGGCATCTCTGCGTTTCCAAGAGAGCATTGAAATTTTGTTCACCAAAAACTGCAATTCAGAGACCCCTCACCAAATCCCATTTATTTGGATCTCTCTTCTAAAATCTGGCAACATTTCCAACATCCCAACTTCAAATTGTAGTTCTGGCAACCAGCCCATCCAGTCGATCGCGGGTGATCAAGGTCGTAGGATGACCGAAAGCTACCGCTAAACGAACTTTCTACCGTACGTGACTGTGTGTTTTGCTCATTTTATATGTTTATTTATATGCCTGGAGGTAACATAATTAAACACAGAAAGATTGCTTTGGGGTTGATTACTGCATATCCACTGTTTTGGCTTCTGTTTAACCATGTACCACAACCCAGGTTTAGTTCGTGTGACCAGTGTTGCTCACTCTTTGCTGGATGCTAAGTCTGCAGTCTTCACAGCTGACCATTTTGTACGGATTTCAATGAGACACTCTGACTTAATTCTCTTAATTAATTGAGATGATCATTCACAACCTTTGTTTGCTGTGAGCTGCGTTCATTTGCTTGCCTCTTGCCATGCTGCCGAAAGAACATTCTCAATTTGGACACAAAAGTTAAAAGTTATTGAAATGTGTGAAAACGAAGGTATAGAGTGTCAAGCATTTGGCTGAGAATTTCGATGTTAGAAAAACACAACTTTATATTTTAAAAGCGAAAAGATGAGATAACACAGCAGTGGTGTAAAGATAATGGCTCAACAAAGAGAAACATGTGAAAAACTGGAAATGAACAGTTGTAACGTATACTCTATATTCACTTTCCTTTTGATTTTACTATCTCTGGTAATTTTATTTTACTATGTAAATTATCTTCTTACTGAACGAGATGTTATTTCACCCGCTGAATGAGATCTGGCAATGAGTGTAAGTCATGACGTGGTGGTAGCCAGTATAAATAGGCGCGTTCAACGATACCTAGGGAGAGCGTTTGTTGTTGTACAGAGAGCGTTTGTTGTTGTACGGAGAGTGTTGGTTTATGTGAAAGAGAGCGTTTGTTTATGAGTATAGAGCTCCGTTCATGTGCAAGGAGCTACGTGTTATTTGAGTAGCCGTGCGTGATGATACCAGTAGAAGTTCATAATAAAAGGTTTTACGTAAGTACGTCTTTCTCAGTTCATAGTACTGTCAGACCTCTGTCTGGCTGTTAGGTTTATTTCAATTAATATTACTAGTAACAACCAGCATAAGACTTTATTCATCTTAATTACTGCTACAACATTACTACCAGTTATAAGTTTGTTCATTACTATTACTACACTACTAGCAGGTGACTTTATTCATGATCTTAATTAACTAGTAACAACAACCATTTGAATTCACTATTTGAAGCTTAGTACAAGCATATAATTCAGTAGCAGAAGCATTATACTTAGCTTAGCTTAGTTGAAAGCTTTATTCATTATAATTGGCGCCCGAACTTTTCTCGAACACGAGATCTTGACAATTATTACCCATGTCTTCCTTACCTGAGACAACTTCAATTTTTCACCCTAAGGCAAGTTTCGAGGGTGATGGTGTTTTTTTGACAATTTGCAAGAAGCCTGTGGCTCTAACTTTGATATGAATGATCTACACGTACCCAGGCATTCTTCACAATTTCGTAATGCACCAGCTTCCTATTACTCTGAGTCGCGGGTCGTACCTGAGGGAGTTCAATCCTCTCAGCGAAGCAGAATGCTTGCCCATTTCGTGCCGCATGCAGGAACAATTCTTTTCAATGGTTTGGAGGGATCTTTAAAATTCCTCGAAGATTTGGAAGATCATTTTGATCTCTATAATATTCCTCAAGATTGTAAAGTACAAATCGCAGGCACTTGCTTGAAGGATACCGCTAAGACCTGGTATCGGCAGTGGAGAGTGTCGAACCCGGATTCTCATTATGAGAATTTCCGTGCAGAATTTTTGGAGGTCTTTCCTTTCGGCGTCAGTCGAGCTAGCCTTGCACAACAGCTTTTTTCTCGTCAGCAAGGACCCAACGATAGCCCTGTTGCATTTGCGTTGGAAACAACACGCTTATATAACCTATGGGATCCACATGCCAGTCATGTCAACATGTTGGATACCCTATTGCAGCCGCTCGACCCATTTTTACAAGATTTTCTTGAGGTTCGACACCCTGCCACAATTCATGAATGCCTTCGCCTCATACGCACGTATGAAGAGCGACATGGCAAACATGGTTCCACTCACCATGCTCGGGCACCCCGCGAGGCTTATTACGAAAACCCTCAGCGGCATAATAGGCATAATAACTTTCAGCGCGAGCATACACAAGTGCACACGCAAGCTTCATACGTTCCACCACACAGAAGAGTGGCAAACCAACAGCGAGTTTCTGAACAATCTTCGGGTTAATAATCTAAAGTAACTTATGGGAATTTACTAGGAAAATTTTTTTCATTTATAGCAAATATCGTACAAATGCACAGTATGCTCGACCCCGTTCCAATCCGCAGCATTCGGAACGTTTTCATGCTCAGGGCAATGATGATTTTTCTGCCCGTGCTGAGGGCAGAAGTAATAGATATGAAAATGTCAACAGACACGCGGAGTTCCCGACGCAGGTTTCACGCAGTTTTTCTCATCGTGAAAATTTTCCCGATACCCGGCAGGGTCAAGGTTTCAGACCGCATGATAATCCAACCAGGAATCCTTTAAACTTCCAAAGGAAGTAGACCAAGGGTCGGTCCTGCTTCCTGATACCAAGCATTCTGACCCTAAAACAGTATTAGTGACTGTTCAAACTCCTCAGTTGCCTGATGTGTTCTTGACAATTGAAGATATTATTGTCAAGACAAAGTTCGACACTGGTTCTGAAATATCAGCCCTAAATACGAAGTTTTGCACTGACCATTTTCCTGCAGTCCTCGTTCAGCCTGCGACGCAGTATTTGCGAGGTGCAAATAACGAAATCTTCAGTATCACAGGAACTGTCACATTATCTCTAGGGCTGGGAAAGGCTCGTTTTACGCATTTTTTCCTGCTTATAGACGAACTACCTGTGAAATGTCTAATGGGAATGGACTTTATTCATACGTTTCAAATAACTTTGAATTTCGTACAACATGTGATTTCCTTTCCGGAACCTGTCGAAATGATTCCTACGGTCCATATGGATATAACGAGTTTGTTATTGAGTAACCAATTGAATGAGAGGCAACGAAACCAGCTTTCTCTCCTTTTACAGGAAAGCCCTGGTTTATTTTCTGATCAACCTGGTTTCACACAGGTGGTTTATCATGTCATTGACACTGATGGTTCGAAACCGATTGCGACGAAACCTTACCCTTGTGCTCCACATAAGAAACAGGAAATGCAACGTCAAATTTCTGAAATGATTAAACAGGGCATAATCAGGGAATCAACAAGCTCCTGGGCTGCTCCTGCCTTTTTGGTTCCAAAGAAACAACCCAATGAATTTCGTTTCGTGACAGATTTCCGCAAGCTCAACCAAGTCACAAAAAACGATCAATTATCCACTACCTGTCATGTCGCATATTTTACATGACCTATCGTCAACCAAATGGATGTCAACCTTGGATTTGGCGAGTGGATATTGGCAGGTGGCAGTACATCCGGACTCTGTCGATAAAACAGGCTTTGTGACTCCTTTTGGGGCTTATGAATACCTACGTATGCCCTTTGGACTAGCTTCTGCACCCGCTACTTTCCAAAAGCTTATGGATACGGTTCTCAGACCTGTCCTGGGTCCCCATGTGCATGTATATTTGGATGACATTATTATTACATCCGAGACTTTTGACGAGCACCTTTCTCTGCTCAAACAGGTGTTCCAACTCATATACAATGCTGGCTTGACGTTAAAACCTAGTAAATGCCAGATAGCGAGGGACGAGATTGTATATCTGGGGTTGAAAATCACTCCCCACGGCTTATTTACGGATAATGAAAAAATTAGGCCTGTTGTTGACTTTCCTCGGCCTAAAACAGCAAAAAGAACTATCACGCTTTCTGGGAATGACCGGATGGTATCAGCAGTTCGTCCCCGCTTATGCTACAATCTGTGAGCCATTGTATGCTTTAAAACGTAAATGGTTCGAAACCGATTGCGACGAAACCTTACCCTTGTGCTCCACATAAGAAACAGGAAATGCAACGTCAAATTTCTGAAATGATTAAACAGGGCATAATCAGGGAATCAACAAGCGCCTGGGCTGCTCCTGCCTTTTGGTTCCAAAGAAACAACCCAATGAATTTCGTTTCGTGACAGATTTCCGCAAGCTCAACCAAGTCACAAAAACGATCAATTATCCACTACCTGTCATGTCGCATATTTTACATGACCTATCGTCAACCAAATGGATGTCAACCTTGGATTTGGCGAGTGGATATTGGCAGGTGGCAGTACATCCGGACTCTGTCGATAAAACAGGCTTTGTGACTCCTTTTGGGGCTTATGAATACCTACGTATGCCCTTTGGACTAGCTTCTGCACCTGCTACTTTCCAAAAGCTTATGGATACGGTTCTCAGACCTGTCCTGGGTCCCCATGTGCATGTATATTTGGATGACATTATTATTACATCCGAGACTTTTGACGAGCACCTTTCTCTGCTCAAACAGGTGTTCCAACTCATATACAATGCTGGCTTGACGTTAAAACCTAGTAAATGCCAGATAGCGAGGGACGAGATTGTATATCTGGGGTTGAAAATCACTCCCCACGGCTTATTTACGGATAATGAAAAAATTAGGCCTGTTGTTGACTTTCCTCGGCCTAAAACAGCAAAAGAACTATCACGCTTTCTGGGAATGACCGGATGGTATCAGCAGTTCGTCCCTGCTTATGCTACAATCTGTGAGCCATTGTATGCTTTAAAACGTAAATACAAGAAGTTTGTTTGGACACCTGAGGCTAACGCTGCATTCGAAACACCGAAGTCTGCGTTGACTCAGCCTCCGGTGTTGGCTTTCCCGGATCATACTAAGGAATTTGATATTTATACTGATGCATCCGGAGTTGGTCTTGGTTGCGTTTTGTCACAAGCTGGGCATCCAATAGCTTTTGCGTCTCGTACTTTAGCCAAAGCTGAACGCTATTATTCAGCTACGGAACGTGAATGTCTTGCTGTTGTGTATGCTCTGAATAAATTTCAATGTTATCTTAACGAATTGACAGTTAACATAATTACGGATCATTCTGCCCTTCAGTATTTGAATTCTGCTAAGCACCTATCTCAAAGACTTATGAAGTGGGCTCTGAAGTTACAAGAGAGCAATATCAAAATTTTGTATCAGCCAGGTCATAAGAATCAATTACCGGAGGCATTGTCTCGCGTTCCGATTAGTGGGGTCCCCACAGAAACTACTCCTGGATGTCAGCCTTTACTTCTAATAGCTGATATAACATCCAGAGAGCAGATAATGGCAGAATTAATAAATGATCCAGA
Source organism: Macrothele yani (assembly GCA_039090855.1). NCBI lineage: Eukaryota > Metazoa > Arthropoda > Arachnida > Araneae > Macrothelidae > Macrothele > Macrothele yani. The sequence goes on along the minus strand of CM076990.1, from coordinate 14,609,107 downwards.
TTTTGGGGATATCTATAATTTTTTGCTTGCGGGTTCGCCCCTACAAAGTGATCCTTCTCTGGCTGGAAGGTCACAGCATTTTGAAGTCATAGAGGGTCTTCTTTACTATACAAAATCTAGGACTACTAGGGCAGAGTTTTGCCCATGTATTCCGCGAACCCTCAGAATGGCCCTTTTAAACGAATTTCATGACAAACCTCTTGCAGGCCATTAAGGTATTCGCAAGACCCGTTGTAAATTGCGGGATGTTGCCTATTGGCCTGGCATGTACCAAAGTGTGCTCGCATATGTTCAATCATGTCACTTGTGTCAGATTAATAATTACCGTAATGTAAGACCGGCCGGTCACTTGAAATCTAGTTCAAGTTCTCATGTTTTTGATATTATTTCAATAGATTTATTGGAACCTTATCCTTTATCTGTTAAAAACAAAGCTCGTTACGTTTTAGTACTAACTGATAATTTTTCTAAATGGGTTGAAGTTTTTCCCATTAAAGCCGCTACGGCAGAAGTTATTTGTAATGTATTAGTTAATGAAGTATTCTCTAGATATGGTGCACCTAATAAAGTAGTTTCGGATAATGGTCCCCAATTTATTTCTGACATTTTTGAAAGAATGTGTGCGAGACTACACGTTAAACATAAATTCATTTCCCCATATCATCCCCAGAGTAATCCTGCGGAACGCGTAAACCGCACGCTAGTGAAAATGATTGCTACATTTGTAATGGGTCATCATGAACGATGGGATGACCATTTGGAGCTTTTTTCGCTCGCCCTCCGCTCGTCTGTCCACGAATCTACTAAAATTACTCCTGCAGAACTTTTTCTGGGTCGCAAAATTAAAACCCCTTTTGAAAATTTAACGGGGATTATCGACGAACTAAACCAGCGACCAACTCCGCAATCAGTACGAATCATGGCAGAAAAAGCTCGGGTTGCAATGCTAGGAGCACAAGCGGCTCAAGCGAGATATTATAATACTAGGCGTAGGGAACCAGATCTTGTCGTTGGAGATCTCACTCTCGTGGAAACGCACTTCCAGTCTTCTGTTTCTCATACTTTAGTGAAGAAATTTGCACCCAGCTACGAAGGTCCATGTCGGGTGGCAAATGTGTTTGAAAATAACATTGTTCTTGAAAAACCTGACAATCAATTTCAATACGTACACGTTGCTCAGTGCCGCAAGTATCATGAACGAAATATCGATTTTATAATCAATCCTACTCAACCTTCTGTTCCACAGACTCAAGAGTCTATATCTCACGATCAACCTCCAGAAATTTTGGACGAACCAACAAACATTTTTGACGAATCTCCAGTGATTTTTTCTTCACCCTCCCCTCCTCAAGACGGGTTTCCAAACACGCAACCTGATTCTCCCATGAGACCAAGGCTCGAATCAAGTTCTTCGAATACTAGTATCGTTCCTTTCCCTCCAACCATTGCCAAGACTATTGCTGCGCCGTTTCCTGATAACTCTGCACCAACACAGGCTCCTACTTCCTTGAATACCTCGTCAGAAAGTATTCCTATAGGCAAAAATAAACATCGCCCTGCACGACCACTGAATTACAGCAGCGACTCAGAGGCTTCGGACATTTCTGATTTATCAGTTATGAACAATAATTTGAATATTACAAACCGTACAGAACCACCAAAAGCTGGGCGAAAACGTAACTTGTCTCCCCAATCTGCTTCGCCGCAACAGCGACGAAGGCAGAGATCCTTGCATCCGCCCGGGTTTCGACCCTGGAACCTACGCTCAGGGCAAACAGGGCCGATGCCTGCTGCTACTCTCATGCCACGAGGGCGTAAGCGAAAGCAAACGATGTGGCCGGAGCCACGTCCGTCCAAAAGAATACTGGAAGGACACCACGGGCCCCAGCACAAAGGGACTCCATATCAAAAGCCTGGGGAGCCCGTTCCTATCAGCCGCAGGGATTTCCGGACCGCCAGACTTCGGCCGTTCCTGATCGACGGACTTCAGCCGTTCTTGACCGTTCCTATCAGCCGCAGGGATTTCCGGACCGCCAGACTTCAGCCGTTCCTGACCGTTCTTATCAGCCGCAGGGATTTCCGGACCCACAGACTTCAGCCGTTCCGGACCGACGGATTTCAGCCATTCCTGACCGTTCCCGTCAGCCGCCGGGATTTCTTGACTGACAGCAGACCGATGTTCCAGATCCATTAAAGTCCTTGAAAAGATCTAAGCCACCTGAATTTACCAGTCCGATTAGGCCTAGAAAACGTTATCGTACTAGAGTTTTTTATGCGTCCTCGAGATAAGTAAGTTCTCGTGGACAGGTTCTTTTCTCAGGTTGTTGTTTTTCCTGCACGACCAGTTGGCGTGTCAGAATTTCTTTTTTTCGTGTGGGCCTATGCATTCTTTTTTTGTGTATATATGTGTTTTTTTTATATTTCTTCTATGTCCATCTACTAATCCAAATTTTTTTATATATCTATGTGCTTAGGGGTAAAATAATAAAATTGTTACTGTTAGGCAGCTCCAGGCAATCTTCGCTGCTGATACAGTTGGTGTGTATTCAACGAATAATGCGAACGTAAGTTGAAATTAAAATAATAAAATTGTTACTGTTAGGCAGCTCCAGGCAATCTTCGCTGCTGATACAGTTGGTGTGTATTCAATGAATAATGAGAACGTAATTTGAAATTAAAAAAGTGATTCCTGCTAGGCAGAATAAAAGGAAGGTATGCCGATGCAGGTTTGTTTTGTTCAAGTATACAAAGTGTTTCACAGACGAATACAGATTTCTTGATTTTGTCATGCCAAGTTTGATATTGTAAATACTGCTGCCACCAAACAACAAAACAAAAAAGAGGTCGATAAACGTCAATCAACGAAGTGTAAGACTTACACTCCAAAATTGATAGGCTTTTCGAAAAAAAAATAAAAAATTAAGGGGGAGATGATGTAACGTATACTCTATATTCACTTTCCTTTTGATTTTACTATCTCTGGTTATTTTATTTTACTATGTAAATTATCTTCTTACTGAACGAGATGTTATTTCACCCGCTGAATGAGATCTGGCAATGAGTGTAAGTCATGACGTGGTGGTAGCCAGTATAAATAGGCGCGTTCAACGATACCTAGGGAGAGCGTTTGTTGTTGTACAGAGAGCGTTTGTTGTTGTACGGAGAGCGTTTGTTGTTGTACGGAGAGTGTTGGTTTATGTGAAAGAGAGCGTTTGTTTATGAGTATAGAGCTCCGTTCATGTGCAAGGAGCTACGTGTTATTTGAGTAGCTGTGTGTGATGATACCAGTAGAAGTTCATAATAAAAGGTTTTACGTAAGTACGTCTTTCTCAGTTCATAGTACTGTCAGACCTCTGTCTGGCTGTTAGGTTTATTTCAATTAATATTACTAGTAACAACCAGCATAAGACTTTATTCATCTTAATTACTGCTACAACATTACTACCAGTTATAAGTTTGTTCATTACTATTACTACACTACTAGCAGGTGACTTTATTTATGATCTTAATTAACTAGTAACAACAACCATTTGAATTCACTATTTGAAGCTTAGTACAAGCATATAATTCAGTAGCAGAAGCATTATACTTAGCTTAGTTGAAAGCTTTATTCATTATACAGTTGAATAAGACTGGGAATAGTTTGTTCATGCAAGAAAGAGAAATTTGCCAATTTCAGGTCCTATGATGCAAACATGAGCAAGAGATGTAGCTAAAAAATCTTGGAAAAGAGTTTCCTGCTTGAAAAAAAATGGTTACAGAGTTTTTGAAAGAAGCACAACATTTCATTCAAGGAAATTCATAGTGAAGTGGCAGACATCAAAGAGAAAAGTTTGGAATTGAGTAAGAAAATTATCAACACTCATTGAAGGCTATGAACCTTAAAACATTGCTAATGGTGATGAAACAAGTTCTGGATACTGCAGAACAAAATTTAGTGTTTGGACATGAATGCACACTTGCATTTTTGGCATGATATTCTCATTCCCAGAAGTCAGATTGGGAAAACTTTTTTGCACAAGACATCTGAGCTGATGACAGATTTTCAATGCATTTTCTTCTTTTTCTAATGCATAATTTTCTTATGTAGCATAAATGCATACTGTCCAAAATAATAAGATATGAAAAGCTAAGGTAAGAAACCTTAACTTTGCTTGATATAATATCTCTGTTCTTAGATGTCAGGGATTCTCTCACCATGGGTGTAAATATATATAAGCATTTGCCCCCAAATCTGTGCCTCTATAAATCATACTGAACATAAATGAGCGGTAGGCAATGCACATAACTAACAAACAAATTAAGAAGAAGATAGTATAGATAGTCGCACTGGTGAAGGCCATAGCAATGGCTGAAATATATTTGCCTTAAACTTTTTACACATAATTTAACCTTCTTCTTAATCATACTGAAACGTTTTTGCACCAATTAGAAGTTAACACAGTTAAGAATATATTAAATGTTTTCCTTTCTTTCTGCAAAAGTATATATTTGTGTTTCCTCGCACCAGTAAGTCAGATTAGAAAAATTATGTTTTAAAATAAGCAGCTGTGACCAAGATGCAAGCTGCTGATATATTCTAAATTTTCTTGTAAAAATTTTCTGCTAATTGAGTATTTATATTATTGCTCATCTACTAAACAGCATAAATTCCTACATAGACAGGGTTATAAAATAACAGTATGGACAGAGGGATGTTACTAGCCAGAGGTGGAGCTAGGATTTCTTTCACCAAGGGCAAAGCAGAGTTTGGTGCCCCCACCCCTTTCCTTCATCAACAACATATTAACTAAAATTTATTTTTAAATTTTTGAGATTACATCTGCTAGCATTTTGTTAAATTTTACAATTGCACCTGATTTTCAATTTCTTTTTCGAGGTTCAAAATGAATAAAACTCGTTTATTAATATTGTAACAATCATGGGTTTTTGTGATATTGAGCTCAAACAACTTATTAAATAAATTATCAGTTTATTCTTTTTTTCCTTGGAGGTTTAACGACCACTGTAAGCAACTCAATGGGCTATAAGCAGTCACCTGTCCCTAATTTAGGACAACTGGTTCCAGGGAAGGGAGGGAGCCAGTGCCGCAAGACAAGCACAACATCCATGCCTCACTGGGACTAGAACCCCGACCCACGAGAACGAATGATCATAAGCAAGCGCTTAGACCACCGTGTGACGAGGCAGCCAGTTTATTCTTAAACCACTAATTTCTTTGATTGAATCTTTACAGTTAATAACATCAAGAGTTCTTTTACAGTAAAAACAATAATTAATTCAGTATTTTAGTCTTAACTGGTTAATAAGTTTCCCATGTTCAAAAACTGGTCAACTGGTCTTTCACCACACTGTTCTATCACTTTGTCTTTAAATAAATAACTGTAACATTAATACACTGTTCACTAAAGTAACACTTGATTCAATACACAAACTATTTTTTATTCAATACAAAAACCTTTGAATTTTTCGTTTTATACATTTGTATGACATAAACATTTGAATACAGCTGTGCATTACAATTTAAGGCGGAAAGTTTTTTAAACTTCGAGAAAAATTTTCAGGGACATGCATGTCTACAGTTTGACTTTTCTCGCAGCAAAAGCCTTTATATCATCATAAGAAAGTTTTGATGCAAACTTATGTTCTATGGATATCACACTTAAATTTGTTAATCTCTGTTGGCCAGCTGTGCTCCACAGATATGTTTTGATAAGTTTCAGCTTACTAACACTTCTATTGGAACAGCTTTTATCTTTGTGGACCACTTTGTCTTAGATCGGGATCCAAGAGACATTTTAACACGTTTCTGTAATACTTCCCACCTAGCTGTTGAAGACACAGAAAATAAGTAGAAACAGAGGAGAACTCGAAAGTAAATATCTGCGTCTGGATTTACACTAGCAGCTTGAACTCCTACTTGATAAAGAGAGTGAGCTGCACATGGCAAGAAAAATGCAAGAGTATATTGTTTAAAGATGCGTGCTTCAACTTCAACCCCCTTGCACAATTCAGCTATGTGAGCTCCATTGTCACACAACTGTCCTTTGCAGTTTGCGAGAACTAAACCATCATTTTGCAATTTTCTGACTATTGCTTCAGCAAAAGTTTCACGTGTTTTTCCACTGATTAAAAAACTCAATGAAACTCTGTGATCTAAGGACTCTCCCCCATCTTAAAATAACTTATTACCTGAGATATCTGATCTTTATGAGTATGACTAACCTCGAGTGTCGGATGCCATCTAGAATTTTGTTTCTCGGATATTATCCAGAATTTGTTGCCTTATCTTACCAGCAATGATTTTCAAGAACTCATTCTGAAATTCATGAACATAGTAACCAGCTTGGCCTCTTTTGTGGCGCTCCAAATGATCCTTAGATGGAGGATGATAGTGAGAAACAAGTTCAATGGTGTACAAACATTTTCTGCTCCGAAGACCTCCTAGCAGAAATCTTCCTTCGCCTGATCCACATAGTGCACTTTCTTGCTGTACCAAGTACAAGAGGACATCAACAACAGAATACATGACAATACCCATCCTCACCTATGGTGGCAGCCAGTAGGTGATAGGCGAGAATTTTGGAGAAACGAGGGAGGCAAATAT